>OX335792.1:6436035-7722243 GCA_946896805.1 Scutellaria galericulata | reverse complement strand
AACGATTATTGAAAACATAGTATCCAAGTAAACAGTTAATTGTACTCGAATCATCTTCTAATCAGTTAATGGTACTCGATTAATCCTCTAACTAAAACATAAAAGTAATTTGTAACTCTAAGTGTAACGATTATTGAAAACTTGTTGTCCAAGTAAAGAGTTAATTGTACTCGAATCATCTTCTAAAGAGTTAATGGTAGTCGATTAATCCTCTGACTAAACATAAAACTAATCCTTATCTCTAAGTGTAACGATCATTGAAAACTTGTTGCCAAGTAAAGAGTTAATTGTACTCGAATCATCTTCTAAAGAGTTAATAGTGCTCGATTAATCTTCTAAACAAACATAAAAACTAATCCGTATGTCTAAGTGTAACGATTATTGAAAACATAGTATCCAAGTAAACAGTTAATTGTACTCGAATCATCTTCTAATCAGTTAATGGTACTCGATTAATCCTCTAACTAAAACATAAAACTAATTTGTAACTCTAAGTGTAACGATTATTGAAAACTTGTTGTCCAAGTAAAGAGTTAATTGTACTCGAATCATCTTCTAATGAGTTAATGGTACTCGATTAATCCTCTAACTAAAACATTAAACTAATTGATAACTCTAAGTTTAACAATTATTGAAAACTTGTTGTCCAAGTAAAGAGTTAATTGTACTCGAATCATCTTCTAAAGAGTTAATGGTGCTCGATTAATCTTCTAAATAAACATAAAACTAATCCGTATGTCTAAGTGTAACGATTATTGAAAACTTAGTATCCAAGTAAAGAGTTAATTGTACTCGAATCATCTTCTAATGAGTTAATGGTACTCGATTAATCCTCTAACTAAAACATTAAACTAATTTGTAACTCTAAGTTTAACGATTATTGAAAACTTGTTGTCCAAGTAAAGTGTTAATTGTACTCGAATCATCTTCTAAAGAGTAAATGGTACTCGATTAATCCTCTGACTAAACATAAAACTAATCCTTATCTCTAAGTGTAACGATCATTGAAAACTTGTTGTCCAAGTAAAGAGTTAATTGTACTCGAATAATCTTCTAAAGAGTTAATGGTGCTCGATTAATCTTCTAAATAAATATAAAACTAATTCGTATCTCTAAGTGTAACGATAATTGAAAACTTATTATCCAAGTAAAGAGTTAATTGTACTCGAATCATCTTCTAAAGAGTTAATGGTACTCGATTAATCTTCTAAATAAACATAAAACTAATCCGTATCTCTAAGTGTAACGATTATTGAAAACTTATTCTCCAAGTAAAGAGGTAATTGTACTCGAATCATCTTCTAGAGAGTTAATGGTACTCGATTAGTCCTCTAACTAAACATAAAACTAATTTGTAACTCTAAGTATAACGATTATTGAAAAATTATTGATCAAGTAAAGAGTTAATTGTACTCGAATCATCTTCTAAAGAGTTAATGGTACTCGATTAATCTTCTAACTAAACATAAAACTAATCCGTACCTCTAAGTGCTCGATTAATATTCTAAATAAACATAAAACTAATATGTAACTTTAAGTGTAACAATTATTGAAACTTATTGACCAAGTAAAGAGTTAATTATACTCGAATCATCTTCTAAAGAGTTAATTGTACTCGATTAATCTTCTAAATAAACATAAAACTAATCCGTATGTCTAAGTGTAACGATTATTGAAAACATAGTATCCAAGTAAACAGTTAATTGTACTCGAATCATCTTCTAATCAGTTAATGGTACTCGATTAATCCTCTAACTAAAACATAAAAGTAATTTGTAACTCTAAGTGTAACGATTATTGAAAACTTGTTGTCCAAGTAAAGAGTTAATTGTACTCGAATCATCTTCTAAAGAGTTAATGGTAGTCGATTAATCCTCTGACTAAACATAAAACTAATCCTTATCTCTAAGTGTAACGATCATTGAAAACTTGTTGCCAAGTAAAGAGTTAATTGTACTCGAATCATCTTCTAAAGAGTTAATAGTGCTCGATTAATCTTCTAAACAAACATAAAACTAATCCGTATGTCTAAGTGTAACGATTATTGAAAACATAGTATCCAAGTAAACAGTTAATTGTACTCGAATCATCTTCTAATCAGTTAATGGTACTCGATTAATCCTCTAACTAAAACATAAAACTAATTTGTAACTCTAAGTGTAACGATTATTGAAAACTTGTTGTCCAAGTAAAGAGTTAATTGTACTCGAATCATCTTCTAATGAGTTAATGGTACTCGATTAATCCTCTAACTAAAACATTAAACTAATTGATAACTCTAAGTTTAACAATTATTGAAAACTTGTTGTCCAAGTAAAGAGTTAATTGTACTCGAATCATCTTCTAAAGAGTTAATGGTGCTCGATTAATCTTCTAAATAAACATAAAACTAATCCGTATGTCTAAGTGTAACGATTATTGAAAACTTAGTATCCAAGTAAAGAGTTAATTGTACTCGAATCATCTTCTAATGAGTTAATGGTACTCGATTAATCCTCTAACTAAAACATTAAACTAATTTGTAACTCTAAGTTTAACGATTATTGAAAACTTGTTGTCCAAGTAAAGTGTTAATTGTACTCGAATCATCTTCTAAAGAGTAAATGGTACTCGATTAATCCTCTGACTAAACATAAAACTAATCCTTATCTCTAAGTGTAACGATCATTGAAAACTTGTTGTCCAAGTAAAGAGTTAATTGTACTCGAATAATCTTCTAAAGAGTTAATGGTGCTCGATTAATCTTCTAAATAAATATAAAACTAATTCGTATCTCTAAGTGTAACGATAATTGAAAACTTATTATCCAAGTAAAGAGTTAATTGTACTCGAATCATCTTCTAAAGAGTTAATGGTACTCGATTAATCTTCTAAATAAACATAAAACTAATCCGTATCTCTAAGTGTAACGATTATTGAAAACTTATTCTCCAAGTAAAGAGGTAATTGTACTCGAATCATCTTCTAGAGAGTTAATGGTACTCGATTAGTCCTCTAACTAAACATAAAACTAATTTGTAACTCTAAGTATAACGATTATTGAAAAATTATTGATCAAGTAAAGAGTTAATTGTACTCGAATCATCTTCTAAAGAGTTAATGGTACTCGATTAATCTTCTAACTAAACATAAAACTAATCCGTACCTCTAAGTGCTCGATTAATATTCTAAATAAACATAAAACTAATATGTAACTTTAAGTGTAACAATTATTGAAACTTATTGACCAAGTAAAGAGTTAATTATACTCGAATCATCTTCTAAAGAGTTAATTGTACTCGATTAATCTTCTAAATAAACATAAAACTAATCCGTATGTCTAAGTGTAACGATTATTGAAAACATAGTATCCAAGTAAACAGTTAATTGTACTCGAATCATCTTCTAATCAGTTAATGGTACTCGATTAATCCTCTAACTAAAACATAAAAGTAATTTGTAACTCTAAGTGTAACGATTATTGAAAACTTGTTGTCCAAGTAAAGAGTTAATTGTACTCGAATCATCTTCTAAAGAGTTAATGGTAGTCGATTAATCCTCTGACTAAACATAAAACTAATCCTTATCTCTAAGTGTAACGATCATTGAAAACTTGTTGCCAAGTAAAGAGTTAATTGTACTCGAATCATCTTCTAAAGAGTTAATAGTGCTCGATTAATCTTCTAAACAAACATAAAACTAATCCGTATGTCTAAGTGTAACGATTATTGAAAACATAGTATCCAAGTAAACAGTTAATTGTACTCGAATCATCTTCTAATCAGTTAATGGTACTCGATTAATCCTCTAACTAAAACATAAAACTAATTTGTAACTCTAAGTGTAACGATTATTGAAAACTTGTTGTCCAAGTAAAGAGTTAATTGTACTCGAATCATCTTCTAATGAGTTAATGGTACTCGATTAATCCTCTAACTAAAACATTAAACTAATTGATAACTCTAAGTTTAACAATTATTGAAAACTTGTTGTCCAAGTAAAGAGTTAATTGTACTCGAATCATCTTCTAAAGAGTTAATGGTGCTCGATTAATCTTCTAAATAAACATAAAACTAATCCGTATGTCTAAGTGTAACGATTATTGAAAACTTAGTATCCAAGTAAAGAGTTAATTGTACTCGAATCATCTTCTAATGAGTTAATGGTACTCGATTAATCCTCTAACTAAAACATTAAACTAATTTGTAACTCTAAGTTTAACGATTATTGAAAACTTGTTGTCCAAGTAAAGTGTTAATTGTACTCGAATCATCTTCTAAAGAGTAAATGGTACTCGATTAATCCTCTGACTAAACATAAAACTAATCCTTATCTCTAAGTGTAACGATCATTGAAAACTTGTTGTCCAAGTAAAGAGTTAATTGTACTCGAATAATCTTCTAAAGAGTTAATGGTGCTCGATTAATCTTCTAAATAAATATAAAACTAATTCGTATCTCTAAGTGTAACGATAATTGAAAACTTATTATCCAAGTAAAGAGTTAATTGTACTCGAATCATCTTCTAAAGAGTTAATGGTACTCGATTAATCTTCTAAATAAACATAAAACTAATCCGTATCTCTAAGTGTAACGATTATTGAAAACTTATTCTCCAAGTAAAGAGGTAATTGTACTCGAATCATCTTCTAGAGAGTTAATGGTACTCGATTAGTCCTCTAACTAAACATAAAACTAATTTGTAACTCTAAGTATAACGATTATTGAAAAATTATTGATCAAGTAAAGAGTTAATTGTACTCGAATCATCTTCTAAAGAGTTAATGGTACTCGATTAATCTTCTAACTAAACATAAAACTAATCCGTACCTCTAAGTGCTCGATTAATATTCTAAATAAACATAAAACTAATATGTAACTTTAAGTGTAACAATTATTGAAACTTATTGACCAAGTAAAGAGTTAATTATACTCGAATCATCTTCTAAAGAGTTAATTGTACTCGATTAATCTTCTAAATAAACATAAAACTAATCCGTATGTCTAAGTGTAACGATTATTGAAAACATAGTATCCAAGTAAACAGTTAATTGTACTCGAATCATCTTCTAATCAGTTAATGGTACTCGATTAATCCTCTAACTAAAACATAAAAGTAATTTGTAACTCTAAGTGTAACGATTATTGAAAACTTGTTGTCCAAGTAAAGAGTTAATTGTACTCGAATCATCTTCTAAAGAGTTAATGGTAGTCGATTAATCCTCTGACTAAACATAAAACTAATCCTTATCTCTAAGTGTAACGATCATTGAAAACTTGTTGCCAAGTAAAGAGTTAATTGTACTCGAATCATCTTCTAAAGAGTTAATAGTGCTCGATTAATCTTCTAAACAAACATAAAACTAATCCGTATGTCTAAGTGTAACGATTATTGAAAACATAGTATCCAAGTAAACAGTTAATTGTACTCGAATCATCTTCTAATCAGTTAATGGTACTCGATTAATCCTCTAACTAAAACATAAAACTAATTTGTAACTCTAAGTGTAACGATTATTGAAAACTTGTTGTCCAAGTAAAGAGTTAATTGTACTCGAATCATCTTCTAATGAGTTAATGGTACTCGATTAATCCTCTAACTAAAACATTAAACTAATTGATAACTCTAAGTTTAACAATTATTGAAAACTTGTTGTCCAAGTAAAGAGTTAATTGTACTCGAATCATCTTCTAAAGAGTTAATGGTGCTCGATTAATCTTCTAAATAAACATAAAACTAATCCGTATGTCTAAGTGTAACGATTATTGAAAACTTAGTATCCAAGTAAAGAGTTAATTGTACTCGAATCATCTTCTAATGAGTTAATGGTACTCGATTAATCCTCTAACTAAAACATTAAACTAATTTGTAACTCTAAGTTTAACGATTATTGAAAACTTGTTGTCCAAGTAAAGTGTTAATTGTACTCGAATCATCTTCTAAAGAGTAAATGGTACTCGATTAATCCTCTGACTAAACATAAAACTAATCCTTATCTCTAAGTGTAACGATCATTGAAAACTTGTTGTCCAAGTAAAGAGTTAATTGTACTCGAATAATCTTCTAAAGAGTTAATGGTGCTCGATTAATCTTCTAAATAAATATAAAACTAATTCGTATCTCTAAGTGTAACGATAATTGAAAACTTATTATCCAAGTAAAGAGTTAATTGTACTCGAATCATCTTCTAAAGAGTTAATGGTACTCGATTAATCTTCTAAATAAACATAAAACTAATCCGTATCTCTAAGTGTAACGATTATTGAAAACTTATTCTCCAAGTAAAGAGGTAATTGTACTCGAATCATCTTCTAGAGAGTTAATGGTACTCGATTAGTCCTCTAACTAAACATAAAACTAATTTGTAACTCTAAGTATAACGATTATTGAAAAATTATTGATCAAGTAAAGAGTTAATTGTACTCGAATCATCTTCTAAAGAGTTAATGGTACTCGATTAATCTTCTAACTAAACATAAAACTAATCCGTACCTCTAAGTGCTCGATTAATATTCTAAATAAACATAAAACTAATATGTAACTTTAAGTGTAACAATTATTGAAACTTATTGACCAAGTAAAGAGTTAATTATACTCGAATCATCTTCTAAAGAGTTAATTGTACTCGATTAATCTTCTAAATAAACATAAAACTAATCCGTATGTCTAAGTGTAACGATTATTGAAAACATAGTATCCAAGTAAACAGTTAATTGTACTCGAATCATCTTCTAATCAGTTAATGGTACTCGATTAATCCTCTAACTAAAACATAAAAGTAATTTGTAACTCTAAGTGTAACGATTATTGAAAACTTGTTGTCCAAGTAAAGAGTTAATTGTACTCGAATCATCTTCTAAAGAGTTAATGGTAGTCGATTAATCCTCTGACTAAACATAAAACTAATCCTTATCTCTAAGTGTAACGATCATTGAAAACTTGTTGCCAAGTAAAGAGTTAATTGTACTCGAATCATCTTCTAAAGAGTTAATAGTGCTCGATTAATCTTCTAAACAAACATAAAACTAATCCGTATGTCTAAGTGTAACGATTATTGAAAACATAGTATCCAAGTAAACAGTTAATTGTACTCGAATCATCTTCTAATCAGTTAATGGTACTCGATTAATCCTCTAACTAAAACATAAAACTAATTTGTAACTCTAAGTGTAACGATTATTGAAAACTTGTTGTCCAAGTAAAGAGTTAATTGTACTCGAATCATCTTCTAATGAGTTAATGGTACTCGATTAATCCTCTAACTAAAACATTAAACTAATTGATAACTCTAAGTTTAACAATTATTGAAAACTTGTTGTCCAAGTAAAGAGTTAATTGTACTCGAATCATCTTCTAAAGAGTTAATGGTGCTCGATTAATCTTCTAAATAAACATAAAACTAATCCGTATGTCTAAGTGTAACGATTATTGAAAACTTAGTATCCAAGTAAAGAGTTAATTGTACTCGAATCATCTTCTAATGAGTTAATGGTACTCGATTAATCCTCTAACTAAAACATTAAACTAATTTGTAACTCTAAGTTTAACGATTATTGAAAACTTGTTGTCCAAGTAAAGTGTTAATTGTACTCGAATCATCTTCTAAAGAGTAAATGGTACTCGATTAATCCTCTGACTAAACATAAAACTAATCCTTATCTCTAAGTGTAACGATCATTGAAAACTTGTTGTCCAAGTAAAGAGTTAATTGTACTCGAATAATCTTCTAAAGAGTTAATGGTGCTCGATTAATCTTCTAAATAAATATAAAACTAATTCGTATCTCTAAGTGTAACGATAATTGAAAACTTATTATCCAAGTAAAGAGTTAATTGTACTCGAATCATCTTCTAAAGAGTTAATGGTACTCGATTAATCTTCTAAATAAACATAAAACTAATCCGTATCTCTAAGTGTAACGATTATTGAAAACTTATTCTCCAAGTAAAGAGGTAATTGTACTCGAATCATCTTCTAGAGAGTTAATGGTACTCGATTAGTCCTCTAACTAAACATAAAACTAATTTGTAACTCTAAGTATAACGATTATTGAAAAATTATTGATCAAGTAAAGAGTTAATTGTACTCGAATCATCTTCTAAAGAGTTAATGGTACTCGATTAATCTTCTAACTAAACATAAAACTAATCCGTACCTCTAAGTGCTCGATTAATATTCTAAATAAACATAAAACTAATATGTAACTTTAAGTGTAACAATTATTGAAACTTATTGACCAAGTAAAGAGTTAATTATACTCGAATCATCTTCTAAAGAGTTAATTGTACTCGATTAATCTTCTAAATAAACATAAAACTAATCCGTATGTCTAAGTGTAACGATTATTGAAAACATAGTATCCAAGTAAACAGTTAATTGTACTCGAATCATCTTCTAATCAGTTAATGGTACTCGATTAATCCTCTAACTAAAACATAAAAGTAATTTGTAACTCTAAGTGTAACGATTATTGAAAACTTGTTGTCCAAGTAAAGAGTTAATTGTACTCGAATCATCTTCTAAAGAGTTAATGGTAGTCGATTAATCCTCTGACTAAACATAAAACTAATCCTTATCTCTAAGTGTAACGATCATTGAAAACTTGTTGCCAAGTAAAGAGTTAATTGTACTCGAATCATCTTCTAAAGAGTTAATAGTGCTCGATTAATCTTCTAAACAAACATAAAACTAATCCGTATGTCTAAGTGTAACGATTATTGAAAACATAGTATCCAAGTAAACAGTTAATTGTACTCGAATCATCTTCTAATCAGTTAATGGTACTCGATTAATCCTCTAACTAAAACATAAAACTAATTTGTAACTCTAAGTGTAACGATTATTGAAAACTTGTTGTCCAAGTAAAGAGTTAATTGTACTCGAATCATCTTCTAATGAGTTAATGGTACTCGATTAATCCTCTAACTAAAACATTAAACTAATTGATAACTCTAAGTTTAACAATTATTGAAAACTTGTTGTCCAAGTAAAGAGTTAATTGTACTCGAATCATCTTCTAAAGAGTTAATGGTGCTCGATTAATCTTCTAAATAAACATAAAACTAATCCGTATGTCTAAGTGTAACGATTATTGAAAACTTAGTATCCAAGTAAAGAGTTAATTGTACTCGAATCATCTTCTAATGAGTTAATGGTACTCGATTAATCCTCTAACTAAAACATTAAACTAATTTGTAACTCTAAGTTTAACGATTATTGAAAACTTGTTGTCCAAGTAAAGTGTTAATTGTACTCGAATCATCTTCTAAAGAGTAAATGGTACTCGATTAATCCTCTGACTAAACATAAAACTAATCCTTATCTCTAAGTGTAACGATCATTGAAAACTTGTTGTCCAAGTAAAGAGTTAATTGTACTCGAATAATCTTCTAAAGAGTTAATGGTGCTCGATTAATCTTCTAAATAAATATAAAACTAATTCGTATCTCTAAGTGTAACGATAATTGAAAACTTATTATCCAAGTAAAGAGTTAATTGTACTCGAATCATCTTCTAAAGAGTTAATGGTACTCGATTAATCTTCTAAATAAACATAAAACTAATCCGTATCTCTAAGTGTAACGATTATTGAAAACTTATTCTCCAAGTAAAGAGGTAATTGTACTCGAATCATCTTCTAGAGAGTTAATGGTACTCGATTAGTCCTCTAACTAAACATAAAACTAATTTGTAACTCTAAGTATAACGATTATTGAAAAATTATTGATCAAGTAAAGAGTTAATTGTACTCGAATCATCTTCTAAAGAGTTAATGGTACTCGATTAATCTTCTAACTAAACATAAAACTAATCCGTACCTCTAAGTGCTCGATTAATATTCTAAATAAACATAAAACTAATATGTAACTTTAAGTGTAACAATTATTGAAACTTATTGACCAAGTAAAGAGTTAATTATACTCGAATCATCTTCTAAAGAGTTAATTGTACTCGATTAATCTTCTAAATAAACATAAAACTAATCCGTATGTCTAAGTGTAACGATTATTGAAAACATAGTATCCAAGTAAACAGTTAATTGTACTCGAATCATCTTCTAATCAGTTAATGGTACTCGATTAATCCTCTAACTAAAACATAAAAGTAATTTGTAACTCTAAGTGTAACGATTATTGAAAACTTGTTGTCCAAGTAAAGAGTTAATTGTACTCGAATCATCTTCTAAAGAGTTAATGGTAGTCGATTAATCCTCTGACTAAACATAAAACTAATCCTTATCTCTAAGTGTAACGATCATTGAAAACTTGTTGCCAAGTAAAGAGTTAATTGTACTCGAATCATCTTCTAAAGAGTTAATAGTGCTCGATTAATCTTCTAAACAAACATAAAACTAATCCGTATGTCTAAGTGTAACGATTATTGAAAACATAGTATCCAAGTAAACAGTTAATTGTACTCGAATCATCTTCTAATCAGTTAAT
Organism: Scutellaria galericulata; assembly: GCA_946896805.1. Taxonomy (NCBI): domain Eukaryota; kingdom Viridiplantae; phylum Streptophyta; class Magnoliopsida; order Lamiales; family Lamiaceae; genus Scutellaria; species Scutellaria galericulata. Next base: position 7,711,822 of record OX335792.1, on the reverse strand, counting down.
GGTACTCGATTAATCCTCTAACTAAAACATAAAACTAATTTGTAACTCTAAGTGTAACGATTATTGAAAACTTGTTGTCCAAGTAAAGAGTTAATTGTACTCGAATCATCTTCTAATGAGTTAATGGTACTCGATTAATCCTCTAACTAAAACATTAAACTAATTGATAACTCTAAGTTTAACAATTATTGAAAACTTGTTGTCCAAGTAAAGAGTTAATTGTACTCGAATCATCTTCTAAAGAGTTAATGGTGCTCGATTAATCTTCTAAATAAACATAAAACTAATCCGTATGTCTAAGTGTAACGATTATTGAAAACTTAGTATCCAAGTAAAGAGTTAATTGTACTCGAATCATCTTCTAATGAGTTAATGGTACTCGATTAATCCTCTAACTAAAACATTAAACTAATTTGTAACTCTAAGTTTAACGATTATTGAAAACTTGTTGTCCAAGTAAAGTGTTAATTGTACTCGAATCATCTTCTAAAGAGTAAATGGTACTCGATTAATCCTCTGACTAAACATAAAACTAATCCTTATCTCTAAGTGTAACGATCATTGAAAACTTGTTGTCCAAGTAAAGAGTTAATTGTACTCGAATAATCTTCTAAAGAGTTAATGGTGCTCGATTAATCTTCTAAATAAATATAAAACTAATTCGTATCTCTAAGTGTAACGATAATTGAAAACTTATTATCCAAGTAAAGAGTTAATTGTACTCGAATCATCTTCTAAAGAGTTAATGGTACTCGATTAATCTTCTAAATAAACATAAAACTAATCCGTATCTCTAAGTGTAACGATTATTGAAAACTTATTCTCCAAGTAAAGAGGTAATTGTACTCGAATCATCTTCTAGAGAGTTAATGGTACTCGATTAGTCCTCTAACTAAACATAAAACTAATTTGTAACTCTAAGTATAACGATTATTGAAAAATTATTGATCAAGTAAAGAGTTAATTGTACTCGAATCATCTTCTAAAGAGTTAATGGTACTCGATTAATCTTCTAACTAAACATAAAACTAATCCGTACCTCTAAGTGCTCGATTAATATTCTAAATAAACATAAAACTAATATGTAACTTTAAGTGTAACAATTATTGAAACTTATTGACCAAGTAAAGAGTTAATTATACTCGAATCATCTTCTAAAGAGTTAATTGTACTCGATTAATCTTCTAAATAAACATAAAACTAATCCGTATGTCTAAGTGTAACGATTATTGAAAACATAGTATCCAAGTAAACAGTTAATTGTACTCGAATCATCTTCTAATCAGTTAATGGTACTCGATTAATCCTCTAACTAAAACATAAAAGTAATTTGTAACTCTAAGTGTAACGATTATTGAAAACTTGTTGTCCAAGTAAAGAGTTAATTGTACTCGAATCATCTTCTAAAGAGTTAATGGTAGTCGATTAATCCTCTGACTAAACATAAAACTAATCCTTATCTCTAAGTGTAACGATCATTGAAAACTTGTTGCCAAGTAAAGAGTTAATTGTACTCGAATCATCTTCTAAAGAGTTAATAGTGCTCGATTAATCTTCTAAACAAACATAAAACTAATCCGTATGTCTAAGTGTAACGATTATTGAAAACATAGTATCCAAGTAAACAGTTAATTGTACTCGAATCATCTTCTAATCAGTTAATGGTACTCGATTAATCCTCTAACTAAAACATAAAACTAATTTGTAACTCTAAGTGTAACGATTATTGAAAACTTGTTGTCCAAGTAAAGAGTTAATTGTACTCGAATCATCTTCTAATGAGTTAATGGTACTCGATTAATCCTCTAACTAAAACATTAAACTAATTGATAACTCTAAGTTTAACAATTATTGAAAACTTGTTGTCCAAGTAAAGAGTTAATTGTACTCGAATCATCTTCTAAAGAGTTAATGGTGCTCGATTAATCTTCTAAATAAACATAAAACTAATCCGTATGTCTAAGTGTAACGATTATTGAAAACTTAGTATCCAAGTAAAGAGTTAATTGTACTCGAATCATCTTCTAATGAGTTAATGGTACTCGATTAATCCTCTAACTAAAACATTAAACTAATTTGTAACTCTAAGTTTAACGATTATTGAAAACTTGTTGTCCAAGTAAAGTGTTAATTGTACTCGAATCATCTTCTAAAGAGTAAATGGTACTCGATTAATCCTCTGACTAAACATAAAACTAATCCTTATCTCTAAGTGTAACGATCATTGAAAACTTGTTGTCCAAGTAAAGAGTTAATTGTACTCGAATAATCTTCTAAAGAGTTAATGGTGCTCGATTAATCTTCTAAATAAATATAAAACTAATTCGTATCTCTAAGTGTAACGATAATTGAAAACTTATTATCCAAGTAAAGAGTTAATTGTACTCGAATCATCTTCTAAAGAGTTAATGGTACTCGATTAATCTTCTAAATAAACATAAAACTAATCCGTATCTCTAAGTGTAACGATTATTGAAAACTTATTCTCCAAGTAAAGAGGTAATTGTACTCGAATCATCTTCTAGAGAGTTAATGGTACTCGATTAGTCCTCTAACTAAACATAAAACTAATTTGTAACTCTAAGTATAACGATTATTGAAAAATTATTGATCAAGTAAAGAGTTAATTGTACTCGAATCATCTTCTAAAGAGTTAATGGTACTCGATTAATCTTCTAACTAAACATAAAACTAATCCGTACCTCTAAGTGCTCGATTAATATTCTAAATAAACATAAAACTAATATGTAACTTTAAGTGTAACAATTATTGAAACTTATTGACCAAGTAAAGAGTTAATTATACTCGAATCATCTTCTAAAGAGTTAATTGTACTCGATTAATCTTCTAAATAAACATAAAACTAATCCGTATGTCTAAGTGTAACGATTATTGAAAACATAGTATCCAAGTAAACAGTTAATTGTACTCGAATCATCTTCTAATCAGTTAATGGTACTCGATTAATCCTCTAACTAAAACATAAAAGTAATTTGTAACTCTAAGTGTAACGATTATTGAAAACTTGTTGTCCAAGTAAAGAGTTAATTGTACTCGAATCATCTTCTAAAGAGTTAATGGTAGTCGATTAAACCTCTGACTAAACATAAAACTAATCCTTATCTCTAAGTGTAACGATCATTGAAAACTTGTTGCCAAGTAAAGAGTTAATTGTACTCGAATCATCTTCTAAAGAGTTAATAGTGCTCGATTAATCTTCTAAACAAACATAAAACTAATCCGTATGTCTAAGTGTAACGATTATTGAAAACATAGTATCCAAGTAAACAGTTAATTGTACTCGAATCATCTTCTAATCAGTTAATGGTACTCGATTAATCCTCTAACTAAAACATAAAACTAATTTGTAACTCTAAGTGTAACGATTATTGAAAACTTGTTGTCCAAGTAAAGAGTTAATTGTACTCGAATCATCTTCTAATGAGTTAATGGTACTCGATTAATCCTCTAACTAAAACATTAAACTAATTGATAACTCTAAGTTTAACAATTATTGAAAACTTGTTGTCCAAGTAAAGAGTTAATTGTACTCGAATCATCTTCTAAAGAGTTAATGGTGCTCGATTAATCTTCTAAATAAACATAAAACTAATCCGTATGTCTAAGTGTAACGATTATTGAAAACTTAGTATCCAAGTAAAGAGTTAATTGTACTCGAATCATCTTCTAATGAGTTAATGGTACTCGATTAATCCTCTAACTAAAACATTAAACTAATTTGTAACTCTAAGTTTAACGATTATTGAAAACTTGTTGTCCAAGTAAAGTGTTAATTGTACTCGAATCATCTTCTAAAGAGTAAATGGTACTCGATTAATCCTCTGACTAAACATAAAACTAATCCTTATCTCTAAGTGTAACGATCATTGAAAACTTGTTGTCCAAGTAAAGAGTTAATTGTACTCGAATAATCTTCTAAAGAGTTAATGGTGCTCGATTAATCTTCTAAATAAATATAAAACTAATTCGTATCTCTAAGTGTAACGATAATTGAAAACTTATTATCCAAGTAAAGAGTTAATTGTACTCGAATCATCTTCTAAAGAGTTAATGGTACTCGATTAATCTTCTAAATAAACATAAAACTAATCCGTATCTCTAAGTGTAACGATTATTGAAAACTTATTCTCCAAGTAAAGAGGTAATTGTACTCGAATCATCTTCTAGAGAGTTAATGGTACTCGATTAGTCCTCTAACTAAACATAAAACTAATTTGTAACTCTAAGTATAACGATTATTGAAAAATTATTGATCAAGTAAAGAGTTAATTGTACTCGAATCATCTTCTAAAGAGTTAATGGTACTCGATTAATCTTCTAACTAAACATAAAACTAATCCGTACCTCTAAGTGCTCGATTAATATTCTAAATAAACATAAAACTAATATGTAACTTTAAGTGTAACAATTATTGAAACTTATTGACCAAGTAAAGAGTTAATTATACTCGAATCATCTTCTAAAGAGTTAATTGTACTCGATTAATCTTCTAAATAAACATAAAACTAATCCGTATGTCTAAGTGTAACGATTATTGAAAACATAGTATCCAAGTAAACAGTTAATTGTACTCGAATCATCTTCTAATCAGTTAATGGTACTCGATTAATCCTCTAACTAAAACATAAAAGTAATTTGTAACTCTAAGTGTAACGATTATTGAAAACTTGTTGTCCAAGTAAAGAGTTAATTGTACTCGAATCATCTTCTAAAGAGTTAATGGTAGTCGATTAATCCTCTGACTAAACATAAAACTAATCCTTATCTCTAAGTGTAACGATCATTGAAAACTTGTTGCCAAGTAAAGAGTTAATTGTACTCGAATCATCTTCTAAAGAGTTAATAGTGCTCGATTAATCTTCTAAACAAACATAAAACTAATCCGTATGTCTAAGTGTAACGATTATTGAAAACATAGTATCCAAGTAAACAGTTAATTGTACTCGAATCATCTTCTAATCAGTTAATGGTACTCGATTAATCCTCTAACTAAAACATAAAACTAATTTGTAACTCTAAGTGTAACGATTATTGAAAACTTGTTGTCCAAGTAAAGAGTTAATTGTACTCGAATCATCTTCTAATGAGTTAATGGTACTCGATTAATCCTCTAACTAAAACATTAAACTAATTGATAACTCTAAGTTTAACAATTATTGAAAACTTGTTGTCCAAGTAAAGAGTTAATTGTACTCGAATCATCTTCTAAAGAGTTAATGGTGCTCGATTAATCTTCTAAATAAACATAAAACTAATCCGTATGTCTAAGTGTAACGATTATTGAAAACTTAGTATCCAAGTAAAGAGTTAATTGTACTCGAATCATCTTCTAATGAGTTAATGGTACTCGATTAATCCTCTAACTAAAACATTAAACTAATTTGTAACTCTAAGTTTAACGATTATTGAAAACTTGTTGTCCAAGTAAAGTGTTAATTGTACTCGAATCATCTTCTAAAGAGTAAATGGTACTCGATTAATCCTCTGACTAAACATAAAACTAATCCTTATCTCTAAGTGTAACGATCATTGAAAACTTGTTGTCCAAGTAAAGAGTTAATTGTACTCGAATAATCTTCTAAAGAGTTAATGGTGCTCGATTAATCTTCTAAATAAATATAAAACTAATTCGTATCTCTAAGTGTAACGATAATTGAAAACTTATTATCCAAGTAAAGAGTTAATTGTACTCGAATCATCTTCTAAAGAGTTAATGGTACTCGATTAATCTTCTAAATAAACATAAAACTAATCCGTATCTCTAAGTGTAACGATTATTGAAAACTTATTCTCCAAGTAAAGAGGTAATTGTACTCGAATCATCTTCTAGAGAGTTAATGGTACTCGATTAGTCCTCTAACTAAACATAAAACTAATTTGTAACTCTAAGTATAATGATTATTGAAAAATTATTGATCAAGTAAAGAGTTAATTGTACTCGAATCATCTTCTAAAGAGTTAATGGTACTCGATTAATCTTCTAACTAAACATAAAACTAATCCGTACCTCTAAGTGCTCGATTAATATTCTAAATAAACATAAAACTAATATGTAACTTTAAGTGTAACAATTATTGAAACTTATTGACCAAGTAAAGAGTTAATTATACTCGAATCATCTTCTAAAGAGTTAATTGTATTCGATTAATCTTCTAAATAAACATAAAACTAATCCGTATGTCTAAGTGTAACGATTATTGAAAACATAGTATCCAAGTAAACAGTTAATTGTACTCGAATCATCTTCTAATCAGTTAATGGTACTCGATTAATCCTCTAACTAAAACATAAAAGTAATTTGTAACTCTAAGTGTAACGATTATTGAAAACTTGTTGTCCAAGTAAAGAGTTAATTGTACTCGAATCATCTTCTAAAGAGTTAATGGTAGTCGATTAATCCTCTGACTAAACATAAAACTAATCCTTATCTCTAAGTGTAACGATCATTGAAAACTTGTTGCCAAGTAAAGAGTTAATTGTACTCGAATCATCTTCTAAAGAGTTAATAGTGCTCGATTAATCTTCTAAACAAACATAAAACTAATCCGTATGTCTAAGTGTAACGATTATTGAAAACATAGTATCCAAGTAAACAGTTAATTGTACTCGAATCATCTTCTAATCAGTTAATGGTACTCGATTAATCCTCTAACTAAAACATAAAACTAATTTGTAACTCTAAGTGTAACGATTATTGAAAACTTGTTGTCCAAGTAAAGAGTTAATTGTACTCGAATCATCTTCTAAAGAGTTAATGGTAGTCGATTAATCCTCTGACTAAACATAAAACTAATCCTTATCTCTAAGTGTAACGATCATTGAAAACTTGTTGTCAAGTAAAGAGTTAATTGTACTCGAATCATCTTCTAAAGAGTTAATAGTGCTCGATTAATATTCTAAACAAACATAAAACTAATCCGTATGTCTAAGTGTAACGATTATTGAAAACATAGTATCCAAGTAAACAGTTAATTGTACTCGAATCATCTTCTAATCAGTTAATGGTACTCGATTAATCCTCTAACTAAAACATAAAACTAATTTGTAACTCTAAGTGTAACGATTGTTGAAAACTTGTTGTCCAAGTAAAGAGTTAATTGTACTCGAATCATCTTCTAATGAGTTAATGGTACTCGATTAATCCTCTAACTAAAACATTAAACTAATTGATAACTCTAAGTTTAACAATTATTGAAAACTTGTTGTCCAAGTAAAGAGTTAATTGTACTCGAATCATCTTCTAAAGAGTTAATGGTGCTCGATTAATCTTCTAAATAAACATAAAACTAATACGTATGTCTAAGTGTAACGATTATTGAAAACTTAGTATCCAAGTAAAGAGTTAATTGTACTCGAATCATCTTCTAATGAGTTAATGGTACTCGATTAATCCTCTAACTAAAACATTAAACTAATTTGTAACTCTAAGTTTAACGATTATTGAAAACTTGTTGTCCAAGTAAAGTGTTAATTGTACTCGAATCATCTTCTAAAGAGTAAATGATACTCGATTAATCCTCTGACTAAACATAAAACTAATCCTTATCTCTAAGTGTAACGATCATTGAAAACTTGTTGTCCAAGTAAAGAGTTAATTGTACTCGAATAATCTTCTAAAGAGTTAATGGTGCTCGATTAATCTTCTAAATAAATATAAAACTAATTCGTATCTCTAAGAGTAACGATAATTGAAAACTTATTATCCAAGTAAAGAGTTAATTGTACTCGAATCATCTTCTAAAGAGTTAATGGTACTCGATTAATCTTCTAAATAAACATAAAACTAATCCGTATCTCTAAGTGTAACGATTATTGAAAACTTATTCTCCAAGTAAAGAGGTAATTGTACTCGAATCATCTTCTAGAGAGTTAATGGTACTCGATTAGTCCTCTAACTAAACATAAAACTAATTTGTAACTCTAAGTATAACGATTATTGAAAAATTATTGATCAAGTAAAGAGTTAATTGTACTCGAATCATCTTCTAAAGAGTTAATGGTACTCGATTAATCTTCTAACTAAACATAAAACTAATCCGTACCTCTAAGTGCTCGATTAATATTCTAAATAAACATAAAACTAATATGTAACTTTAAGTGTAACAATTATTGAAACTTATTGACCAAGTAAAGAGTTAATTATACTCGAATCATCTTCTAAAGAGTTAATTGTACTCGAATCATCTTCTAATGAGTTAATGGTACTCGATTAATCCTCTAACTAAAACATTAAACTAATTTGTAACTCTAAGTTTAACGATTATTGAAAACTTGTTGTCCAAGTAAAGTGTTAATTGTACTCGAATCATCTTCTAAAGAGTAAATGGTACTCGATTAATCCTCTGACTAAACATAAAACTAATCCTTATCTCTAAGTGTAACGATCATTGAAAACTTGTTGTCCAAGTAAAGAGTTAATTGTACTCGAATCATCTTCTAAAGAGTTAATGGTGCTCGATTAATCTTCTAACTAAACATAAAACTAATCCGTACCTCTAAGTGCTCGATTAATATTCTAAATAAACATAAAACTAATATGTAACTTTAAGTGTAACAATTATTGAAACTTATTGACCAAGTAAAGAGTTAATTATACTCGAATCATCTTCTAAAGAGTTAATTGTACTCGATTAATCTTCTAAATAAACATAAAACTAATCCGTATGTCTAAGTGTAACGATTATTGAAAACATAGTATCCAAGTAAACAGTTAATTGTACTCGAATCATCTTCTAATCAGTTAATGGTACTCGATTAATCCTCTAACTAAAACATAAAACTAATTTGTAACTCTAAGTGTAACGATTATTGAAAACTTGTTGTCCAAGTAAAGAGTTAATTGTACTCGAATCATCTTCTAAAGAGTTATTGTAGTCGATTAATCCTCTGACTAAACATAAAACTAATCCTTATCTCTAAGTGTAACGATCATTGAAAACTTGTTGTCAAGTAAAGAGTAAATTGTACTTGAATCATCTTCTAAAGAGTTAATGGTGCTCGATTAATCTTCTAAATAAAAATAAAACTAATCCGTATGTCTAAGTGTAACGATTATTGAAAACTTAGTATCCAAGTAAACAGTTAATTGTACTCGAATCATCTTCTAATAAGTTAATGGTACTCGATTAATCCTCTAACTAAAACATTAAACTAATTGGTAACTCTAAGTTTAACGATTATTGAAAACTTGTTGTCCAAGTAAAGAGTTAATTGTACTCGAATCATCTTCTAAAGAGTTAATTGTACTCGATTAATCTTCTAAATAAACATAAAACTAATCCGTATGTCTAAGTGTAACGATTATTGAAAACATAGTATCCAAGTAAACAGTTAATTGTACTCGAATCATCTTCTAATCAGTTAATGGTACTCGATTAATCCTCTAACTAAAACATAAAACTAATTTGTAACTCTAAGTGTAACGATTATTGAAAACTTGTTGTCCAAGTAAAGAGTTAATTGTACTCGAATCATCTTCTAAAGAGTTAATGGTAGTCGATTAATCCTCTGACTAAACATAAAACTAATCCTTATCTCTAAGTGTAACGATCATTGAAAACTTGTTGTCAAGTAAAGAGTTAATTGTACTCGAATCATCTTCTAAAGAGTTAATAGTGCTCGATTAATCTTCTAAACAAACATAAAACTAATCCGTATGTCTAAGTGTAACGATTATTGAAAACATAGTATCCAAGTAAACAGTTAATTGTACTCGAATCATCTTCTAATCAGTTAATGGTACTCGATTAATCCTCTAACTAAAACATAAAACTAATTTGTAACTCTAAGTGTAACGATTATTGAAAACTTGTTGTCCAAGTAAAGAGTTAATTGTACTCGAATCATCTTCTAATGAGTTAATGGTACTCGATTAATCCGCTAACTAAAACATTAAACTAATTGATAACTCTAAGTTTAACAATTATTGAAAACTTGTTGTCCAAGTAAAGAGTTAATTGTACTCGAATCATCTTCTAAAGAGTTAATGGTGCTCGATTAATCTTCTAAATAAACATAAAACTAATACGTATGTCTAAGTGTAACGATTATTGAAAACTTAGTATCCAAGTAAAGAGTTAATTGTACTCGAATCATCTTCTAATGAGTTAATGGTACTCGATTAATCCTCTAACTAAAACATTAAACTAATTTGTAACTCTAAGTTTAACGATTATTGAAAACTTGTTGTCCAAGTAAAGTGTTAATTGTACTCGAATCATCTTCTAAAGAGTAAATGATACTCGATTAATCCTCTGACTAAACATAAAACTAATCCTTATCTCTAAGTGTAACGATCATTGAAAACTTGTTGTCCAAGTAAAGAGTTAATTGTACTCGAATAATCTTCTAAAGAGTTAATGGTGCTCGATTAATCTTCTAAATAAATATAAAACTAATTCGTATCTCTAAGAGTAACGATAATTGAAAACTTATTATCCAAGTAAAGAGTTAATTGTACTTGAATCATCTTCTAAAGAGTTAATGGTACTCGATTAATCTTCTAAATAAACATAAAACTAATCCGTATCTCTAAGTGTAACGATTATTGAAAACTTATTCTCCAAGTAAAGAGGTAATTGTACTCGAATCATCTTCTAGAGAGTTAATGGTACTCGATTAGTCCTCTAACTAAACATAAAACTAATTTGTAACTCTAAGTATAACGATTATTGAAAAATTATTGATCAAGTAAAGAGTTAATTGTACTCGAATCATCTTCTAAAGAGTTAATGGTACTCGATTAATCTTCTAACTAAACATAAAACTAATCCGTACCTCTAAGTGCTCGATTAATATTCTAAATAAACATAAAACTAATATGTAACTTTAAGTGTAACAATTATTGAAACTTATTGACCAAGTAAAGAGTTAATTATACTCGAATCATCTTCTAAAGAGTTAATTGTACTCGAATCATCTTCTAATGAGTTAATGGTACTCGATTAATCCTCTAACTAAAACATTAAACTAATTTGTAACTCTAAGTTTAACGATTATTGAAAACTTGTTGTCCAAGTAAAGTGTTAATTGTACTCGAATCATCTTCTAAAGAGTAAATGGTACTCGATTAATCCTCTGACTAAACATAAAACTAATCCTTATCTCTAAGTGTAACGATCATTGAAAACTTGTTGTCCAAGTAAAGAGTTAATTGTACTCGAATCATCTTCTAAAGAGTTAATGGTGCTCGATTAATCTTCTAACTAAACATAAAACTAATCCGTACCTCTAAGTGCTCGATTAATATTCTAAATAAACATAAAACTAATATGTAACTTTAAGTGTAACAATTATTGAAACTTATTGACCAAGTAAAGAGTTAATTATACTCGAATCATCTTCTAAAGAGTTAATTGTACTCGATTAATCTTCTAAATAAACATAAAACTAATCCGTATGTCTAAGTGTAACGATTATTGAAAACATAGTATCCAAGTAAACAGTTAATTGTACTCGAATCATCTTCTAATCAGTTAATGGTACTCGATTAATCCTCTAACTAAAACATAAAACTAATTTGTAACTCTAAGTGTAACGATTATTGAAAACTTGTTGTCCAAGTAAAGAGTTAATTGTACTCGAATCATCTTCTAAAGATTTATTGTAGTCGATTAATCCTCTGACTAAACATAAAACTAATCCTTATCTCTAAGTGTAACGATCATTGAAAACTTGTTGTCAAGTAAAGAGTAAATTGTACTTGAATCATCTTCTAAAGAGTTAATGGTGCTCGATTAATCTTCTAAATAAAAATAAAACTAATCCGTATGTCTAAGTGTAACGATTATTGAAAACTTAGTATCCAAGTAAACAGTTAATTGTACTCGAATCATCTTCTAATAAGTTAATGGTACTCGATTAATCCTCTAACTAAAACATTAAACTAATTGGTAACTCTAAGTTTAACGATTATTGAAAACTTGTTGTCCAAGTAAAGAGTTAATTGTACTCGAATCATCTTCTAAAGAGTTAATTGTACTCGATTAATCTTCTAAATAAACATAAAACTAATCCGTATGTCTAAGTGTAACGATTATTGAAAACATAGTATCCAAGTAAACAGTTAATTGTACTCGAATCATCTTCTAATCAGTTAATGGTACTCGATTAATCCTCTAACTAAAACATAAAACTAATTTGTAACTCTAAGTGTAACGATTATTGAAAACTTGTTGTCCAAGTAAAGAGTTAATTGTACTCGAATCATCTTCTAAAGAGTTAATGGTAGTCGATTAATCCTCTGACTAAACATAAAACTAATCCTTATCTCTAAGTGTAACGATCATTGAAAACTTGTTGTCAAGTAAAGAGTTAATTGTACTCGAATCATCTTCTAAAGAGTTAATAGTGCTCGATTAATCTTCTAAACAAACATAAAACTAATCCGTATGTCTAAGTGTAACGATTATTGAAAACATAGTATCCAAGTAAACAGTTAATTGTACTCGAATCATCTTCTAATCAGTTAATGGTACTCGATTAATCCTCTAACTAAAACATAAAACTAATTTGTAACTCTAAGTGTAACGATTATTGAAAACTTGTTGTCCAAGTAAAGAGTTAATTGTACTCGAATCATCTTCTAAAGAGTTAATGGTAGTCGATTAATCCTCTGACTAAACATAAAACTAATCCTTATCTCTAAGTGTAACGATCATTGAAAACTTGTTGTCGAGTAAAGAGTTAATTGTACTCGAATCATCTTCTAAAGAGTAAATGGTGCTCGATTAATCTTCTAAATAAACATAAAACTAATCTGTATGTCTAAGTGTAACGATTATTGAAAACTTAGTATCCAATTAAAGAGTTAATTGTACTCGAATCATCTTCTAATGAGTTAATGGTACTCGATTAATCCTCTAACTAAAACATTAAACTAATTGATAACTCTAAGTTTAACAATTATTGAAAACTTGTTGTCCAAGTAAAGAGTTAATTGTACTCGAGCTATCTTCTAAAGAGTTAATGGTAGTCGATTAATCCTCTGACTAAACATAAAACTAATCCTTATCTCTTAGTGTAACGATCATTGAAAACTTGTTGTCAAGTAAAGAGTTAATTGTACTCGAATCATCTTCTAAAGAGTAAATGGTGCTCGATTAATCTTCTAAATAAACATAAAACTAATCTGTATGTCTAAGTGTAACGATTATTGAAAACTTAGTATCCAATTAAAGAGTTAATTGTACTCGAATCATCTTCTAATGAGTTAATGGTACTCGATTAATCCTCTAACTAAAACATTAAACTAATTGATAACTCTAAGTTTAACAATTATTGAAAACTTGTTGTCCAAGTAAAGAGTTAATTGTACTTTAGAAGATGATTCGAGTACAATTAACTCTTTACTTGTACAACAAGTTTTCAATAATCGTTACACTTAGAGATACAGATTAGTTTTATATTAAGATAGAAGATTAATCGAGTAACATTAACACTTTAGAAGATGATTCGAGTACAATTAACTCTTTTTTTGGACAACAAGTTTACAATAATCGTTACACTTAGAGATACGGATTAGTTTTATGTTTAGTTAGATGATTAAGCGAGTACCATTAACTCTTTAGAAGATGATTCGAGTATAATTAACTCTTTACTTGGACAACAAGTTTTCAATAATCGTTACACTTAGAGATACGGATTAGTTTTATGTTTAGTTAGAAGATTAATCGAGTACCATTAACTCTTTAGAATATGATTCGAGTACAATCAACTCTTTACTTGGTCAAGAAGTTTTCAATAATCGTTACACTTAGAGATACGGATTAGTTTTATGTTTAGTTAGAAGATTAATCGAGTATCATTAACTCTTTAGAAGATGATTCGAGTACAATAAACTCTTTACTTGGTCAAGAAGTTTTCAATAATCGTTACACTTAGAGATACGTATTAGTTTCATGTTTAGTTAGAAGATTAATCGAGTACCATTAACTCTTTAGAAGATGATTCGAGTACTATTCACTCTTTACTTGGTCAAAAAGTTTTCAATAATCGTTACACTTAGAGATACATATTAGTTTTATGATTATTTAGAATATTAATCGAGTACCATTAACTCTTTAGAAGATGATTCGAGTACAATTAACTCTTTACTTGGACAACAAGTTTTCAATAATCGTTACACTTAGAGATACGGATTAGTTTTATGTTTAGTTAGATGATTAATCGAGTACCATTAACTCTTTAGAAGATGATTCGAGTACAATAAACTCTTTACTTGGTCAAGAAGTTTTCAATAATCGTTACACTTAGAGATACGGATTAGTTTTATGTTTAGTTAGAAGATTAAGCGAGTACCATTAACTCTTTAGAAGATGATTCGAGTATAATTAACTCTTTACTTGGACAACAAGTTTTCAATAATCGTTACACTTAGATATACGGATTAGTTTTATGTTTAGTTAGAAGATTAATCGAGTACCATTAACTCTTTAGAAGATGATTCGAGTACAATAAACTCTTTACTTGGTCAAGAAGTTTTCAATAATCGTTACACTTAGAGATACGGATTAGTTTTATGTTTAGTTAGAAGATTAATCGAGTACCATTAACTCTTTAGAAGATGATTCGAGTACAATAAACTCTTTACTTGGTCAAGAAGTTTTCAATAATCGTTACACTTAGAGATACGTATTAGTTTCATGTTTAGTTAGAAGATTAATCGAGTACCATTAACTCTTTAGAAGATGATTCGAGTACTATTCACTCTTTACTTGGTCAAAAAGTTTTCAATAATCGTTACACTTAGAGATACATATTAGTTTTATGATTATTAAGAAGATTAATCGAGTACCATTAACTCTTTAGAAGATGATTCGAGTACAATTAACTCTTTACTTGGACAACAAGTTTTCAATAATCGTTACACTTAGAGATACATATTAGTTTTATGTTTCTTTAGATGATTAATCGAGTACCATTGACTCTTTAGAAGATGATTCGAGTACAATTAACTCTTTACTTGTACAACAAGTTTTCAATAATCGTTACACTTAGAGATACAAATTAGTTTTATATTAAGATAGAAGATTAATCGAGTAACATTAACTCTTTAGAAGATGATTCGAATACAATTAACTCTTTTTTTGGACAACAAGTTTACAATAATCGTTACACTTAGAGATACAGATTAGTTTTATGTTTAGTTAGAAGATTAAGCGAGTACCATTAACTATTTAGAAGATGATTCGAGTATAATTAACTCTTTACTTGGACAACAAGTTTTCAATAATCGTTACACTTAGAGATACGGATTAGTTTTATGTTTAGTTAGAAGATTAATCGAGTACCATTAACTCTTTAGAAGATGATTCGAGTACAATCAACTCTTTACTTGGTCAAGAAGTTTTCAATAATCGTTACACTTAGAGATACGGATTAGTTTTATGTTTAGTTAGAAGATTAATCGAGTATCATTAACTCTTTAGAAGATGATTCGAGTACAATAAACTCTTTACTTGGTCAAGAAGTTTTCAATAATCGTTACACTTAGAGATACGTATTAGTTTCATGTTTAGTTAGAAGATTAATCGAGTACCATTAACTCTTTAGAAGATGATTCGAGTACTATTCACTCTTTACTTGGTCAAAAAGTTTTCAATAATCGTTACACTTAGAGATACATATTAGTTTTATGATTATTTAGAATATTAATCGAGTACCATTAACTCTTTAGAAGATGATTCGAGTACAATTAACTCTTTACTTGGACAACAAGTTTTCAATAATCGTTACACTTAGAGATACGGATTAGTTTTATGTTTAGTTAGATGATTAATCGAGTACCATTAACTCTTTAGAAGATGATTCGAGTACAATAAACTCTTTACTTGGTCAAGAAGTTTTCAATAATCGTTACACTTAGAGATACGGATTAGTTTTATGTTTAGTTAGAAGATTAAGCGAGTACCATTAACTCTTTAGAAGATGATTCGAGTACAATTAACTCTTTACTTGGACAACAAGTTTTCAATAATCGTTACACTTAGAGATACGGATTAGTTTTATGTTTAGTTAGATGATTAATCGAGTACCATTAACTCTTTAGAAGATGATTCGAGTACAATAAACTCTTTACTTGGTCAAGAAGTTTTCAATAATCGTTACACTTAGAGATACGGATTAGTTTTATGTTTAGTTAGAAGATTAATCGAGTACCATTAACTCTTTAGAAGATGATTCGAGTACAATAAACTCTTTACTTGGTCAAGAAGTTTTCAATAATCGTTACACTTAGAGATACGGATTAGTTTTATGTTTAGTTAGAAGATTAATCGAGTACCATTAACTCTTTAGAAGATGATTCGAGTACAATAAACTCTTTACTTGGTCAAGAAGTTTTCAATAATCGTTACACTTAGAGATACGGATTAGTTTTATGTTTAGTTAGAAGATTAATCGAGTACCATTAACTCTTTAGAAGATGATTCGAGTACAATAAACTCTTTACTTGGTCAAGAAGTTTTCAATAATCGTTACACTTAGAGATACGTATTAGTTTCATGTTTAGTTAGAAGATTAATCGAGTACCATTAACTCTTTAGAAGATGATTCGAGTACTATTCACTCTTTACTTGGTCAAAAAGTTTTCAATAATCATTACACTTAGAGATACATATTAGTTTTATGATTATTTAGAATATTAATCGAATACCATTAACTCTTTAGAAGATGATTCGAGTACAATTAACTCTTTACTTGGACAACAAGTTTTCAATAATCGTTACACTTAGAGATACCGATTAGTTTTATGTTTATTTAGATGATTAATCGAGTACCATTAACTCTTTAGAAGATTATTCGAGTACAATTAACTCTTTACTTGGACAACAAGTTTTCAATAATCGTTACAATTAGAGATACAGATTAGTTTTATATTATGATAGAAGATTAATCGAGTAACATTAACTCTTTAGAAGATGATTCGAGTACAATTAACTCTTTATTTGGACAACAAGTTTTCAATAATTGTTACACTTAGAGATACAGATTAGTTTTATGTTTATTTAGAAGATTAATCGAGTACCATTAACTCTTTAGAAGATGATTCGAGTACAATTAACTCTTTACTTGGACAACAAGTTTTCAATACTCGTTACACTTAGATATACGTATTAGTTTTATGTTTAGTTAGATGGTTAATCGAGTACCATTAACTCTTTAGAAGATGATTCGAGTACAATTAACTCTTCATTTAGACAACAAGTTTTCAATAATTGTTACACTTAGAGATACAGATTAGTTTTATGTTTATTTAGAAGATTAATCGAGTACCATTAACTCTTTAGAAGATGATTCGAGTACCATTAACTCTTTACTTGGACAACAAGTGGTCAATAATCGTTACACTTAGAGATACGGATTAGTTTTATGTTTAGTTAGAAGATTAAGCGAGTACCATTAACTCTTTAGAAGATGATTCGAGTACTATTCACTCTTTACTTGGTCAAAAAGTTTTCAATAATCGTTACACTTGGAGATACATATTAGTTTTATGATTATTAAGAAGATTAATCGAGTACCATTAACTCTTTAGAAGATGATTCGAGTACAATTAACTCTTTACTTGGACAACAAGTTTTCAATAATCGTTACACTTAGAGATACAGATTAGTTTTATGTTTCTTTAGATGATTAATCGAGTACCATTGACTCTTTAGAAGATGATTCCAGTATAATTAACTCTTTACTTGTACAACAAGTTTTCAATAATCGTTACACTTAGAGATACAGATTAATTTTATATTAAGATAGAAGATTAATTGAGTAACATTAACTCTTTAGAAGATGATTCGAATACAATTAACTCTTTTTTTGGACAACAAGTTTACAATAATCGTTACACTTAGAGATACAGATTAGTTTTATGTTTAGTTAGAAGATTAAGCGAGTACCATTAACTCTTTAGAAGATGATTCGAGTATAATTAACTCTTTACTTGGACAACAAGTTTTCAATAATCGTTACACTTAGAGATACGGATTAGTTTTATGTTTAGTTAGAAGATTAATCGAGTACCATTAACTCTTTAGAAGATGATTCGAGTACAATCAACTCTTTACTTGGTCAAGAAGTTTTCAATAATCGTTAGACTTAGAGATACGGATTAGTTTTATGTTTAGTTAGAAGATTAATCGAGTACCATTAACTCTTTAGAAGATGATTCGAGTACAATAAACTCTTTACTTGGTCAAGAAGTTTTCAATAATCGTTACACTTAGAGATACGTATTAGTTTCATGTTTAGTTAGAAGATTAATCGAGTACCATTAACTCTTTAGAAGATGATTCGAGTACTATTCACTCTTTACTTGGTCAAAAAGTTTTCAATAATCGTTACACTTAGAGATACATATTAGTTTTATGATTATTTAGAATATTAATCGAGTACCATTAACTCTTTAGAAGATGATTCGAGTACAATTAACTCTTTACTTGGACAACAAGTTTTCAATAATCGTTACACTTAGAGATACGGATTAGTTTTATGTTTAGTTAGATGATTAATCGAGTACCATTAACTCTTTAGAAGATGATTCGAGTACAATAAACTCTTTACTTGGTCAAGAAGTTTTCAATAATCGTTACACTTAGAGATACGGATTAGTTTTATGTTTAGTTAGAAGATTAAGCGAGTACCATTAGCTCTTTAGAAGATGATTCGAGTATAATTAACTCTTTACTTGGACAACAAGTTTTCAATAATCGTTACACTTAGAGATACGGATTAGTTTTATGTTTAGTTAGAAGATTAATCGAGTACCATTAACTCTTTAGAAGATGATTCGAGTACAATAAACTCTTTACTTGGTCAAGAAGTTTTCAATAATCGTTACACTTAGAGATACGGATTAGTTTTATGTTTATTTAGACGATTAATCGAGTACCATTAACTCTTTAGAAGATGATTCGAGTACAATAAACTCTTTACTTGGACAACAAGTTTTCAATAATCGTTACACTTAGAGATACGGATTAGTTTTATGTTTATTTAGATGATTAATCGAGTACCATTAACTCTATAGAAGATGATTCGAGTACAATTAACTCTTTACTTGGACTACAAGTTTTCAATAATCGTTACACTTAGAGATACAGATTACTTTTATATTAAGATAGAAGATTAATCGAGTAACATTAACTCTTTAGAAGATGATTCGAGTACAATTAACTCTTCATTTGGACAACAAGTTTACAATAATCGTTACACTTAGAGATACAGATTAGTTTTATGTTTATTTAGACGATTAATCGAGTACCATTAACTCTTTAGAAGATGATTCGAGTACAATAAACTCTTTACTTGGACAAGAAGTTTTCAATAATCGTTACACTTAGAGATACATATTAGTTTCATGTTTAGTTAGAAGATTAATCGAGTACCATTAACTCTTTAGAAGATGATTCGAGTACTATTCACTCTTTACTTGGTCAAAAAGTTTTCAATAATCGTTACACTTAGAGATACATATTAGTTTTATGATTATTTAGAATATTAATCGAGTACCATTAACTCTTTAGAAGATGATTCGAATACAATTAACTCTTTACTTGGACAACAAGTTTTCAATAATCGTTACACTTAGAGATACAAATTAGTTTTATATTAAGATAGAAGATTAATCGAGTAACATTAACTCTTTAGAAGATGATTCGAGTACAATTAACTCTTTATTTGGACAACAAGTTTTCAATAATCGTTACGCTTAGAGACACATATTAGTATTATGATTATTTAGAAGATTAATCGAGTACCATTAACTATCTAGAAGATTATTCGAGTACAATTAACTCTTTACTTGGACAACAAGTTTTCAATAATCGTTACACTTAGAGATACGGATTAGTTTTATGTTTATTTAGATGATTAATCGAGTACCATTAACTCTATAGAAGATGATTCGAGTACAATTAACTCTTTACTTGGACTACAAGTTTTCAATAATCGTTACACTTAGAGATACAGATTAGTTTTATATTAAGATAGAAGATTAATCGAGTAACATTAACTCTTTAGAAGATGATTCGAGTACAATTAACTCTTCATTTGGACAACAAGTTTACAATAATCGTTACACTTAGAGATACAGATTAGTTTTATGTTTATTTAGACGATTAATCGAGTACCATTAACTCTTTAGAAGATGATTCGAGTACAATAAACTCTTTACTTGGACAACAAGTTTTCAATAATCGTTACACTTAGAGATACGGATTAGTTTTATGTTTAGTTAGAAGATGAATCGAGTACCATTAACTCTTTAGAAGATGATTCGAGTACAATAAACTCTTTACTTGGTCAAGAAGTTTTCAATAATCGTTACACTTAGAGATACGTATTAGTTTCATGTTTAGTTAGAAGATTAATCGAGTACCATTAACTCTTTAGAAGATGATTCGATTACTATTCACTCTTTACTTGGTCAAAAAGTTTTCAATAATCGTTACACTTAGAGATACATATTAGTTTTATGATTATTTAGAATATTAATCGAGTACCATTAATTCTTTAGAAGATGATTCGTGTACAATTAACTCTTTACTTGGACACCAAGTTTTCAATAATCGTTACACTTAGAGATACAGATTAGTTTTATGTTTATTTAGATGATTAATCGAGTACCATTAACTCTTTAGAAGATTATTCGAGTACAATTAACTCTTTACTTGGACAACAAGTTTTCAATAATCGTTACACTTAGAGATACAGATTAGTTTTATATTATGATAGAAGATTAATCGAGTAACATTAACTCTTTAGAAGATGATTCGAGTACAATTAACTCTTTATTTGGACAACAAGTTTTCAATAATTGTTACACTTACAGATACAGATTAGTTTTATGTTTATTTAGAAGATTAATCGAGTACCATTAACTCTTTAGAAGATGATTCGAGTACAATTAACTCTTTACTTGGACAACAAGTTTTCAATAATCGTTACACTTAGATATACGTATTAGTTTTATGTTTAGTTAGATGATTAATCTCGTACCATTAACTCTTTAGAAGATGATTCGAGTACAATAAACTCTTTACTTGGTCAAGAAGTTTTCAATAATCGTTACACTCTCTATACAGATTAGTTTTATGTTTAGTTCGAAGATTAATCGAGTACCATTAACTCTTTAGAAGATGATTCGAGTACTATTCACTCTTTACTTGGTCAAAAAGTTTTCAATAATCGTTACACTTAGAGTTACATATTAGTTTTATGATTATTTAGAAGATTAATCGAGTACCATTAACTCTCTAGAAGATGATTCTAGTACAATTAACTCTTTACTTAGACAACAAGTTTTCAATAATCGTTACACTTAGAGATACAGATTAGTTTCATGTTTATTTAGATGATTATTCGAGTACCATTAACTCTTAAGAAGATGATTCGAGTACAATTAACTCTTTACTTGGACAACAAGTTTTCAATAATCGTTACACTTAGAGATACAGTTTAGTTTTATATTAAGATAGAAGATTAATCGAGTAACATTAACTCTTTAGAAGTTGATTCGAGTACAATTAACTCTTTATTTGGACAACAAGTTTTCAATAATTGTTACACTTAGAGATACAGATTAGTTTTATGTTTATTTAGAAGATTAATCGAGTACCATTAACTCTTTAGAAGATGATTCGAGTACAATTAACTCTTTACTTGGACAACAAGTTGTCAATAATCGTTACACTTAGAGATACGGATTAGTTATATGTTTAGTTAGAAGATTAAGCGAGTACCATTAACTCTTTAGAAGATGTTTCGAGTACTATTCACTCTTTACTTGGTCAAAAAGTTTTCAATAATCGTTACACTTAGAGATACATATTAGTTTTATGATTATTTAGAAGATTAATCGAGTTCCATTAACTCTTTAGAAGATGATTCAAGTACAATTAACTTTTTACTTGGACAACAAGTTTTCAATAATCGTTACACTTAGAGATACAGATTAGTTTTATGTTTATTTAGATGATTAATCGAGTACCATTAACTCCTTAGAAGATGATTCGAGTACAATAAACTCTTTACTTGGTCAAGAAGTTTTCAATAATCGTTACACTTAGAGATACGTATTAGTTTCATGTTTAGTTAGAAGATTAATCGAGTACCATTAATTCTTTAGAAGATGATTCGATTACTATTCACTCTTTACTTGGTCAAAAAGTTTTCAATAATCGTTACACTTAGAGATACATATTAGTTTTATGATTATTTAGAATATTAATCGAGTACCATTAACTCTTTAGAAGATGATTCGAGTACAATTAACTCTTTACTTGGACAACAAGTTTTCAATAATCGTTACACTTAGAGATACAGATTAGTTTTATGTTTATTTAGATGATTAATCGAGTACCATTAACTCTTTAGAAGATTATTCGAGTACAATTAACTCTTTACATGGACAAAAAGTTTTCAATAATCGTTACACTTAGAGATACAGATTAGTTTTATATTATGATAGAAGATTAATCGAGTAACATTAACTCTTTAGAAGATGATTCGAGTACAATTAACTCTTTATTTGGACAACAAGTTTTCAATAATTGTTACACTTAGAGATACAGATTAGTTTTATGTTTATTTAGAAGATTAATCGAGTAGCATTAACTCTTTAGAAGATGATTCGAGTATAATTAAATCTTTACTTGGACAACAAGTTTTCAATAATCGTTACACTTAGATATACGTATTAGTTTTATGTTTAGTTAGATGATTAATCGAGTACCATTAACTCTTTAGAAGATGATTCGAGTACAATAAACTCTTTACTTGGACAACAAGTTTTCAATAATCGTTACACTTAGAGATACAGATTAGTTTTATATTAAGATAGAAGATTAATCGAGTAACATTAACTCTTTAGAAGATGATTCGAGTACAATTAACTCTTTATTTGGACAACAAGTTTACAATAATCGTTACACTTAGAGATACAGATTAGTTTTATGTTTATTTAGACGATTAATCGAGTACCATTAACTCTTTAGAAGATGATTCGAGTACAATAAACTCTTTACTTGGACAACAAGTTTTCAATAATCGTTACACTTAGAGATACGGATTAGTTTTATGTTTAGTTAGAAGATTAATCGAGTACCATTAACTCTTTAGAAGATGATTCGAGTACAATAAACTCTTTACTTGGTCAAGAAGTTTTCAATAATCGTTACACTTAGAGATACATATTAGTTTTATGATTATTTAGAATATTAATCGAGTACCATTAACTCTTTAGAAGATGATTCGAATACAATTAACTCGTTACTTGGACAACAAGTTTTCAATAATCGTTACACTTAGAGATACAAATTAGTTTTATATTGAGATAGAAGATTAATCGAGTAACATTAACTCTTTAGAAGATGATTCGAGTACAATTAACTCTTTATTTGGAAAACAAGTTTTCAATAATCGTTACACTTAGAGATACATATTAGTATTATGATTATTTAGAAGATTAATCGAGTACCATTAACTCTCTAGAAGATGATTCGAGTACAATTAACTCTTTACTTGGACAACAAGTTTTCAATAATCGTTACACTTAGAGATACGGATTAGTTTTATGTTTATTTAGATAATTAATCGAGTACCATTAACTCTATAGAAGATGATTCGAGTACAATTAACTCTTTACTTGGACTACAAGTTTTCAATAATCGTTACACTTAGAGATACAGATTAGTTTTATATTAAGATAGAAGATTAATCGAGTAACATTAACTCTTTAGAAGATGATTCGAGTACAATTAACTCTTCATTTGGACAACAAGTTTACAATAATCGTTACACTTAGAGATACAGATTAGTTTTATGTTTATTTAGACGATTAATCGAGTACCATTAACTCTTTAGAAGATGATTCGAGTACAATAAACTCTTTACTTGGACAAGAAGTTTTCAATAATCGTTACACTTAGAGATACGTATTAGTTTCATGTTTAGTTAGAAGATTAATCGAGTACCATTAACTCTTTAGAAGATGATTCGAGTACTATTCACTCTTTACTTGGTCAAAAAGTTTTCAATAATCGTTACACTTAGAGATACATATTAGTTTTATGATTATTTAGAATATTAATCGAGTACCATTAACTCTTTAGAAGATGATTCGAATACAATTAACTCTTTACTTGGACAACAAGTTTTCAATAATCGTTACACTTAGAGATACAGATTAGTTTTATATTAAGATAGAAGATTAATCGAGTAACATTAACTCTTTAGAAGATGATTCGAGTACAATTAACTCTTCATTTGGACAACAAGTTTTCAATAATCGTTACGCTTAGAGACACATATTAGTATTATGATTATTTAAAAGATTAATCGAGTACCATTAACTCTCTAGAAGATTATTCGAGTACAATTAACTCTTTACTTGGACAACAAGTTTTCAATAATCGTTACACTTAGAGATACGGATTAGTTTTATGTTTATTTAGATGATTAATCGAGTACCATTAACTCTATAGAAGATGATTCGAGTACAATTAACTCTTTACTTGGACTACAAGTTTTCAATAATCGTTACACTTAGAGATACAGATTAGTTTTATATTAAGATAGAAGATTAATCGAGTAACATTAACTCTTTAGAAGATGATTCGAGTACAATTAACTCTTCATTTGGACAACAAGTTTACAATAATCGTTACACTTAGAGATACAGATTAGTTTTATGTTTATTTAGACGATTAATCGAGTACCATTAACTCTTTAGAAGATGATTCGAGTACAATAAACTCTTTACTTGGACAAGAAGTTTTCAATAATCGTTACACTTAGAGATACGTATTAGTTTCATGTTTAGTTAGAAGATTAATCGAGTACCATTAACTCTTTAGAAGATGATTCGAGTACTATTCACTCTTTACTTGGTCAAAAAGTTTTCAATAATCGTTACACTTAGAGATACATATTAGTTTTATGATTATTTAGAATATTAATCGAGTACCATTAACTCTTTAGAAGATGATTCGAATACAATTAACTCTTTACTTGGACAACAAGTTTTCAATAATCGTTACACTTAGAGATACAGATTAGTTTTATATTAAGATAGAAGATTAATCGAGTAACATTAACTCTTTAGAAGATGATTCGAGTACAATTAACTCTTTATTTGGACAACAAGTTTTCAATAATCGTTACGCTTAGAGACACATATTAGTATTATGATTATTTAAAAGATTAATCGAGTACCATTAACTCTCTAGAAGATTATTCGAGTACAATTAACTCTTTACTTGGACAACAAGTTTTCAATAATCGTTACACTTAGAGATACGGATTAGTTTTATGTTTATTTAGATGATTAATCGAGTACCATTAACTCTATAGAAGATGATTCGAGTACAATTAACTCTTTACTTGGACTACAAGTTTTCAATAATCGTTACACTTAGAGATACAGATTAGTTTTATATTAAGATAGAAGATTAATCGAGTAACATTAACTCTTTAGAAGATGATTCGAGTACAATTAACTCTTCATTTGGACAACAAGTTTACAATAATCGTTACACTTAGAGATACAGATTAGTTTTATGTTTATTTAGACGATTAATCGAGTACCATTAACTCTTTAGAAGATGATTCGAGTACAATAAACTCTTTACTTGGACAAGAAGTTTTCAATAATCGTTACACTTAGAGATACGTATTAGTTTCATGTTTAGTTAGAAGATTAATCGAGTACCATTAACTCTTTAGAAGATGATTCGAGTACTATTCACTCTTTACTTGGTCAAAAAGTTTTCAATAATCGTTACACTTAGAGATACATATTAGTTTTATGATTATTTAGAATATTAATCGAGTACCATTAACTCTTTAGAAGATGATTCGAATACAATTAACTCTTTACTTGGACAACAAGTTTTCAATAATCGTTACACTTAGAGATACAGATTAGTTTTATATTAAGATAGAAGATTAATCGAGTAACATTAACTCTTTAGAAGATGATTCGAGTACAATTAACTCTTCATTTGGACAACAAGTTTTCAATAATCGTTACGCTTAGAGACACATATTAGTATTATGATTATTTAAAAGATTAATCGAGTACCATTAACTCTCTAGAAGATTATTCGAGTACAATTAACTCTTTACTTGGACAACAAGTTTTCAATAATCGTTACACTTAGAGATACGGATTAGTTTTATGTTTATTTAGATGATTAATCGAGTACCATTAACTCTATAGAAGATGATTCGAGTACAATTAACTCTTTACTTGGACTACAAGTTTTCAATAATCGTTACACTTAGAGATACAGATTAGTTTTATATTAAGATAGAAGATTAATCGAGTAACATTAACTCTTTAGAAGATGATTCGAGTACAATTAACTCTTCATTTGGACAACAAGTTTACAATAATCGTTACACTTAGAGATACAGATTAGTTTTATGTTTATTTAGACGATTAATCGAGTACCATTAACTCTTTAGAAGATGATTCGAGTACAATAAACTCTTTACTTGGACAAGAAGTTTTCAATAATCGTTACACTTAGAGATACGTATTAGTTTCATGTTTAGTTAGAAGATTAATCGAGTACCATTAACTCTTTAGAAGATGATTCGAGTACTATTCACTCTTTACTTGGTCAAAAAGTTTTCAATAATCGTTACACTTAGAGATACATATTAGTTTTATGATTATTTAGAATATTAATCGAGTACCATTAACTCTTTAGAAGATGATTCGAATACAATTAACTCTTTACTTGGACAACAAGTTTTCAATAATCGTTACACTTAGAGATACAGATTAGTTTTATATTAAGATAGAAGATTAATCGAGTAACATTAACTCTTTAGAAGATGATTCGAGTACAATTAACTCTTTATTTGGACAACAAGTTTTCAATAATCGTTACGCTTAGAGACACATATTAGTATTATGATTATTTAAAAGATTAATCGAGTACCATTAACTCTCTAGAAGATTATTCGAGTACAATTAACTCTTTACTTGGACAACAAGTTTTCAATAATCGTTACACTTAGAGATACGGATTAGTTTTATGTTTATTTAGATGATTAATCGAGTACCATTAACTCTATAGAAGATGATTCGAGTACAATTAACTCTTTACTTGGACTACAAGTTTTCAATAATCGTTACACTTAGAGATACAGATTAGTTTTATATTAAGATAGAAGATTAATCGAGTAACATTAACTCTTTAGAAGATGATTCGAGTACAATTAACTCTTCATTTGGACAACAAGTTTACAATAATCGTTACACTTAGAGATACAGATTAGTTTTATGTTTATTTAGACGATTAATCGAGTACCATTAACTCTTTAGAAGATGATTCGAGTACAATAAACTCTTTACTTGGACAAGAAGTTTTCAATAATCGTTACACTTAGAGATACGTATTAGTTTCATGTTTAGTTAGAAGATTAATCGAGTACCATTAACTCTTTAGAAGATGATTCGAGTACTATTCACTCTTTACTTGGTCAAAAAGTTTTCAATAATCGTTACACTTAGAGATACATATTAGTTTTATGATTATTTAGAATATTAATCGAGTACCATTAACTCTTTAGAAGATGATTCGAATACAATTAACTCTTTACTTGGACAACAAGTTTTCAATAATCGTTACACTTAGAGATACAGATTAGTTTTATATTAAGATAGAAGATTAATCGAGTAACATTAACTCTTTAGAAGATGATTCGAGTACAATTAACTCTTTATTTGGACAACAAGTTTTCAATAATCGTTACGCTTAGAGACACATATTAGTATTATGATTATTTAAAAGATTAATCGAGTACCATTAACTCTCTAGAAGATTATTCGAGTACAATTAACTCTTTACTTGGACAACAAGTTTTCAATAATCGTTACACTTAGAGATACGGATTAGTTTTATGTTTATTTAGATGATTAATCGAGTACCATTAACTCTATAGAAGATGATTCGAGTACAATTAACTCTTTACTTGGACTACAAGTTTTCAATAATCGTTACACTTAGAGATACAGATTAGTTTTATATTAAGATAGAAGATTAATCGAGTAACATTAACTCTTTAGAAGATGATTCGAGTACAATTAACTCTTCATTTGGACAACAAGTTTACAATAATCGTTACACTTAGAGATACAGATTAGTTTTATGTTTATTTAGACGATTAATCGAGTACCATTAACTCTTTAGAAGATGATTCGAGTACAATAAACTCTTTACTTGGACAACAAGTTTTCAATAATCGTTACACTTAGAGATACGGATTAGTTTTATGTTTAGTTAGAAGATGAATCGAGTACCATTAACTCTTTAGAAGATGATTCGAGTACAATAAACTCTTTACTTGGTCAAGAAGTTTTCAATAATCGTTACACTTAGAGATACGTATTAGTTTCATGTTTAGTTAGAAGATTAATCGAGTACCATTAACTCTTTAGAAGATGATTCGATTACTATTCACTCTTTACTTGGTCAAAAAGTTTTCAATAATCGTTACACTTAGAGATACATATTAGTTTTATGATTATTTAGAATATTAATCGAGTACCATTAATTCTTTAGAAGATGATTCGTGTACAAT
The DNA here is from genome assembly GCA_946896805.1 of Scutellaria galericulata. Lineage (NCBI taxonomy): Eukaryota > Viridiplantae > Streptophyta > Magnoliopsida > Lamiales > Lamiaceae > Scutellaria > Scutellaria galericulata. The sequence continues at coordinate 7,683,211 of OX335792.1, read as the reverse complement.
TAACTCTTTACTTGGACACCAAGTTTTCAATAATCGTTACACTTAGAGATACAGATTAGTTTTATGTTTATTTAGATGATTAATCGAGTACCATTAACTCTTTAGAAGATTATTCGAGTACAATTAACTCTTTACTTGGACAACAAGTTTTCAATAATCGTTACACTTAGAGATACAGATTAGTTTTATATTATGATAGAAGATTAATCGAGTAACATTAACTCTTTAGAAGATGATTCGAGTACAATTAACTCTTTATTTGGACAACAAGTTTTCAATAATTGTTACACTTACAGATACAGATTAGTTTTATGTTTATTTAGAAGATTAATCGAGTACCATTAACTCTTTAGAAGATGATTCGAGTACAATTAACTCTTTACTTGGACAACAAGTTTTCAATAATCGTTACACTTAGATATACGTATTAGTTTTATGTTTAGTTAGATGATTAATCTCGTACCATTAACTCTTTAGAAGATGATTCGAGTACAATAAACTCTTTACTTGGTCAAGAAGTTTTCAATAATCGTTACACTCCCTATACAGATTAGTTTTATGTTTAGTTCGAAGATTAATCGAGTACCATTAACTCTTTAGAAGATGATTCGAGTACTATTCACTCTTTACTTGGTCAAAAAGTTTTCAATAATCGTTACACTTAGAGTTACATATTAGTTTTATGATTATTTAGAAGATTAATCGAGTACCATTAACTCTCTAGAAGATGATTCTAGTACAATTAACTCTTTACTTAGACAACAAGTTTTCAATAATCGTTACACTTAGAGATACAGATTAGTTTCATGTTTATTTAGATGATTATTCGAGTACCATTAACTCTTAAGAAGATGATTCGAGTACAATTAAATCTTTACTTGGACAACAAGTTTTCAATAATCGTTACACTTAGAGATACAGATTAGTTTTATATTAAGATAGAAGATTAATCGAGTAACATTAACTCTTTAGAAGATGATTCGAGTACAATTAACTCTTTATTTGGACAACAAGTTTTCAATAATTGTTACACTTAGAGTTACAGTTTAGTTTTATGTTTATTTAGAAGATTAATCGAGTACCATTAACTCTTTAGAAGATGATTCGAGTACAATTAACTCTTTACTTGGACAACAAGTTGTCAATAATCGTTACACTTAGAGATACGGATTAGTTTTATGTTTAGTTAGAAGATTAAGCGAGTACCATTAACTCTTTAGAAGATGTTTCGAGTACTATTCACTCTTTACTTGGTCAAAAAGTTTTCAATAATCGTTACACTTAGAGATACATATTAGTTTTATGATTATTTAGAAGATTAATCGAGTTCCATTAACTCTTTAGAAGATGATTCGAGTACAATTAACTCTTTACTTGGACAACAAGTTTTCAATAATCGTTACACTTAGAGATACAGATTAGTTTTATGTTTATTTAGATGATTAATCGAGTACCATTAACTCTTTAGAAGATGATTCGAGTACAATAAACTCTTTACTTGGTCAAGAAGTTTTCAATAATCGTTACACTTAGAGATACGTATTAGTTTTATGTTTAGTTAGTAGATTAATTGAGTACCATTAACTCTTTAGAAGATGATTCGAGTACTATTCACTCTTTACTTGGTCAAAAAGTTTTCAATAATCGTTACACTTAGAGATACATATTAGTTTTATGATTATTTAGAATATTAATCGAGTACCATTAACTCTTTAGAAGATGATTCGAGTACAATTAACTCTTTACTTGGACAACAAGTTTTCAATAATCGTTACACTTAGAGATACAGATTAGTTTTATATTAAGATAGAAGATTAATCGAGTAACATTAACTCTTTAGAAGATGATTCGAGTACCATTAACTCTTTATTTGGACAACAAGTTTTCAATAATTGTTACACTTAGAGATACAGATTAGTTTTATGTTTATTTAGAAGATTAATCGAGTACCATTAACTCTTTAGAAGATGATTCGAGTACAATTAACTCTTTACTTGGACAACAAGTTTTCAATAATCGTTACACTTAGAGATACAGATTAGTTTTATATTAAGATGGAAGATTAATCGAGTAACATTAACTCTTTAGAAGATGATTCGAGTACAATTAACTCTTTATTTGGACAACAAGTTTTCAATAATCGTTACACTTAGAGATACAGATTAGTTTTATGTTTATTTAGAAGATTAATCGAGTACCATTAACTCTTTAGAAGATGATTCGAGTACAATTAACTCTTTACTTGGACAACAAGTTGTCAATAATCGTTACACTTAGAGATACGGATTAGTTTTATGTTTAGTTAGAAGATTAAGCGAGTACCATTAACTCTTTAGAAGTTGATTCGAGTACTATTCACTCTTTACTTGGTCAAAAAGTTTTCAATAATCGTTACACTTAGAGATACATATTAGTTTTATGATTATTTAGAAGATTAATCGAGTACCATTAACTCTCTAGAAGATGATTCGAGTACAATTAACTCTTTACTTAGACAACAAGTTTTCAATAATCGTTACACTTAGAGATACAGATTAGTTTTATGTTTATTTAGATGATTAATCGAGTACCATTAACTCTTTAGAAGATGATTCGAGTACAATAAACTCTTTACTTGGTCAAGAAGTTTTCAATAATCGTTACACTTAGAGATACGTATTAGTTTTATGTTTAGTTAGAAGATTAATTGAGTACCATTAACTCTTTAGAAGATGATTCGAGTACTATTCACTCTTTACTTGGTCAAAAAGTTTTCAATAATCGTTACACTTAGAGATACATATTAGTTTTATGATTATTTAGAATATTAATCGAGTACCATTAACTTTTTAGAAGATGATTCGAGTACAATTAACTCTTTACTTGGACAACAAGTTTTCAATAATCGTTACACTTAGAGATACAGATTAGTTTTATATTAAGATAGAAGATTAATCGAGTAACATTAACTCTTTAGAAGATGATTCGAGTACAATTAACTCTTTATTTGGACAACAAGTTTTCAATAATTGTTACACTTAGAGATACAGATTAGTTTTATGTTTATTTAGAAGATTAATCGAGTACCATTAACTCTTTAGAAGATGATTCGAGTACAATTAACTCTTTACTTGGACAACAAGTTTTCAATAATCGTTACACTTAGAGATACAGATTAGTTTTATATTAAGATGGAAGATTAATCGAGTAACATTAACTCTTTAGAAGATGATTCGAGTACAATTAACTCTTTATTTGGACAACAAGTTTTCAATAATCGTTACACTTAGAGATACAGATTAGTTTTATGTTTATTTAGAAGATTAATCGAGTACCATTAACTCTTTGGAAGATGATTCGAGTACAATTAACTCTTTACTTGGACAACAAGTTGTCAATAATCGTTACACTTAGAGATACGGATTAGTTTTATGTTTAGTTAGAAGATTAAGCGAGTACCATTAACTCTTTAGAAGTTGATTCGAGTACTATTCACTCTTTACTTGGTCAAAAAGTTTTCAATAATCGTTACACTTAGAGATACATATTAGTTTTATGATTATTTAGAAGATTAATCGAGTACCATTAACTCTCTAGAAGATGATTCGAGTACAATTAACTCTTTACTTAGACAACAAGTTTTCAATAATCGTTACACTTAGAGATACAGATTAGTTTTATGTTTATTTAGATGATTATTCGAGTACCATTAACTCTTTAGAAGATGATTCGAGTACAATTAACTCTTTACTTGGACAACAAGTTTTCAATAATCGTTACACTTAGAGATACATATTAGTTTTATATTAAGATAGAAGATTAATCGAGTAACATTAACTCTTTAGAAGATGATTCGAGTACAATTAACTCTTTATTTGGACAACAAGTTTTCAATAATTGTTACACTTAGAGATATAGATTAGTTTTATGTTTATTTAGAAGATTAATCGAGTACCATTAACTCTTTAGAAGAAGATTCGAGTACTATTCACTCTTTACTTGGTCAAAAAGTTTTCAATAATCGTTTCACTTAGAGATACATATTAGTTTTATGATTATTTAGAATATTAATCGAGTACCATTAACTCTTTAGAAGATGATTCGAGTACAATTAACTCTTTACTTGGACAACAAGTTTTCAATAATCGTTACACTAAGAGATACAGATTAGTTTTATATTAAGATAGAAGATTAATCGAGTAACATTAACTCTTTAGAAGATGATTCGAGTACAATTAACTCTTTATTTGGACAACAAGTTTTCAATAATTGTTACACTTAGAGATACAGATTAGTTTTATGTTTATTTAGAAGATTAATCGAGTACCATTAACTCTTTAGAAGATGATTCGAGTACAATTAACTCTTTACTTGGACAACAAGTTTTCAATAATCGTTACACTTAGATATACAGATTAGTTTTATATTAAGATGGAAGATTAATCGAGTAACATTAACTCTTTAGAAGATGATTCGAGTACAATTAACTCTTTATTTGGACAACAAGTTTTCAATAATCGTTACACTTAGAGATACAGATTAGTTTTATGTTTATTTAGAAGATTAATCAAGTACCATTAACTCTTTAGAAGATGATTCGAGTACAATTAACTCTTTACTTGGACAACAAGTTGTCAATAATCGTTACACTTAGAGATACGGATTAGTTTTATGTTTAGTTAGAAGATTAAGCGAGTACCATTAACTCTTTAGAAGTTGATTCGAGTACTATTCACTCTTTACTTGGTCAAAAAGTTTTCAATAATCGTTACACTTAGAGATACATATTAGTTTTATGATTATTTAGAAGATTAATCGAGTACCATTAACTCTCTAGAAGATGATTCGAGTACAATTAACTCTTTACTTAGACAACAAGTTTTCAATAATCGTTACACTTAGAGATACAGATTAGTTTTATGTTTATTTAGATGATTATTCGAGTACCATTAACTCTTTAGAAGATGATTCGAGTACAATTAACTCTTTACTTGGACAACAAGTTTTCAATAATCGTTACACTTAGAGATACAGATTAGTTTTATATTAAGATAGAAGATTAATCGAGTAACATTAACTCTTTAGAAGATGATTCGAGTACAATTAACTCTTTATTTGGACAACAAGTTTTCAATAATTGTTACACTTAGAGATACAGATTAGTTTTATGTTTATTTAGAAGATTAATCGAGTACCATTAACTCTTTAGAAGAAGATTCTAGTACTATTCACTCTTTACTTGGTCAAAAAGTTTTCAATAATCGTTACACTTAGAGATACATATTAGTTTTATGATTATTTAGAATATTAATCGAGTACCATTAACTCTTTAGAAGATGATTCGAGTACAATTAACTCTTTACTTGGACAACAAGTTTTCAATAATCGTTACACTTAGAGATACAGATTAGTTTTATATTAAGATAGAAGATTAATCGAGTAACATTAACTCTTTAGAAGATGATTCGAGTACAATTAACTTTTTATTTGGACAACAAGTTTTCAATAATTGTTACACTTAGAGATACAGATTAGTTTTATGTTTATTTAGAAGATTAATCGAGTACCATTAACTCTTTAGAAGATGATTCGAGTACAATTAACTCTTTACTTGGACAACAAGTTGTCAATAATCGTTACACTTAGAGATACGGATTAGTTTTATGTTTAGTTAGAAGATTAAGCGAGTACCATTAACTCTTTACAAGATGTTTCGAGCTCTATTCACTCTTTACTTGGTCAAAAAGTTTTCAATAATCGTTACACTTAGAGATACATATTAGTTTTATGATTATTTAGAAGATTAATCGAGTTCCATTAACTCTTTAGAAGATGATTCGAGTACAATTAACTCTTTACTTGGACAACAGGTTTTCAATAATCGTTACACTTAGAGATACAGATTAGTTTTATGTTTATTTAGATGATTAATCGAGTACCATTAACTCTTTAGAAGATGATTCGAGTACAATAAACTCTTTACTTGGTCAAGAAGTTTTCAATAATCGTTACACTTAGAGATACGTATTAGTTTTATGTTTAGTTAGAAGATTAATTGAGTACCATTAACTCTTTAGAAGATGATTCGAGTACTATTCACTCTTTACTTGGTCAAAAAGTTTTCAATAATCGTTACACTTAGAGATACATATTAGTTTTATGATTATTTAGAATATTAATCGAGTACCATTAACTCTTTAGAAGATGATTCGAGTACAATTAACTCTTTACTTGGACAACAAGTTTTCAATAATCGTTACACTTAGAGATACAGATTAGTTTTATATTAAGATAGAAGATTAATCGAGTAACATTAACTCTTTAGAAGATGATTCGAGTACAATTAACTCTTTATTTGGACAACAAGTTTTCAATAATTGTTACACTTAGAGATACAGATTAGTTTTATGTTTATTTAGAAGATTAATCGAGTACCATTAACTCTTTAGAAGATGATTCGAGTACAATTAACTCTTTACTTGGACAACAAGTTTTCAATAATCGTTACACTTAGATATACAGATTAGTTTTATATTAAGATGGAAGATTAATCGAGTAACATTAACTCTTTAGAAGATGATTCGAGTACAATTAACTCTTTATTTGGACAACAAGTTTTCAATAATCGTTACACTTAGAGATACAGATTAGTTTTATGTTTATTTAGAAGATTAATCAAGTACCATTAACTCTTTAGAAGATGATTCGAGTACAATTAACTCTTTACTTGGACAACAAGTTGTCAATAATCGTTACACTTAGAGATACGGATTAGTTTTATGTTTAGTTAGAAGATTAAGCGAGTACCATTAACTCTTTAGAAGTTGATTCGAGTACTATTCACTCTTTACTTGGTCAAAAAGTTTTCAATAATCGTTACACTTAGAGATACATATTAGTTTTATGATTATTTAGAAGATTAATCGAGTACCATTAACTCTCTAGAAGATGATTCGAGTACAATTAACTCTTTACTTAGACAACAAGTTTTCAATAATCGTTACACTTAGAGATACAGATTAGTTTTATGTTTATTTAGATGATTATTCGAGTACCATTAACTCTTTAGAAGATGATTCGAGTACAATTAACTCTTTACTTGGACAACAAGTTTTCAATAATCGTTACACTTAGAGATACAGATTAGTTTTATATTAAGATAGAAGATTAATCGAGTAACATTAACTCTTTAGAAGATGATTCGAGTACAATTAACTCTTTATTTGGACAACAAGTTTTCAATAATTGTTACACTTAGAGATACAGATTAGTTTTATGTTTATTTAGAAGATTAATCGAGTACCATTAACTCTTTAGAAGAAGATTCTAGTACTATTCACTCTTTACTTGGTCAAAAAGTTTTCAATAATCGTTACACTTAGAGATACATATTAGTTTTATGATTATTTAGAATATTAATCGAGTACCATTAACTCTTTAGAAGATGATTCGAGTACAATTAACTCTTTACTTGGACAACAAGTTTTCAATAATCGTTACACTTAGAGATACAGATTAGTTTTATATTAAGATAGAAGATTAATCGAGTAACATTAACTCTTTAGAAGATGATTCGAGTACAATTAACTTTTTATTTGGACAACAAGTTTTCAATAATTGTTACACTTAGAGATACAGATTAGTTTTATGTTTATTTAGAAGATTAATCGAGTACCATTAACTCTTTAGAAGATGATTCGAGTACAATTAACTCTTTACTTGGACAACAAGTTGTCAATAATCGTTACACTTAGAGATACGGATTAGTTTTATGTTTAGTTAGAAGATTAAGCGAGTACCATTAACTCTTTAGAAGATGTTTCGAGCTCTATTCACTCTTTACTTGGTCAAAAAGTTTTCAATAATCGTTACACTTAGAGATACATATTAGTTTTATGATTATTTAGAAGATTAATCGAGTTCCATTAACTCTTTAGAAGATGATTCGAGTACAATTAACTCTTTACTTGGACAACAGGTTTTCAATAATCGTTACACTTAGAGATACAGATTAGTTTTATGTTTATTTAGATGATTAATCGAGTACCATTAACTCTTTAGAAGATGATTCGAGTACAATAAACTCTTTACTTGGTCAAGAAGTTTTCAATAATCGTTACACTTAGAGATACGTATTAGTTTTATGTTTAGTTAGAAGATTAATTGAGTACCATTAACTCTTTAGAAGATGATTCGAGTACTATTCACTCTTTACTTGGTCAAAAAGTTTTCAATAATCGTTACACTTAGAGATACATATTAGTTTTATGATTATTTAGAATATTAATCGACTACCATTAACTCTTTAGAAGATGATTCGAGTACAATTAACTCTTTACTTGGACAACAAGTTTTCAATAATCGTTACACTTAGAGATACAGATTAGTTTTATATTAAGATAGAAGATTAATCGAGTAACATTAACTCTTTAGAAGATGATTCGAGTACAATTAACTTTTTATTTGGACAACAAGTTTTCAATAATTGTTACACTTAGAGATACAGATTAGTTTTATGTTTATTTAGAAGATTAATCGAGTACCATTAACTCTTTAGAAGATGATTCGAGTACAATTAACTCTTTACTTGGACAACAAGTTGTCAATAATCGTTACACTTAGAGATACGGATTAGTTTTATGTTTAGTTAGAAGATTAAGCGAGTACCATTAACTCTTTAGAAGATGTTTCGAGCTCTATTCACTCTTTACTTGGTCAAAAAGTTTTCAATAATCGTTACACTTAGAGATACATATTAGTTTTATGATTATTTAGAAGATTAATCGAGTTCCATTAACTCTTTAGAAGATGATTCGAGTACAATTAACTCTTTACTTGGACAACAGGTTTTCAATAATCGTTACACTTAGAGATACAGATTAGTTTTATGTTTATTTAGATGATTAATCGAGTACCATTAACTCTTTAGAAGATGATTCGAGTACAATAAACTCTTTACTTGGTCAAGAAGTTTTCAATAATCGTTACACTTAGAGATACGGATTAGTTTTATGTTTAGTTAGAAGATTAATCGAGTACCATTAACTCTTTAGAAGATGATTCGAGTACAATAAACTCTTTACTTGGTCAAGAAGTTTTCAATAATCGTTACACTTAGAGATACGTATTAGTTTCATGTTTAGTTAGAAGATTAATCGAGTACCATTAACTCTTTAGAAGATGATTCGAGTACTATTCACTCTTTACTTGGTCAAAAAGTTTTCAATAATCGTTACACTTAGAGATACATATTAGTTTTATGATTATTTAGAATATTAATCGAGTACCATTAACTCTTTAGAAGATGATTCGAGTAGAATTAACTCTTTACTTGGACAACAAGTTTTCAATAATCGTTACACTTAGAGATACGGATTAGTTTTATGTTTAGTTAGATGATTAATCGAGTACCATTAACTCTTTAGAAGATGATTCGAGTACAATAAACTCTTTACTTGGTCAAGAAGTTTTCAATAATCGTTACACTTAGAGATACGGATTAGTTTTATGTTTAGTTAGAAGATTAAGCGAGTACCATTAACTCTTTAGAAGATGATTCGAGTAGACTTAACTCTTTACTTGGACAACAAGTTTTCAATAATCGTGACACTTAGATATACGGATTAGTTTTATGTTTAGTTAGAAGATTAATCGAGTACCATTAACTCTTTAGAAGATGATTCGAGTACAATAAACTCTTTACTTGGTCAAGAAGTTTTCAATAATCGTTACACTTAGAGATACGGATTAGTTTTATGTTTAGTTAGAAGATTAATCGAGTACCATTAACTCTTTAGAAGATGATTCGAGTACAATAAACTCTTTACTTGGTCAAGAAGTTTTCAATAATCGTTACACTTAGAGATACGTATTAGTTTCATGTTTAGTTAGAAGATTAATCGAGTACCATTAACTCTTTAGAAGATGATTCGAGTACTATTCACTCTTTACTTGGTCAAAAAGTTTTCAATAATCGTTACACTTAGAGATACATATTAGTTTTATGATTATTTAGAATATTAATCGAGTACCATTAACTCTTTAGAAGATGATTCGAGTACAATTAACTCTTTACTTGGACAACAAGTTTTCAATAATCGTTACACTTAGAGATACAGATTAGTTTTATATTAAGATAGAAGATTAATCGAGTAACATTAACTCTTTAGAAGATGATTCGAGTACAATTAACTTTTTATTTGGACAACAAGTTTTCAATAATTGTTACACTTAGAGATACAGATTAGTTTTATGTTTATTTAGAAGATTAATCGAGTACCATTAACTCTTTAGAAGATGATTCGAGTACAATTAACTCTTTACTTGGACAACAAGTTGTCAATAATCGTTACACTTAGAGATACGGATTAGTTTTATGTTTAGTTAGAAGATTAAGCGAGTACCATTAACTCTTTAGAAGATGTTTCGAGCTCTATTCACTCTTTACTTGGTCAAAAAGTTTTCAATAATCGTTACACTTAGAGATACATATTAGTTTTATGATTATTTAGAAGATTAATCGAGTTCCATTAACTCTTTAGAAGATGATTCGAGTACAATTAACTCTTTACTTGGACAACAGGTTTTCAATAATCGTTACACTTAGAGATACAGATTAGTTTTATGTTTATTTAGATGATTAATCGAGTACCATTAACTCTTTAGAAGATGATTCGAGTACAATAAACTCTTTACTTGGTCAAGAAGTTTTCAATAATCGTTACACTTAGAGATACGTATTAGTTTTATGTTTAGTTAGAAGATTAATTGAGTACCATTAACTCTTTAGAAGATGATTCGAGTACTATTCACTCTTTACTTGGTCAAAAAGTTTTCAATAATCGTTACACTTAGAGATACATATTAGTTTTATGATTATTTAGAATATTAATCGACTACCATTAACTCTTTAGAAGATGATTCGAGTACAATTAACTCTTTACTTGGACAACAAGTTTTCAATAATCGTTACACTTAGAGATACAGATTAGTTTTATATTAAGATAGAAGATTAATCGAGTAACATTAACTCTTTAGAAGATGATTCGAGTACAATTAACTTTTTATTTGGACAACAAGTTTTCAATAATTGTTACACTTAGAGATACAGATTAGTTTTATGTTTATTTAGAAGATTAATCGAGTACCATTAACTCTTTAGAAGATGATTCGAGTACAATTAACTCTTTACTTGGACAACAAGTTGTCAATAATCGTTACACTTAGAGATACGGATTAGTTTTATGTTTAGTTAGAAGATTAAGCGAGTACCATTAACTCTTTAGAAGATGTTTCGAGCTCTATTCACTCTTTACTTGGTCAAAAAGTTTTCAATAATCGTTACACTTAGAGATACATATTAGTTTTATGATTATTTAGAAGATTAATCGAGTTCCATTAACTCTTTAGAAGATGATTCGAGTACAATTAACTCTTTACTTGGACAACAGGTTTTCAATAATCGTTACACTTAGAGATACAGATTAGTTTTATGTTTATTTAGATGATTAATCGAGTACCATTAACTCTTTAGAAGATGATTCGAGTACAATAAACTCTTTACTTGGTCAAGAAGTTTTCAATAATCGTTACACTTAGAGATACGGATTAGTTTTATGTTTAGTTAGAAGATTAATCGAGTACCATTAACTCTTTAGAAGATGATTCGAGTACAATAAACTCTTTACTTGGTCAAGAAGTTTTCAATAATCGTTACACTTAGAGATACGTATTAGTTTCATGTTTAGTTAGAAGATTAATCGAGTACCATTAACTCTTTAGAAGATGATTCGAGTACTATTCACTCTTTACTTGGTCAAAAAGTTTTCAATAATCGTTACACTTAGAGATACATATTAGTTTTATGATTATTTAGAATATTAATCGAGTACCATTAACTCTTTAGAAGATGATTCGAGTAGAATTAACTCTTTACTTGGACAACAAGTTTTCAATAATCGTTACACTTAGAGATACGGATTAGTTTTATGTTTAGTTAGATGATTAATCGAGTACCATTAACTCTTTAGAAGATGATTCGAGTACAATAAACTCTTTACTTGGTCAAGAAGTTTTCAATAATCGTTACACTTAGAGATACGGATTAGTTTTATGTTTAGTTAGAAGATTAAGCGAGTACCATTAACTCTTTAGAAGATGATTCGAGTAGACTTAACTCTTTACTTGGACAACAAGTTTTCAATAATCGTGACACTTAGATATACGGATTAGTTTTATGTTTAGTTAGAAGATTAATCGAGTACCATTAACTCTTTAGAAGATGATTCGAGTACAATAAACTCTTTACTTGGTCAAGAAGTTTTCAATAATCGTTACACTTAGAGATACGGATTAGTTTTATGTTTAGTTAGATGATTAATCGAGTACCATTAACTCTTTAGAAGATGATTCGAGTACAATAAACTCTTTACTTGGTCAAGAAGTTTTCAATAATCGTTACACTTAGAGATACATATTAGTTTTATGATTATTTAGAATATTAATCGAGTACCATTAACTCTTTAGAAGATGATTCGAGTACAATTAACTCTTTATTTGGACAACAAGTTTTCAATAATCGTTACACTTAGAGATACCGATTAGTTTTATGTTTATTTAGATGATTAATCGAGTACCATTAACTCTTTAGAAGATTATTCGAGTACAATTAACTCTTTACTTGGACAACAAGTTTTCAATAATCGTTACACTTAGAGATACAGATTAGTTTTATATTAAGATAGAAGATTAATCGAGTAACATTAACTCTTTAGAAGATGATTCGAGTACAATTAACTTTTTATTTGGACAACAAGTTTTCAATAATTGTTACACTTAGAGATACAGATTAGTTTTATGTTTATTTAGAAGATTAATCGAGTACCATTAACTCTTTAGAAGATGATTCGAGTACAATTAACTCTTTACTTGGACAACAAGTTGTCAATAATCGTTACACTTAGAGATACGGATTAGTTTTATATTTAGTTAGAAGATTAAGCGAGTACCATTAACTCTTTAGAAGATGTTTCGAGCTCTATTCACTCTTTACTTGGTCAAAAAGTTTTCAATAATCGTTACACTTAGAGATACATATTAGTTTTATGATTATTTAGAATATTAATCGACTACCATTAACTCTTTAGAAGATGATTCGAGTACAATTAACTCTTTACTTGGACAACAAGTTTTCAATAATCGTTACACTTAGAGATACAGATTAGTTTTATATTAAGATAGAAGATTAATCGAGTAACATTAACTCTTTAGAAGATGATTCGAGTACAATTAACTTTTTATTTGGACAACAAGTTTTCAATAATTGTTACACTTAGAGATACAGATTAGTTTTATGTTTATTTAGAAGATTAATCGAGTACCATTAACTCTTTAGAAGATGATTCGAGTACAATTAACTCTTTACTTGGACAACAAGTTGTCAATAATCGTTACACTTAGAGATACGGATTAGTTTTATGTTTAGTTAGAAGATTAAGCGAGTACCATTAACTCTTTAGAAGATGTTTCGAGCTCTATTCACTCTTTACTTGGTCAAAAAGTTTTCAATAATCGTTACACTTAGAGATACATATTAGTTTTATGATTATTTAGAAGATTAATCGAGTTCCATTAACTCTTTAGAAGATGATTCGAGTACAATTAACTCTTTACTTGGACAACAGGTTTTCAATAATCGTTACACTTAGAGATACAGATTAGTTTTATGTTTATTTAGATGATTAATCGAGTACCATTAACTCTTTAGAAGATGATTCGAGTACAATAAACTCTTTACTTGGTCAAGAAGTTTTCAATAATCGTTACACTTAGAGATACGGATTAGTTTTATGTTTAGTTAGAAGATTAATCGAGTACCATTAACTCTTTAGAAGATGATTCGAGTACAATAAACTCTTTACTTGGTCAAGAAGTTTTCAATAATCGTTACACTTAGAGATACGTATTAGTTTCATGTTTAGTTAGAAGATTAATTGAGTACCATTAACTCTTTAGAAGATGATTCGAGTACTATTCACTCTTTACTTGGTCAAAAAGTTTTCAATAATCGTTACACTTAGAGATACATATTAGTTTTATGATTATTTAGAATATTAATCGAGTACCATTAACTCTTTAGAAGATGATTCGAGTACAATTAACTCTTTATTTGGACAACAAGTTTTCAATAATCGTTACACTTAGAGATACCGATTAGTTTTATGTTTATTTAGATGATTAATCGAGTACCATTAACTCTTTAGAAGATTATTCGAGTACAATTAACTCTTTACTTGGACAACAAGTTTTCAATAATCGTTACACTTAGAGATACAGATTAGTTTTATATTAAGATAGAAGATTAATCGAGTAACATTAACTCTTTAGAAGATGATTCGAGTACAATTAACTTTTTATTTGGACAACAAGTTTTCAATAATTGTTACACTTAGAGATACAGATTAGTTTTATGTTTATTTAGAAGATTAATCGAGTACCATTAACTCTTTAGAAGATGATTCGAGTACAATTAACTCTTTACATGGACAACAAGTTGTCAATAATCGTTACACTTAGAGATACGGATTAGTTTTATGTTTAGTTAGAAGATTAAGCGAGTACCATTAACTCTTTAGAAGATGTTTCGAGCTCTATTCACTCTTTACTTGGTCAAAAAGTTTTCAATAATCGTTACACTTAGAGATACATATTAGTTTTATGATTATTTAGAAGATTAATCGAGTTCCATTAACTCTTTAGAAGATGATTCGAGTACAATTAACTCTTTACTTGGTCAAGAAGTTTTCAATAATCGTTACACTTAGAGATACGTATTAGTTTTATGTTTAGTTAGAAGATTAATTGAGTACCATTAACTCTTTAGAAGATGATTCGAGTACTATTCACTCTTTACTTGGTCAAAAAGTTTTCAATAATCGTTACACTTAGAGATACATATTAGTTTTATGATTATTTAGAATATTAATCGAGTACCATTAACTCTTTAGAAGATGATTCGAGTACAATAAACTCTTTACTTGGTCAAGAAGTTTTCAATAATCGTTACACTTAGAGATACGGATTAGTTTTATGTTTAGTTAGAAGATTAATCGAGTACCATTAACTCTTTAGAAGATGATTCGAGTACAATAAACTCTTTACTTGGTCAAGAAGTTTTCAATAATCGTTACACTTAGAGATACGTATTAGTTTCATGTTTAGTTAGAAGATTAATCGAGTACCATTAACTCTTTAGAAGATGATTCGAGTACTATTCACTCTTTACTTGGTCAAAAAGTTTTCAATAATCGTTACACTTAGAGATACATATTAGTTTTATGATTATTTAGAATATTAATCGAGTACCATTAACTCTTTAGAAGATGATTCGAGTACAATTAACTCTTTACTTGGACAACAAGTTGTCAATAATCGTTACACTTAGAGATACGGATTAGTTTTATGTTTAGTTAGAAGATTAAGCGAGTACCATTAACTCTTTAGAAGATGTTTCGAGCTCTATTCACTCTTTACTTGGTCAAAAAGTTTTCAATAATCGTTACACTTAGAGATACATATTAGTTTTATGATTATTTAGAAGATTAATCGAGTTCCATTAACTCTTTAGAAGATGATTCGAGTACAATTAACTCTTTACTTGGACAACAGGTTTTCAATAATCGTTACACTTAGAGATACAGATTAGTTTTATGTTTATTTAGATGATTAATCGAGTACCATTAACTCTTTAGAAGATGATTCGAGTACAATAAACTCTTTACTTGGTCAAGAAGTTTTCAATAATCGTTACACTTAGAGATACGGATTAGTTTTATGTTTAGTTAGAAGATTAATCGAGTACCATTAACTCTTTAGAAGATGATTCGAGTACAATAAACTCTTTACTTGGTCAAGAAGTTTTCAATAATCGTTACACTTAGAGATACGTATTAGTTTCATGTTTAGTTAGAAGATTAATTGAGTACCATTAACTCTTTAGAAGATGATTCGAGTACTATTCACTCTTTACTTGGTCAAAAAGTTTTCAATAATCGTTACACTTAGAGATACATATTAGTTTTATGATTATTTAGAATATTAATCGAGTACCATTAACTCTTTAGAAGATGATTCGAGTACAATTAACTCTTTATTTGGACAACAAGTTTTCAATAATCGTTACACTTAGAGATACCGATTAGTTTTATGTTTATTTAGATGATTAATCGAGTACCATTAACTCTTTAGAAGATTATTCGAGTACAATTAACTCTTTACTTGGACAACAAGTTTTCAATAATCGTTACACTTAGAGATACAGATTAGTTTTATATTAAGATAGAAGATTAATCGAGTAACATTAACTCTTTAGAAGATGATTCGAGTACAATTAACTTTTTATTTGGACAACAAGTTTTCAATAATTGTTACACTTAGAGATACAGATTAGTTTTATGTTTATTTAGAAGATTAATCGAGTACCATTAACTCTTTAGAAGATGATTCGAGTACAATTAACTCTTTACATGGACAACAAGTTGTCAATAATCGTTACACTTAGAGATACGGATTAGTTTTATGTTTAGTTAGAAGATTAAGCGAGTACCATTAACTCTTTAGAAGATGTTTCGAGCTCTATTCACTCTTTACTTGGTCAAAAAGTTTTCAATAATCGTTACACTTAGAGATACATATTAGTTTTATGATTATTTAGAAGATTAATCGAGTTCCATTAACTCTTTAGAAGATGATTCGAGTACAATTAACTCTTTACTTGGTCAAGAAGTTTTCAATAATCGTTACACTTAGAGATACGTATTAGTTTTATGTTTAGTTAGAAGATTAATTGAGTACCATTAACTCTTTAGAAGATGATTCGAGTACTATTCACTCTTTACTTGGTCAAAAAGTTTTCAATAATCGTTACACTTAGAGATACATATTAGTTTTATGATTATTTAGAATATTAATCGAGTACCATTAACTCTTTAGAAGATGATTCGAGTACAATAAACTCTTTACTTGGTCAAGAAGTTTTCAATAATCGTTACACTTAGAGATACGGATTAGTTTTATGTTTAGTTAGAAGATTAATCGAGTACCATTAACTCTTTAGAAGATGATTCGAGTACAATAAACTCTTTACTTGGTCAAGAAGTTTTCAATAATCGTTACACTTAGAGATACGTATTAGTTTCATGTTTAGTTAGAAGATTAATCGAGTACCATTAACTCTTTAGAAGATGATTCGAGTACTATTCACTCTTTACTTGGTCAAAAAGTTTTCAATAATCGTTACACTTAGAGATACATATTAGTTTTATGATTATTTAGAATATTAATCGAGTACCATTAACTCTTTAGAAGATGATTCGAGTACAATTAACTCTTTACTTGGACAACAAGTTTTCAATAATCGTTACACTTAGAGATACGGATTAGTTTTATGTTTAGTTAGATGATTAATCGAGTACCATTAACTCTTTAGAAGATGATTCGAGTACAATAAACTCTTTACTTGGTCAAGAAGTTTTCAATAATCGTTACACTTAGAGATACGGATTAGTTTTATGTTTAGTTAGAAGATTAAGCGAGTACCATTAACTCTTTAGAAGATAATTCGAGTAGAATTAACTCTTTACTTGGACAACAAGTTTTCAATAATCGTTACACTTAGATATACGGATTAGTTTTATGTTTAGTTAGAAGATTAATCGAGTACCATTAACTCTTTAGAAGATGATTCGAGTACAATAAACTCTTTACTTGGTCAAGAAGTTTTCAATAATCGTTACACTTAGAGATACGGATTAGTTTTATGTTTAGTTAGAAGATTAATCGAGTACCATTAACTCTTTAGAAGATGATTCGAGTACAATAAACTCTTTACTTGGTCAAGAAGTTTTCAATAATCGTTACACTTAGAGATACGTATTAGTTTCATGTTTAGTTAGAAGATTAATCGAGTACCATTAACTCTTTAGAAGATGATTCGAGTACTATTCACTCTTTACTTGGTCAAAAAGTTTTCAATAATCGTTATACTTAGAGATACATATTAGTTTTATGATTATTTAGAATATTAATCGAGTACCATTAACTCTTTAGAAGATGATTCGAGTACAATTAACTCTTTATTTGGACAACAAGTTTTCAATAATCGTTACACTTAGAGATACCGATTAGTTTTATGTTTATTTAGATGATTAATCGAGTACCATTAACTCTTTAGAAGATGATTCGAGTACAATAAACTCTTTACTTGGTCAAGAAGTTTTCAATAATCGTTACACTTAGAGATACGTATTAGTTTTATGTTTAGTTAGAAGATTAATTGAGTACCATTAACTCTTTAGAAGATGATTCGAGTACTATTCACTCTTTACTTGGTCAAAAAGTTTTCAATAATCGTTACAGTTAGAGATACATATTAGTTTTATGATTATTTAGAATATTAATCGAGTACCATTAACTCTTTAGAAGATGATTCGAGTACAATAAACTCTTTACTTGGTCAAGAAGTTTTCAATAATCGTTACACTTAGAGATACGGATTAGTTTTATGTTTAGTTAGAAGATTAATCGAGTACCATTAACTCTTTAGAAGATGATTCGAGTACAATAAACTCTTTACTTGGTCAAGAAGTTTTCAATAATCGTTACACTTAGAGATACGTTAGTTTCATGTTTAGTTAGAAGATTAATCGAGTACCATTAACTCTTTAGAAGATGATTCGAGTACTATTCACTCTTTACTTGGTCAAAAAGTTTTCAATAATCGTTACACTTAGAGATACATATTAGTTTTATGATTATTTAGAATATTAATCGAGTACCATTAACTCTTTAGAAGATGATTCGAGTACAATTAACTCTTTACTTGGACAACAACTTTTTCAATAATCGTTACACTTAGAGATACAGATTAGTTTTATGTTTAGTTAGATGATTAATCGAGTACCATTAACTCTTTAGAAGATGATTCGAGTACAATAAACTCTTTACTTGGTCAAGAAGTTTTCAATAATCGTTACACTTAGAGATACGGATTAGTTTTATGTTTAGTTAGAAGATTAAGCGAGTACCATTAACTCTTTAGAAGATGATTCGAGTAGAATTAACTCTTTACTTGGACAACAAGTTTTCAATAATCGTTACACTTAGATATACGGATTAGTTTTATGTTTAGTTAGAAGATTAATCGAGTACCATTAACTCTTTAGAAGATGATTCGAGTACAATAAACTCTTTACTTGGTCAAGAAGTTTTCAATAATCGTTACACTTAGAGATACGTATTAGTTTCATGTTTAGTTAGAAGATTAATCGAGTACCATTAACTCTTTAGAAGATGATTCGAGTACTATTCACTCTTTACTTGGTCAAAAAGTTTTCAATAATCGTTACACTTAGAGATACATATTAGTTTTATGATTATTTAGAATATTAATCGAGTACCATTAACTCTTTAGAAGATGATTCGAGTACAATTAACTCTTTATTTGGACAACAAGTTTTCAATAATCGTTACACTTAGAGATACCGATTAGTTTTATGTTTATTTAGATGATTAATCGAGTACCATTAACTCTTTAGAAGATTATTCGAGTACAATTAACTCTTTACTTGGACAACAAGTTTTCAATAATCGTTACACTTAGAGATACAGATTAGTTTTATATTATGATAGAAGATTAATCGAGTAACATTAACTCTTTAGAAGATGATTCGAGTACAATTAACTCTTTATTTGGACAACAAGTTTTCAATAATTGTTACACTTAGAGATACGTATTAGTTTTATGTTTAGTTAGATGGTTAATCGAGTACCATTAACTCTTTAGAAGATGATTCGAGTACAATTAACTCTTCATTTAGACAACAAGTTTTCAATAATTGTTACACTTAGAGATACAGATTAGTTTTATGTTTATTTAGAAGATTAATCGAGTACCATTAACTCTTTAGAAGATGATTCGAGTACCATTAACTCTTTACTTGGACAACAAGTGGTCAATAATCGTTACACTTAGAGATACGGATTAGTTTTATGTTTAGTTAGAAGATTAAGCGAGTACCATTAACTCTTTAGAAGATGATTCGAGTACTATTCACTCTTTACTTGGTCAAAGAGTTTTCAATAATCGTTACACTTAGAGATACATATTAGTTTTATGATTATTAAGAAGATTAATCGAGTACCATTAACTCTTTAGAAGATCATTCGAGTACAATTAACTCTTTACTTGGACAACAAGTTTTCAATAATCGTTACACTTAGAGATACAGATTAGTTTTATGTTTCTTTAGATGATTAATCGAGTACCATTGACTCTTTAGAAGATGATTCGAGTACAATTAACTCTTTACTTGTACAACAAGTTTTCAATAATCGTTACACTTAGAGATACAGATTAGTTTTATATTAAGATAGAAGATTAATCGAGTAACATTAACTCTTTAGAAGATGATTCGAATACAATTAACTCTTTTTTTGGACAAAAAGTTTACAATAATCGTTACACTTAGAGATACAGATTAGTTTTATGTTTAGTTAGAAGATTAAGCGAGTACCATTAACTCTTTAGAAGATGATTCGAGTATAATTAACTCTTTACTTGGACAACAAGTTTTCAATAATCGTTACACTTAGAGATACGGATTAGTTTTATGTTTAGTTAGAAGATTAATCGAGTACCATTAACTCTTTAGAAGATGATTCGAGTACAATCAACTCTTTACTTGGTCAAGAAGTTTTCAATAATCGTTACACTTAGAGATACGGATTAGTTTTATGTTTAGTTAGAAGATTAATCGAGTACCATTAACTCTTTAGAAGATGATTCGAGTACAATAAACTCTTTACTTGGTCAAGAAGTTTTCAATAATCGTTACACTTAGAGATACGTATTAGTTTCATGTTTAGTTAGAAGATTAATCGAGTACCATTAACTCTTTAGAAGATGATTCGAGTACTATTCACTCTTTACTTGGTCAAAAAGTTTTCAATAATCGTTACACTTAGAGATACATATTAGTTTTATGATTATTTAGAATATTAATCGAGTACCATTAACTCTTTAGAAGATGATTCGAGTACAATTAACTCTTTATTTGGACAACAAGTTTTCAATAATCGTTACACTTAGAGATACCGATTAGTTTTATGTTTATTTAGATGATTAATCGAGTACCATTAAATCTTTAGAAGATTATTCGAGTACAATTAACTCTTTACTTGGACAACAAGTTTTCAATAATCGTTACACTTAGAGATACAGATTAGTTTTATATTAAGATAGAAGATTAATCGAGTAACATTAACTCTTTAGAAGATGATTCGAGTACAATTAACTTTTTATTTGGACAACAAGTTTTCAATAATTGTTACACTTAGAGATACAGATTAGTTTTATGTTTATTTAGAAGATTAATCGAGTACCATTAACTCTTTAGAAGATGATTCGAGTACAATTAACTCTTTACTTGGACAACAAGTTGTCAATAATCGTTACACTTAGAGATACGGATTAGTTTTATATTTAGTTAGAAGATTAAGCGAGTACCATTAACTCTTTAGAAGATGTTTCGAGCTCTATTCACTCTTTACTTGGTCAAAAAGTTTTCAATAATCGTTACACTTAGAGATACATATTAGTTTTATGATTATTTAGAATATTAATCGACTACCATTAACTCTTTAGAAGATGATTCGAGTACAATTAACTCTTTACTTGGACAACAAGTTTTCAATAATCGTTACACTTAGAGATACAGATTAGTTTTATATTAAGATAGAAGATTAATCGAGTAACATTAACTCTTTAGAAGATGATTCGAGTACAATTAACTTTTTATTTGGACAACAAGTTTTCAATAATTGTTACACTTAGAGATACAGATTAGTTTTATGTTTATTTAGAAGATTAATCGAGTACCATTAACTCTTTAGAAGATGATTCGAGTACAATTAACTCTTTACTTGGACAACAAGTTGTCAATAATCGTTACACTTAGAGATACGGATTAGTTTTATGTTTAGTTAGAAGATTAAGCGAGTACCATTAACTCTTTAGAAGATGTTTCGAGCTCTATTCACTCTTTACTTGGTCAAAAAGTTTTCAATAATCGTTACACTTAGAGATACATATTAGTTTTATGATTATTTAGAAGATTAATCGAGTTCCATTAACTCTTTAGAAGATGATTCGAGTACAATTAACTCTTTACTTGGACAACAGGTTTTCAATAATCGTTACACTTAGAGATACAGATTAGTTTTATGTTTATTTAGATGATTAATCGAGTACCATTAACTCTTTAGAAGATGATTCGAGTACAATAAACTCTTTACTTGGTCAAGAAGTTTTCAATAATCGTTACACTTAGAGATACGGATTAGTTTTATGTTTAGTTAGAAGATTAATCGAGTACCATTAACTCTTTAGAAGATGATTCGAGTACAATAAACTCTTTACTTGGTCAAGAAGTTTTCAATAATCGTTACACTTAGAGATACGTATTAGTTTCATGTTTAGTTAGAAGATTAATTGAGTACCATTAACTCTTTAGAAGATGATTCGAGTACTATTCACTCTTTACTTGGTCAAAAAGTTTTCAATAATCGTTACACTTAGAGATACATATTAGTTTTATGATTATTTAGAATATTAATCGAGTACCATTAACTCTTTAGAAGATGATTCGAGTACAATTAACTCTTTATTTGGACAACAAGTTTTCAATAATCGTTACACTTAGAGATACCGATTAGTTTTATGTTTATTTAGATGATTAATCGAGTACCATTAACTCTTTAGAAGATTATTCGAGTACAATTAACTCTTTACTTGGACAACAAGTTTTCAATAATCGTTACACTTAGAGATACAGATTAGTTTTATATTAAGATAGAAGATTAATCGAGTAACATTAACTCTTTAGAAGATGATTCGAGTACAATTAACTTTTTATTTGGACAACAAGTTTTCAATAATTGTTACACTTAGAGATACAGATTAGTTTTATGTTTATTTAGAAGATTAATCGAGTACCATTAACTCTTTAGAAGATGATTCGAGTACAATTAACTCTTTACATGGACAACAAGTTGTCAATAATCGTTACACTTAGAGATACGGATTAGTTTTATGTTTAGTTAGAAGATTAAGCGAGTACCATTAACTCTTTAGAAGATGTTTCGAGCTCTATTCACTCTTTACTTGGTCAAAAAGTTTTCAATAATCGTTACACTTAGAGATACATATTAGTTTTATGATTATTTAGAAGATTAATCGAGTTCCATTAACTCTTTAGAAGATGATTCGAGTACAATTAACTCTTTACTTGGTCAAGAAGTTTTCAATAATCGTTACACTTAGAGATACGTATTAGTTTTATGTTTAGTTAGAAGATTAATTGAGTACCATTAACTCTTTAGAAGATGATTCGAGTACTATTCACTCTTTACTTGGTCAAAAAGTTTTCAATAATCGTTACACTTAGAGATACATATTAGTTTTATGATTATTTAGAATATTAATCGAGTACCATTAACTCTTTAGAAGATGATTCGAGTACAATAAACTCTTTACTTGGTCAAGAAGTTTTCAATAATCGTTACACTTAGAGATACGGATTAGTTTTATGTTTAGTTAGAAGATTAATCGAGTACCATTAACTCTTTAGAAGATGATTCGAGTACAATAAACTCTTTACTTGGTCAAGAAGTTTTCAATAATCGTTACACTTAGAGATACGTATTAGTTTCATGTTTAGTTAGAAGATTAATCGAGTACCATTAACTCTTTAGAAGATGATTCGAGTACTATTCACTCTTTACTTGGTCAAAAAGTTTTCAATAATCGTTACACTTAGAGATACATATTAGTTTTATGATTATTTAGAATATTAATCGAGTACCATTAACTCTTTAGAAGATGATTCGAGTACAATTAACTCTTTACTTGGACAACAAGTTTTCAATAATCGTTACACTTAGAGATACGGATTAGTTTTATGTTTAGTTAGATGATTAATCGAGTACCATTAACTCTTTAGAAGATGATTCGAGTACAATAAACTCTTTACTTGGTCAAGAAGTTTTCAATAATCGTTACACTTAGAGATACGGATTAGTTTTATGTTTAGTTAGAAGATTAAGCGAGTACCATTAACTCTTTAGAAGATAATTCGAGTAGAATTAACTCTTTACTTGGACAACAAGTTTTCAATAATCGTTACACTTAGATATACGGATTAGTTTTATGTTTAGTTAGAAGATTAATCGAGTACCATTAACTCTTTAGAAGATGATTCGAGTACAATAAACTCTTTACTTGGTCAAGAAGTTTTCAATAATCGTTACACTTAGAGATACGGATTAGTTTTATGTTTAGTTAGAAGATTAATCGAGTACCATTAACTCTTTAGAAGATGATTCGAGTACAATAAACTCTTTACTTGGTCAAGAAGTTTTCAATAATCGTTACACTTAGAGATACGTATTAGTTTCATGTTTAGTTAGAAGATTAATCGAGTACCATTAACTCTTTAGAAGATGATTCGAGTACTATTCACTCTTTACTTGGTCAAAAAGTTTTCAATAATCGTTATACTTAGAGATACATATTAGTTTTATGATTATTTAGAATATTAATCGAGTACCATTAACTCTTTAGAAGATGATTCGAGTACAATTAACTCTTTATTTGGACAACAAGTTTTCAATAATCGTTACACTTAGAGATACCGATTAGTTTTATGTTTATTTAGATGATTAATCGAGTACCATTAACTCTTTAGAAGATGATTCGAGTACAATAAACTCTTTACTTGGTCAAGAAGTTTTCAATAATCGTTACACTTAGAGATACGTATTAGTTTTATGTTTAGTTAGAAGATTAATTGAGTACCATTAACTCTTTAGAAGATGATTCGAGTACTATTCACTCTTTACTTGGTCAAAAAGTTTTCAATAATCGTTACAGTTAGAGATACATATTAGTTTTATGATTATTTAGAATATTAATCGAGTACCATTAACTCTTTAGAAGATGATTCGAGTACAATAAACTCTTTACTTGGTCAAGAAGTTTTCAATAATCGTTACACTTAGAGATACGGATTAGTTTTATGTTTAGTTAGAAGATTAATCGAGTACCATTAACTCTTTAGAAGATGATTCGAGTACAATAAACTCTTTACTTGGTCAAGAAGTTTTCAATAATCGTTACACTTAGAGATACGTTAGTTTCATGTTTAGTTAGAAGATTAATCGAGTACCATTAACTCTTTAGAAGATGATTCGAGTACTATTCACTCTTTACTTGGTCAAAAAGTTTTCAATAATCGTTACACTTAGAGATACATATTAGTTTTATGATTATTTAGAATATTAATCGAGTACCATTAACTCTTTAGAAGATGATTCGAGTACAATTAACTCTTTACTTGGACAACAAGTTTTCAATAATCGTTACACTTAGAGATACAGATTAGTTTTATGTTTAGTTAGATGATTAATCGAGTACCATTAACTCTTTAGAAGATGATTCGAGTACAATAAACTCTTTACTTGGTCAAGAAGTTTTCAATAATCGTTACACTTAGAGATACGGATTAGTTTTATGTTTAGTTAGAAGATTAAGCGAGTACCATTAACTCTTTAGAAGATGATTCGAGTAGAATTAACTCTTTACTTGGACAACAAGTTTTCAATAATCGTTACACTTAGATATACGGATTAGTTTTATGTTTAGTTAGAAGATTAATCGAGTACCATTAACTCTTTAGAAGATGATTCGAGTACAATAAACTCTTTACTTGGTCAAGAAGTTTTCAATAATCGTTACACTTAGAGATACGTATTAGTTTCATGTTTAGTTAGAAGATTAATCGAGTACCATTAACTCTTTAGAAGATGATTCGAGTACTATTCACTCTTTACTTGGTCAAAAAGTTTTCAATAATCGTTACACTTAGAGATACATATTAGTTTTATGATTATTTAGAATATTAATCGAGTACCATTAACTCTTTAGAAGATGATTCGAGTACAATTAACTCTTTATTTGGACAACAAGTTTTCAATAATCGTTACACTTAGAGATACCGATTAGTTTTATGTTTATTTAGATGATTAATCGAGTACCATTAACTCTTTAGAAGATTATTCGAGTACAATTAACTCTTTACTTGGACAACAAGTTTTCAATAATCGTTACACTTAGAGATACAGATTAGTTTTATATTATGATAGAAGATTAATCGAGTAACATTAACTCTTTAGAAGATGATTCGAGTACAATTAACTCTTTATTTGGACAACAAGTTTTCAATAATTGTTACACTTAGAGATACGTATTAGTTTTATGTTTAGTTAGATGGTTAATCGAGTACCATTAACTCTTTAGAAGATGATTCGAGTACAATTAACTCTTCATTTAGACAACAAGTTTTCAATAATTGTTACACTTAGAGATACAGATTAGTTTTATGTTTATTTAGAAGATTAATCGAGTACCATTAACTCTTTAGAAGATGATTCGAGTACCATTAACTCTTTACTTGGACAACAAGTGGTCAATAATCGTTACACTTAGAGATACGGATTAGTTTTATGTTTAGTTAGAAGATTAAGCGAGTACCATTAACTCTTTAGAAGATGATTCGAGTACTATTCACTCTTTACTTGGTCAAAGAGTTTTCAATAATCGTTACACTTAGAGATACATATTAGTTTTATGATTATTAAGAAGATTAATCGAGTACCATTAACTCTTTAGAAGATCATTCGAGTACAATTAACTCTTTACTTGGACAACAAGTTTTCAATAATCGTTACACTTAGAGATACAGATTAGTTTTATGTTTCTTTAGATGATTAATCGAGTACCATTGACTCTTTAGAAGATGATTCGAGTACAATTAACTCTTTACTTGTACAACAAGTTTTCAATAATCGTTACACTTAGAGATACAGATTAGTTTTATATTAAGATAGAAGATTAATCGAGTAACATTAACTCTTTAGAAGATGATTCGAATACAATTAACTCTTTTTTTGGACAAAAAGTTTACAATAATCGTTACACTTAGAGATACAGATTAGTTTTATGTTTAGTTAGAAGATTAAGCGAGTACCATTAACTCTTTAGAAGATGATTCGAGTATAATTAACTCTTTACTTGGACAACAAGTTTTCAATAATCGTTACACTTAGAGATACGGATTAGTTTTATGTTTAGTTAGAAGATTAATCGAGTACCATTAACTCTTTAGAAGATGATTCGAGTACAATCAACTCTTTACTTGGTCAAGAAGTTTTCAATAATCGTTACACTTAGAGATACGGATTAGTTTTATGTTTAGTTAGAAGATTAATCGAGTACCATTAACTCTTTAGAAGATGATTCGAGTACAATAAACTCTTTACTTGGTCAAGAAGTTTTCAATAATCGTTACACTTAGAGATACGTATTAGTTTCATGTTTAGTTAGAAGATTAATCGAGTACCATTAACTCTTTAGAAGATGATTCGAGTACTATTCACTCTTTACTTGGTCAAAAAGTTTTCAATAATCGTTACACTTAGAGATACATATTAGTTTTATGATTATTTAGAATATTAATCGAGTACCATTAACTCTTTAGAAGATGATTCGAGTACAATTAACTCTTTATTTGGACAACAAGTTTTCAATAATCGTTACACTTAGAGATACGGATTAGTTTTATGTTTAGTTAGATGATTAATCGAGTACCATTAACTCTTTAGAAGATGATTCGAGTACAATAAACTCTTTACTTGGTCAAGAAGTTTTCAATAATCGTTACACTTAGAGATACGGATTAGTTTTATGTTTAGTTAGAAGATTAAGCGAGTACCATTAACTCTTTAGAAGATGATTCGAGTAGAATTAACTCTTTACTTGGACAACAAGTTTTCAATAATCGTTACACTTAGATATACGGATTAGTTTTATGTTTAGTTAGAAGATTAATCGAGTACCATTAACTCTTTAGAAGATGATTCGAGTACAATAAACTCTTTACTTGGTCAAGAAGTTTTCAATAATCGTTACACTTAGAGATACGGATTAGTTTTATGTTTAGTTAGAAGATTAATCGAGTACCATTAACTCTTTAGAAGATGATTCGAGTACAATAAACTCTTTACTTGGTCAAGAAGTTTTCAATAATCGTTACACTTAGAGATACGTATTAGTTTCATGTTTAGTTAGAAGATTAATCGAGTACCATTAACTCTTTAGAAGATGATTCGAGTAGTATTCACTCTTTACTTGGTCAAAAAGTTTTCAATAATCGTTACACTTAGAGATACATATTAGTTTTATGATTATTTAGAATATTAATCGAGTACCATTAACTCTTTAGAAGATGATTCGAGTACAATTAACTCTTTATTTGGACAACAAGTTTTCAATAATCGTTACACTTAGAGATACCGATTAGTTTTATGTTTATTTAGATGATTAATCGAGTACCATTAACTCTTTAGAAGATTATTCGAGTACAATTAACTCTTTACTTGGACAACAAGTTTTCAATAATCGTTACACTTAGAGATACAGATTAGTTTTATATTGTGATAGAAGATTAATCGAGTAACATTAACTCTTTAGAAGATGATTCGAGTACAATTAACTCTTTATTTGGACAACAAGTTTTCAATAATTGTTACACTTAGAGATACAGATTAGTTTTATGTTTATTTAGAAGATTAATCGAGTACCATTAACTCTTTAGAAGATGATTCGAGTACAATTAACTCTTTACTTGGACAACAAGTTTTCAATAATCGTTACACTTAGATATACGTATTAGTTTTATGTTTAGTTAGATGGTTAATCGAGTACCATTAACTCTTTAGAAGATGATTCGAGTACAATTAACTCTTCATTTAGACAACAAGTTTTCAATAATTGTTACACTTAGAGATACAGATTAGTTTTATGTTTATTTAGAAGATTAATCGAGTACCATTAACTCTTTAGAAGATGATTCGAGTACCATTAACTCTTTACTTGGACAACAAGTGGTCAATAATCGTTACACTTAGAGATACGGATTAGTTTTATGTTTAGTTAGAAGATTAAGCGAGTACCATTAACTCTTTAGAAGATGATTCGAGTACTATTCACTCTTTACTTGGTCAAAAAGTTTTCAATAATCGTTACACTTAGAGATACATATTAGTTTTATGATTATTAAGAAGATTAATCGAGTACCATTAACTCTTTAGAAGATCATTCGAGTACAATTAACTCTTTACTTGGACAACAAGTTTTCAATAATCGTTACACTTAGAGATACAGATTAGTTTTATGTTTCTTTAGATGATTAATCGAGTACCATTGACTCTTTAGAAGATGATTCGAGTACAATTAACTCTTTACTTGTACAACAAGTTTTCAATAATCGTTACACTTAGAGATACAGATTAGTTTTATATTAAGATAGAAGATTAATCGAGTAACATTAACTCTTTAGAAGATGATTCGAATACAATTAACACTTTTTTTGGACAACAAGTTTACAATAATCGTTACACTTAGAGATACGGATTAGTTTTATGTTTAGTTAGAAGATTAATCGAGTACCATTAACTCTTTAGAAGATGATTTGAGTATAATTAACTCTTTACTTGGACAACAAGTTTTCAATAATCGTTACACTTAGAGATACGGATTAGTTTTATGTTTAGTTAGAAGATTAATCGAGTATCATTAACTCTTTAGAAGATGATTCGAGTACAATAAACTCTTTACTTGGTCAAGAAGTTTTCAATAATCGTTACACTTAGAGATACGTATTAGTTTCATGTTTAGTTAGAAGATTAATCGAGTACCATTAACTCTTTAGAAGATGATTCGAGTACTATTCACTCTTTACTTGGTCAAAAAGTTTTCAATAATCGTTACACTTAGAGATACATATTAGTTTTATGATTATTTAGAATATTAATCGAGTACCATTAACTCTTTAGAAGATGATTCGAGTAGAATTAACTCTTTACTTGGACAACAAGTTTTCAATAATCGTTACACTTAGAGATACGGATTAGTTTTATGTTTAGTTAGATGATTAATCGAGTACCATTAACTCTTTAGAAGATGATTCGAGTACAATAAACTCTTTACTTGGTCAAGAAGTTTTCAATAATCGTTACACTTAGAGATACGGATTAGTTTTATGTTTAGTTAGAAGATTAAGCGAGTACCATTAACTCTTTAGAAGATGATTCGAGTATAATTAACTCTTTACTTGGACAACAAGTTTTCAATAATCGTTACACTTAGAGATACGGATTAGTTTTATGTTTAGTTAGAAGATTAATCGAGTACCATTAACTCTTTAGAAGATGATTCGAGTACAATAAACTCTTTACTTGGTCAAGAAGTTTTCAATAATCGTTACACTTAGAGATACGGATTAGTTTTATGTTTAGTTAGAAGATTAATCGAGTACCATTAACTCTTTAGAAGATGATTCGAGTACAATAAACTCTTTACTTGGTCAAGAAGTTTTCAATAATCGTTACACTTAGAGATACGTATTAGTTTCATGTTTAGTTAGAAGATTAATCGAGTACCATTAACTCTTTAGAAGATGATTCGAGTACTATTCACTCTTTACTTGGTCAAAAAGTTTTCAATACTCGTTACACTTAGAGATACATATTAGTTTTATGATTATTTAGAATATTAATCGAGTACCATTAACTCTTTAGAAGATGATTCGAGTACAATTAACTCTTTACTTGGACAACAAGTTTTCAATAATCGTTACACTTAGAGATACCGATTAGTTTTATGTTTATTTAGATGATTAATCGAGTACCATTAACTCTTTAGAAGATTATTCGAGTACAATTAACTCTTTACTTGGACAACAAGTTTTCAATAATCGTTACACTTAGAGATACAGATTAGTTTTATATTATGATAGAAGATTAATCGAGTAACATTAACTCTTTAGAAGAAGATTCGAGTACAATTAACTCTTTATTTGGACAACAAGTTTTCAATAATTGTTACACTTAGAGATACAGATTAGTTTTATGTTTATTTAGAAGATTAATCGAGTACCATTAACTCTTTAGAAGATGATTCGAGTACAATTAACTCTTTACTTGGACAACAAGTTTTCAATAATCGTTACACTTAGATATACGTATTACTTTTATGTTTAGTTAGATGGTTAATCGAGTACCATTAACTCTTTAGAAGATGATTCGAGTACAATTAACTCTTCATTTAGACAACAAGTTTTCAATAATTGTTACACTTAGAGATACAGATTAGTTTTATGTTTATTTAGAAGATTAATCGAGTACCATTAACTCTTTAGAAGATGATTCGAGTACCATTAACTCTTTACTTGGACAACAAGTGGTCAATAATCGTTACACTTAGAGATACGGATTAGTTTTATGTTTAGTTAGAAGATTAAGCGAGTACCATTAACTCTTTAGAAGATGATTCGAGTACTATTCACTCTTTACTTGGTCAAAAAGTTTTCAATAATCGTTACACTTGGAGATACATATTAGTTTTATGATTATTAAGAAGATTAATCGAGTACCATTAACTCTTTAAAAGATGATTCGAGTACAATTAACTCTTTACTTGGACAACAAGTTTTCAATAATCGTTACACTTAGAGATACAGATTAGTTTTATGTTTCTTTAGATGATTAATCGAGTACCATTGACTCTTTAGAAGATGATTCGAGTACTATTCACTCTTTACTTGTACAACAAGTTTTCAATAATCGTTACACTTAGAGATACAGATTAGTTTTATATTAAGATAGAAGATTAATCGAGTAACATTAACTCTTTAGAAGATGATTCGAATACAATTAACTCTTTTTTTGGACAACAAGTTTACAATAATCGTTACACTTAGAGATACAGATTAGTTTTATGTTTAGTTAGAAGATTAAGCGAGTACCATTAACTCTTTAGAAGATGATTCGAGTATAATTAACTCTTTACTTGGACAACAAGTTTTCAATAATCGTTACACTTAGAGATACGGATTAGTTTTATGTTTAGTTAGAAGATTAATCGAGTATCATTAACTCTTTAGAAGATGATTCGAGTACAATAAACTCTTTACTTGGTCAAGAAGTTTTCAATAATCGTTACACTTAGAGATACGTATTAGTTTCATGTTTAGTTAGAAGATTAATCGAGTACCATTAACTCTTTAGAAGATGATTCGAGTACTATTCACTCTTTACTTGGTCAAAAAGTTTTCAATAATCGTTACACTTAGAGATACATATTAGTTTTATGATTATTTAGAATATTAATCGAGTACCATTAACTCTTTAGAAGATGAGTCGAGTACAATTAATTCTTTACTTGGACAACAAGTTTTCAATAATCGTTACACTTAGAGATACGGATTAGTTTTATGTTTAGTTAGATGATTAATCGAGTACCATTAACTCTTTAGAAGATGATTCGAGTACAATAAACTCTTTACTTGGTCAAGAAGTTTTCAATAATCGTTACACTTAGAGATACGGATTAGTTTTATGTTTAGTTAGAAGATTAAGCGAGAACCATTAACTCTTTAGAAGATGATTCGAGTATAATTAACTCTTTACTTGGACAACAAGTTTTCAATAATCGTTACACTTAGAGATACGGATTAGTTTTATGTTTAGTTAGAAGATTAATCGAGTACCATTAACTCTTTAGAAGATGATTCGAGTACAATAAACTCTTTACTTGGTCAAGAAGTTTTCAATAATCGTTACACTTAGAGATACGGATTAGTTTTATGTTTAGTTAGAAGATTAATCGAGTACCATTAACTCTTTAGAAGATGATTCGAGTACAATAAACTCTTTACTTGGTCAAGAAGTTTTCAATAATCGTTACACTTAGAGATACGTATTAGTTTCATGTTTAGTTAGAAGATTAATCGAGTACCATTAACTCTTTAGAAGATGATTCGAGTACTATTCACTCTTTACTTGGTCAAAAAGTTTTCAATAATCGTTACACTTAGAGATACATATTAGTTTTATGATTATTTAGAATATTAATCGAGTACCATTAACTCTTTAGAAGATGATTCGAGTACAATTAACTCTTTACTTGGACAACAAGTTTTCAATAATCGTTACACTTAGAGATACCGATTAGTTTTATGTTTATTTAGATGATTAATCGAGTACCATTAACTCTTTAGAAGATTATTCGAGTACAATTAACTCTTTACTTGGACAACAAGTTTTCAATAATCGTTACACTTAGAGATACAGATTAGTTTTAAATTATGATAGAAGATTAATCGAGTAACATTAACTCTTTAGAAGATGATTCGAGTACAATTAACTCTTTATTTGGATAACAAGTTTTCAATAATTGTTACACTTAGAGATACAGATTAGTTTTATGTTTATTTAGAAGATTAATCGAGTACCATTAACTCTTTAGAAGATGATTCGAGTACAATTAACTCTTTACTTGGACAACAAGTTTTCAATAATCGTTACACTTAGATATACGTATTACTTTTATGTTTAGTTAGATGGTTAATCGAGTACCATTAACTCTTTAGAAGATGATTCGAGTACAATTAACTCTTCATTTAGACAACAAGTTTTCAATAATTGTTACACTTAGAGATACAGATTAGTTTTATGTTTATTTAGAAGATTAATCGAGTACCATTAACTCTTTAGAAGATGATTCGAGTACCATTAACTCTTTACTTGGACAACAAGTGGTCAATAATCGTTACACTTAGAGATACGGATTAGTTTTATGTTTAGTTAGAAGATTAAGCGAGTACCATTAACTCTTTAGAAGATGATTCGAGTACTATTCACTCTTTACTTGGTCAAAAAGTTTTCAATAATCGTTACACTTGGAGATACATATTAGTTTTATGATTATTAAGAAGATTAATCGAGTACCATTAACTCTTTAAAAGATGATTCGAGTACAATTAACTCTTTACTTGGACAACAAGTTTTCAATAATCGTTACACTTAGAGATACAGATTAGTTTTATGTTTCTTTAGATGATTAATCGAGTACCATTGACTCTTTAGAAGATGATTCGAGTACTATTCACTCTTTACTTGTACAACAAGTTTTCAATAATCGTTACACTTAGAGATACAGATTAGTTTTATATTAAGATAGAAGATTAATCGAGTAACATTAACTCTTTAGAAGATGATTCGAATACAATTAACTCTTTTTTTGGACAACAAGTTTACAATAATCGTTACACTTAGAGATACAGATTAGTTTTATGTTTAGTTAGAAGATTAAGCGAGTACCATTAACTCTTTAGAAGATGATTCGAGTATAATTAACTCTTTACTTGGACAACAAGTTTTCAATAATCGTTACACTTAGAGATACGGATTAGTTTTATGTTTAGTTAGAAGATTAATCGAGTACCATTAACTCTTTAGAAGATGATTCGAGTACAATCAACTCTTTACTTGGTCAAGAAGTTTTCAATAATCGTTACACTTAGAGATACGGATTAGTTTTATGTTTAGTTAGAAGATTAATCGAGTATCATTAACTCTTTAGAAGATGATTCGAGTACAATAAACTCTTTACTTGGTCAAGAAGTTTTCAATAATCGTTACACTTACAGATACGTATTAGTTTCATGTTTAGTTAGAAGATTAATCGAGTACCATTAACTCTTTAGAAGATGATTCGAGTACTATTCACTCTTTACTTGGTCAAAAAGTTTTCAATAATCGTTACACTTGGAGATACATATTAGTTTTATGATTATTTAGAATATTAATCAAGTACCATTAACTCTTTAGAAGATGATTCGAGTACAATTAACTCTTTACTTGGACAACAAGTTTTCAATAATCGTTACACTTAGAGTTACGGATTAGTTTTATGTTTAGTTAGATGATTAATCGAGTACCATTAACTCTTTAGAAGATGATTCGAGTACAATAAACTCTTTACTTGGTCAAGAAGTTTTCAATAATCGTTACACTTAGAGATACGGATTAGTTTTATGTTTAGTTAGAAGATTAAGCGAGTACCATTAACTCTTTAGAAGATGATTCGAGTATAATTAACTCTTTACTTGGACAACAAGTTTTCAATAATCGTTACACTTAGAGATACGGATTAGTTTTATGTTTAGTTAGAAGATTAATCGAGTACCATTAACTCTTTAGAAGATGATTCGAGTACAATAAACTCTTTACTTGGTCAAGAAGTTTTCAATAATCGTTACACTTAGAGATACGGATTAGTTTTATGTTTAGTTAGAAGATTAATCGAGTACCATTAACTCTTTAGAAGATGATTCGAGTACAATAAACTCTTTACTTGGTCAAGAAGTTTTCAATAATCGTTACACTTAGAGATACGTATTAGTTTCATGTTTAGTTAGAAGATTAATCGAGTACCACTAACTCTTTAGAAGATGATTCGAGTACTATTCACTCTTTACTTGGTCAAAAAGTTTTCAATAATCGTTACACTTAGAGATACATATTAGTTTTATGATTATTTAGAATATTAATCGAGTACCATTAACTCTTTAGAAGATGATTCAAGTACAATTAACTCTTTACTTGGACAACAAGTTTTCAATAATCGTTACACTTAGAGATACCGATTAGTTTTATGTTTATTTAGATGATTAATCGAGTACCATTAACTCTTTAGAAGATTATTCGAGTACAATTAACTCTTTACTTGGACAACAAGTTTTCAATAATCGTTACACTTAGAGATACAGATTAGTTTTATATTATGATAGAAGATTAATCGAGTAACATTAACTCTTTAGAAGATGATTCGAGTACAATTAACTCTTTATTTGGACAACAAGTTTTCAATAATTGTTACACTTAGAGATACAGATTAGTTTTATGTTTATTTAGAAGATTAATCGAGTACCATTTACTCTTTAGAAGATGATTCGAGTACAATTAACTCTTTACTTGGACAACAAGTTTTCAATAATCGTTACACTTAGAGATACAGATTAGTTTTATGTTTCTTTAGATGATTAATCGAGTACCATTGACTCTTTAGAAAATGATTCGAGTACAATTAACTCTTTACTTGTACAACAAGTTTTCAATAATCGTTACACTTAGAGATACAGATTAGTTTTATATTAAGATAGAAGATTAATCGAGTAACATTAACTCTTTAGAAGATGATTCGAATACAATTAACTCTTTTTTTGGACAACAAGTTTACAATAATCGTTACACTTAGAGATACAGATTAGTTTTATGTTTAGTTAGAAGATTAAGCGAGTACCATTAACTCTTTAGAAGATGATTCGAGTATAATTAACTCTTTACTTGGACAACAAGTTTTCAATAATCGTTACACTTAGAGATACGGATTAGTTGTATGTTTAGTTAGAAGATTAATCGAGTACCATTAACTCTTTAGAAGATGATTCGAGTACAATCAACTCTTTACTTGGTCAAGAAGTTTTCAATAATCGTTACACTTAGAGATACGGATTAGTTTTATGTTTAGTTAGAAGATTAATCGAGTATCATTAACTCTTTAGAAGATGATTCGAGTACAATAAACTCTTTACTTGGTCAAGAAGTTTTCAATAATCGTTACACTTAGAGATACGTATTAGTTTCATGTTTAGTTAGAAGATTAATCGAGTACCATTAACTCTTTAGAAGATGATTCGAGTACTATTCACTCTTTACTTGGTCAAAAAGTTTTCAATAATCGTTACACTTAGAGATACATATTAGTTTTATGATTATTTATAATATTAATCGAGTACCATTAACTCTTTAGAAGATGATTCGAGTACAATTAACTCTTTACTTGGACAACAAGTTTTCAATAATCGTTACACTTAGAGATACGGATTAGTTTTATGTTTAGTTAGATGATTAATCGAGTACCATTAACTCTATAGAAGATGATTCGAGTACAATAAACTCTTTACTTGGTCAAGAAGTTTTCAATAATCGTTACACTTAGAGATACGGATTAGTTTTATGTTTAGTTAGAAGATTAAGTGAGTACCATTAACTCTTTAGAAGATGATTCGAGTATAATTAACTCTTTACTTGGACAACAAGTTTTCAATAATCGTTACACTTAGAGATACGTATTAGTTTTATGTTTAGTTAGAAGATTAATCGAGTACCATTAACTCTTTAGAAGATGATTCGAGTACAATAAACTCTTTACTTGGTCAAGAAGTTTTCAATAATCGTTACACTTAGAGATATGGATTAGTTTTATGTTTAGTTAGAAGATTAATCGAGTACCATTAACTCTTTAGAAGATGATTCGATTACAATAAACTCTTTACTTGGTCAAGAAGTTTTCAATAATCGTTACACTTAGAGATACGTATTAGTTTCATGTTTAGTTAGAAGATTAATCGAGTACCATTAACTCTTTAGAAGATGATTCGAGTACTATTCACTCTTTACTTGGTCAAAAAGTTTTCAATAATCGTTACACTTAGAGATACATATTAGTTTTATGATTATTTAGAATATTAATCGAGTACCATTAACTCTTTAGAAGATGATTCGAGTACTATTAACTCTTTACTTGGACAACAAGTTTTCAATAATCGTTACACTTAGAGATACCGATTAGTTTTATGTTTATTTAGATGATTAATCGAGTACCATTAACTCTTTAGAAGATTATTCGAGTACAATTAACTCTTTACTTGGACAACAAGTTTTCAATAATCGTTACACTTAGAGATACAGATTAGTTTTATGTTTCTTTAGATGATTAATCGAGTACCATTGACTCTTTAGAAGATGATTCGAGTACTATTCACTCTTTACTTGTACAACAAGTTTTCAATAATCGTTACACTTAGAGATACAGATTAGTTTTATATTAAGATAGAAGATTAATCGAGTAACATTAACTCTTTAGAAGATGATTCGAATACAATTAACTCTTTTTTTGGACAACAAGTTTACAATAATCGTTACACTTAGAGATACAGATTAGTTTTATGTTTAGTTAGAAGATTAAGCGAGTACCATTAACTCTTTAGAAGATGATTCGAGTATAATTAACTCTTTACTTGGACAACAAGTTTTCAATAATCGTTACACTTAGAGATACGGATTAGTTTTATGTTTAGTTAGAAGATTAATCGAGTACCATTAACTCTTTAGAAGATGATTCGAGTACAATCAACTCTTTACTTGGTCAAGAAGTTTTCAATAATCGTTACACTTAGAGATACGGATTAGTTTTATGTTTAGTTAGAAGATTAATCGAGTATCATTAACTCTTTAGAAGATGATTCGAGTACAATAAACTCTTTACTTGGTCAAGAAGTTTTCAATAATCGTTACACTTACAGATACGTATTAGTTTCATGTTTAGTTAGAAGATTAATCGAGTACCATTAACTCTTTAGAAGATGATTCGAGTACTATTCACTCTTTACTTGGTCAAAAAGTTTTCAATAATCGTTACACTTGGAGATACATATTAGTTTTATGATTATTTAGAATATTAATCAAGTACCATTAACTCTTTAGAAGATGATTCGAGTACAATTAACTCTTTACTTGGACAACAAGTTTTCAATAATCGTTACACTTAGAGTTACGGATTAGTTTTATGTTTAGTTAGATGATTAATCGAGTACCATTAACTCTTTAGAAGATGATTCGAGTACAATAAACTCTTTACTTGGTCAAGAAGTTTTCAATAATCGTTACACTTAGAGATACGGATTAGTTTTATGTTTAGTTAGAAGATTAAGCGAGTACCATTAACTCTTTAGAAGATGATTCGAGTATAATTAACTCTTTACTTGGACAACAAGTTTTCAATAATCGTTACACTTAGAGATACGGATTAGTTTTATGTTTAGTTAGAAGATTAATCGAGTACCATTAACTCTTTAGAAGATGATTCGAGTACAATAAACTCTTTACTTGGTCAAGAAGTTTTCAATAATCGTTACACTTAGAGATACGGATTAGTTTTATGTTTAGTTAGAAGATTAATCGAGTACCATTAACTCTTTAGAAGATGATTCGAGTACAATAAACTCTTTACTTGGTCAAGAAGTTTTCAATAATCGTTACACTTAGAGATACGTATTAGTTTCATGTTTAGTTAGAAGATTAATCGAGTACCACTAACTCTTTAGAAGATGATTCGAGTACTATTCACTCTTTACTTGGTCAAAAAGTTTTCAATAATCGTTACACTTAGAGATACATATTAGTTTTATGATTATTTAGAATATTAATCGAGTACCATTAACTCTTTAGAAGATGATTCAAGTACAATTAACTCTTTACTTGGACAACAAGTTTTCAATAATCGTTACACTTAGAGATACCGATTAGTTTTATGTTTATTTAGATGATTAATCGAGTACCATTAACTCTTTAGAAGATTATTCGAGTACAATTAACTCTTTACTTGGACAACAAGTTTTCAATAATCGTTACACTTAGAGATACAGATTAGTTTTATATTATGATAGAAGATTAATCGAGTAACATTAACTCTTTAGAAGATGATTCGAGTACAATTAACTCTTTATTTGGACAACAAGTTTTCAATAATTGTTACACTTAGAGATACAGATTAGTTTTATGTTTATTTAGAAGATTAATCGAGTACCATTTACTCTTTAGAAGATGATTCGAGTACAATTAACTCTTTACTTGGACAACAAGTTTTCAATAATCGTTACACTTAGAGATACAGATTAGTTTTATGTTTCTTTAGATGATTAATCGAGTACCATTGACTCTTTAGAAGATGATTCGAGTACTATTCACTCTTTACTTGTACAACAAGTTTTCAATAATCGTTACACTTAGAGATACAGATTAGTTTTATATTAAGATAGAAGATTAATCGAGTAACATTAACTCTTTAGAAGATGATTCGAATACAATTAACTCTTTTTTTGGACAACAAGTTTACAATAATCGTTACACTTAGAGATACAGATTAGTTTTATGTTTAGTTAGAAGATTAAGCGAGTACCATTAACTCTTTAGAAGATGATTCGAGTATAATTAACTCTTTACTTGGACAACAAGTTTTCAATAATCGTTACACTTAGAGATACGGATTAGTTTTATGTTTAGTTAGAAGATTAATCGAGTACCATTAACTCTTTAGAAGATGATTCGAGTACAATCAACTCTTTACTTGGTCAAGAAGTTTTCAATAATCGTTACACTTAGAGATACGGATTAGTTTTATGTTTAGTTAGAAGATTAATCGAGTATCATTAACTCTTTAGAAGATGATTCGAGTACAATAAACTCTTTACTTGGTCAAGAAGTTTTCAATAATCGTTACACTTACAGATACGTATTAGTTTCATGTTTAGTTAGAAGATTAATCGAGTACCATTAACTCTTTAGAAGATGATTCGAGTACTATTCACTCTTTACTTGGTCAAAAAGTTTTCAATAATCGTTACACTTGGAGATACATATTAGTTTTATGATTATTTAGAATATTAATCAAGTACCATTAACTCTTTAGAAGATGATTCGAGTACAATTAACTCTTTACTTGGACAACAAGTTTTCAATAATCGTTACACTTAGAGTTACGGATTAGTTTTATGTTTAGTTAGATGATTAATCGAGTACCATTAACTCTTTAGAAGATGATTCGAGTACAATAAACTCTTTACTTGGTCAAGAAGTTTTCAATAATCGTTACACTTAGAGATACGGATTAGTTTTATGTTTAGTTAGAAGATTAAGCGAGTACCATTAACTCTTTAGAAGATGATTCGAGTATAATTAACTCTTTACTTGGACAACAAGTTTTCAATAATCGTTACACTTAGAGATACGGATTAGTTTTATGTTTAGTTAGAAGATTAATCGAGTACCATTAACTCTTTAGAAGATGATTCGAGTACAATAAACTCTTTACTTGGTCAAGAAGTTTTCAATAATCGTTACACTTAGAGATACGGATTAGTTTTATGTTTAGTTAGAAGATTAATCGAGTACCATTAACTCTTTAGAAGATGATTCGAGTACAATAAACTCTTTACTTGGTCAAGAAGTTTTCAATAATCGTTACACTTAGAGATACGTATTAGTTTCATGTTTAGTTAGAAGATTAATCGAGTACCACTAACTCTTTAGAAGATGATTCGAGTACTATTCACTCTTTACTTGGTCAAAAAGTTTTCAATAATCGTTACACTTAGAGATACATATTAGTTTTATGATTATTTAGAATATTAATCGAGTACCATTAACTCTTTAGAAGATGATTCAAGTACAATTAACTCTTTACTTGGACAACAAGTTTTCAATAATCGTTACACTTAGAGATACCGATTAGTTTTATGTTTATTTAGATGATTAATCGAGTACCATTAACTCTTTAGAAGATTATTCGAGTACAATTAACTCTTTACTTGGACAACAAGTTTTCAATAATCGTTACACTTAGAGATACAGATTAGTTTTATATTATGATAGAAGATTAATCGAGTAACATTAACTCTTTAGAAGATGATTCGAGTACAATTAACTCTTTATTTGGACAACAAGTTTTCAATAATTGTTACACTTAGAGATACAGATTAGTTTTATGTTTATTTAGAAGATTAATCGAGTACCATTTACTCTTTAGAAGATGATTCGAGTACAATTAACTCTTTACTTGGACAACAAGTTTTCAATAATCGTTACACTTAGAGATACAGATTAGTTTTATGTTTCTTTAGATGATTAATCATGTACCATTGACTCTTTAGAAGATGATTCGAGTACAATTAACTCTTTACTTGTACAACAAGTTTTCAATAATCGTTACACTTAGAGATACAGATTAGTTTTATATTAAGATAGAAGATTAATCGAGTAACATTAACTCTTTAGAAGATGATTCGAATACAATTAACTCTTTTTTTGGACAACAAGTTTACAATAATCGTTACACTTAGAGATACAGATTAGTTTTATGTTTAGTTAGAAGATTAAGCGAGTACCATTAACTCTTTAGAAGATGATTCGAGTATAATTAACTCTTTACTTGGACAACAAATTTTCAATAATCGTTACACTTAGAGATACGGATTAGTTGTATGTTTAGTTAGAAGATTAATCGAGTACCATTAACTCTTTAGAAGATGATTCGAGTACAATCAACTCTTTACTTGTCAAGAAGTTTTCAATAATCGTTACACTTAGAGATACGGATTAGTTTTATGTTTAGTTAGAAGATTAATCGAGTATCATTAACTCTTTAGAAGATGATTCGAGTACAATAAACTCTTTACTTGGTCAAGAAGTTTTCAATAATCGTTACACTTAGAGATACGTATTAGTTTCATGTTTAGTTAGAAGATTAATCGAGTACCATTAACTCTTTAGAAGATGATTCGAGTACTATTCACTCTTTACTTGGTCAAAAAGTTTTCAATAATCGTTACACTTAGAGATACATATTAGTTTTATGATTATTTATAATATTAATCGAGTACCATTAACTCTTTAGAAGATGATTCGAGTACAATTAACTCTTTACTTGGACAACAAGTTTTCAATAATCGTTACACTTAGAGATACGGATTAGTTTTATGTTTAGTTAGATGATTAATCGAGTACCATTA
The DNA here is from genome assembly GCA_946896805.1 of Scutellaria galericulata. NCBI lineage: Eukaryota > Viridiplantae > Streptophyta > Magnoliopsida > Lamiales > Lamiaceae > Scutellaria > Scutellaria galericulata. Next base: position 7,640,588 of record OX335792.1, on the reverse strand, counting down.
ACTCTATAGAAGATGATTCGAGTACAATAAACTCTTTACTTGGTCAAGAAGTTTTCAATAATCGTTACACTTAGAGATACGGATTAGTTTTATGTTTAGTTAGAAGATTAAGTGAGTACCATTAACTCTTTAGAAGATGATTCGAGTATAATTAACTCTTTACTTGGACAACAAGTTTTCAATAATCGTTACACTTAGAGATACGTATTAGTTTTATGTTTAGTTAGAAGATTAATCGAGTACCATTAACTCTTTAGAAGATGATTCGAGTACAATAAACTCTTTACTTGGTCAAGAAGTTTTCAATAATCGTTACACTTAGAGATATGGATTAGTTTTATGTTTAGTTAGAAGATTAATCGAGTACCATTAACTCTTTAGAAGATGATTCGAGTACAATAAACTCTTTACTTGGTCAAGAAGTTTTCAATAATCGTTACACTTAGAGATACGTATTAGTTTCATGTTTAGTTAGAAGATTAATCGAGTACCATTAACTCTTTAGAAGATGATTCGAGTACTATTCACTCTTTACTTGGTCAAAAAGTTTTCAATAATCGTTACACTTAGAGATACATATTAGTTTTATGATTATTTAGAATATTAATCGAGTACCATTAACTCTTTAGAAGATGATTCGAGTACAATTAACTCTTTACTTGGACAACAAGTTTTCAATAATCGTTACACTTAGAGATACCGATTAGTTTTATGTTTATTTAGATGATTAATCGAGTACCATTAACTCTTTAGAAGATTATTCGAGTACAATTAACTCTTTACTTGGACAACAAGTTTTCAATAATCGTTACACTTAGAGATACAGATTAGTTTTATATTATGATAGAAGATTAATTGAGTAACATTAACTCTTTAGAAGATGATTCGAGTACAATTAACTCTTTATTTGGACAACAAGTTTTCAATAATTGTTACACTTAGAGATACAGATTAGTTTTATGTTTATTTAGAAGATTAATCGAGTACCATTTACTCTTTAGAAGATGATTCGAGTACAATTAACTCTTTACTTGGACAACAAGTTTTCAATAATCGTTACACTTAGATATACGTATTAGTTTTATGTTTAGTTAGATGGTTAATCGAGTACCATTAACTCTTTAGAAGATGATTCGAGTACAATTAACTCTTCATTTAGACAACAAGTTTTCAATAATTGTTACACTTAGAGATACAGATTAGTTTTATGTTTATTTAGAAGATTAATCGAGTACCATTAACTCTTTAGAAGATGATTCGAGTACCATTAACTCTTTACTTGGACAACAAGTGGTCAATAATCGTTACACTTAGAGATACGGATTAGTTTTATGTTTAGTTAGAAGATTAAGCGAGTACCATTAACTCTTTAGAAGATGATTCGAGTACTATTCACTCTTTACTTGGTCAAAAAGTTTTCAATAATCGTTACACTTGGAGATACAGATTAGTTTTATGTTTCTTTAGATGATTAATCGAGTACCATTGACTCTTTAGAAGATGATTCGAGTACAATTAACTCTTTACTTGTACAGCAAGTTTTCAATAATTGTTACACTTAGAGATACAGATTAGTTTTATATTAAGATAGAAGATTAATCGAGTAACATTAACTCTTTAGAAGATGATTCGAATACAATTAACTCTTTTTTTGGACAACAAGTTTACAATAATCGTTACACTTAGAGATACAGATTAGTTTTATGTTTAGTTAGAAGATTAAGCGAGTACCATTAACTCTTTAGAAGATGATTCGAGTATAATTAACTCTTTACTTGGACAACAAGTTTTCAATAATCGTTACACATAGAGATACGGATTAGTTTTATGTTTAGTTAGAAGATTAATCGAGTACCATTAACTCTTTAGAAGATGATTCGAGTACAATCAACTCTTTACTTGGTCAAGAAGTTTTCAATAATCGTTACACTTAGAGATACGGATTAGTTTTATGTTTATTTAGACGATTAATCGAGTACCATTAACTCTTTAGAAGATGATTCGAGTACAATAAACTCTTTACTTGGACAACAAGTTTTCAATAATCGTTACACTTAGAGATACGGATTAGTTTTATGTTTATTTAGATGATTAATCGAGTACCATTAACTCTTTAGAAGATGATTCGAGTACAATTAACTCTTTACTTGGACAACACGTTTTCAATAATCGTTACACTTAGAGATACAGATTAGTTTTATATTAAGATAGAAGATTAATCGAGTAACATTAACTCTTTAGAAGATTATTCAAGTACAATTAACTCTTTACATGGACAACAAGTTTTCAATAATCGTTACACTTAGAGATACAGATTAGTTTTATATTATGATAGAAGATTAATCGAGTAACATTAACTCTTTAGAAGACGATTCGAGTACAATCAACTCTTTATTTGGACAACAAGTTTTCAATAATTGTTACACTTAGATATACAGATTAGTTTTATGTTTATTTAGAAGATTAATCGAGTACCATTAACTCTTTAGAAGATGATTCGAGTATAATTAACTCTTTACTTGGACAACAAGTTTTCAATAATCGTTACACTTAGATATACGTATTAGTTTTATGTTTAGTTAGATGATTAATCGAGTACCATTAACTCTTTAGAAGATGATTCGAGTACAATAAACTCTTTACTTGGACAACACGTTTTCAATAATCGTTACACTTAGAGATACAGATTAGTTTTATTTTAAGATAGAAGATTAATCGAGTAACATTAACTCTTTAGAAGATGATTCGAGTACAATTAACTCTTTATTTGGACAACAAGTTTACAATAATCGTTACACTTAGAGATACAGATTAGTTTTATGTTTATTTAGACGATTAATCGAGTACCATTAACTCTTTAGAAGATGATTCGAGTACAATAAACTCTTTACTTGGACAACAAGTTTTCAATAATCGTTACACTTAGAGATACGGATTAGTTTTATGTTTAGTTAGAAGATTAATCGAGTACCATTAACTCTTTAGAAGATGATTCGAGTACAATAAACTCTTTACTTGGTCAAGAAGTTTTCAATAATCGTTACACTTAGAGATACATATTAGTTTTATGATTATTCAGAATATTAATCGAGTACCATTAACTCTTTAGAAGATGATTCGAGTACAATTAACTCTTTACTTGGACAACAAGTTTTCAATAATCGTTACACTTAGAGATACAGATTAGTTTTATATTAAGATGGAAGATTAATCGAGTAACATTAACTCTTTAGAAGATGATTCGAGTACAATTAACTCTTTATTTGGACAACAAGTTTTCAATAATCGTTACACTTAGAGATACATAATAGTATTATGATTATTTAGAAGATTAATCGAGTACCATTAACTCTCTAGAAGATGATTCGAGTACAATTAACTCTTTACTTGGACAACAAGTTTTCAATAATCGTTACACTTAGAGATACGGATTAGTTTTATGTTTATTTAGATGATTAATCGAGTACCATTAACTCTATAGAAGATGATTCGAGTACAATTAACTCTTTACTTGGACTACAAGTTTTCAATAATCGTTACACTTAGAGATACAGATTAGTTTTATATTAAGATAGAAGATTAATCGAGTAACATTAACTCTTTAGAAGATGATTCGAGTACAATTAACTCTTCATTTGGACAACAAGTTTACAATAATCGTTACACTTAGAGATACAGATTAGTTTTATGTTTATTTAGACGATTAATCGAGTACCATTAACTCTTTAGAAGATGATTCGAGTACAATAAACTCTTTACTTGGACAAGAAGTTTTCAATAATCGTTACACTTAGAGATACGTATTAGTTTCATGTTTAGTTAGAAGATTAATCGAGTACCATTAACTCTTTAGAAGATGATTCGAGTACTATTCACTCTTTACTTGGTCAAAAAGTTTTCAATAATCGTTACACTTAGAGATAGATACATATTAGTTTTATGATTATTTAGAATATTAATCGAGTACCATTAACTCTTTAGAAGATGATTCGAATACAATTAACTCTTTACTTGGACAACAAGTTTTCAATAATCGTTACACTTAGAGATACAGATTAGTTTTATATTAAGATAGAAGATTAATCGAGTAACATTAACTCTTTAGAAGATGATTCGAGTACAATTAACTCTTTATTTGGACAACAAGTTTTCAATAATCGTTACACTTAGAGACACATATTAGTATTATAATTATTTAGAAGATTAATCGAGTACCATTAACTCTCTAGAAGATTATTCGAGTACAATTAACTCTTTACTTGGACAACAAGTTTTCAATAATCGTTACACTTAGAGATACGGATTAGTTTTATGTTTATTTAGATGATTAATCGAGTACCATTAACTCTATAGAAGATGATTCGAGTACAATTAACTCTTTACTTGGACTACAAGTTTTCAATAATCGTTACACTTAGAGATACAGATTAGTTTTATATTAAGATAGAAGATTAATCGAGTAACATTAACTCTTTAGAAGATGGTTCGAGTACAATTAACTCTTCATTTGGACAACAAGTTTACAATAATCGTTACACTTAGAGATACAGATTAGTTTTATGTTTATTTAGACGATTAATCGAGTACCATTAACTCTTTAGAAGATGATTCGAGTACAATAAACTCTTTACTTGGACAACAAGTTTTCAATAATCGTTACACTTAGAGATACGGATTAGTTTTATGTTTAGTTAGAAGATTAATCGAGTACCATTAACTCTTTAGAAGATGATTCGAGTACAATTAACTCTTTACTTGGACAACAGGTTTTCAATAATCGTTACACTTAGAGATACAGATTAGTTTTATGTTTATTTAGATGATTAATCGAGTACCATTAACTCTTTAGAAGATGATTCGAGTACAATTAACTCTTTACTTGGACAACAAGTTTTCAATAATCGTTACACTTAGAGATACAGATTAGTTTTATATTAAGATAGAAGATTAATCGAGTAACATTAACTCTTTAGAAGATGATTCGAGTACAATTAACTCTTTACTTGGACAACAAGTTTTCAATAATCGTTACACTTAGAGATACAGATTAGTTTTATGTTTATTTAGATGATTAATCGAGTACCATTAACTCTTTAGAAGATTATTCGAGTACAATTAACTCTTTACATGGACAACAAGTTTTCAATAATCGTTACACTTAGAGATACAGATTAGTTTTATATTATGATAGAAGATTAATCGAGTAACATTAACTCTTTAGAAGATGATTCGAGTACAATTAACTCTTTATTTGGACAACAAGTTTTCAATAATTGTTACACTTAGAGATACAGATTAGTTTTATGTTTATTTAGAAGATTAATCGAGTACCATTAACTCTTTAGAAGATGATTCGAGTATAATTAACTCTTTACTTGGACAACAAGTTTTCAATAATCGTTACACTTAGATATACGTATTAGTTTTATGTTTAGTTAGATGATTAATCGAGTACCATTAACTCTTTAGAAGATGATTCGAGTACAATAAACTCTTTACATGGACAACAAGTTTTCAATAATCGTTACACTTAGAGATACAGATTAGTTTTATATTAAGATAGAAGATTAATCGAGTAACATTAACTCTTTAGAAGATGATTCGAGTACAATTAACTCTTCACTTGGACAACAAGTTTACAATAATCGTTACACTTAGAGATACAGATTAGTTTTATGTTTATTTAGACGATTAATCGAGTACCATTAACTCTTTAGAAGATGATTCGAGTACAATAAACTCTTTACTTGGACAAGAAGTTTTCAATAATCGTTACACTTAGAGATACGTATTAGTTTCATGTTTAGTTAGAAGATTGATCGAGTACCATTAACTCTTTAGAAGATGATTCAAGTACTATTCACTCTTTACTTGGTCAAAAAGTTTTCAATAATCGTTACACTTAGAGATAGATACATATTAGTTTTATGATTATTTAGAATATTAATCGAGTACCATTAACTCTTTAGAAGATGATTCGAATACAATTAACTCTTTACTTGGACAACAAGTTTTCAATAATCGTTACACTTAGAGATACAGATTAGTTTTATATTAAGATAGAAGATTAATCGAGTAACATTAACTCTTTAGAAGATGATTCGAGTACAATTAACTCTTTATTTGGACAACAAGTTTTCAATAATCGTTACACTTAGAGACACATATTAGTATTATGATTATTTAGAAGATTAATCGAGTACCATTAACTCTCTAGAAGATTATTCGAGTACAATTAACTCTTTACTTGGACAACAAGTTTTCAATAATCGTTACACTTAGAGATACGGATTAGTTTTATGTTTATTTAGATGATTAATCGAGTACCATTAACTCTATAGAAGATGATTCGAGTACAATTAACTCTTTACTTGGACTACAAGTTTTCAATAATCGTTACACTTAGAGATACAGATTAGTTTTATATTAAGATAGAAGATTAATCGAGTAACATTAACTCTTTAGAAGATGGTTCGAGTACAATTAACTCTTCATTTGGACAACAAGTTTACAATAATCGTTACACTTAGAGATACAGATTAGTTTTATGTTTATTTAGACGATTAATCGAGTACCATTAACTCTTTAGAAGATGATTCGAGTACAATAAACTCTTTACTTGGACAACAAGTTTTCAATAATCGTTACACTTAGAGATACGGATTAGTTTTATGTTTAGTTAGAAGATTAATCGAGTACCATTAACTCTTTAGAAGATGATTCGAGTACAATTAACTCTTTACTTGGACAACAGGTTTTCAATAATCGTTACACTTAGAGATACAGATTAGTTTTATGTTTATTTAGATGATTAATCGAGTACCATTAACTCTTTAGAAGATGATTCGAGTACAATTAACTCTTTACTTGGACAACAAGTTTTCAATAATCGTTACACTTAGAGATACAGATTAGTTTTATATTAAGATAGAAGATTAATCGAGTAACATTAACTCTTTAGAAGATGATTCGAGTACAATTAACTCTTTACTTGGACAACAAGTTTTCAATAATCGTTACACTTAGAGATACAGATTAGTTTTATGTTTATTTAGATGATTAATCGAGTACCATTAACTCTTTAGAAGATTATTCGAGTACAATTAACTCTTTACATGGACAACAAGTTTTCAATAATCGTTACACTTAGAGATACAGATTAGTTTTATATTATGATAGAAGATTAATCGAGTAACATTAACTCTTTAGAAGATGATTCGAGTACAATTAACTCTTTATTTGGACAACAAGTTTTCAATAATTGTTACACTTAGAGATACAGATTAGTTTTATGTTTATTTAGAAGATTAATCGAGTACCATTAACTCTTTAGAAGATGATTCGAGTATAATTAACTCTTTACTTGGACAACAAGTTTTCAATAATCGTTACACTTAGATATACGTATTAGTATTATGTTCAGTTAGATGATTAATCGAGTATCATTAACTCTTTAGAAGATGATTCGAGTACAATAAACTCTTTACATGGACAACAAGTTTTCAATAATCGTTACACTTAGAGATACAGATTAGTTTTATATTAAGATAGAAGATTAATCGAGTAACATTAACTCTTTAGAAGATGATTCGAGTACAATTAACTCTTCATTTGGACAACAAGTTTACAATAATCGTTACACTTAGAGATACAGATTAGTTTTATGTTTATTTAGACGATTAATCGAGTACCATTAACTCTTTAGAAGATGATTCGAGTACAATAAACTCTTTACTTGGACAAGAAGTTTTCAATAATCGTTACACTTAGAGATACGTATTAGTTTCATGTTTAGTTAGAAGATTAATCGAGTACCATTAACTCTTTAGAAGATGATTCGAGTACTATTCACTCTTTACTTGGTCAAAAAGTTTTCAATAATCGTTACACTTAGAGATAGATACATATTAGTTTTATGATTATTTAGAATATTAATCGAGTACCATTAACTCTTTAGAAGATGATTCGAATACAATTAACTCTTTACTTGGACAACAAGTTTTCAATAATCGTTACACTTAGAGATACATATTAGTTTTATATTAAGATAGAAGATTAATCGAGTAACATTAACTCTTTAGAAGATGATTCGAGTACAATTAACTCTTTATTTGGACAACAAGTTTTCAATAATCGTTACACTTAGAGATACATATTAGTATTATGATTATTTAGAAGATTAATCGAGTACCATTAACTCTCTAGAAGATGATTCGAGTACAATTAACTCTTTACTTGGACAACAAGTTTTCAATAATCGTTACACTTAGAGATACGGATTAGTTTTATGTTTATTTAGATGATTAATCGAGTACCATTAACTCTATAGAAGATGATTCGAGTACAATTAACTCTTTACTTGGACTACAAGTTTTCAATAATCGTTACACTTAGAGATACAGATTAGTTTTATATTAAGATAGAAGATTAATCGAGTAACATTAACTCTTTAGAAGATGATTCGAGTACAATTAACTCTTCATTTGGACAACAAGTTTACAATAATCGTTACACTTAGAGATACAGATTAGTTTTATGTTTATTTAGACGATTAATCGAGTACCATTAACTCTTTAGAAGATGATTCGAGTACAATAAACTCTTTACTTGGACAAGAAGTTTTCAATAATCGTTACACTTAGAGATACGGATTAGTTTTATGTTTATTTAGATGATTAATCGAGTACCATTAACTCTATAGAAGATGATTCGAGTACAATTAACTCTTTACTTGGACTACAAGTTTTCAATAATCGTTACACTTAGAGATACAGATTAGTTTTATATTGAGATAGAAGATTAATCGAGTAACATTAACTCTTTAGAAGATGGTTCGAGTACAATTAACTCTTCATTTGGACAACAAGTTTACAATAATCGTTACACTTAGAGATACAGATTAGTTTTATGTTTATTTAGACGATTAATCGAGTACCATTAACTCTTTAGAAGATGATTCGAGTACAATAAACTCTTTACTTGGACAACAAGTTTTCAATAATCGTTACACTTAGAGATACGGATTAGTTTTATGTTTAGTTAGAAGATTAATCGAGTACCATTAACTCTTTAGAAGATGATTCGAGTACAATTAACTCTTTACTTGGACAACAGGTTTTCAATAATCGTTACACTTAGAGATACAGATTAGTTTTATGTTTATTTAGATGATTAATCGAGTACCATTAACTCTTTAGAAGATGATTCGAGTACAATTAACTCTTTACTTGGACAACACGTTTTCAATAATCGTTACACTTAGAGATACAGATTAGTTTTATATTAAGATAGAAGATTAATCGAGTAACATTAACTCTTTAGAAGATTATTCAAGTACAATTAACTCTTTACATGGACAACAAGTTTTCAATAATCGTTACACTTAGAGATACAGATTAGTTTTATATTATGATAGAAGATTAATCGAGTAACATTAACTCTTTAGAAGACGATTCGAGTACAATCAACTCTTTATTTGGACAACAAGTTTTCAATAATTGTTACACTTAGATATACAGATTAGTTTTATGTTTATTTAGAAGATTAATCGAGTACCATTAACTCTTTAGAAGATGATTCGAGTATAATTAACTCTTTACTTGGACAACAAGTTTTCAATAATCGTTACACTTAGATATACGTATTAGTTTTATGTTTAGTTAGATGATTAATCGAGTACCATTAACTCTTTAGAAGATGATTCGAGTACAATAAACTCTTTACTTGGACAACACGTTTTCAATAATCGTTACACTTAGAGATACAGATTAGTTTTATTTTAAGATAGAAGATTAATCGAGTAACATTAACTCTTTAGAAGATGATTCGAGTACAATTAACTCTTTATTTGGACAACAAGTTTACAATAATCGTTACACTTAGAGATACAGATTAGTTTTATGTTTAGTTAGAAGATTAATCGAGTACCATTAACTCTTTAGAAGATGATTCGAGTACAATAAACTCTTTACTTGGTCAAGAAGTTTTCAATAATCGTTACACTTAGAGATACATATTAGTTTTATGATTATTCAGAATATTAATCGAGTACCATTAACTCTTTAGAAGATGATTCGAGTACAATTAACTCTTTACTTGGACAACAAGTTTTCAATAATCGTTACACTTAGAGATACAGATTAGTTTTATATTAAGATGGAAGATTAATCGAGTAACATTAACTCTTTAGAAGATGATTCGAGTACAATTAACTCTTTATTTGGACAACAAGTTTTCAATAATCGTTACACTTAGAGATACATAATAGTATTATGATTATTTAGAAGATTAATCGAGTACCATTAACTCTCTAGAAGATGATTCGAGTACAATTAACTCTTTACTTGGACAACAAGTTTTCAATAATCGTTACACTTAGAGATACGGATTAGTTTTATGTTTATTTAGATGATTAATCGAGTACCATTAACTCTATAGAAGATGATTCGAGTACAATTAACTCTTTACTTGGACTACAAGTTTTCAATAATCGTTACACTTAGAGATACAGATTAGTTTTATATTAAGATAGAAGATTAATCGAGTAACATTAACTCTTTAGAAGATGATTCGAGTACAATTAACTCTTCATTTGGACAACAAGTTTACAATAATCGTTACACTTAGAGATACAGATTAGTTTTATGTTTATTTAGACGATTAATCGAGTACCATTAACTCTTTAGAAGATGATTCGAGTACAATAAACTCTTTACTTGGACAAGAAGTTTTCAATAATCGTTACACTTAGAGATACGTATTAGTTTCATGTTTAGTTAGAAGATTAATCGAGTACCATTAACTCTTTAGAAGATGATTCGAGTACTATTCACTCTTTACTTGGTCAAAAAGTTTTCAATAATCGTTACACTTAGAGATAGATACATATTAGTTTTATGATTATTTAGAATATTAATCGAGTACCATTAACTCTTTAGAAGATGATTCGAATACAATTAACTCTTTACTTGGACAACAAGTTTTCAATAATCGTTACACTTAGAGATACAGATTAGTTTTATATTAAGATAGAAGATTAATCGAGTAACATTAACTCTTTAGAAGATGATTCGAGTACAATTAACTCTTTATTTGGACAACAAGTTTTCAATAATCGTTACACTTAGAGACACATATTAGTATTATAATTATTTAGAAGATTAATCGAGTACCATTAACTCTCTAGAAGATTATTCGAGTACAATTAACTCTTTACTTGGACAACAAGTTTTCAATAATCGTTACACTTAGAGATACGGATTAGTTTTATGTTTATTTAGATGATTAATCGAGTACCATTAACTCTATAGAAGATGATTCGAGTACAATTAACTCTTTACTTGGACTACAAGTTTTCAATAATCGTTACACTTAGAGATACAGATTAGTTTTATATTAAGATAGAAGATTAATCGAGTAACATTAACTCTTTAGAAGATGGTTCGAGTACAATTAACTCTTCATTTGGACAACAAGTTTACAATAATCGTTACACTTAGAGATACAGATTAGTTTTATGTTTATTTAGACGATTAATCGAGTACCATTAACTCTTTAGAAGATGATTCGAGTACAATAAACTCTTTACTTGGACAACAAGTTTTCAATAATCGTTACACTTAGAGATACGGATTAGTTTTATGTTTAGTTAGAAGATTAATCGAGTACCATTAACTCTTTAGAAGATGATTCGAGTACAATTAACTCTTTACTTGGACAACAGGTTTTCAATAATCGTTACACTTAGAGATACAGATTAGTTTTATGTTTATTTAGATGATTAATCGAGTACCATTAACTCTTTAGAAGATGATTCGAGTACAATTAACTCTTTACTTGGACAACAAGTTTTCAATAATCGTTACACTTAGAGATACAGATTAGTTTTATATTAAGATAGAAGATTAATCGAGTAACATTAACTCTTTAGAAGATGATTCGAGTACAATTAACTCTTTACTTGGACAACAAGTTTTCAATAATCGTTACACTTAGAGATACAGATTAGTTTTATGTTTATTTAGATGATTAATCGAGTACCATTAACTCTTTAGAAGATTATTCGAGTACAATTAACTCTTTACATGGACAACAAGTTTTCAATAATCGTTACACTTAGAGATACAGATTAGTTTTATATTATGATAGAAGATTAATCGAGTAACATTAACTCTTTAGAAGATGATTCGAGTACAATTAACTCTTTATTTGGACAACAAGTTTTCAATAATTGTTACACTTAGAGATACAGATTAGTTTTATGTTTATTTAGAAGATTAATCGAGTACCATTAACTCTTTAGAAGATGATTCGAGTATAATTAACTCTTTACTTGGACAACAAGTTTTCAATAATCGTTACACTTAGATATACGTATTAGTTTTATGTTTAGTTAGATGATTAATCGAGTACCATTAACTCTTTAGAAGATGATTCGAGTACAATAAACTCTTTACATGGACAACAAGTTTTCAATAATCGTTACACTTAGAGATACAGATTAGTTTTATATTAAGATAGAAGATTAATCGAGTAACATTAACTCTTTAGAAGATGATTCGAGTACAATTAACTCTTCACTTGGACAACAAGTTTACAATAATCGTTACACTTAGAGATACAGATTAGTTTTATGTTTATTTAGACGATTAATCGAGTACCATTAACTCTTTAGAAGATGATTCGAGTACAATAAACTCTTTACTTGGACAAGAAGTTTTCAATAATCGTTACACTTAGAGATACGTATTAGTTTCATGTTTAGTTAGAAGATTGATCGAGTACCATTAACTCTTTAGAAGATGATTCAAGTACTATTCACTCTTTACTTGGTCAAAAAGTTTTCAATAATCGTTACACTTAGAGATAGATACATATTAGTTTTATGATTATTTAGAATATTAATCGAGTACCATTAACTCTTTAGAAGATGATTCGAATACAATTAACTCTTTACTTGGACAACAAGTTTTCAATAATCGTTACACTTAGAGATACAGATTAGTTTTATATTAAGATAGAAGATTAATCGAGTAACATTAACTCTTTAGAAGATGATTCGAGTACAATTAACTCTTTATTTGGACAACAAGTTTTCAATAATCGTTACACTTAGAGACACATATTAGTATTATGATTATTTAGAAGATTAATCGAGTACCATTAACTCTCTAGAAGATTATTCGAGTACAATTAACTCTTTACTTGGACAACAAGTTTTCAATAATCGTTACACTTAGAGATACGGATTAGTTTTATGTTTATTTAGATGATTAATCGAGTACCATTAACTCTATAGAAGATGATTCGAGTACAATTAACTCTTTACTTGGACTACAAGTTTTCAATAATCGTTACACTTAGAGATACAGATTAGTTTTATATTAAGATAGAAGATTAATCGAGTAACATTAACTCTTTAGAAGATGGTTCGAGTACAATTAACTCTTCATTTGGACAACAAGTTTACAATAATCGTTACACTTAGAGATACAGATTAGTTTTATGTTTATTTAGACGATTAATCGAGTACCATTAACTCTTTAGAAGATGATTCGAGTACAATAAACTCTTTACTTGGACAACAAGTTTTCAATAATCGTTACACTTAGAGATACGGATTAGTTTTATGTTTAGTTAGAAGATTAATCGAGTACCATTAACTCTTTAGAAGATGATTCGAGTACAATTAACTCTTTACTTGGACAACAGGTTTTCAATAATCGTTACACTTAGAGATACAGATTAGTTTTATGTTTATTTAGATGATTAATCGAGTACCATTAACTCTTTAGAAGATGATTCGAGTACAATTAACTCTTTACTTGGACAACAAGTTTTCAATAATCGTTACACTTAGAGATACAGATTAGTTTTATATTAAGATAGAAGATTAATCGAGTAACATTAACTCTTTAGAAGATGATTCGAGTACAATTAACTCTTTACTTGGACAACAAGTTTTCAATAATCGTTACACTTAGAGATACAGATTAGTTTTATGTTTATTTAGATGATTAATCGAGTACCATTAACTCTTTAGAAGATTATTCGAGTACAATTAACTCTTTACATGGACAACAAGTTTTCAATAATCGTTACACTTAGAGATACAGATTAGTTTTATATTATGATAGAAGATTAATCGAGTAACATTAACTCTTTAGAAGATGATTCGAGTACAATTAACTCTTTATTTGGACAACAAGTTTTCAATAATTGTTACACTTAGAGATACAGATTAGTTTTATGTTTATTTAGAAGATTAATCGAGTACCATTAACTCTTTAGAAGATGATTCGAGTATAATTAACTCTTTACTTGGACAACAAGTTTTCAATAATCGTTACACTTAGATATACGTATTAGTTTTATGTTCAGTTAGATGATTAATCGAGTATCATTAACTCTTTAGAAGATGATTCGAGTACAATAAACTCTTTACATGGACAACAAGTTTTCAATAATCGTTACACTTAGAGATACAGATTAGTTTTATATTAAGATAGAAGATTAATCGAGTAACATTAACTCTTTAGAAGATGATTCGAGTACAATTAACTCTTCATTTGGACAACAAGTTTACAATAATCGTTACACTTAGAGATACAGATTAGTTTTATGTTTATTTAGACGATTAATCGAGTACCATTAACTCTTTAGAAGATGATTCGAGTACAATAAACTCTTTACTTGGACAAGAAGTTTTCAATAATCGTTACACTTAGAGATACGTATTAGTTTCATGTTTAGTTAGAAGATTGATCGAGTACCATTAACTCTTTAGAAGATGATTCAAGTACTATTCACTCTTTACTTGGTCAAAAAGTTTTCAATAATCGTTACACTTAGAGATAGATACATATTAGTTTTATGATTATTTAGAATATTAATCGAGTACCATTAACTCTTTAGAAGATGATTCGAATACAATTAACTCTTTACTTGGACAACAAGTTTTCAATAATCGTTACACTTAGAGATACAGATTAGTTTTATATTAAGATAGAAGATTAATCGAGTAACATTAACTCTTTAGAAGATGATTCGAGTACAATTAACTCTTTATTTGGACAACAAGTTTTCAATAATCGTTACACTTAGAGACACATATTAGTATTATGATTATTTAGAAGATTAATCGAGTACCATTAACTCTCTAGAAGATTATTCGAGTACAATTAACTCTTTACTTGGACAACAAGTTTTCAATAATCGTTACACTTAGAGATACGGATTAGTTTTATGTTTATTTAGATGATTAATCGAGTACCATTAACTCTATAGAAGATGATTCGAGTACAATTAACTCTTTACTTGGACTACAAGTTTTCAATAATCGTTACACTTAGAGATACAGATTAGTTTTATATTAAGATAGAAGATTAATCGAGTAACATTAACTCTTTAGAAGATGGTTCGAGTACAATTAACTCTTCATTTGGACAACAAGTTTACAATAATCGTTACACTTAGAGATACAGATTAGTTTTATGTTTATTTAGACGATTAATCGAGTACCATTAACTCTTTAGAAGATGATTCGAGTACAATAAACTCTTTACTTGGACAACAAGTTTTCAATAATCGTTACACTTAGAGATACGGATTAGTTTTATGTTTAGTTAGAAGATTAATCGAGTACCATTAACTCTTTAGAAGATGATTCGAGTACAATTAACTCTTTACTTGGACAACAGGTTTTCAATAATCGTTACACTTAGAGATACAGATTAGTTTTATGTTTATTTAGATGATTAATCGAGTACCATTAACTCTTTAGAAGATGATTCGAGTACAATTAACTCTTTACTTGGACAACAAGTTTTCAATAATCGTTACACTTAGAGATACAGATTAGTTTTATATTAAGATAGAAGATTAATCGAGTAACATTAACTCTTTAGAAGATGATTCGAGTACAATTAACTCTTTACTTGGACAACAAGTTTTCAATAATCGTTACACTTAGAGATACAGATTAGTTTTATGTTTATTTAGATGATTAATCGAGTACCATTAACTCTTTAGAAGATTATTCGAGTACAATTAACTCTTTACATGGACAACAAGTTTTCAATAATCGTTACACTTAGAGATACAGATTAGTTTTATATTATGATAGAAGATTAATCGAGTAACATTAACTCTTTAGAAGATGATTCGAGTACAATTAACTCTTTATTTGGACAACAAGTTTTCAATAATTGTTACACTTAGAGATACAGATTAGTTTTATGTTTATTTAGAAGATTAATCGAGTACCATTAACTCTTTAGAAGATGATTCGAGTATAATTAACTCTTTACTTGGACAACAAGTTTTCAATAATCGTTACACTTAGATATACGTATTAGTTTTATGTTCAGTTAGATGATTAATCGAGTATCATTAACTCTTTAGAAGATGATTCGAGTACAATAAACTCTTTACATGGACAACAAGTTTTCAATAATCGTTACACTTAGAGATACAGATTAGTTTTATATTAAGATAGAAGATTAATCGAGTAACATTAACTCTTTAGAAGATGATTCGAGTACAATTAACTCTTCATTTGGACAACAAGTTTACAATAATCGTTACACTTAGAGATACAGATTAGTTTTATGTTTATTTAGACGATTAATCGAGTACCATTAACTCTTTAGAAGATGATTCGAGTACAATAAACTCTTTACTTGGACAAGAAGTTTTCAATAATCGTTACACTTAGAGATACGTATTAGTTTCATGTTTAGTTAGAAGATTAATCGAGTACCATTAACTCTTTAGAAGATGATTCGAGTACTATTCACTCTTTACTTGGTCAAAAAGTTTTCAATAATCGTTACACTTAGAGATAGATACATATTAGTTTTATGATTATTTAGAATATTAATCGAGTACCATTAACTCTTTAGAAGATGATTCGAATACAATTAACTCTTTACTTGGACAACAAGTTTTCAATAATCGTTACACTTAGAGATACAGATTAGTTTTATATTAAGATAGAAGATTAATCGAGTAACATTAACTCTTTAGAAGATGATTCGAGTACAATTAACTCTTTATTTGGACAACAAGTTTTCAATAATCGTTACACTTAGAGATACATATTAGTATTATGATTATTTAGAAGATTAATCGAGTACCATTAACTCTCTAGAAGATGATTCGAGTACAATTAACTCTTTACTTGGACAACAAGTTTTCAATAATCGTTACACTTAGAGATACGGATTAGTTTTATGTTTATTTAGATGATTAATCGAGTACCATTAACTCTATAGAAGATGATTCGAGTACAATTAACTCTTTACTTGGACTACAAGTTTTCAATAATCGTTACACTTAGAGATACAGATTAGTTTTATATTAAGATAGAAGATTAATCGAGTAACATTAACTCTTTAGAAGATGATTCGAGTACAATTAACTCTTCATTTGGACAACAAGTTTACAATAATCGTTACACTTAGAGATACAGATTAGTTTTATGTTTATTTAGACGATTAATCGAGTACCATTAACTCTTTAGAAGATGATTCGAGTACAATAAACTCTTTACTTGGACAAGAAGTTTTCAATAATCGTTACACTTAGAGATACGGATTAGTTTTATGTTTATTTAGATGATTAATCGAGTACCATTAACTCTATAGAAGATGATTCGAGTACAATTAACTCTTTACTTGGACTACAAGTTTTCAATAATCGTTACACTTAGAGATACAGATTAGTTTTATATTGAGATAGAAGATTAATCGAGTAACATTAACTCTTTAGAAGATGGTTCGAGTACAATTAACTCTTCATTTGGACAACAAGTTTACAATAATCGTTACACTTAGAGATACAGATTAGTTTTATGTTTATTTAGACGATTAATCGAGTACCATTAACTCTTTAGAAGATGATTCGAGTACAATAAACTCTTTACTTGGACAACAAGTTTTCAATAATCGTTACACTTAGAGATACGGATTAGTTTTATGTTTAGTTAGAAGATTAATCGAGTACCATTAACTCTTTAGAAGATGATTCGAGTACAATTAACTCTTTACTTGGACAACAGGTTTTCAATAATCGTTACACTTAGAGATACAGATTAGTTTTATGTTTATTTAGATGATTAATCGAGTACCATTAACTCTTTAGAAGATGATTCGAGTACAATTAACTCTTTACTTGGACAACAAGTTTTCAATAATCGTTACACTTAGAGATACAGATTAGTTTTATATTAAGATAGAAGATTAATCGAGTAACATTAACTCTTTAGAAGATGATTCGAGTACAATTAACTCTTTACTTGGACAACAAGTTTTCAATAATCGTTACACTTAGAGATACAGATTAGTTTTATGTTTATTTAGATGATTAATCGAGTACCATTAACTCTTTAGAAGATTATTCGAGTACAATTAACTCTTTACATGGACAACAAGTTTTCAATAATCGTTACACTTAGAGATACAGATTAGTTTTATATTATGATAGAAGATTAATCGAGTAACATTAACTCTTTAGAAGATGATTCGAGTACAATTAACTCTTTATTTGGACAACAAGTTTTCAATAATTGTTACACTTAGAGATACAGATTAGTTTTATGTTTATTTAGAAGATTAATCGAGTACCATTAACTCTTTAGAAGATGATTCGAGTATAATTAACTCTTTACTTGGACAACAAGTTTTCAAAAATCGTTACACTTAGATATACGTATTAGTTTTATGTTTAGTTAGATGATTAATCGAGTACCATTAACTCTTTAGAAGATGATTCGAGTACAATAAACTCTTTACATGGACAACAAGTTTTCAATAATCGTTACACTTAGAGATACAGATTAGTTTTATATTAAGATAGAAGATTAATCGAGTAACATTAACTCTTTAGAAGATGATTCGAGTACAATTAACTCTTTATTTGGACAACAAGTTTACAATAATCGTTACACTTAGAGATACAGATTAGTTTTATGTTTATTTAGACGATTAATCGAGTACCATTAACTCTTTAGAAGATGATTCGAGTACAATAAACTCTTTACTTGGACAACAAGTTTTCAATAATCGTTACACTTAGAGATACGGATTAGTTTTATGTTTAGTTAGAAGATTAATCGAGTACCATTAACTCTTTAGAAGATGATTCGAGTACAATAAACTCTTTACTTGGTCAAGAAGTTTTCAATAATCTTTACACTTAGAGATACATATTAGTTTTATGATTATTTAGAATATTAATCGAGTACCATTAACTCTTTAGAAGATGATTCGAATACAATTAACTCTTTACTTGGACAACAAGTTTTCAATAATCGTTACACTTAGAGATACAGATTAGTTTTATATTAAGATAGAAGATTAATCGAGTAACATTAACTCTTTAGAAGATGATTCGAGTACAATTAACTCTTTATTTGGACAACAAGTTTTCAATAATCGTTACACTTAGAGATACATATTAGTATTATGATTATTTAGAAGATTAATCGAGTACCATTAACTCTCTAGAAGATGATTCGAGTACAATTAACTCTTTACTTGGACAACAAGTTTTCAATAATCGTTACACTTAGAGATACGGATTAGTTTTATGTTTATTTAGATGATTAATCGAGTACCATTAACTCTATAGAAGATGATTCGAGTACAATTAACTCTTTACTTGGACTACAAGTTTTCAATAATCGTTACACTTAGAGATACAGATTAGTTTTATATTAAGATAGAAGATTAATCGAGTAACATTAACTCTTTAGAAGATGATTCGAGTACAATTAACTCTTCATTTGGACAACAAGTTTACAATAATCGTTACACTTAGAGATACAGATTAGTTTTATGTTTATTTAGACGATTAATCGAGTACCATTAACTCTTTAGAAGATGATTCGAGTACAATAAACTCTTTACTTGGACAAGAAGTTTTCAATAATCGTTACACTTAGAGATACAGATTAGTTTTATGTTTATTTAGATGATTAATCGAGTACCATTAACTCTTTAGAAGATGATTCGAGTACAATTAACTCTTTACTTGGACAACAAGTTTTCAATAATCGTTACACTTAGAGATACAGATTAGTTTTATATTAAGATAGAAGATTAATCGAGTAACATTAACTCTTTAGAAGATGATTCGAGTACAATTAACTCTTTACTTGGACAACAAGTTTTCAATAATCGTTACACTTAGAGATACAGATTAGTTTTATGTTTATTTAGATGATTAATCGAGTACCATTAACTCTTTAGAAGATTATTCGAGTACAATTAACTCTTTACATGGACAACAAGTTTTCAATAATCGTTACACTTAGAGATACAGATTAGTTTTATATTATGATAGAAGATTAATCGAGTAACATTAACTCTTTAGAAGATGATTCGAGTACAATTAACTCTTTATTTGGACAACAAGTTTTCAATAATTGTTACACTTAGAGATACAGATTAGTTTTATGTTTATTTAGAAGATTAATCGAGTACCATTAACTCTTTAGAAGATGATTCGAGTATAATTAACTCTTTACTTGGACAACAAGTTTTCAAAAATCGTTACACTTAGATATACGTATTAGTTTTATGTTTAGTTAGATGATTAATCGAGTACCATTAACTCTTTAGAAGATGATTCGAGTACAATAAACTCTTTACATGGACAACAAGTTTTCAATAATCGTTACACTTAGAGATACAGATTAGTTTTATATTAAGATAGAAGATTAATCGAGTAACATTAACTCTTTAGAAAATGATTCGAGTACAATTAACTCTTTATTTGGACAACAAGTTTACAATAATCGTTACACTTAGAGATACAGATTAGTTTTATGTTTATTTAGACGATTAATCGAGTACCATTAACTCTTTAGAAGATGATTCGAGTACAATAAACTCTTTACTTGGACAACAAGTTTTCAATAATCGTTACACTTAGAGATACGGATTAGTTTTATGTTTAGTTAGAAGATTAATCGAGTACCATTAACTCTTTAGAAGATGATTCGAGTACAATAAACTCTTTACTTGGTCAAGAAGTTTTCAATAATCTTTACACTTAGAGATACATATTAGTTTTATGATTATTTAGAATATTAATCGAGTACCATTAACTCTTTAGAAGATGATTCGAATACAATTAACTCTTTACTTGGACAACAAGTTTTCAATAATCGTTACACTTAGAGATACAGATTAGTTTTATATTAAGATAGAAGATTAATCGAGTAACATTAACTCTTTAGAAGATGATTCGAGTACAATTAACTCTTTATTTGGACAACAAGTTTTCAATAATCGTTACACTTAGAGATACATATTAGTATTATGATTATTTAGAAGATTAATCGAGTACCATTAACTATCTAGAAGATGATTCGAGTACAATTAACTCTTTACTTGGACAACAAGTTTTCAATAATCGTTACACTTAGAGATACGGATTAGTTTTATGTTTATTTAGATGATTAATCGAGTACCATTAACTCTATAGAAGATGATTCGAGTACAATTAACTCTTTACTTGGACTACAAGTTTTCAATAATCGTTACACTTAGAGATACAGATTAGTTTTATATTAAGATAGAAGATTAATCGAGTAACATTAACTCTTTAGAAGATGATTCGAGTACAATTAACTCTTCATTTGGACAACAAGTTTACAATAATCGTTACACTTAGAGATACAGATTAGTTTTATGTTTATTTAGACGATTAATCGAGTACCATTAACTCTTTAGAAGATGATTCGAGTACAATAAACTCTTTACTTGGACAAGAAGTTTTCAATAATCGTTACACTTAGAGATACAGATTAGTTTTATGTTTATTTAGATGATTAATCGAGTACCATTAACTCTTTAGAAGATGATTCGAGTACAATTAACTCTTTATTTGGACAACAAGTTTTCAATAATTGTTACACTTAGAGATACAGATTAGTTTTATGTTTATTTAGAAGATTAATCGAGTACCATTAACTCTTTAGAAGATGATTCGAGTATAATTAACTCTTTACTTGGACAACAAGTTTTCAATAATCGTTACACTTAGATATACGTATTAGTTTTATGTTTAGTTAGATGATTAATCGAGTACCATTAACTCTTTAGAAGATGATTCGAGTACAATAAACTCTTTACTTGGACAACAAGTTTTCAATAATCGTTACACTTAGAGATATAGATTAGTTTTATATTAAGATAGAAGATTAATCGAGTAACATTAACTCTTTAGAAGATGATTCGAGTACAATTAACTCTTTATTTGGACAACAAGTTTACAATAATCGTTACACTTAGAGATACAGATTAGTTTTATGTTTATTTAGACGATTAATCGAGTACCATTAACTCTTTAGAAGATGATTCGAGTACAATAAACTCTTTACTTGGACAACAAGTTTTCAATAATCGTTACACTTAGAGATACGGATTAGTTTTATGTTTAGTTAGAAGATTAATCGAGTACCATTAACTCTTTGAAGATGATTCGAGTACAATAAACTCTTTACTTGGTCAAGAAGTTTTCAATAATCGTTACACTTAGAGATACATATTAGTTTTATGATTATTTAGAATATTAATCGAGTACCATTAACTCTTTAGAAGATGATTCGAATACAATTAACTCTTTACTTGGACAACAAGTTTTCATTAATCGTTACACTTAGAGATACAGATTAGTTTTATATTAAGATAGAAGATTAATCGAGTAACATTAACTCTTTAGAAGATGATTCGAGTACAATTAACTCTTTATTTGGACAACAAGTTTTCAATAATCGTTACACTTAGAGATACATATTAGTATTATGATTATTTAGAAGATTAATCGAGTACCATTAACTCTCTAGAAGATGATTCGAGTACAATTAACTCTTTACTTGGACAACAAGTTTTCAATAATCGTTACACTTAGAGATACGGATTAGTTTTATGTTTATTTAGATGATTAATCGAGTACCATTAACTCTATAGAAGATGATTCGAGTACAATTAACTCTTTACTTGGACTACAAGTTTTCAATAATCGTTACACTTAGAGATACAGATTAGTTTTATATTAAGATAGAAGATTAATCGAGTAACATTAACTCTTTAGAAGATGATTGGAGTACAATTAACTCTTCATTTGGACAAGAAGTTTACAATAATCGTTACACTTAGAGATACAGATTAGTTTTATGTTTATTTAGACGATTAATCGAGTACCATTAACTCTTTAGAAGATGATTCGAGTACAATAAACTCTTTACTTGGACAAGAAGTTTTCAATAATCGTTACACTTAGAGATACGTATTAGTTTCATGTTTAGTTAGAAGATTAATCGAGTACCATTAACTCTTTAGAAGATGATTCGAGTACTATTCACTCTTTACTTGGTCAAAAAGTTTTCAATAATCGTTACACTTAGAGATAGATACATATTAGTTTTATGATTATTTAGAATATTAATCGAGTACCATTAACTCTTTAGAAGATGATTCGAATACAATTAACTCTTTACTTGGACAACAAGTTTTCAATAATCGTTACACTTAGAGATACAGATTAGTTTTATATTAAGATAGAAGATTAATCGAGTAACATTAACTCTTTAGAAGATGATTCGAGTACAATTAACTCTTTATTTGGACAACAAGTTTTCAATAATCGTTACACTTAGAGACACATATTAGTATTATGATTATTTAGAAGATTAATCGAGTACCATTAACTCTCTAGAAGATTATTCGAGTACAATTAACTCTTTACTTGGACAACAAGTTTTCAATAATCGTTACACTTAGAGATACGGATTAGTTTTATGTTTATTTAGATGATTAATTGAGTACCATTAACTCTATAGAAGATGATTCGAGTACAATTAACTCTTTACTTGGACTACAAGTTTTCAATAATCGTTACACTTAGAGATACAGATTAGTTTTATATTAAGATAGAAGATTAATCGAGTAACATTAACTCTTTAGAAGATGGTTCGAGTACAATTAACTCTTCATTTGGACAACAAGTTTACAATAATCGTTACACTTAGAGATACAGATTAGTTTTATGTTTATTTAGACGATTAATCGAGTACCATTAACTCTTTAGAAGATGATTCGAGTACAATAAACTCTTTACTTGGACAACAAGTTTTCAATAATCGTTACACTTAGAGATACGGATTAGTTTTATGTTTAGTTAGAAGATTAATCGAGTACCATTAACTCTTTAGAAGATGATTCGAGTACAATAAACTCTTTACTTGGTCAAGAAGTTTTCAATAATCGTTACACTTAGAGATACGTATTAGTTTCATGTTTATTTAGACGATTAATCTAGTACCATTAACTCTTTAGAAGATGATTCGAGTACAATAAACTCTTTACTTGGACAACAAGTTTTCAATAATCGTTACACTTAGAGATACGGATTAGTTTTATGTTTATTTAGATGATTAATCGAGTACCATTAACTCTTTAGAAGATGATTCGAGTACAATTAACTCTTTACTTGGACAACAAGTTTTCAATAATCGTTACACTCAGAGATACAGATTAGTTTTATGTTTATTTAGATGATTAATCGAGTACCATTAACTCTTTAGAAGATTATTCGAGTACAATTAACTCTTTACTTGGACAACAAGTTTTCAATAATCGTTACACTTAGAGATACAGAATAGTTTTATATTATGATAGAAGATTAATCGAGTAACATTAACTCTTTAGAAGATGATTCAAGTACAATTAACTCTTTATTTGGACAACAAGTTTTCAATAATTGTTACACTTACAGATACAGATTAGTTTTATGTTTATTTAGAAGATTAATCGAGTACCATTAACTCTTTAGAAGATGATTCGAGTACAATTAACTCTTTACTTGGACAACAAGTTTTCAATAATCGTTACACTTAGATATACGTATTAGTTTTATGTTTAGTTAGATGATTAATCTCGTACCATTAACTCTTTAGAAGATGATTCGAGTACAATAAACTCTTTACTTGGTCAAGAAGTTTTCAATAATCGTTACACTTAGAGATACAGATTAGTTTTATGTTTAGTTCGAAGATTAATCGAGTACCATTAACTCTTTAGAAGATGATTCGAGTACTATTCACTCTTTACTTGGTCAAAAAGTTTTCAATAATCGTTACACTTAGAGTTACATATTAGTTTTATGATTATTTAGAAGATTAATCGAGTACCATTAACTCTCTAGAAGATGATTCTAGTACAATTAACTCTTTACTTAGACAACAAGTTTTCAATAATCGTTACACTTAGAGATACAGATTAGTTTCATGTTTATTTAGATGATTATTCGAGTACCATTAACTCTTAAGAAGATGATTCGAGTACAATTAACTCTTTACTTGGACAACAAGTTTTCAATAATCGTTACACTTAGAGATACAGATTAGTTTTATATTAAGATAGAAGATTAATCGAGTAACATTAACTCTTTAGAAGATGATTCGAGTACAATTAACTCTTTATTTGGACAACAAGTTTTCAATAATTGTTACACTTAGAGATACAGATTAGTTTTATGTTTATTTAGAAGATTAATCGAGTACCATTAACTCTTTAGAAGATGATTCGAGTACAATTAACTCTTTACTTGGACAACAAGTTGTCAATAATCGTTACACTTAGAGATACGGATTAGTTTTATGTTTAGTTAGAAGATTAAGCGAGTACCATTAACTCTTTAGAAGATGTTTCGAGTACTATTCACTCTTTACTTGGTCAAAAAGTTTTCAATAATCGTTACACTTAGAGATACAGATTAGTTTTATGATTATTTAGAAGATTAATCGAGTACCATTAACTCTCTAGAAGATGATTCTAGTACAATTAACTCTTTACTTAGACAACAAGTTTTCAATAATCGTTACACTTAGAGATACAGATTAGTTTCATGTTTATTTAGATGATTATTCGAGTACCATTAACTCTTAAGAAGATGATTCGAGTACAATTAACTCTTTACTTGGACAACAAGTTTTCAATAATCGTTACACTTAGAGATACAGATTAGTTTTATATTAAGATAGAAGATTAATCGAGTAACATTAACTCTTTAGAAGATGATTCGAGTACAATTAACTCTTTATTTGGACAACAAGTTTTCAATAATTGTTACACTTACAGATACAGATTAGTTTTATGTTTATTTAGAAGATTAATCGAGTACCATTAACTCTTTAGAAGATGATTCGAGTACAATTAACTCTTTACTTGGACAACAAGTTTTCAATAATCGTTACACTTAGATATACGTATTAGTTTTATGTTTAGTTAGATGATTAATCTCGTACCATTAACTCTTTAGAAGATGATTCGAGTACAATAAACTCTTTACTTGGTCAAGAAGTTTTCAATAATCGTTACACTTAGAGATACAGATTAGTTTTATGTTTAGTTCGAAGATTAATCGAGTACCATTAACTCTTTAGAAGATGATTCGAGTACTATTCACTCTTTACTTGGTCAAAAAGTTTTCAATAATCGTTACACTTAGAGTTACATATTAGTTTTATGATTATTTAGAAGATTAATCGAGTACCATTAACTCTCTAGAAGATGATTCTAGTACAATTAACTCTTTACTTAGACAACAAGTTTTCAATAATCGTTACACTTAGAGATACAGATTAGTTTCATGTTTATTTAGATGATTATTCGAGTACCATTAACTCTTAAGAAGATGATTCGAGTACAATTAACTCTTTACTTGGACAACAAGTTTTCAATAATCGTTACACTTAGAGATACAGATTAGTTTTATATTAAGATAGAAGATTAATCGAGTAACATTAACTCTTTAGAAGATGATTCGAGTACAATTAACTCTTTATTTGGACAACAAGTTTTCAATAATTGTTACACTTAGAGATACATATTAGTTTTATGATTATTTAGAAGATTAATCGAGTTCCATT
Source organism: Scutellaria galericulata (assembly GCA_946896805.1). Taxonomy (NCBI): domain Eukaryota; kingdom Viridiplantae; phylum Streptophyta; class Magnoliopsida; order Lamiales; family Lamiaceae; genus Scutellaria; species Scutellaria galericulata. Next base: position 7,613,650 of record OX335792.1, on the reverse strand, counting down.
AACTCTTTAGAAGATGATTCGAGTACAATTAACTCTTTACTTGGACAACAAGTTTTCAATAATCGTTACACTTAGAGATACAGATTAGTTTTATGTTTATTTAGATGATTAATCGAGTACCATTAACTCTTTAGAAGATGATTCGAGTACAATAAACTCTTTACTTGGTCAAGAAGTTTTCAATAATCGTTACACTTAGAGATACGTATTAGTTTTATGTTTAGTTAGAAGATTAATTGAGTACCATTAACTCTTTAGAAGATGATTCGAGTACTATTCACTCTTTACTTGGTCAAAAAGTTTTCAATAATCGTTACACTTAGAGATACATATTAGTTTTATGATTATTTAGAATATTAATCGAGTACCATAAACTCTTTAGAAGATGATTCGAGTACAATTAACTCATTACTTGGACAACAAGTTTTCAATAATCGTTACACTTAGAGATACAGATTAGTTTTATATTAAGATAGAAGATTAATCGAGTAACATTAACTCTTTAGAAGATGATTCGAGTACAATTAACTCTTTATTTGGACAACAAGTTTTCAATAATTGTTACACTTAGAGATACAGATTAGTTTTATGTTTATTTAGAAGATTAATCGAGTACCATTAACTCTTTAGAAGATGATTCGAGTACAATTAACTCTTTACTTGGACAACAAGTTTTCAATAATCGTTACACTTAGAGATACAGATTAGTTTTATATTAAGATGGAAGATTAATCGAGTAACATTAACTCTTTAGAAGATGATTCGAGTACAATTAACTCTTTATTTGGACAACAAGTTTTCAATAATCGTTACACTTAGAGATACAGATTAGTTTTATGTTTATTTAGAAGATTAATCGAGTACCATTAACTCTTTAGAAGATGATTCGAGTACAATTAACTCTTTACTTGGACAACAAGTTGTCAATAATCGTTACACTTAGAGATACGGATTAGTTTTATGTTTAGTTAGAAGATTAAGCGAGTACCATTAACTCTTTAGAAGTTGATTCGAGTACTATTCACTCTTTACTTGGTCAAAAAGTTTTCAATAATCGTTACACTTAGAGATACATATTAGTTTTATGATTATATAGAAGATTAATCGAGTACCATTAACTCTCTAGAAGATGATTCGAGTACAATTAACTCTTTACTTAGACAACAAGTTTTCAATAATCGTTACACTTAGAGATACAGATTAGTTTTATGTTTATTTAGATGATTATTCGAGTACCATTAACTCTTTAGAAGATGATTCGAGTACAATTAACTCTTTACTTGGACAACAAGTTTTCAATAATTGTTACACTTAGAGATACATATTAGTTTTATATTAAGATAGAAGATTAATCGAGTAACATTAACTCTTTAGAAGATGATTCGAGTACAATTAACTCTTTATTTGGACAACAAGTTTTCAATAATTGTTACACTTAGAGATACAGATTAGTTTTATGTTTATTTAGAAGATTTATCGAGTACCATTAACTCTTTAGAAGAAGATTCGAGTACTATTCACTCTTTACTTGGTCAAAAAATTTTCAATAATCGTTACACTTAGAGATACATATTAGTTTTATGATTATTTAGAATATTAATCGAGTACCATTAACTCTTTAGAAGATGATTCGAGTACAATTAACTCTTTACTTGGACAACAAGTTTTCAATAATCGTTACACTTAGAGATACAGATTAGTTTTATATTAAGATAGAAGATTAATCGAGTAACATTAACTCTTTAGAAGATGATTCGAGTACAATTAACTTTTTATTTGGACAACAAGTTTTCAATAATTGTTACACTTAGAGATACAGATTAGTTTTATGTTTATTTAAAAGATTAATCGAGTACCATTAACTCTTTAGAAGATGATTCGAGTACAATTAACTCTTTACTTGGACAACAAGTTGTCAATAATCGTTACACTTAGAGATACGGATTAGTTTTATGTTTAGTTAGAAGATTAAGCGAGTACCATTAACTCTTTAGAAGATGTTTCGAGTACTATTCACTCTTTACTTGGTCAAAAAGTTTTCAATAATCGTTACACTTAGAGATACATATTAGTTTTATGATTATTTAGAAGATTAATCGAGTTCCATTAACTCTTTAGAAGATGATTCGAGTACAATTAACTCTTTACTTGGACAATAGGTTTTCAATAATCATTACACTTAGAGATACAGATTAGTTTTATGTTTATTTAGATGATTAATCGAGTACCATTAACTCTTTAGAAGATGATTCGAGTACAATAAACTCTTTACTTGGTCAAGAAGTTTTCAATAATCGTTACACTTAGAGATACGCATTAGTTTTATGTATAGTTAGAAGATTAATTGAGTACCATTAACTCTTTAGAAGATGATTCGAGTACTATTCACTCTTTACTTGGTCAAAAAGTTTTCAATAATCGTTACACTTAGAGATACATATTAGTTTTATGATTATTTAGAATATTAATCGAGTACCATTAACTCTTTAGAAGATGATTCGAGTACAATTAACTCTTTACTTGGACAACAAGTTTTCAATAATCGTTACACTTAGAGATACAGATTAGTTTTATATTAAGATAGAAGATTAATCGAGTAACATTAACTCTTTAGAAGATGATTCGAGTACAATTAACTTTTTATTTGGACAACAAGTTTTCAATAATTGTTACACTTAAAGATACAGATTAGTTTTATGTTTATTTAAAAGATTAATCGAGTACCATTAACTCTTTAGAAGATGATTCGAGTACAATTAACTCTTTACTTGGACAACAAGTTGTCAATAATCGTTACACTTAGAGATACGGATAAGTTTTATGTTTAGTTAGAAGATTAAGCGAGTACCATTAACTCTTTAGAAGATGTTTCGAGTACTATTCACTCTTTACTTGGTCAAAAAGTTTTCAATAATCGTTACACTTAGAGATACATATTAGTTTTATGATTATTTAGAAGATTAATCGAGTTCCATTAACTCTTTAGAAGATGATTCGAGTACAATTAACTCTTTACTTGGACAACAGGTTTTCAATAATCGTTACACTTAGAGATACATATTAGTTTTATGTTTATTTAGATGATTAATCGAGTACCATTAACTCTTTAGAAGATGATTCGAGTACAATAAACTCTTTACTTGGTCAAGAAGTTTTCAATAATCGTTACACTTAGAGATACGCATTAGTTTTATGTTTAGTTAGAAGATTAATTGAGTACCATTAACTCTTTAGAAGATGATTCGAGTACTATTCACTCTTTACTTGGTCAAAAAGTTTTCAATAATCGTTACACTTAGAGATACATATTAGTTTTATGATTATTTAGAATATTAATCGAGTACCATTAACTCTTTAGAAGATGATTCGAGTACAATTAACTCTTTACTTGGACAACAAGTTTTCAATAATCGTTACACTTAGAGATACAGATTAGTTTTATATTAAGATAGAAGATTAATCGAGTAACATTAACTCTTTAGAAGATGATTCGAGTACAATTAACTCTTTATTTGGACAACAAGTTTTCAATAATTGTTACACTTAGAGATACAGATTAGTTTTATGTTTATTTAGAAGATTAATCGAGTACCATTAACTCTTTAGAAGATGATTCGAGTACAATTAACTCTTTACTTGGACAACAAGTTTTCAATAATCGTTACACTTAGAGATACATATTAGTTTTATGATTATTTAGAATATTAATCGAGTACCATTAACTCTTTAGAAGATGATTCGAGTACAATTAACTCTTTATTTGGACAACAAGTTTTCAATAATCGTTACACTTAGAGATACAGATTAGTTTTATGTTTAGTTAGAAGATTAATCGAGTACCATTAACTCTTTAGAAGATGATTCGATTACTATTCACTCTTTACTTGGTCAAAAAGTTTTCAATAATCGTTACACTTAGAGATACATATTAGTTTTATGATTATTTAGAATATTAATCGAGTACCATTAACTCTTTAGAAGATTATTCGAGTACAATTAACTCTTTACATGGACAACAAGTTTTCAATAATCGTTACACTTAGAGATACAGATTAGTTTTATATTATGATAGAAGATTAATCGAGTAACATTAACTCTTTAGAAGATGATTCGAGTACAATTAACTCTTTATTTGGACAACAAGTTTTCAATAATTGTTACACTTAGAGATACAGATTAGTTTTATGTTTATTTAGAAGATTAATCGAGTACCATTAACTCTTTAGAAGATGATTCGAGTATAATTAACTCTTTACTTGGACAACAAGTTTTCAATAATCGTTACACTTAGATATACGTATTAGTTTTATGTTTAGTTAGATGATTAATCGAGTACCATTAACTCTTTAGAAGATGATTCGAGTACAATAAACTCTTTACTTGGACAACAAGTTTTCAATAATCGTTACACTTAGAGATACAGATTAGTTTTATATTAAGATAGAAGATTAACCGAGTAACATTAACTCTTTAGAAGATGATTCGAGTACAATTAACTCTTTATTTGGACAACAAGTTTACAATAATCGTTACACTTAGAGATACAGATTAGTTTTATGTTTATTTAGACGATTAATCGAGTACCATTAACTCTTTAGAAGATGATTCGAGTACAATAAACTCTTTACTTGGACAACAAGTTTTCAATAATCGTTACACTTAGAGATACGGATTAGTTTTATGTTTAGTTAGAAGATTAATCGAGTACCATTAACTCTTTAGAAGATGATTCAAGTACAATAAACTCTTTACTTGGTCAAGAAGTTTTCAATAATCGTTACACTTAGAGATACATATTAGTTTTATGATTATTTAGAATATTAATCGAGTACCATTAACTCTTTAGAAGATGATTCGAATACAATTAACTCTTTACTTGGACAACAAGTTTTCAATAATCGTTACACTTAGAGATACAGATTAGTTTTATATTAAGGTAGAAGATTAATCGAGTAACATTAACTCTTTAGAAGATGATTCGAGTACAATAAACTCTTTACTTGGTCAAGAAGTTTTCAATAATCGTTACACTTAGAGATACGCATTAGTTTTATGTTTAGTTAGAAGATTAATTGAGTACCATTAACTCTTTAGAAGATGATTCGAGTACTATTCACTCTTTACTTGGTCAAAAAGTTTTCAATAATCGTTACACTTAGAGATACATATTAGTTTTATGATTATTTAGAATATTAATCGAGTACCATTAACTCTTTAGAAGATGATTCGAGTACAATTAACTCTTTACTTGGACAACAAGTTTTCAATAATCGTTACACTTAGAGATACAGATTAGTTTTATATTAAGATAGAAGATTAATCGAGTAACATTAACTCTTTAGAAGATGATTCGAGTACAATTAACTCTTTATTTGGACAACAAGTTTTCAATAATTGTTACACTTAGAGATACAGATTAGTTTTATGTTTATTTAGAAGATTAATCGAGTACCATTAACTCTTTAGAAGATGATTCGAGTACAATTAACTCTTTACTTGGACAACAAGTTTTCAATAATCGTTACACTTAGAGATACAGATTAGTTTTATATTAAGATAGAAGATTAATCGAGTAACATTAACTCTTTAGAAGATGATTCGAGTACAATTAACTTTTTATTTGGACAACAAGTTTTCAATAATTGTTACACTTAAAGATACAGATTAGTTTTATGTTTATTTAAAAGATTAATCGAGTACCATTAACTCTTTAGAAGATGATTCGAGTACAATTAACTCTTTACTTGGACAACAAGTTGTCAATAATCGTTACACTTAGAGATACGGATAAGTTTTATGTTTAGTTAGAAGATTAAGCGAGTACCATTAACTCTTTAGAAGATGTTTCGAGTACTATTCACTCTTTACTTGGTCAAAAAGTTTTCAATAATCGTTACACTTAGAGATACATATTAGTTTTATGATTATTTAGAAGATTAATCGAGTTCCATTAACTCTTTAGAAGATGATTCGAGTACAATTAACTCTTTACTTGGACAACAGGTTTTCAATAATCGTTACACTTAGAGATACATATTAGTTTTATGTTTATTTAGATGATTAATCGAGTACCATTAACTCTTTAGAAGATGATTCGAGTACAATAAACTCTTTACTTGGTCAAGAAGTTTTCAATAATCGTTACACTTAGAGATACGCATTAGTTTTATGTTTAGTTAGAAGATTAATTGAGTACCATTAACTCTTTAGAAGATGATTCGAGTACTATTCACTCTTTACTTGGTCAAAAAGTTTTCAATAATCGTTACACTTAGAGATACATATTAGTTTTATGATTATTTAGAATATTAATCGAGTACCATTAACTCTTTAGAAGATGATTCGAGTACAATTAACTCTTTACTTGGACAACAAGTTTTCAATAATCGTTACACTTAGAGATACAGATTAGTTTTATATTAAGATAGAAGATTAATCGAGTAACATTAACTCTTTAGAAGATGATTCGAGTACAATTAACTCTTTATTTGGACAACAAGTTTTCAATAATTGTTACACTTAGAGATACAGATTAGTTTTATGTTTATTTAGAAGATTAATCGAGTACCATTAACTCTTTAGAAGATGATTCGAGTACAATTAACTCTTTACTTGGACAACAAGTTTTCAATAATCGTTACACTTAGAGATACATATTAGTTTTATGATTATTTAGAATATTAATCGAGTACCATTAACTCTTTAGAAGATGATTCGAGTACAATTAACTCTTTATTTGGACAACAAGTTTTCAATAATCGTTACACTTAGAGATACAGATTAGTTTTATGTTTAGTTAGAAGATTAATCGAGTACCATTAACTCTTTAGAAGATGATTCGATTACTATTCACTCTTTACTTGGTCAAAAAGTTTTCAATAATCGTTACACTTAGAGATACATATTAGTTTTATGATTATTTAGAATATTAATCGAGTACCATTAACTCTTTAGAAGATTATTCGAGTACAATTAACTCTTTACATGGACAACAAGTTTTCAATAATCGTTACACTTAGAGATACAGATTAGTTTTATATTATGATAGAAGATTAATCGAGTAACATTAACTCTTTAGAAGATGATTCGAGTACAATTAACTCTTTATTTGGACAACAAGTTTTCAATAATTGTTACACTTAGAGATACAGATTAGTTTTATGTTTATTTAGAAGATTAATCGAGTACCATTAACTCTTTAGAAGATGATTCGAGTATAATTAACTCTTTACTTGGACAACAAGTTTTCAATAATCGTTACACTTAGATATACGTATTAGTTTTATGTTTAGTTAGATGATTAATCGAGTACCATTAACTCTTTAGAAGATGATTCGAGTACAATAAACTCTTTACTTGGACAACAAGTTTTCAATAATCGTTACACTTAGAGATACAGATTAGTTTTATATTAAGATAGAAGATTAACCGAGTAACATTAACTCTTTAGAAGATGATTCGAGTACAATTAACTCTTTATTTGGACAACAAGTTTACAATAATCGTTACACTTAGAGATACAGATTAGTTTTATGTTTATTTAGACGATTAATCGAGTACCATTAACTCTTTAGAAGATGATTCGAGTACAATAAACTCTTTACTTGGACAACAAGTTTTCAATAATCGTTACACTTAGAGATACGGATTAGTTTTATGTTTAGTTAGAAGATTAATCGAGTACCATTAACTCTTTAGAAGATGATTCAAGTACAATAAACTCTTTACTTGGTCAAGAAGTTTTCAATAATCGTTACACTTAGAGATACATATTAGTTTTATGATTATTTAGAATATTAATCGAGTACCATTAACTCTTTAGAAGATGATTCGAATACAATTAACTCTTTACTTGGACAACAAGTTTTCAATAATCGTTACACTTAGAGATACAGATTAGTTTTATATTAAGGTAGAAGATTAATCGAGTAACATTAACTCTTTAGAAGATGATTCGAGTACAATAAACTCTTTACTTGGTCAAGAAGTTTTCAATAATCGTTACACTTAGAGATACGCATTAGTTTTATGTTTAGTTAGAAGATTAATTGAGTACCATTAACTCTTTAGAAGATGATTCGAGTACTATTCACTCTTTACTTGGTCAAAAAGTTTTCAATAATCGTTACACTTAGAGATACATATTAGTTTTATGATTATTTAGAATATTAATCGAGTACCATTAACTCTTTAGAAGATGATTCGAGTACAATTAACTCTTTACTTGGACAACAAGTTTTCAATAATCGTTACACTTAGAGATACAGATTAGTTTTATATTAAGATAGAAGATTAATCGAGTAACATTAACTCTTTAGAAGATGATTCGAGTACAATTAACTCTTTATTTGGACAACAAGTTTTCAATAATTGTTACACTTAGAGATACAGATTAGTTTTATGTTTATTTAGAAGATTAATCGAGTACCATTAACTCTTTAGAAGATGATTCGAGTACAATTAACTCTTTACTTGGACAACAAGTTTTCAATAATCGTTACACTTAGAGATACATATTAGTTTTATGATTATTTAGAATATTAATCGAGTACCATTAACTCTTTAGAAGATGATTCGAGTACAATTAACTCTTTATTTGGACAACAAGTTTTCAATAATCGTTACACTTAGAGATACAGATTAGTTTTATGTTTAGTTAGAAGATTAATCGAGTACCATTAACTCTTTAGAAGATGATTCGATTACTATTCACTCTTTACTTGGTCAAAAAGTTTTCAATAATCGTTACACTTAGAGATACATATTAGTTTTATGATTATTTAGAATATTAATCGAGTACCATTAACTCTTTAGAAGATTATTCGAGTACAATTAACTCTTTACATGGACAACAAGTTTTCAATAATCGTTACACTTAGAGATACAGATTAGTTTTATATTATGATAGAAGATTAATCGAGTAACATTAACTCTTTAGAAGATGATTCGAGTACAATTAACTCTTTATTTGGACAACAAGTTTTCAATAATTGTTACACTTAGAGATACAGATTAGTTTTATGTTTATTTAGAAGATTAATCGAGTACCATTAACTCTTTAGAAGATGATTCGAGTATAATTAACTCTTTACTTGGACAACAAGTTTTCAATAATCGTTACACTTAGATATACGTATTAGTTTTATGTTTAGTTAGATGATTAATCGAGTACCATTAACTCTTTAGAAGATGATTCGAGTACAATAAACTCTTTACTTGGACAACAAGTTTTCAATAATCGTTACACTTAGAGATACAGATTAGTTTTATATTAAGATAGAAGATTAACCGAGTAACATTAACTCTTTAGAAGATGATTCGAGTACAATTAACTCTTTATTTGGACAACAAGTTTACAATAATCGTTACACTTAGAGATACAGATTAGTTTTATGTTTATTTAGACGATTAATCGAGTACCATTAACTCTTTAGAAGATGATTCGAGTACAATAAACTCTTTACTTGGACAACAAGTTTTCAATAATCGTTACACTTAGAGATACGGATTAGTTTTATGTTTAGTTAGAAGATTAATCGAGTACCATTAACTCTTTAGAAGATGATTCAAGTACAATAAACTCTTTACTTGGTCAAGAAGTTTTCAATAATCGTTACACTTAGAGATACATATTAGTTTTATGATTATTTAGAATATTAATCGAGTACCATTAACTCTTTAGAAGATGATTCGAATACAATTAACTCTTTACTTGGACAACAAGTTTTCAATAATCGTTACACTTAGAGATACAGATTAGTTTTATATTAAGGTAGAAGATTAATCGAGTAACATTAACTCTTTAGAAGATGATTCGAGTACAATTAACTCTTTATTTGGACAACAAGTTTACAATAATCGTTACACTTAGAGATACAGATTAGTTTTATGTTTATTTAGACGATTAATCGAGTACCATTAACTCTTTAGAAGATGATTCGAGTACAATAAACTCTTTACTTGGACAACAAGTTTTCAATAATCGTTACACTTAGAGATACGGATTAGTTTTATGTTTAGTTAGAAGATTAATCGAGTACCATTAACTCTTTAGAAGATGATTCAAGTACAATAAACTCTTTACTTGGTCAAGAAGTTTTCAATAATCGTTACACTTAGAGATACATATTAGTTTTATGATTATTTAGAATATTAATCGAGTACCATTAACTCTTTAGAAGATGATTCGAATACAATTAACTCTTTACTTGGACAACAAGTTTTCAATAATCGTTACACTTAGAGATACAGATTAGTTTTATATTAAGGTAGAAGATTAATCGAGTAACATTAACTCTTTAGAAGATGATTCGAGTACAATAAACTCTTTACTTGGTCAAGAAGTTTTCAATAATCGTTACACTTAGAGATACGCATTAGTTTTATGTTTAGTTAGAAGATTAATTGAGTACCATTAACTCTTTAGAAGATGATTCGAGTACTATTCACTCTTTACTTGGTCAAAAAGTTTTCAATAATCGTTACACTTAGAGATACATATTAGTTTTATGATTATTTAGAATATTAATCGAGTACCATTAACTCTTTAGAAGATGATTCGAGTACAATTAACTCTTTACTTGGACAACAAGTTTTCAATAATCGTTACACTTAGAGATACAGATTAGTTTTATATTAAGATAGAAGATTAATCGAGTAACATTAACTCTTTAGAAGATGATTCGAGTACAATTAACTCTTTATTTGGACAACAAGTTTTCAATAATTGTTACACTTAGAGATACAGATTAGTTTTATGTTTATTTAGAAGATTAATCGAGTACCATTAACTCTTTAGAAGATGATTCGAGTACAATTAACTCTTTACTTGGACAACAAGTTTTCAATAATCGTTACACTTAGAGATACATATTAGTTTTATGATTATTTAGAATATTAATCGAGTACCATTAACTCTTTAGAAGATGATTCGAGTACAATTAACTCTTTATTTGGACAACAAGTTTTCAATAATCGTTACACTTAGAGATACAGATTAGTTTTATGTTTAGTTAGAAGATTAATCGAGTACCATTAACTCTTTAGAAGATGATTCGATTACTATTCACTCTTTACTTGGTCAAAAAGTTTTCAATAATCGTTACACTTAGAGATACATATTAGTTTTATGATTATTTAGAATATTAATCGAGTACCATTAACTCTTTAGAAGATTATTCGAGTACAATTAACTCTTTACATGGACAACAAGTTTTCAATAATCGTTACACTTAGAGATACAGATTAGTTTTATATTATGATAGAAGATTAATCGAGTAACATTAACTCTTTAGAAGATGATTCGAGTACAATTAACTCTTTATTTGGACAACAAGTTTTCAATAATTGTTACACTTAGAGATACAGATTAGTTTTATGTTTATTTAGAAGATTAATCGAGTACCATTAACTCTTTAGAAGATGATTCGAGTATAATTAACTCTTTACTTGGACAACAAGTTTTCAATAATCGTTACACTTAGATATACGTATTAGTTTTATGTTTAGTTAGATGATTAATCGAGTACCATTAACTCTTTAGAAGATGATTCGAGTACAATAAACTCTTTACTTGGACAACAAGTTTTCAATAATCGTTACACTTAGAGATACAGATTAGTTTTATATTAAGATAGAAGATTAACCGAGTAACATTAACTCTTTAGAAGATGATTCGAGTACAATTAACTCTTTATTTGGACAACAAGTTTACAATAATCGTTACACTTAGAGATACAGATTAGTTTTATGTTTATTTAGACGATTAATCGAGTACCATTAACTCTTTAGAAGATGATTCGAGTACAATAAACTCTTTACTTGGACAACAAGTTTTCAATAATCGTTACACTTAGAGATACGGATTAGTTTTATGTTTAGTTAGAAGATTAATCGAGTACCATTAACTCTTTAGAAGATGATTCAAGTACAATAAACTCTTTACTTGGTCAAGAAGTTTTCAATAATCGTTACACTTAGAGATACATATTAGTTTTATGATTATTTAGAATATTAATCGAGTACCATTAACTCTTTAGAAGATGATTAGAATACAATTAACTCTTTACTTGGACAACAAGTTTTCAATAATCGTTACACTTAGAGATACAGATTAGTTTTATATTAAGGTAGAAGATTAATCGAGTAACATTAACTCTTTAGAAGATGATTCGAGTACAATTAACTCTTTATTTGGACAACAAGTTTTCAATAATCGTTACACTTAGAGATACATATTAGTATTATGATTATTTAGAAGATTAATCAAGTACCATTAACTCTCTAGAAGATGATTCGAGTACAATTAACTCTTTACTTGGACAACAAGTTTTCAATAATCGTTACACTTAGAGATACGGATTAGTTTTATGTTTATTTAGATGATTAATCGAGTACCATTAACTCTATAGAAGATGATTCAAGTACAATTAACTCTTTACTTGGACTACAAGTTTTCAATAATCGTTACACTTAGAGATACAGATTAGTTTTATATTAAGATAGAAGATTAATCGAGTAACATTAACTCTTTAGAAGATGATTCGAGTACAATTAACTCTTCATTTGGATAACAAGTTTACAATAATCGTTACACTTAGAGATACAGATTAGTTTTATGTTTATTTAGACGATTAATCGAGTACCATTAACTCTTTAGAAGATGATTCGAGTACAATAAACTCTTTACTTGGACAAGAAGTTTTCAATAATCGTTACACTTAGAGATACGTATTAGTTTCATGTTTAGTTAGAAGATTAATCGAGTACCATTAACTCTTTAGAAGATGATTCGAGTACTATTCACTCTTTACTTGGTCAAAAAGTTTTCAATAATCGTTACACTTAGAGATACATATTAGTTTTATGATTATTTAGAATATTAATCGAGTACAATTAACTCTTTAGAAGATGATTCGAATACAATTAACTCTTTACTTGGACAACAAGTTTTCAATAATCGTTACACTTAGAGATACAGATTAGTTTTATATTAAGATAGAAGATTAATCGAGTAACATTAACTCTTTAGAAGATGATTCGAGTACAATTAACTCTTTATTTGGACAACAAGTTTTCAATAATTGTTACACTTAGAGATACAGATTAGTTTTATGTTTATTTAGAAGATTAATCGAGTACCATTAACTCTTTAGAAGATGATTCGAGTATAATTAACTCTTTACTTGGACAACAAGTTTTCAATAATCGTTACACTTAGATATACGTATTAGTTTTATGTTTAGTTAGATGATTAATCGAGTACCATTAACTCTTTAGAAGATGATTCGAGTACAATTAACTCTTTATTTGGACAACAAGTTTTCAATAATTGTTACACTTAGAGATACAGATTAGTTTTATGTTTATTTAGAAGATTAATCGAGTACCATTAACTCTTTAGAAGATGATTCGAGTACAATTAACTCTTTACTTGGACAACAAGTTGTCAATAATCGTTACACTTAGAGATACGGATTAGTTTTATGTTTAGTTAGAAGATTAAGCGAGTACCATTAACTCTTTAGAAGATGTTTCGAGTACTATTCACTCTTTACTTGGTCAAAAAGTTTTCAATAATCGTTACACTTAGAGATACATATTAGTTTTATGATTATTTAGAAGATTAATCGAGTTCCATTAACTCTTTAGAAGATGATTCGAGTACAATTAACTCTTTACTTGGACAACAGGTTTTCAATAATCGTTACACTTAGAGATACAGATTAGTTTTATGTTTATTTAGATGATTAATCGAGTACCATTAACTCTTTAGAAGATGATTCGAGTACAATAAACTCTTTACTTGGTCAAGAAGTTTTCAATAATCGTTACACTTAGAGATACGTATTAGTTTTATGTTTAGTTAGAAGATTAATTGAGTACCATTAACTCTTTAGAAGATGATTCGAGTACTATTCACTCTTTACTTGGTCAAAAAGTTTTCAATAATCGTTACACTTAGAGATACATATTAGTTTTATGATTATTTAGAATATTAATCGAGTACCATTAACTCTTTAGAAGATGATTCGAGTACAATTAACTCTTTACTTGGACAACAAGTTTTCACTAATCGTTACACTTAGAGATACAGATTAGTTTTATATTAAGATAGAAGATTAATCGAGTAACATTAACTCTTTAGAAGATGATTCGAGTACAATTAACTCTTTATTTGGACAACAAGTTTTCAATAATTGTTACAGTTAGAGATACAGATTAGTTTTATGTTTATTTAGAAGATTAATCGAGTACAATTAACTCTATAGAAGATGATTCGAGTACAATTAACTCTTTACTTGGACAACAAGTTTTCAATAATCGTTATACTTAGAGATACTGATTAGTTTTATATTAAGATGGAAGATTAATCGAGTAACATTAACTCTTTAGAAGATGATTCGAGTACAATTAACTCTTTATTTGGACAACAAGTTTTCAATAATCGTTACACTTAGAGATACAGATTAGTTTTATGTTTATTTAGAAGATTAATCGAGTACCATTAACTCTTTAGAAGATGATTCGAGTACAATTAACTCTTTACTTGGACAACAAGTTGTCAATAATCGTTACACTTAGATATACGTATTAGTTTTATGTTTAGTTAGATGATTAATCGAGTACCATTAACTCTTTAGAAGATGATTCGAGTACAATAAACTCTTTACTTGGACAACAAGTTTTCAATAATCGTTACACTTAGAGATACAGATTAGTTTTATATTAAGATAGAAGATTAACCGAGTAACATTAACTCTTTAGAAGATGATTCGAGTACAATTAACTCTTTATTTGGACAACAAGTTTACAATAATCGTTACACTTAGAGATACAGATTAGTTTTATGTTTATTTAGACGATTAATCGAGTACCATTAACTCTTTAGAAGATGATTCGAGTACAATAAACTCTTTACTTGGACAACAAGTTTTCAATAATCGTTACACTTAGAGATACGGATTAGTTTTATGTTTAGTTAGAAGATTAATCGAGTACCATTAACTCTTTAGAAGATGATTCAAGTACAATAAACTCTTTACTTGGTCAAGAAGTTTTCAATAATCGTTACACTTAGAGATACATATTAGTTTTATGATTATTTAGAATATTAATCGAGTACCATTAACTCTTTAGAAGATGATTCGAATACAATTAACTCTTTACTTGGACAACAAGTTTTCAATAATCGTTACACTTAGAGATACAGATTAGTTTTATATTAAGGTAGAAGATTAATCGAGTAACATTAACTCTTTAGAAGATGATTCGAGTACAATTAACTCTTTATTTGGACAACAAGTTTTCAATAATCGTTACACTTAGAGATACATATTAGTATTATGATTATTTAGAAGATTAATCAAGTACCATTAACTCTCTAGAAGATGATTCGAGTACAATTAACTCTTTACTTGGACAACAAGTTTTCAATAATCGTTACACTTAGAGATACGGATTAGTTTTATGTTTATTTAGATGATTAATCGAGTACCATTAACTCTATAGAAGATGATTCAAGTACAATTAACTCTTTACTTGGACTACAAGTTTTCAATAATCGTTACACTTAGAGATACAGATTAGTTTTATATTAAGATAGAAGATTAATCGAGTAACATTAACTCTTTAGAAGATGATTCGAGTACAATTAACTCTTCATTTGGATAACAAGTTTACAATAATCGTTACACTTAGAGATACAGATTAGTTTTATGTTTATTTAGACGATTAATCGAGTACCATTAACTCTTTAGAAGATGATTCGAGTACAATAAACTCTTTACTTGGACAAGAAGTTTTCAATAATCGTTACACTTAGAGATACGTATTAGTTTCATGTTTAGTTAGAAGATTAATCGAGTACCATTAACTCTTTAGAAGATGATTCGAGTACTATTCACTCTTTACTTGGTCAAAAAGTTTTCAATAATCGTTACACTTAGAGATACATATTAGTTTTATGATTATTTAGAATATTAATCGAGTACAATTAACTCTTTAGAAGATGATTCGAATACAATTAACTCTTTACTTGGACAACAAGTTTTCAATAATCGTTACACTTAGAGATACAGATTAGTTTTATATTAAGATAGAAGATTAATCGAGTAACATTAACTCTTTAGAAGATGATTCGAGTACAATTAACTCTTTATTTGGACAACAAGTTTTCAATAATTGTTACACTTAGAGATACAGATTAGTTTTATGTTTATTTAGAAGATTAATCGAGTACCATTAACTCTTTAGAAGATGATTCGAGTATAATTAACTCTTTACTTGGACAACAAGTTTTCAATAATCGTTACACTTAGATATACGTATTAGTTTTATGTTTAGTTAGATGATTAATCGAGTACCATTAACTCTTTAGAAGATGATTCGAGTACAATTAACTCTTTATTTGGACAACAAGTTTTCAATAATTGTTACACTTAGAGATACAGATTAGTTTTATGTTTATTTAGAAGATTAATCGAGTACCATTAACTCTTTAGAAGATGATTCGAGTACAATTAACTCTTTACTTGGACAACAAGTTGTCAATAATCGTTACACTTAGAGATACGGATTAGTTTTATGTTTAGTTAGAAGATTAAGCGAGTACCATTAACTCTTTAGAAGATGTTTCGAGTACTATTCACTCTTTACTTGGTCAAAAAGTTTTCAATAATCGTTACACTTAGAGATACATATTAGTTTTATGATTATTTAGAAGATTAATCGAGTTCCATTAACTCTTTAGAAGATGATTCGAGTACAATTAACTCTTTACTTGGACAACAGGTTTTCAATAATCGTTACACTTAGAGATACAGATTAGTTTTATGTTTATTTAGATGATTAATCGAGTACCATTAACTCTTTAGAAGATGATTCGAGTACAATAAACTCTTTACTTGGTCAAGAAGTTTTCAATAATCGTTACACTTAGAGATACGTATTAGTTTTATGTTTAGTTAGAAGATTAATTGAGTACCATTAACTCTTTAGAAGATGTTTCGAGTACTATTCACTCTTTACTTGGTCAAAAAGTTTTCAATAATCGTTACACTTAGAGATACATATTAGTTTTATGATTATTTAGAATATTAATCGAGTACCATTAACTCTTTAGAAGATGATTCGAGTACAATTAACTCTTTACTTGGACAACAAGTTTTCACTAATCGTTACACTTAGAGATACAGATTAGTTTTATATTAAGATAGAAGATTAATCGAGTAACATTAACTCTTTAGAAGATGATTCGAGTACAATTAACTCTTTATTTGGACAACAAGTTTTCAATAATTGTTACAGTTAGAGATACAGATTAGTTTTATGTTTATTTAGAAGATTAATCGAGTACAATTAACTCTATAGAAGATGATTCGAGTACAATTAACTCTTTACTTGGACAACAAGTTTTCAATAATCGTTATACTTAGAGATACTGATTAGTTTTATATTAAGATGGAAGATTAATCGAGTAACATTAACTCTTTAGAAGATGATTCGAGTACAATTAACTCTTTATTTGGACAACAAGTTTTCAATAATCGTTACACTTAGAGATACAGATTAGTTTTATGTTTATTTAGAAGATTAATCGAGTACCATTAACTCTTTAGAAGATGATTCGAGTACAATTAACTCTTTACTTGGACAACAAGTTGTCAATAATCGTTACACTTAGAGATACGGATTAGTTTTATGTTTAGTTAGAAGATTAAGCGAGTACCATTAACTCTTTAGAAGTTGATTCGAGTACTATTCACTCTTTACTTGGTCAAAAAGTTTTCAATAATCGTTACACTTAGAGATACATATTAGTTTTATGATTATTTAGAAGATTAATCGAGTACCATTAACTCTCTAGAAGATGATTCGAGTACAATTAACTCTTTACTTAGACAACAAGTTTTCAATAATCGTTACACTTAGAGATACAGATTAGTTTTATGTTTATTTAGATGATTATTCGAGTACCATTAACTCTTTAGAAGATGATTCGAGTACAATTAACTCTTTACTTGGACAACAAGTTTTCAATAATCGTTACACTTAGAGATACATATTAGTTTTATATTAAGATAGAAGATTAATCGAGTAACATTAACTCTTTAGAAGATGATTCGAGTACAATTAACTCTTTATTTGGATAACAAGTTTACAATAATTGTTACACTTAGAGATACAGATTAGTTTTATGTTTATTTAGAAGATTAATCGAGTACCATTAACTCTTTAGAAGATGATTCGAGTACAATTAACTCTTTACTTGGACAACAAGTTGTCAATAATCGTTACACTTAGAGATACGGATTAGTTTTATGTTTAGTTAGAAGATTAAGCGAGTACCATTAACTCTTTAGAAGATGTTTCGAGTACTATTCACTCTTTACTTGGTCAAAAAGTTTTCAATAATCGTTACACTTAGAGATACATATTAGTTTTATGATTATTTAGAAGATTAATCGAGTTCCATTAACTCTTTAGAAGATGATTCGAGTACAATTAACTCTTTACTTGGACAACAGGTTTTCAATAATCGTTACACTTAGAGATACAGATTAGTTTTATGTTTATTTAGATGATTAATCGAGTACCATTAACTCTTTAGAAGATGATTCGAGTACAATAAACTCTTTACTTGGTCAAGAAGTTTTCAATAATCGTTACACTTAGAGATACGTATTAGTTTTATGTTTAGTTAGAAGATTAATTGAGTACCATTAACTCTTTAGAAGATGATTCGAGTACTATTCACTCTTTACTTGGTCAAAAAGTTTTCAATAATCGTTACACTTAGAGATACATATTAGTTTTATGATTATTTAGAATATTAATCGAGTACCATTAACTCTTTAGAAGATGATTCGAGTACAATTAACTCTTTACTTGGACAACAAGTTTTCAATAATCGTTACACTTAGAGATACAGATTAGTTTTATATTAAGATAGAAGATTAATCGAGTAACATTAACTCTTTAGAAGATGATTCGAGTACAATTAACTCTTTATTTGGACAACAAGTTTTCAATAATTGTTACACTTAGAGATACAGATTAGTTTTATGTTTATTTAGAAGATTAATCGAGTACCATTAACTCTTTAGAAGATGATTCGAGTACAATTAACTCTTTACTTGGACAACAAGTTTTCAATAATCGTTACACTTAGAGATACATATTAGTTTTATGATTATTTAGAAGATTAATCGAGTTCCATTAACTCTTTAGAAGTTGATTCGAGTACAATTAACTCTTTACTTGGACAACAGGTTTTCAATAATCGTTACACTTAGAGATACAGATTAGTTTTATGTTTATTTAGATGATTAATCGAGTACCATTAACTCTTTAGAAGATGATTCGAGTACAATTAACTCTTTACTTGGACAACAAGTTGTCAATAATCGTTACACTTAGAGATACGGATTAGTTTTATGTTTAGTTAGAAGATTAAGCGAGTACCATTAACTCTTTAGAAGATGTTTCGAGTACTATTCACTCTTTACTTGGTCAAAAAGTTTTCAATAATCGTTACACTTAGAGATACATATTAGTTTTATGTTTATTTAGATTATTATTCGAGTACCATTAACTCTTTAGAAGATGATTCGAGTACAATTAACTCTTTACTTGGACAACAAGTTTTCAATAATCGTTACACTTAGAGATACAGATTAGTTTTATGTTTATTTAGATGATTAATCGAGTACCATTAACTCTTTAGAAGATGATTCGAGTACAATTAACTCTTTACTTGGACAACAAGTTGTCAATAATCGTTACACTTAGAGATACGGATTAGTTTTATGTTTAGTTAGAAGATTAAGCGAGTACCATTAACTCTTTAGAAGATGTTTCGAGTACTATTCACTCTTTACTTGGTCAAAAAGTTTTCAATAATCGTTACACTTAGAGATACATATTAGTTTTATGATTATTTAGAAGATTAATCGAGTTCCATTAACTCTTTAGAAGATGATTCGAGTACAATTAACTCTTTACTTGGACAACAGGTTTTCAATAATCGTTACACTTAGAGATACAGATTAGTTTTATGTTTATTTAGATGATTAATCGAGTACCATTAACTCTTTAGAAGATGATTCGAGTACAATTACTCTTTACTTGGACAACAAGTTGTCAATAATCCTTACACTAAGAGATACGGATTAGTTTTATGTTTAGTTAGAAGATTAAGCGAGTACCATTAACTCTTTAGAAGATGTTTCGAGTACTATTCACTCTTTACTTGGTCAAAAAGTTTTCAATAATCGTTACACTTAGAGATACATATTAGTTTTATGATTATTTAGAAGATTAATCGAGTTCCATTAACTCTTTAGAAGTTGATTCGAGTACAATTAACTCTTTACTTGGACAACAGGTTTTCAATAATCGTTACACTTAGAGATACAGATTAGTTTTATGTTTATTTAGATGATTAATCGAGTACCATTAACTCTTTAGAAGATGATTCGAGTACAATTAACTCTTTACTTCGACAACAAGTTGTCAATAATCGTTACACTTAGAGATACGGATTAGTTTTATGTTTAGTTAGAAGATTAAGCGAGTACCATTAACTCTTTAGAAGATGTTTCGAGTACTATTCACTCTTTACTTGGTCAAAAAGTTTTCAATAATCGTTACACTTAGAGATACAGATTAGTTTTATGTTTATTTAGATTATTATTCGAGTACCATTAACTCTTTAGAAGATGATTCGAGTACAATTAACTCTTTACTTGGACAACAAGTTTTCAATAATCGTTACACTTAGAGATACATATTAGTTTTATATTAAGATAGAAGATTAATCGAGTAACATTAACTCTTTAGAAGATGATTCGAGTACAATTAACTCTTTATTTGGACAACAAGTTTTCAATAATTGTTACACTTAGAGATACAGATTAGTTTTATGTTTACTTAGAAGATTAATCGAGTACCATTAACTCTTTAGAAGATGATTCGAGTACAATTAACTCTTTACTTGGACAACAAGTTTTCAATAATCGTTACACTTAGAGATACAGATTAGTTTTATATTAAGATAGAAGATTAATCGAGTAACATTAACTCTTTAGAAGATGATTCGAGTACAATTAACTTTTTATTTGGACAACAAGTTTTTAATAATTGTTACACTTAGAGATACAGATTAGTTTTATGTTTATTTAGAAGATTAATCGAGTACCATTAACTCTTTAGAAGATGATTCGAGTACAATTAACTCTTTACTTGGACAACAAGTTGTCAATAATCGTTACACTTAGAGATACGGATTAGTTTTATGTTTAGTTAGAAGATTAAGCGAGTACCATTAACTCTTTAGAAGATGTTTCGAGTACTATTCACTCTTTACTTGGTCAAAAAGTTTTCAATAATCGTTACACTTAGAGATACATATTAGTTTTATGATTATTTAGAAGATTAATCGAGTTCCATTAACTCTTTAGAAGATGATTCGAGTACAATTAACTCTTTACTTGGACAACAGGTTTTCAATAATCGTTACACTTAGAGATACAGATTAGTTTTATGTTTATTTAGATGATTAATCGAGTACCATTAACTCTTTAGAAGATGATTCGAGTACAATTAACTCTTTACTTGGTCAAGAAGTTTTCAATAATCGTTACACTTAGAGATATGTATTAGTTTTATGTTTAGTTAGAAGATTAATTGAGTACCATTAACTCTTTAGAAGATGATTCGAGTACTATTCACTCTTTACTTGGTCAAAAAGTTTTCAATAATCGTTACTCTTAGAGATACATATTAGTTTTATGATTATTTAGAATATTAATCGAGTACCATTAACTCTTTAGAAGATGATTTGAGTACAATTAACTCTTTACTTGGACAACAAGTTTTCAATAATCGTTACACTTAGAGATACAGATTAGTTTTATATTAAGATAGAAGATTAATCGAGTAACATTAACTCTTTAGAAGATGATTCGAGTACAATTAACTCTTTATTTGGACAACAAGTTTTCAATAATTGTTACACTTAGAGATACAGATTAGTTTTATGTTTATTTAGAAGATTAATCGAGTACCATTAACTCTTTAGAAGATGATTCGAGTACAATTAACTCTTTACTTGGACAACAAGTTGTCAATAATCGTTACACTTAGAGATACGGATTAGTTTTATGTTTAGTTAGAAGATTAAGCGAGTACCATTAACTCTTTAGAAGATGTTTCGAGTACTATTCACTCTTTACTTGGTCAAAAAGTTTTCAATAATCGTTACACTTAGAGATACATATTAGTTTTATGATTATTTAGAAGATTAATCGAGTTCCATTAACTCTTTAGAAGATGATTCGAGTACAATTAACTCTTTACTTGGACAACAGGTTTTCAATAATCGTTACACTTAGAGATACAGATTAGTTTTATGTTTATTTAGATGATTAATCGAGTACCATTAACTCTTTAGAAGATGATTCGAGTACAATTAACTCTTTACTTCGACAACAAGTTGTCAATAATCGTTACACTTAGAGATACGGATTAGTTTTATGTTTAGTTAGAAGATTAAGCGAGTACCATTAACTCTTTAGAAGATGTTTCGAGTACTATTCACTCTTTACTTGGTCAAAAAGTTTTCAATAATCGTTACACTTAGAGATACAGATTAGTTTTATGTTTATTTAGATTATTATTCGAGTACCATTAACTCTTTAGAAGATGATTCGAGTACAATTAACTCTTTACTTGGACAACAAGTTTTCAATAATCGTTACACTTAGAGATACATATTAGTTTTATATTAAGATAGAAGATTAATCGAGTAACATTAACTCTTTAGAAGATGATTCGAGTACAATTAACTCTTTATTTGGACAACAAGTTTTCAATAATTGTTACACTTAGAGATACAGATTAGTTTTATGTTTATTTAGAAGATTAATCGAGTACCATTAACTCTTTAGAAGATGATTCGAGTACAATTAACTCTTTACTTGGACAACAAGTTTTCAATAATCGTTACACTTAGAGATACAGATTAGTTTTATATTAAGATAGAAGATTAATCGAGTAACATTAACTCTTTAGAAGATGATTCGAGTACAATTAACTTTTTATTTGGACAACAAGTTTTTAATAATTGTTACACTTAGAGATACAGATTAGTTTTATGTTTATTTAGAAGATTAATCGAGTACCATTAACTCTTTAGAAGATGATTCGAGTACAATTAACTCTTTACTTGGACAACAAGTTGTCAATAATCGTTACACTTAGAGATACGGATTAGTTTTATGTTTAGTTAGAAGATTAAGCGAGTACCATTAACTCTTTAGAAGATGTTTCGAGTACTATTCACTCTTTACTTGGTCAAAAAGTTTTCAATAATCGTTACACTTAGAGATACATATTAGTTTTATGATTATTTAGAAGATTAATCGAGTTCCATTAACTCTTTAGAAGATGATTCGAGTACAATTAACTCTTTACTTGGACAACAGGTTTTCAATAATCGTTACACTTAGAGATACAGATTAGTTTTATGTTTATTTAGATGATTAATCGAGTACCATTAACTCTTTAGAAGATGATTCGAGTACAATTAACTCTTTACTTGGTCAAGAAGTTTTCAATAATCGTTACACTTAGAGATATGTATTAGTTTTATGTTTAGTTAGAAGATTAATTGAGTACCATTAACTCTTTAGAAGATGATTCGAGTACTATTCACTCTTTACTTGGTCAAAAAGTTTTCAATAATCGTTACTCTTAGAGATACATATTAGTTTTATGATTATTTAGAATATTAATCGAGTACCATTAACTCTTTAGAAGATGATTTGAGTACAATTAACTCTTTACTTGGACAACAAGTTTTCAATAATCGTTACACTTAAAGATACAGATTAGTTTTATATTAAGATAGAAGATTAATCGAGTAACATTAACTCTTTAGAAGATGATTCGAGTACAATTAACTCTTTATTTGGACAACAAGTTTTCAATAATTGTTACACTTAGAGATACAGATTAGTTTTATGTTTATTTAGAAGATTAATCGAGTACCATTAACTCTTTAGAAGATGATTCGAGTACAATTAACTCTTTACTTGGACAACAAGTTGTCAATAATCGTTACACTTAGAGATACGGATTAGTTTTATGTTTAGTTAGAAGATTAAGCGAGTACCATTAACTCTTTAGAAGATGTTTCGAGTACTATTCACTCTTTACTTGGTCAAAAAGTTTTCAATAATCGTTACACTTAGAGATACATATTAGTTTTATGATTATTTAGAAGATTAATCGAGTTCCATTAACTCTTTAGAAGATGATTCGAGTACAATTAACTCTTTACTTGGACAACAGGTTTTCAATAATCGTTACACTTAGAGATACAGATTAGTTTTATGTTTATTTAGATGATTAATCGAGTACCATTAACTCTTTAGAAGATGATTCGAGTACAATTAACTCTTTACTTGGACAACAAGTTGTCAATAATCGTTACACTAAGAGATACGGATTAGTTTTATGTTTAGTTAGAAGATTAAGCGAGTACCATTAACTCTTTAGAAGATGTTTCGAGTACTATTCACTCTTTACTTGGTCAAAAAGTTTTCAATAATAGTTACACTTAGAGATACATATTAGTTTTATGATTATTTAGAAGATCAATCGAGTTCCATTAACTCTTTAGAAGATGATTCGAGTACAATTAACTCTTTACTTGGACAACAGGTTTTCAATAATCGTTACACTTAGAGATACAGATTAGTTTTATGTTTATTTAGATGATTAATCGAGTACCATTAACTCTTTAGAAGATGATTCGAGTACAATTAACTCTTTACTTCGACAACTAGTTGTCAATAATCGTTACACTTAGAGATACGGATTAGTTTTATGTTTAGTTAGAAGATTAAGCGAGTACCATTAACTCTTTAGAAGATGTTTCGAGTACTATTCACTCTTTACTTGGTCAAAAAGTTTTCAATAATCGTTACACTTAGAGATACAGATTAGTTTTATGTTTATTTAGATTATTATTCGAGTACCATTAACTCTTTAGAAGATGATTCGAGTACAATTAACGCTTTACTTGGACAACAAGTTTTCAATAATCGTTACACTTAGAGATACATATTAGTTTTATATTAAGATAGAAGATTAATCGAGTAACATTAACTCTTTAGAAGATGATTCGAGTACAATTAACTCTTTATTTGGACAACAAGTTTTCAATAATTGTTACACTTAGAGATACAGATTAGTTTTATGTTTATTTAGAAGATTAATCGAGTACCATTAACCCTTTAGAAGATGATTCGAGTACTATTCACTCTTTACTTGGTCAAAAAGTTTTCAATAATCGTTACACTTAGAGATACATATTAGTTTTATGATTATTTAGAATATTAATCGAGTACCATTAACTCTTTAGAAGATGATTCGAGTACAATTAACTCTTTACTTGGACAACAAGTTTTCAATAATCGTTACACTTAGAGATACAGATTAGTTTTATATTAAGATAGAAGATTAATCGAGTAACATTAACTCTTTAGAAGATGATTCGAGTACAATTAACTTTTTATTTGGACAACAAGTTTTTAATAATTGTTACACTTAGAGATACAGATTAGTTTTATGTTTATTTAGAAGATTAATCGAGTACCATTAACTCTTTAGAAGATGATTCGAGTACAATTAACTCTTTACTTGGACAACAAGTTGTCAATAATCGTTACACTTAGAGATACGGATTAGTTTTATGTTTAGTTAGAAGATTAAGCGAGTACCATTAACTCTTTAGAAGATGTTTCGAGTACTATTCACTCTTTACTTGGTCAAAAAGTTTTCAATAATCGTTACACTTAGAGATACATATTAGTTTTATGATTATTTAGAAGATTAATCGAGTTCCATTAACTCTTTAGAAGATGATTCGAGTACAATTAACTCTTTACTTGGACAACAGGTTTTCAATAATCGTTACACTTAGAGATACAGATTAGTTTTATGTTTATTTAGATGATTAATCGAGTACCATTAACTCTTTAGAAGATGATTCGAGTACAATTAACTCTTTACTTGGTCAAGAAGTTTTCAATAATCGTTACACTTAGAGATATGTATTAGTTTTATGTTTAGTTAGAAGATTAATTGAGTACCATTAACTCTTTAGAAGATGATTCGAGTACTATTCACTCTTTACTTGGTCAAAAAGTTTTCAATAATCGTTACTCTTAGAGATACATATTAGTTTTATGATTATTTAGAATATTAATCGAGTACCATTAACTCTTTAGAAGATGATTTGAGTACAATTAACTCTTTACTTGGACAACAAGTTTTCAATAATCGTTACACTTAGAGATACAGATTAGTTTTATATTAAGATAGAAGATTAATCGAGTAACATTAACTCTTTAGAAGATGATTCGAGTACAATTAACTCTTTATTTGGACAACAAGTTTTCAATAATTGTTACACTTAGAGATACAGATTAGTTTTATGTTTATTTAGAAGATTAATCGAGTACCATTAACTCTTTAGAAGATGATTCGAGTACAATTAACTCTTTACTTGGACAACAAGTTGTCAATAATCGTTACACTTAGAGATACGGATTAGTTTTATGTTTAGTTAGAAGATTAAGCGAGTACCATTAACTCTTTAGAAGATGTTTCGAGTACTATTCACTCTTTACTTGGTCAAAAAGTTTTCAATAATCGTTACACTTAGAGATACATATTAGTTTTATGATTATTTAGAAGATTAATCGAGTTCCATTAACTCTTTAGAAGATGATTCGAGTACAATTAACTCTTTACTTGGACAACAGGTTTTCAATAATCGTTACACTTAGAGATACAGATTAGTTTTATGTTTATTTAGATGATTAATCGAGTACCATTAACTCTTTAGAAGATGATTCGAGTACAATTAACTCTTTACTTGGACAACAAGTTGTCAATAATCGTTACACTAAGAGATACGGATTAGTTTTATGTTTAGTTAGAAGATTAAGCGAGTACCATTAACTCTTTAGAGATGTTTCGAGTACTATTCACTCTTTACTTGGTCAAAAAGTTTTCAATAATCGTTACACTTAGAGATACATATTAGTTTTATGATTATTTAGAAGATTAATCGAGTTCCATTAACTCTTTAGAAGATGATTCGAGTACAATTAACTCTTTACTTGGACAACAGGTTTTCAATAATCGTTACACTTAGAGATACAGATTAGTTTTATGTTTATTTAGATGATTAATCGAGTACCATTAACTCTTTAGAAGATGATTCGAGTACAATTAACTCTTTACTTCGACAACAAGTTGTCAATAATCGTTACACTTAGAGATACGGATTAGTTTTATGTTTAGTTAGAAGATTAAGCGAGTACCATTAACTCTTTAGAAGATGTTTCGAGTACTATTCACTCTTTACTTGGTCAAAAAGTTTTCAATAATCGTTACACTTAGAGATACAGATTAGTTTTATGTTTATTTAGATTATTATTCGAGTACCATTAACTATTTAGAAGATGATTCGAGTACAATTAACTCTTTACTTGGACAACAAGTTTTCAATAATCGTTACACTTAGAGATACATATTAGTTTTATATTAAGATATAAGATTAATCGAGTAACATTAACTCTTTAGAAGATGATTCGAGTACAATTAACTCTTTATTTGGACAACAAGTTTTCAATAATTGTTACACTTAGAGATACAGATTAGTTTTATGTTTATTTAGAAGATTAATCGAGTACCATTAACCCTTTAGAAGATGATTCGAGTACTATTCACTCTTTACTTGGTCAAAAAGTTTTCAATAATCGTTACACTTAGAGATACATATTAGTTTTATGATTATTTAGAATATTAATCGAGTACCATTAACTCTTTAGAAGATGATTCGAGTACAATTAACTCTTTACTTAGACAACAAGTTTTCAATAATCGTTACACTTAGAGATACAGATTAGTTTTATATTAAGATAGAAGATTAATCGAGTAACATTAACTCTTTAGAAGATGATTCGAGTACAATTAACTTTTTATTTGGACAACAAGTTTTCAATAATTGTTACCCTTAGAGATACAGATTAGTTTTATGTTTATTTAGAAGGTTAATCGAGTACCATTAACTCTTTAGAAGATGATTCGAGTACAATTAACTCTTTACTTGGACAACAAGTTGTCAATAATCGTTACACTTAGAGATACGGATTAGTTTTATGTTTAGTTAGAAGATTAATCGAGTACCATTAACTCTTTAGAAGATGATTCGAGTACAATAAACTCTTTACTTGGTCAAGAAGTTTTCAATAATCGTTACACTTAGAGATACGTATTAGTTTTATGTTTAGTTAGAAGATTAATCGAGTACCATTAACTCTTTAGAAGATGATTCGAGTACTATTCACTCTTCACTTGGTCAAAAAGTTTTCAATAATCGTTACACTTAGAGATACATATTAGTTTTATAATTATTTAGAATATTAATCGAGTACCATTAACTCTTTAGAAGATGATTCGAGTACAATTAACTCTTTACTTGGACAACAAGTTTTCAATAATCGTTACACTTAGAGATACAGATTAGTTTTATGTTTAGTTAGAAGATTAATTGAGTACCATTAACTCTTTAGAAGATGATTCGAGTACTATTCACTCTTTACTTGGTCAAGAAGTTTTCAATAATCGTTACACTTAGAGATACGTATTAGTTTTATGTTTAGTTAGAAGATTAATCGAGTACCATTAACTCTTTAGAAGATGATTCGAGTACTATTCACTCTTTACTTGGTCAAAAAGTTTTCAATAATCGTTACACTTAGAGATACATATTAGTTTTATGATTATTTAGAATATTAATCGAGTACCATTAACTCTTTAGAAGATGATTCGAGTACAATTAACTCTTTACTTGGACAACAAGTTTTCAATAATCGTTACACTTAGAGATACAGATTAGTTTTATATTAAGATAGAAGATTAATCGAGTAACATTAACTCTTTAGAAGATGATTCGAGTACAATTAACTCTTTATTTGGACAACAAGTTTTCAATAATCGTTACACTTAGAGATACGGATTAGTTTTATGTTTAGTTAGAAGATTAATCGAGTACCATTAACTCTTTAGAAGATGATTCGAGTACAATTAACTCTTTACTTGGACAACAAGTTGTCAATAATCGTTACACTTAGAGATACAGATTAGTTTTATGTTTAGTTAGAATATTAATCGAGTACTATTAACTCTTTAGAAGATGATTCGAGTACAATAAACTCTTTACTTGGTCAAGAAGTTTTCAATAATCGTTACACTTAGAGATACGTATTAGTTTTATGTTTAGTTAGAAGATTAATCGAGTACCATTAACTCTTTAGAAGATGATTCGAGTACTATTCACTCTTTACTTGGTCAAAAAGTTTTCAATAATCGTTACACTTAGAGATACATATTAGTTTTATAATTATTTAGAAGATTAATCGAGTACCATTAACTCTTTAAAAGATGATTCGAGTACAATTAACTCTTTACTTGGACAATAAGTTTTCAATAATCGTTACACTTAGAGATACAGATTAGTTTTATATTAAGATAGAAGATTAATCGAGTAACATTAACTCTTTAGAAGATGATTCGAGTACAATTAACTCTTTATTTGGACAACAAGTTTTCAATAATCGTTACACTTAGAGATACAGATTAGTTTTATGTTTAGTTAGAAGATTAATTGAGTACCATTAACTCTTTAGAAGATGATTCGAGTACTATTCCCTCTTTACTTGGTCAAGAAGTTTTCAATAATCGTTACACTTAGAGATACGTATTAGTTTTATGTTTAGTTAGAAGATTAATCGAGTACCATTAACTCTTTAGAAGTTGATTCGAGTACTATTCATTCTTTACTTGGTCAAAAAGTTTTCAATAATCGTTACACTTAGAGATACATATTAGTTTTATGATTATTAAGAATATTAATCGAGTACCATTAACTCTTTAGAAGATGATTCGAGTACAATTAACTCTTTACTTGGACAACAAGTTGTCAATAATCGTTACACTTAGAGATACGGATTAGTTTTATGTTTAGTTAGAAGATTAATCGAGTACCATTAACTCTTTAGAAGATGATTCGAGTACAATAAACTCTTTACTTGGTCAAGAAGTTTTCAATAATCGTTACACTTAGAGATACGTATTAGTTTTATGTTTAGTTAGAAGATTAATCGAGTACCATTAACTCTTTAGAAGATGATTCGAGTACTATTCACTCTTTACTTGGTCAAAAAGTTTTCAATAATCGTTACACTTAGAGATACATATTAGTTTTATGATTATTAAGAATATTAATCGAGTACCATTAACTCTTTAGAAGATGATTCGAGTACAATTAACTCTTTACTTGGACAACAAGTTGTCAATAATCGTTACACTTAGAGATACGGATTAGTTTTATGTTTAGTTAGAAGATTAATCGAGTACCATTAACTCTTTAGAAGATGATTCGAGTACAATAAACTCTTTACTTGGTCAAGAAGTTTTCAATAATCGTTACACTTAGAGATACGTATTAGTTTTATGTTTAGTTAGAAGATTAATCGAGTACCATTAACTCTTTAGAAGATGATTCGAGTACTATTCACTCTTTACTTGGTCAAAAAGTTTTCAATAATCGTTTCACTTAGAGATACGGATTAGTTTTATGTTTAGTTAGAAGATTAATCGAGTACCATTAACTCTTTAGAAGATGATTCGAGTACAATTAACTCTTTACTTGGACAACAAGTTGTCAATAATCGTTACACTTAGAGATACGGATTAGTTTTATGTTTAGTTAGAAGATTAGTCGAGTACCATTAACTCTTTAGAAGATGATTCGAGTACAATAAACTCTTTACTTGGTCAAGAAGTTTTCAATAATCGTTACACTTAGAGATACGTATTAGTTTTATGTTTAGTTAGAAGATTAATCGAGTACCATTAACTCTTTAGAAAATGATTCGAGTACAATTAACTCTTTACTTGGACAACATGTTTTCAATAATCGTTACACTTAGAGATACGGATTAGTTTTATGTTTAGTTAGAAGATTAATCGAGTACCATTAACTCTTTAGAAGATGATTCGAGTACAATAAACTCTTTACTTGGTCAAGAAGTTTTCAATAATCGTTACACTTAGAGATACGTATTAGTTTTATGTTTAGTTAGAAGATTAATCGAGTACCATTAACTCTTTAGAAGATGATTCGAGTACTATTCACTCTTCACTTGGTCAAAAAGTTTTCAATAATCGTTACACTTAGAGATACATATTAGTTTTATAATTATTTAGAATATTAATCGAGTACCATTAACTCTTTAGAAGATGATTCGAGTACAATTAACTCTTTACTTGGACAACAAGTTTTCAATAATCGTTACACTTAGAGATACAGATTAGTTTTATGTTTAGTTAGAAGATTAATTGAGTACCATTAACTCTTTAGAAGATGATTCGAGTACTATTCACTCTTTACTTGGTCAAGAAGTTTTCAATAATCGTTACACTTAGAGATACGTATTAGTTTTATGTTTAGTTAGAAGATTAATCGAGTACCATTAACTCTTTAGAAGATGATTCGAGTACTATTCACTCTTTACTTGGTCAAAAAGTTTTCAATAATCGTTACACTTAGAGATACATATTAGTTTTATGATTATTTAGAATATTAATCGAGTACCATTAACTCTTTAGAAGATGATTCGAGTACAATTAACTCTTTACTTGGACAACAAGTTTTCAATAATCGTTACACTTAGAGATACAGATTAGTTTTATATTAAGATAGAAGATTAATCGAGTAACATTAACTCTTTAGAAGATGATTCGAGTACAATTAACTTTTTATTTGGACAACAAGTTTTTAATAATTGTTACACTTAGAGATACAGATTAGTTTTATGTTTAGTTAGAAGATTAATCGAGTACCATTAACTCTTTAGAAGATGATTCGAGTACTATTCACTCTTCACTTGGTCAAAAAGTTTTCAATAATCGTTACACTTAGAGATACATATTAGTTTTATAATTATTTAGAATATTAATCGAGTACCATTAACTCTTTAGAAGATGATTCGAGTACAATTAACTCTTTACTTGGACAACAAGTTTTCAATAATCGTTACACTTAGAGATACAGATTAGTTTTATGTTTAGTTAGAAGATTAATTGAGTACCATTAACTCTTTAGAAGATGATTCGAGTACTATTCACTCTTTACTTGGTCAAGAAGTTTTCAATAATCGTTACACTTAGAGATACGTATTAGTTTTATGTTTAGTTAGAAGATTAATCGAGTACCATTAACTCTTTAGAAGATGATTCGAGTACTATTCACTCTTTACTTGGTCAAAAAGTTTTCAATAATCGTTACACTTAGAGATACATATTAGTTTTATGATTATTTAGAATATTAATCGAGTACCATTAACTCTTTAGAAGATGATTCGAGTACAATTAACTCTTTACTTGGACAACAAGTTTTCAATAATCGTTACACTTAGAGATACAGATTAGTTTTATATTAAGATAGAAGATTAATCGAGTAACATTAACTCTTTAGAAGATGATTCGAGTACAATTAACTTTTTATTTGGACAACAAGTTTTTAATAATTGTTACACTTAGAGATACAGATTAGTTTTATGTTTATTTAGAAGATTAATCGAGTACCATTAACTCTTTAGAAGATGATTCGAGTACAATTAACTCTTTACTTGGACAACAAGTTGTCAATAATCGTTACACTTAGAGATACGGATTAGTTTTATGTTTAGTTAGAAGATTAAGCGAGTACCATTAACTCTTTAGAAGATGTTTCGAGTACTATTCACTCTTTACTTGGTCAAAAAGTTTTCAATAATCGTTACACTTAGAGATACATATTAGTTTTATGATTATTTAGAAGATTAATCGAGTTCCATTAACTCTTTAGAAGATGATTCGAGTACAATTAACTCTTTACTTGGACAACAGGTTTTCAATAATCGTTACACTTAGAGATACAGATTAGTTTTATGTTTATTTAGATGATTAATCGAGTACCATTAACTCTTTAGAAGATGATTCGAGTACAATTAACTCTTTACTTGGTCAAGCAGTTTTCAATAATCGTTACACTTAGAGATATGTATTAGTTTTATGTTTAGTTAGAAGATTAATTGAGTACCATTAACTCTTTAGAAGATGATTCGAGTACTATTCACTCTTTACTTGGTCAAAAAGTTTTCAATAATCGTTACTCTTAGAGATACATATTAGTTTTATGATTATTTAGAATATTAATCGAGTACCATTAACTCTTTAGAAGATGATTTGAGTACAATTAACTCTTTACTTGGACAACAAGTTTTCAATAATCGTTACACTTAGAGATACAGATTAGTTTTATATTAAGATAGAAGATTAATCGAGTAACATTAACTCTTTAGAAGATGATTCGAGTACAATTAACTCTTTATTTGGACAACAAGTTTTCAATAATTGTTACACTTAGAGATACAGATTAGTTTTATGTTTATTTAGAAGATTAATCGAGTACCATTAACTCTTTAGAAGATGATTCGAGTACAATTAACTCTTTACTTGGACAACAAGTTGTCAATAATCGTTACACTTAGAGATACGGATTAGTTTTATGTTTAGTTAGAAGATTAAGCGAGTACCATTAACTCTTTAGAGGATGTTTCGAGTACTATTCACTCTTTACTTGGTCAAAAAGTTTTCAATAATCGTTACACTTAGAGATACATATTAGTTTTATGATTATTTAGTAGATTAATCGAGTTCCATTAACTCTTTAGAAGATGATTCGAGTACAATTAACTCTTTACTTGGACAACAGGTTTTCAATAATCGTTACACTTAGAGATACAGATTAGTTTTATGTTTATTTAGATGATTAATCGAGTACCATTAACTCTTTAGAAGATGATTCGAGTACAATTAACTCTTTACTTGGACAACAAGTTGTCAATAATCGTTACACTAAGAGATACGGATTAGTTTTATGTTTAGTTAGAAGATTAAGCGAGTACCATTAACTCTTTAGAGATGTTTCGAGTACTATTCACTCTTTACTTGGTCAAAAAGTTTTCAATAATCGTTACACTTAGAGATACATATTAGTTTTATGATTATTTAGAAGATTAATCGAGTTCCATTAACTCTTTAGAAGATGATTCGAGTACAATTAACTCTTTACTTGGACAACAGGTTTTCAATAATCGTTACACTTAGAGATACAGATTAGTTTTATGTTTATTTAGATGATTAATCGAGTACCATTAACTCTTTAGAAGATGATTCGAGTACAATTAACTCTTTACTTCGACAACAAGTTGTCAATAATCGTTACACTTAGAGATACGGATTAGTTTTATGTTTAGTTAGAAGATTAAGCGAGTACCATTAACTCTTTAGAAGATGTTTCGAGTACTATTCACTCTTTACTTGGTCAAAAAGTTTTCAATAATCGTTACACTTAGAGATACAGATTAGTTTTATGTTTATTTAGATTATTATTCGAGTACCATTAACTATTTAGAAGATGATTCGAGTACAATTAACTCTTTACTTGGACAACAAGTTTTCAATAATCGTTACACTTAGAGATACAGATTAGTTTTATATTAAGATAGAAGATTAATCGAGTAACATTAACTCTTTAGAAGATGATTCGAGTACAATTAACTTTTTATTTGGACAACAAGTTTTTAATAATTGTTACACTTAGAGATACAGATTAGTTTTATGTTTATTTAGAAGATTAATCGAGTACCATTAACTCTTTAGAAGATGATTCGAGTACAATTAACTCTTTACTTGGACAACAAGTTGTCAATAATCGTTACACTTAGAGATACGGATTAGTTTTATGTTTAGTTAGAAGATTAAGCGAGTACCATTAACTCTTTAGAAGATGTTTCGAGTACTATTCACTCTTTACTTGGTCAAAAAGTTTTCAATAATCGTTACACTTAGAGATACATATTAGTTTTATGATTATTTAGAAGATTAATCGAGTTCCATTAACTCTTTAGAAGATGATTCGAGTACAATTAACTCTTTACTTGGACAACAGGTTTTCAATAATCGTTACACTTAGAGATACAGATTAGTTTTATGTTTATTTAGATGATTAATCGAGTACCATTAACTCTTTAGAAGATGATTCGAGTACAATTAACTCTTTACTTGGTCAAGAAGTTTTCAATAATCGTTACACTTAGAGATATGTATTAGTTTTATGTTTAGTTAGAAGATTAATTGAGTACCATTAACTCTTTAGAAGATGATTCGAGTACTATTCACTCTTTACTTGGTCAAAAAGTTTTCAATAATCGTTACTCTTAGAGATACATATTAGTTTTATGATTATTTAGAATATTAATCGAGTACCATTAACTCTTTAGAAGATGATTTGAGTACAATTAACTCTTTACTTGGACAACAAGTTTTCAATAATCGTTACACTTAAAGATACAGATTAGTTTTATATTAAGATAGAAGATTAATCGAGTAACATTAACTCTTTAGAAGATGATTCGAGTACAATTAACTCTTTATTTGGACAACAAGTTTTCAATAATTGTTACACTTAGAGATACAGATTAGTTTTATGTTTATTTAGAAGATTAATCGAGTACCATTAACTCTTTAGAAGATGATTCGAGTACAATTAACTCTTTACTTGGACAACAAGTTGTCAATAATCGTTACACTTAGAGATACGGATTAGTTTTATGTTTAGTTAGAAGATTAAGCGAGTACCATTAACTCTTTAGAAGATGTTTCGAGTACTATTCACTCTTTACTTGGTCAAAAAGTTTTCAATAATCGTTACACTTAGAGATACATATTAGTTTTATGATTATTTAGAAGATTAATCGAGTTCCATTAACTCTTTAGAAGATGATTCGAGTACAATTAACTCTTTACTTGGACAACAGGTTTTTAATAATCGTTACACTTAGAGATACAGATTAGTTTTATGTTTATTTAGATGATTAATCGAGTACCATTAACTCTTTAGAAGATGATTCGAGTACAATTAACTCTTTACTTGGACAACAAGTTGTCAATAATCGTTACACTAAGAGATACGGATTAGTTTTATGTTTAGTTAGAAGATTAAGCGAGTACCATTAACTCTTTAGAGATGTTTCGAGTACTATTCACTCTTTACTTGGTCAAAAAGTTTTCAATAATCGTTACACTTAGAGATACATATTAGGTTTATGATTATTTAGAAGATTAATCGAGTTCCATTAACTCTTTAGAAGATGATTCGAGTACAATTAACTCTTTACTTGGACAACAGGTTTTCAATAATCGTTACACTTAGAGATACAGATTAGTTTTATGTTTATTTAGATGATTAATCGAGTACCATTAACTCTTTAGAAGATGATTCGAGTACAATTAACTCTTTACTTCGACAACAAGTTGTCAATAATCGTTACACTTAGAGATACGGATTAGTTTTATGTTTAGTTAGAAGATTAAGCGAGTACCATTAACTCTTTAGAAGATGTTTCGAGTACTATTCACTCTTTACTTGGTCAAAAAGTTTTCAATAATCGTTACACTTAGAGATACAGATTAGTTTTATGTTTATTTAGATTATTATTCGAGTACCATTAACTATTTAGAAGATGATTCGAGTACAATTAACTCTTTACTTGGACAACAAGTTTTCAATAATCGTTACACTTAGAGATACATATTAGTTTTATATTAAGATAGAAGATTAATCGAGTAACATTAACTCTTTAGAAGATGATTCGAGTACAATTAACTCTTTATTTGGACAACAAGTTTTCAATAATTGTTACACTTAGAGATACAGATTAGTTTTATGTTTATTTAGAAGATTAATCGAGTACCATTAACCCTTTAGAAGATGATTCGAGTACTATTCACTCTTTACTTGGTCAAAAAGTTTTCAATAATCGTTACACTTAGAGATACATATTAGTTTTATGATTATTTAGAATATTAATCGAGTACCATTAACTCTTTAGAAGATGATTCGAGTACAATTAACTCTTTACTTAGACAACAAGTTTTCAATAATCGTTACACTTAGAGATACAGATTAGTTTTATATTAAGATAGAAGATTAATCGAGTAACATTAACTCTTTAGAAGATGATTCGAGTACAATTAACTTTTTATTTGGACAACAAGTTTTCAATAATTGTTACCCTTAGAGATACAGATTAGTTTTATGTTTATTTAGAAGGTTAATCGAGTACCATTAACTCTTTAGAAGATGATTCGAGTACAATTAACTCTTTACTTGGACAACAAGTTGTCAATAATCGTTACACTTAGAGATACGGATTAGTTTTATGTTTAGTTAGAAGATTAATCGAGTACCATTAACTCTTTAGAAGATGATTCGAGTACAATAAACTCTTTACTTGGTCAAGAAGTTTTCAATAATCGTTACACTTAGAGATACGTATTAGTTTTATGTTTAGTTAGAAGATTAATCGAGTACCATTAACTCTTTAGAAGATGATTCGAGTACTATTCACTCTTCACTTGGTCAAAAAGTTTTCAATAATCGTTACACTTAGAGATACATATTAGTTTTATAATTATTTAGAATATTAATCGAGTACCATTAACTCTTTAGAAGATGATTCGAGTACAATTAACTCTTTACTTGGACAACAAGTTTTCAATAATCGTTACACTTAGAGATACAGATTAGTTTTATGTTTAGTTAGAAGATTAATTGAGTACCATTAACTCTTTAGAAGATGATTCGAGTACTATTCACTCTTTACTTGGTCAAGAAGTTTTCAATAATCGTTACACTTAGAGATACGTATTAGTTTTATGTTTAGTTAGAAGATTAATCGAGTACCATTAACTCTTTAGAAGATGATTCGAGTACTATTCACTCTTTACTTGGTCAAAAAGTTTTCAATAATCGTTACACTTAGAGATACATATTAGTTTTATGATTATTTAGAATATTAATCGAGTACCATTAACTCTTTAGAAGATGATTCGAGTACAATTAATTCTTTACTTGGACAACAAGTTTTCAATAATCGTTACACTTAGAGATACATATTAGTTTTATATTAAGATAGAAGATTAATCGAGTAACATTAACTCTTTAGAAGATGATTCGAGTACAATTAACTCTTTATTTGGACAACAAGTTTTCAATAATCGTTACACTTAGAGATACGGATTAGTTTTATGTTTAGTTAGAAGATTAATCGAGTACCATTAACTCTTTAGAAGATGATTCGAGTACAATTAACTCTTTACTTGGACAACAAGTTGTCAATAATCGTTACACTTAGAGATACAGATTAGTTTTATGTTTAGTTAGAATATTAATCGAGTACTATTAACTCTTTAGAAGATGATTCGAGTACAATAAACTCTTTACTTGGTCAAGAAGTTTTCAATAATCGTTACACTTAGAGATACGTATTAGTTTTATGTTTAGTTAGAAGATTAATCGAGTACCATTAACTCTTTAGAAGATGATTCGAGTACTATTCACTCTTTACTTGGTCAAAAAGTTTTCAATAATCGTTACACTTAGAGATACATATTAGTTTTATAATTATTTAGAAGATTAATCGAGTACCATTAACTCTTTAAAAGATGATTCGAGTACAATTAACTCTTTACTTGGACAATAAGTTTTCAATAATCGTTACACTTAGAGATACAGATTAGTTTTATATTAAGATAGAAGATTAATCGAGTAACATTAACTCTTTAGAAGATGATTCGAGTACAATTAACTCTTTATTTGGACAACAAGTTTTCAATAATCGTTACACTTAGAGATACAGATTAGTTTTATGTTTAGTTAGAAGATTAATTGAGTACCATTAACTCTTTAGAAGATGATTCGAGTACTATTCCCTCTTTACTTGGTCAAGAAGTTTTCAATAATCGTTACACTTAGAGATACGTATTAGTTTTATGTTTAGTTAGAAGATTAATCGAGTACCATTAACTCTTTAGAAGATGATTCGAGTACTATTCACTCTTTACTTGGTCAAAAAGTTTTCAATAATCGTTACACTTAGAGATACATATTAGTTTTATGATTATTAAGAATATTAATCGAGTACCATTAACTCTTTAGAAGATGATTCGAGTACAATTAACTCTTTACTTGGACAACAAGTTGTCAATAATCGTTACACTTAGAGATACGGATTAGTTTTATGTTTAGTTAGAAGATTAATCGAGTACCATTAACTCTTTAGAAGATGATTCGAGTACAATAAACTCTTTACTTGGTCAAGAAGTTTTCAATAATCGTTACACTTAGAGATACGTATTAGTTTTATGTTTAGTTAGAAGATTAATCGAGTACCATTAACTCTTTAGAAGATGATTCGAGTACTATTCACTCTTTACTTGGTCAAAAAGTTTTCAATAATCGTTTCACTTAGAGATACAGATTAGTTTTATGTTTAGTTAGAAGATTAATCGAGTACCATTAACTCTTTAGAAGATGATTCGAGTACAATTAACTCTTTACTTGGACAACAAGTTGTCAATAATCGTTACACTTAGAGATACGGATTAGTTTTATGTTTAGTTAGAAGATTAGTCGAGTACCATTAACTCTTTAGAAGATGATTCGAGTAAAATAAACTCTTTACTTGGTCAAGAAGTTTTCAATAATCGTTACACTTAGAGATACGTATTAGTTTTATGTTTAGTTAGAAGATTAATCGAGTACCATTAACTCTTTAGAAGATGATTCGAGTACTATTCACTCTTTACTTGGTCAAGAAGTTTTCAATAATCGTTACACTTAGAGATACGTATTAGTTTTATGTTTAGTTAGAAGATTAATCGAGTACCATTAACTCTTTAGAAGATAATTCGAGTACTATTCACTCTTTACTTGGTCAAAAAGTTTTCAATAATCGTTACACTTAGAGATACATATTAGTTTTATGATTATTTAGAATATTAATCGAGTACCATTAACTCTTTAGAAGATGATTCGAGTACAATTAACTCTTTACTTGGACAACAAGTTTTCAATAATCGTTACACTTAGAGATACAGATTAGTTTTATATTAAGATAGAAGATTAATCGACTAACATTAACTCTTTAGAAGATGATTCGAGTACAATTAACTCTTTATTTGGACAACAAGTTTTCAATAATCGTTACACTTAGAGATACAGATTAGTTTTATGTTTAGTTAGAAGATTAATTGAGTACCATTAACTCTTTAGAAGATGATTCGAGTACTATTCACTCTTTACTTGGTCAAAAAGTTTTCAATAATCGTTACACTTAGAGATACATATTAGTTTTATGATTATTTAGAAGATTAATCGAGTACCATTAACTCTCTAGAAGATGATTCGAGTACAATTAACTCTTTACTTAGACAACAAGTTTTCAATAATCGTTACACTTAGAGATACAGATTAGTTTTATGTTTATTTAGATGATTATTCGAGTACCATTAACTCTTAAGAAGATGATTCGAGTACAATTAACTCTTTACTTGGACAACAAGTTTTCAATAATCGTTACACTTAGAGATACAGATTAGTTTTATATTAAGATAGAAGATTAATCGAGTAACATTAACTCTTTAGAAGATGATTCGAGTACAATTAACTCTTTATTTGGACAACAAGTTTTCAATAATTGTTACACTTAGAGATACAGATTAGTTTTATGTTTATTTAGAAGATTAATCGAGTACCATTAACTCTTTAGAAGATGATTCGAGTACAATTAACTCTTTACTTGGACAACAAGTTGTCAATAATCGTTACACTTAGAGATACAGATTAGTTTTATGTTTAGTTAGAAGATTAAGCGAGTACCATTAACTCTTTAGAAGATGTTTCGAGTACTATTCACTCTTACTTGGCAAAAAGTTTTCAATAATCGTTACACTTAGAGATACATATTAGTTTTATGATTATTTAGAAGATTAATCGAGTTCCATTAACTCTTTAGAAGATGATTCGAGTACAATTAACTCTTTACTTGGACAACAAGTTTTCAATAATCGTTACACTTAGAGATACAGATTAGTTTTATGTTTATTTAGATGATTAATCGAGTACCATTAACTCTTTAGAAGATGATTCGAGTATAATTAACTCTTTACTTGGACAACAAGTTTTCAATAATCGTTACACTTAGAGATACAGATTAGTTTTATATTAAGATAGAAGATTAATCGAGTAACATTAACTATTTAGAAGATGATTCGAGTACAATTAACTCTTTATTTGGACAACAAGTTTTCAATAATCGTTACACTTAGAGATACAGATTAGTTTTATGTTTATATAGTCGATTAATCGAGTACCATTAACTCTTTAGAAGATGATTCGAGTACAATAAACTCTTTACTTGGACAACAAGTTTTCAATAATCGTTACACTTAGAGATACGGATTAGTTTTATGTTTAGTTAGAAGATTAATCGAGTACCATTAACTCTTTAAAAGATGATTCGAGTACAATAAACTCTTTACTTGGTCAAGAAGTTTTCAATAATCGTTACACTTAGAGATACGTATTAGTTTTATGTTTAGTTAGAAGATTAATCGAGTACAATTAACTCTTTAGAAGATAATTCGAGTACTATTCACTCTTTACTTGGTCACAAAGTTTTCAATAATCGTTACACTTAGAGATACATATTAGTTTTATAATTATTTAGAATATTAATCGAGTACCATTAACTCTTTAGAAGATGATTCGAGTACAATTAACTCTTTACTTGGACAACAAGTTTTCAATAATCGTTACACTTAGAGATACAGATTAGTTTTATGTTTAGTTAGAAGATTAATTGAGTACCATTAACTCTTTAGAAGATGATTCGAGTACTATTCACTCTTTACTTGGTCAAGAAGTTTTCAATAATCGTTACACTTAGAGATACGTATTAGTTTTATGTTTAGTTAGAAGATTAATCGAGTACCATTAACTCTTTAGAAGATGATTCGAGTACTATTCACTCTTTACTTGGTCAAAAAGTTTTCAATAATCGTTACACTTAGAGATACATATTAGTTTTATGATTATTTAGAATATTAATCGAGTACCATTAACTCTTTAGAAGATGATTCGAGTACAATTAACTCTTTACTTGGACAACAAGTTTTCAATAATCGTTACACTTAGAGATACAGATTAGTTTTATATTAAGATAGAAGATTAATCGAGTAACATTAACTCTTTAGAAGATGATTCGAGTACAATTAACTCTTTATTTGGACAACAAGTTTTCAATAATTGTTACACTTAGAGATACAGATTAGTTTTATGTTTATTTAGAAGATTAATCGAGTACCATTAACTCTTTAGAAGATGATTCGAGTACAATTAACTCTTTACTTGGACAACAAGTTGTCAATAATCGTTACACTTAGAGATACAGATTAGTTTTATGTTTAGTTAGAAGATTAAGCGAGTACCATTAACTCTTTAGAAGATGTTTCGAGTACTATTCACTCTTACTTGGCAAAAAGTTTTCAATAATCGTTACACTTAGAGATACATATTAGTTTTATGATTATTTAGAAGATTAATCGAGTTCCATTAACTCTTTAGAAGATGATTCGAGTACAATTAACTCTTTACTTGGACAACAAGTTTTCAATAATCGTTACACTTAGAGATACAGATTAGTTTTATGTTTATTTAGATGATTAATCGAGTACCATTAACTCTTTAGAAGATGATTCGAGTATAATTAACTCTTTACTTGGACAACAAGTTTTCAATAATCGTTACACTTAGAGATACAGATTAGTTTTATATTAAGATAGAAGATTAATCGAGTAACATTAACTATTTAGAAGATGATTCGAGTACAATTAACTCTTTATTTGGACAACAAGTTTTCAATAATCGTTACACTTAGAGATACAGATTAGTTTTATGTTTATATAGTCGATTAATCGAGTACCATTAACTCTTTAGAAGATGATTCGAGTACAATAAACTCTTTACTTGGACAACAAGTTTTCAATAATCGTTACACTTAGAGATACGGATTAGTTTTATGTTTAGTTAGAAGATTAATCGAGTACCATTAACTCTTTAAAAGATGATTCGAGTACAATAAACTCTTTACTTGGTCAAGAAGTTTTCAATAATCGTTACACTTAGAGATACGTATTAGTTTTATGTTTAGTTAGAAGATTAATCGAGTACAATTAACTCTTTAGAAGATAATTCGAGTACTATTCACTCTTTACTTGGTCACAAAGTTTTCAATAATCGTTACACTTAGAGATACATATTAGTTTTATGATTATTTAGAATATTAATCGAGTACCATTAACTCTTTAGAAGATGATTCGAGTACAATTAACTCTTTACTTGGACAACAAGTTTTCAATAATCGTTACACTTAGAGATACAGATTAGTTTTATGTTTAGTTAGAAGATTAATTGAGTACCATTAACTCTTTAGAAGATGATTCGAGTACTATTCACTCTTTACTTGGTCAAGAAGTTTTCAATAATCGTTACACTTAGAGATACGTATTAGTTTTATGTTTAGTTAGAAGATTAATCGAGTACCATTAACTCTTTAGAAGATGATTCGAGTACTATTCACTCTTTACTTGGTCAAAAAGTTTTCAATAATCGTTACACTTAGAGATACATATTAGTTTTATGATTATTTAGAATATTAATCGAGTACCATTAACTCTTTAGAAGATGATTCGAGTACAATTAACTCTTTACTTGGACAACAAGTTTTCAATAATCGTTACACTTAGAGATACAGATTAGTTTTATATTAAGATAGAAGATTAATCGAGTAACATTAACTCTTTAGAAGATGATTCGAGTACAATTAACTCTTTATTTGGACAACAAGTTTTCAATAATCGTTACACTTAGAGATACGGATTAGTTTTATGTTTAGTTAGAAGATTAATCGAGTACCATTAACTCTTTAGAAGATGATTCGAGTACAATTAACTCTTTACTTGGACAACAAGTTGTCAATAATCGTTACACTTAGAGATACAGATTAGTTTTATGTTTAGTTAGAATATTAATCGAGTACTATTAACTCTTTAGAAGATGATTCGAGTACAATAAACTCTTTACTTGGTCAAGAAGTTTTCAATAATCGTTACACTTAGAGATACGTATTAGTTTTATGTTTAGTTAGAAGATTAATCGAGTACCATTAACTCTTTAGAAGATGATTCGAGTACTATTCACTCTTTACTTGGTCAAAAAGTTTTCAATAATCGTTACACTTAGAGATACATATTAGTTTTATAATTATTTAGAAGATTAATCGAGTACCATTAACTCTTTAAAAGATGATTCGAGTACAATTAACTCTTTACTTGGACAATAAGTTTTCAATAATCGTTACACTTAGAGATACAGATTAGTTTTATATTAAGATAGAAGATTAATCGAGTAACATTAACTCTTTAGAAGATGATTCGAGTACAATTAAC
Organism: Scutellaria galericulata; assembly: GCA_946896805.1. Taxonomy (NCBI): domain Eukaryota; kingdom Viridiplantae; phylum Streptophyta; class Magnoliopsida; order Lamiales; family Lamiaceae; genus Scutellaria; species Scutellaria galericulata. The sequence goes on along the minus strand of OX335792.1, from coordinate 7,569,109 downwards.
TCTTTATTTGGACAACAAGTTTTCAATAATCGTTACACTTAGAGATACAGATTAGTTTTATGTTTAGTTAGAAGATTAATTGAGTACCATTAACTCTTTAGAAGATGATTCGAGTACTATTCCCTCTTTACTTGGTCAAGAAGTTTTCAATAATCGTTACACTTAGAGATACGTATTAGTTTTATGTTTAGTTAGAAGATTAATCGAGTACCATTAACTCTTTAGAAGATGATTCGAGTACTATTCACTCTTTACTTGGTCAAAAAGTTTTCAATAATCGTTACACTTAGAGATACATATTAGTTTTATGATTATTAAGAATATTAATCGAGTACCATTAACTCTTTAGAAGATGATTCGAGTACAATTAACTCTTTACTTGGACAACAAGTTGTCAATAATCGTTACACTTAGAGATACGGATTAGTTTTATGTTTAGTTAGAAGATTAATCGAGTACCATTAACTCTTTAGAAGATGATTCGAGTACAATAAACTCTTTACTTGGTCAAGAAGTTTTCAATAATCGTTACACTTAGAGATACGTATTAGTTTTATGTTTAGTTAGAAGATTAATCGAGTACCATTAACTCTTTAGAAGATGATTCGAGTACTATTCACTCTTTACTTGGTCAAAAAGTTTTCAATAATCGTTTCACTTAGAGATACGGATTAGTTTTATGTTTAGTTAGAAGATTAATCGAGTACCATTAACTCTTTAGAAGATGATTCGAGTACAATTAACTCTTTACTTGGACAACAAGTTGTCAATAATCGTTACACTTAGAGATACGGATTAGTTTTATGTTTAGTTAGAAGATTAGTCGAGTACCATTAACTCTTTAGAAGATGATTCGAGTAAAATAAACTCTTTACTTGGTCAAGAAGTTTTCAATAATCGTTACACTTAGAGATACGTATTAGTTTTATGTTTAGTTAGAAGATTAATCGAGTACCATTAACTCTTTAGAAGATGATTCGAGTACTATTCACTCTTTACTTGGTCAAGAAGTTTTCAATAATCGTTACACTTAGAGATACGTATTAGTTTTATGTTTAGTTAGAAGATTAATCGAGTACCATTAACTCTTTAGAAGATAATTCGAGTACTATTCACTCTTTACTTGGTCAAAAAGTTTTCAATAATCGTTACACTTAGAGATACATATTAGTTTTATGATTATTTAGAATATTAATCGAGTACCATTAACTCTTTAGAAGATGATTCGAGTACAATTAACTCTTTACTTGGACAACAAGTTTTCAATAATCGTTACACTTAGAGATACAGATTAGTTTTATATTAAGATAGAAGATTAATCGACTAACATTAACTCTTTAGAAGATGATTCGAGTACAATTAACTCTTTATTTGGACAACAAGTTTTCAATAATCGTTACACTTAGAGATACAGATTAGTTTTATGTTTAGTTAGAAGATTAATTGAGTACCATTAACTCTTTAGAAGATGATTCGAGTACTATTCACTCTTTACTTGGTCAAAAAGTTTTCAATAATCGTTACACTTAGAGATACATATTAGTTTTATGATTATTTAGAAGATTAATCGAGTACCATTAACTCTCTAGAAGATGATTCGAGTACAATTAACTCTTTACTTAGACAACAAGTTTTCAATAATCGTTACACTTAGAGATACAGATTAGTTTTATGTTTATTTAGATGATTATTCGAGTACCATTAACTCTTAAGAAGATGATTCGAGTACAATTAACTCTTTACTTGGACAACAAGTTTTCAATAATCGTTACACTTAGAGATACAGATTAGTTTTATATTAAGATAGAAGATTAATCGAGTAACATTAACTCTTTAGAAGATGATTCGAGTACAATTAACTCTTTATTTGGACAACAAGTTTTCAATAATTGTTACACTTAGAGATACAGATTAGTTTTATGTGTATTTAGAAGATTAATCGAGTACCATTAACTCTTTAGAAGATGATTCGAGTACAATTAACTCTTTACTTGGACAACAAGTTGTCAATAATCGTTACACTTAGAGATACAGATTAGTTTTATGTTTAGTTAGAAGATTAAGCGAGTACCATTAACTCTTTAGAAGATGTTTCGAGTACTATTCAATCTTACTTGGCAAAAAGTTTTCAATAATCGTTACACTTAGAGATACATATTAGTTTTATGATTATTTAGAAGATTAATCGAGTTCCATTAACTCTTTAGAAGATGATTCGAGTACAATTAACTCTTTACTTGGACAACAAGTTTTCAATAATCGTTACACTTAGAGATACAGATTAGTTTTATGTTTATTTAGATGATTAATCGAGTACCATTAACTCTTTAGAAGATGATTCGAGTATAATTAACTCTTTACTTGGACAACAAGTTTTCAATAATCGTTACACTTAGAGATACAGATTAGTTTTATATTAAGATAGAAGATTAATCGAGTAACATTAACTATTTAGAAGATGATTCGAGTACAATTAACTCTTTATTTGGACAACAAGTTTTCAATAATCGTTACACTTAGAGATACAGATTAGTTTTATGTTTATATAGTCGATTAATCGAGTACCATTAACTCTTTAGAAGATGATTCGAGTACAATAAACTCTTTACTTGGACAACAAGTTTTCAATAATCGTTACACTTAGAGATACGGATTAGTTTTATGTTTAGTTAGAAGATTAATCGAGTACCATTAACTCTTTAAAAGATGATTCGAGTACAATAAACTCTTTACTTGGTCAAGAAGTTTTCAATAATCGTTACACTTAGAGATACGTATTAGTTTTATGTTTAGTTAGAAGATTAATCGAGTACAATTAACTCTTTAGAAGATAATTCGAGTACTATTCACTCTTTACTTGGTCACAAAGTTTTCAATAATCGTTACACTTAGAGATACATATTAGTTTTATGATTATTTAGAATATTAATCGAGTACCATTAACTCTTTAGAAGATGATTCGAGTACAATTAACTCTTTACTTGGACAACAAGTTTTCAATAATCGTTACACTTAGAGATACAGATTAGTTTTATATTAAGATAGAAGATTAATCGAGTAACATTAACTCTTTAGAAGATGATTCGAGTACAATTAACTCTTTATTTGGACAACAAGTTTTCAATAATCGTTACACTTAGAGATACGGATTAGTTTTATGTTTAGTTAGAAGATTAATCGAGTACCATTAACTCTTTAGAAGATGATTCGAGTACAATTAACTCTTTACTTGGACAACAAGTTGTCAATAATCGTTACACTTAGAGATACAGATTAGTTTTATGTTTAGTTAGAAGATTAATCGAGTACCATTAACTCTTTAGAAGATGATTCGAGTACAATAAACTCTTTACTTGGTCAAGAAGTTTTCAATAATCGTTACACTTAGAGATACGTATTAGTTTTATGTTTAGTTAGAAGATTAATCGAGTACCATTAACTCTTTAGAAGATGATTCGAGTACTATTTACTCTTTACTTGGTCAAAAAGTTTTCAATAATCGTTACACTTAGAGATACATATTAGTTTTATAATTATTTAGAAGATTAATCGAGTACCATTAACTCTTTAAAAGATGATTCGAGTACAATTAACTCTTTACTTGGACAACAAGTTTTCAATAATCGTTACACTTAGAGATACAGATTAGTTTTATATTAAGATAGAAGATTAATCGAGTAACATTAACTCTTTAGATGATGATTCGAGTACAATTAACTCTTTATTTGGACAACAAGTTTTCAATAATTGTTACACTTAGAGATACAGATTAGTTTTATGTTTATTTAGAAGATTAATCGAGTACCATTAACTCTTTAGAAGATGATTCGAGTACAATTAACTCTTTACTTGGACAATAAGTTGTCAATAATCGTTACACTTAGAGATACGGATTAGTTTCATGTTTAGTTAGAAGATTAAGCGAGTACCATTAACTCTTTAGAAGATGTTTCGAGTACTATTCACTCTTACTTGGTCAAAAAGTTTTCAATAATCGTTACACTTAGAGATACATATTAGTTTTATGATTATTTAGAAGATTAATCGAGTTCCATTAACTCTTTAGAAGATGATTCGAGTACAATTAACTCTTCACTTGGACAACAAGTTTTCAATAATCGTTACACTTAGAGATACAGATTAGTTTTATGTTTATTTAGATGATTAATCGAGTACCATTAACTCTTTAGAAGATGATTCGAGTATAATTAACTCTTTACTTGGACAACAAGTTTTCAATAATCGTTACACTTAGAGATACAGATTAGTTTTATATTAAGATAGAAGATTAATCGAGTAACATTAACTATTTAGAAGATGATTCGAGTACAATTAACTCTTTATTTGGACAACAAGTTTTCAATAATCGTTACACTTAGAGATACAGATTAGTTTTATGTTTATATAGTCGATTAATCGAGTACCATTAACTCTTTAGAAGATGATTCGAGTACAATAAACTCTTTACTTGGACAACAAGTTTTCAATAATCGTTACACTTAGAGATACAGATTAGTTTTATGTTTAGTTAGAAGATTAATCGAGTACCATTAACTCTTTAGAAGATGATTCGAGTACAATAAACTCTTTACTTGGTCAAGAAGTTTTCAATAATCGTTACACTTAGAGATACGTATTAGTTTTATGTTTAGTTAGAAGATTAATCGAGTACAATTAACTCTTTAGAAGATAATTCGAGTACTATTCACTCTTTACTTGGTCAAAAAGTTTTCAATAATCGTTACACTTAGAGATACATATTAGTTTTATGATTATTTAGAATATTAATCGAGTACCATTAACTCTTTAGAAGATGATTCGAGTACAATTAACTCTTTACTTGGACAACAAGTTTTTAATAATCGTTACACTTAGAGATACAGATTAGTTTTATATTAAGATAGAAGATTAATCGAGTAACATTAACTCTTTAGAAGATGATTCGAGTACAATTAACTCTTTATTTGGACAACAAGTTTTCAATAATCGTTACACTTAGAGATACGGATTAGTTTTATGTTTAGTTAGAAGATTAATCAAGTACCATTAACTCTTTAGAAGATGATTCGAGTACAATTAACTCTTTACTTGGACAACAAGTTGTCAATAATCGTTACACTTAGAGATACAGATTAGTTTTATGTTTAGTTAGAAGATTAATCGAGTACCATTAACTCTTTAGAAGATGATTCGAGTACAATAAACTCTTTACTTGGTCAAGAAGTTTTCAATAATCGTTACACTTAGAGATACGTATTAGTTTTATGTTTAGTTAGAAGATTAATCGAGTACCATTAACTCTTTAGAAGATGATTCGAGTACTATTCACTCTTTACTTGGTCAAAAAGTTTTCAATAATCGTTACACTTAGAGATACATATTAGTTTTATAATTATTTAGAAGATTAATCGAGTACCATTAACTCTTTAGAAGATGATTCGAGTACAATTAACTCTTTACTTGGACAACAAGTTTTCAATAATCGTTACACTTAGAGATACAGATTAGTTTTATATTAAGATAGAAGATTAATCGAGTAACATTAACTCTTTAGATGATGATTCGAGTACAATTAACTCTTTATTTGGACAACAAGTTTTCAATAATTGTTACACTTAGAGATACAGATTAGTTTTATGTTTATTTAGAAGATTAATCGAGTACCATTAACTCTTTAGAAGATGATTCGAGTACAATTAACTCTTTACTTGGACAATAAGTTGTCAATAATCGTTACACTTAGAGATACGGATTAGTTTGATGTTTAGTTAGAAGATTAAGCGAGTACCATTAACTCTTTAGAAGATGTTTCGAGTACTATTCACTCTTACTTGGTCAAAAAGTTTTCAATAATCGTTACACTTAGAGATACATATTAGTTTTATGATTATTTAGAAGATTAATCGAGTTCCATTAACTCTTTAGAAGATGATTCGAGTACAATTAACTCTTTACTTGGACAACAAGTTTTCAATAATCGTTACACTTAGAGATACAGATTAGTTTTATGTTTATTTAGATGATTAATCGAGTACCATTAACTCTTTAGAAGATGATTCGAGTATAATTAACTCTTTACTTGGACAACAAGTTTTCAATAATCGTTACACTCAGAGATACAGATTAGTTTTATATTAAGATAGAAGATTAATCGAGTAACATTAACTATTTAGAAGATGATTCGAGTACAATTAACTCTTTATTTGGACAACAAGTTTTCAATAATCGTTACACTTAGAGATACAGATTAGTTTTATGTTTATATAGTCGATTAATCGAGTACCATTAACTCTTTAGAAGATGATTCGAGTACAATAAACTCTTTACTTGGACAACAAGTTTTCAATAATCGTTACACTTAGAGATACGGATTAGTTTTATGTTTAGTTAGAAGATTAATCGAGTACTATTAACTCTTTAGAAGATGATTCGAGTACAATAAACTCTTTACTTGGTCAAGAAGTTTTCAATAATCGTTACACTTAGAGATACGTATTAGTTTTATGTTTAGTTAGAAGATTAATCGAGTACAATTAACTCTTTAGAAGGTAATTCGAGTACTATTCACTCTTTACTTGGTCAAAAAGTTTTCAATAATCGTTACACTTAGAGATACATATTAGTTTTATGATTATTTAGAATATTAATCGAGTACCATTAACTCTTTAGAAGATGATTCGAGTACAATTAACTCTTTACTTGGACAACAAGTTTTCAATAATCGTTACACTTAGAGATACAGATTAGTTTTATATTAAGATAGAAGATTAATCGAGTAACATTAACTCTTTAGAAGATGATTCGAGTACAATTAACTCTTTATTTGGACAACAAGTTTTCAATAATCGTTACACTTAGAGATACGGATTAGTTTTATGTTTAGTTAGAAGATTAATCGAGTACCATTAACTCTTTAGAAGATGATTCGAGTACAATTAACTCTTTACTTGGACAACAAGTTGTCAATAATCGTTACACTTAGAGATACAGATTAGTTTTATGTTTAGTTAGAAGATTAATCGAGTACCAATAACTCTTTAGAAGATGATTCGAGTACAATAAACTCTTTACTTGGTCAAGAAGTTTTCAATAATCGTTACACTTAGAGATACGTATTAGTTTTATGTTTAGTTAGAAGATTAATCGAGTACCATTAACTCTTTAGAAGATGATTCGAGTACTATTCACTCTTTACTTGGTCAAAAAGTTTTCAATAATCGTTACACTTAGAGATACATATTAGTTTTATAATTATTTAGAAGATTAATCGAGTACCATTAACTCTTTAAAAGATGATTCGAGTACAATTAACTCTTTACTTGGACAACAAGTTTTCAATAATCGTTACACTTAGAGATACAGATTAGTTTTATATTAAGATAGAAGATTAATCGAGTAACATTAACTCTTTAGATGATGATTCGAGTACAATTAACTCTTTATTTGGACAACAAGTTTTCAATAATTGTTACACTAAGAGATACAGATTAGTTTTATGTTTATTTAGAAGATTAATCGAGTACCATTAACTCTTTAGAAGATGATTCGAGTACAATTAACTCTTTACTTGGACAACAAGTTGTCAATAATCGTTACACTTAGAGATACGGATTAGTTTTATGTTTAGTTAGAAGATTAAGCGAGTACCATTAACTCTTTAGAAGATGTTTCGAGTACTATTCACTCTTACTTGGTCAAAAAGTTTTCAATAATCGTTACACTTAGAGATACATATTAGTTTTATGATTATTTAGAAGATTAATCGAGTTCCATTAACTCTTTAGAAGATGATTCGAGTACAATTAACTCTTTACTTGGACAACAAGTTTTCAATAATCGTTACACTTAGAGATACAGATTAGTTTTATGTTTATTTAGATGATTAATCGAGTACCATTAACTCTTTAGAAGATGATTCGAGTATAATTAACTCTTTACTTGGACAACAAGTTTTCAATAATCGTTACACTCAGAGATACAGATTAGTTTTATATTAAGATAGAAGATTAATCGAGTAACATTAACTATTTAGAAGATGATTCGAGTACAATTAACTCTTTATTTGGACAACAAGTTTTCAATAATCGTTACACTTAGAGATACAGATTAGTTTTATGTTTATATAGTCGATTAATCGAGTACCATTAACTCTTTAGAAGATGATTCGAGTACAATAAACTCTTTACTTGGACAACAAGTTTTCAATAATCGTTACACTTAGAGATACGGATTAGTTTTATGTTTAGTTAGAAGATTAATCGAGTACTATTAACTCTTTAGAAGATGATTCGAGTACAATAAACTCTTTACTTGGTCAAGAAGTTTTCAATAATCGTTACACTTAGAGATACGTATTAGTTTTATATTTAGTTAGAAGATTAATCGAGTACAATTAACTCTTTAGAAGGTAATTCGAGTACTATTCACTCTTTACTTGGTCAAAAAGTTTTCAATAATCGTTACACTTAGAGATACATATTAGTTTTATGATTATTTAGAATATTAATCGAGTACCATTAACTCTTTAGAAGATGATTCGAGTACAATTAACTCTTTACTTGGACAACAAGTTTTCAATAATCGTTACACTTAGAGATACAGATTAGTTTTATATTAAGATAGAAGATTAATCGAGTAACATTAACTCTTTAGAAGATGATTCGAGTACAATTAACTCTTTATTTGGACAACAAGTTTTCAATAATCGTTACACTTAGAGATACGGATTAGTTTTATGTTTAGTTAGAAGATTAATCGAGTACCATTAACTCTTTAGAAGATGATTCGAGTACAATTAACTCTTTACTTGGACAACAAGTTGTCAATAATCGTTACACTTAGAGATACAGATTAGTTTTATGTTTAGTTAGAAGATTAATCGAGTACCAATAACTCTTTAGAAGATGATTCGAGTACAATAAACTCTTTACTTGGTCAAGAAGTTTTCAATAATCGTTACACTTAGAGATACGTATTAGTTTTATGTTTAGTTAGAAGATTAATCGAGTACCATTAACTCTTTAGAAGATGATTCGAGTACTATTCACTCTTTACTTGGTCAAAAAGTTTTCAATAATCGTTACACTTAGAGATACATATTAGTTTTATAATTATTTAGAAGATTAATCGAGTACCATTAACTCTTTAAAAGATGATTCGAGTACAATTAACTCTTTACTTGGACAACAAGTTTTCAATAATCGTTACACTTAGAGATACAGATTAGTTTTATATTAAGATAGAAGATTAATCGAGTAACATTAACTCTTTAGATGATGATTCGAGTACAATTAACTCTTTATTTGGACAACAAGTTTTCAATAATTGTTACACTAAGAGATACAGATTAGTTTTATGTTTATTTAGAAGATTAATCGAGTACCATTAACTCTTTAGAAGATGATTCGAGTACAATTAACTCTTTACTTGGACAACAAGTTGTCAATAATCGTTACACTTAGAGATACGGATTAGTTTTATGTTTAGTTAGAAGATTAAGCGAGTACCATTAACTCTTTAGAAGATGTTTCGAGTACTATTCACTCTTACTTGGTCAAAAAGTTTTCAATAATCGTTACACTTAGAGATACATATTAGTTTTATGATTATTTAGAAGATTAATCGAGTTCCATTAACTCTTTAGAAGATGATTCGAGTACAATTAACTCTTTACTTGGACAACAAGTTTTCAATAATCGTTACACTTAGAGATACAGATTAGTTTTATGTTTATTTAGATGATTAATCGAGTACCATTAACTCTTTAGAAGATGATTCGAGTATAATTAACTCTTTACTTGGACAACAAGTTTTCAATAATCGTTACACTTAGAGATACAGATTAGTTTTATATTAAGATAGAAGATTAATCGAGTAACATTAACTATTTAGAAGATGATTCGAGTACAATTAACTCTTTATTTGGACAACAAGTTTTCAATAATCGTTACACTTAGAGATACAGATTAGTTTTATGTTTATATAGTCGATTAATCGAGTACCATTAACTCTTTAGAAGATGATTCGAGTACAATAAACTCTTTACTTGGACAACAAGTTTTCAATAATCGTTACACTTAGAGATACGGATTAGTTTTATGTTTAGTTAGAAGATTAATCGAGTACCATTAACTCTTTAGAAGATGATTCGAGTACAATAAACTCTTTACTTGGTCAAGAAGTTTTCAATAATCGTTACACTTAGAGATACGTATTAGTTTTATGTTTAGTTAGAAGATTAATCGAGTACAATTAACTCTTTAGAAGATAATTCGAGTACTATTCACTCTTTACTTGGTCAAAAAGTTTTCAATAATCGTTACACTTAGAGATACATATTAGTTTTATGATTATTTAGAATATTAATCGAGTACCATTAACTCTTTAGAAGATGATTCGAGTACAATTAACTCTTTACTTGGACAACAAGTTTTCAATAATCGTTACACTTAGAGATACAGATTAGTTTTATATTAAGATAGAAGATTAATCGAGTAACATTAACTCTTTAGAAGATGATTCGAGTACAATTAACTCTTTATTTGGACAACAAGTTTTCAATAATCGTTACAGTTAGAGATACGGATTAGTTTTATGTTTAGTTAGAAGATTAATCGAGTACCATTAACTCTTTAGAAGATGATTCGAGTACAATTAACTCTTTACTTGGACAACAAGTTGTCAATAATCGTTACACTTAGAGATACAGATTAGTTTTATGTTTAGTTAGAAGATTAATCGAGTACCATTAACTCTTTAGAAGATGATTCGAGTACAATAAACTCTTTACTTGGTCAAGAAGTTTTCAATAATCGTTACACTTAGAGATACGTATTAGTTTTATGTTTAGTTAGAAGATTAATCGAGTACCATTAACTCTTTAGAAGATGATTCGAGTACTATTCACTCTTTACTTGGTCAAAAAGTTTTCAATAATCGTTACACTTAGAGATACATATTAGTTTTATAATTATTTAGAAGATTAATCGAGTACCATTAACTCTTTAAAAGATGATTCGAGTACAATTAACTCTTTACTTGGACAACAAGTTTTCAATAATCGTTACACTTAGAGATACAGATTAGTTTTATATTAAGATAGAAGATTAATCGAGAAACATTAACTCTTTAGATGATGATTCGAGTACAATTAACTCTTTATTTGGACAACAAGTTTTCAATAATTGTTACACTTAGAGATACAGATTAGTTTTATGTTTATTTAGAAGATTAATCGAGTACCATTAACTCTTTAGAAGATGATTCGAGTACAATTAACTCTTTACTTGGACAACAAGTTGTCAATAATCGTTACACTTAGAGATACGGATTAGTTTTATGTTTAGTTAGAAGATTAAGCGAGTACCATTAACTCTTTAGAAGATGTTTCGAGTACTATTCACTCTTACTTGGTCAAAAAGTTTTCAATAATCGTTACACTTAGAGATACATATTAGTTTTATGATTATTTAGAAGATTAATCGAGTTCCATTAACTCTTTAGAAGATGATTCGAGTACAATTAACTCTTTACTTGGACAACAAGTTTTCAATAATCGTTACACTTAGAGATACAGATTAGTTTTATGTTTATTTAGATGATTAATCGAGTACCATTAACTCTTTAGAAGATGATTCGAGTATAATTAACTCTTTACTTGGACAACAAGTTTTCAATAATCGTTACACTTAGAGATACAGATTAGTTTTATATTAAGATAGAAGATTAATCGAGTAACATTAACTATTTAGAAGATGATTCGAGTACAATTAACTCTTTATTTGGACAACAAGTTTTCAATAATCGTTACACTTAGAGATACAGATTAGTTTTATGTTTATATAGTCGATTAATCGAGTACCATTAACTCTTTAGAAGATGATTCGAGTACAATAAACTCTTTACTTGGACAACAAGTTTTCAATAATCGTTACACTTAGAGATACGGATTAGTTTTATGTTTAGTTAGAAGATTAATCGAGTACCATTAACTCTTTAGAAGATGATTCGAGTACAATAAACTCTTTACTTGGTCAAGAAGTTTTCAATAATCGTTACACTTAGAGATACGTATTAGTTTTATGTTTAGTTAGAAGATTAATCGAGTACAATTAACTCTTTAGAAGATAATTCGAGTACTATTCACTCTTTACTTGGTCAAAAAGTTTTCAATAATCGTTACACTTAGAGATACATATTAGTTTTATGATTATTTAGAATATTAATCGAGTACCATTAACTCTTTAGAAGATGATTCGAGTACAATTAACTCTTTACTTGGACAACAAGTTTTCAATAATCGTTACACTTAGAGATACAGATTAGTTTTATATTAAGATAGAAGATTAATCGAGTAACATTAACTCTTTAGAAGATGATTCGAGTACAATTAACTCTTTATTTGGACAACAAGTTTTCAATAATCGTTACACTTAGAGATACGGATTAGTTTTATGTTTAGTTAGAAGATTAATCGAGTACCATTAACTCTTTAGAAGATGATTCGAGTACAATTAACTCTTTACTTGGACAACAAGTTGTCAATAATCGTTACACTTAGAGATACAGATTAGTTTTATGTTTAGTTAGAAGATTAATCGAGTACCATTAAATCTTTAGAAGATGATTCGAGTACAATAAACTCTTTACTTGGTCAAGAAGTTTTCAATAATCGTTACACTTAGAGATACGTATTAGTTTTATGTTTAGTTAGAAGATTAATCGAGTACCATTAACTCTTTAGAAGATGATTCGAGTACTATTCACTCTTTACTTGGTCAAAAAGTTTTCAATAATCGTTACACTTAGAGATACATATTAGTTTTATAATTATTTAGAAGATTAATCGAGTACCATTAACTCTTTAAAAGATGATTCGAGTACAATTAACTCTTTACTTGGACAACAAGTTTTCAATAATCGTTACACTTAGAGATACAGATTAGTTTTATATTAAGATAGAAGATTAATCGAGTAACATTAACTCTTTAGATGATGATTCGAGTACAATTAACTCTTTATTTGGACAACAAGTTTTCAATAATTGTTACACTTAGAGATACAGATTAGTTTTATGTTTATTTAGAAGATTAATCGAGTACCATTAACTCTTTAGAAGATGATTCGAGTACAATTAACTCTTTACTTGGACAACAAGTTGTCAATAATCGTTACACTTAGAGATACGGATTAGTTTTATGTTTAGTTAGAAGATTAAGCGAGTACCATTAACTCTTTAGAAGATGTTTCGAGTACTATTCACTCTTACTTGGTCAAAAAGTTTTCAATAATCGTTACACTTAGAGATACATATTAGTTTTATGATTATTTAGAAGATTAATCGAGTTCCATTAACTCTTTAGAAGATGATTCGAGTACAATTAACTCTTTACTTGGACAACAAGTTTTCAATAATCGTTACACTTAGAGATACAGATTAGTTTTATGTTTATTTAGATGATTAATCGAGTACCATTAACTCTTTAGAAGATGATTCGAGTATAATTAACTCTTTACTTGGACAACAAGTTTTCAATAATCGTTACACTTAGAGATACAGATTAGTTTTATATTAAGATAGAAGATTAATCGAGTAACATTAACTATTTAGAAGATGATTCGAGTACAATTAACTCTTTATTTGGACAACAAGTTTTCAATAATCGTTACACTTAGAGATACAGATTAGTTTTATGTTTATATAGTCGATTAATCGAGTACCATTAACTCTTTAGAAGATGATTCGAGTACAATAAACTCTTTACTTGGACAACAAGTTTTCAATAATCGTTACACTTAGAGATACGGATTAGTTTTATGTTTAGTTAGAAGATTAATCGAGTACCATTAACTCTTTAGAAGATGATTCGAGTACAATAAACTCTTTACTTGGTCAAGAAGTTTTCAATAATCGTTACACTTAGAGATACGTATTAGTTTTATGTGTAGTTAGAAGATTAATCGAGTACAATTAACTCTTTAGAAGATAATTCGAGTACTATTCACTCTTTACTTGGTCAAAAAGTTTTCAATAATCGTTACACTTAGAGATACATATTAGTTTTATGATTATTTAGAATATTAATCGAGTACCATTAACTCTTTAGAAGATGATTCGAGTACAATTAACTCTTTACTTGGACAACAAGTTTTCAATAATCGTTACACTTAGAGATACAGATTAGTTTTATATTAAGATAGAAGATTAATCGAGTAACATTAACTCTTTAGAAGATGATTCGAGTACAATTAACTCTTTATTTGGACAACAAGTTTTCAATAATCGTTACACTTAGAGATACGGATTAGTTTTATGTTTAGTTAGAAGATTAATCGAGTACCATTAACTCTTTAGAAGATGATTCGAGTACAATTAACTCTTTACTTGGACAACAAGTTGTCAATAATCGTTACACTTAGAGATACAGATTAGTTTTATGTTTAGTTAGAAGATTAATCGAGTACCATTTACTCTTTAGAAGATGATTCGAGTACAATAAACTCTTTACTTGGTCAAGAAGTTTTCAATAATCGTTACACTTAGAGATACGTATTAGTTTTATGTTTAGTTAGAAGATTAATCGAGTACCATTAACTCTTTAGAAGATGATTCGAGTACTATTCACTCTTTACTTTGTCAAAAAGTTTTCAATAATCGTTACACTTAGAGATACATATTAGTTTTATAATTATTTAGAAGATTAATCGAGTACCATTAACTCTTTAAAAGATGATTCGAGTACAATTAACTCTTTACTTGGACAACAAGTTTTCAATAATCGTTACACTTAGAGATACAGATTAGTTTTATATTAAGATAGAAGATTAATCGAGTAACATTAACTCTTTAGATGATGATTCGAGTACAATTAACTCTTTATTTGGACAACAAGTTTTCAATAATTGTTACACTTAGAGATACAGATTAGTTTTATGTTTATTTAGAAGATTAATCGAGTACCATTAACTCTTTAGAAGATGATTCGAGTACAATTAACTCTTTACTTGGACAACAAGTTGTCAATAATCGTTACACTTAGAGATACGGATTAGTTTTATGTTTAGTTAGAAGATTAAGCGAGTACCATTAACTCTTTAGAAGATGTTTCGAGTACTATTCACTCTTACTTGGTCAAAAAGTTTTCAATAATCGTTACACTTAGAGATACATATTAGTTTTATGATTATTTAGAAGATTAATCGAGTTCCATTAACTCTTTAGAAGATGATTCGAGTACAATTAACTCTTTACTTGGACAACAAGTTTTCAATAATCGTTACACTTAGAGATACAGATTAGTTTTATGTTTATTTAGATGATTAATCGAGTACCATTAACTCTTTAGAAGATGATTCGAGTATAATTAACTCTTTACTTGGACAACAAGTTTTCAATAATCGTTACACTTAGAGATACAGATTAGTTTTATATTAAGATAGAAGATTAATCGAGTAACATTAACTATTTAGAAGATGATTCGAGTACAATTAACTCTTTATTTGGACAACAAGTTTTCAATAATCGTTACACTTAGAGATACAGATTAGTTTTATGTTTATATAGTCGATTAATCGAGTACCATTAACTCTTTAGAAGATGATTCGAGTACAATAAACTCTTTACTTGGACAACAAGTTTTCAATAATCGTTACACTTAGAGATACGGATTAGTTTTATGTTTAGTTAGAAGATTAATCGAGTACCATTAACTCTTTAGAAGATGATTCGAGTACAATAAACTCTTTACTTGGTCAAGAAGTTTTCAATAATCGTTACACTTAGAGATACGTATTAGTTTTATGTTTAGTTAGAAGATTAATCGAGTACAATTAACTCTTTAGAAGATAATTCGAGTACTATTCACTCTTTACTTGGTCAAAAAGTTTTCAATAATCGTTACACTTAGAGATACATATTAGTTTTATGATTATTTAGAATATTAATCGAGTACCATTAACTCTTTAGAAGATGATTCGAGTACAATTAACTCTTTACTTGGACAACAAGTTTTCAATAATCGTTACACTTAGAGATACAGATTAGTTTTATATTAAGATAGAAGATTAATCGAGTAACATTAACTCTTTAGAAGATGATTCGAGTACAATTAACTCTTTATTTGGACAACAAGTTTTCAATAATCGTTACACTTAGAGATACGGATTAGTTTTATGTTTAGTTAGAAGATTAATCGAGTACCATTAACTCTTTAGAAGATGATTCGAGTACAATTAACTCTTTACTTGGACAACAAGTTGTCAATAATCGTTACACTTAGAGATACAGATTAGTTTTATGTTTAGTTAGAAGATTAATCGAGTACCATTAACTCTTTAGAAGATGATTCGAGTACAATAAACTCTTTACTTGGTCAAGAAGTTTTCAATAATCGTTACACTTAGAGATACGTATTAGTTTTATGTTTAGTTAGAAGATTAATCGAGTACCATTAACTCTTTAGAAGATGATTCGAGTACTATTCACTCTTTACTTGGTCAAAAAGTTTTCAATAATCGTTACACTTAGAGATACATATTAGTTTTATAATTATTTAGAAGATTAATCGAGTACCATTAACTCTTTAAAAGATGATTCGAGTACAATTAACTCTTTACTTGGACAACAAGTTTTCAATAATCGTTACACTTAGAGATACAGATTAGTTTTATATTAAGATAGAAGATTAATCGAGTAACATTAACTCTTTAGATGATGATTCGAGTACAATTAACTCTTTATTTGGACAACAAGTTTTCAATAATTGTTACACTTAGAGATACAGATTAGTTTTATGTTTATTTAGAAGATTAATCGAGTACCATTAACTCTTTAGAAGATGATTCGAGTACAATTAACTCTTTACTTGGACAACAAGTTGTCAATAATCGTTACACTTAGAGATACGGATTAGTTTTATGTTTAGTTAGAAGATTAAGCGAGTACCATTAACTCTTTAGAAGATGTTTCGAGTACTATTCACTCTTACTTGGTCAAAAAGTTTTCAATAATCGTTACACTTAGAGATACATATTAGTTTTATGATTATTTAGAAGATTAATCGAGTTCCATTAACTCTTTAGAAGATGATTCGAGTACAATTAACTCTTTACTTGGACAACAAGTTTTCAATAATCGTTACACTTAGAGATACAGATTAGTTTTATGTTTATTTAGATGATTAATCGAGTACCATTAACTCTTTAGAAGATGATTCGAGTATAATTAACTCTTTACTTGGACAACAAGTTTTCAATAATCGTTACACTTAGAGATACAGATTAGTTTTATATTAAGATAGAAGATTAATCGAGTAACATTAACTATTTAGAAGATGATTCGAGTACAATTAACTCTTTATTTGGACAACAAGTTTTCAATAATCGTTACACTTAGAGATACAGATTAGTTTTATGTTTATATAGTCGATTAATCGAGTACCATTAACTCTTTAGAAGATGATTCGAGTACAATAAACTCTTTACTTGGACAACAAGTTTTCAATAATCGTTACACTTAGAGATACGGATTAGTTTTATGTTTAGTTAGAAGATTAATCGAGTACCATTAACTCTTTAGAAGATGATTCGAGTACAATAAACTCTTTACTTGGTCAAGAAGTTTTCAATAATCGTTACACTTAGAGATACGTATTAGTTTTATGTTTAGTTAGAAGATTAATCGAGTACAATTAACTCTTTAGAAGATAATTCGAGTACTATTCACTCTTTACTTGGTCAAAAAGTTTTCAATAATCGTTACACTTAGAGATACATATTAGTTTTATGATTATTTAGAATATTAATCGAGTACCATTAACTCTTTAGAAGATGATTCGAGTACAATTAACTCTTTACTTGGACAACAAGTTTTCAATAATCGTTACACTTAGAGATACAGATTAGTTTTATATTAAGATAGAAGATTAATCGAGTAACATTAACTCTTTAGAAGATGATTCGAGTACAATTAACTCTTTATTTGGACAACAAGTTTTCAATAATCGTTACACTTAGAGATACGGATTAGTTTTATGTTTAGTTAGAAGATTAATCGAGTACCATTAACTCTTTAGAAGATGATTCGAGTACAATTAACTCTTTACTTGGATAACAAGTTGTCAATAATCGTTACACTTAGAGATACAGATTAGTTTTATGTTTAGTTAGAAGATTAATCGAGTACCATTTACTCTTTAGAAGATGATTCGAGTACAATAAACTCTTTACTTGGTCAAGAAGTTTTCAATAATCGTTACACTTAGAGATACGTATTAGTTTTATGTTTAGTTAGAAGATTAATCGAGTACCATTAACTCTTTAGAAGATGATTCGAGTACTATTCACTCTTTACTTTGTCAAAAAGTTTTCAATAATCGTTACACTTAGAGATACATATTAGTTTTATAATTATTTAGAAGATTAATCGAGTACCATTAACTCTTTAAAAGATGATTCGAGTACAATTAACTCTTTACTTGGACAACAAGTTTTCAATAATCGTTACACTTAGAGATACAGATTAGTTTTATATTAAGATAGAAGATTAATCGAGTAACATTAACTCTTTAGATGATGATTCGAGTACAATTAACTCTTTATTTGGACAACAAGTTTTCAATAATTGTTACACTTAGAGATACAGATTAGTTTTATGTTTATTTAGAAGATTAATCGAGTACCATTAACTCTTTAGAAGATGATTCGAGTACAATTAACTCTTTACTTGGACAACAAGTTGTCAATAATCGTTACACTTAGAGATACGGATTAGTTTTATGTTTAGTTAGAAGATTAAGCGAGTACCATTAACTCTTTAGAAGATGTTTCGAGTACTATTCACTCTTACTTGGTCAAAAAGTTTTCAATAATCGTTACACTTAGAGATACATATTAGTTTTATGATTATTTAGAAGATTAATCGAGTTCCATTAACTCTTTAGAAGATGATTCGAGTACAATTAACTCTTTACTTGGACAACAAGTTTTCAATAATCGTTACACTTAGAGATACAGATTAGTTTTATGTTTATTTAGATGATTAATCGAGTACCATTAACTCTTTAGAAGATGATTCGAG
Source organism: Scutellaria galericulata (assembly GCA_946896805.1). Lineage (NCBI taxonomy): Eukaryota > Viridiplantae > Streptophyta > Magnoliopsida > Lamiales > Lamiaceae > Scutellaria > Scutellaria galericulata. The sequence goes on along the minus strand of OX335792.1, from coordinate 7,550,034 downwards.
TATAATTAACTCTTTACTTGGACAACAAGTTTTCAATAATCGTTACACTTAGAGATACAGATTAGTTTTATATTAAGATAGAAGATTAATCGAGTAACATTAACTATTTAGAAGATGATTCGAGTACAATTAACTCTTTATTTGGACAACAAGTTTTCAATAATCGTTACACTTAGAGATACAGATTAGTTTTATGTTTATATAGTCGATTAATCGAGTACCATTAACTCTTTAGAAGATGATTCGAGTACAATAAACTCTTTACTTGGACAACAAGTTTTCAATAATCGTTACACTTAGAGATACGGATTAGTTTTATGTTTAGTTAGAAGATTAATCGAGTACCATTAACTCTTTAGAAGATGATTCGAGTACAATAAACTCTTTACTTGGTCAAGAAGTTTTCAATAATCGTTACACTTAGAGATACGTATTAGTTTTATGTTTAGTTAGAAGATTAATCGAGTACAATTAACTCTTTAGAAGATAATTCGAGTACTATTCACTCTTTACTTGGTCAAAAAGTTTTCAATAATCGTTACACTTAGAGATACATATTAGTTTTATGATTATTTAGAATATTAATCGAGTACCATTAACTCTTTAGAAGATGATTCGAGTACAATTAACTCTTTACTTGGACAACAAGTTTTCAATAATCGTTACACTTAGAGATACAGATTAGTTTTATATTAAGATAGAAGATTAATCGAGTAACATTAACTCTTTAGAAGATGATTCGAGTACAATTAACTCTTTATTTGGACAACAAGTTTTCAATAATCGTTACACTTAGAGATACGGATTAGTTTTATGTTTAGTTAGAAGATTAATCGAGTACCATTAACTCTTTAGAAGATGATTCGAGTACAATTAACTCTTTACTTGGACAACAAGTTGTCAATAATCGTTACACTTAGAGATACAGATTAGTTTTATATTTAGTTAGAAGATTAATCGAGTACCATTAACTCTTTAGAAGATGATTCGAGTACAATAAACTCTTTACTTGGTCAAGAAGTTTTCAATAATCGTTACACTTAGAGATACGTATTAGTTTTATGTTTAGTTAGAAGATTAATCGAGTACCATTAACTCTTTAGAAGATGATTCGAGTACTATTCACTCTTTACTTGGTCAAAAAGTTTTCAATAATCGTTACACTTAGAGATACATATTAGTTTTATAATTATTTAGAAGATTAATCGAGTACCATTAACTCTTTAAAAGATGATTCGAGTACAATTAACTCTTTACTTGGACAACAAGTTTTCAATAATCGTTACACTTAGAGATACAGATTAGTTTTATATTAAGATAGAAGATTAATCGAGTAACATTAACTCTTTAGATGATGATTCGAGTACAATTAACTCTTTATTTGGACAACAAGTTTTCAATAATTGTTACACTTAGAGATACAGATTAGTTTTATGTTTATTTAGAAGATTAATCGAGTACCATTAACTCTTTAGAAGATGATTCGAGTACAATTAACTCTTTACTTGGACAACAAGTTGTCAATAATCGTTACACTTAGAGATACGGATTAGTTTTATGTTTAGTTAGAAGATTAAGCGAGTACCATTAACTCTTTAGAAGATGTTTCGAGTTCTATTCACTCTTACTTGGTCAAAAAGTTTTCAATAATCGTTACACTTAGAGATACATATTAGTTTTATGATTATTTAGAAGATTAATCGAGTTCCATTAACTCTTTAGAAGATGATTCGAGTACAATTAACTCTTTACTTGGACAAGAAGTTTTCAATAATCGTTACACTTAGAGATACAGATTAGTTTTATGTTTATTTAGATGATTAATCGAGTACCATTAACTCTTTAGAAGATGATTCGAGTATAATTAACTCTTTACTTGGACAACAAGTTTTCAATAATCGTTACACTTAGAGATACAGATTAGTTTTATATTAAGATAGAAGATTAATCGAGTAACATTAACTATTTAGAAGATGATTCGAGTACAATTAACTCTTTATTTGGACAACAAGTTTTCAATAATCGTTACACTTAGAGATACAGATTAGTTTTATGTTTATATAGTCGATTAATCGAGTACCATTAACTCTTTAGAAGATGATTCGAGTACAATAAACTCTTTACTTGGACAACAAGTTTTCAATAATCGTTACACTTAGAGATACGGATTAGTTTTATGTTTAGTTAGAAGATTAATCGAGTACCATTAACTCTTTAGAAGATGATTCGAGTACAATAAACTCTTTACTTGGTCAAGAAGTTTTCAATAATCGTTACACTTAGAGATACGTATTAGTTTTATGTTTAGTTAGAAGATTAATCGAGTACAATTAACTCTTTAGAAGATAATTCGAGTACTATTCACTCTTTACTTGGTCAAAAAGTTTTCAATAATCGTTACACTTAGAGATACATATTAGTTTTATGATTATTTAGAATATTAATCGAGTACCATTAACTCTTTAGAAGATGATTCGAGTACAATTAACTCTTTACTTGGACAACAAGTTTTCAATAATCGTTACACTTAGAGATACAGATTAGTTTTATATTAAGATAGAAGATTAATCGAGTAACATTAACTCTTTAGAAGATGATTCGAGTACAATTAACCCTTTATTTGGACAACAAGTTTTCAATAATCGTTACACTTAGAGATACGGATTAGTTTTATGTTTAGTTAGAAGATTAATCGAGTACCATTAACTCTTTAGAAGATGATTCGAGTACAATTAACTCTTTACTTGGACAACAAGTTGTCAATAATCGTTACACTTAGAGATACAGATTAGTTTTATGTTTAGTTAGAAGATTAATCGAGTACCATTAACTCTTTAGAAGATGATTCGAGTACAATAAACTCTTTACTTGGTCAAGAAGTTTTCAATAATCGTTACACTTAGAGATACGTATTAGTTTTATGTTTAGTTAGAAGATTAATCGAGTACCATTAACTCTTTAGAAGATGATTCGAGTACTATTCACTCTTTACTTTGTCAAAAAGTTTTCAATAATCGTTACACTTAGAGATACATATTAGTTTTATAATTATTTAGAAGATTAATCGAGTACCATTAACTCTTTAAAAGATGATTCGAGTACAATTAACTCTTTACTTGGACAACAAGTTTTCAATAATCGTTACACTTAGAGATACAGATTAGTTTTATATTAAGATAGAAGATTAATCGAGTAACATTAACTCTTTAGATGATGATTCGAGTACAATTAACTCTTTATTTGGACAACAGGTTTTCAATAATTGTTACACTTAGAGATACAGATTAGTTTTATGTTTATTTAGAAGATTAATCGAGTACCATTAACTCTTTAGAAGATGATTCGAGTACAATTAACTCTTTACTTGGACAACAAGTTGTCAATAATCGTTACACTTAGAGATACGGATTAGTTTTATGTTTAGTTAGAAGATTAAGCGAGTACCATTAACTCTTTAGAAGATGTTTCGAGTACTATTCACTCTTACTTGGTCAAAAAGTTTTCAATAATCGTTACACTTAGAGATACATATTAGTTTTATGATTATTTAGAAGATTAATCGAGTTCCATTAACTCTTTAGAAGATGATTCGAGTACAATTAACTCTTTACTTGGACAACAAGTTTTCAATAATCGTTACACTTAGAGATACAGATTAGTTTTATGTTTATTTAGATGATTAATCGAGTACCATTAACTCTTTAGAAGATGATTCGAGTATAATTAACTCTTTACTTGGACAACAAGTTTTCAATAATCGTTACACTTAGAGATACAGATTAGTTTTATATTAAGATAGAAGATTAATCGAGTAACATTAACTATTTAGAAGATGATTCGAGTACAATTAACTCTTTATTTGGACAACAAGTTTTCAATAATCGTTACACTTAGAGATACAGATTAGTTTTATGTTTATATAGTCGATTAATCGAGTACCATTAACTCTTTAGAAGATGATTCGAGTACAATAAACTCTTTATTTGGACAACAAGTTTTCAATAATCGTTACACTTAGAGATACGGATTAGTTTTATGTTTAGTTAGAAGATTAATCGAGTACCATTAACTCTTTAGAAGATGATTCGAGTACAATAAACTCTTTACTTGGTCAAGAAGTTTTCAATAATCGTTACACTTAGAGATACGTATTAGTTTTATGTTTAGTTAGAAGATTAATCGAGTACAATTAACTCTTTAGAAGATAATTCGAGTACTATTCACTCTTTACTTGGTCAAAAAGTTTTCAATAATCGTTACACTTAGAGATACATATTAGTTTTATGATTATTTAGAATATTAATCGAGTACCATTAACTCTTTAGAAGATGATTCGAGTACAATTAACTCTTTACTTGGACAACAAGTTTTCAATAATCGTTACACTTAGAGATACAGATTAGTTTTATATTAAGATAGAAGATTAATCGAGTAACATTAACTCTTTAGAAGATGATTCGAGTACAATTAACTCTTTATTTGGACAACAAGTTTTCAATAATCGTTACACTTAGAGATACGGATTAGTTTTATGTTTAGTTAGAAGATTAATCGAGTACCATTAACTCTTTAGAAGATGATTCGAGTACAATTAACTCTTTACTTGGACAACAAGTTGTCAATAATCGTTACACTTAGAGATACAGATTAGTTTTATGTTTAGTTAGAAGATTAATCGAGTACCATTAACTCTTTAGAAGATGATTCGAGTACAATAAACTCTTTACTTGGTCAAGAAGTTTTCAATAATCGTTACACTTAGAGATACGTATTAGTTTTATGTTTAGTTAGAAGATTAATCGAGTACCATTAACTCTTTAGAAGATGATTCGAGTACTATTCACTCTTTACTTTGTCAAAAAGTTTTCAATAATCGTTACACTTAGAGATACATATTAGTTTTATAATTATTTAGAAGATTAATCGAGTACCATTAACTCTTTAAAAGATGATTCGAGTACAATTAACTCTTTACTTGGACAACAAGTTTTCAATAATCGTTACACTTAGAGATACAGATTAGTTTTATATTAAGATAGAAGATTAATCGAGTAACATTAACTCTTTAGATGATGATTCGAGTACAATTAACTCTTTATTTGGACAACAAGTTTTCAATAATTGTTACACTTAGAGATACAGATTAGTTTTATGTTTATATAGTCGATTAATCGAGTACCATTAACTCTTTAGAAGATGATTCGAGTACAATTAACTCTTTACTTGGACAACAAGTTTTCAATAATCGTTACACTTAGAGATACAGATTAGTTTTATATTAAGATAGAAGATTAATCGAGTAACATTAACTCTTTAGAAGATGATTCGAGTACAATTAACTCTTTACTTGGACAACAAGTTTTCAATAATCGTTACACTTAGAGATACAGATTAGTTTTATGTTTATTTAGATGATTAATCGAGTACCATTAACTCTTTAGAAGATGATTCGAGTATAATTAACTCTTTACTTGGACAACAAGTTTTCAATAATCGTTACACTTAGAGATACAGATTAGTTTTATATTAAGATAGAAGATTAATCGAGTAACATTAACTCTTTAGAAGATGATTCGAGTACAATTAACTCTTTATTTGGACAACAAGTTTTCAATAATCGTTACAGTTAGAGATACGGATTAGTTTTATGTTTAGTTAGAAGATTAATCGAGTACCATTAACTCTTTAGAAGATGATTCGAGTACAATTAACTCTTTATTTGGACAACAAGTTTTCAATAATCGTTACACTTAGAGATACAGATTAGTTTTATGTTTATTTAGTCGATTAATCGAGTACCATTAACTCTTTAGAAGATGATTCGAGTACAATAAACTCTTTACTTGGACAACAAGTTTTCAATAATCGTTACACTTAGAGATACGGATTAGTTTTATGTTTAGTTAGAAGATTAATCGAGTACCATTAACTCTTTAGAAGATGATTCGAGTACAATAAACTCTTTGCTTGGTCAAGAAGTTTTCAATAATCGTTACACTTAGAGATACGTATTAGTTTTATGTTTAGTTAGAAGATTAATCGAGTACCATTAACTCTTTAGAAGATAATTCGAGTACTATTCACTCTTTACTTGGTCAAAAAGTTTTCAATAATCGTTACACTTAGAGATACATATTAGTTTTATGATTATTTAGAATATTAATCGAGTACCATTAACTCTTTAGAAGATGATTCGAGTACAATTAACTCTTTACTTGGACAACAAGTTTTCAATAATCGTTACACTTAGAGATACAGATTAGTTTTATATTAAGATAGAAGATTAATCGAGTAACATTAACTCTTTAGAAGATGATTCGAGTACAATTAACTCTTTATTTGGACAACAAGTTTTCAATAATCGTTACACTTAGAGATACAGATTAGTTTTATGTTTATTTAGAAGATTAATCGAGTACCATTAACTCTTTAGAAGATGATTCGAGTACAATTAACTCTTTACTTGGACAACAAGTTTTCAATAATCGTTACACTTAGAGATACGGATTAGTTTTATGTTTAGTTAGATGATTAATCGAGTACCATTAACTCTTTAGAAGATGATTCGAGTACAATAAACTCTTTACTTGCTCAAAAAGTTTTCAATAATCGTTACACTTAGAGATACAGATTAGTTTTATGTTTAGTTAGAAGATTAAGCGAGTACCATTAACTCTTTAGAAGATGATTCGAGTACTATTCACTCTTTACTTGGTCAAAAAGTTTTCAATAATCGTTACACTTAGAGATACAGATTAGTTTTATGTTTATTTAGATGATTATTCGAGTACCATTAACTCTTTAGAAGATGATTCGAGTACAATTAACTCTTTACTTGGACAACAAGTTTTCAATAATCGTTACACTTAGAGATACAGATTAGTTTTATATTAAGATAGAAGATTAATCGAGTAACATTAACTCTTTAGAAGATGATTCGAGTACAATTAACTCTTTATTTGGACAACAAGTTTTCAATAATTGTTACACTTAGAGATACAGATTAGTTTTATGTTTATTTAGAAGATTAATCGAGTAGCATTAACTCTTTAGAAGATGATTCGAGTACAATTAACTCTTTACTTGGACAACAAGTTGTCAATAATCTTTACACTTAGAGATACGGATTAGTTTTATGTTTAGTTAGAAGATTAATCGAGTACCATTAACTCTTTAGAAGATGATTCGAGTACAATAAACTCTTTACTTGGTCAAGAAGTTTTCAATAATCGTTACACTTAGAGATACGTATTAGTTTTATGTTTAGTTAGAAGATTTATCGAGTACCATTAACTCTTAAGAAGATGATTCGAGTACTATTCACTCTTTACTTGGTCAAAAAGTTTTCAATAATCGTTACACTTAGAGATACATATTAGTTTTATTATTATTTAGAATATTAATCGAGTACCATTAACTCTTTAGAAGATGATTCGAGTACAATTAACTCTTTACTTGGACAACAAGTTTTCAATAATCGTTACACTTAGAGATACAGATTAGTTTTATATTAAGATAGAAGATTAATCGAGTAACATTAACTCTTTAGAAGATGATTCGAGTACAATTAACTCTTTATTTGGACAACAAGTTTTCAATAATCGTTACACTTAGAGATACATATTAGTTTTATGATTATTTAGAAGATTAATCGAGTACAATTAACTCTCTAGAAGATGATTCGAGTACAATTAACTCTTTACTTAGACAACAATTTTTCAATAATCGTTAGACTTAGAGATACAGATTAGTTTTATGTTTATTTAGATGATTATTCGAGTACCATTAACTCTTTAGAAGATGATTCGAGTACAATTAACTCTTTACTTGGACAACAAGTTGTCAATAATCGTTACACTTAGAGATACAGATTAGTTTTATGTTTAGTTAGAAGATTAAGCGAGTACCATTAACTCTTTAGAAGATGTTTCGAGTACTATTCACTCTTACTTGGTCAAAAAGTTTTCAATAATCGTTACACTTAGAGATACATATTAGTTTTATGATTATTTAGAAGATTAATCGAGTTCCATTAACTCTTTAGAAGATGATTCGAGTACAATTAACTCTTTACTTGGACAACAAGTTTTCAATAATCGTTACACTTAGAGATACAGATTAGTTTTATGTTTATTTAGATGATTAATCGAGTACCATTAACTCTTTAGAAGATGATTCGAGTATAATTAACTATTTACTTGGACAACAAGTTTTCAATAATCGTTACACTTAGAGATACAGATTAGTTTTATATTAAGATAGAAGATTAATCGAGTAACATTAACTATTTAGAAGATGATTCGAGTACAATTAACTCTTTATTTGGACAACAAGTTTTCAATAATCGTTACACTTAGAGATACAGATTAGTTTTATGTTTATATAGTCGATTAATCGAGTACCATTAACTCTTTAGAAGATGATTCGAGTACAATAAACTCTTTATTTGGACAACAAGTTTTCAATAATCGTTACACTTAGAGATACGGATTAGTTTTATGTTTAGTTAGAAGATTAATCGAGTACCATTAACTCTTTAGAAGATGATTCGAGTACAATAAACTCTTTACTTGGTCAAGAAGTTTTCAATAATCGTTACACTTAGAGATACGTATTAGTTTTATGTTTAGTTAGAAGATTAATCGAGTACAATTAACTCTTTAGAAGATAATTCGAGTACTATTCACTCTTTACTTGGTCAAAAAGTTTTCAATAATCGTTACACTTAGAGATACATATTAGTTTTATGATTATTTAGAATATTAATCGAGTACCATTAACTCTTTAGAAGATGATTCGAGTACAATTAACTCTTTACTTGGACAACAAGTTTTCAATAATCGTTACACTTAGAGATACAGATTAGTTTTATATTAAGATAGAAGATTAATCGAGTAACATTAACTCTTTAGAAGATGATTCGAGTACAATTAACTCTTTATTTGGACAACAAGTTTTCAATAATCGTTACACTTAGAGATACGGATTAGTTTTATGTTTAGTTAGAAGATTAATCGAGTACCATTAACTCTTTAGAAGATGATTCGAGTACAATTAACTCTTTACTTGGACAACAAGTTGTCAATAATCGTTACACTTAGAGATACAGATTAGTTTTATGTTTAGTTAGAAGATTAATCGAGTACCATTAACTCTTTAGAAGATGATTCGAGTACAATAAACTCTTTACTTGGTCAAGAAGTTTTCAATAATCGTTACACTTAGAGATACGTATTAGTTTTATGTTTAGTTAGAAGATTAATCGAGTACCATTAACTCTTTAGAAGATGATTCGAGTACTATTCACTCTTTACTTTGTCAAAAAGTTTTCAATAATCGTTACACTTAGAGATACATATTAGTTTTATAATTATTTAGAAGATTAATCGAGTACCATTAACTCTTTAAAAGATGATTCGAGTACAATTAACTCTTTACTTGGACAACAAGTTTTCAATAATCGTTACACTTAGAGATACAGATTAGTTTTATATTAAGATAGAAGATTAATCGAGTAACATTAACTCTTTAGATGATGATTCGAGTACAATTAACTCTTTATTTGGACAACAAGTTTTCAATAATTGTTACACTTAGAGATACAGATTAGTTTTATGTTTATATAGTCGATTAATCGAGTACCATTAACTCTTTAGAAGATGATTCGAGTACAATTAACTCTTTACTTGGACAACAAGTTTTCAATAATCGTTACACTTAGAGATACAGGTTAGTTTTATATTAAGATAGAAGATTAATCGAGTAACATTAACTCTTTAGAAGATGATTCGAGTACAATTAACTCTTTACTTGGACAACAAGTTTTCAATAATCGTTACACTTAGAGATACAGATTAGTTTTATGTTTATTTAGATGATTAATCGAGTACCATTAACTCTTTAGAAGATGATTCGAGTATAATTAACTCTTTACTTGGACAACAAGTTTTCAATAATCGTTACACTTAGAGATACAGATTAGTTTTATATTAAGATAGAAGATTAATCGAGTAACATTAACTCTTTAGAAGATGATTCGAGTACAATTAACTCTTTATTTGGACAACAAGTTTTCAATAATCGTTACACTTAGAGATACAGATTAGTTTTATGTTTATATCGTCGATTAATCGAGTACCATTAACTCTTTAGAAGATGATTCGAGTACAATTAACTCTTTACTTGGACAACAAGTGTTCAATAATCGTTACACTTAGAGATACAGATTAGTTTTATATTAAGATAGAAGATTAATCGAGTAACATTAACTCTTTAGAAGATGATTCGAGTACAATTAACTCTTTACTTGGACAACAAGTTTTCAATAATCGTTACACTTAGAGATACAGATTAGTTTTATGTTTATTTAGATGATTAATCGAGTACCATTAACTCTTTAGAAGATGATTCGAGTATAATTAACTCTTTACATGGACAACAAGTTTTCAATAATCGTTACACTTAGAGATACAGATTAGTTTTATATTAAGATAGAAGATTAATCGAGTAACATTAACTCTTTAGAAGATGATTCGAGTACAATTAACTCTTTATTTGGACAACAAGTTTTCAATAATCGTTACACTTAGAGATACGGATTAGTTTTATGTTTAGTTAGAAGATTAATCGAGTACCATTAACTCTTTAGAAGATGATTCGAGTACAATTAACTCTTTATTTGGACAACAAGTTTTCAATAATCGTTACACTTAGAGATACAGATTAGTTTTATGTTTATTTAGTCGATTAATCGAGTACCATTAACTCTTTAGAAGATGATTCGAGTACAATAAACTCTTTACTTGGACAACAAGTTTTCAATAATCGTTACACTTAGAGATACGGATTAGTTTTATGTTTAGTTAGAAGATTAATCGAGTACCATTAACTCTTTAGAAGATGATTCGAGTACAATAAACTCTTTGCTTGGTCAAGAAGTTTTCAATAATCGTTACACTTAGAGATACGTATTAGTTTTATGTTTAGTTAGAAGATTAATCGAGTACCATTAACTCTTTAGAAGATAATTCGAGTACTATTCACTCTTTACTTGGTCAAAAAGTTTTCAATAATCGTTACACTTAGAGATACATATTAATTTTATGATTATTTAGAATATTAATCGAGTACCATTAACTCTTTAGAAGATGATTCGAGTACAATTAACTCTTTACTTGGACAACAAGTTTTCAATAATCGTTACACTTAGAGATACAGATTAGTTTTATATTAAGATAGAAGATTAATCGAGTAACATTAACTCTTTAGAAGATGATTCGAGTACAATTAACTCTTTATTTGGACAACAAGTTTTCAATAATCGTTACACTTAGAGATACAGATTAGTTTTATGTTTATTTAGAAGATTAATCGAGTACCATTAACTCTTTAGAAGATGATTCGAGTACAATTAACTCTTTACTTGGACAACAAGTTTTCAATAATCGTTACACTTAGAGATACGGATTAGTTTTATGTTTAGTTAGATGATTAATCGAGTACCATTAACTCTTTAGAAGATGATTCGAGTACAATAAACTCTTTACTTGCTCAAAAAGTTTTCAATAATCGTTACACTTAGAGATACAGATTAGTTTTATGTTTAGTTAGAAGATTAAGCGAGTACCATTAACTCTTTAGAAGATGATTCGAGTACTATTCACTCTTTACTTGGTCAAAAAGTTTTCAATAATCGTTACACTTAGAGATACAGATTAGTTTTACGTTTATTTAGATGATTATTCGAGTACCATTAACTCTTTAGAAGATGATTCGAGTACAATTAACTCTTTACTTGGACAACAAGTTTTCAATAATCGTTACACTTAGAGATACAGATTAGTTTTATATTAAGATAGAAGATTAATCGAGTAACATTAACTCTTTAGAAGATGATTCGAGTACAATTAACTCTTTATTTGGACAACAAGTTTTCAATAATTGTTACACTTAGAGATACAGATTAGTTTTATGTTTATTTAGAAGATTAATCGAGTAGCATTAACTCTTTAGAAGATGATTCGAGTACAATTAACTCTTTACTTGGACAACAAGTTGTCAATAATCTTTACACTTAGAGATACGGATTAGTTTTATGTTTAGTTAGAAGATTAATCGAGTACCATTAACTCTTTAGAAGATGATTCGAGTACAATAAACTCTTTACTTGGTCAAGAAGTTTTCAATAATCGTTACACTTAGAGATACGTATTAGTTTTATGTTTAGTTAGAAGATTTATCGAGTACCATTAACTCTTAAGAAGATGATTCGAGTACTATTCACTCTTTACTTGGTCAAAAAGTTTTCAATAATCGTTACACTTAGAGATACATATTAGTTTTATTATTATTTAGAATATTAATCGAGTACCATTAACTCTTTAGAAGATGATTCGAGTACAATTAACTCTTTACTTGGACAACAAGTTTTCAATAATCGTTACACTTAGAGATACAGATTAGTTTTATATTAAGATAGAAGATTAATCGAGTAACATTAACTCTTTAGAAGATGATTCGAGTACAATTAACTCTTTATTTGGACAACAAGTTTTCAATAATCGTTACACTTAGAGATACATATTAGTTTTATGATTATTTAGAAGATTAATCGAGTACAATTAACTCTCTAGAAGATGATTCGAGTACAATTAACTCTTTACTTAGACAACAATTTTTCAATAATCGTTAGACTTAGAGATACAGATTAGTTTTATGTTTATTTAGATGATTATTCGAGTACCATTAACTCTTTAGAAGATGATTCGAGTACAATTAACTCTTTACTTGGACAACAAGTTTTCAATAATCGTTACACTTAGAGATACGGATTAGTTTTATGTTTAGTTAGAAGATTAATCGAGTACCATTAACTCTTTAGAAGATGATTCGAGTACTATTCATTATTTACTTGGTCAAAAAGTTTTCAATAATCGTTACACTTAGAGATACATATTAGTTTTATGATTATTTAGAAGATTAATCGAGTACAATTAACTCTCTAGAAGATGATTGGAGTACAATTAACTCTTTACTTAGACAACAAGTTTTCAATAATCGTTACACTTAGAGATACAGATTAGTTTTATGTTTATTTAGATGATTAATCGAGTACCATTAACTCTTTAGAAAATGATTCGAGTAAAATTAACTCTTTACTTGGACAACATGTTTTCAATAATCGTTACACTTAGAGATACGGATTAGTTTTATGATTAGTTAGAAGATTAATCGAGTACCATTAACTCTTTAGAAAATGATTCGAGTACAATAAACTCTTTACTTGGTCAAGAAGTTTTCAATAATCGTTACACTTAGAGATACGTATTAGTTTAATGTTTAGTTAGAAGATTAATCGAGTACCATTAACTCTTTAGAAGATGATTCGAGTACTATTCACTCTTTACTTGGTCAAAAAGTTTTCAATAATCGTTACATATTAGTTTTATGATTATTTAGAATATTAATCGAGTACCATTAACTCTTTAGAAGATGATTCGAGTACAATAAACTATTTACTTGGACAACAAGTTTTCAATAATCGTTACACTTAGAGATACAGATTAGTTTCATGTTTAGTTAGAAGATTAATCGAGTACCATTAACTCTTTAGAAGATGATTCGAGTACAATAAACACTTTACTTGGTCAAGAAGTTTTCAATAATCGTTACACTTAGAGATACATATTAGTTTTATGTTTAGTTAGAAGATTAATCGAGTACCATTAACTCTTTAGAAGATGATTCGAGTACTATTCACTCTTTACTTGGTCAAAAAGTTTTCAATAATCGTTACACTTAGAGATACATATTAGTTTTATGATTATTTAGAATATTAATCGAGTACCATTAACTCTTTAGAAGATGATTCGAGTACAATTAACTCTTTACTTGGACAACAAGTTTTCTATAATCGTTACACTTAGAGATACAGATTAGTTTTATATTAAGATAGAAGATTAATCGAGTAACATTAACTCTTTAGAAGATGATTCGAGTACAATTAACTCTTTATTTGGACAACAAGTTTTCAATAATTGTTACACTTAGAGATACAGATTAGTTTTATGTTTATTTAGGAGATTAATCGAGTACCATTAACTCTTTAGAAGATGATTCGAGTACAATTAACTCTTTACTTGGACAACAAGTTTTCTATAATCGTTACACTTAGAGATACGGATTAGTTTTATGTTTAGTTAGATGATTAATCGAGTACCATTAACTCTTTAGAAGATGATTCGAGTACAATAAACTCTTTACTTGGTCAAGAAGTTTTCAATAATCGTTACACTTAGAGATACGGATTAGTTTTATGTTTAGTTAGATGATTAATCGAGTACCATTAACTCTTTAGAAGATGATTCGAGTACAATAAACTCTTTACTTGGTCAAGAAGTTTTCAATAATCGTTACACTTAGAGATACGAATTAGTTTTATGTTTAGTTAGAAGATTAAGCGAGTACCATTAACTCTTTAGAAGATGATTCGAGTACTATTCACTCTTTACTTGGTCAAAAAGTTTTCAATAATCGTTACACTTAGAGATACATATTAGTTTTATAATTATTTAGAATATTAATCGAGTACCATTAACTCTCTAGAAGATGATTCGAGTACAATTAACTCTTTAATTGGACAACAAGTTTTCAATAATCGTTACACTTAGAGATACAGATTAGTTTTATGTTTATTTAGATGATTATTCGAGTACCATTAACTCTTTAGAAGATGATTCGAGTACAATTAACTCTTTACTTGGACAACAAGTTTTCAATAATCGTTACACTTAGAGATACGGATTAGTTTTATGTTTAGTTAGAAGATTAATCGAGTACCATTAACTCTTTAGAAGATGATTCGAGTACTATTCATTCTTTACTTGGTCAAAAAGTTTTCAATAATCGTTACACTTAGAGATACATATTAGTTTTATGATTATTTAGAAGATTAATCGAGTACAATTAACTCTCTAGAAGATGATTCGAGTACAATTAACTCTTTACTTAGACAACAAGTTTTCAATAATCGTTACACTTAGACATACAGATTAGTTTTATGTTTATTTAGATGATTATTCGAGTACCATTAACTCTTTAGAAGATAATTCGAGTACAATTAACTCTTTACTTGGACAACAAGTTTTCAATAATCGTTACACTTAGAGATACAGATTAGTTTTATATTAAGATAGAAGATTAATCGAGTAACATTAACTCTTTAGAAGATGATTCGAGTACAATTAACTCTTTATTTGGACAACAAGTTTTCAATAATCGTTACACTTAGAGATACATATTAGTTTTATGATTATTTAGAAGATTAATCGAGTACAATTAACTCTCTAGAAGATGATTCGAGTACAATTAACTCTTTACTTGGACTACAAGTTTTCAATAATCGTTACACCTAGAGATACGGATTAGTTTTATGTTTATTTAGATGATTAATCGAGTACCATTAACTCTTTAGAAAATGATTCGAGTACAATTAACTCTTTACTTGGACAACATGTTTTCAATAATCGTTACACTTAGAGATACAGATTAGTTTTCTATTAAGATAGAAGATTAATCGAGTAACATTAACTCTTTAGAAGATGATTCGAGTACAATTAACTCTTTATTTGGACAACAAGTTTTCAATAATTGTTACACTTAGAGATACAGATTAGTTTTATGTTTATTTAGAAGATTAATCGAGTACCATTAACTCTTTAGAAGATGATTCGAGTACAATTAACTCTTTACTTGGACTACAAGTTTTCAATAATCGTTACACCTAGAGATACGGATTAGTTTTATGTTTATTTAGATGATTAATCGAGTACCATTAACTCTTTAGAAAATGATTCGAGTACAATTAACTCTTTACTTGGACAACATGTTTTCAATAATCGTTACACTTAGAGATACGGATTAGTTTTATGTTTAGTTAGAAGATTAATCGAGTACCATTAACTCTTTAGAAGATGATTCGAGTACAATAAACTCTTTACTTGGTCAAGAAGTTTTCAATAATCGTTACACTTAGAGATACGTATTAGTTTAATGTTTAGTTAGAAGATTAATCGAGTACCATTAACTCTTTAGAAGATGATTCGAGTACTATTCACTCTTTACTTGGTCAAAAAGTTTTCAATAATCGTTACACTTAGAGATACATATTAGTTTTATGATTATTTAGAATATTAATCGAGTAATATTAACTCTTTAGAAGATGATTCGAGTACAATAAACTCTTTACTTGGACAACAAGTTTTCAATAATCGTTACACTTAGAGATACATATTAGTTTTATGTTTAGTTAGAAGATTAATCGAGTACCATTAACTCTTTAGAAGATGATTCGAGTACTATTCACTCTTTACTTGGTCAAGAAGTTTTCAATAATCGTTACACTTAGAGATACATATTAGTTTTATGTTTAGTTAGAAGATTAATCGAGTACCATTAACTCTTTAGAAGATGATTCGAGTACTATTCACTCTTTACTTGGTCAAAAAGTTTTCAATAATCGTTACACTTAGAGATACATATTAGTTTTATGATTATTTAGAATATTAATCGAGTACCATTAACTCTTTAGAAGATGATTCGAGTACAATTAACTCTTTACTTGGACTACAAGTTTTCAATAATCGTTACACTTAGAGATACGGATTAGTTTTATGTTTATTTAGATAATTAATCGAGTACCATTAACTCTTTAGAAAATGATTCGAGTACAATTAACTCTTTACTTGGACAACATGTTTTCAATAATCGTTACACTTAGAGATACGGATTAGTTTTATGTTTAGTTAGAAGATTAATCGAGTACCATTAACTCTTTAGAAGATGATTCGAGTACAATAAACTCTTTACTTGGTCAAGAAGTTTTCAATAATCGTTACACTTAGAGATACGTATTAGTTTAATGTTTAGTTAGAAGATTAATCGAGTACCATTAACTCTTTAGAAGATGATTCGAGTACTATTCACTCTTTACTTGGTCAAAAAGTTTTCAATAATCGTTACACTTAGAGATACATATTAGTTTTATGATTATTTAGAATATTAATCGAGTACCATTAACTCTTTAGAAGATGATTCGAGTACAATAAACTCTTTACTTGGACAACAAGTTTTCAATAATCGTTACACTTAGAGATACATATTAGTTTTATGTTTAGTTAGAAGATTAATCGAGTACCATTAACTCTTTAGAAGATGATTCGAGTACAATTAACTCTTTACTTGGACAACAAGTTTTCAATAATCGTTACACTTAGAGATACGGATTAGTTTTATGTTTAGTTAGAAGATTAATCGAGTACCATTAACTCTTTAGAAGATGATTCGAGTACTATTCATTATTTACTTGGTCAAAAAGTTTTCAATAATCGTTACACTTAGAGATACGGATTAGTTTTATGTTTAGTTAGAAGATTAATCGAGTACCATTAACTCTTTAGAAGATGATTCGAGTACAATTAACTCTTTACTTGGACAACAAGTTGTCAATAATCGTTACACTTAGAGATACAGATTAGTTTTATGTTTAGTTAGAATATTAATCGAGTACTATTAACTCTTTAGAAGATGATTCGAGTACAATAAACTCTTTACTTGGTCAAGAAGTTTTCAATAATCGTTACACTTAGAGATACGTATTAGTTTTATGTTTAGTTAGAAGATTAATCGAGTACCATTAACTCTTTAGAAGATGATTCGAGTACTATTCACTCTTTACTTGGTCAAAAAGTTTTCAATAATCGTTACACTTAGAGATACATATTAGTTTTATGATTATTTAGAATATTAATCGAGTACCATTAACTCTTTAGAAGATGATTCGAGTACAATAAACTCTTTACTTGGACAACAAGTTTTCAATAATCGTTACACTTAGAGATACATATTAGTTTTATGATTATTTAGAAGATTAATCGAGTACAATTAACTCTCTAGAAGATGATTCGAGTACAATTAACTCTTTACTTAGACAACAATTTTTCAATAATCGTTAGACTTAGAGATACAGATTAGTTTTATGTTTATTTAGATGATTATTCGAGTACCATTAACTCTTTAGAAGATGATTCGAGTACAATTAACTCTTTACTTGGACAACAAGTTTTCAATAATCGTTACACTTAGAGATACGGATTAGTTTTATGTTTAGTTAGAAGATTAATCGAGTACCATTAACTCTTTAGAAGATGATTCGAGTACTATTCATTATTTACTTGGTCAAAAAGTTTTCAATAATCGTTACACTTAGAGATACATATTAGTTTTATGATTATTTAGAAGATTAATCGAGTACAATTAACTCTCTAGAAGATGATTGGAGTACAATTAACTCTTTACTTAGACAACAAGTTTTCAATAATCGTTACACTTAGAGATACAGATTAGTTTTATGTTTATTTAGATGATTATTCGAGTACCATTAACTCTTTAGAAGATGATTCGAGTACAATTAACTCTTTACTTGGGTAACAAGTTTTCAATAATCGTTACACTTAGAGATACAGATTAGTTTTATATTAAGATAGAAGATTAATCGAGTAACATTAACTCTTTAGAAGACGATTCGAGTACAATTAACTCTTTATTTGGACAACAAGTTTTCTATAATCGTTACACTTAGAGATACAGATTAGTTTTATATTAAGATAGAAGATTAATCGAGTAACATTAACTCTTTAGAAGATGATTCGAGTACAATTAACTCTTTATTTGGACAACAAGTTTTCAATAATTGTTACACTTAGAGATACAGATAAGTTTTATGTTTATTTAGAAGATTAATCGAGTACCATTAACTCTTTAGAAGATGATTCGAGTACAATTAACTCTTTACTTGGTCAAGAAGTTTTCAATAATCGTTACACTTAGAGATACGGATTAGTTTTATGTTTAGTTAGATGATTAATCGAGTACCATTAACTCTTTAGAAGATGATTCGAGTACAATAAACTCTTTACTTGGTCAAGAAGTTTTCAATAATCGTTACACTTAGAGATACGGATTAGTTTTATGTTTAGTTAGAAGATTAAGCGAGTACCATTAACTCTTTAGAAGATGATTCGAGTACTATTCACTCTTTACTTGGTCAAAAAGTTTTCAATAATCGTTACACTTAGAGATACATATTAGTTTTATGATTATTTAGAATATTAATCGAGTACCATTAACTCTCTAGAAGATGATTCGAGTACAATTAACTCTTTAATTGGACAACAAGTTTTCAATAATCGTTACACTTAGAGATACAGATTAGTTTTATATTAAGATAGAAGATTAATCGAGTAACATTAACTCTTTAGAAGATGATTCGAGTACAATTAACTCTTTATTTGGACAACAAGTTTTCAATAATCGTTACACTGAGAGATACATATTAGGTTTATGATTATTTAGAAGATTAATCGAGTACAATTAACTCTCTAGAAGATGATTCGAGTACAATTAACTCTTTACTTAGACAACAAGTTTTCAATAATCGTTACACTTAGAGATACAGATTAGTTTTATGTTTATTTAGATGATTATTCGAGTACCATTGACTCTTTAGAAGATGATTCGAGTACAATTAACTCTTTACTTGGACAACAAGTTTTCAATAATCGTTACACTTAGAGATACGGATTAGTTTTCTGTTTAGTTAGAAGATTAATCGAGTACCATTAACTCTTTAGAAGATGATTCGAGTACTATTCATTCTTTACTTGGTCAAAAAGTTTTCAATAATCGTTACACTTAGAGATACATATTAGTTTTATGATTATTTAGAAGATTAATCGAGTACAATTAACTCTCTAGAAGATGATTCGAGTACAATTAACTCTTTACTTAGACAACAAGTTTTCAATAATCGTTACACTGAGAGATACAGATTAGTTTTATGTTTATTTAGATGATTATTCGAGTACCATTAACTCTTTAGAACATGATTCGAGTACAATTAACTCTTTACTTGGACAACAAGTTTTCAATAATCGTTACACTTAGAGATACGGATTAGTTTTATGTTTAGTTAGAAGATTAATCGAGTACCATTAACTCTTTAGAAGATGATTCGAGTACTATTCATTCTTTACTTGGTCAAAAAGTTTTCAATAATCGTTACACTTAGAGATACATATTAGTTTTATGATTATTTAGAATATTAATCGAGTACCATTAACTCTTTAGAAGATGATTCGAGTACAATAAACTCTTTACTTGGACAACAAGTTTTCAATAATCGTTACACTTAGAGATACAGATTAGTTTTATGTTTAGTTAGAAGATTAATCGAGTACCATTAACTCTTTAGAAGATGATTCGAGTACAATAAACTCTTTACTTGGTCAAGAAGTTTTCAATAATCGTTACACTTAGAGATACATATTAGTTTTATGTTTAGTTAGAAGATTAATCGAGTACCATTAACTCTTTAGAAGATGATTCGAGTACA
Source organism: Scutellaria galericulata (assembly GCA_946896805.1). Lineage (NCBI taxonomy): Eukaryota > Viridiplantae > Streptophyta > Magnoliopsida > Lamiales > Lamiaceae > Scutellaria > Scutellaria galericulata. The sequence goes on along the minus strand of OX335792.1, from coordinate 7,529,585 downwards.
ATGCACTCTTTACTTGGTCAAAAAGTTTTCAATAATCGTTACACTTAGAGATACATATTAGTTTTATGATTATTTAGAATATTAATCGAGTACCATTAACTCTTTAGAAGATGATTCGAGTACAATTAACTCTTTACTTGGACAACAAGTTTTCTATAATCGTTACACTTAGAGATACAGATTAGTTTTATATTAAGATAGAAGATTAATCGAGTAACATTAACTCTTTAGAAGATGATTCGAGTACAATTAACTCTTTACTTGGACTACAAGTTTTCAATAATCGTTACACCTAGAGATACGGATTAGTTTTATGTTTATTTAGATGATTAATCGAGTACCATTAACTCTTTAGAAAATGATTCGAGTACAATTAACTCTTTACTTGGACAACATGTTTTCAATAATCGTTACACTTAGAGATACGGATTAGTTTTATGTTTAGTTAGAAGATTAATCGAGTACCATTAACTCTTTAGAAGATGATTCGAGTACAATAAACTCTTTACTTGGTCAAGAAGTTTTCAATAATCGTTACACTTAGAGATACATATTAGTTTTATGATTATTTAGAATATTAATCGAGTACCATTAACTCTTTAGAAGATGATTCGAGTACAATAAACTATTTACTTGGACAACAAGTTTTCAATAATCGTTACACTTAGAGATACAGATTAGTTTCATGTTTAGTTAGAAGATTAATCGAGTACCATTAACTCTTTAGAAGATGATTCCAGTACAATAAACACTTTACTTGGTCAAGAAGTTTTCAATAATCGTTACACTTAGAGATACATATTAGTTTTATGTTTAGTTAGAAGATTAATCGAGTACCATTAACTCTTTAGAAGATGATTCGAGTACTATTCACTCTTTACTTGGTCAAAAAGTTTTCAATAATCGTTACACTTAGAGATACATATTAGTTTTATGATTATTTAGAATATTAATCGAGTACCATTAACTCTTTAGAAGATGATTCGAGTACAATTAACTCTTTACTTGGACAACAAGTTTTCTATAATCGTTACACTTAGAGATACAGATTAGTTTTATATTAAGATAGAAGATTAATCGAGTAACATTAACTCTTTAGAAGATGATTCGAGTACAATTAACTCTTTATTTGGACAACAAGTTTTCAATAATTGTTACACTTAGAGATACAGATTAGTTTTATGTTTATTTAGGAGATTAATCGAGTACCATTAACTCTTTAGAAGATGATTCGAGTACAATTAACTCTTTACTTGGACAACAAGTTTTCTATAATTGTTACACTTAGAGATACGGATTAGTTTTATGTTTAGTTAGATGATTAATCGAGTACCATTAACTCTTTAGAAGATGATTCGAGTACAATAAACTCTTTACTTGGTCAAGAAGTTTTCAATAATCGTTACACTTAGAGATACGGATTAGTTTTATGTTTAGTTAGATGATTAATCGAGTACCATTAACTCTTTAGAAGATGATTCGAGTACAATAAACTCTTTACTTGGTCAAGAAGTTTTCAATAATCGTTACACTTAGAGATACGAATTAGTTTTATGTTTAGTTAGAAGATTAAGCGAGTACCATTAACTCTTTAGAAGATGATTCGAGTACTATTCACTCTTTACTTGGTCAAAAAGTTTTCAATAATCGTTACACTTAGAGATACATATTAGTTTTATAATTATTTAGAATATTAATCGAGTACCATTAACTCTCTAGAAGATGATTCGAGTACAATTAACTCTTTAATTGGACAACAAGTTTTCAATAATCGTTACACTTAGAGATACAGATTAGTTTTATGTTTATTTAGATGATTATTCGAGTACCATTAACTCTTTAGAAGATGATTCGAGTGCAATTAACTCTTTACTTGGACAACAAGTTTTCAATAATCGTTACACTTAGAGATACGGATTAGTTTTATGTTTAGTTAGAAGATTAATCGAGTACCATTAACTCTTTAGAAGATGATTCGAGTACTATTCATTCTTTACTTGGTCAAAAAGTTTTCAATAATCGTTACACTTAGAGATACATATTAGTTTTATGATTATTTAGAAGATTAATCGAGTACAATTAACTCTCTAGAAGATGATTCGAGTACAATTAACTCTTTACTTAGACAACAAGTTTTCAATAATCGTTACACTTAGACATACAGATTAGTTTTATGTTTATTTAGATGATTATTCGAGTACCATTAACTCTTTAGAAGATAATTCGAGTACAATTAACTCTTTACTTGGACAACAAGTTTTCAATAATCGTTACACTTAGAGATACAGATTAGTTTTATATTAAGATAGAAGATTAATCGAGTAACATTAACTCTTTAGAAGATGATTCGAGTACAATTAACTCTTTATTTGGACAACAAGTTTTCAATAATCGTTACACTTAGAGATACATATTAGTTTTATGATTATTTAGAAGATTAATCGAGTACAATTAACTCTCTAGAAGATGATTCGAGTACAATTAACTCTTTACTTGGACTACAAGTTTTCAATAATCGTTACACCTAGAGATACGGATTAGTTTTATGTTTATTTAGATGATTAATCGAGTACCATTAACTCTTTAGAAAATGATTCGAGTACAATTAACTCTTTACTTGGACAACATGTTTTCAATAATCGTTACACTTAGAGATACAGATTAGTTTTCTATTAAGATAGAAGATTAATCGAGTAACATTAACTCTTTAGAAGATGATTCGAGTACAATTAACTCTTTATTTGGACAACAAGTTTTCAATAATTGTTACACTTAGAGATACAGATTAGTTTTATGTTTATTTAGAAGATTAATCGAGTACCATTAACTCTTTAGAAGATGATTCGAGTACAATTAACTCTTTACTTGGACTACAAGTTTTCAATAATCGTTACACCTAGAGATACGGATTAGTTTTATGTTTATTTAGATGATTAATCGAGTACCATTAACTCTTTAGAAAATGATTCGAGTACAATTAACTCTTTACTTGGACAACATGTTTTCAATAATCGTTACACTTAGAGATACAGATTAGTTTTATGTTTAGTTAGAAGATTAATCGAGTACCATTAACTCTTTAGAAGATGATTCGAGTACAATAAACTCTTTACTTGGTCAAGAAGTTTTCAATAATCGTTACACTTAGAGATACGTATTAGTTTAATGTTTAGTTAGAAGATTAATCGAGTACCATTAACTCTTTAGAAGATGATTCGAGTACTATTCACTCTTTACTTGGTCAAAAAGTTTTCAATAATCGTTACACTTAGAGATACATATTAGTTTTATGATTATTTAGAATATTAATCGAGTAATATTAACTCTTTAGAAGATGATTCGAGTACAATAAACTCTTTACTTGGACAACAAGTTTTCAATAATCGTTACACTTAGAGATACATATTAGTTTTATGTTTAGTTAGAAGATTAATCGAGTACCATTAACTCATTAGAAGATGATTCGAGTACTATTCACTCTTTACTTGGTCAAGAAGTTTTCAATAATCGTTACACTTAGAGATACATATTAGTTTTATGTTTAGTTAGAAGATTAATCGAGTACCATTAACTCTTTAGAAGATGATTCGAGTACTATTCACTCTTTACTTGGTCAAAAAGTTTTCAATAATCGTTACACTTAGAGATACATATTAGTTTTATGATTATTTAGAATATTAATCGAGTACCATTAACTCTTTAGAAGATGATTCGAGTACAATTAACTCTTTACTTGGACTACAAGTTTTCAATAATCGTTACACTTAGAGATACGGATTAGTTTTATGTTTATTTAGATAATTAATCGAGTACCATTAACTCTTTAGAAAATGATTCGAGTACAATTAACTCTTTACTTGGACAACATGTTTTCAATAATCGTTACACTTAGAGATACGGATTAGTTTTATGTTTAGTTAGAAGATTAATCGAGTACCATTAACTCTTTAGAAGATGATTCGAGTACAATAAACTCTTTACTTGGTCAAGAAGTTTTCAATAATCGTTACACTTAGAGATACGTATTAGTTTAATGTTTAGTTAGAAGATTAATCGAGTACCATTAACTCTTTAGAAGATGATTCGAGTACTATTCACTCTTTACTTGGTCAAAAAGTTTTCAATAATCGTTACACTTAGAGATACATATTAGTTTTATGATTATTTAGAATATTAATCGAGTACCATTAACTCTTTAGAAGATGATTCGAGTACAATAAACTCTTTACTTGGACAACAAGTTTTCAATAATCGTTACACTTAGAGATACATATTAGTTTTATGTTTAGTTAGAAGATTAATCGAGTACCATTAACTCTTTAGAAGATGATTCGAGTACAATTAACTCTTTACTTGGACAACAAGTTTTCAATAATCGTTACACTTAGAGATACGGATTAGTTTTATGTTTAGTTAGAAGATTAATCGAGTACCATTAACTCTTTAGAAGATGATTCGAGTACTATTCATTATTTACTTGGTCAAAAAGTTTTCAATAATCGTTACACTTAGAGATACGGATTAGTTTTATGTTTAGTTAGAAGATTAATCGAGTACCATTAACTCTTTAGAAGATGATTCGAGTACAATTAACTCTTTACTTGGACAACAAGTTGTCAATAATCGTTACACTTAGAGATACAGATTAGTTTTATGTTTAGTTAGAATATTAATCGAGTACTATTAACTCTTTAGAAGATGATTCGAGTACAATAAACTCTTTACTTGGTCAAGAAGTTTTCAATAATCGTTACACTTAGAGATACGTATTAGTTTTATGTTTAGTTAGAAGATTAATCGAGTACCATTAACTCTTTAGAAGATGATTCGAGTACTATTCACTCTTTACTTGGTCAAAAAGTTTTCAATAATCGTTACACTTAGAGATACATATTAGTTTTATGATTATTTAGAATATTAATCGAGTACCATTACTCTTTAGAAGATGATTCGAGTACAATAAACTCTTTACTTGGACAACAAGTTTTCAATAATCGTTACACTTAGAGATACATATTAGTTTTATGATTATTTAGAAGATTAATCGAGTACAATTAACTCTCTAGAAGATGATTCGAGTACAATTAACTCTTTACTTAGACAACAATTTTTCAATAATCGTTAGACTTAGAGATACAGATTAGTTTTATGTTTATTTAGATGATTATTCGAGTACCATTAACTCTTTAGAAGATGATTCGAGTACAATTAACTCTTTACTTGGACAACAAGTTTTCAATAATCGTTACACTTAGAGATACGGATTAGTTTTATGTTTAGTTAGAAGATTAATCGAGTACCATTAACTCTTTAGAAGATGATTCGAGTACTATTCATTATTTACTTGGTCAAAAAGTTTTCAATAATCGTTACACTTAGAGATACATATTAGTTTTATGATTATTTAGAAGATTAATCGAGTACAATTAACTCTCTAGAAGATGATTGGAGTACAATTAACTCTTTACTTAGACAACAAGTTTTCAATAATCGTTACACTTAGAGATACAGATTAGTTTTATGTTTATTTAGATGATTATTCGAGTACCATTAACTCTTTAGAAGATGATTCGAGTACAATTAACTCTTTACTTGGGTAACAAGTTTTCAATAATCGTTACACTTAGAGATACAGATTAGTTTTATATTAAGATAGAAGATTAATCGAGTAACATTAACTCTTTAGAAGACGATTCGAGTACAATTAACTCTTTATTTGGACAACAAGTTTTCTATAATCGTTACACTTAGAGATACAGATTAGTTTTATATTAAGATAGAAGATTAATCGAGTAACATTAACTCTTTAGAAGATGATTCGAGTACAATTAACTCTTTATTTGGATAACAAGTTTTCAATAATTGTTACACTTAGAGATACAGATAAGTTTTATGTTTATTTAGAAGATTAATCGAGTACCATTAACTCTTTAGAAGATGATTCGAGTACAATTAACTCTTTACTTGGTCAAGAAGTTTTCAATAATCGTTACACTTAGAGATACGGATTAGTTTTATGTTTAGTTAGATGATTAATCGAGTACCATTAACTCTTTAGAAGATGATTCGAGTACAATAAACTCTTTACTTGGTCAAGAAGTTTTCAATAATCGTTACACTTAGAGATACGGATTAGTTTTATGTTTAGTTAGAAGATTAAGCGAGTACCATTAACTCTTTAGAAGATGATTCGAGTACTATTCACTCTTTACTTGGTCAAAAAGTTTTCAATAATCGTTACACTTAGAGATACATATTAGTTTTATGATTATTTAGAATATTAATCGAGTACCATTAACTCTCTAGAAGATGATTCGAGTACAATTAACTCTTTAATTGGACAACAAGTTTTCAATAATCGTTACACTTAGAGATACAGATTAGTTTTATATTAAGATAGAAGATTAATCGAGTAACATTAACTCTTTAGAAGATGATTCGAGTACAATTAACTCTTTATTTGGACAACAAGTTTTCAATAATCGTTACACTGAGAGATACATATTAGGTTTATGATTATTTAGAAGATTAATCGAGTACAATTAACTCTCTAGAAGATGATTCGAGTACAATTAACTCTTTACTTAGACAACAAGTTTTCAATAATCGTTACACTTAGAGATACAGATTAGTTTTATGTTTATTTAGATGATTATTCGAGTACCATTGACTCTTTAGAAGATGATTCGAGTACAATTAACTCTTTACTTGGACAACAAGTTTTCAATAATCGTTACACTTAGAGATACGGATTAGTTTTCTGTTTAGTTAGAAGATTAATCGAGTACCATTAACTCTTTAGAAGATGATTCGAGTACTATTCATTCTTTACTTGGTCAAAAAGTTTTCAATAATCGTTACACTTAGAGATACATATTAGTTTTATGATTATTTAGAAGATTAATCGAGTACAATTAACTCTCTAGAAGATGATTCGAGTACAATTAACTCTTTACTTAGACAACAAGTTTTCAATAATCGTTACACTGAGAGATACAGATTAGTTTTATGTTTATTTAGATGATTATTCGAGTACCATTAACTCTTTAGAACATGATTCGAGTACAATTAACTCTTTACTTGGACAACAAGTTTTCAATAATCGTTACACTTAGAGATACGGATTAGTTTTATGTTTAGTTAGAAGATTAATCGAGTACCATTAACTCTTTAGAAGATGATTCGAGTACTATTCATTCTTTACTTGGTCAAAAAGTTTTCAATAATCGTTACACTTAGAGATACATATTAGTTTTATGATTATTTAGAATATTAATCGAGTACCATTAACTCTTTAGAAGATGATTCGAGTACAATAAACTCTTTACTTGGACAACAAGTTTTCAATAATCGTTACACTTAGAGATACAGATTAGTTTTATGTTTAGTTAGAAGATTAATCGAGTACCATTAACTCTTTAGAAGATGATTCGAGTACAATAAACTCTTTACTTGGTCAAGAAGTTTTCAATAATCGTTACACTTAGAGATACATATTAGTTTTATGTTTAGTTAGAAGATTAATCGAGTACCATTAACTCTTTAGAAGATGATTCGAGTACAATGCACTCTTTACTTGGTCAAAAAGTTTTCAATAATCGTTACACTTAGAGATACATATTAGTTTTATGATTATTTAGAATATTAATCGAGTACCATTAACTCTTTAGAAGATGATTCGAGTACAATTAACTCTTTACTTGGACAACAAGTTTTCTATAATCGTTACACTTAGAGATACAGATTAGTTTTATAGTAAGATAGAAGATTAATCGAGTAACATTAACTCTTTAGAAGATGATTCGAGTACAATTAACTCTTTAATTGGACAACAAGTTTTCAATAATCGTTACACTTAGAGATACAGATTAGTTTTATATTAAGATAGAAGATTAATCGAGTAACATTAACTCTTTAGAAGATGATTCGAGTACAATTAACTCTTTATTTGGACAACAAGTTTTCAATAATCGTTACACTTAGAGATACATATTAGTTTTATGATTATTTAGAAGATTAATCGAGTACAATTAACTCTCTAGAAGATGATTCGAGTACAATTAACTCTTTACTTAGACAACAAGTTTTCAATAATCGTTACACTTAGAGATACAGATTAGTTTTATGTTTATTTAGAAGATTAATCGAGTACCATTAACTCTTTAGAAGATGATTCGAGTACAATTAACTCTTTACTTGGACAACAAGTTTTCAATAATCGTTACACTTAGAGATACGGATTAGTTTTATGTTTAGTTAGATGATTAATCGAGTACCATTAACTCTTTAGAAGATGATTCGAGTACAATAAACTCTTTACTTGATCAAGAAGTTTTCAATAATCGTTACACTTAGAGATACGGATTAGTTTTATGTTTAGTTAGATGATTAATCGAGTACCATTAACTCTTTAGAAGATGATTCGAGTACAATAAACTCTTTACTTGGTCAAGAAGTTTTCAATAATCGTTACACTTAGAGATACGAATTAGTTTTATGTTTAGTTAGAAGATTAAGCGAGTACCATTAACTCTTTAGAAGATGATTCGAGTACTATTCACTCTTTACTTGATCAAAAAGTTTTCAATATTCGTTACACTTAGAGATACATATTAGTTTTATGATTATTTAGAATATTAATCGAGTACCATTAACTCTCTAGAAGATGATTCGAGTACAATTAACTCTTTAATTGGACAACAAGTTTTCAATAATCGTTACACTTAGAGATACAGATTAGTTTTATGTTTATTTAGATGATTATTCGAGTACCATTAACTGTTTAGAAGATAATTCGAGTACAATTAACTCTTTACTTGGACAACAAGTTTTCAATAATCGTTACACTTAGAGATACAGATTAGTTTTATATTAAGATAGAAGATTAATCGAGTAACATTAACTCTTTAGAAGATGATTCGAGTACAATTAACTCTTTATTTGGACAACAAGTTTTCAATAATCGTTACACTTAGAGATACATATTAGTTTTATGATTATTTAGAAGATTAATCGAGTACAATTAACTCTCTAGAAGATGATTCGAGTACAATTAACTCTTTACTTAGACAACAAGTTTTCAATAATCGTTACACTTAGAGATACAGATTAGTTTTATGTTTATTTAGATGATTATTCGAGTACCATTAACTCTTTAGAAGATAATTCGAGTAAAATTAACTCTTTACTTGGACAACATGTTTTCAATAATCGTTACACTTAGAGATACGGATTAGTTTTATGATTAGTTAGAAGATTAATCGAGTACCATTAACTCTTTAGAAGATGATTCGAGTACAATAAACTCTTTACTTGGTCAAGAAGTTTTCAATAATCGTTACACTTAGAGATACGGATTAGTTTTATGTTTAGTTAGAAGATTAATCGAGTACCATTAACTCTTTAGAAGATGATTCGAGTACTATTCACTCTTTACTTGGTCAAAAAGTTTTCAATAATCGTTACACTTAGAGATACATATTAGTTTTATGATTATTTAGAATATTAATCGAGTACCATTAACTCTCTAGAAGATGATTCGAGTACAATTAACTCTTTAATTGGACAACAAGTTTTCAATAATCGTTACACTTAGAGATACAGATTAGTTTTATGTTTATTTAGATGATTATTCGAGTACCATTAACTCTTTAGAAGATAATTCGAGTACAATTAACTCTTTACTTGGACAACAAGTTTTCAATAATCGTTACACTTAGAGATACAGATTAGTTTTATATTAAGATAGAAGATTAATCGAGTAACATTAACTCTTTAGAAGATGATTCGAGTACAATTAACTCTTTATTTGGACAACAAGTTTTCAATAATCGTTACACTTAGAGATACATATTAGTTTTATGATTATTTAGAAGATTAATCGAGTACAATTAACTCTCTAGAAGATGATTCGAGTACAATTAACTCTTTACTTAGACAACAAGTTTTCAATAATCGTTACACTTAGAGATACAGATTAGTTTTATGTTTATTTAGATGATTATTCGAGTACAATTAACTCTCTAGAAGATGATTCGAGTACAATTAACTCTTTACTTAGACAACAAGTTTTCAATAATCGTTACACTTAGAGATACAGATTAGTTTTATGTTTATTTAGATGATTATTCGAGTACCATTAACTCTTTAGAAGATAATTCGAGTAAAATTAACTCTTTACTTGGACAACATGTTTTCAATAATCGTTACACTTAGAGATACGGATTAGTTTTATGATTAGTTAGAAGATTAATCGAGTACCATTAACTCTTTAGAAGATGATTCGAGTACAATAAACTCTTTACTTGGTCAAGAAGTTTTCAATAATCGTTACACTTAGAGATACGTATTAGTTTAATATTTAGTTAGAAGATTAATCGAGTACCATTAACTCTTTAGAAGATGATTCGAGTACTATTCACTCTTTACTTGGTCAAAAAGTTTTCAATAATCGTTACACTTAGAGATACATATTAGTTTTATGATTATTTAGAATATTAATCGAGTACCATTAACTCTTTAGAAGATGATTCGAGTACAATAAACTATTTACTTGGACAACAAGTTTTCAATAATCGTTACACTTAGAGATACAGATTAGTTTTATGTTTAGTTAGAAGATTAATCGAGTACCATTAACTCTTTAGAAGATGATTCGAGTACAATAAACACTTTACTTGGTCAAGAAGTTTTCAATAATCGTTACACTTAGAGATACATATTAGTTTTATGTTTAGTTAGAAGATTAATCGAGTACCATTAACTCTTTAGAAGATGATTCGAGTACTATTCACTCTTTACTTGGTCAAAAAGTTTTCAATAATCGTTACACTTAGAGATACATATTAGTTTTATGATTATTTAGAATATTAATCGAGTACCATTAACTCTTTAGAAGATGATTCGAGTACAATTAACTCTTTACTTGGACAACAAGTTTTCTATAATCGTTACACTTAGAGATACAGATTAGTTTTATATTAAGATAGAAGATTAATCGAGTAACATTAACTCTTTAGAAGATGATTCGAGTACAATTAACTCTTTATTTGGACAACAAGTTTTCAATAATTGTTACACTTAGAGATACAGATTAGTTTTATGTTTATTTAGAAGATTAATCGAGTACCATTAACTCTTTAGAAGATGATTCGAGTACAATTAACTCTTTACTTGGACAACAAGTTTTCAATAATCGTTACACTTAGAGATACGGATTAGTTTTATGTTTAGTTAGATGATTAATCGAGTACCATTAACTCTTTAGAAGATGATTCGAGTACAATAAACTCTTTACTTGGTCAAGAAGTTTTCAATAATCGTTACACTTAGAGATACGGATTAGTTTTATGTTTAGTTAGATGATTAATCGAGTACCATTAACTCTTTAGAAGATGATTCGAGTACTATTCACTCTTTACTTGGTCAAAAAGTTTTCAATAATCGTTACACTTAGAGATACATATTAGTTTTATAATTATTTAGAATATTAATCGAGTACCATTAACTCTCTAGAAGATGATTCGAGTACAATTAACTCTTTAATTGGACAACAAGTTTTCAATAATCGTTACACTTAGAGATACAGATTAGTTTTATGTTTATTTAGATGATTATTCGAGTACCATTAACTCTTTAGAAGATGATTCGAGTACAATTAACTCTTTACTTGGACAACAAGTTTTCAATAATCGTTACACTTAGAGATACGGATTAGTTTTATGTTTAGTTAGAAGATTAATCGAGTACCATTAACTCTTTAGAAGATGATTCGAGTACTATTCATTCTTTACTTGGTCAAAAAGTTTTCAATAATCGTTACACTTAGAGATACATATTAGTTTTATGATTATTTAGAAGATTAATCGAGTACAATTAACTCTCTAGAAGATGATTCGAGTACAATTAACTCTTTACTTAGACAACAAGTTTTCAATAATCGTTACACTTAGACATACAGATTAGTTTTATGTTTATTTAGATGATTATTCGAGTACCATTAACTCTTTAGAAGATAATTCGAGTACAATTAACTCTTTACTTGGACAACAAGTTTTCAATAATCGTTACACTTAGAGATACAGATTAGTTTTATATTAAGATAGAAGATTAATCGAGTAACATTAACTCTTTAGAAGATGATTCGAGTACAATTAACTCTTTATTTGGACAACAAGTTTTCAATAATCGTTACACTTAGAGATACATATTAGTTTTATGATTATTTAGAAGATTAATCGAGTACAATTAACTCTCTAGAAGATGATTCGAGTACAATTAACTCTTTACTTGGACTACAAGTTTTCAATAATCGTTACACCTAGAGATACGGATTAGTTTTATGTTTATTTAGATGATTAATCGAGTACCATTAACTCTTTAGAAAATGATTCGAGTACAATTAACTCTTTACTTGGACAACATGTTTTCAATAATCGTTACACTTAGATATACGGATTAGTTTTATGTTTAGTTAGAAGATTAATCGAGTACCATTAACTCTTTAGAAGATGATTCGAGTACAACAAACTCTTTACTTGGTCAAGAAGTTTTCAATAATCGTTACACTTAGAGATACGTATTAGTTTAATGTTTAGTTAGAAGATTAATCGAGTACCATTAACTCTTTAGAAGATGATTCGAGTACTATTCACTCTTTACTTGGTCAAAAAGTTTTCAATAATCGTTACACTTAGAGATACATATTAGTTTTATGATTATTTAGAATATTAATCGAGTAACATTAACTCTTTAGAAGATGATTCGAGTACAATAAACTCTTTACTTAGACAACAAGTTTTCAATAATCGTTACACTTAGAGATACATATTAGTTTTATGTTTAGTTAGAAGATTAATCGAGTACCATTAACTCTTTAGAAGATGATTCGAGTACTATTCACTCTTTACTTGGTCAAGAAGTTTTCAATAATCGTTACACTTAGAGATACATATTAGTTTTATGTTTAGTTAGAAGATTAATCGAGTACCATTAACTCTTTAGAAGATGATTCGAGTACTATTCACTCTTTACTTGGTCAAAAAGTTTTCAATAATCGTTACACTTAGAGATACATATTAGTTTTATGATTATTTAGAATATTAATCGAGTACCATTAACTCTTTAGAAGATGATTCGAGTACAATTAACTCTTTACTTGGACTACAAGTTTTCAATAATCGTTACACTTAGAGATACGGATTAGTTTTATGTTTATTTAGATAATTAATCGAGTACCATTAACTCTTTAGAAAATGATTCGAGTACAATTAACTCTTTACTTGGACAACATGTTTTCAATAATCGTTACACTTAGAGATACGGATTAGTTTTATGTTTAGTTAGAAGATTAATCGAGTACCATTAACTCTTTAGAAGATGATTCGAGTACAATAAACTCTTTACTTGGTCAAGAAGTTTTCAATAATCGTTACACTTAGAGATACGTATTAGTTTAATGTTTAGTTAGAAGATTAATCGAGTACCATTAACTCTTTAGAAGATGATTCGAGTACTATTCACTCTTTACTTGGTCAAAAAGTTTTCAATAATCGTTACACTTAGAGATACATATTAGTTTTATGATTATTTAGAATATTAATCGAGTACCATTAACTCTTTAGAAGATGATTCGAGTACAATAAACTCTTTACTTGGACAACAAGTTTTCAATAATCGTTACACTTAGAGATATTTATTAGTTTTATGTTTAGTTAGAAGATTAATCGAGTACCATTAACTCTTTAGAAGATGATTCGAGTACTATTCACTCTTTACTTGGTCAAGAAGTTTTCAATAATCGTTACACTTAGAGATACATATTAGTTTTATGTTTAGTTAGAAGATTAATCGAGTACCATTAACTCTTTAGAAGATGATTCGAGTACTATTCACTCTTTACTTGGTCAAAAAGTTTTCAATAATCGTTACACTTAGAGATACATATTAGTTTTATGATTATTTAGAATATTAATCGAGTACCATTAACTCTTTAGAAGATGATTCGAGTACAATTAACTCTTTACTTGGACTACAAGTTTTCAATAATCGTTACACTTAGAGATACGGATTAGTTTTATGTTTATTTAGATAATTAATCGAGTACCATTAACTCTTTAGAAAATGATTCGAGTACAATTAACTCTTTACTTGGACAACATGTTTTCAATAATCGTTACACTTAGAGATACGGATTAGTTTTATGTTTAGTTAGAAGATTAATCGAGTACCATTAACTCTTTAGAAGATGATTCGAGTACAATAAACTCTTTACTTGGTCAAGAAGTTTTTAATAATCGTTACACTTAGAGATACGTATTAGTTTAATGTTTAGTTAGAAGATTAATCGAGTACCATTAACTCTTTAGAAGATGATTCGAGTACTATTCACTCTTTACTTGGTCAAAAAGTTTTCAATAATCGTTACACTTAGAGATACATATTAGTTTTATGATTATTTAGAATATTAATCGAGTAACATTAACTCTTTAGAAGATGATTCGAGTACAATAAACTCTTTACTTGGACAACAAGTTTTCAATAATCGTTACACTTAGAGATACATATTAGTTTTATGTTTAGTTAGAAGATTAATCGAGTACCATTAACTCTTTAGAAGATGATTCGAGTACTATTCACTCTTTACTTGGTCAAGAAGTTTTCAATAATCGTTACACTTAGAGATACATATTAGTTTTATGTTTAGTTAGAAGATTAATCGAGTACCATTAACTCTTTAGAAGATGATTCGAGTACTATTCACTCTTTACTTGGTCAAAAAGTTTTCAATAATCGTTACACTTAGAGATACATATTAGTTTTATGATTATTTAGAATATTAATCGAGTACCATTAACTCTTTAGAAGATGATTCGAGTACAATTAACTCTTTACTTGGACTACAAGTTTTCAATAATCGTTACACTTAGAGATACGGATTAGTTTTATGTTTATTTAGATAATTAATCGAGTACCATTAACTCTTTAGAAAATGATTCGAGTACAATTAACTCTTTACTTGGACAACATGTTTTCAATAATCGTTACACTTAGAGATACGGATTAGTTTTATGTTTAGTTAGAAGATTAATCGAGTACCATTAACTCTTTAGAAGATGATTCGAGTACAATAAACTCTTTACTTGGTCAAGAAGTTTTCAATAATCGTTACACTTAGAGATACGTATTAGTTTAATGTTTGGTTAGAAGATTAATCGAGTACCATTAACTCTTTAGAAGATGATTCGTGTACTATTCACTCTTTACTTGGTCAAAAAGTTTTCAATAATCGTTACACTTAGAGATACATATTAGTTTTATGATTATTTAGAATATTAATCGAGTACCATTAACTCTTTAGAAGATGATTCGAGTACAATAAACTCTTTACTTGGACAACAAGTTTTCAATAATCGTTACACTTAGAGATACATATTAGTTTTATGTTTAGTTAGAAGATTAATCGAGTACCATTAACTCTTTAGAAGATGATTCGAGTACTATTCACTCTTTACTTGGTCAAGAAGTTTTCAATAATCGTTACACTTAGAGATACATATTAGTTTTATGTTTAGTTAGAAGATTAATCGAGTACCATTAACTCTTTAGAAGATGATTCGAGTACTATTCACTCTTTACTTGGTCAAAAAGTTTTCAATAATCGTTACACTTAGAGATACATATTAGTTTTATGATTATTTAGAATATTAATCGAGTACCATTAACTCTTTAGAAGATGATTCGAGTAAAATTAACTCTTTACTTGGACTACAAGTTTTCAATAATCGTTACACTTAGAGATACGGATTAGTTTTATGTTTATTTAGATAATTAATCGAGTACCATTAACTCTTTAGAAAATGATTCGAGTACAATTAACTCTTTACTTGGACAACATGTTTTCAATAATCGTTACACTTAGAGATACGGATTAGTTTTATGTTTAGTTAGAAGATTAATCGAGTACCATTAACTCTTTAGAAGATGATTCGAGTACAATAAACTCTTTACTTGGTCAAGAAGTTTTCAATAATCGTTACACTTAGAGATACGTATTAGTTTAATGTTTAGTTAGAAGATTAATCGAGTACCATTAACTCTTTAGAAGATGATTCGAGTACTATTCACTCTTTACTTGGTCAAAAAGTTTTCAATAATCGTTACACTTAGAGATACATATTAGTTTTATGATTATTTAGAATATTAATCGAGTACCATTAACTCTTTAGAAGATGATTCGAGTACAATAAACTCTTTACTTGGACAACAAGTTTTCAATAATCGTTACACTTAGAGATACAGATTAGTTTTATGTTTAGTTAGAAGATTAATCGAGTACCATTAATTCTTTAGAAGATGATTCGAGTACAATAAACTCTTTACTTGGTCAAGAAGTTTTCAATAATCGTTACACTTAGAGATACGGATTAGTTTTATGTTTAGTTAGAAGATTAATCGAGTACCATTAACTCTTTAGAAGATGATTCGAGTACTATTCACTCTTTACTTGGTCAAGAAGTTTTCAATAATCGTTACACTTAGAGATACATATTAGTTTTATGTTTAGTTAGAAGATTAATCGAGTACCATTAACTCTTTAGAAGATGATTCGAGTACTATTCACTCTTTACTTGGTCAAAAAGTTTTCAATAATCGTTACACTTAGAGATACATATTAGTTTTATGATTATTTAGAATATTAATCGAGTACCATTAACTCTTTAGAAGATGATTCGAGTACAATTAACTCTTTACTTGGACTACAAGTTTTCAATAATCGTTACACTTAGAGATACGGATTAGTTTTATGTTTATTTAGATAATTAATCGAGTACCATTAACTCTTTAGAAAATGATTCGAGTACAATTAACTCTTTACTTGGACAACATGTTTTCAATAATCGTTACACTTAGAGATACGGATTAGTTTTATGTTTAGTTAGAAGATTAATCGAGTACCATTAACTCTTTAGAAGATGATTCGAGTACAATAAACTCTTTACTTGGTCAAGAAGTTTTCAATAATCGTTACACTTAGAGATACGTATTAGTTTAATGTTTAGTTAGAAGATTAATCGAGTACCATTAACTCTTTAGAAGGTGATTCGAGTACTATTCACTCTTTACTTGGTCAAGAAGTTTTCAATAATCGTTACACTTAGAGATACATATTAGTTTTATGTTTAGTTAGAAGATTAATCGAGTACCATTAACTCTTTAGAAGATGATTCGAGTACTATTCACTCTTTACTTGGTCAAAAAGTTTTCAATAATCGTTACACTTAGAGATACATATTAGTTTTATAATTATTTAGAATATTAATCGAGTACCATTAACTCTTTAGAAGATGATTCGAGTACAATTAACTCTTTACTTGGACAACAAGTTTTCTATAATCGTTACACTTAGAGATACAGATTAGTTTTATATTAAGATAGAAGATTAATCGAGTAACATTAACTCTTTAGAAGATGATTCGAGTACAATTAACTCTTTATTTGGACAACAGGTTTTCAATAATTGTTACACTTAGAGATACAGATTAGTTTTATGTTTATTTAGAAGATTAATCGAGTACCATTAACTCTTTAGAAGATGATTCGAGTACAATTAACTCTTTACTTGGACAACAAGTTTTCAATAATCGTTACACTTAGAGATACGGATTAGTTTTATGTTTAGTTAGATGATTAATCGAGTACCATTAACTCTTTAGAAGATGATTCGAGTACAATAAACTCTTTACTTGGTCAAGAAGTTTTCAATAATCGTTACACTTAGAGATACGGATTAGTTTTATGTTTAGTTAGATGATTAATCGAGTACCATTAACTCTTTAGAAGATGATTCGAGTACAATAAACTCTTTACTTGGTCAAGAAGTTTTCAATAATCGTTACACTTAGAGATACGGATTAGTTTTATGTTTAGTTAGAAGATTAAGCGAGTACCATTAACTCTTTAGAAGATGATTCGAGTACTATTCACTCTTTACTTGGTCAAGAAGTTTTCAATAATCGTTACACTTAGAGATACATATTAGTTTTATGTTTAGTTAGAAGATTAATCGAGTACCATTAACTCTTTAGAAGATGATTCGAGTACTATTCACTCTTTACTTGGTCAAAAAGTTTTCAATAATCGTTATACTTAGAGATACATATTAGTTTTATGATTATTTAGAATATTAATCGAGTACCATTAACTCTTTAGAAGATGATTCGAGTACAATTAACTCTTTACTTGGACTACAAGTTTTCAATAATCGTTACACTTAGAGATACGGATTAGTTTTATGTTTATTTAGATATTTAATCGAGTACCATTAACTCTTTAGAAAATGATTCGAGTACAATTAACTCTTTACTTGGACAACATGTTTTCAATAATCGTTACACTTAGAGATACGGATTAGTTTTATGTTTAGTTAGAAGATTAATCGAGTACCATTAACTCTTTAGAAGATGATTCGAGTACAATAAACTCTTTACTTGGTCAAGAAGTTTTCAATAATCGTTACACTTAGAGATACGTATTAGTTTAATGTTTAGGTAGAAGATTAATCGAGTACCATTAACTCTTTAGAAGATGATTCGAGTACTATTCACTCTTTACTTGGTCAAAAAGTTTTCAATAATCGTTACACTTAGAGATACATATTAGTTTTATGATTATTTAGAATATTAATCGAGTACCATTAACTCTTTAGAAGATGATTCGAGTACAATAAACTCTTTACTTGGACAACAAGTTTTCAATAATCGTCACACTTAGAGATACATATTAGTTTTATGTTTAGTTAGAAGATTAATCGAGTACCATTAACTCTTTAGAAGATGATTCGAGTACTATTCACTCTTTACTTGGTCAAGAAGTTTTCAATAATCGTTACACTTAGAGATACATATTAGTTTTATGTTTAGTTAGAAGATTAATCGAGTACCATTAACTCTTTAGAAGATGATTCGAGTACTATTCACTCTTTACTTGGTCAAAAAGTTTTCAATAATCGTTACACTTAGAGATACATATTAGTTTTATGATTATTTAGAATATTAATCGAGTACCATTAACTCTTTAGAAGATGATTCGAGTACAATTAACTCTTTACTTGGACTACAAGTTTTCAATAATCGTTACACTTAGAGATACGGATTAGTTTTATGTTTATTTAGATAATTAATCGAGTACCATTAACTCTTTAGAAAATGATTCGAGTACAATTAACTCTTTACTTGGACAACATGTTTTCAATAATCGTTACACTTAGAGATACGGATTAGTTTTATGTTTAGTTAGAAGATTAATCGAGTACCATTAACTCTTTAGAAGATGATTCGAGTACAATAAACTCTTTACTTGGTCAAGAAGTTTTCAATAATCGTTACACTTAGAGATACGTATTAGTTTAATGTTTAGTTAGAAGATTAATCGAGTACCATTAACTCTTTAGAAGATGATTCGAGTACTATTCACTCTTTACTTGGTCAAGAAGTTTTCAATAATCGTTACACTTAGAGATACATATTAGTTTTATGTTTAGTTAGAAGATTAATCGAGTACCATTAACTCTTTAGAAGATGATTCGAGTACTATTCACTCTTTACTTGGTCAAAAAGTTTTCAATAATCGTTACACTTAGAGATACATATTAGTTTTATGATTATTTAGAATATTAATCGAGTACCATTAACTCTTTAGAAGATGATTCGAGTAAAATTAACTCTTTACTTGGACTACAAGTTTTCAATAATCGTTACACTTAGAGATACGGATTAGTTTTATGTTTATTTAGATAATTAATCGAGTACCATTAACTCTTTAGAAAATGATTCGAGTACAATTAACTCTTTACTTGGACAACATGTTTTCAATAATCGTTACACTTAGAGATACGGATTAGTTTTATGTTTAGTTAGAAGATTAATCGAGTACCATTAACTCTTTAGAAGATGATTCGAGTACAATAAACTCTTTACTTGGTCAAGAAGTTTTCAATAATCGTTACACTTAGAGATACGTATTAGTTTAATGTTTAGTTAGAAGATTAATCGAGTACCATTAACTCTTTAGAAGATGATTCGAGTACTATTCACTCTTTACTTGGTCAAAAAGTTTTCAATAATCGTTACACTTAGAGATACATATTAGTTTTATGATTATTTAGAATATTAATCGAGTACCATTAACTCTTTAGAAGATGATTCGAGTACAATAAACTCTTTACTTGGACAACAAGTTTTCAATAATCGTTACACTTAGAGATACAGATTAGTTTTATGTTTAGTTAGAAGATTAATCGAGTACCATTAATTCTTTAGAAGATGATTCGAGTACAATAAACTCTTTACTTGGTCAAGAAGTTTTCAATAATCGTTACACTTAGAGATACGGATTAGTTTTATGTTTAGTTAGAAGATTAATCGAGTACCATTAACTCTTTAGAAGATGATTCGAGTACTATTCACTCTTTACTTGGTCAAGAAGTTTTCAATAATCGTTACACTTAGAGATACATATTAGTTTTATGTTTAGTTAGAAGATTAATCGAGTACCATTAACTCTTTAGAAGATGATTCGAGTACTATTCACTCTTTACTTGGTCAAAAAGTTTTCAATAATCGTTACACTTAGAGATACATATTAGTTTTATGATTATTTAGAATATTAATCGAGTACCATTAACTCTTTAGAAGATGATTCGAGTACAATTAACTCTTTACTTGGACTACAAGTTTTCAATAATCGTTACACTTAGAGATACGGATTAGTTTTATGTTTATTTAGATAATTAATCGAGTACCATTAACTCTTTAGAAAATGATTCGAGTACAATTAACTCTTTACTTGGACAACATGTTTTCAATAATCGTTACACTTAGAGATACGGATTAGTTTTATGTTTAGTTAGAAGATTAATCGAGTACCATTAACTCTTTAGAAGATGATTCGAGTACAATAAACTCTTTACTTGGTCAAGAAGTTTTCAATAATCGTTACACTTAGAGATACGTATTAGTTTAATGTTTAGTTAGAAGATTAATCGAGTACCATTAACTCTTTAGAAGGTGATTCGAGTACTATTCACTCTTTACTTGGTCAAGAAGTTTTCAATAATCGTTACACTTAGAGATACATATTAGTTTTATGTTTAGTTAGAAGATTAATCGAGTACCATTAACTCTTTAGAAGATGATTCGAGTACTATTCACTCTTTACTTGGTCAAAAAGTTTTCAATAATCGTTACATTTAGAGATACATATTAGTTTTATGATTATTTAGAATATTAATCGAGTACCATTAACTCTTTAGAAGATGATTCGAGTACAATTAACTCTTTACTTGGACAACAAGTTTTCTATAATCGTTACACTTAGAGATACAGATTAGTTTTATATTAAGATAGAAGATTAATCGAGTAACATTAACTCTTTAGAAGATGATTCGAGTACAATTAACTCTTTACTTGGACAACAAGTTTTCAATAATCGTTACACTTAGAGATACGGATTAGTTTTATGTTTAGTTAGATGATTAATCGAGTACCATTAACTCTTTAGAAGATGATTCGAGTACAATAAACTCTTTACTTGGTCAAGAAGTTTTCAATAATCGTTACACTTAGAGATACGGATTAGTTTTATGTTTAGTTAGATGATTAATCGAGTACCATTAACTCTTTAGAAGATGATTCGAGTACAATAAACTCTTTACTTGGTCAAGAAGTTTTCAATAATCGTTACACTTAGAGATACGGATTAGTTTTATGTTTAGTTAGAAGATTAAGCGAGTACCATTAACTCTTTAGAAGATGATTCGAGTACTATTCACTCTTTACTTGGTCAAGAAGTTTTCAATAATCGTTACACTTAGAGATACATATTAGTTTTATGTTTAGTTAGAAGATTAATCGAGTACCATTAACTCTTTAGAAGATGATTCGAGTACTATTCACTCTTTACTTGGTCAAAAAGTTTTCAATAATCGTTACACTTAGAGATACATATTAGTTTTATGATTATTTAGAATATTAATCGAGTACCATTAACTCTTTAGAAGATGATTCGAGTACAATAAACTCTTTACTTGGACAACAAGTTTTCAATAATCGTTACACTTAGAGATACAGATTAGTTTTATGTTTAGTTAGAAGATTAATCGAGTACCATTAATTCTTTAGAAGATGATTCGAGTACAATAAACTCTTTACTTGGTCAAGAAGTTTTCAATAATCGTTACACTTAGAGATACGGATTAGTTTTATGTTTAGTTAGAAGATTAATCGAGTACCATTAACTCTTTAGAAGATGATTCGAGTACTATTCACTCTTTACTTGGTCAAGAAGTTTTCAATAATCGTTACACTTAGAGATACATATTAGTTTTATGGTTAGTTAGAAGATTAATCGAGTACCATTAACTCTTTAGAAGATGATTCGAGTACTATTCACTCTTTACTTGGTCAAAAAGTTTTCAATAATCGTTACACTTAGAGATACATATTAGTTTTATGATTATTTAGAATATTAATCGAGTACCATTAACTCTTTAGAAGATGATTCGAGTACAATTAACTCTTTACTTGGACTACAAGTTTTCAATAATCGTTACACTTAGAGATACGGATTAGTTTTATGTTTATTTAGATAATTAATCGAGTACCATTAACTCTTTAGAAAATGATTCGAGTACAATTAACTCTTTACTTGGACAACATGTTTTCAATAATCGTTACACTTAGAGATACGGATTAGTTTTATGTTTAGTTAGAAGATTAATCGAGTACCATTAACTCTTTAGAAGATGATTCGAGTACAATAAACTCTTTACTTGGTCAAGAAGTTTTCAATAATCGTTACACTTAGAGATACGTATTAGTTTAATGTTTAGTTAGAAGATTAATCGAGTACCATTAACTCTTTAGAAGGTGATTCGAGTACTATTCACTCTTTACTTGGTCAAGAAGTTTTCAATAATCGTTACACTTAGAGATACATATTAGTTTTATGTTTAGTTAGAAGATTAATCGAGTACCATTAACTCTTTAGAAGATGATTCGAGTACTATTCACTCTTTACTTGGTCAAAAAGTTTTCAATAATCGTTACACTTAGAGATACATATTAGTTTTATGATTATTTAGAATATTAATCGAGTACCATTAACTCTTTAGAAGATGATTCGAGTACAATTAACTCTTTACTTGGACAACAAGTTTTCTATAATCGTTACACTTAGAGATACAGATTAGTTTTATATTAAGATAGAAGATTAATCGAGTAACATTAACTCTTTAGAAGATGATTCGAGTACAATTAACTCTTTACTTGGACAACAAGTTTTCAATAATCGTTACACTTAGAGATACGGATTAGTTTTATGTTTAGTTAGATGATTAATCGAGTACCATTAACTCTTTAGAAGATGATTCGAGTACAATAAACTCTTTACTTGGTCAAGAAGTTTTCAATAATCGTTACACTTAGAGATACGGATTAGTTTTATGTTTAGTTAGATGATTAATCGAGTACCATTAACTCTTTAGAAGATGATTCGAGTACAATAAACTCTTTACTTGGTCAAGAAGTTTTCAATAATCGTTACACTTAGAGATACGGATTAGTTTTATGTTTAGTTAGAAGATTAATCGAGTACCATTAACTCTTTAGAAGATGATTCGAGTACTATTCACTCTTTACTTGGTCAAGAAGTTTTCAATAATCGTTACACTTAGAGATACATATTAGTTTTATGTTTAGTTAGAAGATTAATCGAGTACCATTAACTCTTTAGAAGATGATTCGAGTACTATTCACTCTTTACTTGGTCAAAAAGTTTTCAATAATCGTTACACTTAGAGATACATATTAGTTTTATGATTATTTAGAATATTAATCGAGTACCATTAACTCTTTAGAAGATGATTCGAGTACAATTAACTCTTTACTTGGACTACAAGTTTTCAATAATCGTTACACTTAGAGATACGGATTAGTTTTATGTTTATTTAGATAATTAATCGAGTACCATTAACTCTTTAGAAAATGATTCGAGTACAATTAACTCTTTACTTGGACAACATGTTTTCAATAATCGTTACACTTAGAGATACGGATTAGTTTTATGTTTAGTTAGAAGATTAATCGAGTACCATTAACTCTTTAGAAGATGATTCGAGTACAATAAACTCTTTACTTGGTCAAGAAGTTTTCAATAATCGTTACACTTAGAGATACGTATTAGTTTAATGTTTAGTTAGAAGATTAATCGAGTACCATTAACTCTTTAGAAGGTGATTCGAGTACTATTCACTCTTTACTTGGTCAAGAAGTTTTCAATAATCGTTACACTTAGAGATACATATTAGTTTTATGTTTAGTTAGAAGATTAATCGAGTACCATTAACTCTTTAGAAGATGATTCGAGTACTATTCACTCTTTACTTGGTCAAAAAGTTTTCAATAATCGTTACACTTAGAGATACATATTAGTTTTATGATTATTTAGAATATTAATCGAGTACCATTAACTCTTTAGAAGATGATTCGAGTACAATTAACTCTTTACTTGGACAACAAGTTTTCTATAATCGTTACACTTAGAGATACAGATTAGTTTTATATTAAGATAGAAGATTAATCGAGTAACATTAACTCTTTAGAAGATGATTCGAGTACAATTAACTCTTTACTTGGACAACAAGTTTTCAATAATCGTTACACTTAGAGATACGGATTAGTTTTATGTTTAGTTAGATGATTAATCGAGTACCATTAACTCTTTAGAAGATGATTCGAGTACAATAAACTCTTTACTTGGTCAAGAAGTTTTCAATAATCGTTACACTTAGAGATACGGATTAGTTTTATGTTTAGTTAGATGATTAATCGAGTACCATTAACTCTTTAGAAGATGATTCGAGTACAATAAACTCTTTACTTGGTCAAGAAGTTTTCAATAATCGTTACACTTAGAGATACGGATTAGTTTTATGTTTAGTTAGAAGATTAAGCGAGTACCATTAACTCTTTAGAAGATGATTCGAGTACTATTCACTCTTTACTTGGTCAAGAAGTTTTCAATAATCGTTACACTTAGAGATACATATTAGTTTTATGTTTAGTTAGAAGATTAATCGAGTACCATTAACTCTTTAGAAGATGATTCGAGTACTATTCACTCTTTACTTGGTCAAAAAGTTTTCAATAATCGTTACACTTAGAGATACATATTAGTTTTATGATTATTTAGAATATTAATCGAGTACCATTAACTCTTTAGAAGATGATTCGAGTACAATTAACTCTTTACTTGGACTACAAGTTTTCAATAATCGTTACACTTAGAGATACGGATTAGTTTTATGTTTATTTAGATATTTAATCGAGTACCATTAACTCTTTAGAAAATGATTCGAGTACAATTAACTCTTTACTTGGACAACATGTTTTCAATAATCGTTACACTTAGAGATACGGATTAGTTTTATGTTTAGTTAGAAGATTAATCGAGTACCATTAACTCTTTAGAAGATGATTCGAGTACAATAAACTCTTTACTTGGTCAAGAAGTTTTCAATAATCGTTACACTTAGAGATACGTATTAGTTTAATGTTTAGGTAGAAGATTAATCGAGTACCATTAACTCTTTAGAAGATGATTCGAGTACTATTCACTCTTTACTTGGTCAAAAAGTTTTCAATAATCGTTACACTTAGAGATACATATTAGTTTTATGATTATTTAGAATATTAATCGAGTACCATTAACTCTTTAGAAGATGATTCGAGTACAATAAACTCTTTACTTGGACAACAAGTTTTCAATAATCGTCACACTTAGAGATACATATTAGTTTTATGTTTAGTTAGAAGATTAATCGAGTACCATTAACTCTTTAGAAGATGATTCGAGTATTATTCACTCTTTACTTGGTCAAGAAGTTTTCAATAATCGTTACACTTAGAGATACATATTAGTTTTATGTTTAGTTAGAAGATTAATCGAGTACCATTAACTCTTTAGAAGATGATTCGAGTACTATTCACTCTTTACTTGGTCAAAAAGTTTTCAATAATCGTTACACTTAGAGATACATATTAGTTTTATGATTATTTAGAATATTAATCGAGTACCATTAACTCTTTAGAAGATGATTCGAGTACAATTAACTCTTTACTTGGACTACAAGTTTTCAATAATCGTTACACTTAGAGATACGGATTAGTTTTATGTTTATTTAGATAATTAATCGAGTACCATTAACTCTTTAGAAAATGATTCGAGTACAATTAACTCTTTACTTGGACAACATGTTTTCAATAATCGTTACACTTAGAGATACGGATTAGTTTTATGTTTAGTTAGAAGATTAATCGAGTACCATTAACTCTTTAGAAGATGATTCGAGTACAATAAACTCTTTACTTGGTCAAGAAGTTTTCAATAATCGTTACACTTAGAGATACGTATTAGTTTAATGTTTAGTTAGAAGATTAATCGAGTACCATTAACTCTTTAGAAGATGATTCGAGTACTATTCACTCTTTACTTGGTCAAAAAGTTTTCAATAATCGTTACACTTAGAGATACATATTAGTTTTATGATTATTTAGAATATTAATCGAGTACCATTAACTCTTTAGAAGATGATTCGAGTACAATAAACTCTTTACTTGGACAACAAGTTTTCAATAATCGTTACACTTAGAGATACAGATTAGTTTTATGTTTAGTTAGAAGATTAATCGAGTACCATTAATTCTTTAGAAGATGATTCGAGTACAATAAACTCTTTACTTGGTCAAGAAGTTTTCAATAATCGTTACACTTAGAGATACATATTAGTTTTATGTTTAGTTAGTAGATTAATCGAGTACCATTAACTCTTTAGAAGATGATTCGAGTACTATTCACTCTTTACTTGGTCAAAAAGTTTTCAATAATCGTTACACTTAGAGATACATATTAGTTTTATGATTATTTAGAATATTAATCGAGTACCATTAACTCTTTAGAAGATGATTCGAGTACAATTAACTCTTTACTTGGACAACAAGTTTTCTATAATCGTTACACTTAGAGATACAGATTAGTTTTATATTAAGATAGAAGATTAATCGAGTAACATTAACTCTTTAGAAGATGATTCGAGTACAATTAACTCTTTATTTGGACAACAGGTTTTCAATAATTGTTACACTTAGAGATACAGATTAGTTTTATGTTTATTTAGAAGATTAATCGAGTACCATTAACTCTTTAGAAGATGATTCGAGTACAATTAACTCTTTACTTGGACAACAAGTTTTCAATAATCGTTACACTTAGAGATACGGATTAGTTTTATGTTTAGTTAGATGATTAATCGAGTACCATTAACTCTTTAGAAGATGATTCGAGTACAATAAACTCTTTACTTGGTCAAGAAGTTTTCAATAATCGTTACACTTAGAGATACGGATTAGTTTTATGTTTAGTTAGATGATTAATCGAGTACCATTAACTCTTTAGAAGATGATTCGAGTACAATAAACTCTTTACTTGGTCAAGAAGTTTTCAATAATCGTTACACTTAGAGATACATATTAGTTTTATGATTATTTAGAATATTAATCGAGTACCATTAACTCTCTAGAAGATGATTCGAGTACAATTAACTCTTTAATTGGACAACAAGTTTTCAATAATCGTTACACTTAGAGATACAGATTAGTTTTATATTAAGATAGAAGATTAATCGA
The DNA here is from genome assembly GCA_946896805.1 of Scutellaria galericulata. Taxonomy (NCBI): domain Eukaryota; kingdom Viridiplantae; phylum Streptophyta; class Magnoliopsida; order Lamiales; family Lamiaceae; genus Scutellaria; species Scutellaria galericulata. The sequence continues at coordinate 7,501,845 of OX335792.1, read as the reverse complement.
GTAACATTAACTCTTTAGAAGATGATTCGAGTACAATTAACTCTTTATTTGGACAACAAGTTTTCAATAATCGTTACACTTAGAGATACGGATTAGTTTTATGTTTAGTTAGAAGATTAAGCGAGTACCATTAACTCTTTAGAAGATGATTCGAGTACTATTCACTCTTTACTTGGTCAAAAAGTTTTCAATAATCGTTACACTTAGAGATACATATTAGTTTTATGATTATTTAGAATATTAATCGAGTACCATTAACTCTTTAGAAGATGATTCGAGTACAATAAACTCTTTACTTGGTCAAGAAGTTTTCAATAATCGTTACACTTAGAGATACGTATTAGTTTAATGTTTAGGTAGAAGATTAATCGAGTACCATTAACTCTTTAGAAGATGATTCGAGTACTATTCACTCTTTACTTGGTCAAAAAGTTTTCAATAATCGTTACACTTAGAGATACATATTAGTTTTATGATTATTTAGAATATTAATCGAGTACCATTAACTCTTTAGAAGATGATTCGAGTACAATAAACTCTTTACTTGGACAACAAGTTTTCAATAATCGTCACACTTAGAGATACATATTAGTTTTATGTTTAGTTAGAAGATTAATCGAGTACCATTAACTCTTTAGAAGATGATTCGAGTATTATTCACTCTTTACTTGGTCAAGAAGTTTTCAATAATCGTTACACTTAGAGATACATATTAGTTTTATGTTTAGTTAGAAGATTAATCGAGTACCATTAACTCTTTAGAAGATGATTCGAGTACTATTCACTCTTTACTTGGTCAAAAAGTTTTCAATAATCGTTACACTTAGAGATACATATTAGTTTTATGATTATTTAGAATATTAATCGAGTACCATTAACTCTTTAGAAGATGATTCGAGTACAATTAACTCTTTACTTGGACTACAAGTTTTCAATAATCGTTACACTTAGAGATACGGATTAGTTTTATGTTTATTTAGATAATTAATCGAGTACCATTAACTCTTTAGAAAATGATTCGAGTACAATTAACTCTTTACTTGGACAACATGTTTTCAATAATCGTTACACTTAGAGATACGGATTAGTTTTATGTTTAGTTAGAAGATTAATCGAGTACCATTAACTCTTTAGAAGATGATTCGAGTACAATAAACTCTTTACTTGGTCAAGAAGTTTTCAATAATCGTTACACTTAGAGATACGTATTAGTTTAATGTTTAGTTAGAAGATTAATCGAGTACCATTAACTCTTTAGAAGATGATTCGAGTACTATTCACTCTTTACTTGGTCAAAAAGTTTTCAATAATCGTTACACTTAGAGATACATATTAGTTTTATGATTATTTAGAATATTAATCGAGTACCATTAACTCTTTAGAAGATGATTCGAGTACAATAAACTCTTTACTTGGACAACAAGTTTTCAATAATCGTTACACTTAGAGATACAGATTAGTTTTATGTTTAGTTAGAAGATTAATCGAGTACCATTAATTCTTTAGAAGATGATTCGAGTACAATAAACTCTTTACTTGGTCAAGAAGTTTTCAATAATCGTTACACTTAGAGATACATATTAGTTTTATGTTTAGTTAGTAGATTAATCGAGTACCATTAACTCTTTAGAAGATGATTCGAGTACTATTCACTCTTTACTTGGTCAAAAAGTTTTCAATAATCGTTACACTTAGAGATACATATTAGTTTTATGATTATTTAGAATATTAATCGAGTACCATTAACTCTTTAGAAGATGATTCGAGTACAATTAACTCTTTACTTGGACAACAAGTTTTCTATAATCGTTACACTTAGAGATACAGATTAGTTTTATATTAAGATAGAAGATTAATCGAGTAACATTAACTCTTTAGAAGATGATTCGAGTACAATTAACTCTTTATTTGGACAACAGGTTTTCAATAATTGTTACACTTAGAGATACAGATTAGTTTTATGTTTATTTAGAAGATTAATCGAGTACCATTAACTCTTTAGAAGATGATTCGAGTACAATTAACTCTTTACTTGGACAACAAGTTTTCAATAATCGTTACACTTAGAGATACGGATTAGTTTTATGTTTAGTTAGATGATTAATCGAGTACCATTAACTCTTTAGAAGATGATTCGAGTACAATAAACTCTTTACTTGGTCAAGAAGTTTTCAATAATCGTTACACTTAGAGATACGGATTAGTTTTATGTTTAGTTAGATGATTAATCGAGTACCATTAACTCTTTAGAAGATGATTCGAGTACAATAAACTCTTTACTTGGTCAAGAAGTTTTCAATAATCGTTACACTTAGAGATACATATTAGTTTTATGATTATTTAGAATATTAATCGAGTACCATTAACTCTCTAGAAGATGATTCGAGTACAATTAACTCTTTAATTGGACAACAAGTTTTCAATAATCGTTACACTTAGAGATACAGATTAGTTTTATATTAAGATAGAAGATTAATCGAGTAACATTAACTCTTTAGAAGATGATTCGAGTACAATTAACTCTTTATTTGGACAACAAGTTTTCAATAATCGTTACACTTAGAGATACATATTAGTTTTATGTTTAGTTAGTAGATTAATCGAGTACCATTAACTCTTTAGAAGATGATTCGAGTACTATTCACTCTTTACTTGGTCAAAAAGTTTTCAATAATCGTTACACTTAGAGATACATATTAGTTTTATGATTATTTAGAATATTAATCGAGTACCATTAACTCTTTAGAAGATGATTCGAGTACAATTAACTCTTTACTTGGACAACAAGTTTTCTATAATCGTTACACTTAGAGATACAGATTAGTTTTATATTAAGATAGAAGATTAATCGAGTAACATTAACTCTTTAGAAGATGATTCGAGTACAATTAACTCTTTATTTGGACAACAGGTTTTCAATAATTGTTACACTTAGAGATACAGATTAGTTTTATGTTTATTTAGAAGATTAATCGAGTACCATTAACTCTTTAGAAGATGATTCGAGTACAATTAACTCTTTACTTGGACAACAAGTTTTCAATAATCGTTACACTTAGAGATACGGATTAGTTTTATGTTTAGTTAGATGATTAATCGAGTACCATTAACTCTTTAGAAGATGATTCGAGTACAATAAACTCTTTACTTGGTCAAGAAGTTTTCAATAATCGTTACACTTAGAGATACGGATTAGTTTTATGTTTAGTTAGATGATTAATCGAGTACCATTAACTCTTTAGAAGATGATTCGAGTACAATAAACTCTTTACTTGGTCAAGAAGTTTTCAATAATCGTTACACTTAGAGATACATATTAGTTTTATGATTATTTAGAATATTAATCGAGTACCATTAACTCTCTAGAAGATGATTCGAGTACAATTAACTCTTTAATTGGACAACAAGTTTTCAATAATCGTTACACTTAGAGATACAGATTAGTTTTATATTAAGATAGAAGATTAATCGAGTAACATTAACTCTTTAGAAGATGATTCGAGTACAATTAACTCTTTATTTGGACAACAAGTTTTCAATAATCGTTACACTTAGAGATACGGATTAGTTTTATGTTTAGTTAGAAGATTAAGCGAGTACCATTAACTCTTTAGAAGATGATTCGAGTACTATTCACTCTTTACTTGGTCAAAAAGTTTTCAATAATCGTTACACTTAGAGATACATATTAGTTTTATGATTATTTAGAATATTAATCGAGTACCATTAACTCTTTAGAAGATGATTCGAGTACAATTAACTCTTTACTTAGACAACAAGTTTTCAATAATCGTTACACTTAGAGATACAGATTAGTTTTATGTTTATTTAGATGATTATTCGAGTACCATTAACTCTTTAGAAGATGATTCGAGTACAATTAACTCTTTACTTGGACAACAAGTTTTCAATAATCGTTACACTTAGAGATACGGATTAGTTTTATGTTTAGTTAGAAGATTAATCGAGTACCATTAACTCTTTAGAAGATGATTCGAGTACTATTCATTCTTTACTTGGTCAAAAAGTTTTCAATAATCGTTACACTTAGAGATACATATTAGTTTTATGATTATTTAGAAGATTAATCGAGTACAATTAACTCTCTAGAAGATGATTCGAGTACAATTAACTCTTTACTTAGACAACAAGTTTTCAATAATCGTTACACTTAGAGATACAGATTAGTTTTATGTTTATTTAGATGATTATTCGAGTACCATTAACTCTTTAGAAGATAATTCGAGTACAATTAACTCTTTACTTGGACAACAAGTTTTCAATAATCGTTACACTTAGAGATACAGATTAGTTTTATATTAAGATAGAAGATTAATCGAGTAACATTAACTCTTTAGAAGATGATTCGAGTACAATTAACTCTTTATTTGGACAACAAGTTTTCAATAATCGTTACACTTAGAGATACATATTAGTTTTATGATTATTTAGAAGATTAATCGAGTACAATTAACTCTCTAGAAGATGATTCGAGTACAATTAACTCTTTACTTAGACAACAAGTTTTCAATAATCGTTACACTTAGAGATACAGATTAGTTTTATGTTTATTTAGATGATTATTCGAGTACCATTAACTCTTTAGAAGATAATTCGAGTACAATTAACTCTTTACTTGGACAACAAGTTTTCAATAATCGTTACACTTAGAGATACAGATTAGTTTTATATTAAGATAGAAGATTAATCGAGTAACATTAACTCTTTAGAAGATGATTCGAGTACAATTAACTCTTTATTTGGACAACAAGTTTTCAATAATTGTTACACTTAGAGATACAGATTAGTTTTATGTTTATTTAGAAGATTAATCGAGTACCATTAACTCTTTAGAAGATGATTCGAGTACAATTAACTCTTTACTTGGACTACAAGTTTTCAATAATCGTTACACCTAGAGATACGGATTAGTTTTATGTTTATTTAGATGATTAATCGAGTACCATTAACTCTTTAGAAAATGATTCGAGTACAATTAACTCTTTACTTGGACAACATGTTTTCAATAATCGTTACACTTAGAGATACGGATTAGTTTTATGTTTAGTTAGAAGATTAATCGAGTACCATTAACTCTTTAGAAGATGATTCGAGTACAATAAACTCTTTACTTGGTCAAGAAGTTTTCAATAATCGTTACACTTAGAGATACGTATTAGTTTAATGTTTAGTTAGAAGATTAATCGAGTACCATTAACTCTTTAGAAGATGATTCGAGTACTATTCACTCTTTACTTGGTCAAAAAGTTTTCAATAATCGTTACACTTAGAGATACATATTAGTTTTATGATTATTTAGAATATTAATCGAGTACCATTAACTCTTTAGAAGATGATTCGAGTACAATAAACTCTTTACTTGGACAACAAGTTTTCAATAATCGTTACACTTAGAGATACAGATTAGTTTTATGTTTAGTTAGAAGATTAATCGAGTACCATTATCTCTTTAGAAGATGATTCGAGTACAATAAACTCTTTACTTGGTCAAGAAGTTTTCAATAATCGTTACACTTAGAGATACATATTAGTTTTATGTTTAGTTAGAAGATTAATCGAGTACCATTAACTCTTTAGAAGATGATTCGAGTACTATTCACTCTTTACTTGGTCAAAAAGTTTTCAATAATCGTTACACTTAGAGATACATATTAGTTTTATGATTATTTAGAATATTAATCGAGTACCATTAACTCTTTAGAAGATGATTCGAGTACAATTAACTCTTTACTTGGACTATAAGTTTTCAATAATTGTTACACTTAGAGATACGGATTAGTTTTATGTTTATTTAGATAATTAATCGAGTACCATTAACTCTTTAGAAAATGATTCGAGTACAATTAACTCTTTACTTGGACAACATGTTTTCAATAATCGTTACACTTAGAGATACGGATTAGTTTTATGTTTAGTTAGAAGATTAATCGAGTATCATTAACTCTTTAGAAGATGATTCGAGTACAATAAACTCTTTACTTGGTCAAGAAGTTTTCAATAATCGGTACACTTAGAGATACGTATTAGTTTAATGTTTAGTTAGAAGATTAATCGAGTACCATTAACTCTTTAGAAGATGATTCGAGTACTATTCACTCTTTACTTGGTCAAAAAGTTTTCAATAATCGTTACACTTAGAGATACATATTAGTTTTATGATTATTTAGAAGATTAATCAAGTACAATTAACTCTCTAGAAGATGATTCGAGTACAATTAACTCTTTACTTAGACAACAAGTTTTCAATAATCATTACACTTAGAGATACAGATTAGTTTTATGTTTATTTAGATGATTATTCGAGTACCATTAACTCTTTAGAAGATAATTCGAGTACAATTAACTCTTTACTTGGACAACAAGTTTTCAATAATCGTTACACTTAGAGATACAGATTAGTTTTATATTAAGATAGAAGATTAATCGAGTAACGTTAACTCTTTAGAAGATGATTCGAGTACAATTAACTCTTTATTTGGACAACAAGTTTTCAATAATTGTTACACTTAGAGATACAGATTAGTTTTATGTTTATTTAGAAGATTAATCGAGTACCATTAACTCTTTAGAAGATGATTCGAGTACAATTAACTCTTTACTTGGACTACAAGTTTTCAATAATCGTTACACCTAGAGATACGGATTAGTTTTATGTTTATTTAGATGATTAATCGAGTACCATTAACTCTTTAGAAAATGATTCGAGTACAATTAACTCTTTACTTGGACAACATGTTTTCAATAATCGTTACACTTAGAGATACGGAATAGTTTTATGTTTAGTTAGAAGATTAATCGAGTACCATTAACTCTTTAGAATATGATTCGAGTACAATAAACTCTTTACTTGGTCAAGAAGTTTTCAATAATCGTTACACTTAGAGATACGTATTAGTTTAATGTTTAGTTAGAAGATTAATCGAGTACCATTAACTCTTTAGAAGATGATTCGAGTACTATTCACTCTTTACTTGGTCAAAAAGTTTTCAATAATCGTTACACTTAGAGATACATATTAGTTTTATGATTATTTAGAATATTAATCGAGTACCATTAACTCTTTAGAAGATGATTCGAGTACAATAAACTCTTTACTTGGACAACAAGTTTTCAATAATCGTTACACTTAGAGATACAGATTAGTTTTATGTTTAGTTAGAAGATTAATCGAGTACCATTATCTCTTTAGAAGATGATTCGAGTACAATAAACTCTTTACTTGGTCAAGAAGTTTTCAATAATCGTTACACTTAGAGATACATATTAGTTTTATGTTTAGTTAGAAGATTAATCGAGTACCATTAACTCTTTAGAAGATGATTCGAGTACTATTCACTCTTTACTTGGTCAAAAAGTTTTCAATAATCGTTACACTTAGAGATACATATTAGTTTTATGATTATTTAGAATATTAATCGAGTACCATTAACTCTTTAGAAGATGATTCGAGTACAATTAACTCTTTACTTGGACTATAAGTTTTCAATAATCGTTACACTTAGAGATACATATTAGTTTTATGTTTAGTTAGAAGATTAATCGAGTACCATTATCTCTTTAGAAGATGATTCGAGTACAATAAACTCTTTACTTGGTCAAGAAGTTTTCAATAATCGTTACACTTAGAGATACATATTAGTTTTATGTTTAGTTAGAAGATTAATCGAGTACCATTAACTCTTTAGAAGATGATTCGAGTACTATTCACTCTTTACTTGGTCAAAAAGTTTTCAATAATCGTTACACTTAGAGATACATATTAGTTTTATGATTATTTAGAATATTAATCGAGTACCATTAACTCTTTAGAAAATGATTCGAGTACAATTAACTCTTTACTTGGACAACATGTTTTCAATAATTGTTACACTTAGAGATACGGATTAGTTTTATGTTTATTTAGATAATTAATCGAGTACCATTAACTCTTTAGAAAATGATTCGAGTACAATTAACTCTTTACTTGGACAACATGTTTTCAATAATCGTTACACTTAGAGATACGGATTAGTTTTATGTTTAGTTAGAAGATTAATCGAGTACCATTAACTCTTTAGAAGATGATTCGAGTACAATAAACTCTTTACTAGGTCAAGAAGTTTTCAATAATCGGTACACTTAGAGATACGTATTAGTTTAATGTTTAGTTAGAAGATTAATCGAGTACCATTAACTCTTTAGAAGATGATTCGAGTACTATTCACTCTTTACTTGGTCAAAAAGTTTTCAATAATCGTTACACTTAGAGATACATATTAGTTTTATGATTATTTAGAATATTAATCGAGTACCATTAACTCTTTAGAAGACGATTCGAGTACAATTAACTCTTTACTTAGACAATAAGTTTTCAATAATCGTTACACTTAGAGATACAGATTAGTTTTATGTTTATTTAGATGATTATTCGAGTACCATTAACTCTTTAGAAGATGATTCGAGTACAATTAACTCTTTACTTGGACAACAAGTTTTCAATAATCGTTACACTTAGAGATACGGATTAGTTTTATGTTTAGTTAGAAGATTAATCGAGTACCATTAACTCTTTAGAAGATGATTCGAGTACTATTCATTCTTTACTTGGTCAAAAAGTTTTCAATAATCGTTACACTTAGAGATACATATTAGTTTTATGATTATTTAGAAGATTAATCGAGTACAATTAACTCTCTAGAAGATGATTCGAGTACAATTAACTCTTTACTTAGACAACAAGTTTTCAATAATCGTTACACTTAGAGATACAGATTAGTTTTATGTTTATTTAGATGATTATTCGAGTACCATTAACTCTTTAGAAGATAATTCGAGTACAATTAACTCTTTACTTGGACAACAAGTTTTCAATAATCGTTACACTTTGAGATACAGATTAGTTTTATATTAAGATAGAAGATTAATCGAGTAACATTAACTCTTTAGAAGATGATTCGAGTACAATTAACTCTTTATTTGGACAACAAGTTTTCAATAATCGTTACACTTAGAGATACATATTAGTTTTATGATTATTTAGAAGATTAATCGAGTACAATTAACTCTCTAGAAGATGATTCGAGTACAATTAACTCTTTACTTAGACAACAAGTTTTCAATAATCGTTACACTTAGAGATACAGATTAGTTTTATGTTTATTTAGATGATTATTCGAGTACCATTAACTCTTTAGAAGATAATTCGAGTACAATTAACTCTTTACTTGGACAACAAGTTTTCAATAATCGTTACACTTAGAGATACAGATTAGTTTTATATTAAGATAGAAGATTAATCGAGTAACATTAACTCTTTAGAAGATGATTCGAGTACAATTAACTCTTTATTTGGACAACAAGTTTTCAATAATTGTTACACTTAGAGATACAGATTAGTTTTATGTTTATTTAGAAGATTAATCGAGTACCATTAACTCTTTAGAAGATGATTCGAGTACAATTAACTCTTTACTTGGACTACAAGTTTTCAATAATCGTTACACCTAGAGATACGGATTAGTTTTATGTTTATTTAGATGATTAATCGAGTACCATTAACTCTTTAGAAAATGATTCGAGTACAATTAACTCTTTACTTGGACAACATGTTTTCAATAATCGTTACACTTAGAGATACGGATTAGTTTTATGTTTAGTTAGAAGATTAATCGAGTACCATTAACTCTTTAGAAGATGATTCGAGTACAATAAACTCTTTAGTTGGTCAAGAAGTTTTCAATAATCGTTACACTTAGAGATACGTATTAGTTTAATGTTTAGTTAGAAGATTAATCGAGTACCATTAACTCTTTAGAAGATGATTCGAGTACTATTCACTCTTTACTTGGTCAAAAAGTTTTCAATAATCGTTACACTTAGAGATACATATTAGTTTTATGATTATTTAGAATATTAATCGAGTACCATTAACTCTTTAGAAGATGATTCGAGTACAATAAACTCTTTACTTGGACAACAAGTTTTCAATAATCGTTACACTTAGAGATACAGATTAGTTTTATGTTTATTTAGATGATTATTCGAGTACCATTAACTCTTTAGAAGATGATTCGAGTACAATTAACTCTTTACTTGGACAACAAGTTTTCAATAATCGTTACACTTAGAGATACGGATTAGTTTTATGTTTAGTTAGAAGATTAATCGAGTACCATTAACTCTTTAGAAGATGATTCGAGTACTATTCATTCTTTACTTGGTCAAAAAGTTTTCAATAATCGTTACACTTAGAGATACATATTAGTTTTATGATTATTTAGAAGATTAATCGAGTACAATTAACTCTCTAGAAGATGATTCGAGTACAATTAACTCTTTACTTAGACAACAAGTTTTCAATAATTGTTACACTTAGAGATACAGATTAGTTTTATGTTTATTTAGATGATTATTCGAGTACCATTAACTCTTTAGAAGATAATTCGAGTACAATTAACTCTTTACTTGGACAACAAGTTTTCAATAATCGTTACACTTTGAGATACAGATTAGTTTTATATTAAGATAGAAGATTAATCGAGTAACATTAACTCTTTAGAAGATGATTCGAGTACAATTAACTCTTTATTTGGACAACAAGTTTTCAATAATCGTTACACTTAGAGATACATATTAGTTTTATGATTATTTAGAAGATTAATCGAGTACAATTAACTCTCTAGAAGATGATTCGAGTACAATTAACTCTTTACTTAGACAACAAGTTTTCAATAATCGTTACACTTAGAGATACAGATTAGTTTTATGTTTATTTAGATGATTATTCGAGTACCATTAACTCTTTAGAAGATAATTCGAGTACAATTAACTCTTTACTTGGACAACAAGTTTTCAATAATCGTTACACTTAGAGATACAGATTAGTTTTACATTAAGATAGAAGATTAATCGAGTAACATTAACTCTTTAGAAGATGATTCGAGTACAATTAACTCTTTATTTGGACAACAAGTTTTCAATAATTGTTACACTTAGAGATACAGATTAGTTTTATGTTTATTTAGAAGATTAATCGAGTACCATTAACTCTTTAGAAGATGATTCGAGTACAATTAACTCTTTACTTGGACTACAAGTTTTCAATAATCGTTACACCTAGAGATACGGATTAGTTTTATGTTTATTTAGATGATTAATCGAGTACCATTAACTCTTTAGAAAATGATTCGAGTACAATTAACTCTTTACTTGGACAACATGGTTTCAATAATCGTTACACTTAGAGATACGGATTAGTTTTATGTTTAGTTAGAAGATTAATCGAGTACCATTAACTCTTTAGAAGATGATTCGAGTACAATAAACTCTTTAGTTGGTCAAGAAGTTTTCAATAATCGTTACACTTAGAGATACGTATTAGTTTAATGTTTAGTTAGAAGATTAATCGAGTACCATTAACTCTTTAGAAGATGATTCGAGTACTATTCACTCTTTACTTGGTCAAAAAGTTTTCAATAATCGTTACACTTAGAGATACATATTAGTTTTATGATTATTTAGAATATTAATCGAGTACCATTAACTCTTTAGAAGATGATTCGAGTACAATAAACTCTTTACTTGGACAACAAGTTTTCAATAATCGTTACACTTAGAGATACAGATTAGTTTTATGTTTAGTTAGAAGATTAATCGAGTACCATTATCTCTTTAGAAGATGATTCGAGTACTATTCACTCTTTACTTGGTCAAAAAGTTTTCAATAATCGTTACACTTAGAGATACATATTAGTTTTATGATTATTTAGAATATTAATCGAGTACCATTAACTCTTTAGAAGATGATTCGAGTACAATTAACTCTTTACTTGGACAACAAGTTTTCAATAATCGTTACACTTAGAGATACAGATTAGTTTTATGTTTATTTAGATGATTATTCGAGTACCATTAACTCTTTAGAAGATGATTCGAGTACAATTAACTCTTTACTTGGACAACAAGTTTTCAATAATCGTTACACTTAGAGATACGGATTAGTTTTATGTTTAGTTAGAAGATTAATCGAGTACCATTAACTCTTTAGAAGATGATTCGAGTACTATTCATTCTTTACTTGGTCAAAAAGTTTTCAATAATCGTTACACTTAGAGATACATATTAGTTTTATGATTATTTAGAAGATTAATCGAGTACAATTAACTCTCTAGAAGATGATTCGAGTACAATTAACTCTTTACTTAGACAACAAGTTTTCAATAATCGTTACACTTAGAGATACAGATTAGTTTTATGTTTATTTAGATGATTATTCGAGTACCATTAACTCTTTAGAAGATAATTCGAGTACAATTAACTCTTTACTTGGACAACAAGTTTTCAATAATCGTTACACTTTGAGATACAGATTAGTTTTATATTAAGATAGAAGATTAATCGAGTAACATTAACTCTTTAGAAGATGATTCGAGTACAATTAACTCTTTATTTGGACAACAAGTTTTCAATAATCGTTACACTTAGAGATACATATTAGTTTTATGATTATTTAGAAGATTAATCGAGTACAATTAACTCTCTAGAAGATGATTCGAGTACAATTAACTCTTTACTTAGACAACAAGTTTTCAATAATCGTTACACTTAGAGATACAGATTAGTTTTATGTTTATTTAGATGATTATTCGAGTACCATTAACTCTTTAGAAGATAATTCGAGTACAATTAACTCTTTACTTGGACAACAAGTTTTCAATAATCGTTACACTTAGAGATACAAATTAGTTTTACATTGAGATAGAAGATTAATCGAGTAACATTAACTCTTTAGAAGATGATTCGAGTACAATTAACTCTTTATTTGGACAACAAGTTTTCAATAATTGTTACACTTAGAGATACAGATTAGTTTTATGTTTATTTAGAAGATTAATCGAGTACCATTAACTCTTTAGAAGATGATTCGATTACAATTAACTCTTTACTTGGACTACAAGTTTTCAATAATCGTTACACCTAGAGATACGGATTAGTTTTATGTTTATTTAGATGATTAATCGAGTACCATTAACTCTTTAGAAAATGATTCGAGTACAATTAACTCTTTACTTGGACAACATGGTTTCAATAATCGTTACACTTAGAGATACGGATTAGTTTTATGTTTAGTTAGAAGATTAATCGAGTACCATTAACTCTTTAGAAGATGATTCGAGTACAATAAACTCTTTAGTTGGTCAAGAAGTTTTCAATAATCGTTACACTTAGAGATACGTATTAGTTTAATGTTTAGTTAGAAGATTAATCGAGTACCATTAACTCTTTAGAAGATGATTCGAGTACTATTCACTCTTTACTTGGTCAAAAAGTTTTCAATAATCGTTACACTTAGAGATACATATTAGTTTTATGATTATTTAGAATATTAATCGAGTACCATTAACTCTTTAGAAGATGATTCGAGTACAATAAACTCTTTACTTGGACAACAAGTTTTCAATAATCGTTACACTTAGAGATACAGATTAGTTTTATGTTTAGTTAGAAGATTAATCGAGTACCATTATCTCTTTAGAAGATGATTCGAGTACTATTCACTCTTTACTTGGTCAAAAAGTTTTCAATAATCGTTACACTTAGAGATACATATTAGTTTTATGATTATTTAGAATATTAATCGAGTACCATTAACTCTTTAGAAGATGATTCGAGTACAATTAACTCTTTACTTGGACTATAAGTTTTCAATAATTGTTACACTTAGAGATACGGATTAGTTTTATGTTTATTTAGATAATTAATCGAGTACCATTAACTCTTTAGAAAATGATTCGAGTACAATTAACTCTTTACTTGGACAACATGTTTTCAATAATCGTTACACTTAGAGATACGGATTAGTTTTATGTTTAGTTAGAAGATTAATCGAGTACCATTAACTCTTTAGAAGATGATTCGAGTACAATAAACTCTTTACTTGGTCAAGAAGTTTTCAATAATCGGTACACTTAGAGATACGTATTAGTTTAATGTTTAGTTAGAAGATTAATCGAGTACCATTAACTCTTTAGAAGATGATTCGAGTACTATTCACTCTTTACTTGGTCAAAAAGTTTTCAATAATCGTTACACTTAGAGATACATATTAGTTTTATGATTATTTAGAAGATTAATCGAGTACAATTAACTCTCTAGAAGATGATTCGAGTACAATTAACTCTTTACTTAGACAACAAGTTTTCAATAATCGTTACACTTAGAGATACAGATTAGTTTTATGTTTATTTAGATGATTATTCGAGTACCATTAACTCTTTAGAAGATAATTCGAGTACAATTAACTCTTTACTTGGACAACAAGTTTTCAATAATCGTTACACTTTGAGATACAGATTAGTTTTATATTAAGATAGAAGATTAATCGAGTAACATTAACTCTTTAGAAGATGATTCGAGTACAATTAACTCTTTATTTGGACAACAAGTTTTCAATAATCGTTACACTTAGAGATACATATTAGTTTTATGATTATTTAGAAGATTAATCGAGTACAATTAACTCTCTAGAAGATGATTCGAGTACAATTAACTCTTTACTTAGACAACAAGTTTTCAATAATCGTTACACTTAGAGATACAGATTAGTTTTATGTTTATTTAGATGATTATTCGAGTACCATTAACTCTTTAGAAGATAATTCGAGTACAATTAACTCTTTACTTGGACAACAAGTTTTCAATAATCGTTACACTTAGAGATACAAATTAGTTTTACATTAAGATAGAAGATTAATCGAGTAACATTAACTCTTTAGAAGATGATTCGAGTACAATTAACTCTTTATTTGGACAACAAGTTTTCAATAATTGTTACACTTAGAGATACAGATTAGTTTTATGTTTATTTAGAAGATTAATCGAGTACCATTAACTCTTTAGAAGATGATTCGATTACAATTAACTCTTTACTTGGACTACAAGTTTTCAATAATCGTTACACCTAGAGATACGGATTAGTTTTATGTTTATTTAGATGATTAATCGAGTACCATTAACTCTTTAGAAAATGATTCGAGTACAATTAACTCTTTACTTGGACAACATAGTTTCAATAATCGTTACACTTAGAGATACGGATTAGTTTTATGTTTAGTTAGAAGATTAATCGAGTACCATTAACTCTTTAGAAGATGATTCGAGTACAATAAACTCTTTAGTTGGTCAAGAAGTTTTCAATAATCGTTACACTTAGAGATACGTATTAGTTTAATGTTTAGTTAGAAGATTAATCGAGTACCATTAACTCTTTAGAAGATGATTCGAGTACTATTCACTCTTTACTTGGTCAAAAAGTTTTCAATAATCGTTACACTTAGAGATACATATTAGTTTTATGATTATTTAGAATATTAATCGAGTACCATTAACTCTTTAGAAGATGATTCGAGTACAATTAACTCTTTACTTGGACTATAAGTTTTCAATAATTGTTACACTTAGAGATACGGATTAGTTTTATGTTTATTTAGATAATTAATCGAGTACCATTAACTCTTTAGAAAATGATTCGAGTACAATTAACTCTTTACTTGGACAACATGTTTTCAATAATCGTTACACTTAGAGATACGGATTAGTTTTATGTTTAGTTAGAAGATTAATCGAGTACCATTAACTCTTTAGAAGATGATTCGAGTACAATAAACTCTTTACTTGGTCAAGAAGTTTTCAATAATCGGTACACTTAGAGATACGTATTAGTTTAATGTTTAGTTAGAAGATTAATCGAGTACCATTAACTCTTTAGAAGATGATTCGAGTACTATTCACTCTTTACTTGGTCAAAAAGTTTTCAATAATCGTTACACTTAGAGATACATATTAGTTTTATGATTATTTAGAAGATTAATCGAGTACTATTAACTCTCTAGAAGATGATTCGAGTACAATTAACTCTTTACTTAGACAACAAGTTTTCAATAATCGTTACACTTAGAGATACAGATTAGTTTTATGTTTATTTAGATGATTATTCGAGTACCATTAACTCTTTAGAAGATAATTCGAGTACAATTAACTCTTTACTTGGACAACAAGTTTTCAATAATCCTTACACTTAGAGATACAGATTAGTTTTATATTAAGATAGAAGATTAATCGAGTAACATTAACTCTTTAGAAGATGATTCGAGTACAATTAACTCTTTATTTGGACAACAAGTTTTCAATAATCGTTACACTTAGAGATACATATTAGTTTTATGATTATTTAGAAGATTAATCGAGTACAATTAACTCTCTAGAAGATGATTCGAGTACAATTAACTCTTTACTTAGACAACAAGTTTTCAATAATCGTTACACTTAGAGATACAGATTAGTTTTATGTTTATTTAGATGATTATTCGAGTACCATTAACTCTTTAGAAGATAATTCGAGTACAATTAACTCTTTACTTGGACAACAAGTTTTCAATAATCGTTACACTTAGAGATACAGATTAGTTTTATATTAAGATAGAAGATTAATCGAGTAACATTAACTCTTTAGAAGATGATTCGAGTACAATTAACTCTTTATTTGGACAACAAGTTTTCAATAATTGTTACACTTAGAGATACAGATTAGTTTTATGTTTATTTAGAAGATTAATCGAGTACCATTAACTCTTTAGAAGATGATTCGAGTACAATTAACTCTTTACTTGGACTACAAGTTTTCAATAATCGTTACACCTAGAGATACGGATTAGTTTTATGTTTATTTAGATGATTAATCGAGTACCATTATCTTTTTAGAAAATGATTCGAGTACAATTAACTCTTTACTTGGACAACATGTTTTCAATAATCGTTACACTTAGAGATACGGATTAGTTTTATGTTTAGTTAGAAGATTAATCGAGTACCATTAACTCTTTAGAAGATGATTCGAGTACAATAAACTCTTTACTTGGTCAAGAAGTTTTCAATAATCGTTACACTTAGAGATACGTATTAGTTTAATGTTTAGTTAGAAGATTAATCGAGTACCATTAACTCTTTAGAAGATGATTCGAGTACTATTCACTCTTTACTTGGTCAAAAAGTTTTCAATAATCGTTACACTTAGAGATACATATTAGTTTTATGATTATTTAGAATATTAATCGAGTACCATTAACTCTTTAGAAGATGATTCGAGTACAATAAACTCTTTACTTGGACAACAAGTTTTCAATAATCGTTACACTTAGAGATACATATTAGTTTTATGATTATTTAGAAGATTAATCGAGTACAATTAACTCTCTAGAAGATGATTCGAGTACAATTAACTCTTTACTTAGACAATAAGTTTTCAATAATCGTTACACTTAGAGATACAGATTAGTTTTATGTTTATTTAGATGATTATTCGAGTACCATTAACTCTTTAGAAGATAATTCGAGTACAATTAACTCTTTACGTGGACAACAAGTTTTCAATAATCGTTACACTTAGAGATACATATTAGTTTTATGATTATTTAGAATATTAATCGAGTACCATTAACTCTTTAGAAGATGATTCGAGTACAATTAACTCTTTACTTGGACTATAAGTTTTCAATAATCGTTACACTTAGAGATACGGATTAGTTTTATGTTTATTTAGATAATTAATCGAGTACCATTAACTCTTTAGAAAATGATTCGAGTACAATTAACTCTTTACTTGGACAACATGTTTTCAATAATCGTTACACTTAGAGATACGGATTAGTTTTATGTTTAGTTAGAAGATTAATCGAGTACCATTAACTCTTTAGAAGATGATTCGAGTACAATAAACTCTTTACTTGGTCAAGAAGTTTTCAATAATCGGTACACTTAGAGATACGTATTAGTTTAATGTTTAGTTAGAAGATTAATCGAGTACAATTAACTCTTTAGAAGATGATTCGAGTACTATTCACTCTTTACTTGGTCAAAAAGTTTTCAATAATCGTTACACTTAGAGATACATATTAGTTTTTTGATTATTTAGAATATTAATCGAGTACCATTAACTCTTTAGAAGATGATTCGAGTACAATAAACTCTTTACTTGGATAACAAGTTTTCAATAATCGTTACACTTAGAGATACAGATTAGTTTTATGTTTAGTTAGAAGATTAATCGAGTACCATTATCTCTTTAGAAGATGATTCGAGTATAATAAACTCTTTACTTGGTCAAGAAGTTTTCAATAATCGTTACACTTAGAGATACATATTAGTTTTATGTTTAGTTAGAAGATTAATCGAGTACCATTAACTCTTTAGAAGATGATTCGAGTACTATTCACTCTTTACTTGGTCAAAAAGTTTTCAATAATCGTTACACTTAGAGATACATATTAGTTTTATGATTATTTAGAATATTAATCGAGTACCATTAACTCTTTAGAAGATGATTCGAGTACAATTAACTCTTTACTTGGACTATAAGTTTTCAATAATTGTTACACTTAGAGATACGGATTAGTTTTATGTTTATTTAGATAATTAATCGAGTACCATTAACTCTTTAGAAAATGATTCGAGTACAATTAACTCTTTACTTGGACAACATGTTTTCAATAATCGTTACACTTAGAGATACGGATTAGTTTTATGTTTAGTTAGAAGATTAATCGAGTACCATTAACTCTTTAGAAGATGATTCGAGTACAATAAACTCTTTACTTGGTCAAGAAGTTTTCAATAATCGGTACACTTAGAGATACGTATTAGTTTAATGTTTAGTTAGAAGATTAATCGAGTACCATTAACTCTTTAGAAGATGATTCGAGTACTATTCACTCTTTACTTGGTCAAAAAGTTTTCAATAATCGTTACACTTAGAGATACATATTAGTTTTATGATTATTTAGAAGATTAATCGAGTACAATTAACTCTCTAGAAGATGATTCGAGTACAATTAACTCTTTACTTAGACAACAAGTTTTCAATAATCGTTACACTTAGAGATACAGATTAGTTTTATGTTTATTTAGATGATTATTCGAGTACCATTAACTCTTTAGAAGATAATTCGAGTACAATTAACTCTTTACTTGGACAACAAGTTTTCAATAATCGTTACACTTAGAGATACAGATTAGTTTTATATTAAGATAGAAGATTAATCGAGTAACATTAACTCTTTAGAAGATGATTCGAGTACAATTAACTCTTTATTTGGACAACAAGTTTTCAATAATCGTTACACTTAGAGATACATATTAGTTTTATGATTATTTAGAAGATTAATTGAGTACAATTAACTCTCTAGAAGATGATTCGAGTACAATTAACTCTTTACTTAGACAACAAGTTTTCAATAATCGTTACACTTAGAGATACAGATTAGTTTTATGTTTATTTAGATGATTATTCGAGTACCATTAACTCTTTAGAAGATAATTCGAGTACAATTAACTCTTTACTTGGACAACAAGTTTTCAATAATCGTTACACTTAGAGATACAGATTAGTTTTATATTAAGATAGAAGATTAATCGAGTAACATTAACTCTTTAGAAGATGATTCGAGTACAATTAACTCTTTATTTGGACAACAAGTTTTCAATAATTGTTAGACTTAGAGATACAGATTAGTTTTATGTTTATTTAGAAGATTAATCGAGTACCATTAACTCTTTAGAAGATGATTCGAGTACAATTAACTCTTTACTTGGACTACAAGTTTTCAATAATCGTTACACCTAGAGATACGGATTAGTTTTATGTTTATTTAGATGATTAATCGAGTACCATTAACTTTTTAGAAAATGATTCGAGTACAATTACCTCTTTACTTGGACAACATGTTTTCAATAATCGTTACACTTAGAGATACGGATTAGTTTTATGTTTAGTTAGAAGATTAATCGAGTACCATTAACTCTTTAGAAGATGATTCGAGTACAATAAACTCTTTACTTGGTCAAGAAGTTTTCAATAATCGTTACACTTAGAGATACGTATTAGTTTAATGTTTAGTTAGAAGATTAATCGAGTACCATTAACTCTTTAGAAGATGATTCGAGTACTATTCACTCTTTACTTGGTCAAAAAGTTTTCAATAATCGTTACACTTAGAGATACATATTAGTTTTATGATTATTTAGAATATTAATCGAGTACCATTAACTCTTTAGAAGATGATTCGAGTACAATAAACTCTTTACTTGGACAACAAGTTTTCAATAATCGTTACACTTAGAGATACAGATTAGTTTTATGTTTAGTTAGAAGATTAATCGAGTACCATTATCTCTTTAGAAGATGATTCGAGTACAATAAACTCTTTACTTGGTCAAGAAGTTTTCAATAATCGTTACACTTAGAGATACATATTAGTTTTATGTTTAGTTAGAAGATTAATCGAGTACCATTAACTCTTTAGAAGATGATTCGAGTACTATTCACTCTTTACTTGGTCAAAAAGTTTTCAATAATCGTTACACTTAGAGATACATATTAGTTTTATGATTATTTAGAATATTAATCGAGTACCATTAACTCTTTAGAAGATGATTCGAGTACAATTAACTCTTTACTTGGACTATAAGTTTTCAATAATCGTTACACTTAGAGATACGGATTAGTTTTATGTTTATTTAGATAATTAATCGAGTACCATTAACTCTTTAGAAAATGATTCGAGTACAATTAACTCTTTACTTGGACAACATGTTTTCAATAATCGTTACACTTAGAGATACGGATTAGTTTTATGTTTAGTTAGAAGATTAATCGAGTACCATTAACTCTTTAGAAGATGATTCGAGTACAATAAACTCTTTACTTGGTCAAGAAGTTTTCAATAATCGGTACACTTAGAGATACGTATTAGTTTAATGTTTAGTTAGAAGATTAATCGAGTACAATTAACTCTTTAGAAGATGATTCGAGTACTATTCACTCTTTACTTGGTCAAAAAGTTTTTAATAATCGTTACACTTAGAGATACATATTAGTTTTATGATTATTTAGAATATTAATCGAGTACCATTAACTCTTTAGAAGATGATTCGAGTACAATAAACTCTTTACTTGGACAACAAGTTTTCAATAATCGTTACACTTAGAGATACAGATTAGTTTTATGTTTAGTTAGAAGATTAATCGAGTACCATTAACTCTTTAGAAGATGATTCGAGTACAATAAACTCTTTACTTGGTCAAGAAGTTTTCAATAATCGTTACACTTAGAGATACATATTAGTTTTATGTTTAGTTAGAAGATTAATCGAGTAACATTAACTCTTTAGAAGATGATTCGAGTACAATTAACTCTTTACTTGGACAACAAGTTTTCAATAATCGTTACACTTAGAGATACGGATTAGTTTTATGTTTAGTTAGATGATTAATCGAGTACCATTAACTCTTTAGAAGATGATTCGAGTACAATAAACTCTTTACTTGGTCAAGAAGTTTTCAATAATCGTTACACTTAGAGATACGGATTAGTTTTATGTTTAGTTAGATGATTAATCGAGTACCATTAACTCTTTAGAAGATGATTCGAGTACAATAAACTCTTTACTTGGTCAAGAAGTTTTCAATAATCGTTACACTTAGAGATACGGATTAGTTTTATGTTTAGTTAGAAGATTAAGCGAGTACCATTAACTCTTTAGAAGATGATTCGAGTACTATTCACTCTTTACTTGGTCAAAAAGTTTTCAATAATCGTTACACTTAGAGATACATATTAGTTTTATGATTATTTAGAATATTAATCGAGTACTATTAACTCTCTAGAAGATGATTCGAGTACAATTAACTCTTTAATTGGACAACAAGTTTTCAATAATCGTTACACTTAGAGATACAGATTAGTTTTATATTAAGATAGAAGATTAATCGAGTAACATTAACTCTTTAGAAGATGATTCGAGTACAATTAACTCTTTATTTGGACAACAAGTTTTCAATAATCGTTACACTAAGAGATACATATTAGGTTTATGATTATTTAGAAGATTAATCGAGTACAATTAACTCTCTAGAAGATGATTCGAGTACAATTAACTCTTTACTTAGACAACAAGTTTTCAATAATCGTTACACTTAGAGATACAGATTAGTTTTATGTTTATTTAGATGATTATTCGAGTACCATTAACTCTTTAGAAGATGATTCGAGTACAATTAACTCTTTACTTGGACAACAAGTTTTCAATAATCGTTACACTTAGAGATACGGATTAGTTTTATGTTTAGTTAGAAGATTAATCGAGTACCATTAACTCTTTAGAAGATGATTCGAGTACTATTCATTCTTTACTTGGTCAAAAAGTTTTCAATAATCGTTACACTTAGAGATACATATTAGTTTTATGATTATTTAGAAGATTAATCGAGTACAATTAACTCTCTAGAAGATGATTCGAGTACAATTAACTCTTTACTTAGACAACAAGTTTTCAATAATCGTTACACTTAGAGATACAGATTAGTTTTATGTTTATTTAGATGATTATTCGAGTACCATTAACTCTTTAGAAGATGATTCGAGTACAATTAACTCTTTACTTGGACAACAAGTTTTCAATAATCGTTACACTTAGAGATACGGATTAGTTTTATGTTTAGTTAGAAGATTAATCGAGTACCATTAACTCTTTAGAAGATGATTCGAGTACAATAAACTCTTTACTTGGTCAAGAAGTTTTCAATAATCGTTACACTTAGAGATACGTATTAGTTTAATGTTTAGTTAGAAGATTAATCGAGTACCATTAACTCTTTAGAAGATGATTCGAGTACTATTCACTCTTTACTTGGTCAAAAAGTTTTCAATAATCGTTACACTTAGAGATACATATTAGTTTTATGATTATTTAGAATATTAATCGAGTACCATTAACTCTTTAGAAGATGATTCGAGTACAATTAACTCTTTACTTGGACAACAAGTTTTCTA
Source organism: Scutellaria galericulata (assembly GCA_946896805.1). Lineage (NCBI taxonomy): Eukaryota > Viridiplantae > Streptophyta > Magnoliopsida > Lamiales > Lamiaceae > Scutellaria > Scutellaria galericulata. Next base: position 7,478,962 of record OX335792.1, on the reverse strand, counting down.
TAATCGTTACACTTAGAGATACAGATTAGTTTTATATTAAGATAGAAGATTAATCGAGTAACATTAACTCTCTAGAAGATGATTCGAGTACAATTAACTCTTTATTTGGACAACAAGTTTTCAAAAATCGTTACACTTAGAGATACAGATTAGTTTTATGTTTATTTAGATGATTATTCGAGTACCATTAACTCTTTAGAAGATGATTCGAGTACAATTAACTCTTTACTTGGACAACAAGTTTTCAATAATCGTTACACTTAGAGATACGGATTAGTTTTATGTTTAGTTAGAAGATTAATCGAGTACCATTAACTCTTTAGAAGATGATTCGAGTACTATTCATTCTTTACTTGGTCAAAAAGTTTTCAATAATCGTTACACTTAGAGATACATATTAGTTTTATGATTATTTAGAAGATTAATCGAGTACAATTAACTCTCTAGAAGATGATTCGAGTACAATTAACTCTTTAATTGGACAACAAGTTTTCAATAATCGTTACACTTAGAGATACAGATTAGATTTATGTTTATTTAGATGATTATTCGAGTACCATTAACTCTTTAGAAGATGATTCGAGTACAATTAACTCTTTACTTGGACAACAAGTTTTCAATAATCGTTACACTTAGAGATACGGATTAGTTTTATGTTTAGTTAGAAGATTAATCGAATACCATTAACTCTTTAGAAGATGATTCGAGTACAATAAACTCTTTACTTGGTCAAGAAGTTTTCAATAATCGTTACACTTAGAGATACGTATTAGTTTAATGTTTAGTTAGAAGATTAATCGAGTACCATTAACTCTTTAGAAGATGATTCGAGTACTATTCACTCTTTACTTGGTCAAAAAGTTTTCAATAATCATTACACTTAGAGATACATATTAGTTTTATGATTATTTAGAATATTAATCGAGTACCATTAACTCTTTAGAAGATGATTCGAGTACAATTAACTCTTTACTTGGACAACAAGTTTTCTATAATCGTTACACTTAGAGATACAGATTAGTTTTATATTAAGATAGAAGATTAATCGAGTAACATTAACTCTTTAGAAGATGATTCGAGTACAATTAACTCTTTATTTGGACAACAAGTTTTCAATAATTGTTACACTTAGAGATACAGATTAGTTTTATGTTTATTTAGAAGATTAATCGAGTACCATTAACTCTTTTGAAGATGATTCGATTACAATTAACTCTTTACTTGGACAACAAGTTTTCAATAATCGTTACACTTAGAGATACGGATTAGTTTTATGTTTAGTTAGATGATTAATCGAGTACCATTAACTCTTTAGAAGATGATTCGAGTACAATAAACTCTTTACTTGGTCAAGAAGTTTTCAATAATCGTTACACTTAGAGATACGGATTAGTTTTATGTTTAGTTAGATGATTAATCGAGTACCATTAGCTCTTTAGAAGATGATTCGAGTACAATAAACTCTTAACTTGGTCAAGAAGTTTTCAATAATCGTTACACTTAGAGATACGGATTAGTTTTATGTTTAGTTAGAAGATTAAGCGAGTACCATTAACTCTTTAGAAGATGATTCGAGTACTATTCACTCTTTACTTGGTCAAAAAGTTTTCAATAATCGTTACACTTAGAGATACATATTAGTTTTATGATTATTTAGAATATTAATCGAGTACCATTAACTCTCTAGAAGATGATTCGAGTACAATTAACTCTTTAATTGGACAACAAGTTTTCAATAATCGTTACACTTAGAGATACAGATTAGTTTTATATTAAGATAGAAGATTAATCGAGTAACATTAACTCTTTAGAAGATGATTCGAGTACAATTAACTCTTTATTTGGACAACAAGTTTTCAATAATCGTTACACTGAGAGATACATATTAGGTTTATGATTATTTAGAAGATTAATCGAGTACAATTAACTCTCTAGAAGATGATTCGAGTACAATTAACTCTTTACTTAGACAACAAGTTTTCAATAATCGTTACACTTAGAGATACAGATTAGTTTTATGTTTATTTAGATGATTATTCGAGTACCATTAACTCTTTAGAAGATGATTCGAGTACAATTAACTCTTTACTTGGACAACAAGTTTTCAATAATCGTTACACTTAGAGAAACGGATTAGTTTTATGTTTAGTTAGAAGATTAATCGAGTACCATTAACTCTTTAGAAGATGATTCGAGTACTATTCATTCTTTACTTGGTCAAAAAGTTTTCAATAATCGTTACACTTAGAGATACATATTAGTTTTATGATTATTTAGAAGATTAATCGAGTACAATTAACTCTCTAGAAGATGATTCGAGTACAATTAACTCTTTACTTAGACAACAAGTTTTCAATAATCGTTACACTTAGAGATACAGATTAGTTTTATGTTTATTTAGATGATTATTCGAGTACCATTAACTCTTTAGAAGATGATTCGAGTACAATTAACTCTTTACTTGGACAACAAGTTTTCAATAATCGTTACACTTAGAGATACGGATTAGTTTTATGTTTAGTTAGAAGATTAATCGAGTACCATTAACTCTTTAGAAGATGATTCGAGTACAATAAACTCTTTACTTGGTCAAGAAGTTTTCAATAATCGTTACACTTAGAGATACGTATTAGTTTAATGTTTAGTTAGAAGATTAATCGAGTACCATTAACTCTTTAGAAGATGATTCGAGTACAATAAACTCTTTACTTGGTCAAGAAGTTTTCAATAATCGTTACACTTAGAGATACGGATTAGTTTTATGTTTAGTTAGATGATTAATCGAGTACCATTAGCTCTTTAGAAGATGATTCGAGTACAATAAACTCTTAACTTGGTCAAGAAGTTTTCAATAATCGTTACACTTAGAGATACGGATTAGTTTTATGTTTAGTTAGAAGATTAAGCGAGTACCATTAACTCTTTAGAAGATGATTCGAGTACTATTCACTCTTTACTTGGTCAAAAAGTTTTCAATAATCGTTACACTTAGAGATACATATTAGTTTTATGATTATTTAGAATATTAATCGAGTACCATTAACTCTCTAGAAGATGATTCGAGTACAATTAACTCTTTAATTGGACAACAAGTTTTCAATAATCGTTACACTTAGAGATACAGATTAGTTTTATATTAAGATAGAAGATTAATCGAGTAACATTAACTCTTTAGAAGATGATTCGAGTACAATTAACTCTTTATTTGGACAACAAGTTTTCAATAATCGTTACACTGAGAGATACATATTAGGTTTATGATTATTTAGAAGATTAATCGAGTACAATTAACTCTCTAGAAGATGATTCGAGTACAATTAACTCTTTACTTAGACAACAAGTTTTCAATAATCGTTACACTTAGAGATACAGATTAGTTTTATGTTTATTTAGATGATTATTCGAGTACCATTAACTCTTTAGAAGATGATTCGAGTACAATTAACTCTTTACTTGGACAACAAGTTTTCAATAATCGTTACACTTAGAGAAACGGATTAGTTTTATGTTTAGTTAGAAGATTAATCGAGTACCATTAACTCTTTAGAAGATGATTCGAGTACTATTCATTCTTTACTTGGTCAAAAAGTTTTCAATAATCGTTACACTTAGAGATACATATTAGTTTTATGATTATTTAGAAGATTAATCGAGTACAATTAACTCTCTAGAAGATGATTCGAGTACAATTAACTCTTTACTTAGACAACAAGTTTTCAATAATCGTTACACTTAGAGATACAGATTAGTTTTATGTTTATTTAGATGATTATTCGAGTACCATTAACTCTTTAGAAGATGATTCGAGTACAATTAACTCTTTACTTGGACAACAAGTTTTCAATAATCGTTACACTTAGAGATACGGATTAGTTTTATGTTTAGTTAGAAGATTAATCGAGTACCATTAACTCTTTAGAAGATGATTCGAGTACAATAAACTCTTTACTTGGTCAAGAAGTTTTCAATAATCGTTACACTTAGAGATACGTATTAGTTTAATGTTTAGTTAGAAGATTAATCGAGTACCATTAACTCTTTAGAAGATGATTCGAGTACAATTAACTCTTTAATTGGACAACAAGTTTTCAATAATCGTTACACTTAGAGATACAGATTAGTTTTATATTAAGATAGAAGATTAATCGAGTAACATTAACTCTTTAGAAGATGATTCGAGTACAATTAACTCTTTATTTGGACAACAAGTTTTCAATAATCGTTACACTGAGAGATACATATTAGGTTTATGATTATTTAGAAGATTAATCGAGTACAATTAACTCTCTAGAAGATGATTCGAGTACAATTAACTCTTTACTTAGACAACAAGTTTTCAATAATCGTTACACTTAGAGATACAGATTAGTTTTATGTTTATTTAGATGATTATTCGAGTACCATTAACTCTTTAGAAGATGATTCGAGTACAATTAACTCTTTACTTGGACAACAAGTTTTCAATAATCGTTACACTTAGAGAAACGGATTAGTTTTATGTTTAGTTAGAAGATTAATCGAGTACCATTAACTCTTTAGAAGATGATTCGAGTACTATTCATTCTTTACTTGGTCAAAAAGTTTTCAATAATCGTTACACTTAGAGATACATATTAGTTTTATGATTATTTAGAAGATTAATCGAGTACAATTAACTCTCTAGAAGATGATTCGAGTACAATTAACTCTTTACTTAGACAACAAGTTTTCAATAATCGTTACACTTAGAGATACAGATTAGTTTTATGTTTATTTAGATGATTATTCGAGTACCATTAACTCTTTAGAAGATGATTCGAGTACAATTAACTCTTTACTTGGACAACAAGTTTTCAATAATCGTTACACTTAGAGATACGGATTAGTTTTATGTTTAGTTAGAAGATTAATCGAGTACCATTAACTCTTTAGAAGATGATTCGAGTACAATAAACTCTTTACTTGGTCAAGAAGTTTTCAATAATCGTTACACTTAGAGATACGTATTAGTTTAATGTTTAGTTAGAAGATTAATCGAGTACCATTAACTCTTTAGAAGATGATTCGAGTACAATAAACTCTTTACTTGGTCAAGAAGTTTTCAATAATCGTTACACTTAGAGATACGGATTAGTTTTATGTTTAGTTAGATGATTAATCGAGTACCATTAGCTCTTTAGAAGATGATTCGAGTACAATAAACTCTTAACTTGGTCAAGAAGTTTTCAATAATCGTTACACTTAGAGATACGGATTAGTTTTATGTTTAGTTAGAAGATTAAGCGAGTACCATTAACTCTTTAGAAGATGATTCGAGTACTATTCACTCTTTACTTGGTCAAAAAGTTTTCAATAATCGTTACACTTAGAGATACATATTAGTTTTATGATTATTTAGAATATTAATCGAGTACCATTAACTCTCTAGAAGATGATTCGAGTACAATTAACTCTTTAATTGGACAACAAGTTTTCAATAATCGTTACACTTAGAGATACAGATTAGTTTTATATTAAGATAGAAGATTAATCGAGTAACATTAACTCTTTAGAAGATGATTCGAGTACAATTAACTCTTTATTTGGACAACAAGTTTTCAATAATCGTTACACTGAGAGATACATATTAGGTTTATGATTATTTAGAAGATTAATCGAGTACAATTAACTCTCTAGAAGATGATTCGAGTACAATTAACTCTTTACTTAGACAACAAGTTTTCAATAATCGTTACACTTAGAGATACAGATTAGTTTTATGTTTATTTAGATGATTATTCGAGTACCATTAACTCTTTAGAAGATGATTCGAGTACAATTAACTCTTTACTTGGACAACAAGTTTTCAATAATCGTTACACTTAGAGATACGGATTAGTTTTATGTTTAGTTAGAAGATTAATCGAGTACCATTAACTCTTTAGAAGATGATTCGAGTACTATTCATTCTTTACTTGGTCAAAAAGTTTTCAATAATCGTTACACTTAGAGATACATATTAGTTTTATGATTATTTAGAAGATTAATCGAGTACAATTAACTCTCTAGAAGATGATTCGAGTACAATTAACTATTTACTTAGACAACAAGTTTTCAATAATCGTTACACTTAGAGATACAGATTAGTTTTATGTTTATTTAGATGATTATTCGAGTACCATTAACTCTTTAGAAGATGATTCGAGTACAATTAACTCTTTACTTGGACAACAAGTTTTCAATAATCGTTACACTTAGAGATACGGATTAGTTTTATGTTTAGTTAGAAGATTAATCGAGTACCATTAACTCTTTAGAAGATGATTCGAGTACAATAAACTCTTTACTTGGTCAAGAAGTTTTCAATAATCGTTACACTTAGAGATACGTATTAGTTTAATGTTTAGTTAGAAGATTAATCGAGTACCATTAACTCTTTAGAAGATGATTCGAGTACTATTCACTCTTTACTTGGTCAAAAAGTTTTCAATAATCGTTACACTTAGAGATACATATTAGTTTTATGATTATTTAGAATATTAATCGAGTACCATTAACTCTTTAGAAGATGATTCGAGTACAATTAACTCTTTACTTGGACAACAAGTTTTCTATAATCGTTACACTTAGAGATACAGATTAGTTTTATATTAAGATAGAAGATTAATCGAGTAACATTAACTCTTTAGAAGATGATTCGAGTACAATTAACTCTTTATTTGGACAACAAGTTTTCAATAATTGTTACACTTAGAGATACAGATTAGTTTTATGTTTATTTAGAAGATTAATCGAGTACCATTAACTCTTTAGAAGATGATTCGAGTACTATTCACTCTTTACTTGGACAACAAGTTTTCAATAATCGTTACACTTAGAGATACGGATTAGTTTTATGTTTAGTTAGATGATTAATCGAGTACCATTAACTCTTTAGAAGATGATTCGAGTACAATAAACTCTTTACTTGGTCAAGAAGTTTTCAATAATCGTTACACTTAGAGATACGGATTAGTTTTATGTTTAGTTAGATGATTAATCGAGTACCATTAGCTCTTTAGAAGATGATTCGAGTACAATAAACTCTTAACTTGGTCAAGAAGTTTTCAATAATCGATACACTTAGAGATACGGATTAGTTTTATGTTTAGTTAGAAGATTAAGCGAGTACCATTAACTCTTTAGAAGATGATTCGAGTACTATTCACTCTTTACTTGGTCAAAAAGTTTTCAATAATCGTTACACTTAGAGATACATATTAGTTTTATGATTATTTAGAATATTAATCGAGTACCATTAACTCTCTAGAAGATGATTCGAGTACAATTAACTCTTTAATTGGACAACAAGTTTTCAATAATCGTTACACTTAGAGATACAGATTAGTTTTATATTAAGATAGAAGATTAATCGAGTAACATTAACTCTTTAGAAGATGATTCGAGTACAATTAACTCTTTATTTGGACAACAAGTTTTCAATAATCGTTACACTGAGAGATACATATTAGGTTTATGATTATTTAGAAGATTAATCGAGTACAATTAACTCTCTAGAAGATGATTCGAGTACAATTAACACTTTACTTAGACAACAAGTTTACAATAATCGTTACACTTAGAGATACAGATTAGTTTTATGTTTATTTAGATGATTATTCGAGTACCATTAACTCTTTAGAAGATGATTCGAGTACAATTAACTCTTTACTTGGACAACAAGTTTTCAATAATCGTTACCCTTAGAGATACGGATTAGTTTTATGTTTAGTTAGAAGATTAATCGAGTACCATTAACTCTTTAGAAGATGATTCGAGTACTATTCATTCTTTACTTGGTCAAAAAGTTTTCAATAATCGTTACACTTAGAGATACATATTAGATTTATGATTATTTAGAAGATTAATCGAGTACAATTAACTCTCTAGAAGATGATTCGAGTACAATTAACTCTTTACTTAGACAACAAGTTTTCAATAATCGTTACACTAAGAGATACAGATTAGTTTTATGTTTATTTAGATGATTATTCGAGTACCATTAACTCTTTAGAAGATGATTCGAGTACAATTAACTCTTTACTTGGACAACAAGTTTTCAATAATCGTTACACTTAGAGATACGGATTAGTTTTATGTTTAGTTAGAAGATTAATCGAGTACCATTAATTCTTTAGAAGATGATTCGAGTACTATTCATTCTTTACTTGGTCAAAAAGTTTTCAATAATCGTTACACTTAGAGATACATATTAGTTTTATGATTATTTAGAAGATTAATCGAGTACAATTAACTCTCTAGAAGATGATTCGAGTACAATTAACTCTTTACTTAGACAACAAGTTTTCAATAATCGTTACACTTAGAGATACAGATTAGTTTTATGTTTATTTAGATGATTATTCGAGTACCATTAACTCTTTAGAAGATAATTCGAGTACAATTAACTCTTTACTTGGACAACAAGTTTTCAATAATCGTTACACTTAGAGATACAGATTAGTTTTATATTAAGATAGAAGATTAATCGAGTAACATTAACTCTTTAGAAGATGATTCGAGTACAATTAACTCTTTATTTGGACAACAAGTTTTCAATAATCGTTACACTTAGAGATACATATTAGTTTTATGATTATTTAGAAGATTAATCGAGTACAATTAACTCTCTAGAAGATGATTCGAGTACAATTAACTCTTTACTTAGACAACAAGTTTTCAATAATCGTTACACTTAGAGATACAGATTAGTTTTATGTTTATTTAGATGATTATTCGAGTACCATTAACTCTTTAGAAGATAATTCGAGTACAATTAACTCTTTACTTGGACAACAAGTTTTCAATAATCGTTACACTTAGAGATACAGATTAGTTTTATATTAAGATAGAAGATTAATCGAGTAACATTAACTCTTTAGAAGATGATTCGAGTACAATTAACTCTTTATTTGGACAACAAGTTTTCAATAATTTTTACACTTAGAGATACAGATTAGTTTTATGTTTATTTAGAAGATTAATCGAGTACCATTAACTCTTTAGAAGATGATTCGAGTACAATTAACTCTTTACTTGGACTACAAGTTTTCAATAATCGTTACACCTAGAGATACGGATTAGTTTTATGTTTATTTAGATGATTAATCGAGTACCATTAACTCTTTAGAAAATGATTCGAGTACAATTAACTCTTTACTTGGACAACATGTTTTCAATAATCGTTACACTTAGAGATACGGATTAGTTTTATGTTTAGTTAGTAGATTAATCGAGTACCATTAACTCTTTAGAAGATGATTCGAGTACAATAAACTCTTTACTTGGTCAAGAAGTTTTCAATAATCGTTACACTTAGAGATACGTATTAGTTTAATGTTTAGTTAGAAGATTAATCGAGTACCATTAACTCTTTAGAAGATGATTCGAGTACTATTCACTCTTTACTTGGTCAAAAAGTTTTCAATAATCGTTACACTTAGAGATACATATTAGTTTTATGATTATTTAGAATATTAATCGAGTACCATTAACTCTTTAGAAGATGATTCGAGTACAATAAACTCTTTCCTTGGACAACAAGTTTTCAATAATCGTTACACTTAGAGATACAGATTAGTTTTATGTTTAGTTAGAAGATTAATCGAGTACCATTATCTCTTTAGAAGATGATTCGAGTACAATAAACTCTTTAGTTGGTCAAGAAGTTTTCAATAATCGTTACACTTAGAGATACATATTAGTTTTATGATTATTTAGAAGATTAATCGAGTACAATTAACTCTCTAGAAGATGATTCGAGTACAATTAACTCTTTACTTAGACAACAAGTTTTCAATAATCGTTACACTAAGAGATACAGATTAGTTTTATGTTTATTTAGATGATTATTCGAGTACCATTAACTCTTTAGAAGATGATTCGAGTACAATTAACTCTTTACTTGGACAACAAGTTTTCAATAATCGTTACACTTAGAGATACGGATTAGTTTTATGTTTAGTTAGAAGATTAATCGAGTACCATTAATTCTTTAGAAGATGATTCGAGTACTATTCATTCTTTACTTGGTCAAAAAGTTTTCAATAATCGTTACACTTAGAGATACATATTAGTTTTATGATTATTTAGAAGATTAATCGAGTACAATTAACTCTCTAGAAGATGATTCGAGTACAATTAACTCTTTACTTAGACAACAAGTTTTCAATAATCGTTACACTTAGAGATACAGATTAGTTTTAAGTTTATTTAGATGATTATTCGAGTACCATTAACTCTTTAGAAGATAATTCGAGTACAATTAACTCTTTACTTGGACAACAAGTTTTCAATAATCGTTACACTTAGAGATACAGATTAGTTTTATATTAAGATAGAAGATTAATCGAGTAACATTAACTCTTTAGAAGATGATTCGAGTACAATTAACTCTTTATTTGGACAACAAGTTTTCAATAATTGTTACACTTAGAGATACAGATTAGTTTTATGTTTATTTAGAAGATTAATCGAGTACCATTAACTCTTTAGAAGATGATTCGAGTACAATTAACTCTTTACTTGGACTACAAGTTTTCAATAATCGTTACACCTAGAGATACGGATTAGTTTTATGTTTATTTAGATGATTAATCGAGTTCCATTAACTCTTTAGAAAATGATTCGAGTACAATTAACTCTTTACTTGGACAACATGTTTTCAATAATCGTTACACTTAGAGATACGGATTAGTTTTATGTTTAGTTAGAAGATTAATCGAGTACCATTAACTCTTTAGAAGATGATTCGAGTACAATAAACTCTTTACTTGGTCAAGAAGTTTTCAATAATCGTTACACTTAGAGATACGTATTAGTTTAATGTTTAGTTAGAAGATTAATCGAGTACCATTAACTCTTTAGAAGATGATTCGAGTACTATTCACTCTTTACTTGGTCAAAAAGTTTTCAATAATCGTTACACTTAGAGATACATATTAGTTTTATGATTATTTAGAATATTAATCGAGTACCATTAACTCTTCAGAAGATGATTCGAGTACAATAAACTCTTTACTTGGACAACAAGTTTTCAATAATCGTTACACTTAGAGATACAGATTAGTTTTATGTTTAGTTAGAAGATTAATCGAGTACCATTATCTCTTTAGAAGATGATTCGAGTACAATAAACTCTTTAGTTGGTCAAGAAGTTTTCAATAATCGTTACACTTAGAGATACATATTAGTTTTATGTTTAGTTAGAAGATTAATCGAGTACCATTAACTCTTTAGAAGATGATTCGAGTACTATTCACTCTTTACTTGGTCAAAAAGTTTTCAATAATCGTTACACTTAGAGATACATATTAGTTTTATGATTATTTAGAATAATAATCGAGTACCATTAACTCTTTAGAAGATGATTCGAGTACAATTAACTCTTTACTTGGACAACAAGTTTTCAATAATCGTTACACTTAGAGATACGGATTAGTTTTATGTTTAGTTAGAAGATTAATCGAGTACCATTAACTCTTTAGAAGATGATTCGAGTACTATTCATTCTTTACTTGGTCAAAAAGTTTTCAATAATCGTTACACTTAGAGATACATATCAGTTTTATGATTATTTAGAAGATTAATCGAGTACAATTAACTCTCTAGAAGATGATTCGAGTACAATTAACTCTTTACTTAGACAACAAGTTTTCAATAATCGTTACACTTAGAGATACAGATTAGTTTTATGTTTATTTAGATGATTATTCGAGTACCATTAACTCTTTAGAAGATAATTCGAGTACAATAAACTCTTTACTTGGACAACAAGTTTTCAATAATCGTTACACTTAGAGATACAGATTAGTTTTATATTAAGATAGAAGATTAATCGAGTAACATTAACTCTTTAGAAGATGATTCGAGTACAATTAACTCTTTATTTGGACAACAAGTTTTCAATAATCGTTACACTTAGAGATACATATTAGTTTTATGATTATTTAGAAGATTAATCGAGTACAATTAACTCTCTAGAAGATGATTCGAGTACAATTAACTCTTTACTTAGACAACAAGTTTTCAATAATCGTTACACTTAGAGATACAGATTAGTTTTATGTTTATTTAGATGATTATTCGAGTACCATTAACAGTTTAGAAGATAATTCGAGTACAATTAACTCTTTACTTGGACAACAAGTTTTCAATAATCGTTACACTTAGAGATACAGATTAGTTTTATATTAAGATAGAAGATTAATCGAGTAACATTAACTCTTTAGAAGATGATTCGAGTACAATTAACTCTTTATTTGGACAACAAGTTTTCAATAATTGTTACACTTAGAGATACAGATTAGTTTTATGTTTATTTAGAAGATTAATCGAGTACCATTAACTCTTTAGAAGATGATTCGAGTACAATTAACTCTTTACTTGGACTACAAGTTTTCAATAATCGTTACACCTAGAGATACGGATTAGTTTTATGTTTATTTAGATGATTAATCGAGTACCATTAACTCTTTAGAAAATGATTCGAGTACAATTAACTCTTTACTTGGACAACATGTTTTCAATAATCGTTACACTTAGAGATACGGATTAGTTTTATGTTTAGTTAGAAGATTAATCGAGTACCATTAACTCTTTAGAGGATGATTCAAGTACAATAAACTCTTTACTTGGTCAAGAAGTTTTCAATAATCGTTACACTTAGAGATACGTATTAGTTTAATGTTTAGTTAGAAGATTAATCGAGTACCATTAACTCTTTAGAAGATGATTCGAGTACTATTCACTCTTTACTTGGTCAAAAAGTTTTCAATAATCGTTACACTTAGAGATACATATTAGTTTTATGATTATTTAGAATATTAATCGAGTACCATTAACTCTTTAGAAGATGATTCGAGTACAATAAACTCTTTACTTGGAAAACAAGTTTTCAATAATCGTTACACTTAGAGATACAGATTAGTTTTATGTTTAGTTAGAAGATTAATCGAGTACCATTATCTCTTTAGAAGATGATTCGAGTACAATAAACTCTTTAGTTGGTCAAGAAGTTTTCAATAATCGTTACACTTAGAGATACATATTAGTTTTATGTTTAGTTAGAAGATTAATCGAGTACCATTAACTCTTTAGAAGATGATTCGAGTACTATTCACTCTTTACTTGGTCAAAAAGTTTTCAATAATCGTTACACTTAGAGATACATATTAGTTTTATGATTATTTAGAATAATAATCGAGTACCATTAACTCTTTAGAAGATGATTCGAGTACAATTAACTCTTTACTTGGACAACAAGTTTTCAATAATCGTTACACTTAGAGATACGGATTAGTTTTATGTTTAGTTAGAAGATTAATCGAGTACCATTAACTCTTTAGAAGATGATTCGAGTACTATTCATTCTTTACTTGGTCAAAAAGTTTTCAATAATCGTTACACTTAGAGATACATATCAGTTTTATGATTATTTAGAAGATTAATCGAGTACAATTAACTCTCTAGAAGATGATTCGAGTACAATTAACTCTTTACTTAGACAACAAGTTTTCAATAATCGTTACACTTAGAGATACAGATTAGTTTTATGTTTATTTAGATGATTATTCGAGTACCATTAACTCTTTAGAAGATAATTCGAGTACAATAAACTCTTTACTTGGACAACAAGTTTTCAATAATCGTTACACTTAGAGATACAGATTAGTTTTATATTAAGATAGAAGATTAATCGAGTAACATTAACTCTTTAGAAGATGATTCGAGTACAATTAACTCTTTATTTGGACAACAAGTTTTCAATAATCGTTACACTTAGAGATACATATTAGTTTTATGATTATTTAGAAGATTAATCGAGTACAATTAACTCTCTAGAAGATGATTCGAGTATAATTAACTCTTTACTTAGACAACAAGTTTTCAATAATCGTTACACTTAGAGATACAGATTAGTTTTATGTTTATTTAGATGATTATTCGAGTACCATTAACTCTTTAGAAGATAATTCGAGTACAATTAACTCTTTACTTGGACAACAAGTTTTCAATAATCGTTACACTTAGAGATACAGATTAGTTTTATATTAAGATAGAAGATTAATCGAGTAACATTAACTCTTTAGAAGATGATTCGAGTACAATTAACTCTTTATTTGGACAACAAGTTTTCAATAATTGTTACACTTAGAGATACAGATTAGTTTTATGTTTATTTAGAAGATTAATCGAGTACCATTAACTCTTTAGAAGATGATTCGAGTACAATTAACTCTTTACTTGGACTACAAGTTTTCAATAATCGTTACACCTAGAGATACGGATTAGTTTTATGTTTATTTAGATGATTAATCGAGTACCATTAACTCTTTAGAAAATGATTCGAGTACAATTAACTCTTTACTTGGACAACATGTTTTCAATAATCGTTACACTTAGAGATACGGATTAGTTTTATGTTTAGTTAGAAGATTAATCGAGTACCATTAACTCTTTAGAGGATGATTCAAGTACAATAAACTCTTTACTTGGTCAAGAAGTTTTCAATAATCGTTACACTTAGAGATACGTATTAGTTTAATGTTTAGTTAGAAGATTAATCGAGTACCATTAACTCTTTAGAAGATGATTCGAGTACTATTCACTCTTTACTTGGTCAAAAAGTTTTCAATAATCGTTACACTTAGAGATACATATTAGTTTTATGATTATTTAGAATATTAATCGAGTACCATTAACTCTTTAGAAGATGATTCGAGTACAATAAACTCTTTACTTGGACAACAAGTTTTCAATAATCGTTACACTTAGAGATACAGATTAGTTTTATGTTTAGTTAGAAGATTAATCGAGTACCATTATCTCTTTAGAAGATGATTCGAGTACAATAAACTCTTTAGTTGGTCAAGAAGTTTTCAATAATCGTTACACTTAGAGATACATATTAGTTTTATGTTTAGTTAGAAGATTAATCGAGTACCATTAACTCTTTAGAAGATGATTCGAGTACTATTCACTCTTTACTTGGTCAAAAAGTTTTCAATAATCGTTACACTTAGAGATACATATTAGTTTTATGATTATTTAGAATAATAATCGAGTACCATTAACTCTTTAGAAGATGATTCGAGTACAATTAACTCTTTACTTGGACAACAAGTTTTCAATAATCGTTACACTTAGAGATACGGATTAGTTTTATGTTTAGTTAGAAGATTAATCGAGTACCATTAACTCTTTAGAAGATGATTCGAGTACTATTCATTCTTTACTTGGTCAAAAAGTTTTCAATAATCGTTACACTTAGAGATACATATTAGTTTTATGATTATTTAGAAGATTAATCGAGTACAATTAACTCTCTAGAAGATGATTCGAGTACAATTAACTCTTTACTTAGACAACAAGTTTTCAATAATCGTTACACGTAGAGATACAGATTAGTTTTATGTTTATTTAGATGATTATTCGAGTACCATTAACTCTTTAGAAGATAATTCGAGTACAATTAACTCTTTACTTGGACAACAAGTTTTCAATAATCGTTACACTTAGAGATACAGATTAGTTTTATATTAAGATAGAAGATTAATCGAGTAACATTAACTCTTTAGAAGATGATTCGAGTACAATTAACTCTTTATTTGGACAACAAGTTTTCAATAATCGTTACACTTAGAGATACATATTAGTTTTATGATTATTTAGAAGATTAATCGAGTACAATTAACTCTCTAGAAGATGATTCGAGTACAATTAACTCTTTACTTAGACAACAAGTTTTCAATAATCGTTACACTTAGAGATACAGATTAGTTTTATGTTTATTTAGATGATTATTCGAGTACCATTAACTCTTTAGAAGATAATTCGAGTACAATTAACTCTTTACTTGGACAACAAGTTTTCAATAATCGTTACACTTAGAGATACAGATTAGTTTTATATTAAGATAGAAGATTAATCGAGTAACATTAACTCTTTAGAAGATGATTCGAGTACAATTAACTCTTTATTTGGACAACAAGTTTTCAATAATTGTTACACTTAGAGATACAGATTAGTTTTATGTTTATTTAGAAGATTAATCGAGTACCATTAACTCTTTAGAAGATGATTCGAGTACAATTAACTCTTTACTTGGACTACAAGTTTTCAATAATCGTTACACCTAGAGATACGGATTAGTTTTATGTTTATTTAGATGATTAATCGAGTACCATTAACTCTTTAGAAAATGATTCGAGTACAATTAACTCTTTACTTGGACAACATGTTTTCAATAATCGTTACACTTAGAGATACGGATTAGTTTTATGTTTAGTTAGAAGATTAATCGAGTACCATTAACTCTTTAGAAGATGATTCGAGTACAATAAACTCTTTACTTGGTCAAGAAGTTTTCAATAATCGTTACACTTAGAGATACGTATTAGTTTAATGTTTAGTTAGAAGATTAATCGAGTACCATTAACTCTTTAGAAGATGATTCGAGTACTATTCACTCTTTACTTGGTCAAAAAGTTTTCAATAATCGTTACACTTAGAGATACATATTAGTTTTATGATTATTTAGAATATTAATCGAGTACCATTAACTCTTCAGAAGATGATTCGAGTACAATAAACTCTTTACTTGGACAACAAGTTTTCAATAATCGTTACACTTAGAGATACAGATTAGTTTTATGTTTAGTTAGAAGATTAATCGAGTACCATTATCTCTTTAGAAGATGATTCGAGTACAATAAACTCTTTACTTGGTCAAAAAGTTTTCAATAATCGTTACACTTAGAGATACATATTAGTTTTATGTTTAGTTAGAAGATTAATCGAGTACCATTAACTCTTTAGAAGATGATTCGAGTACTATTCACTCTTTACTTGGTCAAAAAGTTTTCAATAATCGTTACACTTAGAGATACATATTAGTTTTATGATTATTTAGAATATTAATCGAGTACCATTAACTCTTTAGAAGATGATTCGAGGACAATTAACTCTTTACTTGGACAACAAGTTTTCAATAATCGTTACACTTAGAGATACAGATTAGTTTTATATTAAGATAGAAGATTAATCGAGTAACATTAACTCTTTAGAAGATGATTCGAGTACAATTAACTCTTTATTTGGACAACAAGTTTTCAATAATTGTTACACTTAGAGATACAGATTAGTTTTATGTTTATTTAGAAGATTAATCGAGTACCATTAACTCTTTAGAAGATGATTCGAGTACAATTAACTCTTTACTTGGACAACAAGTTTTCAATAATCGTTACACTTAGAGATACGGATTAGTTTTATGTTTAGTTAGAAGATTAATCGAGTACCATTAACTCTTGAGAAGATGATTCGAGTACTATTCATTCTTTACTTGGTCAAAAAGTTTTCAATAATCGTTACACTTAGAGATACATATTAGTTTTATGATTATTTAGAAGATTAATCGAGTACAATTAACTCTCTAGAAGATGATTCGAGTACAATTAACTCTTTACTTAGACAACAAGTTTTCAATAATCGTTACACTTAGAGATACAGATTAGTTTTATGTTTATTTAGATGATTATTCGAGTACTATTAACTCTTTAGAAGATGATTCGAGTACAATTAACTCTTTACTTGGACAACAAGTTTTCAATAATCGTTACACTTAGAGATACGGATTAGTTTTATGTTTAGTTAGAAGATTAATCGAGTACCATTAACTCTTTAGAAGATGATTCGAGTACTATTCATTCTTTACTTGGTCAAAAAGTTTTCAATAATCGTTACACTTAGAGATACATATTAGTTTTATGATTATTTAGAAGATTAATCGAGTACAATTAACTCTCTAGAAGATGATTCGAGTACAATTAACTCTTTACTTAGACAACAAGTTTTCAATAATCGTTACACTTAGAGATACAGATTAGTTTTATGTTTATTTGGATGATTATTCGAGTACCATTAACTCTTTAGAAGATAATTCGAGTACAATTAACTCTTTACTTGGACAACAAGTTTTCAATAATCGTTACACTTAGAGATACAGATTAGTTTTATATTAAGATAGAAGATTAATCGAGTAACATTAACTCTTTAGAAGATGATTCGAGTACAATTAACTCTTTATTTGGACAACAAGTTTTCAATAATCGTTACACTTAGAGATACATATTAGTTTTATGATTATTTAGAAGATTAATCGAGTACAATTAACTCTATAGAAGATGATTCGAGTACAATTAACTCTTTACTTAGACAACAAGTTTTCAATAATCGTTACACTTAGAGATACAGATTAGTTTTATGTTTATTTAGATGATTATTCGAGTACCATTAACTCTTTTGAAGATAATTCGAGTACAATTAACTCTTTACTTGGACAACAAGTTTTCAATAATCGTTACACTTAGAGATACAGATTAGTTTTATATTAAGATAGAAGATTAATCGAGTAACATTAACTCTTTAGAAGATGATTCGAGTACAATTAACTCTTTATTTGGACAACAAGTTTTCAATAATCGTTACACTTAGAGATACATATTAGTTTTATGATTATTTAGAAGATTAATCGAGTACAATTAACTCTCTAGAAGATGATTCGAGTACAATTAACTCTTTACTTAGACAACAAGTTTTCAATAATCGTTACACTTAGAGATACAGATTAGTTTTAAGTTTATTTAGATGATTATTCGAGTACCATTATCTCTTTAGAAGATAATTCGAGTACAATTAACTCTTTACTTGGACAACAAGTTTTCAATAATCGTTACACTTAGAGATACAGATTAGTTTTATATTAAGATAGAAGATTAATCGAGTAACATTAACTCTTTAGAAGATGATTCGAGTACAATTAACTCTTTATTTGGACAACAAGTTTTCAATAATTGTTACACTTAGAGATACAGATTAGTTTTATGTTTATTTAGAAGATTAATCGAGTACCATTAACTCTTTAGAAGATGATTCGAGTACAATTAACTCTTTACTTGGACTACAAGTTTTCAATAATCGTTACACCTAGAGATACGGATTAGTTTTATGTTTATTTAGATGATTAATCGAGTACCATTAACTCTTTAGAAAATGATTCGAGTACAATTAACTCTTTACTTGGACAACATGTTTTCAATAATCGTTACACTTAGAGATACGGATTAGTTTTATGTTTAGTTAGAAGATTAATCGAGTACCATTAACTCTTTAGAAGATGATTCGAGTACAATAAACTCTTTACTTGGTCAAGAAGTTTTCAATAATCGTTACACTTAGAGATACGTATTAGTTTAATGTTTAGTTAGAAGATTAATCGAGTACCATTAACTCTTTAGAAGATGATTCGAGTACTATTCACTCTTTACTTGGTCAAAAAGTTTTCAATAATCGTTACACTTAGAGATACATATTAGTTTTATGATTATTTAGAATATTAATCGAGTACCATTAACTCTTCAGAAGATGATTCGAGTACAATAAACTCTTTACTTGGACAACAAGTTTTCAATAATCGTTACACTTAGAGATACAGATTAGTTTTATGTTTAGTTAGAAGATTAATCGAGTACCATTATCTCTTTAGAAGATGATTCGAGTACAATAAACTCTTTAGTTGGTCAAGAAGTTTTCAATAATCGTTACACTTAGAGATACATATTAGTTTTATGTTTAGTTAGAAGATTAATCGAGTACCATTAACTCTTTAGAAGATGATTCGAGTACTATTCACTCTTTACTTGGTCAAAAAGTTTTCAATAATCGTTACACTTAGAGATACATATTAGTTTTATGATTATTTAGAATAATAATCGAGTACCATTAACTCTTTAGAAGATGATTCGAGTACAATTAACTCTTTACTTGGACAACAAGTTTTCAATAATCGTTACACTTAGAGATACGGATTAGTTTTATGTTTAGTTAGAAGATTAATCGAGTACCATTCACTCTTTAGAAGATGATTCGAGTACTATTCATTCTTTACTTGGTCAAAAAGTTTTCAATAATCGTTACACTTAGAGATACATATTAGTTTTATGATTATTTAGAAGATTAATCGAGTACAATTAACTCTCTAGAAGATGATTCGAGTACAATTAACTCTTTACTTAGACAACAAGTTTTCAATAATCGTTACACTTAGAGATACAGATTAGTTTTATGTTTATTTAGATGATTATTCGAGTACCATTAACTCTTTAGAAGATAATTCGAGTACAATTAACTCTTTACTTGGACAACAAGTTTTCAATAATCGTTACACTTAGAGATACAGATTAGTTTTATATTAAGATAGAAGATTAATCGAGTAACATTAACTCTTTAGAAGATGATTCGAGTACAATTAACTCTTTATTTGGACAACAAGTTTTCAATAATCGTTACACTTAGAGATACATATTAGTTTTATGATTATTTAGAAGATTAATCGAGTACAATTAACTCTCTAGAAAATGATTCGAGTACAATTAACTCTTTACTTAGACAACAAGTTTTCAATAATCGTTACACTTAGAGATACAGATTAGTTTTATGTTTATTTAGATGATTATTCGAGTACCATTAACTCTTTAGAAGATAATTCGAGTACAATTAACTCTTTACTTGGACAACAAGTTTTCAATAATCGTTACACTTAGAGATACAGATTAGTTTTATATTAAGATAGAAGATTAATCGAGTAACATTAACTCTTTAGAAGATGATTCGAGTACAATTAACTCTTTATTTGGACAACAAGTTTTCAATAATTGTTACACTTAGAGATACAGATTAGTTTTATGTTTATTTAGAAGATTAATCGAGTACCATTAACTCTTTAGAAGATGATTCGAGTACAATTAACTCTTTACTTGGACTACAAGTTTTCAATAATCGTTACACCTAGAGATACGGATTAGTTTTATGTTTATTTAGATGATTAATCGAGTACCATTAACTCTTTAGAAAATGATTCGAGTACAATTAACTCTTTACTTGGACAACATGTTTTCAATAATCGTTACACTTAGAGATACGGATTAGTTTTATGTTTAGTTAGAAGATTAATCGAGTACCATTAACTCTTTAGAAGATGATTCGAGTACAATAAACTCTTTACTTGGTCAAGAAGTTTTCAATAATCGTTACACTTAGAGATACGTATTAGTTTAATGTTTAGTTAGAAGATTAATCGAGTACCATTAACTCTTTAGAAGATGATTCGAGTACTATTCACTCTTTACTTGGTCAAAAAGTTTTCAATAATCGTTACACTTAGAGATACATATTAGTTTTATGATTATTTAGAATATTAATCGAGTACCATTAACTCTTCAGAAGATGATTCGAGTACAATAAACTCTTTACTTGGACAACAAGTTTTCAATAATCGTTACACTTAGAGATACAGATTAGTTTTATGTTTAGTTAGAAGATTAATCGAGTACCATTATCTCTTTAGAAGATGATTCGAGTACAATAAACTCTTTACTTGGTCAAGAAGTTTTCAATAATCGTTACACTTAGAGATACATATTAGTTTTATGTTTAGTTAGAAGATTAATCGAGTACCATTAACTCTTTAGAAGATGATTCGAGTACTATTCACTCTTTACTTGGTCAAAAAGTTTTCAATAATCGTTACACTTAGAGATACATATTAGTTTTATGATTATTTAGAATATTAATCGAGTACCATTAACTCTTTAGAAGATGATTCGAGTACAATTAACTCTTTACTTGGACAACAAGTTTTCAATAATCGTTACACTTAGAGATACAGATTAGTTTTATATTAAGATAGAAGATTAATCGAGTAACATTAACTCTTTAGAAGATGATTCGAGTACAATTAACTCTTTATTTGGACAACAAGTTTTCAATAATTGTTACAATTAGAGATACAGATTAGTTTTATGTTTATTTAGAAGATTAATCGAGTACCATTAACTCTTTAGAAGATGATTCGAGTACAACTAACTCTTTACTTGGACAACAAGTTTTCAATAATCGTTACACTTAGAGATACGGATTAGTTTTATGTTTAGTTAGAAGATTAATCGAGTACCATTAACTCTTTAGAAGATGATTCGAGTACTATTCATTCTTTACTTGGTCAAAAAGTTTTCAATAATCGTTACACTTAGAGATACATATTAGTTTTATGATTATTTAGAAGATTAATCGAGTACAATTAACTCTCTAGAAGATGATTCGAGTACAATTAACTCTTTACTTAGACAACAAGTTTTCAATAATCGTTACACTTAGAGATACAGATTAGTTTTATGTTTATTTAGATGATTATTCGAGTACCATTAACTCTTTAGAAGATGATTCGAGTACAATTAACTCTTTACTTGGACAACAAGTTTTCAATAATCGTTACACTTAGAGATACGGATTAGTTTTATGTTTAGTTAGAAGATTAATCGAGTACCATTAACTCTTTAGAAGATGATTCGAGTACTATTCATTCTTTACTTGGTCAAAAAGTTTTCAATAATCGTTACACTTAGAGATACATATTAGTTTTATGATTATTTAGAAGATTAATCGAGTACAATTAACTCTCTAGAAGATGATTCGAGTACAATTAACTCTTTACTTAGACAACAAGTTTTCAATAATCGTTACACTTAGAGATACAGATTAGTTTTATGTTTATTTAGATGATTATTCGAGTACCATTAACTCTTTAGAAGATAATTCGAGTACAATTAACTCTTTACTTGGACAACAAGTTTTCAATAATCGTTACACTTAGAGATACAGATTAGTTTTATATTAAGATAGAAGATTAATCGAGTAACATTAACTCTTTAGAAGATGATTCGAGTACAATTAACTCTTTATTTGGACAACAAGTTTTCAATAATCGTTACACTTAGAGATACATATTAGTTTTATGATTATTTAGAAGATTAATCGAGTACAATTAACTCTCTAGAAGATGATTCGAGTACAATTAACTCTTTACTTAGACAACAAGTTTTCAATAATCGTTACACTTAGAGATACAGATTAGTTTTATGT
Organism: Scutellaria galericulata; assembly: GCA_946896805.1. NCBI lineage: Eukaryota > Viridiplantae > Streptophyta > Magnoliopsida > Lamiales > Lamiaceae > Scutellaria > Scutellaria galericulata. Next base: position 7,455,985 of record OX335792.1, on the reverse strand, counting down.
TTATTTAGATGATTATTCGAGTACCATTAACTCTTTAGAAGATAATTCGAGTACAATTAACTCTTTATTTGGACAACAAGTTTTCAATAATCGTTACACTTAGAGATACAGATTAGTTTTATATTAAGATAGAAGATTAATCGAGTAACATTAACTCTTTAGAAGATGATTCGAGTACAATTAACTCTTTATTTGGACAACAAGTTTTCAATAATTGTTACAATTAGAGATACAGATTAGTTTTATGTTTATTTAGAAGATTAATCGAGTACCATTAACTCTTTAGAAGATGATTCGAGTACAATTAACTCTTTACTTGGACAACAAGTTTTCAATAATCGTTACACTTAGAGATACGGATTAGTTTTATGTTTAGTTAGAAGATTAATCGAGTACCATTAACTCTTTAGAAGATGATTCGAGTACTATTCATTCTTTACTTGGTCAAAAAGTTTTCAATAATCGTTACACTTAGAGATACATATTAGTTTTATGATTATTTAGAAGATTAATCGAGTACAATTAACTCTCTAGAAGATGATTCGAGTACAATTAACTCTTTACTTAGACAACAAGTTTTCAATAATCGTTACACTTAGAGATACAGATTAGTTTTATGTTTATTTAGAATAATAATCGAGTACCATTAACTCTTTAGAAGATGATTCGAGTACAATTAACTCCTTACTTGGACAACAAGTTTTCAATAATCGTTACACTTAGAGATACGGATTAGTTTTATGTTTAGTTAGAAGATTAATCGAGTACCATTAACTCTTTAGAAGATGATTCGAGTACTATTCATTCTTTACTTGGTCAAAAAGTTTTCAATAATCGTTACACTTAGAGATACATATTAGTTTTATGATTATTTAGAAGATTAATCGAGTACAATTAACTCTCTAGAAGATGATTCGAGTACAATTAACTCTTTACTTAGACAACAAGTTTTCAATAATCGTTACACTTAGAGATACAGATTAGTTTTATGTTTATTTAGATGATTATTCGAGTACCATTAACTCTTTAGAAGATAATTCGAGTACAATTAACTCTTTACTTGGACAACAAGTTTTCAATAATCGTTACACTTAGAGATACAGATTAGTTTTATATTAAGATAGAAGATTAATCGAGTAACATTAACTCTTTAGAAGATGATTCGAGTACAATTAACTCTTTATTTGGACAACAAGTTTTCAATAATCGTTACACTTAGAGATACATATTAGTTTTATGATTATTTAGAAGATTAATCGAGTACAATTAACTCTCTAGAAGATGATTCGAGTACAATTAACTCTTTACTTAGACAACAAGTTTTCAATAATCGTTACACTTAGAGATACAGATTAGTTTTATGTTTATTTAGATGATTATTCGAGTACCATTAACTCTTTAGAAGATAATTCGAGTACAATTAACTCTTTATTTGGACAACAAGTTTTCAATAATCGTTACACTTAGAGATACAGATTAGTTTTATATTAAGATAGAAGATTAATCGAGTAACATTAACTCTTTAGAAGATGATTCGAGTACAATTAACTCTTTATTTGGACAACAAGTTTTCAATAATTGTTACACTTAGAGATACAGATTAGTTTTATGTTTATTTAGAAGATTAATCGAGTACCATTAACTCTTTAGAAGATGATTCGAGTACAATTAACTCTTTACTTGGACTACAAGTTTTCAATAATCGTTACACCTAGAGATACGGATTAGTTTTATGTTTATTTAGATGATTAATCGAGTACCATTAACTCTTTAGAAAATGATTCGAGTACAATTAACTCTTTACTTGGACAACATGTTTTCAATAATCGTTACACTTAGAGATACGGATTAGTTTTATGTTTAGTTAGAAGATTAATCGAGTACCATTAACTCTTTAGAAGATGATTCGAGTACAATAAACTCTTTACTTGGTCAAGAAGTTTTCAATAATCGTTACACTTAGAGATACGTATTAGTTTAATGTTTAGTTAGAAGATTAATCGAGTACCATTAACTCTTTAGAAGATGATTCGAGTACTATTCACTCTTTACTTGGTCAAAAAGTTTTCAATAATCGTTACACTTAGAGATACATATTAGTTTTATGATTATTTAGAAGATTAATCGAGTACAATTAACTCTCTAGAAGATGATTCGAGTACAATTAACTCTTTACTTAGACAACAAGTTTTCAATAATCGTTACACTTAGAGATACAGATTAGTTTTATGTTTATTTAGATGATTATTCGAGTACCATTAACTCTTTAGAAGATAATTCGAGTACAATTAACTCTTTATTTGGACAACAAGTTTTCAATAATCGTTACACTTAGAGATACAGATTAGTTTTATATTAAGATAGAAGATTAATCGAGTAACATTAACTCTTTAGAAGATGATTCGAGTACAATTAACTCTTTATTTGGACAACAAGTTTTCAATAATTGTTACAATTAGAGATACAGATTAGTTTTATGTTTATTTAGAAGATTAATCGAGTACCATTAACTCTTTAGAAGATGATTCGAGTACAATTAACTCTTTACTTGGACAACAAGTTTTCAATAATCGTTACACTTAGAGATACGGATTAGTTTTATGTTTAGTTAGAAGATTAATCGAGTACCATTAACTCTTTAGAAGATGATTCGAGTACTATTCATTCTTTACTTGGTCAAAAAGTTTTCAATAATCGTTACACTTAGAGATACATATTAGTTTTATGATTATTTAGAAGATTAATCGAGTACAATTAACTCTCTAGAAGATGATTCGAGTACAATTAACTCTTTACTTAGACAACAAGTTTTCAATAATCGTTACACTTAGAGATACAGATTAGTTTTATGTTTATTTAGAATAATAATCGAGTACCATTAACTCTTTAGAAGATGATTCGAGTACAATTAACTCCTTACTTGGACAACAAGTTTTCAATAATCGTTACACTTAGAGATACGGATTAGTTTTATGTTTAGTTAGAAGATTAATCGAGTACCATTAACTCTTTAGAAGATGATTCGAGTACTATTCATTCTTTACTTGGTCAAAAAGTTTTCAATAATCGTTACACTTAGAGATACATATTAGTTTTATGATTATTTAGAAGATTAATCGAGTACAATTAACTCTCTAGAAGATGATTCGAGTACAATTAACTCTTTACTTAGACAACAAGTTTTCAATAATCGTTACACTTAGAGATACAGATTAGTTTTATGTTTATTTAGATGATTATTCGAGTACCATTAACTCTTTAGAAGATAATTCGAGTACAATTAACTCTTTACTTGGACAACAAGTTTTCAATAATCGTTACACTTAGAGATACAGATTAGTTTTATATTAAGATAGAAGATTAATCGAGTAACATTAACTCTTTAGAAGATGATTCGAGTACAATTAACTCTTTATTTGGACAACAAGTTTTCAATAATCGTTACACTTAGAGATACATATTAGTTTTATGATTATTTAGAAGATTAATCGAGTACAATTAACTCTCTAGAAGATGATTCGAGTACAATTAACTCTTTACTTAGACAACAAGTTTTCAATAATCGTTACACTTAGAGATACAGATTAGTTTTATGTTTATTTAGATGATTATTCGAGTACCATTAACTCTTTAGAAGATAATTCGAGTACAATTAACTCTTTATTTGGACAACAAGTTTTCAATAATCGTTACACTTAGAGATACAGATTAGTTTTATATTAAGATAGAAGATTAATCGAGTAACATTAACTCTTTAGAAGATGATTCGAGTACAATTAACTCTTTATTTGGACAACAAGTTTTCAATAATTGTTACACTTAGAGATACAGATTAGTTTTATGTTTATTTAGAAGATTAATCGAGTACCATTAACTCTTTAGAAGATGATTCGAGTACAATTAACTCTTTACTTGGACTACAAGTTTTCAATAATCGTTACACCTAGAGATACGGATTAGTTTTATGTTTATTTAGATGATTAATCGAGTACCATTAACTCTTTAGAAAATGATTCGAGTACAATTAACTCTTTACTTGGACAACATGTTTTCAATAATCGTTACACTTAGAGATACGGATTAGTTTTATGTTTAGTTAGAAGATTAATCGAGTACCATTAACTCTTTAGAAGATGATTCGAGTACAATAAACTCTTTACTTGGTCAAGAAGTTTTCAATAATCGTTACACTTAGAGATACGTATTAGTTTAATGTTTAGTTAGAAGATTAATCGAGTACCATTAACTCTTTAGAAGATGATTCGAGTACTATTCACTCTTTACTTGGTCAAAAAGTTTTCAATAATCGTTACACTTAGAGATACATATTAGTTTTATGATTATTTAGAAGATTAATCGAGTACAATTAACTCTCTAGAAGATGATTCGAGTACAATTAACTCTTTACTTAGACAACAAGTTTTCAATAATCGTTACACTTAGAGATACAGATTAGTTTTATGTTTATTTAGAATAATAATCGAGTACCATTAACTCTTTAGAAGATGATTCGAGTACAATTAACTCTTTACTTGGACAACAAGTTTTCAATAATCGTTACACTTAGAGATACGGATTAGTTTTATGTTTAGTTAGAAGATTAATCGAGTACCATTAACTCTTTAGAAGATGATTCGAGTACTATTCATTCTTTACTTGGTCAAAAAGTTTTCAATAATCGTTACACTTAGAGATACATATTAGTTTTATGATTATTTAGAAGATTAATCGAGTACAATTAACTCTCTAGAAGATGATTCGAGTACAATTAACTCTTTACTTAGACAACAAGTTTTCAATAATCGTTACACTTAGAGATACAGATTAGTTTTATGTTTATTTAGATGATTATTCGAGTACCATTAACTCTTTAGAAGATAATTCGAGTACAATTAACTCTTTACTTGGACAACAAGTTTTCAATAATCGTTACACTTAGAGATACAGATTAGTTTTATATTAAGATAGAAGATTAATCGTGTAACATTAACTCTTTAGAAGATGATTCGAGTACAATTAACTCTTTATTTGGACAACAAGTTTTCAATAATCGTTACACTTAGAGATACATATTAGTTTTATGATTATTTAGAAGATTAATCGAGTACAATTAACTCTCTAGAAGATGATTCGAGTACAATTAACTCTTTACTTAGACAACAAGTTTTCAATAATCGTTACACTTAGAGATACAGATTAGTTTTATGTTTATTTAGATGATTATTCGAGTACCATTAACTCTTTAGAAGATAATTCGAGTACAATTAACTCTTTATTTGGACAACAAGTTTTCAATAATCGTTACACTTAGAGATACAGATTAGTTTTATATTAAGATAGAAGATTAATCGAGTAACATTAACTCTTTAGAAGATGATTCGAGTACAATTAACTCTTTATTTGGACAACAAGTTTTCAATAATTGTTACACTTAGAGATACAGATTAGTTTTATGTTTATTTAGAAGATTAATCGAGTACCATTAACTCTTTAGAAGATGATTCGAGTACAATTAACTCTTTACTTGGACTACAAGTTTTCAATAATCGTTACACCTAGAGATACGGATTAGTTTTATGTTTATTTAGATGATTAATCGAGTACCATTAACTCTTTAGAAAATGATTCGAGTACAATTAACTCTTTACTTGGACAACATGTTTTAAATAATCGTTACACTTAGAGATACGGATTAGTTTTATGTTTAGTTAGAAGATTAATCGAGTACCATTAACTCTTTAGAAGATGATTCGAGTACAATAAACTCTTTACTTGGTCAAGAAGTTTTCAATAATCGTTACACTTAGAGATACGTATTAGTTTAATGTTTAGTTAGAAGATTAATCGAGTACCATTAACTCTTTAGAAGATGATTCGAGTACTATTCACTCTTTACTTGGTCAAAAAGTTTTCAATAATCGTTACACTTAGAGATACATATTAGTTTTATGATTATTTAGAAGATTAATCGAGTACAATTAACTCTCTAGAAGATGATTCGAGTACAATTAACTCTTTACTTAGACAACAAGTTTTCAATAATCGTTACACTTAGAGATACAGATTAGTTTTATGTTTATTTAGAATAATAATCGAGTACCATTAACTCTTTAGAAGATGATTCGAGTACAATTAACTCTTTACTTGGACAACAAGTTTTCAATAATCGTTACACTTAGAGATACGGATTAGTTTTATGTTTAGTTAGAAGATTAATCGAGTACCATTAACTCTTTAGAAGATGATTCGAGTACTATTCATTCTTTACTTGGTCAAAAAGTTTTCAATAATCGTTACACTTAGAGATACATATTAGTTTTATGATTATTTAGAAGATTAATCGAGTACAATTAACTCTCTAGAAGATGATTCGAGTACAATTAACTCTTTACTTAGACAACAAGTTTTCAATAATCGTTACACTTAGAGATACAGATTAGTTTTATGTTTATTTAGATGATTATTCGAGTACCATTAACTCTTTAGAAGATAATTCGAGTACAATTAACTCTTTACTTGGACAACAAGTTTTCAATAATCGTTACACTTAGAGATACAGATTAGTTTTATATTAAGATAGAAGATTAATCGAGTAACATTAACTCTTTAGAAGATGATTCGAGTACAATTAACTCTTTATTTGGACAACAAGTTTTCAATAATCGTTACACTTAGAGATACATATTAGTTTTATGATTATTTAGAAGATTAATCGAGTACAATTAACTCTCTAGAAGATGATTCGAGTACAATTAACTCTTTACTTAGACAACAAGTTTTCAATAATCGTTACACTTAGAGATACAGATTAGTTTTATGTTTATTTAGATGATTATTCGAGTACCATTAACTCTTTAGAAGATAATTCGAGTACAATTAACTCTTTATTTGGACAACAAGTTTTCAATAATCGTTACACTTAGAGATACAGATTAGTTTTATATTAAGATAGAAGATTAATCGAGTAACATTAACTCTTTAGAAGATGATTCGAGTACAATTAACTCTTTATTTGGACAACAAGTTTTCAATAATTGTTACACTTAGAGATACAGATTAGTTTTATGTTTATTTAGAAGATTAATCGAGTACCATTAACTCTTTAGAAGATGATTCGAGTACAATTAACTCTTTACTTGGACTACAAGTTTTCAATAATCGTTACACCTAGAGATACGGATTAGTTTTATGTTTATTTAGATGATTAATCGAGTACCATTAACTATTTAGAAAATGATTCGAGTACAATTAACTCTTTACTTGGACAACATGTTTTCAATAATCGTTACACTTAGAGATACGGATTAGTTTTATGTTTAGTTAGAAGATTAATCGAGTACCATTAACTCTTTAGAAGATGATTCGAGTACAATAAACTCTTTACTTGGTCAAGAAGTTTTCAATAATCGTTACACTTAGAGATACGTATTAGTTTAATGTTTAGTTAGAAGATTAATCGAGTACCATTAACTCTTTAGAAGATGATTCGAGTACTATTCACTCTTTACTTGGTCAAAAAGTTTTCAATAATCGTTACACTTAGAGATACATATTAGTTTTATGATTATTTAGAATATTAATCGAGTACCATTAACTCTTTAGAAGATGATTCGAGTACAATTAACTCTTTACTTGGACAACAAGTTTTCAATAATCGTTACACATAGAGATACAGATTAGTTTTATGTTTAGTTAGAAGATTAATCGAGTACCATTATCTCTTTAGAAGATGATTCGAGTACAATAAACTCTTTACTTGGTCAAGAAGTTTTCAATAATCGTTACACTTAGAGATACATATTAGTTTTATGTTTAGTTAGAACATTAATCGAGTACCATTAACTCTTTAGAAGATAATTCGAGTACTATTCACTCTTTACTTGGTCAAAAAGTTTTCAATAATCGTTACACTTAGAGATACATATTAGTTTTATGATTATTTAGAATATTAATCGAGTACCATTAACTCTTTAGAAGATGATTGGAGTACAATTATCTCTTTACTTGGACAACAAGTTTTCAATAATCGTTACACTTAGAGATACAGATTAGTTTTATATTAAGATAGAAGATTAATCGAGTAACATTAACTCTTTAGAAGATGATTCGAGTACAATTAACTCTTTATTTCGACAACAAGTTTTCAATAATTGTTACACTTAGAGATACAGATTAGTTTTATGTTTATTTAGAAGATTAATCGAGTACCATTAACTCTTTAGAAGATGATTCGAGTACAATTAACTCTTTACTTGGACAACAAGTTTTCAATAATCGTTACACTTAGAGATACGGATTAGTTTTATGTTTAGTTAGATGATTAATCGAGTACCATTAACTCTTTAGAAGATGATTCGAGTACAATAAACTCTTTACTTGGTCAAGAAGTTTTCAATAATCGTTACACTTAGAGATACGGATTAGTTTTATGTTTAGTTAGATGATTAATCGAGTACCATTAACTCTTTAGAAGATGATTCGAGTACAATAAACTCTTTACTTGGTCAAGAAGTTTTCAATAATCGTTACACTTAGAGATACGGATTAGTTTTATGTTTAGTTAGAAGATTAAGCGAGTACCATTAACTCTTTAGAAGATGATTCGAGTACTATTCACACTTTACTTGGTCAAAAAGTTTTCAATAATCGTTACACTTAGAGATACATATTAGTTTTATGATTATTTAGAAGATTAATCGAGTACCATTAACTCTCTAGAAGATGATTCGAGTACAATTAACTCTTTACTTAGACAACAAGTTTTCAATAATCGTTACACTTATAGATACAGATTAGTTTTATGTTTATTTAGATGATTATTCGAGTACCATTAACTCTTTAGAAGATGATTCGAGTACAATTAACTCTTTACTTGGATAACAAGTTTTCAATAATCGTTACACTTAGAGATACGGATTAGTTTTATGTTTAGTTAGAAGATTAATCGAGTACCATTAACTCTTTAGAAGATGATTCGAGTACTATTCATTCTTTACTTGGTCAAAAAGTTTTCAATAATCGTTACACTTAGAGATACATATTAGTTTTATGATTATTTAGAAGATTAATCGAGTACAATTAACTCTCTAGAAGATGATTCGAGTACAATTAACTCTTTACTTAGACAACAAGTTTTCAATAATCGTTACACTTAGAGATACAGATTAGTTTTATGTTTATTTAGATGATTATTCGAGTACCATTAACTCTTTAGAAGATGATTTGAGTACAATTAACTCTTTACTTGGACAACAAGTTTTCAATAATCGTTACACTTAGAGATACAGATTTGTTTTATATTAAGATAGAAGATTAATCGAGTAACATTAACTCTTTAGAAGATGATTCGAGTATAATTAACTCTTTATTTGGACAACAAGTTTTCAATAATTGTTACACTTAGAGATACAGATTAGTTTTATGTTTATTTAGAAGATTAATCGAGTACCATTAACTCTTTAGAAGATGATTCGAGTACAATTAACTCTTTACTTGGACTACAAGTTTTCAATAATCGTTACACTTAGAGATACGGATTAGCTTTATGTTTATTTAGATGATTAATCGAGTACCATTAACTCTTTAGAAAATGATTCGAGTACAATTAACTCTTTACTTGGACAACATGTTTTCAATAATCGTTACACTTAGAGATACGGATTAGTTTTATGTTTAGTTAGAAGATTAATCGAGTACCATTAACTCTTTAGAAGATGATTCGAGTACAATAAACTCTTTACTTGGTCAAGAAGTTTTCAATAATCGTTACACTAAGAGATACGTATTAGTTTAATGTTTAGTTAGAAGATTAATCGAGTACCATTAACTCTTTAGAAGATGATTCGAGTACTATTCACTCTTTACTTGGTCAAAAAATTTTCAATAATCGTTACACTTAGAGATACATATTAGTTTTATGATTATTTAGAATATTAATCGAGTACCATTAACTCTTTAGAAGATGATTCGAGTACAATAAACTCTTTACTTGGACAACAAGTTTTCAATAATCGTTACACTTAGAGATACAGATTAGTTTTATGTTTAGTTAGAAGATTAATCGAGTACCATTAACTCTTTAGAAGATGATTCGAGTACAATAAACTCTTTACTTGGTCAAGAAGTTTTCAATAATCGTTACACTTAGAGATACATATTAGTTTTATGTTTAGTTAGAAGATTAATCGAGTACCATTAACTCTTTAGAAGATGATTCGAGTACTATTCACTCTTTACTTGGTCAAAAAGTTTTCAATAATCGTTACACTTAGAGATACATATTAGTTTTATGATTATTTAGAATATTAATCGAGTACCATTAACTCTCTAGAAGATGATTCGAGTACAATTAACACTTTACTTAGACAACAAGTTTTCAATAATCGTTACACTTAGAGATACAGATTAGTTTTATGTTTATTTAGATGATTATTCGAGTACCATTAACTCTTTAGAAGATGATTCGAGTACAATTAACTCTTTACTTGGACAACAAGTTTTCAATAATCGTTACACTTAGAGATACAGATTAGTTTTATGTTAAGATAGAAGATTAATCGAGTAACATTAACTCTTTAGAAGATGATTCGAGTACAATAAACTCTTTACTTGGTCAAGAAGTTTTCAATAATCGTTACACTTAGAGATACGTATTAGTTTTATGTTTAGTTAGAAGATTAATCGAGTACCATTAACTCTTTAGAAGATGATTCGAGTACTATTCACTCTTTACTTGGTCAAAAAGTTTTCAATAATCGTTACACTTAGAGATACATATTAGTTTTATGATTATTTAGAATATTAATCGAGTACCATTAACTCTTTAGAAGATGATTCGAGTACAATTAACTCTTTACTTGGACAACAAGTTTTCAATAATCGTTACACTTAGAGATACAGATTAGTTTTATATTAAGATAGAAGATTAATCGAGTAACATTAACTCTTTAGAAGATGATTCGAGTACAATTAACTCTTTATTTGGACAACAAGTTTTCAATAATTGTTACACTTAGAGATACAGATTAGTTTTATGTTTATTTAGAAGATTAATCGAGTACCATTAACTCTTTAGAAGATGATTCGAGTACAATTAACTCTTTACTTGGACAACAAGTTTTCAATAATCGTTACACTTAGAGATACGGATTAGTTTTATGTTTAGTTAGATGATTAATCGAGTACCATTAACTCTTTAGAAGATGATTCGAGTACAATAAACTCTTTACTTGGACAACAAGTTTTCAATAATCGTTACACTTAGAGATACAGATTAGTTTTATGTTTAGTTAGAAGATTAATCGAGTACCATTAACTCTTTAGAAGATGATTCGAGTACAATAAACTCTTTACTTGGTCAAGAAGTTTTCAATAATCGTTACACTTAGAGATACGGATTAGTTTTATGTTTAGTTAGAAGATTAAGCGAGTACCATTAACTCTTTAGAAGATGATTCGAGTACTATTCACTCTTTACTTGGTCAAAAAGTTTTCAATAATCGTTACACTTAGAGATACATATTAGTTTTATGATTATTTAGAAGATTAATCGAGTACCATTAACTCTCTAGAAGATGATTCGAGTACAATTAACTCTTTACTTGGACAACAAGTTTTCAATAATAGTTACACTTAGAGATACAGATTAGTTTTATATTAAGATAGAAGATTAATCGAGTAACATTAACTCTTTAGAAGATGATTCGAGTACAATTAACTCTTTATTTGGACAACAAGTTTTCAATAATTGTTACACTTAGAGATACAGATTAGTTTTATGTTTATTTAGAAAATTAATCGAGTACCATTAACTCTTTAGAAGATGATTCGAGTACAATTAACTTTTTACTTGGACTACAAGTTTTCAATAATCGTTACACTTAGAGATACGGATTAGTTTTATGTTTATTTAGATGATTAATCGAGTACCATTAACCCTTTAGAAAATGATTCGAGTACAATTAACTCTTTACTTGGACAACATGTTTTCAATAATCGTTACAGTTAGAGATACGGATTAGTTTTATGTTTAGTTAGAAGATTAATCGAGTACCATTAACTCTTTAGAAGATGATTCGAGTACAATAAACTCTTTACTTGGTCAAGAAGTTTTCAATAATCATTACACTTAGAGATACATATTAGTTTTATGTTTAGTTAGAAGATTAATCGAGTACCATTAACTCTTTAGAAGATGATTCGAGTACTATTCACTCTTTACTTGGTCAAAAAGTTTTCAATAATCGTTACACTTAGAGATACATATTAGTTTTATGATTATTTAGAATATTAATCGAGTACCATTAACTCTTTAGAAGATGATTCGAGTACAATTAACTCTTTACTTGGACAACAAGTTTTCAATAATCGTTACACTTAGAGATACAGATTAGTTTTATATTAAGATAGAAGATTAATAGAGTAACATTAACTCTTTAGAAGATGATTCGAGTACAATTAACTCTTTATTTGGACAACAAGTTTTCAATAATTGTTACACTTAGAGATACAGATTAGTTTTATGTTTATTTAGAAGATTAATCGAGTACCATTAACTCTTTAGAAGATGATTCGAGTACAATTAACTCTTTACTTGGACAACAAGTTTTCAATAATCGTTACACTTAGAGATACGGATTAGTTTTATGTTTAGTTAGATGATTAATCGAGTACCATTAACTCTTTAGAAGATGATTCGAGTACAATATACTCTTTACTTGGACAACAAGTTTTCAATAATCGTTACACTTAGAGATACAGATTAGTTTTATGTTTAGTTAGAAGATTAATCGAGTACCATTAACTCTTTAGAAGATGATTCGAGTACAATAAACTCTTTACTTGGTCAAGAAGTTTTCAATAATCGTTACACTTAGAGATACATATTAGTTTTATGTTTAGTTAGAAGATTAATCGAGTACCATTAACTCTTTAGAAGATGATTCGAGTACTATTCACTCTTTACTTGGTCAAAAAGTTTTCAATAATCGTTACACTTAGAGATACATATTAGTTTTATGATTATTTAGAATATTAATCGAGTACCATTAACTCTTTAGAAGATGATTCGAGTACAATTAACTCTTTACTTGGACAACAAGTTTTCAATAATAGTTACACTTAGAGATACAGATTAGTTTTATATTAAGATAGAAGACTAATCGAGTAGCATTAACTCTTTAGAACATGATTCGAGTACAATTAACTCTTTATTTGGACAACAAGTTTTCAATAATTGTTACACTTAGAGATACAGATTAGTTTTATGTTTATTTAGAAAATTAATCGAGTACCATTAACTCTTTAGAAGATGATTCGAGTACAATTAACTCTTTACTTGGATAACAAGTTTTCAATAATCGTTACACTTAGAGATACGGATTAGTTTTATGTTTAGTTAGATGATTAATCGAGTACCATTAACTCTTTAGAAGATGATTCGAGTACAATAAACTCTTTACTTGGTCAAGAAGTTTTCAATAATCGTTACACTTAGAGATACGGATTAGTTTTATGTTTAGTTAGATGATTAATCGAGTACCATTAACTCTTTAGAAGATGATTCGAGTACAATAAACTCTTTACTTGGTCAAGAAGTTTTCAATAATCGTTACACTTAGAGATACAGATTAGTTTTATGTTTAGTTAGAAGATTAAGCGAGTACCATTAACTCTTTAGAAGATGATTCGAGTACTATTAACTCTTTACTTGGTCAAAAAGTTTTCAATAATCGTTACACTTAGAGATACATATTAGTTTTATGATTATTTAGAATATTAATCGAGTACCATTAACTCTTTAGAAGATGATTCGAGTACAATAAACTCTTTACTTGGACAACAAGTTTTCAATAATCGTTACACTTAGAGATACAGATTAGTTTTATGTTTAGTTAGAAGATTAATCGAGTACCATTAACTCTCTAGAAGATGATTCGAGTACAATTAACTCTTTACTTAGACAACAAGTTTTCAATAATCGTTACACTTAGAGATACAGATTAGTTTTATATTAAGATAGAAGATTAATCGAGTAACATTAACTCTTTAGAAGATGATTCGAGTACAATTAACTCTTTATTTGGACAACAAGTTTTCAATAATTGTTACACTTAGAGATACAGATTAGTTTTATGTTTATTTAGAAGATTAATCGAGTACCATTAACTCTTTAGAAGATGATTCGAGTACAATTAACTCTTTACTTGGACTACAAGTTTTCAATAATCGTTACACTTAGAGATACAGATTAGTTTTATGTTTATTTAGATGATTAATCGAGTACCATTAACTCTTTAGAAAATGATTCGAGTACAATTAACTCTTTACTTGGACAACATGTTTTCAATAATCGTTACACTTAGAGATACGGATTAGTTTTATGTTTAGTTAGAAGATTAATCGAGTACCATTAACTCTTTAGAAGATGATTCGAGTACAATAAACTCTTTACTTGGTCAAGAAGTTTTCAATAATCGTTACACTTAGAGATACATATTAGTTTTATGTTTAGTTAGAAGATTAATCGAGTACCATTAACTCTTTAGAAGATGATTCGAGTACTATTCACTCTTTACTTGGTCAAAAAGTTTTCAATAATCGTTACACTTAGAGATACATATTAGTTTTATGATTATTTAGAATATTAATCGAGTACCATTAACTCTTTAGAAGATGATTCGAGTACAATTAACTCTTTACTTGGACAACAAGTTTTCAATAATCGTTACACTTAGAGATACAGATTAGTTTTATATTAAGATAGAAGATTAATCGAGTAACATTAACTCTTTAGAAGATGATTCGAGCACAATTAACTCTTTATTTGGACAACAAGTTTTCAATAATTGTTACACTTAGAGATACAGATTAGTTTTATGTTTATTTAGAAGATTAATCGAGTACCATTAACTCTTTAGAAGATGATTCGAGTACAATTAACTCTTTACTTGGACAACAAGTTTTCAATAATCGTTACACTTAGAGATACGGATTAGTTTTATGTTTAGTTAGATGATTAATCGAGTACCATTAACTCTTTAGAAGATGATTCGAGTACAATATACTCTTTACTTGGACAACAAGTTTTCAATAATCGTTACACTTAGAGATACAGATTAGTTTTATGTTTAGTTAGAAGATTAATCGAGTACCATTAACTCTTTAGAAGATGATTCGAGTACAATAAACTCTTTACTTGGTCAAGAAGTTTTCAATAATCGTTACACTTAGAGATACATATTAGTTTTATGTTTAGTTAGAAGATTAATCGAGTACCATTAACTTTTTAGAAGATGATTCGAGTACTATTCACTCTTTACTTGGTCAAAAAGTTTTCAATAATCGTTACACTTAGAGATACATATTAGTTTTATGATTATTTAGAATATTAATCGAGTACCATTAACTCTTTAGAAGATGATTCGAGTACAATTAACTCTTTACTTGGACAACAAGTTTTCAATAATAGTTACACTTAGAGATACAGATTAGTTTTATATTAAGATAGAAGATTAATCGAGTAACATTAACTCTTTAGAAGATGATTCGAGTACAATTAACTCTTTATTTGGACAACAAGTTTTCAATTATTGTTACACTTAGAGATACAGATTAGTTTTATGTTTATTTAGAAAATTAATCGAGTACCATTAACTCTTTAGAAGATGATTCGAGTACAATTAACTCTTTACTTGGATAACAAGTTTTCAATAATCGTTACACTTAGAGATACGGATTAGTTTTATGTTTAGTTAGATGATTAATCGAGTACCATTAACTCTTTAGAAGATGATTCGAGTACAATAAACTCTTTACTTGGTCAAGAAGTTTTCAATAATCGTTACACTTAGAGATACAGATTAGTTTTATGTTTAGTTAGAAGATTAATCGAGTACCATTAACTCTCTAGAAGATGATTCGAGTACAATTAACTCTTTACTTAGACAACAAGTTTTCAATAATCGTTACACTTAGAGATACAGATTAGTTTTATGTTTATTTGGATGATTATTCGAGTACCATTAACTCTTTAGAAGATGATTCGAGTACAATTAACTCTTTACTTGGACAACAAGTTTTCAATAATCGTTACACTTAGAGATACAGATTAGTTTTATATTAAGATAGAAGATTAATCGAGTAACATTAACTCTTTAGAAGATGATTCGAGTACAATTAACTCTTTATTTGGACAACAAGTTTTCAATAATTGTTACACTTAGAGATACAGATTAGTTTTATGTTTATTTAGAAGATTAATCGAGTACCATTAACTCTTTAGAAGATGATTCGAGTACAATTAACTCTTTACTTGGACTACAAGTTTTCAATAATCGTTACACTTAGAGATACAGATTAGTTTTATGTTTATTTAGATGATTAATCGAGTACCATTAACTCTTTAGAAAATGATTCGAGTACAATTAACTCTTTACTTGGACAACATGTTTTCAATAATCGTTACACTTAGAGATACGGATTAGTTTTATGTTTAGTTAGAAGATTAATCGAGTACCATTAACTCTTTAGAAGATGATTCGAGTACAATAAACTCTTTACTTGGTCAAGAAGTTTTCAATAATCGTTACACTTAGAGATACATATTAGTTTTATGTTTAGTTAGAAGATTAATCGAGTACCATTAACTCTTTAGAAGATGATTCGAGTACTATTCACTCTTTACTTGGTCAAAAAGTTTTCAATAATCGTTACACTTAGAGATACATATTAGTTTTATGATTATTTAGAATATTAATCGAGTACCATTAACTCTTTAGAAGATGATTCGAGTACAATTAACTCTTTACTTGGACAACAAGTTTTCAATAATCGTTACACTTAGAGATACAGATTAGTTTTATATTAAGATAGAAGATTAATCGAGTAACATTAACTCTTTAGAAGATGATTCGAGCACAATTAACTCTTTATTTGGACAACAAGTTTTCAATAATTGTTACACTTAGAGATACAGATTAGTTTTATGTTTATTTAGAAGATTAATCGAGTACCATTAACTCTTTAGAAGATGATTCGAGTACAATTAACTCTTTACTTGGACAACAAGTTTTCAATAATCGTTACACTTAGAGATACGGATTAGTTTTATGTTTAGTTAGATGATTAATCGAGTACCATTAACTCTTTAGAAGATGATTCGAGTACAATATACTCTTTACTTGGACAACAAGTTTTCAATAATCGTTACACTTAGAGATACAGATTAGTTTTATGTTTAGTTAGAAGATTAATCGAGTACCATTAACTCTTTAGAAGATGATTCGAGTACAATAAACTCTTTACTTGGTCAAGAAGTTTTCAATAATCGTTACACTTAGAGATACATATTAGTTTTATGTTTAGTTAGAAGATTAATCGAGTACCATTAACTCTTTAGAAGATGATTCGAGTACTATTCACTCTTTACTTGGTCAAAAAGTTTTCAATAATCGTTACACTTAGAGATACATATTAGTTTTATGATTATTTAGAATATTAATCGAGTACCATTAACTCTTTAGAAGATGATTCGAGTACAATTAACTCTTTACTTGGACAACAAGTTTTCAATAATAGTTACACTTAGAGATACAGATTAGTTTTATATTAAGATAGAAGATTAATCGAGTAACATTAACTCTTTAGAAGATGATTCGAGTACAATTAACTCTTTATTTGGACAACAAGTTTTCAATAATTGTTACACTTAGAGATACAGATTAGTTTTATGTTTATTTAGAAAATTAATCGAGTACCATTAACTCTTTAGAAGATGATTCGAGTACAATTAACTCTTTACTTGGATAACAAGTTTTCAATAATCGTTACACTTAGAGATACGGATTAGTTTTATGTTTAGTTAGATGATTAATCGAGTACCATTAACTCTTTAGAAGATGATTCGAGTACAATAAACTCTTTACTTGGTCAAGAAGTTTTCAATAATCGTTACACTTAGAGATACGGATTAGTTTTATGTTTAGTTAGATGATTAATCGAGTACTATTAACTCTTTAGAAGATGATTCGAGTACAATAAACTCTTTACTTGGTCAAGAAGTTTTCAATAATCGTTACACTTAGAGATACAGATTAGTTTTATGTTTAGTTAGAAGATTAAGCGAGTACCATTAACTCTTTAGAAGATGATTCGAGTACTATTCACTCTTTACTTGGTCAAAAAGTTTTCAATAATCGTTACACTTAGAGATACATATTAGTTTTATGATTATTTAGAATATTAATCGAGTACCATTAACTCTTTAGAAGATGATTCGAGTACAATAAACTCTTTACTTGGACAACAAGTTTTCAATAATCGTTACACTTAGAGATACAGATTAGTTTTATGTTTAGTTAGAAGATTAATCGAGTACCATTAACTCTCTAGAAGATGATTCGAGTACAATTAACTCTTTACTTAGACAACAAGTTTTCAATAATCGTTACACTTAAAGATACAGATTAGTTTTATGTTTATTTGGATGATTATTCGAGTACCATTAACTCTTTAGAAGATGATTTGAGTACAATTAACTCTTTACTTGGACAACAAGTTTTCAATAATCGTTACACTTAGAGATACAGATTAGTTTTATATTAAGATAGAAGATTAATCGAGTAACATTAACTCTTTAGAAGATGATTCGAGTACAATTAACTCTTTATTTGGACAACAAGTTTTCAATAATTGTTACACTTAGAGATACAGATTAGTTTTATGTTTATTTAGAAGATTAATCGAGTACCATTAACTCTTTAGAAGATGATTCGAGTACAATTAACTCTTTACTTGGACTACAAGTTTTCAATAATCGTTACACTTAGAGATACGGATTAGTTTTATGTTTATTTAGATGATTAATCGAGTACCATTAACTCTTTAGAAAATGATTCGAGTACAATTAACTCTTTACTTGGACAACATGTTTTCAATAATCGTTACACTTAGAGATACGGATTAGTTTTATGTTTAGTTAGAAGATTAATCGAGTACCATTAACTCTTTAGAAGATGATTCGAGTACAATAAACTCTTTACTTGGTCAAGAAGTTTTCAATAATCGTTACACTTAGAGATACGTATTAGTTTAATGTTTAGTTAGAAGATTAATCGAGTACCATTAACTCTTTAGAAGATGATTCGAGTACTATTCACTCTTTACTTGGTCAAAAAGTTTTCAATAATCGTTACACTTAGAGATACATATTAGTTTTATGATTATTTAGAATATTAATCGAGTACCATTAACTCTTTAGAAGATGATTCGAGTACAATTAACTCTTTACTTGGACAACAAGTTTTCAATAATAGTTACACTTAGAGATACAGATTAGTTTTATATTAAGATAGAAGATTAATCGAGTAACATTAACTCTTTAGAAGATGATTCGAGTACAATTAACTCTTTATTTGGACAACAAGTTTTCAATAATTGTTACACTTAGAGATACAGATTAGTTTTATGTTTATTTAGAAAATTAATCGAGTACCATTAACTCTTTAGAAGATGATTCGAGTACAATTAACTCTTTACTTGGATAACAAGTTTTCAATAATCGTTACACTTAGAGATACGGATTAGTTTTATGTTTAGTTAGATGATTAATCGAGTACCATTAACTCTTTAGAAGATGATTCGAGTACAATAAACTCTTTACTTGGTCAAGAAGTTTTCAATAATCGTTACACTTAGAGATACGGATTAGTTTTATGTTTAGTTAGATGATTAATCGAGTACCATTAACTCTTTAGAAGATGATTCGAGTACAATAAACTCTTTACTTGGTCAAGAAGTTTTCAATAATCCTTACACTTAGAGATACAGATTAGTTTTATGTTTAGTTAGAAGATTAAGCGAGTACCATTAACTCTTTAGAAGATGATTCGAGTACTATTCACTCTTTACTTGGTCAAAAAGTTTTCAATAATCGTTACACTTAGAGATACATATTAGTTTTATGATTATTTAGAATATTAATCGAGTACCATTAACTCTTTAGAAGATGATTCGAGTACAATAAACTCTTTACTTGGACAACAAGTTTTCAATAATCGTTACACTTAGAGATACAGATTAGTTTTATGTTTAGTTAGAAGATTAATCGAGTACCATTAACTCTCTAGAAGATGATTCGAGTACAATTAACTCTTTACTTAGACAACAAGTTTTCAATAATCGTTACACTTAGAGATACAGATTAGTTTTATGTTTATTTGGATGATTATTCGAGTACCATTAACTCTTTAGAAGATGATTTGAGTACAATTAAATCTTTACTTGGACAACAAGTTTTCAATAATCGTTACACTTAGAGATACAGATTAGTTTTATATTAAGATAGAAGATTAATCGAGTAACATTAACTCTTTAGAAGATGATTCGAGTACAATTAACTCTTTATTTGGACAACAAGTTTTCAATAATTGTTACACTTAGAGATACAGATTAGTTTTATGTTTATTTAGAAGATTAATCGAGTACCATTAACTCTTTAGAAGATGATTCGAGTACAATTAACTCTTTACTTGGACTACAAGTTTTCAATAATCGTTACACTTAGAGATACGGATTAGTTTTATGTTTATTTAGATGATTAATCGAGTACCATTAACTCTTTAGAAAATGATTCGAGTACAATTAACTCTTTACTTGGACAACATGTTTTCAATAATCGTTACACTTAGAGATACGGATTAGTTTTATGTTTAGTTAGAAGATTAATCGAGTACCATTAACTCTTTAGAAGATGATTCGAGTACAATAAACTCTTTACTTGGTCAAGAAGTTTTCAATAATCGTTACACTTAGAGATACGTATTAGTTTAATGTTTAGTTAGAAGATTAATCGAGTACCATTAACTCTTTAGAAGATGATTCGAGTACTATTCACTCTTTACTTGGTCAAAAAGTTTTCAATAATCGTTACACTTAGAGATACATATTAGTTTTATGATTATTTAGAATATTAATCGAGTACCATTAACTCTTTAGAAGATGATTCGAGTACAATAAACTCTTTACTTGGACAACAAGTTTTCAATAATCGTTACACTTAGAGATACAGATTAGTTTTATGTTTAGTTAGAAGATTAATCGAGTACCATTAACTCTCTAGAAGATGATTCGAGTACAATAAACTCTTTACTTGGTCAAGAAGTTTTCAATAATCGTTACACTTAGAGATACATATTAGTTTTATGTTTAGTTAGAAGATTAATCGAGTACCATTAACTCTTTAGAAGATGATTCGAGTACTATTCACTCTTTACTTGGTCAAAAAGTTTTCAATAATCGTTACACTTAGAGATACATATTAGTTTTATGATTATTTAGAATATTAATCGAGTACCATTAACTCTTTAGAAGATGATTCGAGTACAATTAACTCTTTACTTGGACAACAAGTTTTCAATAATCGTTACACTTAGAGATACAGATTAGTTTTATATTAAGATAGAAGATTAATCGAGTAACATTAACTCTTTAGAAGATGATTCGAGTACAATTAACTCTTTATTTGGACAACAAGTTTTCAATAATCGTTACACTTAGAGATACGGATTAGTTTTATGTTTAGTTAGATGATTAATCGAGTACCATTAACTCTTTAGAAGATGATTCGAGTACAATAAACTCTTTACTTGGTCAAGAAGTTTTCAATAATCGTTACACTTAGAGATACGGATTAGTTTAATGTTTAGTTAGATGATTAATCGAGTACCATTAACTCTTTAGAAGATGATTCGAGTACAATAAACTCTTTACTTGGTCAAGAAGTTTTCAATAATCGTTACACTTAGAGATACAGATTAGTTTTATGTTTAGTTAGAAGATTAAGCGAGTACCATTAACTCTTTAGAAGATGATTCGAGTACTATTCACTCTTTACTTGGTCAAAAAGTTTTCAATAATCGTTACACTTAGAGATACATATTAGTTTTATGATTATTTAGAAGATTAATCGAGTACCATTAACTCTCTAGAAGATGATTCGAGTACAATTAACTCTTTACTTAGACAACAAGTTTTCAATAATCGTTATACTTAGAGATACAGATTAGTTTTATGTTTATTTAGATGATTATTCGAGTACCATTAACTCTTTAGAAGATGATTCGAGTACAATTAACTCTTTACTTGGACAACAAGTTTTCAATAATCGTTACGCTTAGAGATACAGATTAGTTTTATATTAAGATAGAAGATTAATCGAGTAACATTAACTCTTTAGAAGATGATTCGAGTACAATTAACTTTTTATTTGGACAACAAGTTTTCAATAATTGTTACACTTAGAGATACAGATTAGTTTTATGTTTATTTAGAAGATTAATCGAGTACCATTAACTCTTTAGAAGATGATTCGAGTACAATTAACTCTTTACTTGGACAACAAGTTGTCAATAATCGTTACACTTAGAGATACAGATTAGTTTTATGTTTAGTTAGAAGATTAAGCGAGTACCATTAACTCTTTAGAAGATGATTCGAGTACTATTCAATCTTTACTTGGTCAAAAAGTTTTCAATAATCGTTACACTTAGAGATACATATTAGTTTTATGATTATTTAGAAGATTAATCGAGTACCATTAACTCTCTAGAAGATGATTCGAGTACAATTAACTCTTTACTTAGACAACAAGTTTTCAATAATCGTTACACTTAGAGATACAGATTAGTTTTATGTTTATTTAGATGATTATTCGAGTACCATTAACTCTTTAGAAGATGATTCGAGTACAATTAACTCTTTACTTGGACAACAAGTTTTCAATAATCGTTACACTTAGAGATACAGATTAGTTTTATATTAAGATAGAAGATTAATCGAGTAACATTAACTCTTTAGAAGATGATTCGAGTACAATTAACTTTTTATTTGGACAACAAGTTTTCAATAATTGTTACACTTAGAGATACAGATTAGTTTTATGTTTATTTAGAAGATTAATCGAGTACCATTAACTCTTTAGAAGATGATTCGAGTACAATTAACTCTTTACTTGGACAACAAGTTGTCAATAATCGTTACACTTAGAGATACGGATTAGTTTTATGTTTAGTTAGAAGATTAATCGAGTACCATTAACTCTTTAGAAGATGATTCGAGTACAATAAACTCTTTACTTGGTCAAGAAGTTTTCAATAATCGTTACACTTAGAGATACGTATTAGTTTTATGTTTAGTTAGAAGATTAATCGAGTACCATTAACTCTTTAGAAGATGATTCGAGTACTATTCACTCTTTACTTGGTCAAAAAGTTTTCAATAATCGTTACACTTAGAGATACATATTAGTTTTATGTTTATTTAGAATATTAATCGAGTACCATTAACTCTTTAGAAGATGATTCGAGTACAATTAACTCTTTACTTGGACAACAAGTTTTCAATAATCGTTACACTTAGAGATACAGATTAGTTTTATATTAAGATAGAAGATTAATCGAGTAACATTAACTCTTTAGAAGATGATTCGAGTACAATAAACTCTTTACTTGGACAACAAGTTTTCAATAATCGTTACACTTAGAGATACAGATTAGTTTTATGTTTAGTTAGAAGATTAATCGAGTACCATTAACTCTCTAGAAGATGATTCGAGTACAATTAACTCTTTACTTAGACAACAAGTTTTCAATAATCGTTACACTTAGAGATACAGATTAGTTTTATGTTTATTTGGATGATTATTCGAGTACCATTAACTCTTTAGAAGATGATTTGAGTACAATTAACTCTTTACTTGGACAACAAGTTTTCAATAATCGTTACACTTAGAGATACAGATTAGTTTTATATTAAGATCGAAGATTAATCGAGTAACATTAACTCTTTAGAAGATGATTCGAGTACAATAAACTCTTTACTTGGACAACAAGTTTTCAATAATCGTTACACTTAGAGATACAGATTAGTTTTATGTTTAGTTAGAAGATTAATCGAGTACCATTAACTCTCTAGAAGATGATTCGAGTACAATTAACTCTTTACTTAGACAACAAGTTTTCAATAATCGTTACACTTAGAGATACAGATTAGTTTTATGTTTATTTGGATGATTATTCGAGTACCATTAACTCTTTAGAAGATGATTTGAGTACAATTAAATCTTTACTTGGACAACAAGTTTTCAATAATCGTTACACTTAGAGATACAGATTAGTTTTATATTAAGATCGAAGATTAATCGAGTAACATTAACTCTTTAGAAGATGATTCGAGTACAATTAACTCTTTATTTGGACAACAAGTTTTCAATAATTGTTACACTTAGAGATACAGATTAGTTTTATGTTTATTTAGAAGATTAATCGAGTACCATTAACTCTTTAGAAGATGATTCGAGTACAATTAACTCTTTACTTGGACTACAAGTTTTCAATAATCGTTACACTTAGAGATACGGATTAGTTTTATGTTTATTTAGATGATTAATCGAGTACCATTAACTCTTTAGAAAATGATTCGAGTACAATTAACTCTTTACTTGGACAACATGTTTTCAATAATCGTTACACTTAGAGATACGGATTAGTTTTATGTTTAGTTAGAAGATTAATCGAGTACCATTAACTCTTTAGAAGATGATTCGAGTACAATAAACTCTTTACTTGGTCAAGAAGTTTTCAATAATCGTTACACTTAGAGATACGTATTAGTTTAATGTTTAGTTAGAAGATTAATCGAGTACCATTAACTCTTTAGAAGATGATTCGAGTACTATTCACTCTTTACTTGGTCAAAAAGTTTTCAATAATCGTTACACTTAGAGATACATATTAGTTTTATGATTATTTAGAATATTAATCGAGTACCATTAACTCTTTAGAAGATGATTCGAGTACAATTAACTCTTTACTTGGACAACAAGTTTTCAATAATAGTTACACTTAGAGATACAGATTAGTTTTATATTAAGATAGAAGATTAATCGAGTAACATTAACTCTTTAGAAGATGATTCGAGTACAATTAACTCTTTATTTGGACAACAAGTTTTCAATAATTGTTACACTTAGAGATACAGATTAGTTTTATGTTTATTTAGAAAATTAATCGAGTACCATTAACTCTTTAGAAGATGATTCGAGTACAATTAACTCTTTACTTGGATAACAAGTTTTCAATAATCGTTACACTTAGAGATACAGATTAGTTTTATGTTTAGTTAGATGATTAATCGAGTACCATTAACTCTTTAGAAGATGATTCGAGTACAATAAACTCTTTACTTGGTCAAGAAGTTTTCAATAATCGTTACACTTAGAGATACGGATTAGTTTTATGTTTAGTTAGATGATTAATCGAGTACCATTAACTCTTTAGAAGATGATTCGAGTACAATAAACTCTTTACTTGGTCAAGAAGTTTTCAATAATCCTTACACTTAGAGATACAGATTAGTTTTATGTTTAGTTAGAAGATTAAGCGAGTACCATTAACTCTTTAGAAGATGATTCGAGTACTATTCACTCTTTACTTGGTCAAAAAGTTTTCAATAATCGTTACACTTAGAGATACATATTAGTTTTATGATTATTTAGAATATTAATCGAGTACCATTAACTCTTTAGAAGATGATTCGAGTACAATAAACTCTTTACTTGGACAACAAGTTTTCAATAATCGTTACACTTAGAGATACAGATTAGTTTTATGTTTAGTTAGAAGATTAATCGAGTACCATTAACTCTTTAGAAGATGATTCGAGTACTATTCACTCTTTACTTGGTCAAAAAGTTTTCAATAATCGTTACACTTAGAGATACATATTAGTTTTATGATTATTTAGAATATTAATCGAGTACCATTAACTCTTTAGAAGATGATTCGAGTACAATAAACTCTTTACTTGGACAACAAGTTTTCAATAATCGTTACACTTAGAGATACAGATTAGTTTTATGTTTAGTTAGAAGATTAATCGAGTACCATTAACTCTTTAGAAGATGATTCGAGTACTATTCACTCTTTACTTGGTCAAAAAGTTTTCAATAATCGTTACACTTAGAGATACATATTAGTTTTATGATTATTTAGAATATTAATCGAGTACCATTAACTCTTTAGAAGATGATTCGAGTACAATAAACTCTTTACTTGGACAACAAGTTTTCAATAATCGTTACACTTAGAGATACAGATTAGTTTTATGTTTATTTAGAAGATTAATCGAGTACCATTAACTCTTTAGAAGATGATTCGAGTACAATTAACTCTTTACTTGGACAACAAGTTGTCAATAATCGTTACACTTAGAGATACAGATTAGTTTTATGTTTAGTTAGAAGATTAAGCGAGTACCATTAACTCTTTAGAAGATGATTCGAGTACTATTCAATCTTTACTTGGTCAAAAAGTTTTCAATAATCGTTACACTTAGAGATACATATTAGTTTTATGATTATTTAGAAGATTAATCGAGTACCATTAACTCTCTAGAAGATGATTCGAGTACAATTAACTCTTTACTTAGACAACAAGTTTTCAATAATCGTTACACTTAGAGATACAGATTAGTTTTATGTTTATTTAGATGATTATTCGAGTACCATTAACTCTTTAGAAGATGATTCGAGTACAATTAACTCTTTACTTGGACAACAAGTTTTCAATAATCGTTACACTTAGAGATACAGATTAGTTTTATATTAAGATAGAAGATTAATCGAGTAACATTAACTCTTTAGAAGATGATTCGAGTACAATTAACTTTTTATTTGGACAACAAGTTTTCAATAATTGTTACACTTAGAGATACAGATTAGTTTTATGTTTATTTAGAAGATTAATCGAGTACCATTAACTCTTTAGAAGATGATTCGAGTACAATTAACTCTTTACTTGGACAACAAGTTGTCAATAATCGTTACACTTAGAGATACGGATTAGTTTTATGTTTAGTTAGAAGATTAATCGAGTACCATTAACTCTTTAGAAGATGATTCGAGTACAATAAACTCTTTACTTGGTCAAGAAGTTTTCAATAATCGTTACACTTAGAGATACGTATTAGTTTTATGTTTAGTTAGAAGATTAATCGAGTACCATTAACTCTTTAGAAGATGATTCGAGTACTATTCACTCTTTACTTGGTCAAAAAGTTTTCAATAATCGTTACACTTAGAGATACATATTAGTTTTATGATTATTTAGAATATTAATCGAGTACCATTAACTCTTTAGAAGATGATTCGAGTACAATTAACTCTTTACTTGGACAACAAGTTTTCAATAATCGTTACACTTAGAGATACAGATTAGTTTTATATTAAGATAGAAGATTAATCGAGTAACATTAACTCTTTAGAAGATGATTCGAGTACAATTAACTCTTTATTTGGACAACAAGTTTTCAATAATCGTTACACTGAGAGATACATATTAGGTTTATGATTATTTAGAAGATTAATCGAGTACAATTAACTCTCTAGAAGATGATTCGAGTACAATTAACTCTTTACTTAGACAACAAGTTTTCAATAATCGTTACACTTAGAGATACAGATTAGTTTTATGTTTATTTAGATGATTATTCGAGTACCATTAACTCTTTAGAAGATGATTCGAGTACAATTAACTCTTTACTTGGACAACAAGTTTTCAATAATCGTTACACTTAGAGATACGGATTAGTTTTATGTTTAGTTAGAAGATTAATCGAGTACCATTAACTCTTTAGAAGATGATTCGAGTACTATTCATTCTTTACTTGGTCAAAAAGTATTCAATAATCGTTACACTTAGAGATACATATTAGTTTTATGATTATTTAGAAGATTAATCGAGTACAATTAACTCTCTAGAAGATGATTCGAGTATAATTAACTCTTTACTTAGACAACAAGTTTTCAATAATCGTTACACTTAGAGATACAGATTAGTTTTATGTTTATTTAGATGATTATTCGAGTACCATTAACTCTTTAGAAGATGATTCGAGTACAATTAACTCTTTATTTGGACAACAAGTTTTCAATAATTATTACACTTAGAGATACAGATTAGTTTTATGTTTATTTAGAAGATTAATCGAGTACCATTAACTCTTTAGAAGATGATTCGAGTACAATTAACTCTTTACTTGGACAACAAGTTTTCAATAATCGTTACACTTAGAGATACGGATTAGTTTTATGTTTAGTTAGAAGATTAATCGAGTACCATTAACTCTTTAGAAGATGATTCGAGTACAATAAACTCTTTACTTGGTCAAGAAGTTTTCAATAATCGTTACACTTAGAGATACGTATTAGTTTTATGTTTAGTTAGAAGATTAATCGAGTACCATTAACTCTTTAGAAGATGATTCGAGTACTATTCACTCTTTACTTGGTCAAAAAGTTTTCAATAATCGTTACACTTAGAGATACATATTAGTTTTATGATTATTTAGAATATTAATCGAGTACCATTAACTCTTTAGAAGATGATTCGAGTACAATTAACTCTTTACTTGGACAACAAGTTTTCAATAATCGTTACACTTAGAGATACAGATTAGTTTTATATTAAGATAGAAGATTAATCGAGTAACATTAACTCTT
This sequence comes from Scutellaria galericulata, assembly GCA_946896805.1. NCBI lineage: Eukaryota > Viridiplantae > Streptophyta > Magnoliopsida > Lamiales > Lamiaceae > Scutellaria > Scutellaria galericulata. The sequence goes on along the minus strand of OX335792.1, from coordinate 7,427,430 downwards.
TAGAAGATGATTCGAGTACAATTAACTCTTTATTTGGACAACAAGTTTTCAATAATCGTTACACTGAGAGATACATATTAGGTTTATGATTATTTAGAAGATTAATCGAGTACAATTAACTCTCTAGAAGATGATTCGAGTACAATTAACTCTTTACTTAGACAACAAGTTTTCAATAATCGTTACACTTAGAGATACAGATTAGTTTTATGTTTATTTAGATGATTATTCGAGTACCATTAACTCTTTAGAAGATGATTCGAGTACAATTAACTCTTTACTTGGACAACAAGTTTTCAATAATCGTTACACTTAGAGATACGGATTAGTTTTACGTTTAGTTAGAAGATTAATCGAGTACCATTAACTCTTTAGAAGATGATTCGAGTACTATTCATTCTTTACTTGGTCAAAAAGTTTTCAATAATCGTTACACTCAGAGATACATATTAGTTTTATGATTATTTAGAAGATTAATCGAGTACAATTAACTCTCTAGAAGATGATTCGAGTACAATTAACTCTTTACTTAGACAACAAGTTTTCAATAATCGTTACACTTAGAGATACAGATTAGTTTTATGTTTATTTAGATGATTATTCGAGTACCATTAACTCTTTAGAAGATGATTCGAGTACAATTAACTCTTTCTTTGGACAATAAGTTTTCAATAATTATTACACTTAGAGATACAGATTAGTTTTATGTTTATTTAGAAGATTAATCGAGTACCATTAACTCTTTAGAAGATGATTCGAGTACAATTAACTCTTTACTTGGACAACAAGTTTTCAATAATCGTTACACTTAGAGATACATATTAGTTTTATGATTATTTAGAAGATTAATCGAGTACAATTAACTCTCTAGAAGATGATTCGAGTACAATTAACTCTTTACATAGACAACAAGTTTTCAATAATCGTTACACTTAGAGATACATATTAGTTTTATGTTTATTTAGATGATTATTCGAGTACCATTAACTCTTTAGAAGATGATTCGAGTACAATTAACTCTTTACTTGGACAACAAGTTTTCAATAATCGTTACACTTAGAGATACGGATTAGTTTTATGTTTAGTTAGATGATTAATCGAGTACCATTAACTCTTTAGAAGATGATTCGAGTACAATAAACTCTTTACTTGGTCAAGAAGTTTTCAATAATCATTACACTTAGAGATACGTATTAGTTTCATGTTTAGTTAGAAGATTAATCGAGTACCATTAACTCTTTAGAAGATGATTCGAGTACTATTCACTCTTTACTTGGTCAAAAAGTTTTCAATAATCGTTACACTTAGAGATACATATTAGTTTTATGATTATTTAGAATATTAATCGAGTACCATTAACTCTTTAGAAGATGATTCGAGTACAATAAACTCTTTAATTGGACAACAAGTTTTCAATAATCGTTACACTTAGAGATACGGATTAGTTTTATGTTTAGTTAGAAGATTAATCGAGTACCATTAACTCTTTAGAAGATGATTCGAGTACAATAAACTCTTTACTTGGTCAAGAAGTTTTCAATAATCGTTACACTTAGAGATACGGATTAGTTTTATGTTTAGTTAGAAGATTAAGCGAGTACCATTAACTCTTTAGAAGATGATTCGAGTACTATTCACTCTTTACTTGGTCAAAAAGTTTTCAATAATCGTTACACTTAGAGATACATATTAGTTTTATGATTATTTAGAAGATTAATCGAGTACCATTAACTCTCTAGAAGATGATTCGAGTACAATTAACACTTTACTTGGACAACAAGTTTTCAATAATCGTTACACTTAGAGATACAGATTAGTTTTATGTTTATTTAGATGATTATTCGAGTACCATTAACTCTTTAGAAGATGATTCGAGTACAATTAACTCTTTACTTGGACAACAAGTTTTCAATAATCGTTACACTTAGAGATACAGATTAGTTTTATGTTAAGATAGAAGATTAATCGAGTAACATTAACTCTTTAGAAGATGATTCGAGTACAATAAACTCTTTACTTGGTCAAGAAGTTTTCAATAATCGTTACACTTAGAGATACGTATTAGTTTTATGTTTAGTTAGAAGATTAATCGAGTACCATTAACTCTTTAGAAGATGATTCGAGTACTATTCACTCTTTACTTGGTCAAAAAGTTTTCAATAATCGTTACACTTAGAGATACATATTAGTTTTATGATTATTTAGAATATTAATCGAGTACCATTAACTCTTTAGAAGATGATTCGAGTACAATTAACTCTTTCTTTGGACAACAAGTTTTCAATAATTATTACACTTAGAGATACAGATTAGTTTTATGTTTATTTAGAAGATTAATCGAGTACCATTAACTCTTTAGAAGATGATTCGAGTACAATTAACTCTTTACTTGGACAACAAGTTTTCAATAATCGTTACACTTAGAGATACATATTAGTTTTATGATTATTTAGAAGATTAATCGAGTACAATTAACTCTCTAGAAGATGATTCGAGTACAATTAACTCTTTACATAGACAACAAGTTTTCAATAATCGTTACACTTAGAGATACATATTAGTTTTATGTTTATTTAGATGATTATTCGAGTACCATTAACTCTTTAGAAGATGATTCGAGTACAATTAACTCTTTACTTGGACAACAAGTTTTCAATAATCGTTACACTTAGAGATACGGATTAGTTTTATGTTTAGTTAGAAGATTAATCGAGTACCATTAACTCTTTAGAAGATGATTCGAGTACAATAAACTCTTTACTTGGTCAAGAAGTTTTCAATAATCATTACACTTAGAGATACGTATTAGTTTCATGTTTAGTTAGAAGATTAATCGAGTACCATTAACTCTTTAGAAGATGATTCGAGTACTATTCACTCTTTACTTGGTCAAAAAGTTTTCAATAATCGTTACACTTAGAGATACATATTAGTTTTATGATTATTTAGAATATTAATCGAGTACCATTAACTCTTTAGAAGATGATTCGAGTACAATAAACTCTTTAATTGGACAACAAGTTTTCAATAATCGTTACACTTAGAGATACGGATTAGTTTTATGTTTAGTTAGAAGATTAATCGAGTACCATTAACTCTTTAGAAGATGATTCGAGTACAATAAACTCTTTACTTGGTCAAGAAGTTTTCAATAATCGTTACACTTAGAGATACGGATTAGTTTTATGTTTAGTTAGAAGATTAAGCGAGTACCATTAACTCTTTAGAAGATGATTCGAGTACTATTCACTCTTTACTTGGTCAAAAAGTTTTCAATAATCGTTACACTTAGAGATACATATTAGTTTTATGATTATTTAGAAGATTAATCGAGTACCATTAACTCTCTAGAAGATGATTCGAGTACAATTAACACTTTACTTGGACAACAAGTTTTCAATAATCGTTACACTTAGAGATACAGATTAGTTTTATGTTTATTTAGATGATTATTCGAGTACCATTAACTCTTTAGAAGATGATTCGAGTACAATTAACTCTTTACTTGGACAACAAGTTTTCAATAATCGTTACACTTAGAGATACAGATTAGTTTTATGTTAAGATAGAAGATTAATCGAGTAACATTAACTCTTTAGAAGATGATTCGAGTACAATAAACTCTTTACTTGGTCAAGAAGTTTTCAATAATCGTTACACTTAGAGATACGTATTAGTTTTATGTTTAGTTAGAAGATTAATCGAGTACCATTAACTCTTTAGAAGATGATTCGAGTACTATTCACTCTTTACTTGGTCAAAAAGTTTTCAATAATCGTTACACTTAGAGATACATATTAGTTTTATGATTATTTAGAATATTAATCGAGTACCATTAACTCTTTAGAAGATGATTCGAGTACAATTAACTCTTTACTTGGACAACAAGTTTTCAATAATCGTTACACTTAGAGATACAGATTAGTTTTATATTAAGATAGAAGATTAATCGAGTAACATTAACTCTTTAGTAGATGATTCGAGTACAATTAACTCTTTATTTGGACAACAAGTTTTCAATAATTGTTACACTTAGAGATACAGATTAGTTTTATGTTTATTTAGAAGATTAATCGAGTACCATTAACTCTTTAGAAGATGATTCGAGTACAATTAACTCTTTACTTGGACAACAAGTTTTCAATAATCGTTACACTTAGAGATACGGATTAGTTTTATGTTTAGTTAGATGATTAATCGAGTACCATTAACTCTTTAGAAGATGATTCGAGTACAATAAACTCTTTACTTGGACAACAAGTTTTCAATAATCGTTACACTTAGAGATACAGATTAGTTTTATGTTTAGTTAGAAGATTAATCGAGTACCATTAACTCTTTAGAAGATGATTCGAGTACAATAAATTCTTTACTTGGTCAAGAAGTTTTCAATAATCGTTACACTTAGAGATACAGATTAGTTTTATGTTTAGTTAGAAGATTAAGCGAGTACCATTAACTCTTTAGAAGATGATTCGAGTACTATTCACTCTTTACTTGGTCAAAAAGTTTTCAATAATCGTTACACTTAGAGATACATATTAGTTTTATGATTATTTAGAATATTAATCGAGTACCATTAACTCTTTAGAAGATGATTCGAGTACAATTAACTCTTTACTTGGACAACAAGTTTTCAATAATAGTTACACTTAGAGATACAGATTAGTTTTATATTAAGATAGAAGATTAATCGAGTAACATTAACTCTTTAGAAGATGATTCGAGTACAATTAACTCTTTATTTGGACAACAAGTTTTCAATAATTGTTACACTTAGAGATACAGATTAGTTTTATGTTTATTTAGAAAATTAATCGAGTACCATTAACTCTTTAGAAGATGATTCGAGTACAATTAACTCTTTACTTGGATAACAAGTTTTCAATAATCGTTACACTTAGAGATACGGATTAGTTTTATGTTTAGTTAGATGATTAATCGAGTACCATTAACTCTTTAGAAGATGATTCGAGTACAATAAACTCTTTACTTGGTCAAGAAGTTTTCAATAATCGTTACACTTAGAGATACAGATTAGTTTTATGTTTAGTTAGATGATTAATCGAGTACCATTAACTCTTTAGAAGATGATTCGAGTACAATAAACTCTTTACTTGGTCAAGAAGTTTTCAATAATCGTTACACTTAGAGATACGGATTAGTTTTATGTTTAGTTAGAAGATTAAGCGAGTACCATTAACTCTTTAGAAGATGATTCGAGTACTATTCACTCTTTACTTGGTCAAAAAGTTTTCAATAATCGTTACACTTAGAGATACATATTAGTTTTATGATTATTTAGAATATTAATCGAGTACCATTAACTCTTTAGAAGATGATTCGAGTACAATAAACTCTTTACTTGGACAACAAGTTTTCAATAATCGTTACACTTAGAGATACAGATTAGTTTTATGTTTAGTTAGAAGATTAATCGAGTACCATTAACTCTCTAGAAGATGATTCGAGTACAATTAACTCTTTACTTAGACAACAAGTTTTCAATAATCGTTACACTTAGAGATACAGATTAGTTTTATGTTTATTTGGATGATTATTCGAGTACCATTAACTCTTTAAAAGATGATTCGAGTACAATTAACTCTTTACTTGGACAACAAGTTTTCAATAATCGTTACACTTAGAGATACAGATTAGTTTTATATTAAGATAGAAGATTAATCGAGTAACATTAACTCTTTAGAAGATGATTCGAGTACAATTAACTCTTTATTTGGACAACAAGTTTTCAATAATTGTTACACTTAGAGATACAGATTAGTTTTATGTTTATTTAGAAGATTAATCGAGTACCATTAACTCTTTAGAAGATGATTCGAGTACAATTAACTCTTTACTTGGACTACAAGTTTTCAATAATCGTTACACTTAGAGATACGGATTAGTTTTATGTTTATTTAGATGATTAATCGAGTACCATTAACTCTTTAGAAAATGATTCGAGTACAATTAACTCTTTACTTGGACAACATGTTTTCAATAATCGTTACACTTAGAGATACGGATTAGTTTTATGTTTAGTTAGAAGATTAATCGAGTACCATTAACTCTTTAGAAGATGATTCGAGTACAATAAACTCTTTACTTGGTCAAGAAGTTTTCAATAATCGTTACACTTAGAGATACGTATTAGTTTAATGTTTAGTTAGAAGATTAATCGAGTACCATTAACCTTTAGAAGATGATTCGAGTACTATTCACTCTTTACTTGGTCAAAAAGTTTTCAATAATCGTTACACTTAGAGATACATATTAGTTTTATGATTATTTAGAATATTAATCGAGTACCATTAACTCTTTAGAAGATGATTCGAGTACAATAAACTCTTTACTTGGACAACAAGTTTTCAATAATCGTTACACTTAGAGATACAGATTAGTTTTATGTTTAGTTAGAAGATTAATCGAGTACCATTAACTCTTTAGAAGATGATTCGAGTACAATAAACTCTTTACTTGGTCAAGAAGTTTTCAATAATCGTTACACTTAGAGATACATATTAGTTTTATGTTTAGTTAGAAGATTAATCGAGTACCATTAACTCTTTAGAAGATGATTCGAGTACTATTCACTCTTTACTTGGTCAAAAAGTTTTCAATAATCGTTACACTTAGAGATACATATTAGTTTTATGATTATTTAGAAGATTAATCGAGTACCATTAACTCTCTAGAAGATGATTCGAGTACAATTAACTCTTTACTTAGACAACAAGTTTTCAATAATCGTTACACTTAGAGATACAGATTAGTTTTATGTTTATTTAGATGATTATTCGAGTACCATTAACTCTTTAGAAGATGATTCGAGTACTATTCACTCTTTACTTGGTCAAAAAGTTTTCAATAATCGTTACACTTAGAGATACATATTAGTTTTATGATTATTTAGAAGATTAATCGAGTACCATTAACTCTATAGAAGATGATTCGAGTACAATTAACTCTTTACTTAGACAACAAGTTTTCAATAATCGTTACACTTAGAGATACAGATTAGTTTTATGTTTATTTAGATGATTATTCGAGTACCATTAACTCTTTAGAAGATGATTCGAGTACAATTAACTCTTTACTTGGACAACAAGTTTTCAATAATCGTTACACTTAGAGATACAGATTAGTTTTATATTAAGATAGAAGATTAATCGAGTAACATTAACTCTTTAGAAGATGATTCGAGTACAATTAACTTTTTATTTGGACAACAAGTTTTCAATAATTGTTACATTTAGAGATACAGATTAGTTTTATGTTTATTTAGAAGATTAATCGAGTACCATTAACTCTTTAGAAGATGATTCGAGTACAATTAACTCTTTACTTGGACAACAAGTTGTCAATAATCGTTACACTTAGAGATACGGATTAGTTTTATGTTTAGTTAGAAGATTAATCGAGTACCATTAACTCTTTAGAAGATGATTCGAGTACAATAAACTCTTTACTTGGTCAAGAAGTTTTCAATAATCGTTACACTTAGAGATACATATTAGTTTTATGATTATTTAGAATATTAATCGAGTACCATTAACTCTTTAGAAGATGATTCGAGTACAATTAACTCTTTACTTGGACAACAAGTTTTCAATAATCGTTACACTTAGAGATACAGATTAGTTTTATATTAAGATAGAAGATTAATCGAGTAACATTAACTCTTTAGAAGATGATTCGAGTACAATTAACTCTTTATTTGGACAACAAGTTTTCAATAATCGTTACACTGAGAGATACATATTAGGTTTATGATTATTTAGAAGATTAATCGAGTACAATTAACTCTCTAGAAGATGATTCGAGTACAATTAACTCTTTACTTAGACAACAAGTTTTCAATAATCGTTACACTTAGAGATACAGATTAGTTTTATGTTTATTTAGAAGATTAATCGAGTACCATTAACTCTTTAGAAGATGATTCGAGTACAATTAACTCTTTACTTGGACAACAAGTTGTCAATAATCGTTACACTTAGAGATACGGATTAGTTTTATGTTTAGTTAGAAGATTAATCGAGTACCATTAACTCTTTAGAAGATGATTCGAGTACTATTCACTCTTTACTTGGTCAAAAAGTTTTCAATAATCGTTACACTTAGAGATACATATTAGTTTTATGATTATTTAGAATATTAATCGAGTACCATTAACTCTTTAGAAGATGATTCGAGTACAATTAACTCTTTACTTGGACAACAAGTTTTCAATAATCGTTACACTTAGAGATACAGATTAGTTTTATATTAAGATAGAAGATTAATCGAGTAACATTAACTCTTTAGAAGATGATTCGAGTACTATTCACTCTTTACTTGGTCAAAAAGTTTTCAATAATCGTTACACTTAGAGATACATATTAGTTTTATGATTATTTAGAAGATTAATCGAGTACCATTAACTCTCTAGAAGATGATTCGAGTACAATTAACTCTTTGCTTAGACAACAAGTTTTCAATGATTCGAGTACAATTAACTCTTTATTTGGACAACAAGTTTTCAATAATCGTTACACTGAGAGATACATATTAGGTTTATGATTATTTAGAAGATTAATCGAGTACAATTAACTCTCTAGAAGATGATTCGAGTACAATTAACTCTTTGCTTAGACAACAAGTTTTCAATAATCGTTACACTTAGAGATACAGATTAGTTTTATGTTTATTTAGATGATTATTCGAGTACCATTAACTCTTTAGAAGATGATTCGAGTACAATTAACTCTTTACTTGGACAACAAGTTTTCAATAATCGTTACACTTAGAGACACGGATTAGTTTTATGTTTAGTTAGAAGATTAATCGAGTACCATTAACTCTTTAGAAGATGATTCGAGTACAATAAACTCTTTACTTGGTCAAGAAGTTTTCAATAATTGTTACACTTAGAGATACGTATTAGTTTTATGTTTAGTTAGAAGATTAATCGAGTACCATTAACTCTTTAGAAGATGATTCGAGTACTATTCACTCTTTACTTGGTCAAAAAGTTTTCAATAATCGTTACACTTAGAGATACATATTAGTTTTATGATTATTTAGAATATTAATCGAGTACCATTAACTCTTTAGAAGATGATTCGAGTACAATTAACTCTTTACTTGGACAACAAGTTTTCAATAATCGTTACACTTAGAGATACAGATTAGTTTTATATTAAGATAGAAGATTAATCGAGTAACATTAACTCTTTAGAAGATGATTCGAGTACAATTAACTCTTTATTTGGACAACAAGTTTTCAATAATCGTTACACTGAGAGATACATATTAGGTTTATGATTATTTAGAAGATTAATCGAGTACAATTAACTCTCTAGAAGATGATTCGAGTACAATTAACTCTTTACTTAGACAACAAGTTTTCAATAATCGTTACACTTAGAGATACAGATTAGTTTTATGTTTATTTAGATGATTATTCGAGTACCATTAACTCTTTAGAAGATGATTCGAGTACAATTAACTCTTTACTTGGACAACAAGTTTTCAATAATCGTTACACTTAGAGATACGGATTAGTTTTATGTTTAGTTAGAAGATTAATCGAGTACCATTAACTCTTTAGAAGATGATTCGAGTACTATTCATTCTTTACTTGGTCAAAAAGTTTTCAATAATCGTTACACTTAGAGATACATATTAGTTTTATGATTATTTAGAAGATTAATCGAGTACAATTAACTCTCTAGAAGATGATTCGAGTACAATTAACTCTTTACTTAGACAACAAGTTTTCAATAATCGTTACACTTAGAGATACATATTAGTTTTATGTTTATTTAGATGATTATTCGAGTACCATTAACTCTTTAGAAGATGATTCGAGTACAATTAACTCTTTATTTGGACAACAAGTTTTCAATAATTATTACACTTAGAGATACAGATTAGTTTTATGTTTATTTAGAAGATTAATCGAGTACCATTAACTCTTTAGAAGATGATTCGAGTACAATTAACTCTTTACTTGGACAACAAGTTTTCAATAATCGTTACACTTAGAGATACATATTAGTTTTATGATTATTTAGAAGATTAATCGAGTACAATTAACTCTCTAGAAGATGATTCGAGTACAATTAACTCTTTACTTAGACAACAAGTTTTCAATAATCGTTACACTTAGAGATACATATTAGTTTTATGTTTATTTAGATGATTATTCGAGTACCATTAACTCTTTAGAAGATGATTCGAGTACAATTAACTCTTTACTTGGACAACAAGTTTTCAATAATCGTTACACTTAGAGATATGGATTAGTTTTATGTTTAGTTAGAAGATTAATCGAGTACCATTAACTCTGTAGAAGATGATTCGAGTACAATAAACTCTTTACTTGGTCAAGAAGTTTTCAATAATTGTTACACTTAGAGATACGTATTAGTTTCATGTTTAGTTAGAAGATTAATCGAGTACCATTAACTCTTTAGAAGATGATTCGAGTACTATTCACTCTTTACTTGGTCAAAAAGTTTTCAATAATCGTTACACTTAGAGATACATATTAGTTTTATGATTATTTAGAATATTAATCGAGTACCATTAACTCTTTAGAAGATGATTCGAGTACAATAAACTCTTTAATTGGACAACAAGTTTTCAATAATCGTTACACTTAGAGATACGGATTAGTTTTATGCTTAGTTAGAAGATTAATCGAGTACCATTAACTCTTTAGAAGATGATTCGAGTACAATAAACTCTTTACTTGGTCAAGAAGTTTTCAATAATCGTTACACTTAGAGATACGTATTAGTTTTATGTTTAGTTAGAAGATTAATCGAGTACCATTAACTCTTTAGAAGATGATTCGAGTCTTTTTCACTCTTTACTTGGTCAAAAAGTTTTCAATAATCGTTACACTTAGAGATACATATTAGTTTTATGATTATTTAGAATATTAATCGAGTACCATTAACTCTTTAGAAGATGATTCGAGTACAATTAACTCTTTACTTGGACAACAAGTTTTCAATAATCGTTACACTTAGAGATACGGATTAGTTTTATATTAAGATAGAAGATTAATCGAGTAACATTAACTCTTTAGAAGATGATTCGAGTACAATTAACTCTTTATTTGGACAACAAGTTTTCAATAATTGTTACACTTAGAGATACAGATTAGTTTTATGTTTATTTAGAAGATTAATCGAGTACCATTAACTCTTTAGAAGATGATTCGAGTACAATTAACTCTTTACTTGGACAACAAGTTTTCAATAATCGTTACACTTAGAGATACGGATTAGTTTTTTGTTTAGTTAGATGATTAATCGAGTACCATTAACTCTTTAGAAGATGATTCGAGTACAATAAACTCTTTACTTGGTCAAGAAGTTTTCAATAATCGTTACACTTAGAGATACGGATTAGTTTTATGTTTAGTTAGAAGATTAAGCTAGTACCATTAACTCTTTAGAAGATGATTCGAGTACTATTCACTCTTTACTTGGTCAAAAAGTTTTCAATAATCGTTACACTTAGAGATACATATTAGTTTTATGATTATTTAGAAGATTAATCGAGTACCATTAACTCTCTAGAAGATGATTCGAGTACAATTAACACTTTACTTAGACAACAAGTTTTCAATAATCGTTACACTTAGAGATACAGATTAGTTTTATGTTTATTTAGATGATTATTCGAGTACCATTAACTCTTTAGAAGATGATTCGAGTACAATTAACTCTTTACTTGGACAACAAGTTTTCAATAATCGTTACACTTAGAGATACAGATTAGTTTTATATTAAGATAGAAGATTAATCGAGTAACATTAACTCTTTAGAAGATGATTCGAGTACAATAAACTCTTTACTTGGTCAAGAAGTTTTCAATAATCGTTACACTTAGAGATACGTATTAGTTTTATGTTTAGTTAGAAGATTAATCGAGTACCATTAACTCTTTAGAAGATGATTCGAGTACAATAAACTCTTTACTTGGTCAAGAAGTTTTCAATAATCGTTACACTTAGAGATACGTATTAGTTTTATGTTTAGTTAGAAGATTAATCGAGTACCATTAACTCTTTAGAAGATGATTCGAGTCATTTTCACTCTTTACTTGGTCAAAAAGTTTTCAATAATCGTTACACTTAGAGATACATATTAGTTTTATGATTATTTAGAATATTAATCGAGTACCATTAACTCTTTAGAAGATGATTCGAGTACAATTAACTCTTTACTTGGACAACAAGTTTTCAATAATCGTTACACTTAGAGATACAGATTAGTTTTATATTAAGATAGAAGATTAATCGAGTAACATTAACTCTTTAGAAGATGATTCGAGTACAATTAACTCTTTATTTGGACAACAAGTTTTCAATAATTGTTACACTTAGAGATACAGATTAGTTTTATGTTTATTTAGAAGATTAATCGAGTACCATTAACTCTTTAGAAGATGATTCGAGTACAATTAACTCTTTACTTGGACAACAAGTTTTCAATAATCGTTACACTTAGAGATACGGATTAGTTTTTTGTTTAGTTAGATGATTAATCGAGTACCATTAACTCTTTAGAAGATGATTCGAGTACAATAAACTCTTTACTTGGTCAAGAAGTTTTCAATAATCGTTACACTTAGAGATACGGATTAGTTTTATGTTTAGTTAGAAGATTAAGCTAGTACCATTAACTCTTTAGAAGATGATTCGAGTACTATTCACTCTTTACTTGGTCAAAAAGTTTTCAATAATCGTTACACTTAGAGATACATATTAGTTTTATGATTATTTAGAAGATTAATCGAGTACCATTAACTCTCTAGAAGATGATTCGAGTACAATTAACACTTTACTTAGACAACAAGTTTTCAATAATCGTTACACTTAGAGATACAGATTAGTTTTATGTTTATTTAGATGATTATTCGAGTACCATTAACTCTTTAGAAGATGATTCGAGTACAATTAACTCTTTACTTGGACAACAAGTTTTCAATAATCGTTACACTTAGAGATACAGATTAGTTTTATATTAAGATAGAAGATTAATCGAGTAACATTAACTCTTTAGAAGATGATTCGAGTACAATAAACTCTTTACTTGGACAACAAGTTTTCAATAATCGTTACACTTAGAGATACGGATTAGTTTTATGTTTAGTTAGAAGATTAATCGAGTACCATTAACTCTATAGAAGATGATTCGAGTCCTATTCACTCTTTACTTGGTCAAAAAGTTTTCAATAATCGTTACATTTAGAGATACATATTAGTTTTATGATTATTTAGAATATTAATCGAGTACCATTAACTCTTTAGAAGATGATTCGAGTACAATTAACTCTTTACTTGGACAACAAGTTTTCAATAATCGTTACACTTAGAGATACAGATTAGTTTTATATTAAGATAGAAGATTAATCGAGTAACATTAACTCTTTAGAAGATGATTCGAGTACAATTAACTCTTTATTTGGACAACAAGTTTTCAATAATTGTTACACTTAGAGATACAGATTAGTTTTATGTTTATTTAGAAGATTAATCGAGTACCATTAACTCTTTAGAAGATGATTCGAGTACAATTAACTCTTTACTTGGACAACAAGTTTTCAATAATCGTTACACTTAGAGAACGGATTAGTTTTATGTTTAGTTAGATGATTAATCGAGTACCATTAACTCTTTAGAAGATGATTCGAGTACAATAAACTCTTTACTTGGTCAAGAAGTTTTCAATAATCGTTACACTTAGAGATACGGATTAGTTTTATGTTTAGTTAGAAGATTAAGCGAGTACCATTAACTCTTTAGAAGATGATTCGAGTACTATTCACTCTTTACTTGGTCAAAAAGTTTTCAATAATCGTTACACTTAGAGATACATATTAGTTTTATGATTATTTAGAAGATTAATCGAGTACCATTAACTCTCTACAAGATGATTCGAGTACAATTAACACTTACTTAGACAACAAGTTTTCAATAATCGTTACACTTAGAGATACAGATTAGTTTTATGTTTAGTTAGAAGATTAATCGAGTACCATTAACTCTTTAGAAGATGATTCGAGTACAATAAACTCTTTAGTTGGTCAAGAAGTTTTCAATAATCGTTACACTTAGAGATACGTATTAGTTTTATGTTTAGTTAGAAGATTAATCGAGTACCATTAACTCTTTAGAAGATGATTCGAGTCCTTTTCACTCTTTACTTGGTCAAAAAGTTTTCAATAATCGTTACACTTAGAGATACATATTAGTTTTATGATTATTTAGAATATTAATCGAGTACCATTAACTCTTTAGAAGATGATTCGAGTACAATTAACTCTTTACTTGGACAACAAGTTTTCAATAATCGTTACACTTAGAGATACAGATTAGTTTTATATTAAGATAGAAGATTAATCGAGTAACATTAACTCTTTAGAAGATGATTCGAGTACAATTAACTCTTTATTTGGACAACAAGTTTTCAATAATTGTTACACTTAGAGATACAGATTAGTTTTATGTTTATTTAGAAGATTAATCGAGTACCATTAACTCTTTAGAAGATGATTCGAGTACAATTAACTCTTTACTTGGACAACAAGTTTTCAATAATCGTTACACTTAGAGATACGGATTAGTTTTTTGTTTAGTTAGATGATTAATCGAGTACCATTAACTCTTTAGAAGATGATTCGAGTACAATAAACTCTTTACTTGGTCAAGAAGTTTTCAATAATCGTTACACTTAGAGATACGGATTAGTTTTATGTTTAGTTAGAAGATTAAGCTAGTACCATTAACTCTTTAGAAGATGATTCGAGTACTATTCACTCTTTACTTGGTCAAAAAGTTTTCAATAATCGTTACACTTAGAGATACATATTAGTTTTATGATTATTTAGAAGATTAATCGAGTACCATTAACTCTCTAGAAGATGATTCGAGTACAATTAACACTTTACTTAGACAACAAGTTTTCAATAATCGTTACACTTAGAGATACAGATTAGTTTTATGTTTATTTAGATGATTATTCGAGTACCATTAACTCTTTAAAAGATGATTCGAGTACAATTAACTCTTTACTTGGACAACAAGTTTTCAATAATCGTTACACTTAGAGATACAGATTAGTTTTATATTAAGATAGAAGATTAATCGAGTAACATTAACTCTTTAGAAGATGATTCGAGTACAATAAACTCTTTACTTGGACAACAAGTTTTCAATAATCGTTACACTTAGAGATACGGATTAGTTTTATGTTTAGTTAGAAGATTAATCGAGTACCATTAACTCTATAGAAGATGATTCGAGTCCTATTCACTCTTTACTTGGTCAAAAAGTTTTGAATAATCGTTACACTTAGAGATACATATTAGTTTTATGATTATTTAGAATATTAATCGAGTACCATTAACTCTTTAGAAGATGATTCGAGTACAATTAACTCTTTACTTGGACAACAAGTTTTCAATAATCGTTACACTTAGAGATACAGATTAGTTTTATATTAAGATAGAAGATTAATCGAGTAACATTAACTCTTTAGAAGATCATTCGAGTACAATTAACTCTTTATTTGGACAACAAGTTTTCAATAATTGTTACACTTAGAGATACAGATTAGTTTTATGTTTATTTAGAAGATTAATCGAGTACCATTAACTCTTTAGAAGATGATTCGAGTACAATTAACTCTTTACTTGGACAACAAGTTTTCAATAATCGTTACACTTAGAGATACGGATTAGTTTTATGTTTAGTTAGATGATTAATCGAGTACCATTAACTCTTTAGAAGGTGATTCGAGTACAATAAACTCTTTACTTGGTCAAGAAGTTTTCAATAATCGTTACACTTAGAGATACGGATTAGTTTTATGTTTAGTTAGAAGATTAAGCGAGTACCATTAACTCTTTAGAAGATGATTCGAGTACTATTCACTCTTTACTTGGTCAAAAAGTTTTCAATAATCGTTACACTTAGAGATACATATTAGTTTTATGATTATTTAGAAGATTAATCGAGTACCATTAACTCTCTAGAAGATGATTCGAGTACAATTAACACTTTACTTAGACAACAAGTTTTCAATAATCCTTACACTTAGAGATACAGATTAGTTTTATGTTTATTTAGATGATTATTCGAGTACCATTAACTCTTTAGAAGATGATTCGAGTACAATTAACTCTTTACTTGGACAACAAGTTTTCAATAATCGTTACACTTAGAGATACAGATTAGTTTTATGTTAAGATAGAAGATTAATCGAGTAACATTAACTCTTTAGAAGATGATTCGACTACAATAAACTCTTTACTTGGTCAAGAAGTTTTCAATAATCGTTACACTTAGAGATACGTATTAGTTTTATGTTTAGTTAGAAGATTAATCGAGTACCATTAACTCTTTAGAAGATGATTCGAGTACTATTCACTCTTTACTTGGTCAAAAAGTTTTCAATAATCATTACACTTAGAGATACATATTAGTTTTATGATTATTTAGAATATTAATCGAGTACCATTAACTCTTTAGAAGATGATTCGAGTACAATAAACTCTTTACTTGGACAACAAGTTTTCAATAATCGTTACACTTAGAGATACGGATTAGTTTTATGTTTAGTTAGAAGATTAATCGAGTACCATTAACTCTTTAGAAGATGATTCGAGTACAATAAACTCTTTACTTGGTCAAGAAGTTTTCAATAATCGTTACACTTAGAGATACGTATTAGTTTTATGTTTAGTTAGAAGATTAATCGAGTACCATTAACTCTTTAGAAGATGATTCGAGTCCTTTTCACTCTTTACTTGGTCAAAAAGTTTTCAATAATCGTTACACTTAGAGATACATATTAGTTTTATGATTATTTAGAATATTAATCGAGTACCATAAACTCTTTAGAAGATGATTCGAGTACAATTAACTCTTTACTTGGACAACAAGTTTTCAATAATCGTTACACTTAGAGATACAGATTAGTTTTATATTAAGATAGAAGATTAATCGAGTAACATTAACTCTTTAGAAGATGATTCGAGTACAATTAACTCTTTATTTGGACAACAAGTTTTCAATAATTGTTACACTTAGAGATACAGATTAGTTTTATGTTTATTTAGAAGATTAATCGAGTACCATTAACTCTTTAGAAGATGATTCGAGTACAATTAACTCTTTACTTGGACAACAAGTTTTCAATAATCGTTACACTTAGAGATACGGATTAGTTTTTTGTTTAGTTAGATGATTAATCGAGTACCATTAACTCTTTAGAAGATGATTCGAGTACAATAAACTCTTTACTTGGTCAAGAAGTTTTCAATAATCGTTACACTTAGAGATACGGATTAGTTTTATGTTTAGTTAGAAGATTAAGCGAGTACCATTAACTCTTTAGAAGATGATTCGAGTACTATTCACTCTTTACTTGGTCAAAAAGTTTTCAATAATCGTTACACTTAGAGATACATATTAGTTTTATGATTATTTAGAAGATTAATCGAGTACCATTAACTCTCTAGAAGATGATTCGAGTACAATTAACACTTTACTTAGACAACAAGTTTTCAATAATCGTTACACTTAGAGATACAGATTAGTTTTATGTTTATTTAGATGATTATTCGAGTACCATTAACTCTTTAGAAGATGATTCGAGTACAATTAACTCTTTACTTGGACAACAAGTTTTCAATAATCGTTACACTTAGAGATACAGATTAGTTTTATATTAAGATAGAAGATTAATCGAGTAACATTAACTCTTTAGAAGATGATTCGAGTACAATAAACTCTTTACTTGGACAACAAGTTTTCAATAATCGTTACACTTAGAGATACGGATTAGTTTTATGTTTAGTTAGAAGATTAATCGAGTACCATTAACTCTATAGAAGATGATTCGAGTCCTATTCACTCTTTACTTGGTCAAAAAGTTTTGAATAATCGTTACACTTAGAGATACATATTAGTTTTATGATTATTTAGAATATTAATCGAGTACCATTAACTCTTTAGAAGATGATTCGAGTACAATTAACTCTTTACTTGGACAACAAGTTTTCAATAATCGTTACACTTAGAGATACAGATTAGTTTTATATTAAGATAGAAGATTAATCGAGTAACATTAACTCTTTAGAAGATGATTCGAGTACAATTAACTCTTTATTTGGACAACAAGTTTTCAATAATTGTTACACTTAGAGATACAGATTAGTTTTATGTTTATTTAGAAGATTAATCGAGTACCATTAACTCTTTAGAAGATGATTCGAGTACAATTAACTCTTTACTTGGACAACAAGTTTTCAATAATCGTTACACTTAGAGATACAGATTAGTTTTATGTTTAGTTAGATGATTAATCGAGTACCATTAACTCTTTAGAAGATGATTCGAGTACAATAAACTCTTTACTTGGTCAAGAAGTTTTCAATAATCGTTACACTTAGAGATACGGATTAGTTTTATGTTTAGTTAGAAGATTAAGCGAGTACCATTAACTCTTTAGAAGATGATTCGAGTACTATTCACTCTTTACTTGGTCAAAAAGTTTTCAATAATCGTTACACTTAGAGATACATATTAGTTTTATGATTATTTAGAAGATTAATCGAGTACCATTAACTCTCTAGAAGATGATTCGAGTACAATTAACACTTTACTTAGACAACAAGTTTTCAATAATCGTTACACTTAGAGATACAGATTAGTTTTATGTTTATTTAGATGATTATTCGAGTACCATTAACTCTTTAGAAGATGATTCGAGTACAATTAACTCTTTACTTGGACAACAAGTTTTCAATAATCGTTACACTTAGAGATACAGATTAGTTTTATGTTAAGATAGAAGATTAATCGAGTAACATTAACTCTTTAGAACATGATTCGAGTACAATAAACTCTTTACTTGGTCAAGAAGTTTTCAATAATCGTTACACTTAGAGATACGTATTAGTTTTATGTTTAGTTAGAAGATTAATCGAGTACCATTAACTCTTTAGAAGATGATTCGAGTACTATTCACTCTTTACTTGGTCAAAAAGTTTTCAATAATCATTACACTTAGAGATACATATTAGTTTTATGATTATTTAGAATATTAATCGAGTACCATTAACTCTTTAGAAGATGATTCGAGTACAATAAACTCTTTACTTGGACAACAAGTTTTCAATAATCGTTACACTTAGAGATACGGATTAGTTTTATGTTTAGTTAGAAGATTAATCGAGTACCATTAACTCTTTAGAAGATGATTCGAGTACAATAAACTCTTTACTTGGTCAAGAAGTTTTCAATAATCGTTACACTTAGAGATACGTATTAGTTTTATGTTTAGTTAGAAGATTAATCGAGTACCATTAACTCTTTAGAAGATGATTCGAGTCCTTTTCACTCTTTACTTGGTCAAAAAGTTTTCAATAATCGTTACACTTAGAGATACATATTAGTTTTATGATTATTTAGAATATTAATCGAGTACCATTAACTCTTTAGAAGATGATTCGAGTACAATTAACTCTTTACTTGGACAACAAGTTTTCAATAATCGTTACACTTAGAGATACAGATTAGTTTTATATTAAGATAGAAGATTAATCGAGTAACATTAACTCTTTAGAAGATGATTCGAGTACAATTAACTCTTTATTTGGACAACAAGTTTTCAATAATTGTTACACTTAGAGATACAGATTAGTTTTATGTTTATTTAGAAGATTAATCGAGTACCATTAACTCTTTAGAAGATGATTCGAGTACAATTAACTCTTTACTTGGACAACAAGTTTTCAATAATCGTTACACTTAGAGATACGGATTAGTTTTTTGTTTAGTTAGATGATTAATCGAGTACCATTAACTCTTTAGAAGATGATTCGAGTACAATAAACTCTTTACTTGATCAAGAAGTTTTCAATAATCGTTACACTTAGAGATACGGATTAGTTTTATGTTTAGTTAGAAGATTAAGCGAGTACCATTAACTCTTTAGAAGATGATTCGAGTACTATTCACTCTTTACTTGGTCAAAAAGTTCTCAATAATCGTTACACTTAGAGATACATATTAGTTTTATGATTATTTAGAAGATTAATCGAGTACCATTAACTCTCTAGAAGATGATTCGAGTACAATTAACACTTTACTTAGACAACAAGTTTTCAATAATCGTTACACTTAGAGATACAGATTAGTTTTATGTTTATTTAGATGATTATTCGAGTACCATTAACTCTTTAGAAGATGATTCGAGTACAATTAACTCTTTACTTGGACAACAAGTTTTCAATAATCGTTACACTTAGAGATACAGATTAGTTTTATATTAAGATAGAAGATTAATCGAGTAACATTAACTCTTTAGAAGATGATTCGAGTACAATAAACTCTTTACTTGGTCAAGAAGTTTTCAATAATCGTTACACTTAGAGATACGTATTAGTTTTATGTTTAGTTAGAAGATTAATCGAGTACCATTAACTCTTTAGAAGATGATTCGAGTACTATTCACTCTTTACTTGGTCAAAAAGTTTTCAATAATCGTTACACTTAGAGATACATATTAGTTTTATGATTATTTAGAATATTAATCGAGTACCATTAACTCTTTAGAAGATGATTCGAGTACAATAAACTCTTTACTTGGACAACAAGTTTTCAATAATCGTTACACTTAGAGATACATATTAGTTTTATGATTATTTAGAAGATTAATCGAGTACCATTAACTCTCTAGAAGATGATTCGAGTACAATTAACACTTTACTTAGACAACAAGTTTTCAATAATCGTTACACTTAGAGATACAGATTAGTTTTATGTTTATTTAGATGATTATTCGAGTACCATTAACTCTTTAGAAGATGATTCGAGTACAATTAACTCTTTACTTGGACAACAAGTTTTCAATAATCGTTACACTTAGAGATACGGATTAGTTTTATGTTTAGTTAGAAGATTAATCGAGTACCATTAACTCTTTAGAAGATGATTCGAGTACAATAAACTCTTTACATGGTCAAGAAGTTTTCAATAATCGTTACACTTAGAGATACGTATTAGTTTTATGTTTAGTTAGAAGATTAATCGAGTACCATTAACTCTTTAGAAGATGATTCGAGTACTATTCACTCTTTACTTGGTCAAAAAGTTTTCAATAATCGTTACACTTAGAGATACATATTAGTTTTATGATTATTTAGAATATTAATCGAGTACCATTAACTCTTTAGAAGATGATTCGAGTACAATAAACTCTTTACTTGGACAACAAGTTTTCAATAATCGTTACACTTAGAGATACGGATTAGTTTTATGTTTAGTTAGAAGATTAATCGAGTACCATTAACTCTATAGAAGATGATTCGAGTCCTATTCACTCTTTACTTGGTCAAAAAGTTTTGAATAATCGTTACACTTAGAGATACATATTAGTTTTATGATTATTTAGAATATTAATCGAGTACCATTAACTCTTTAGAAGATGATTCGAGTACAATTAACTCTTTACTTGGACAACAAGTTTTCAATAATCGTTACACTTAGAGATACAGATTAGTTTTATATTAAGATAGAAGATTAATCGAGTAACATTAACTCTTTAGAAGATGATTCGAGTACAATTAACTCTTTATTTGGACAACAAGTTTTCAATAATTGTTACACTTAGAGATACAGATTAGTTTTATGTTTATTTAGAAGATTAATCGAGTACCATTAACTCTTTAGAAGATGATTCGAGTACAATTAACTCTTTACTTGGACAACAAGTTTTCAATAATCGTTACACTTAGAGATACGGATTAGTTTTATGTTTAGTTAGATGATTAATCGAGTACCATTAACTCTTTAGAAGATGATTCGAGTACAATAAACTCTTTACTTGGTCAAGAAGTTTTCAATAATCGTTACACTTAGAGATACGGATTAGTTTTATGTTTAGTTAGAAGATTAAGCGAGTACCATTAACTCTTTAGAAGATGATTCGAGTACTATTCACTCTTTACTTGGTCAAAAAGTTTTCAATAATCGTTACACTTAGAGATACATATTAGTTTTATGATTATTTAGAAGATTAATCGAGTACCATTAACTCTCTAGAAGATGATTCGAGTACAATTAACACTTTACTTAGACAACAAGTTTTCAATAATCGTTACACTTAGAGATACAGATTAGTTTTATGTTTATTTAGATGATTATTCGAGTACCATTAACTCTTTAGAAGATGATTCGAGTACAATTAACTCTTTACTTGGACAACAAGTTTTCAATAATCGTTACACTTAGAGATACAGATTAGTTTTATATTAAGATAGAAGATTAATCGAGTAACATTAACTCTTTAGAAGATGATTCGAGTACAATAAACTCTTTACTTGGTCAAGAAGTTTTCAATAATCGTTACACTTAGAGATACGTATTAGTTTTATGTTTAGTTAGAAGATTAATCGAGTACCATTAACTCTTTAGAAGATGATTCGAGTACTATTCACTCTTTACTTGGTCAAAAAGTTTTCAATAATCATTACACTTAGAGATACATATTAGTTTTATGATTATTTAGAATATTAATCGAGTACCATTAACTCTTTAGAAGATGATTCGAGTACAATTAACTCTTTACTTGGACAACAAGTTTTCAATAATCGTTACACTTAGAGATACAGATTAGTTTTATATTAAGATAGAAGATTAATCGATTAATATTAACTCTTTAGAAGATGATTGGAGTACAATTAACTCTTTATTTGGACAACAAGTTTTCAATAATTGTTACACTTAGAGAAACAGATTAGTTTTATGTTTATTTAGAAGATTAATCGAGTACCATTAACTCTTTAGAAGATGATTCGAGTACAATTAACTCTTTACTTGGACAACAAGTTTTCAATAATCGTTACACTTAGAGATACGGATTAGTTTTATGTTTAGTTAGAAGATTAAGCGAGTACCATTAACTCTTTAGAAGATGATTCGAGTACTATTCACTCTTTACTTGGTCAAAAAGTTTTCAATAATCGTTACACTTAGAGATACAAATTAGTTTTATGATTATTTAGAAGATTAATCGAGTACCATTAACTCTCTAGAAGATGATTCGAGTACAATTAACTCTTTACTTAGACAACAAGTTTTCAATAATCGTTACACTTAGAGATACAGATTAGTTTTATGTTTATTTAGATGATTATTCGAGTACCATTAACTCTTTAGAAGATGATTCGAGTACAATTAACTCTTTACTTGGACAACAAGTTTTCAATAATCGTTACACTTAGAGATACAGATTAGTTTTATATTAAGATAGAAGATTACTCGAGTAATATTAACTCTTTAGAAGATGATTGGAGTACAATTAACTCTTTATTTGGACAACAAGTTTTCAATAATTGTTACACTTAGAGATACAGATTAGTTTTATGTTTATTTAGAAGATTAATCGAGTACCATTAACTCTTTAGAAGATGATTCGAGTACAATTAACTCTTTACTTGGACAACAAGTTTTCAATAATCGTTACACTTAGAGATACGGATTAGTTTTATGTTTAGTTAGATGATTAATCGAGTACCATTAACTCTTTAGAAGATGATTCGAGTGCAATAAACTCTTTACTTGGTCAAGAAGTTTTCAATAATCGTTACACTTAGAGATACGGATTAGTTTTATGTTTAGTTAGAAGATTAAGCGAGTACCATTAACTCTTTAGAAGATGATTCGAGTACTATTCACTCTTTACTTGGTCAAAAAGTTTTCAATAATCGTTACACTTAGAGATACATATTAGTTTTATGATTATTTAGAAGATTAATCGAGTACCATTAACTCTCTAGAAGATGATTCGAGTACAATTAACTCTTTACTTAGACAACAAGTTTTCAATAATCGTTACACTTAGAGATACAGATTAGTTTTATGTTTGTTTAGATGATTATTCGAGTACCATTAACTCTTTAGAAGATGATTCGAGTACAATTAACTCTTTACTTGGACAACAAGTTTTCAATAATCGTTACACTTAGAGATACAGATTAGTTTTATATTAAGATAGAAGATTAATCGAGTAACATTAACTCTTTAGAAAATGATTCGAGTACAATTAACTCTTTATTTGGACAACAAGTTTTCAATAATTGTTACACTTAGAGATACAGATTAGTTTTATGTTTATTTAGAAGATTAATCGAATACCATTAACTCTTTAGAAGATTATTCTAGTACAATTAACTCTTTACTTGGACAATAAGTTGTCAATAATCGTTACACTTAGAGATACGGATTAGTTTTATGTTTAGTTAGAATATTAATCGAGTACCATTAACTCTTTAGAAGATGATTCGAGTACAATAAACTCTTTACTTGGTCAAGAAGTTTTCAATAATCGTTACACTTAGAGATACGTATTAGTTTTATGTTTAGTTAGAAGATTAATCGAGTACCATTAACTCTTTAGAAGATGATTCGAGTACTATTCACTCTTTACTTGGTCAAAAAGTTTTCAATAATCGTTACACTTAGAGATACATATTAGTTTTATGATTATTTAGAATATTAATCGAGTACCATTAACTCTTTAGATGATGATTCGAGTACAATTAACTCTTTACTTAGACAACAAGTTTTCAATAATCGTTACACTTAGAGATACAGATTAGTTTTATGTTTATTTAGATGATTATTCGAGTACCATTAACTCTTTAGAAGATGATTCGAGTACAATTAACTCTTTACTTGGACAACAAGTTTTCAATAATCGTTACACTTAGAGATACGAATTAGTTTTATGTTTAGTTAGAAGATTAATCGAGTACCATTAACTCTTTAGAAGATGATTCGAGTACTATTCATTCTTTACTTGGTCAAAAAGTTTTCAATAATCGTTACACTTAGAGATACATATTAGTTTTATGATTATTTAGAAGATTAATCGAGTACAATTAACTCTCTAGAAGATGATTCGAGTACAATTAACTCTTTACTTAGACAACAAGTTTTCAATAATCGTTACACTTAGAGATACAGATTAGTTTTATGTTTATTTAGATGATTATTCGAGTACCATTAACTCTTTAGAAGATGATTCGAGTACAATTAACTCTTTACTTGGACAACAAGTTTTCAATAATCGTTACACTTAGAGATACAGATTAGTTTTATATTAAGATAGAAGATTAATCGAGTAACATTAACTCTTTAGAAGATGATTGGAGTACAATTAACTCTTTATTTGGACAACAAGTTTTTAATAATTGTTACACTTAGAGATACAGATTAGTTTTATGTTTATTTAGAAGATTAATCGAGTACCATTAAGTCTTTAGAAGATGATTCGAGTACAATTAACTCTTTACTTGGACTACAAGTTTTCAATAATAGTTACACTTAGAGATACAGATTAGTTTTATATTAAGATAGAAGATTAATCGAGTAACATTAACTCTTTAGAAGATGATTCGAGTACAATTAACTCTTTATTTGGACAACAAGTTTTCAATAATTGTTACACTTAGAGATACAGATTAGTTTTATGTTTATTTAGAAAATTAATCGAGTACCATTAACTCTTTAGAAGATGATTCGAGTACAATTAACTCTTTACTTGGACAACAAGTTTTCAATAATCGTTACACTTAGAGATACGGATTAGTTTTATGTTTAGTTAGAAGATTAATCGAGTAACATTAACTCTTTAGAAGATGATTCGAGTACAATTAACTCTTCATTTGGACAACAAGTTTACAATAATCGTTACACTTAGAGATACAGATTAGTTTTATGTTTATTTAGACGATTAATCGAGTACCATTAACTCTTTAAAAGATGATTCGAGTACAATAAACTCTTTACTTGGACAACAAGTTTTCAATAATCGTTACACTTAGAGATACGGATTAGTTTTATGTTTAGTTAAAAGATTAATCGAGTACCATTAACTCTTTAGAAGATGATTCGAGTACAATAAACTCTTTCCTTGGTCAAGAAGTTTTCAATAATCGTTACACTTAGAGATACGTATTAGTTTCATGTTTAGTTAGAAGATTAATCGAGTACCATTAACTCTTTAGAAGATGATTCGAGTACTATTCACTCTTTACTTGGTCAAAAAGTTTTCAATAATCGTTACACTTAGAGATACATATTAGTTTTATGATTATTTAGAATATTAATCGAGTACCATTAACTCTTTAGAAGATGATTCGAGTACAATAAACTCTTTACTTGGACAACAAGTTTTCAATAATCGTTACACTTAGAGATACGGATTAGTTTTATGTTTAGTTAGAAGATTAATCGAGTAACATTAACTCTTTAGAAGATGATTCGAGTACAATAAACTCTTTACTTGGTCAAGAAGTTTTCAATAATCGTTACACTTAGAGATACGGATTAGTTTTATGTTTAGTTAGAAGATTAAGCGAGTACCATTAACTATTTAGAAGATGATTCGAGTACTATTCACTCTTTACTTGGTCAAAAAGTTTTCAATAATCGTAACACTTAGAGATACATATTAGTTTTATGATTATTTAGAAGATTAATCGAGTACCATTAACTCTCTAGAAGATGATTCGAGTACAATTAACTCTTTACTTAGACAACAAGTTTTCAATAATCGTTACACTTAGAGATACAGATTAGTTTTATGTTTATTTATATGATTATTCGAGTACCATTAACTCTTTAGAAGATGATTCGAGTACAATTAACTCTTTACTTGGACAATAAGTTTTCAATAATCGTTACACTTAGAGATACAGATTAGTTTTATGTTTATTTAGAAGATTAATCGAGTACCATTAACTCTCTAGAAGATGATTCGAGTACAATTAACTCTTTACTTAGACAACAAGTTTTCAATAATCGTTACACTTAGAGATACAGATTAGTTTTATGTTTATTTATATGATTATTCGAGTACCATTAACTCTTTAGAAGATGATTCGAGTACAATTAACTCTTTACTTGGACAATAAGTTTTCAATAATCGTTACACTTAGAGATACAGATTAGTTTTATGTTTATTTAGAAGATTAATCGAGTACCATTAACTCTTTAGAAGATGATTCTAGTACAATTAACTCTTTACTTGGACAACAAGTTGTCAATAATCGTTACACTTAGAGATACGGATTAGTTTTATGTTTAGTTAGAAGATTAATCGAGTAACATTAACTCTTTAGAAGATGATTCGAGTACAATAAACTCTTTACTTGGTCAAGAAGTTTTCAATAATCGTTACACTTAGAGATACGGATTAGTTTTATGTTTAGTTAGAAGATTAAGCGAGTACCATTAACTATTTAGAAGATGATTCGAGTACTATTCACTCTTTACTTGGTCAAAAAGTTTTCAATAATCGTAACACTTAGAGATACATATTAGTTTTATGATTATTTAGAAGATTAATCGAGTACCATTAACTCTCTAGAAGATGATTCGAGTACAATTAACTCTTTACTTAGACAACAAGTTTTCAATAATCGTTACACTTAGAGATACAGATTAGTTTTATGTTTATTTATATGATTATTCGAGTACCATTAACTCTTTAGAAGATGATTCGAGTACAATTAACTCTTTACTTGGACAATAAGTTTTCAATAATCGTTACACTTAGAGATACAGATTAGTTTTATGTTTATTTAGAAGATTAATCGAGTACCATTAACTCTTTAGAAGATGATTCTAGTACAATTAACTCTTTACTTGGACAACAAGTTGTCAATAATCGTTACACTTAGAGATACGGATTAGTTTTATGTTTAGTTAGAAGATTAATCGAGTACCATTAACTCTTTAGAAGATGATTCGAGTACAATAAACTCTTTACTTGGTCAAGAAGTTTTCAATAATCGTTACACTTAGAGATACGTATTAGTTTTATGTTTAGTTAGAAGATTAATCGAGTACCATTAACTCTTTAGAAGATGATTCGAGTACTATTCACTCTTTACTTGGTCAAAAAGTTTTCAATAATCGTTACACTTAGAGATACATATTAGTTTTATGATTATTTAGAATATTAATCGAGTACCATTAACTCTTTAGAAGATGATTCGAGTACAATTAACTCTTTACTTGGACAACAAGTTTTCAATAATCGTTACACTTAGAGATACAGATTAGTTTTATATTAAGATAGAAGATTAATCGAGTAACATTAACTCTTTAGAAGATGATTCGAGTACAATTAACTCTTTATTTGGACAACAAGTTTTCAATAATCGTTACACTTAGAGATACATATTAGTTTTATGATTATTTAGAAGATTAATCGAGTACAATTAACTCTCTAGAAGATGATTCGAGTACAATTAACTCTTTACTTACACAACAAATTTTCAATAATCGTTACACTTAGAGATACAGATTAGTTTTATGTTTATTTAGATGATTATTCCAGTACCATTAACTCTTTAGAAGATGATTCGAGTACAATTAACTCTTTACTTGGACAACAAGTTTTCAATAATCGTTACACTTAGAGATACAGATTAGTTTTATATTAGGATAGAAGATTAATCGAGTACCATTAACTCTTTAGAAGATGATTCGAGTACTATTCATTCTTTACTTGGTCAAAAAGTTTTCAATAATCGTTACACTTAGAGATACATATTAGTTTTATGATTATTTAGAAGATTAATCGAGTACAATTAACTCTCTAGAAGATGATTCGAGTACAATTAACTCTTTACTTAGACAACAAGTTTTCAATAATCGTTACACTTAGAGATACAGATTAGTTTTATGTTTATTTAGATGATTATTCGAGTACCATTAACTCTTTAGAAGATGATTCGAGTACAATTAACTCTTTACTTGGACAACAAGTTTTCAATAATCGTTACACTTAGAGATACAGATTAGTTTTATATTAAGATAGAAGATTAATCGAGTAACATTAACCCTTTAGAAGATGATTCGAGTACAATTAACTCTTTATTTGGACAACAACTTTTCTATAATTGTTACACTTAGAGATACAGATTAGTTTTATGTTTATTTAGAAGATTAATCGAGTACCATTAACTCTTTAGAAGATGATTCGAGTACTATTCACTCTTTACTTGGTCAAAAAGTTTTCAATAATCGTTACACTTAGAGATACATATTAGTTTTATGATTATTTAGAATATTAATCGAGTACCATTAACTCTTTAGAAGATGATTCGAGTACAATTAACTCATTACTTTGACAACAAGTTTTCAATAATCGTTACACTTAGAGATACAGATTAGTTTTATATTAAGATAGAAGATTAATCGAGTAACATTAACTCTTTAGAAGATGATTCGAGTACAATTAACTCTTTATTTGGACAACAAGTTTTCAATAATCGTTACACTTAGAGATACATATTAGTTTTATGATTATTTAGAAGATTAATCGAGTACCATTAACTCTTTAGAAGATGATTCGAGTACAATTAACTCATTACTTTGACAACAAGTTTTCAATAATCGTTACACTTAGAGATACAGATTAGTTTTATATTAAGATAGAAGATTAATCGAGTAACATTAACTCTTTAGAAGATGATTCGAGTACAATTAACTCTTTATTTGGACAACAAGTTTTCAATAATCGTTACACTTAGAGATACATATTAGTTTTATGATTATTTAGAAGATTAATCGAGTACAATTAACTCTCTAGAAGATGATTCGAGTACAATTAACTCTTTACTTAGACAACAAGTTTTCAATAATCGTTACACTTAGAGATACAGATTAGTTTTATGTTTATTTAGATGATTATTCCAGTACCATTAACTCTTTAGAAGATGATTCGAGTACAATTAACTCTTTACTTGGACAACAAGTTTTCAATGTAAACTTAGAGATACAGATTAGTTTTATATTAAGATAGAAGATTAATCGAGTAACATTAACTCTTTAGAAGATGATTCGAGTAAAATTAACTCTTTACTTGGACAACAAGTTTTCAATAATCGTTACACTTAGAGATACAGATTAGTTTTATATTAAGATAGAAGATTAATCGAGTAACATTAACTCTTTAGAAGATGATTCGAGTACAATTAACTCTTTATTTGGACAACAAGTTTTCAATAATTGTTAGACTTAGAGATACAGATTAGTTTTATGTTTATTTAGAAGATTAATCGAGTACCATTAACTCTTTAGAAGATGATTCGAGTACAATTAACTCTTTATTTGGATAACAAGTTTTCAATAATCGTTACACTAAGAGATACATTTTAGGTTTATGATTATTTAGAAGATTAAACGAGTACAATTAACTCTCTAGAAGATGATTCGAGTACAATTAACTCTTTACTTAGACAACATGTTTTCAATAATCGTTACACTTAGAGATACAGATTAGTTTTATGTTTATTTAGATGATTATTCGAGTACCATTAACTCTTTAGAAGATGTTTCGAGTACAATTAACTCTTTACTTGGACAACAAGTTTTCAATAATCGTTACACTTAGAGATACAGATTAGTTTTATATTAAGATAGAAGATTAATCGAGTAACATTAACTCTTTAGAAGATGATTCGAGTACAATTAACTCTTTATTTGGACAACAAGTTTTCAATAATTATTACACTTAGAGATACAGATTAGTTTTATGTTTATTTAGAAGATTAATCGAGTACCATTAACTCTTTAGAAGATGATTCGAGTACAATTAACTCTTTACTTGGACAACAAGTTTTCAATAATCATTACACTTAGAGATACGGATTAGTTTTATGTTTATTTATATGATTAATCGAGTACCATTAACTCTTTAGAAGATGATTCGAGTACAATTAACTCTTTACTTGGACAACAAGTTTTCAATAATCGTTACACTTAGAGATACAAATTAGTTTTATATTAAGATAGAAGATTAATCGAGTAACATTAACTCTTTAGAAGATGATTTGAGTACAATTAACTCTTCATTTGGACAACAAGTATACAATAATCGTTACACTTAGAGATACATATTAGTTTTATGATTATTTAGAATATTAATCGAGTACCATTAACTCTTTAGAAGATGATTCGAGTACAATTAACTCTTTACTTGGACAACAAGTTTTCAATAATCGTTACACTTAGAGATACAGATTAGTTTTATGTTTATTTAGATGATTAATCGAGTACCATTAACTCTTTAGAAGATTATTCGAGTACAATTAACTCTTTACTTGGACAACAAGTTTTCAATAATCGTTACACTTAGAGATACAGATTAGTTTTATATTATGATAGAAGATTAATCGAGTAACATTAACTCTTTAGAAGATGATTCGAGTACAATTAACTCTTTATTTGGACAACAAGTTTTCAATAATTTTTACACTTAGAGATACAGATTAGTTTTATGTTTATTTAGAAGATTAATCGAGTACCATTAACTCTTTAGAAGATGATTCGAGTACAATTAACTCTTTACTTGGACAACAAGTTTTCAATAATCGTTACACTTAGATATACGGATTAGTTTTATGTTTTGTTAGATGATTAATCGAGTACCATTAACTCTTTAGAAGATGATTCGAGTACAATAAACTCTTTACTTGGTCAAGAAGTTTTCAATAATCGTTACACTTAGAGATACAGATTAGTTTTATGTTTAGTTAGAAGATTAATCGAGTACCATTAACTCTTTAGAA
Source organism: Scutellaria galericulata (assembly GCA_946896805.1). NCBI lineage: Eukaryota > Viridiplantae > Streptophyta > Magnoliopsida > Lamiales > Lamiaceae > Scutellaria > Scutellaria galericulata. The sequence continues at coordinate 7,395,768 of OX335792.1, read as the reverse complement.
GATGATTCGAGTACTATTCACTCTTTACTTGGTCAAAAAGTTTTCAATAATCGTTACACTTAGAGATACATATTAGTTTTATGATTATTTAGAAGATTAATCGAGTACCATTAACTCTCTAGAAGATGATTCGAGTACAATTAACTCTTCACTTAGACAACAAGTTTTCAATAATCGTTACACTTAGAGATACAGATTAGTTTTATGTTTATTTAGATGATTATTCGAGTACCATTAACTCTTTAGAAGATGATTCGAGTACAATTAACTCTTTACTTGGACAACAAGTGTTCAATAATCGTTACACTTAGAGATACAGATTAGTTTTATATTAAGATAGAAGATTAATCGAGTAACATTAACTCTTTAGAAGATGATTCGAGTACAATTAACTCTTTATTTGGACAACAAGTTTTCAATAATTGTTACACTTAGAGATACAGATTAGTTTTATGTTTATTTAGAAGATTAATCGAGTACCATTAACTCTTTAGAATATGATTCGAGTACAATTAACTCTTTACTTGGACAACAAGTTTTCAATAATCGTTACACTTAGAGATACAGATTAGTTTTATGTTTATTTAGATGATTAATCGAGTACCATTAACTCTTTAGAAGATTATTCGAGTACAATTAACTCTTTACTTGGACAACAAGTGTTCAATAATCGTTACACTTAGAGATACAGATTAGTTTTATATTAAGATAGAAGATTAATCGAGTAACATTAACTCTTTAGAAGATGATTCGAGTACAATTAACTCTTTATTTGGACAACAAGTTTTCAATAATTGTTACACTTAGAGATACAGATTAGTTTTATATTTATTTAGAAGATTAATCGAGTACCATTAACTCTTTAGAATATGATTCGAGTACAATTAACTCTTTACTTGGACAACAAGTTTTCAATAATCGTTACACTTAGAGATACAGATTAGTTTTATGTTTATTTAGATGATTAATCGAGTACCATTAACTCTTTAGAAGATTATTCGAGTACAATTAACTCTTTACTTGGACAACAAGTTTTCAATAATCGTTACACTTAGAGATACAGATTAGTTTTATATTATGATAGAAGATTAATCGAGTAACATTAACTCTTTAGAAGATGATTCGAGTACAATTAACTCTTTATTTGGACAACAAGTTTTCAATAATTTTTACACATAGAGATACAGATTAGTTTTATGTTTATTTATAAGATTAATCGAGTACCATTAACTCTTTAGAAGATGATTCGAGTACAATTAACTCTTTACTTGGACAACAAGTTTTCAATAATCGTTACACTTAGATATACGGATTAGTTTTATGTTTAGTTACATGATTAATCGAGTACCATTAACTCTTTAGAAGATGATTCGAGTACAATAAACTCTTTACTTGGTCAAGAAGTTTTCAATAATCGTTACACTTAGAGATACAGATTAGTTTTATGTTTAGTTAGAAGATTAATCGAGTACCATTAACTCTTTAGAAGATGATTCGAGTACTATTCACTCTTTACTTGGTCAAAAAGTTTTCAATAATCGTTACACTTAGAGATACATATTAGTTTTATGATTATTTAGAAGATTAATCGAGTACCATTAACTCTCTAGAAGATGATTCTAGTACAATTAACTCTTTACTTGGACAACAAGTTTTCAATAATCGTTACACTTAGAGATACAGATTAGTTTTATATTATGATAGAAGATTAATCGAGTAACATTAACTCTTTAGAAGATGATTCGAGTACAATTAACTCTTTATTTGGACAACAAGTTTTCAATAATTTTTACACTTAGAGATACAGATTAGTTTTATGTTTATTTAGAAGATTAATCGAGTACCATTAACTCTTTAGAAGATGATTCGAGTACAATTAACTCTTTACTTGGACAACAAGTTTTCAATAATCGTTACACTTAGATATACGGATTAGTTTTATGTTTAGTTAGACGATTAATCGAGTACCATTAACTCTTTAGAAGATGATTCGAGTACAATAAACTCTTTACTTGGTCAAGAAGTTTTCAATAATCGTTACACTTAGAGATACAGATTAGTTTTATGTTTAGTTAGAAGATTAATCGAGTACCATTAACTCTTTAGAAGATGATTCGAGTACTATTAACTCTTCATTTGGACAACAAGTTTACAATAATCGTTACACTTAGAGATACAGATTAGTTTTATGTTTATTTAGACGATTAATCGAGTACCATTAACTCTTTAAAAGATGATTCGAGTACAATAAACTCTTTACTTGGACAACAAGTTTTCAATAATCGTTACACTTAGAGATACGGATTAGTTTTATGTTTAGTTAAAAGATTAATCGAGTACCATTAACTCTTTAGAAGATGATTCGAGTACAATAAACTCTTTACTTGGACAACAAGTTTTCAATAATCGTTACACTTAGAGATACGGATTAGTTTTATGTTTAGTTAGAAGATTAATCGAGTAACATTAACTCTTTAGAAGATGATTCGAGTACAATAAACTCTTTACTTGGTCAAGAAGTTTTCAATAATCGTTACACTTAGAGATACGGATTAGTTTTATGTTTAGTTAGAAGATTAAGCGAGTACCATTAACTATTTAGAAGATGATTCGAGTACTATTCACTCTTTACTTGGTCAAAAAGTTTTCAATAATCGTAACACTTAGAGATACATATTAGTTTTATGATTATTTAGAAGATTAATCGAGTACCATTAACTCTCTAGAAGATGATTCGAGTACAATTAACTCTTTACTTAGACAACAAGTTTTCAATAATCGTTACACTTAGAGATACAGATTAGTTTTATGTTTATTTATATGATTATTCGAGTACCATTAACTCTTTAGAAGATGATTCGAGTACAATTAACTCTTTACTTGGACAATAAGTTTTCAATAATCGTTACACTTAGAGATACAGATTAGTTTTATGTTTATTTAGAAGATTAATCGAGTACCATTAACTCTTTAGAAGATGATTCTAGTACAATTAACTCTTTACTTGGACAACAAGTTGTCAATAATCGTTACACTTAGAGATACGGATTAGTTTTATGTTTAGTTAGAAGATTAATCGAGTACCATTAACTCTTTAGAAGATGATTCGAGTACAATAAACTCTTTACTTGGTCAAGAAGTTTTCAATAATCGTTACACTTAGAGATACGTATTAGTTTTATGTTTAGTTAGAAGATTAATCGAGTACCATTAACTCTTTAGAAGATGATTCGAGTACTATTCACTCTTTACTTGGTCAAAAAGTTTTCAATAATCGTTACACTTAGAGATACATATTAGTTTTATGATTATTTAGAATATTAATCGAGTACCATTAACTCTTTAGAAGATGATTCGAGTACAATTAACTCTTTACTTGGACAACAAGTTTTCAATAATCGTTACACTTAGAGATACAGATTAGTTTTATATTAAGATAGAAGATTAATCGAGTAACATTAACTCTTTAGAAGATGATTCGAGTACAATTAACTCTTTATTTGGACAACAAGTTTTCAATAATCGTTACACTTAGAGATACATATTAGTTTTATGATTATTTAGAAGATTAATCGAGTACAATTAACTCTCTAGAAGATGATTCGAGTACAATTAACTCTTTACTTACACAACAAATTTTCAATAATCGTTACACTTAGAGATACAGATTAGTTTTATGTTTATTTAGATGATTATTCCAGTACCATTAACTCTTTAGAAGATGATTCGAGTACAATTAACTCTTTACTTGGACAACAAGTTTTCAATAATCGTTACACTTAGAGATACAGATTAGTTTTATATTAGGATAGAAGATTAATCGAGTACCATTAACTCTTTAGAAGATGATTCGAGTACTATTCATTCTTTACTTGGTCAAAAAGTTTTCAATAATCGTTACACTTAGAGATACATATTAGTTTTATGATTATTTAGAAGATTAATCGAGTACAATTAACTCTCTAGAAGATGATTCGAGTACAATTAACTCTTTACTTAGACAACAAGTTTTCAATAATCGTTACACTTAGAGATACAGATTAGTTTTATGTTTATTTAGATGATTATTCGAGTACCATTAACTCTTTAGAAGATGATTCGAGTACAATTAACTCTTTACTTGGACAACAAGTTTTCAATAATCGTTACACTTAGAGATACAGATTAGTTTTATATTAAGATAGAAGATTAATCGAGTAACATTAACTCTTTAGAAGATGATTCGAGTACAATTAACTCTTTATTTGGACAACAACTTTTCTATAATTGTTACACTTAGAGATACAGATTAGTTTTATGTTTATTTAGAAGATTAATCGAGTACCATTAACTCTTTAGAAGATGATTCGAGTACTATTCACTCTTTACTTGGTCAAAAAGTTTTCAATAATCGTTACACTTAGAGATACATATTAGTTTTATGATTATTTAGAATATTAATCGAGTACCATTAACTCTTTAGAAGATGATTCGAGTACAATTAACTCATTACTTTGACAACAAGTTTTCAATAATCGTTACACTTAGAGATACAGATTAGTTTTATATTAAGATAGAAGATTAATCGAGTAACATTAACTCTTTAGAAGATGATTCGAGTACAATTAACTCTTTATTTGGACAACAAGTTTTCAATAATCGTTACACTTAGAGATACATATTAGTTTTATGATTATTTAGAAGATTAATCGAGTACCATTAACTCTTTAGAAGATGATTCGAGTACAATTAACTCATTACTTTGACAACAAGTTTTCAATAATCGTTACACTTAGAGATACAGATTAGTTTTATATTAAGATAGAAGATTAATCGAGTAACATTAACTCTTTAGAAGATGATTCGAGTACAATTAACTCTTTATTTGGACAACAAGTTTTCAATAATTTTTACACTTAGAGATACAGATTAGTTTTATGTTTATTTAGAAGATTAATCGAGTACCATTAACTCTTTAGAAGATGATTCGAGTACAATTAACTCTTTACTTGGACAACAAGTTTTCAATAATCGTTACACTTAGATATACGGATTAGTTTTATGTTTTGTTAGATGATTAATCGAGTACCATTAACTCTTTAGAAGATGATTCGAGTACAATAAACTCTTTACTTGGTCAAGAAGTTTTCAATAATCGTTACACTTAGAGATACAGATTAGTTTTATGTTTAGTTAGAAGATTAATCGAGTACCATTAACTCTTTAGAAGATGATTCGAGTACTATTCACTCTTTACTTGGTCAAAAAGTTTTCAATAATCGTTACACTTAGAGATACATATTAGTTTTATGATTATTTAGAAGATTAATCGAGTACCATTAACTCTCTAGAAGATGATTCGAGTACAATTAACTCTTCACTTAGACAACAAGTTTTCAATAATCGTTACACTTAGAGATACAGATTAGTTTTATGTTTATTTAGATGATTATTCGAGTACCATTAACTCTTTAGAAGATGATTCGAGTACAATTAACTCTTTACTTGGACAACAAGTGTTCAATAATCGTTACACTTAGAGATACAGATTAGTTTTATATTAAGATAGAAGATTAATCGAGTAACATTAACTCTTTAGAAGATGATTCGAGTACAATTAACTCTTTATTTGGACAACAAGTTTTCAATAATTGTTACACTTAGAGATACAGATTAGTTTTATGTTTATTTAGAAGATTAATCGAGTACCATTAACTCTTTAGAAGATGATTCGAGTACAATTAACTCTTTACTTGGACAATAAGTTTTCAATAATCGTTACACTTAGAGATACAGATTAGTTTTATGTTTATTTAGAAGATTAATCGAGTACCATTAACTCTTTAGAAGATGATTCTAGTACAATTAACTCTTTACTTGGACAACAAGTTGTCAATAATCGTTACACTTAGAGATACGGATTAGTTTTATGTTTAGTTAGAAGATTAATCGAGTACCATTAACTCTTTAGAAGATGATTCGAGTACAATAAACTCTTTACTTGGTCAAGAAGTTTTCAATAATCGTTACACTTAGAGATACGTATTAGTTTTATGTTTAGTTAGAAGATTAATCGAGTACCATTAACTCTTTAGAAGATGATTCGAGTACTATTCACTCTTTACTTGGTCAAAAAGTTTTCAATAATCGTTACACTTAGAGATACATATTAGTTTTATGATTATTTAGAATATTAATCGAGTACCATTAACTCTTTAGAAGATGATTCGAGTACAATTAACTCTTTACTTGGACAACAAGTTTTCAATAATCGTTACACTTAGAGATACAGATTAGTTTTATATTAAGATAGAAGATTAATCGAGTAACATTAACTCTTTAGAAGATGATTCGAGTACAATTAACTCTTTATTTGGACAACAAGTTTTCAATAATCGTTACACTTAGAGATACATATTAGTTTTATGATTATTTAGAAGATTAATCGAGTACAATTAACTCTCTAGAAGATGATTCGAGTACAATTAACTCTTTACTTACACAACAAATTTTCAATAATCGTTACACTTAGAGATACAGATTAGTTTTATGTTTATTTAGATGATTATTCCAGTACCATTAACTCTTTAGAAGATGATTCGAGTACAATTAACTCTTTACTTGGACAACAAGTTTTCAATAATCGTTACACTTAGAGATACAGATTAGTTTTATATTAGGATAGAAGATTAATCGAGTACCATTAACTCTTTAGAAGATGATTCGAGTACTATTCATTCTTTACTTGGTCAAAAAGTTTTCAATAATCGTTACACTTAGAGATACATATTAGTTTTATGATTATTTAGAAGATTAATCGAGTACAATTAACTCTCTAGAAGATGATTCGAGTACAATTAACTCTTTACTTAGACAACAAGTTTTCAATAATCGTTACACTTAGAGATACAGATTAGTTTTATGTTTATTTAGATGATTATTCGAGTACCATTAACTCTTTAGAAGATGATTCGAGTACAATTAACTCTTTACTTGGACAACAAGTTTTCAATAATCGTTACACTTAGAGATACAGATTAGTTTTATATTAAGATAGAAGATTAATCGAGTAACATTAACTCTTTAGAAGATGATTCGAGTACAATTAACTCTTTATTTGGACAACAACTTTTCTATAATTGTTACACTTAGAGATACAGATTAGTTTTATGTTTATTTAGAAGATTAATCGAGTACCATTAACTCTTTAGAAGATGATTCGAGTACTATTCACTCTTTACTTGGTCAAAAAGTTTACAATAATCGTTACACTTAGAGATACATATTAGTTTTATGATTATTTAGAATATTAATCGAGTACCATTAACTCTTTAGAAGATGATTCGAGTACAATTAACTCATTACTTTGACAACAAGTTTTCAATAATCGTTACACTTAGAGATACAGATTAGTTTTATATTAAGATAGAAGATTAATCGAGTAACATTAACTCTTTAGAAGATGATTCGAGTACAATTAACTCTTTATTTGGACAACAAGTTTTCAATAATCGTTACACTTAGAGATACATATTAGTTTTATGATTATTTAGAAGATTAATCGAGTACCATTAACTCTTTAGAAGATGATTCGAGTACAATTAACTCATTACTTTGACAACAAGTTTTCAATAATCGTTACACTTAGAGATACAGATTAGTTTTATATTAAGATAGAAGATTAATCGAGTAACATTAACTCTTTAGAAGATGATTCGAGTACAATTAACTCTTTATTTGGACAACAAGTTTTCAATAATTTTTACACTTAGAGATACAGATTAGTTTTATGTTTATTTAGAAGATTAATCGAGTACCATTAACTCTTTAGAAGATGATTCGAGTACAATTAACTCTTTACTTGGACAACAAGTTTTCAATAATCGTTACACTTAGATATACGGATTAGTTTTATGTTTTGTTAGATGATTAATCGAGTACCATTAACTCTTTAGAAGATGATTCGAGTACAATAAACTCTTTACTTGGTCAAGAAGTTTTCAATAATCGTTACACTTAGAGATACAGATTAGTTTTATGTTTAGTTAGAAGATTAATCGAGTACCATTAACTCTTTAGAAGATGATTCGAGTACTATTCACTCTTTACTTGGTCAAAAAGTTTTCAATAATCGTTACACTTAGAGATACATATTAGTTTTATGATTATTTAGAAGATTAATCGAGTACCATTAACTCTCTAGAAGATGATTCGAGTACAATTAACTCTTCACTTAGACAACAAGTTTTCAATAATCGTTACACTTAGAGATACAGATTAGTTTTATGTTTATTTAGATGATTATTCGAGTACCATTAACTCTTTAGAAGATGATTCGAGTACAATTAACTCTTTACTTGGACAACAAGTGTTCAATAATCGTTACACTTAGAGATACAGATTAGTTTTATATTAAGATAGAAGATTAATCGAGTAACATTAACTCTTTAGAAGATGATTCGAGTACAATTAACTCTTTATTTGGACAACAAGTTTTCAATAATTGTTACACTTAGAGATACAGATTAGTTTTATGTTTATTTAGAAGATTAATCGAGTACCATTAACTCTTTAGAATATGATTCGAGTACAATTAACTCTTTACTTGGACAACAAGTTTTCAATAATCGTTACACTTAGAGATACAGATTAGTTTTATGTTTATTTAGATGATTAATCGAGTACCATTAACTCTTTAGAAGATTATTCGAGTACAATTAACTCTTTACTTGGACAACAAGTGATCAATAATCGTTACACTTAGAGATACAGATTAGTTTTATATTAAGATAGAAGATTAATCGAGTAACATTAACTCTTTAGAAGATGATTCGAGTACAATTAACTCTTTATTTGGACAACAAGTTTTCAATAATTGTTACACTTAGAGATACAGATTAGTTTTATATTTATTTAGAAGATTAATCGAGTACCATTAACTCTTTAGAATATGATTCGAGTACAATTAACTCTTTACTTGGACAACAAGTTTTCAATAATCGTTACACTTAGAGATACAGATTAGTTTTATATTTATTTAGATGATTAATCGAGTACCATTAACTCTTTAGAAGATTATTCGAGTACAATTAACTCTTTACTTGGACAACAAGTTTTCAATAATCGTTACACTTAGAGATACAGATTAGTTTTATATTATGATAGAAGATTAATCGAGTAACATTAACTCTTTAGAAGATGATTCGAGTACAATTAACTCTTTATTTGGACAACAAGTTTTCAATAATTTTTACACATAGAGATACAGATTAGTTTTATGTTTATTTATAAGATTAATCGAGTACCATTAACTCTTTAGAAGATGATTCGAGTACAATTAACTCTTTACTTGGACAACAAGTTTTCAATAATCGTTACACTTAGATATACGGATTAGTTTTATGTTTAGTTACATGATTAATCGAGTACCATTAACTCTTTAGAAGATGATTCGAGTACAATAAACTCTTTACTTGGTCAAGAAGTTTTCAATAATCGTTACACTTAGAGATACAGATTAGTTTTATGTTTAGTTAGAAGATTAATCGAGTACCATTAACTCTTTAGAAGATGATTCGAGTACTATTCACTCTTTACTTGGTCAAAAAGTTTTCAATAATCGTTACACTTAGAGATACATATTAGTTTTATGATTATTTAGAAGATTAATCGAGTACCATTAACTCTCTAGAAGATGATTCTAGTACAATTAACTCTTTACTTGGACAACAAGTTTTCAATAATCGTTACACTTAGAGATACAGATTAGTTTTATATTATGATAGAAGATTAATCGAGTAACATTAACTCTTTAGAAGATGATTCGAGTACAATTAACTCTTTATTTGGACAACAAGTTTTCAATAATTTTTACACTTAGAGATACAGATTAGTTTTATGTTTATTTAGAAGATTAATCGAGTACCATTAACTCTTTAGAAGATGATTCGAGTACAATTAACTCTTTACTTGGACAACAAGTTTTCAATAATCGTTACACTTAGATATACGGATTAGTTTTATGTTTAGTTAGACGATTAATCGAGTACCATTAACTCTTTAGAAGATGATTCGAGTACAATAAACTCTTTACTTGGTCAAGAAGTTTTCAATAATCGTTACACTTAGAGATACAGATTAGTTTTATGTTTAGTTAGAAGATTAATCGAGTACCATTAACTCTTTAGAAGATGATTCGAGTACTATTCACTCTTTACTTGGTCAAAAAGTATTCAATAATCGTTACACTTAGAGATACATATTAGTTTTATGATTATTTAGAAGATTAATCGAGTACCATTAACTCTCTAGAAGATGATTCGAGTACAATTAACTCTTCACTTAGACAACAAGTTTTCAATAATCGTTACACTTAGAGATACAGATTAGTTTTATGTTTATTTAGATGATTATTCGAGTACCATTAACTCTTTAGAAGATGATTCGAGTACAATTAACTCTTTACTTGGACAACAAGTGTTCAATAATCGTTACACTTAGAGATACAGATTAGTTTTATATTAAGATAGAAGATTAATCGAGTAACATTAACTCTTTAGAAGATGATTCGAGTACAATTAACTCTTTATTTGGACAACAAGTTTTCAATAATTGTTACACTTAGAGATACATATTAGTTTTATGTTTATTTAGAAGATTAATCGAGTACCATTAACTCTTTAGAATATGATTCGAGTACAATTAACTCTTTACTTGGACAACAAGTTTTCAATAATCGTTACACTTAGAGATACAGATTAGTTTTATGTTTATTTAGATGATTAATCGAGTACCATTAACTCTTTAGAAGATTATTCGAGTACAATTAACTCTTTACTTGGACAACAAGTGTTCAATAATCGTTACACTTAGAGATACAGATTAGTTTTATATTAAGATAGAAGATTAATCGAGTAACATTAACTCTTTAGAAGATGATTCGAGTACAATTAACTCTTTATTTGGACAACAAGTTTTCAATAATTGTTACACTTAGAGATACAGATTAGTTTTATATTTATTTAGAAGATTAATCGAGTACCATTAACTCTTTAGAATATGATTCGAGTACAATTAACTCTTTACTTGGACAACAAGTTTTCAATAATCGTTACACTTAGAGATACAGATTAGTTTTATGTTTATTTAGATGATTAATCGAGTACCATTAACTCTTTAGAAGATTATTCGAGTACAATTAACTCTTTACTTGGACAACAAGTTTTCAATAATCGTTACACTTAGAGATACAGATTAGTTTTATATTATGATAGAAGATTAATCGAGTAACATTAACTCTTTAGAAGATGATTCGAGTACAATTAACTCTTTATTTGGACAACAAGTTTTCAATAATTTTTACACATAGAGATACAGATTAGTTTTATGTTTATTTATAAGATTAATCGAGTACCATTAACTCTTTAGAAGATGATTCGAGTACAATTAACTCTTTACTTGGACAACAAGTTTTCAATAATCGTTACACTTAGATATACGGATTAGTTTTATGTTTAGTTACATGATTAATCGAGTACCATTAACTCTTTAGAAGATGATTCGAGTACAATAAACTCTTTACTTGGTCAAGAAGTTTTCAATAATCGTTACACTTAGAGATACAGATTAGTTTTATGTTTAGTTAGAAGATTAATCGAGTACCATTAACTCTTTAGAAGATGATTCGAGTACTATTCACTCTTTACTTGGTCAAAAAGTTTTCAATAATCGTTACACTTAGAGATACATATTAGTTTTATGATTATTTAGAAGATTAATCGAGTACCATTAACTCTCTAGAAGATGATTCTAGTACAATTAACTCTTTACTTAGACAACAAGTTTTCAATAATCGTTACACTTAGAGATACAGATTAGTTTTATGTTTATTTAGATGATTATTCGAGTACCATTAACTCTTTAGAAGATGATTCGAGTACAATTAACTCTTTACTTGGACAACAAGTTTTCAATAATCGTTACACTTAGAGATACAGATTAGTTTTATATTAAGATAGAAGATTAATCGAGTAACATTAACTCTTTAGAAGATGATTCGAGTACAATTAACTCTTTATTTGGACAACATGTTTTCAAAAATTGTTACACTTAGAGATACAGATTAGTTTTATGTTTATTTAGAAGATTAATCGAGTACCATTAACTCTTTAGAATATGATTCGAGTACAATTAACTCTTTACTTGGACAACAAGTTTTCAATAATCGTTACACTTAGAGATACAGATTAGTTTTATGTTTATTTAGATGATTAATCGAGTACCATTAACTCTTTAGAAGATTATTCGAGTACAATTAACTCTTTACTTGGACAACAAGTGATCAATAATCGTTACACTTAGAGATACAGATTAGTTTTATATTAAGATAGAAGATTAATCGAGTAACATTAACTCTTTAGAAGATGATTCGAGTACAATTAACTCTTTATTTGGACAACAAGTTTTCAATAATTTTTACACTTAGAGATACAGATTAGTTTTATGTTTATTTAGAAGATTAATCGAGTACCATTAACTCTTTAGAAGATGATTCGAGTACAATTAACTCTTTACTTGGACAACAAGTTTTCAATAATCGTTACACTTAGATATACGGATTAGTTTTATGTTTTGTTAGATGATTAATCGAGTACCATTAACTCTTTAGAAGATGATTCGAGTACAATAAACTCTTTACTTGGTCAAGAAGTTTTCAATAATCGTTACACTTAGAGATACAGATTAGTTTTATGTTTAGTTAGAAGATTAATCGAGTACCATTAACTCTTTAGAAGATGATTCGAGTACTATTCACTCTTTACTTGGTCAAAAAGTTTTCAATAATCGTTACACTTAGAGATACATATTAGTTTTATGATTATTTAGAAGATTAATCGAGTACCATTAACTCTCTAGAAGATGATTCGAGTACAATTAACTCTTCACTTAGACAACAAGTTTTCAATAATCGTTACACTTAGAGATACAGATTAGTTTTATGTTTATTTAGATGATTATTCGAGTACCATTAACTCTTTAGAAGATGATTCGAGTACAATTAACTCTTTACTTGGACAACAAGTGTTCAATAATCGTTACACTTAGAGATACAGATTAGTTTTATATTAAGATAGAAGATTAATCGAGTAACATTAACTCTTTAGAAGATGATTCGAGTACAATTAACTCTTTATTTGGACAACAAGTTTTCAATAATTGTTACACTTAGAGATACAGATTAGTTTTATGTTTATTTAGAAGATTAATCGAGTACCATTAACTCTTTAGAATATGATTCGAGTACAATTAACTCTTTACTTGGACAACAAGTTTTCAATAATCGTTACACTTAGAGATACAGATTAGTTTTATGTTTATTTAGATGATTAATCGAGTACCATTAACTCTTTAGAAGATTATTCGAGTACAATTAACTCTTTACTTGGACAACAAGTGATCAATAATCGTTACACTTAGAGATACAGATTAGTTTTATATTAAGATAGAAGATTAATCGAGTAACATTAACTCTTTAGAAGATGATTCGAGTACAATTAACTCTTTATTTGGACAACAAGTTTTCAATAATTGTTACACTTAGAGATACAGATTAGTTTTATATTTATTTAGAAGATTAATCGAGTACCATTAACTCTTTAGAATATGATTCGAGTACAATTAACTCTTTACTTGGACAACAAGTTTTCAATAATCGTTACACTTAGAGATACAGATTAGTTTTATATTTATTTAGATGATTAATCGAGTACCATTAACTCTTTAGAAGATTATTCGAGTACAATTAACTCTTTACTTGGACAACAAGTTTTCAATAATCGTTACACTTAGAGATACAGATTAGTTTTATATTATGATAGAAGATTAATCGAGTAACATTAACTCTTTAGAAGATGATTCGAGTACAATTAACTCTTTATTTGGACAACAAGTTTTCAATAATTTTTACACATAGAGATACAGATTAGTTTTATGTTTATTTATAAGATTAATCGAGTACCATTAACTCTTTAGAAGATGATTCGAGTACAATTAACTCTTTACTTGGACAACAAGTTTTCAATAATCGTTACACTTAGATATACGGATTAGTTTTATGTTTAGTTACATGATTAATCGAGTACCATTAACTCTTTAGAAGATGATTCGAGTACAATAAACTCTTTACTTGGTCAAGAAGTTTTCAATAATCGTTACACTTAGAGATACAGATTAGTTTTATGTTTAGTTAGAAGATTAATCGAGTACCATTAACTCTTTAGAAGATGATTCGAGTACTATTCACTCTTTACTTGGTCAAAAAGTTTTCAATAATCGTTACACTTAGAGATACATATTAGTTTTATGATTATTTAGAAGATTAATCGAGTACCATTAACTCTCTAGAAGATGATTCTAGTACAATTAACTCTTTACTTGGACAACAAGTTTTCAATAATCGTTACACTTAGAGATACAGATTAGTTTTATATTATGATAGAAGATTAATCGAGTAACATTAACTCTTTAGAAGATGATTCGAGTACAATTAACTCTTTATTTGGACAACAAGTTTTCAATAATTTTTACACTTAGAGATACAGATTAGTTTTATGTTTATTTAGAAGATTAATCGAGTACCATTAACTCTTTAGAAGATGATTCGAGTACAATTAACTCTTTACTTGGACAACAAGTTTTCAATAATCGTTACACTTAGATATACGGATTAGTTTTATGTTTAGTTAGACGATTAATCGAGTACCATTAACTCTTTAGAAGATGATTCGAGTACAATAAACTCTTTACTTGGTCAAGAAGTTTTCAATAATCGTTACACTTAGAGATACAGATTAGTTTTATGTTTAGTTAGAAGATTAATCGAGTACCATTAACTCTTTAGAAGATGATTCGAGTACTATTCACTCTTTACTTGGTCAAAAAGTATTCAATAATCGTTACACTTAGAGATACATATTAGTTTTATGATTATTTAGAAGATTAATCGAGTACCATTAACTCTCTAGAAGATGATTCGAGTACAATTAACTCTTCACTTAGACAACAAGTTTTCAATAATCGTTACACTTAGAGATACAGATTAGTTTTATGTTTATTTAGATGATTATTCGAGTACCATTAACTCTTTAGAAGATGATTCGAGTACAATTAACTCTTTACTTGGACAACAAGTGTTCAATAATCGTTACACTTAGAGATACAGATTAGTTTTATATTAAGATAGAAGATTAATCGAGTAACATTAACTCTTTAGAAGATGATTCGAGTACAATTAACTCTTTATTTGGACAACAAGTTTTCAATAATTGTTACACTTAGAGATACATATTAGTTTTATGTTTATTTAGAAGATTAATCGAGTACCATTAACTCTTTAGAATATGATTCGAGTACAATTAACTCTTTACTTGGACAACAAGTTTTCAATAATCGTTACACTTAGAGATACAGATTAGTTTTATGTTTATTTAGATGATTAATCGAGTACCATTAACTCTTTAGAAGATTATTCGAGTACAATTAACTCTTTACTTGGACAACAAGTGTTCAATAATCGTTACACTTAGAGATACAGATTAGTTTTATATTAAGATAGAAGATTAATCGAGTAACATTAACTCTTTAGAAGATGATTCGAGTACAATTAACTCTTTATTTGGACAACAAGTTTTCAATAATTGTTACACTTAGAGATACAGATTAGTTTTATATTTATTTAGAAGATTAATCGAGTACCATTAACTCTTTAGAATATGATTCGAGTACAATTAACTCTTTACTTGGACAACAAGTTTTCAATAATCGTTACACTTAGAGATACAGATTAGTTTTATGTTTATTTAGATGATTAATCGAGTACCATTAACTCTTTAGAAGATTATTCGAGTACAATTAACTCTTTACTTGGACAACAAGTTTTCAATAATCGTTACACTTAGAGATACAGATTAGTTTTATATTATGATAGAAGATTAATCGAGTAACATTAACTCTTTAGAAGATGATTCGAGTACAATTAACTCTTTATTTGGACAACAAGTTTTCAATAATTTTTACACATAGAGATACAGATTAGTTTTATGTTTATTTATAAGATTAATCGAGTACCATTAACTCTTTAGAAGATGATTCGAGTACAATTAACTCTTTACTTGGACAACAAGTTTTCAATAATCGTTACACTTAGATATACGGATTAGTTTTATGTTTAGTTACATGATTAATCGAGTACCATTAACTCTTTAGAAGATGATTCGAGTACAATAAACTCTTTACTTGGTCAAGAAGTTTTCAATAATCGTTACACTTAGAGATACAGATTAGTTTTATGTTTAGTTAGAAGATTAATCGAGTACCATTAACTCTTTAGAAGATGATTCGAGTACTATTCACTCTTTACTTGGTCAAAAAGTTTTCAATAATCGTTACACTTAGAGATACATATTAGTTTTATGATTATTTAGAAGATTAATCGAGTACCATTAACTCTCTAGAAGATGATTCTAGTACAATTAACTCTTTACTTAGACAACAAGTTTTCAATAATCGTTACACTTAGAGATACAGATTAGTTTTATGTTTATTTAGATGATTATTCGAGTACCATTAACTCTTTAGAAGATGATTCGAGTACAATTAACTCTTTACTTGGACAACAAGTTTTCAATAATCGTTACACTTAGAGATACAGATTAGTTTTATATTAAGATAGAAGATTAATCGAGTAACATTAACTCTTTAGAAGATGATTCGAGTACAATTAACTCTTTATTTGGACAACATGTTTTCAAAAATTGTTACACTTAGAGATACAGATTAGTTTTATGTTTATTTAGAAGATTAATCGAGTACCATTAACTCCTTAGAAGATGATTCGAGTACAATTAACTCTTTACTTGGACAACAAGTTGTCAATAATCATTACACTTAGAGATACGGATTAGTTTTATGTTTAGTTAGAAGATTAAGGGAGTACCATTAACTCTTTAGAAGATGTTTCGAGTACTATTCACTCTTTACTTGGTCAAAAAGTTTTCAATAATCGTTACACTTAGAGATACATATTAGTTTTATGATTATTTAGAAGATTAATCGAGTTCCATTAACTCTTTAGAAGATGATTCGAGTACAATTAACTCTTTACTTGGACAACAAGTTTTCAATAATCGTTACACTTAGAGATACAGATTAGTTTTATGTTTATTTAGATGATTAATCGAGTACCATTAACTCTTTAGAAGATTATTCGAGTACAATTAACTCTTTACTTGGACAACAAGTTTTCAATAATCGTTACACTTAGAGATACAGATTAGTTTTATATTATGATAGAAGATTAATCGAGTAACATTAACTCTTTAGAAGATGATTTGAGTACAATTAACTCTTCATTTGGACAACAAGTATACAATAATCGTTACACTTAGAGATACATATTAGTTTTATGATTATTTAGAAGATTAATCGAGTACCATTAACTCTCTAGAAGATGATTCGAGTACAATTAACTCTTCACTTAGACAACAAGTTTTCAATAATCGTTACACTTAGAGATACAGATTAGTTTTATGTTTATTTAGATGATTATTCGAGTACCATTAACTCTTTAGAAGATGATTCGAGTACAATTAACTCTTTACTTGGACAACAAGTGTTCAATAATCGTTACACTTAGAGATACAGATTAGTTTTATATTAAGATAGAAGATTAATCGAGTAACATTAACTCTTTAGAAGATGATTCGAGTACAATTAACTCTTTATTTGGACAACAAGTTTTCAATAATTGTTACACTTAGAGATACATATTAGTTTTATGTTTATTTAGAAGATTAATCGAGTACCATTAACTCTTTAGAATATGATTCGAGTACAATTAACTCTTTACTTGGACAACAAGTTTTCAATAATCGTTACACTTAGAGATACAGATTAGTTTTATGTTTATTTAGATGATTAATCGAGTACCATTAACTCTTTAGAAGATTATTCGAGTACAATTAACTCTTTACTTGGACAACAAGTGTTCAATAATCGTTACACTTAGAGATACAGATTAGTTTTATATTAAGATAGAAGATTAATCGAGTAACATTAACTCTTTAGAAGATGATTCGAGTACAATTAACTCTTTATTTGGACAACAAGTTTTCAATAATTGTTACACTTAGAGATACAGATTAGTTTTATATTTATTTAGAAGATTAATCGAGTACCATTAACTCTTTAGAATATGATTCGAGTACAATTAACTCTTTACTTGGACAACAAGTTTTCAATAATCGTTACACTTAGAGATACAGATTAGTTTTATGTTTATTTAGATGATTAATCGAGTACCATTAACTCTTTAGAAGATTATTCGAGTACAATTAACTCTTTACTTGGACAACAAGTTTTCAATAATCGTTACACTTAGAGATACAGATTAGTTTTATATTATGATAGAAGATTAATCGAGTAACATTAACTCTTTAGAAGATGATTCGAGTACAATTAACTCTTTATTTGGACAACAAGTTTTCAATAATTTTTACACATAGAGATACAGATTAGTTTTATGTTTATTTATAAGATTAATCGAGTACCATTAACTCTTTAGAAGATGATTCGAGTACAATTAACTCTTTACTTGGACAACAAGTTTTCAATAATCGTTACACTTAGATATACGGATTAGTTTTATGTTTAGTTACATGATTAATCGAGTACCATTAACTCTTTAGAAGATGATTCGAGTACAATAAACTCTTTACTTGGTCAAGAAGTTTTCAATAATCGTTACACTTAGAGATACAGATTAGTTTTATGTTTAGTTAGAAGATTAATCGAGTACCATTAACTCTTTAGAAGATGATTCGAGTACTATTCACTCTTTACTTGGTCAAAAAGTTTTCAATAATCGTTACACTTAGAGATACATATTAGTTTTATGATTATTTAGAAGATTAATCGAGTACCATTAACTCTCTAGAAGATGATTCTAGTACAATTAACTCTTTACTTAGACAACAAGTTTTCAATAATCGTTACACTTAGAGATACAGATTAGTTTTATGTTTATTTAGATGATTATTCGAGTACCATTAACTCTTTAGAAGATGATTCGAGTACAATTAACTCTTTACTTGGACAACAAGTTTTCAATAATCGTTACACTTAGAGATACAGATTAGTTTTATATTAAGATAGAAGATTAATCGAGTAACATTAACTCTTTAGAAGATGATTCGAGTACAATTAACTCTTTATTTGGACAACATGTTTTCAAAAATTGTTACACTTAGAGATACAGATTAGTTTTATGTTTATTTAGAAGATTAATCGAGTACCATTAACTCCTTAGAAGATGATTCGAGTACAATTAACTCTTTACTTGGACAACAAGTTGTCAATAATCATTACACTTAGAGATACGGATTAGTTTTATGTTTAGTTAGAAGATTAAGGGAGTACCATTAACTCTTTAGAAGATGTTTCGAGTACTATTCACTCTTTACTTGGTCAAAAAGTTTTCAATAATCGTTACACTTAGAGATACATATTAGTTTTATGATTATTTAGAAGATTAATCGAGTTCCATTAACTCTTTAGAAGATGATTCGAGTACAATTAACTCTTTACTTGGACAACAAGTTTTCAATAATCGTTACACTTAGAGATACAGATTAGTTTTATGTTTATTTAGATGATTAATCGAGTACCATTAACTCTTTAGAAGATTATTCGAGTACAATTAACTCTTTACTTGGACAACAAGTTTTCAATAATCGTTACACTTAGAGATACAGATTAGTTTTATATTATGATAGAAGATTAATCGAGTAACATTAACTCTTTAGAAGATGATTTGAGTACAATTAACTCTTCATTTGGACAACAAGTATACAATAATCGTTACACTTAGAGATACATATTAGTTTTATGATTATTTAGAATATTAATCGAGTACCATTAACTCTTTAGAAGATGATTCGAGTACAATTAACTCTTTACTTGGACAACAAGTTTTCAATAATCGTTACACTTAGAGATACAGATTAGTTTTATGTTTATTTAGATGATTAATCGAGTACCATTAACTCTTTAGAAGATTATTCGAGTACAATTAACTCTTTACTTGGACAACAAGTTTTCAATAATCGTTACACTTAGAGATACAGATTAGTTTTATATTATGATAGAAGATTAATCGAGTAACATTAACTCTTTAGAAGATGATTCGAGTACAATTAACTCTTTATTTGGACAACAAGTTTTCAATAATTTTTACACTTAGAGATACAGATTAGTTTTATGTTTATTTAGAAGATTAATCGAGTACCATTAACTCTTTAGAAGATGATTCGAGTACAATTAACTCTTTACTTGGACAACAAGTTTTCAATAATCGTTACACTTAGATATACGGATTAGTTTTATGTTTAGTTAGATGATTAATCGAGTACCATTATCTCTTTAGAAGATGATTCGAGTACAATAAACTCTTTACTTGGTCAAGAAGTTTTCAATAATCGTTACACTTAGAGATACAGATTAGTTTTATGTTTAGTTAGAAGATTAATCGAGTACCATTAACTCTTTAGAAGATGATTCGAGTACTATTCACTCTTTACTTGGTCAAAAAGTTTTCAATAATCGTTACACTTAGAGATACATATTAGTTTTATGATTATTTAGAAGATTAATCGAGTACCATTAACTCTCTAGAAGATGATTCGAGTACAATTAACTCTTCACTTAGACAACAAGTTTTCAATAATCGTTACACTTAGAGATACAGATTAGTTTTATGTTTATTTAGATGATTATTCGAGTACCATTAACTCTTTAGAAGATTATTCGAGTACAATTAACTCTTTACTTGGACAACAAGTGTTCAATAATCGTTACACTTAGAGATACAGATTAGTTTTATATTAAGATAGAAGATTAATCGAGTAACATTAACTCTTTAGAAGATGATTCGAGTACAATTAACTCTTTATTTGGACAACAAGTTTTCAATAATTGTTACACTTAGAGATACAGATTAGTTTTATGTTTATTTAGAAGATTAATCGAGTACCATTAACTCTTTAGAATATGATTCGAGTACAATTAACTCTTTACTTGGACAACAAGTTTTCAATAATCGTTACACTTAGAGATACAGATTAGTTTTATGTTTATTAAGATGATTAATCGAGTACCATTAACTCTTTAGAAGATTATTCGAGTACAATTAACTCTTTACTTGGACAACAAGTTTTCAATAATCGTTACACTTAGAGATACAGATTAGTTTTATATTATGATAGAAGATTAATCGAGTAACATTAACTCTTTAGAAGATGATTCGAGTACAATTAACTCTTTATTTGGACAACAAGTTTTCAATAATTTTTACACCTAGAGATACAGATTAGTTTTATGTTTATTTATAAGATTAATCGAGTACCATTAACTCTTTAGAAGATGATTCGAGTACAATAAACTCTTTACTTGGTCAAGAAGTTTTCAATAATCGTTACACTTAGAGATACAGATTAGTTTTATGTTTATTTAGATGATTAATCGAGTACCATTAACTCTTTAGAAGATTATTCGAGTACAATTAACTCTTTACTTGGACAACAAGTTTTCAATAATCGTTACACTTAGAGATACAGATTAGTTTTATGTTTATTTAGATGATTATTCGAGTACCATTAACTCTTTAGAAGATGATTTGAGTACAATTAACTCTTTACTTGGACAACAAGTTTTCAATAATCGTTACACTTAGAGATACAGATTAGTTTTATGTTTATTTATAAGATTAATCGAGTACCATTAACTCTTTAGAAGATGATTCGAGTACAATTAACTCTTTACTTGGACAACAAGTTTTCAATAATCGTTACACTTAGATATACGGATTAGTTTTATGTTTAGTTACATGATTAATCGAGTACCATTAACTCTTTAGAAGATGATTCGAGTACAATAAACTCTTTACTTGGTCAAGAAGTTTTCAATAATCGTTACACTTAGAGATACAGATTAGTTTTATGTTTAGTTAGAAGATTAATCGAGTACCATTAACTCTTTAGAAGATGATTCGAGTACTATTCACTCTTTACTTGGTCAAAAAGTTTTCAATAATCGTTACACTTAGAGATACATATTAGTTTTATGATTATTTAGAAGATTAATCGAGTACCATTAACTCTCTAGAAGATGATTCTAGTACAATTAACTCTTTACTTAGACAACAAGTTTTCAATAATCGTTACACTTAGAGATACAGATTAGTTTTATGTTTATTTAGATGATTATTCGAGTACCATTAACTCTTTAGAAGATGATTCGAGTACAATTAACTCTTTACTTGGACAACAAGTTTTCAATAATCGTTACACTTAGAGATACAGATTAGTTTTATATTAAGATAGAAGATTAATCGAGTAACATTAACTCTTTAGAAGATGATTCGAGTACAATTAACTCTTTATTTGGACAACAAGTTTTCAAAAATTGTTACACTTAGAGATACAGATTAGTTTTATGTTTATTTAGAAGATTAATCGAGTACCATTAACTCCTTAGAAGATGATTCGAGTACAATTAACTCTTTACTTGGACAACAAGTTGTCAATAATCGTTACACTTAGAGATACGGATTAGTTTTATGTTTAGTTAGAAGATTAAGCGAGTACCATTAACTCTTTAGAAGATGTTTCGAGTACTATTCACTCTTTACTTGGTCAAAAAGTTTTCAATAATCGTTACACTTAGAGATACATATTAGTTTTATGATTATTTAGAAGATTAATCGAGTTCCATTAACTCTTTAGAAGATGATTCGAGTACAATTAACTCTTTACTTGGACAACAAGTTTTCAATAATCGTTACACTTAGAGATACAGATTAGTTTTATGTTTATTTAGATGATTAATCGAGTACCATTAACTCTTTAGAAGATTATTCGAGTACAATTAACTCTTTACTTGGACAACAAGTTTTCAATAATCGTTACACTTAGAGATACAGATTAGTTTTATATTATGATAGAAGATTAATCGAGTAACATTAACTCTTTAGAAGATGATTTGAGTACAATTGACTCTTCATTTGGACAACAAGTATACAATAATCGTTACACTTAGAGATACATATTAGTTTTATGATTATTTAGAATATTAATCGAGTACCATTAACTCTTTAGAAGATGATTCGAGTACAATTAACTCTTTACTTGGACAACAAGTTTTCAATAATCGTTACACTTAGAGATACAGATTAGTTTTATATTATGATAGAAGATTAATCGAGTAACATTAACTCTTTAGAAGATGATTCGAGTACAATTAACTCTTTATTTGGACAACAAGTTTTCAATAATTTTTACACTTAGAGATACAGATTAGTTTTATGTTTATTTAGAAGATTAATCGAGTACCATTAACTCTTTAGAAGATGATTCGAGTACAATTAACTCTTTACTTGGACAACAAGTTTTCAATAATCGTTACACTTAGATATACGGATTAGTTTTATGTTTAGTTAGATGATTAATCGAGTACCATTAACTCTTTAGAAGATGATTCGAGTACAATAAACTCTTTACTTGGTCAAGAAGTTTTCAATAATCGTTACACTTAGAGATACAGATTAGTTTTATGTTTAGTTAGAAGATTAATCGAGTACCATTAACTCTTTAGAAGATGATTCGAGTACTATTCACTCTTTACTTGGTCAAAAAGTTTTCAATAATCGTTACACTTAGAGATACATATTAGTTTTTTGATTATTTAGAAGATTAATCGAGTACCATTAACTCTCTAGAAGATGATTCGAGTACAATTAACTCTTCACTTAGACAACAAGTTTTCAATAATCGTTACACTTAGAGATACAGATTAGTTTTATGTTTATTTAGATGATTATTCGAGTACCATTAACTCTTTAGAAGATGATTCGAGTACAATTAACTCTTTACTTGGACAACAAGTGTTCAATAATCGTTACACTTAGAGATACAGATTAGTTTTATATTAAGATAGAAGATTAATCGAGTAACATTAACTCTTTAGAAGATGATTCGAGTACAATTAACTCTTTATTTGGACAACAAGTTTTCAATAATTGTTACACTTAGAGATACATATTAGTTTTATGTTTATTTAGAAGATTAATCGAGTACCATTAACTCTTTAGAATATGATTCGAGTATAATTAACTCTTTACTTGGACAACAAGTTTTCAATAATCGTTACACTTAGAGATACAGATTAGTTTTATGTTTATTTAGATGATTAATCGAGTACCATTAACCCTTTAGAAGATTATTCGAGTACAATTAACTCTTTACTTGGACAACAAGTGTTCAATAATCGTTACACTTAGAGATACAGATTAGTTTTATATTAAGATAGAAGATTAATCGAGTAACATTAACTCTTTAGAAGATGATTCGAGTACAATTAACTCTTTATTTAGACAACAAGTTTTCAATAATTGTTACACTTAGAGATACAGATTAGTTTTATGTTTATTTAGAAGATTAATCGAGTACCATTAACTCTTTAGAATATGATTCGAGTACAATTAACTCTTTACTTGGACAACAAGTTTTCAATAATCGTTACACTTAGAGATACAGATTAGTTTTATGTTTATTAAGATGATTAATCGAGTACTATTAACTCTTTAGAAGATTATTCGAGTACAATTAACTCTTTACTTGGACAACAAGTTTTCAATAATCGTTACACTTAGAGATACAGATTAGTTTTATATTATGATAGAAGATTAATCGAGTAACATTAACTCTTTAGAAGATGATTCGAGTACAATTAACTCTTTATTTGGACAACAAGTTTTCAATAATTTTTACACCTAGAGATACAGATTAGTTTTATGTTTATTTATAAGATTAATCGAGTACCATTAACTCTTTAGAAGATGATTCGAGTACAATTAACTCTTTACTTGGACAACAAGTTTTCAATAATCGTTACACTTAGATATACGGATTAGTTTTATGTTTAGTTAGATGATTAATCGAGTACCATTAACTCTCTAGAAGATGATTCGAGTACAATTAACTCTTTACTTAGACAACAAGTTTTCAATAATCGTTACACTTAGAGATACAGATTAGTTTTATGTTTATTTAGATGATTATTCGAGTACCATTAACTCTTTAGAAGATGATTTGAGTACAATTAACTCTTTACTTGGACAACAAGTTTTCAATAATCGTTACACTTAGAGATACAGATTAGTTTTATATTAAGATAGAAGATTAATCGAGTAACATTAACTCTTTAGAAGATGATTCGAGTACAATTAACTCTTTACTTGGACAACAAGTTGTCAATAATCGTTACACTTAGAGATACGGATTAGTTTTATGTTTAGTTAGAAGATTAAGCGAGTACCATTAACTCTTTAGAAGATGTTTCGAGTACTATTCACTCTTTACTTGGTCAAAAAGTTTTCAATAATCGTTACACTTAGAGATACATATTAGTTTTATGATTATTTAGAAGATTAATCGAGTTCCATTAACTCTTTAGAAGATGATTCGAGTACAATTAACTCTTTACTTGGACAACAAGTTTTCAATAATCGTTACACTTAGAGATACATATTAGTTTTATGATTATTTAGAAGATTAATCGAGTACCATTAACTCTCTAGAAGATGATTCGAGTACAATTAACTCTTTACTTAGACAACAAGTTTTCAATAATCGTTACACTTAGAGATACAGATTAGTTTTATGTTTATTTAGATGATTATTCGAGTACCATTAACTCTTTAGAAGATGATTCGAGTACAATTAACTCTTTATTTGGACAACAAGTTTTCAAAAATTGTTACACTTAGAGATACAGATTAGTTTGATGTTTATTTAGAAGATTAATCGAGTACCATTAACTCCTTAGAAGATGATTCGAGTACAATTAACTCTTTACTTGGACAACAAGTTGTCAATAATCGTTACACTTAGAGATACGGATTAGTTTTATGTTTAGTTAGAAGATTAAGCGAGTACCATTAACTCTTTAGAAGATGTTTCGAGTACTATTCACTCTTTACTTGGTCAAAAAGTTTTCAATAATCGTTACACTTAGAGATACATATTAGTTTTATGATTATTTAGAAGATTAATCGAGTTCCATTAACTCTTTAGAAGATGATTCGAGTACAATTAACTCTTTACTTGGACAATAAGTTTTCAATAATCGTTACACTTATAGATACATATTAGTTTTATGATTATTTAGAAGATTAATCGAGTACCATTAACTCTCTAGAAGATGATTCGAGTACAATTAACTCTTTACTTAGACAACAAGTTTTCAATAATCGTTACACTTAGAGATACAGATTAGTTTTATGTTTATTTAGATGATTATTCGAGTACCATTAACTCTTTAGAAGATGATTCGAGTACAATTAACTCTTTACTTGGACAACAAGTTTTCAATAATCGTTACACTTAGAGATACAGATTAGTTTTATATTGAGATAGAAGATTAATCGAGTAACATTAACTCTTTAGAAGATGATTCGAGTACAATTAACTCTTTATTTGGACAACAAGTTTTCAAAAATTGTTACACTTAGAGATACAGATTAGTTTTATGTTTATTTAGAAGATTAATCGAGTACCATTAACTCCTTAGAAGATGATTCGAGTACAATTAACTCTTTACTTGGACAACAAGTTGTCAATAATCGTTACACTTAGAGATACGGATTAGTTTTATGTTTAGTTAGAAGATTAAGCGAGTACCATTAACTCTTTAGAAGATGTTTCGAGTACTATTCACTCTTTACTTGGTCAAAAAGTTTTCAATAATCGTTACACTTAGAGATACATATTAGTTTTATGATTATTTAGAAGATTAATCGAGTTCCATTAACTCTTTAGAACATGATTCGAGTACAATTAACTCTTTACTTGGACAACAAGTTTTCAATAATCGTTACACTTAGAGATACATATTAGTTTTATGATTATTTAGAAGATTAATCGAGTACCATTAACTCTCAAGAAGATGATTCGAGTACAATTAACTCTTTACTTAGACAACAAGTTTTCAATAATCGTTACACTTAGAGATACAGATTAGTTTTATGTTTATTTAGATGATTATTCGAGTACCATTAACTCTTTAGAAGATGATTCGAGTACAATTAACTCTTTACTTGGACAACAAGTTTTCAATAATCGTTACACTTAGAGATACATATTAGTTTTATGATTATTTAGAAGATTAATCGAGTACCATTAACTCTCTAGAAGATGATTCGAGTACAATTAACTCTTTACTTAGACAAAAAGTTTTCAATAATCGTTACACTTAGAGATACAGATTAGTTTTATGTTTATTTAGATGATTATTCGAGTACCATTAACTCTTTAGAAGATGATTCGAGTACAATTAACTCTTTACTTGGACAACAAGTTTTCAATAATCGTTACACTTAGAGATACAGATTAGTTTTATATTAAGATAGAAGATTAATCAAGTAACATTAACTCTTTAGAAGATGATTCGAGTACAATTAACTCTTTATTTGGACAACAAGTTTTCAAAAATTGTTACACTTAGAGATACAGATTAGTTTTATGTTTATTTAGAAGATTAATCGAGTACCATTAACTCCTTAGAAGATGATTCGAGTACAATTAACTCTTTACTTGGACAACAAGTTGTCAATAATCGTTACACTTAGAGATACGGATTAGTTTTATGTTTAGTTAGAAGATTAAGCGAGTACCATTAACTCTTTAGAAGATGTTTCGAGTACTATTCACTCTTTACTTGGTCAAAAAGTTTTCAATAATCGTTACACTTAGAGATACATATTAGTTTTATGATTATTTAGAAGATTAATCGAGTTCCATTAACTCTTTAGAAGATGATTCGAGTACCAATTAACTCTTTACTTGGACAACAAGTTTTCAATAATCGTTACACTTAGAGATACATATTAGTTTTATGATTATTTAGAAGATTAATCGAGTACCATTAACTCTCTAGAAGATGATTCGAGTACAATTAACTCTTTACTTAGACAACAAGTTTTCAATAATCGTTACACTTAGAGATACAGATTAGTTTTATGTTTATTTAGATGATTATTCGAGTACCATTAACTCTTTAGAAGATGATTCGAGTACAATTAACTCTTTATTTGGACAACAAGTTTTCAAAAATTGTTACACTTAGAGATACAGATTAGTTTTATGTTTATTTAGAAGATTAATCGAGTACCATTAACTCCTTAGAAGATGATTCGAGTACAATTAACTGTTTACTTGGACAACAAGTTGTCAATAATCGTTACACTTAGAGATACGGATTAGTTTTATGTTTAGTTAGAAGATTAAGCGAGTACCATTAACTCTTTAGAAGATGTTTCGAGTACTATTCACTCTTTACTTGGTCAAAAAGTTTTCAATAATCGTTACACTTAGAGATACATATTAGTTTTATGATTATTTAGAAGATTAATCGAGTTCCATTAACTCTTTAGAAGATGATTCGAGTACAATTAACTCTTTACTTGGACAATAAGTTTTCAATAATCGTTACACTTAGAGATACATATTAGTTTTATGATTATTTAGAAGATTAATCGAGTACCATTAACTCTCTAGAAGATGATTCGAGTACAATTAACTCTTTACTTAGACAACAAGTTTTCAATAATCGTTACACTTAGAGATACAGATTAGTTTTATGTTTATTTAGATGATTATTCGAGTACCATTAACTCTTTAGAAGATGATTCGAGTACAATTAACTCTTTACTTGGACAACAAGTTTTCAATAATCGTTACACTTAGAGATACAGATTAGTTTTATATTAAGATAGAAGATTAATCGAGTAACATTAACTCTTTAGAAGATGATTCGAGTACAATTAACTCTTTATTTGGACAACAAGTTTTCAAAAATTGTGACACTTAGAGATACAGATTAGTTTTATGTTTATTTAGAAGATTAATCGAGTACCATTAACTCCTTAGAAGATGATTCGAGTACAATTAACTCTTTACTTGGACAACAAGTTGTCAATAATCGTTACACTTAGAGATACGGATTAGTTTTATGTTTAGTTAGAAGATTAAGCGAGTACCATTAACTCTTTAGAAGATGTTTCGAGTAATATTCACTCTTTACTTGGTCAAAAAGTTTTCAATAATCGTTACACTTAGAGATACATATTAGTTTTATGATTATTTAGAAGATTAATCGAGTTCCATTAACTCTTTAGAAGATGATTCGAGTACAATTAACTCTTTACTTGGACAACAAGTTTTCAATAATCGTTACACTTAGAGATACATATTAGTTTTATGATTATTTAGAAGATTAATCGAGTACCATTAACTCTCTAGAAGATGATTCGAGTACAATTAACTCTTTACTTAGACAACAAGTTTTCAATAATCGTTACACTTAGAGATACAAATTAGTTTTATGTTTATTTAGATGATTATTCGAGTACCATTAACTCTTTAGAAGATGATTCGAGTACAATTAACTCTTTACTTGGACAACAAGTGTTCAATAATCGTTACACTTAGAGATACAGATTAGTTTTATATTAAGATAGAAGATTAATCGAGTAACATTAACTCTTTAGAAGATGATTCGAGTACAATTAAATCTTTATTTGGACAACAAGTTTTCAATAATTGTTACACTTAGAGATACAGATTAGTTTTATGTTTATTTAGAAGATTAATCGAGTACCATTAACTCTTTAGAATATGATTCGAGTACAATTAACTCTTTACTTGGACAACAAGTTTTCAATAATCGTTACACTTAGAGATACAGATTAGTTTTATGTTTATTTAGATGATTAATCGAGTACCATTAACTCTTTAGAAGATTATTCGAGTACAATTAACTCTTTACTTGGACAACAAGTGTTCAATAATCGTTACACTTAGAGATACAGATTAGTTTTATATTAAGATAGAAGATTAATCGAGTAACATTAACTCTTTAGAAGATGATTCGAGTACAATTAACTCTTTATTTGGACAACAAGTTTTCAATAATTGTTACACTTAGAGATACAGATTAGTTTTATGTTTATTTAGAAGATTAATCGAGTACCATTAACTCTTTAGAATATGATTCGAGTACGATTAACTCTTTACTTGGACAACAAGTTTTCAATAATCGTTACACTTAGAGATACAGATTAGTTTTATGTTTATTTAGATGATTAATCGAGTACCATTAACTCTTTAGAAGATTATTCGAGTACAATTAACTCTTTACTTGGACAACAAGTTTTCAATAATCGTTACACTTAGTGATACAGATTAGTTTTATATTATGATAGAAGATTAATCGAGTAACATTAACTCTTTAGAAGATGATTCGAGTACAATTAACTCTTTATTTGGACAACAAGTTTTCAATAATTTTTACACTTAGAGATACAGATTAGTTTTATGTTTATTTATAAGATTAATCGAGTACCATTAACTCTTTAGAAGATGATTCGAGTACAATTAACTCTTTACTTGGACAACAAGTTTTCACTAATCGTTACACTTAGATATACGGATTAGTTTTATGTTTAGTTAGATGTTTAATCGAGTACCATTAACTCTTTAGAAGATGATTCGAGTACAATAAACTCTTTACTTGGTCAAGAAGTTTTCAATAATCGTTACACTTAGAGATATAGATTAGTTTTATGTTTAGTTAGAAGATTAATCGAGTACCATTAACTCTTTAGAAGATGATTCGAGTACTATTCACTCTTTACTTGGTCAAAAAGTTTTCAATAATCGTTACACTTAGAGATACATATTAGTTTTATGATTATTTAGAAGATTAATCGAGTACCATTAACTCTCTAGAAGATGATTCGAGTACAATTAACTCTTTACTTAGACAACAAGTTTTCAATAATCGTTACACTTAGAGATACAGATTAGTTTTATGTTTATTTAGATGATTATTCGAGTACCATTAACTCTTTAGAAGATGATTCGAGTACAATTAACTCTTTACTTGGACAATAAGTTTTCAATAATCGTTACACTTAGAGATACAGATTAGTTTTATATTAAGATAGAAGATTAATCGAGTAACATTAACTCTTTAGAAGATGATTCGAGTACAATTAACTCTTTATTTGGACAACAAGTTTTCAAAAATTGTTACACTTAGAGATACAGATTAGTTTTATGTTTATTTAGAAGATTAATCGAGTACCATTAACTCTTTAGAAGATGATTCGAGTACAATTAACTCTTTACTTGGACAACAAGTTGTCAATAATCGTTACACTTAGAGATACGGATTAGTTTTATGTTTAGTTAGAAGATTAAGCGAGTACCATTAACTCTTTAGAAGATGTTTCGAGTAATATTCACTCTTTACTTGGTCAAAAAGTTTTCAATAATCGTTACACTTAGAGATACATATTAGTTTTATGATTATTTAGAAGATTAATCGAGTTCCATTAACTCTTTAGAAGATGATTCGAGTACAATTAACTCTTTACTTGGACAACAAGTTTTCAATAATCGTTACACTTAGAGATACATATTAGTTTTATGATTATTTAGAAGATTAATCGAGTACCATTAACTCTCTAGAAGATGATTCGAGTACAATTAACTCTTTACTTAGACAACAAGTTTTCAATAATCGTTACACTTAGAGATACAAATTAGTTTTATGTTTATTTAGATGATTATTCGAGTACCATTAACTCTTTAGAAGATGATTCGAGTACAATTAACTCTTTACTTGGACAACAAGTGTTCAATAATCGTTACACTTAGAGATACAGATTAGTTTTATATTAAGATAGAAGATTAATGGAGTAACATTAACTCTTTAGAAGATGATTCGAGTACAATTAAATCTTTATTTGGACAACAAGTTTTCAATAATTGTTACACTTAGAGATACAGATTAGTTTTATGTTTATTTAGAAGATTAATCGAGTACCATTAACTCTTTAGAATATGATTCGAGTACAATTAACTCTTTACTTGGACAACAAGTTTTCAATAATCGTTACACTTAGAGATACAGATTAGTTTTATGTTTATTTAGATGATTAATCGAGTACCATTAACTCTTTAGAAGATTATTCGAGTACAATTAACTCTTTACTTGGACAACAAGTGTTCAATAATCGTTACACTTAGAGATACAGATTAGTTTTATATTAAGATAGAAGATTAATCGAGTAACATTAACTCTTTAGAAGATGATTCGAGTACAATTAACTCTTTATTTGGACAACAAGTTTTCAATAATTGTTACACTTAGAGATACAGATTAGTTTTATGTTTATTTAGAAGATTAATCGAGTACCATTAACTCTTTAGAATATGATTCGAGTACGATTAACTCTTTACTTGGACAACAAGTTTTCAATAATCGTTACACTTAGAGATACAGATTAGTTTTATGTTTATTTAGATGATTAATCGAGTACCATTAACTCTTTAGAAGATTATTCGAGTACAATTAACTCTTTACTTGGACAACAAGTTTTCAATAATCGTTACACTTAGTGATACAGATTAGTTTTATATTATGATAGAAGATTAATCGAGTAACATTAACTCTTTAGAAGATGATTCGAGTACAATTAACTCTTTATTTGGACAACAAGTTTTCAATAATTTTTACACTTAGAGATACAGATTAGTTTTATGTTTATTTATAAGATTAATCGAGTACCATTAACTCTTTAGAAGATGATTCGAGTACAATTAACTCTTTACTTGGACAACAAGTTTTCACTAATCGTTACACTTAGATATACGGATTAGTTTTATGTTTAGTTAGATGTTTAATCGAGTACCATTAACTCTTTAGAAGATGATTCGAGTACAATAAACTCTTTACTTGGTCAAGAAGTTTTCAATAATCGTTACACTTAGAGATATAGATTAGTTTTATGTTTAGTTAGAAGATTAATCGAGTACCATTAACTCTTTAGAAGATGATTCGAGTACTATTCACTCTTTACTTGGTCAAAAAGTTTTCAATAATCGTTACACTTAGAGATACATATTAGTTTTATGATTATTTAGAAGATTAATCGAGTACCATTAACTCTCTAGAAGATGATTCGAGTACAATTAACTCTTTACTTAGACAACAAGTTTTCAATAATCGTTACACTTAGAGATACAGATTAGTTTTATGTTTATTTAGATGATTATTCGAGTACCATTAACTCTTTAGAAGATGATTCGAGTACAATTAACTCTTTACTTGGACAATAAGTTTTCAATAATCGTTACACTTAGAGATACAGATTAGTTTTATATTAAGATAGAAGATTAATCGAGTAACATTAACTCTTTAGAAGATGATTCGAGTACAATTAACTCTTTATTTGGACAACAAGTTTTCAAAAATTGTTACACTTAGAGATACAGATTAGTTTTATGTTTATTTAGAAGATTAATCGAGTACCATTAACTCTTTAGAAGATGATTCGAGTACAATTAACTCTTTACTTGGACAACAAGTTGTCAATAATCGTTACACTTAGAGATACGGATTAGTTTTATGTGTAGTTAGAAGATTAAGCGAGTACCATTAACTCTTTAGAAGATGTTTCGAGTACTATTCACTCTTTACTTGGTCAAAAAGTTTTCAATAATCGTTACACTTAGAGATACATATTAGATTTATGATTATTTAGAAGATTAATCGAGTTCCATTAACTCTTTAGAAGATGATTCGAGTACAATTAACTCTTTACTTGGACAACAAGTTTTCAATAATCGTTACACTTAGAGATACAGATTAGTTTTATGTTTATTTAGATGATTAATCGAGTACCATTAACTCATTAGAAGATGATTCCAGTACAATTAACTCTTTACTTGGACAACAAGTTTTCAATAATCGTTACACTTAGAGATACAGATTAGTTTTATATTAAGATAGAAGATTAATCGAGTAACATTAACTCTTTAGAAGATGATTCGAGTACAATTAACTCTTTATTTGGACAACAAGTTTTCAAAAATTGTTACACTTAGAGATACAGATTAGTTTTATGTTTATTTAGAAGATTAATCGAGTACCATTAACTCCTTAGAAGATGATTCGAGTACAATTAACTCTTTACTTGGACAACAAGTTGTCAATAATCGTTACACTTAGAGATACGGATTATTTTTATGTTTAGTTAGAAGATTAAGCGAGTACCATTAACTCTTTAGAAGATGTTTCGAGTACTATTCACTCTTTACTTGGTCAAAAAGTTTTCAATAATCGTTACACTTAGAGATACAGATTAGTTTTATGATTATTTAGAAGATTAATCGAGTTCCATTAACTCTTTAGAAGATGATTCGAGTACAATTAACTCTTTACTTGGACAACAAGTTTTCAATAATCGTTACACTTAGAGATACATATTAGTTTTATGATTATTTAGAAGATTAATCGAGTACCATTAACTCTCTAGAAGATGATTCGAGTACAATTAACTCTTTACTTAGACAACAAGTTTTCAATAATCGTTACACATAGAGATACAGATTAGTTTTATGTTTATTTAGATGATTATTCGAGTACCATTAACTCTTTAGAAGATGATTCGAGTACAATTAACTCTTTACTTGGACAACAAGTTTTCAATAATCGTTACACTTAGAGATACAGATTAGTTTTATATTAAGATAGAAGATTAATCGAGTAACATTAACTCTTTAGAAGATGATTCGAGTACAATTAACTCTTTATTTGGACAACAAGTTTTCAAAAATTGTTACACTTAGAGATACAGATTAGTTTTATGTTTATTTATAAGATTAATCGAGTACCATTAACTCTTTAGAAGATGATTCGAGTACAATAAACTCTTTACTTGGACAACAAGTTTTCAATAATCGTTACACTTAGAGATACGGATTAGTTTTATGTTTAGTTAGAAGATTAATCTAGTACCATTAACTCTTTAAAAGATGATTCGAGTACAATAAACTCTTTACTTGGTCAAGAAGTTTTCAATAATCGTTACACTTAGAGATACGTATTAGTTTTATGTTTAGTTAGAAGATTAATCGAGTACCATTAACTCTTTAGAAGATGATTCGAGTACTATTCACTCTTTACTTGGTCAAAAAGTTTTCAATAATCGTTACACTTAGAGATACATATTAGTTTTATGATTATTTAGAAGATTAATCGAGTTCCATTAACTCTTTAGAAGATGATTCGAGTACAATTAACTCTTTACTTGGACAACAAGTTTTCAATAATCGTTACACTTAGAGATACAGATTAGTTTTATGTTTATTTAGATGATTAATCGAGTACCATTAACTCTTTAGAAGATTATTCGAGTACAATTAACTCTTTACTTGGACAACAAGTTTTCAATAATCGTTACACTTAGAGATACAGATTAGTTTTATATTAAGATAGAAGATTAATCGAGTAACATTAACTCTTTAGAAGATGATTCGAGTACAATTAACTCTTTATTTGGACAACAAGTTTTCAATAATTTTTACACTTAGAGATACGGATTAGTTTTATGTTTATTTAGAAGATTAATCGAGTACCATTAACTCTTTAGAAGATGATTCGAGTACAATTAACTCTTTACTTGGACAACAAGTTTTCAATAATCGTTACACTTAGATATACGGATTAGTTTTATGTTTAGTTAGATGATTAATCGAGTACCATTAACTCTTTAGAAGATGATTCGAGTACAATAAACTCTTTACTGGGTCAAGAAGTTTTCAATAATCGTTACACTTAGAGATACGTATTAGTTTTATGTTTAGTTAGAAGATTAATCGAGTACCATTAACTCTTTAGAAGATGATTCGAGTACTATTCACTCTTTACTTGGTCAAAAAGTTTTCAATAATCGTTACACTTAGAGATACATATTAGTTTTATGATTATTTAGAAGATTAATCGAGTTCCATTAACTCTTTAGAATATGATTCGAGTACAATTAACTCTTTACTTGGACAACAAGTTTTCAATAATCGTTACACTTAGAGATACAGATTAGTTTTATATTAAGATAGAAGATTAATCGAGTAACATTAACTCTTTAGAAGATGATTCGAGTACAATTAACTCTTTATTTGGACAACAAGTTTTCAATAATTGTTACACTTAGAGATACAGATTAGTTTTATGTTTATTTAGAAGATTAATCGAGTACCATTAACTCTTTAGAAGATGATTCGAGTACAATTAACTCTTTACTTGGACAACAAGTTGTCAATAATCGTTACACTTAGAGATACGGATTAGTTTTATGTTTAGTTAGAAGATTAATCGAGTACCATTAACTCTTTAGAAGATGATTCGAGTACTATTCACTCTTTACTTGGTCAAAAAGTTTTCAATAATCGTTACACTTAGAGATACATATTAGTTTTATGATTATTTAGAAGATTAATCGAGTACCATTAACTCTCTAGAAGATGATTCGAGTACAATTAACTCTTTACTTAGACAACAAGTTTTCAATAATCGTTACACTTAGAGATACAGATTAGTTTTATGTTTATTTAGATGATTATTCGAGTACCATTAACTCTTTAGAAGATGATTCGAGTACAATTAACTCTTTACTTGGACAACAAGTTTTCAATAATCGTTACACTTAGAGATACATATTAGTTTTATGATTATTTAGAAGATTAATCGAGTACCATTAACTCTCTAGAAGATGATTCGAGTACAATTAACTCTTTACTTGGACAACAAGTTGTCAATAATCGTTACACTTAGAGATACGGATTAGTTTTATGTTTAGTTAGAAGATTAAGCGAGTACCATTAACTCTTTAGAAGATGTTTCGAGTACTATTCACTCTTTACTTGGTCAAAAAGTTTTCAATAATCGTTACACTTAGAGATACATATTAGTTTTATGATTATTTAGAAGATTAATCGAGTTCCATTAACTCTTTAGAAGATGATTCGAGTACAATTAACTCTTTACTTGGACAACAAGTTTTCAATAATCGTTACACTTAGAGATACAGATTAGTTTTATGTTTATTTAGATGATTAATCGAGTACCATTAACTCATTAGAAGATGATTCGAGTACAATTAACTCTTTACTTGGACAACAAGTTTTCAATAATCGTTACACTTAGAGATACAGATTAGTTTTATATTAAGATAGAAGATTAATCGAGTAACATTAACTCTTTAGAAGATGATTCGAGTACAATTAACTCTTTATTTGGACAACAAGTTTTCAATAATCGTTACACTTAGAGATACAGATTAGTTTTATGTTTATTTAGTCGATTAATCGAGTACCATTAACTCTTTAGAAGATGATTCGAGTACAATAAACTCTTTACTTGGACAACAAGTTTTCAATAATCGTTACACTTAGAGATACGGATTAGTTTTATGTTTAGTTAGAAGATTAATCGAGTACCATTAACTCTTTAGAAGATGATTCGAGTACAATAAACTCTTTACTTGGTCAAGAAGTTTTCAATAATCGTTACACTTAGAGATACGTATTAGTTTTATGTTTAGTTAGAAGATTAATCGAGTACCATTAACTCTTTAGAAGATGATTCGAGTACTATTCACTCTTTACTTGGTCAAAAAGTTTTCAATAATCGTTACACTTAGAGATACATATTAGTTTTATGATTATTTAGAAGATTAATCGAGTTCCATTAACTCTTTAGAATATGATTCGAGTACAATTAACTCTTTACTTGGACAACAAGTTTTCAATAATCGTTACACTTAGAGATACAGATTAGTTTTATATTAAGATAGAAGATTAATCGAGTAACATTAACTCTTTAGAAGATGATTCGAGTACAATTAACTCTTTACTTGGACAACAAGTTTTCAATAATCGTTACACTTAGAGATACATATTAGTTTTATGATTATTTAGAAGATTAATCGAGTACCATTAACTCTCTAGAAGATGATTCGAGTACAATTAACTCTTTACTTGGACAACAAGTTGTCAATAATCGTTACACTTAGAGATACGGATTAGTTTTATGTTTAGTTAGAAGATTAAGCGAGTACCATTAACTCTTTAGAAGATGTTTCGAGTACTATTCACTCTTTACTTGGTCAAAAAGTTTTCAATAATCGTTACACTTAGAGATACATATTAGTTTTATGATTATTTAGAAGATTAATCGAGTTCCATTAACTCTTTAGAAGATGATTCGAGTACAATTAACTCTTTACTTGGACAACAAGTTTTCAATAATCGTTACACTTAGAGATACAGATTAGTTTTATGTTTATTTAGATGATTAATCGAGTACCATTAACTCATTAGAAGATGATTCGAGTACAATTAACTCTTTACTTGGACAACAAGTTTTCAATAATCGTTACACTTAGAGATACAGATTAGTTTTATATTAAGATAGAAGATTAATCGAGTAACATTAACTCTTTAGAAGATGATTCGAGTACAATTAACTCTTTATTTGGACAACAAGTTTTCAATAATCGTTACACTTAGAGATACAGATTAGTTTTATGTTTATTTAGTCGATTAATCGAGTACCATTAACTCTTTAGAAGATGATTCGAGTACAATAAACTCTTTACTTGGACAACAAGTTTTCAATAATCGTTACACTTAGAGATACGGATTAGTTTTATGTTTAGTTAGAAGATTAATCGAGTACCATTAACTCTTTAGAAGATGATTCGAGTACAATAAACTCTTTACTTGGTCAAGAAGTTTTCAATAATCGTTACACTTAGAGATACGTATTAGTTTTATGTTTAGTTAGAAGATTAATCGAGTACCATTAACTCTTTAGAAGATGATTCGAGTACTATTCACTCTTTACTTGGTCAAAAAGTTTTCAATAATCGTTACACTTAGAGATACATATTAGTTTTATGATTATTTAGAAGATTAATCGAGTTCCATTAACTCTTTAGAATATGATTCGAGTACAATTAACTCTTTACTTGGACAACAAGTTTTCAATAATCGTTACACTTAGAGATACAGATTAGTTTTATATTAAGATAGAAGATTAATCGAGTAACATTAACTCTTTAGAAGATGATTCGAGTACAATTAACTCTTTATTTGGACAACAAGTTTTCAATAATTGTTACACTTAGAGATACAGATTAGTTTTATGTTTATTTAGAAGATTAATCGAGTACCATTAACTCTTTAGAAGATGATTCGAGTACAATTAACTCTTTACTTGGACAACAAGTTGTCAATAATCGTTACACTTAGAGATACGGATTAGTTTTATGTTTAGTTAGAAGATTAATCGAGTACCATTAACTCTTTAGAAGATGTTTCGAGTACTATTCACTCTTTACTTGGTCAAAAAGTTTTCAATGATCGTTAGACTTAGAGATACATATTAGTTTTATGATTATTTAGATGATTAATCGAGTACCATTAACTCTTTAGAAGATGATTCGAGTACAATTAACTCTTTACTTGGACAACAAGTTTTCAATAATCGTTACACTTAGAGATACAGATTAGTTTTATATTAAGATAGAAGATTAATCGAGTAACATTAACTCTTTAGAAGCTGATTCGAGTACAATTAACTCTTTATTTGGACAACAAGTTTTCAATAATCGTTACACTTAGAGATACAGATTAGTTTTATATTAAGATAGAAGATTAATCGAGTAACATTAACTCTTTAGAAGATGATTCGAGTACAATTAACTCTTTATTTGGACAGCTAGTTTTCAATAATCGTTACACTTAGAGATACAGATTAGTTTTATGTTTATTTAGTCGATTAATCGAGTACCATTAACTCTTTAGAAGATGATTCGAGTACAATAAACTCTTTACTTGGACAACAAGTTTTCAATAATCGTTACACTTAGAGATATGGATTAGTTTTATGTTTAGTTAGAAGATTAATCGAGTACCATTAACTATTTAGAAGATGATTCGAGTACAATAAACTCTTTACTTGGTCAAGAAGTTTTCAATAATCGTTACACTTAGAGATACGTATTAGTTTTATGTTTAGTTAGAAGATTAATCGAGTACCATTAACTCTTTAGAAGATGATTCGAGTACTATTCACTCTTTACTTGGTCAAAAAGTTTTCAATAATCGTTACACTTAGAGATACATATTAGTTTTATGATTATTTAGAATATTAATCGAGTACCATTAACTCTTTAGAAGATGATTCGAGTACAATTAACTCTTTACTTGGACAACAAGTTTTCAATAATCGTTACACTTAGAGATACAGATTAGTTTTATATTAAGATAGAAGATTAATCGAGTAACATTAACTCTTTAGAAGATGATTCGAGTACAATTAACTCTTTTTTTGGACAACAAGTTTTCAATAATTGTTACACTTAGAGATACAGATTAGTTTTATGTTTATTTAGAAGATTAATCGAGTA
Organism: Scutellaria galericulata; assembly: GCA_946896805.1. NCBI lineage: Eukaryota > Viridiplantae > Streptophyta > Magnoliopsida > Lamiales > Lamiaceae > Scutellaria > Scutellaria galericulata. Next base: position 7,355,360 of record OX335792.1, on the reverse strand, counting down.
CCATTAACTCTTTAGAAGATGATTCGAGTACAATTAAATCTTTACTTGGACAACAAGTTTTCAATAATCGTTACACTTAGAGATACGGATTAGTTTTATGTTTAGTTATATGATTAATCGAGTACCATTAACTCTTTAGAAGATGATTCGAGTACAATAAACTCTTTACTTGGACAACAAGTTTTCAATAATCGTTACACTTAGAGATACGGATTAGTTTTATGTTTAGTTAGAAGATTAAGCGAGTACCATTAACTCTTTAGAAGATGTTTCGAGTACTATTCACTCTATACTTGGTCAAAAAGTTTTCAATGATCGTTAGACTTAGAGATACATATTAGTTTTATGATTATTTAGAAGATTAATCGAGTTCCATTAACTCTTTAGAAGATGATTCGAGTACAATTAACTCTTTACTTGGACAACAAGTTTTCAATAATCGTTACACTTAGAGATACAGATTAGTTTTATGTTTATTTAGATGATTAATCGAGTACCATTAACTCTTTAGAAGATGATTCGAGTACAATTAACTCTTTACTTGGACAACAAGTTTTCAATAATCGTTACACTTAGAGATACAGATTAGTTTTATATTAAGATAGAAGATTAATCGAGTAACATTAACTCTTTAGAAGATGATTCGAGTACAATTAACTCTTTATTTGGACAACAAGTTTTCAATAATCGTTACACTTAGAGATACAGATTAGTTTTATATTAAGATAGAAGATTAATCGAGTAACATTAACTCTTTAGAAGATGATTCGAGTACAATTAACTCTTTATTTGGACAGCTAGTTTTCAATAATCGTTACACTTAGAGATACAGATTAGTTTTATGTTTATTTAGTCGATTAATCGAGTACCATTAACTCTTTAGAAGATGATTCGAGTACAATAAACTCTTTACTTGGACAACAAGTTTTCAATAATCGTTACACTTAGAGATATGGATTAGTTTTATGTTTAGTTAGAAGATTAATCGAGTACCATTAACTATTTAGAAGATGATTCGAGTACAATAAACTCTTTACTTGGTCAAGAAGTTTTCAATAATCGTTACACTTAGAGATACGTATTAGTTTTATGTTTAGTTAGAAGATTAATCGAGTACCATTAACTCTTTAGAAGATGATTCGAGTACTATTCACTCTTTACTTGGTCAAAAAGTTTTCAATAATCGTTACACTTAGAGATACATATTAGTTTTATGATTATTTAGAATATTAATCGAGTACCATTAACTCTTTAGAAGATGATTCGAGTACAATTAACTCTTTACTTGGACAACAAGTTTTCAATAATCGTTACACTTAGAGATACAGATTAGTTTTATATTAAGATAGAAGATTAATCGAGTAACATTAACTCTTTAGAAGATGATTCGAGTACAATTAACTCTTTTTTTGGACAACAAGTTTTCAATAATTGTTACACTTAGAGATACAGATTAGTTTTATGTTTATTTAGAAGATTAATCGAGTACCATTAACTCTTTAGAAGATGATTCGAGTACAATTAAATCTTTACTTGGACAACAAGTTTTCAATAATCGTTACACTTAGAGATACGGATTAGTTTTATGTTTAGTTATATGATTAATCGAGTACCATTAACTCTTTAGAAGATGATTCGAGTACAATAAACTCTTTACTTGGACAACAAGTTTTCAATAATCGTTACACTTAGAGATACGGATTAGTTTTATGTTTAGTTAGAAGATTAAGCGAGTACCATTAACTCTTTAGAAGATGTTTCGAGTACTATTCACTCTATACTTGGTCAAAAAGTTTTCAATGATCGTTAGACTTAGAGATACATATTAGTTTTATGATTATTTAGAAGATTAATCGAGTTCCATTAACTCTTTAGAAGATGATTCGAGTACAATTAACTCTTTACTTGGACAACAAGTTTTCAATAATCGTTACACTTAGAGATACAGATTAGTTTTATGTTTATTTAGATGATCAATCGAGTACCATTAACTCTTTAGAAGATGATTCGAGTACAATTAACTCTTTACTTGGACAACAAGTTTTCAATAATCGTTACACTTAGAGATACAGATTAGTTTTATATTAAGATAGAAGATTAATCGAGTAACATTAACTCTTTAGAAGATGATTCGAGTACAATTAACTCTTTATTTGGACAGCTAGTTTTCAATAATCGTTACACTTAGAGATACAGATTAGTTTTATGTTTATTTAGTCGATTAATCGAGTACCATTAACTCTTTAGAAGATGATTCGAGTACAATAAACTCTTTACTTGGACAACAAGTTTTCAATAATCGTTACACTTAGAGATATGGATTAGTTTTATGTTTAGTTAGAAGATTAATCGAGTACCATTAACTCTTTAGAAGATGATTCGAGTACAATTAAATCTTTACTTGGACAACAAGTTTTCAATAATCGTTACACTTAGAGATACGGATTAGTTTTATGTTTAGTTATATGATTAATCGAGTACCATTAACTCTTTAGAAGATGATTCGAGTACAATAAACTCTTTACTTGGACAACAAGTTTTCAATAATCGTTACACTTAGAGATACGGATTAGTTTTATGTTTAGTTAGAAGATTAAGCTAGTACCATTAACTCTTTAGAAGATGTTTCGAGTACTATTCACTCTATACTTGGTCAAAAAGTTTTCAATGATCGTTAGACTTAGAGATACATATTAGTTTTATGATTATTTAGAAGATTAATCGAGTTCCATTAACTCTTTAGAAGATGATTCGAGTACAATTAACTCTTTACTTGGACAACAAGTTTTCAATAATCGTTACACTTAGAGATACAGATTAGTTTCATGTTTATTTAGATGATTAATCGAGTACCATTAACTCTTTAGAAGATGATTCGAGTACAATTAACTCTTTACTTGGACAACAAGTTTTCAATAATCGTTACACTTAGAGATACAGATTAGTTTTATATTAAGATAGAAGATTAATCGAGTAACATTAACTCTTTAGAAGATGATTCGAGTACAATTAACTCTTTATTTGGACAACAAGTTTTCAATAATCGTTACACTTAGAGATACAGATTAGTTTTATATTAAGATAGAAGATTAATCGAGTAACATTAACTCTTTAGAAGATGATTCGAGTACAATAAACTCTTTACTTGGACAACAAGTTTTCAATAATCGTTACACTTAGAGATATGGATTAGTTTTATGTTTAGTTAGAAGATTAATCGAGTACCATTGACAATTTTTCTAGAGACATGAAGCTTATCTACAAAGCATCTTCTATCCAGAAGAAATACAAAAAGTCAGTAAGAATTTTAAATAACAAATTTCAGACATGTATGGATAAGTATCCATCAAATTACAGGTGTACAGCACAAGAAGATGTATCAGACGAAGAATTCAAAGATAACAAAAGAAGACATGATTGAAAGGAATCTTATCTTTTTGATAATGTTCTCTCTTAGTTTGTCGGCCATCTTACAAGTTTTATGTTCACTTACAAATTTCGAGGGTTGAATTTTCCGGAAAAGGTTTTGTCTTTGTTCAAATCACCCCAATCCGCTGGTGAAAGGATTTTGTTAATGAAACACTTTGAATGAGAGATATACCCATCCTTATCTTCATAATGGGTAAAAGAAACAGACTTTGTATCGCTCAAAATGTACTCATAAAAATATCTTGTCTTTAAAAGATTGTCTGTATCCCAAGGGATATCTTGACAGAATTTTCTTTGTAAGAAGTTTGTGAGATCAAAAGGTAACTCATTAATTTCTGTAAGACAAATATGATCAAACCATGGTTTAACCACATATTTGAAATCTTCTTGTTTCAGAGCAGGTTTCTTTGTGTTGGTGTTTGGTGGTGTAAGAGATCTTGGTTGAGGACTAGAAGCAAGAACGGTTTTATATGGTAATTCAGGAAAATTCTGAATAGGAGAGTAACGATTTGGTCTGGGCGTATTGTATGCAAGGGCTTGACTTGGTACAGGTTGTGTAGTAACAATCTGTTTTGACTTTGTGGAATAATCAAATGACGATCTTGGCTTGAATTTGTTATCCATCTGAAAATAAATTATTTTCCTTGTAAAAACTCTCTTGTAAGAAAATCTGGTAAACTATTGTTTTCTCCTTTTATGAATTCAATGTCAAAATCAAAAACACTTAGAATGGCTTGCCATCTGGCAAATATTTGTTTTGAAACAATGTTTTGTACATCTTTGGTTAAAACTTCTTTAGCTGATTTACAGTCTATTTTCAAAAGGAATTTTTTATTGTATAAATCATCTTGAAATTTGGAAATACACAAAACTATAGAAAGTATTTCCTTTTTTATAGTAGAATAATTTGTTTGGGATCCTAACCAGATACCAGAATGGAATCTGACTAATTGTTCTTTGTTATGCATTTTTTGTTTTAAAATTCCTCCATATCCTATATTTGATGCATCTGTTTCAACAATCATGAATGCATGAGGATGAGGTATTCCTAGACACGGGAGACTCTTAATCTTTTGTTTTAAGTCTATAACTATCTTAGTATGAACCTCTGTCCAATTTGGTGGATTCTTTTTCAATCTTTGGTATAAGGGTTGACAATAAGTCCTAAGGTCTGGAAAGAAGTCTGCAATATAATTCAGACATCCTAAAAATCTCTGTAACTGATTCTTGTCTTTTATCTGATCAGGGAACTTATTGGTAAATTCTATAGATCTATTAATTGGTTTAATTAAACCTTTGTATATGTCATGTCCTAAAAATCTGATAGAAGTTTGAAATAGCTTCATTTTTGTCTCAGAAAGAACTAAACCATTCTTTTTAATTATGTAGAATAAAGTCTCTAAATGTTTAAAATGTTGATCTATGTTTTCAGAATATACTAATATATCATCTATGTAAACAATACAGAATTCACTATATTTGTTAAAAATGTCATTCATTATTCGTTGGAATTCTGAAGGTGCATTCTTTAAACCAAAGGGCATTACATTCCATTCGTAATGTCCAAAAGGGACAGTAAAGGCTGTTTTGTACCTATCTTGTTCAGATATTTGTATTTGCCAAAACCCTGATTTCAGATCAAACTTAGAATATATTTTAGCAGAATGTAATCTATTTATAAGGTCTCTTTTGTTGGGAATAGGATATCTAATCCATTGTAGAACTTTGTTTAAAGGTTTATAATTTATAACTAATCTTGGGACTCCTCTTTCAAGTTCAGCTTGTTTAACAACATAGAAGGCTGAACAGCGATTAATCATCTAAATAAACATAAAACTAATCTGTATCTCTAAGTGTAACGATTATTGAAAACTTGTTGTCCAAGTAAAGAGTTAATTGTACTCGAATCATCTTCTAAAGAGTTAATGGTACTCGATTAATCTTCTAAATAATCATAAAACTAATATGTATCTCTAAGTGTAACGATTATTTAAAACTTTTTGACCAAGTAAAGAGTGAATAGTACTCGAATCATCTTCTAAAGAGTTAATGGTACTCGCTTAATCTTCTAACTTAACATAAAACTAATCCGTATCTCTAAGTGTAACGATTATTAACAACTTGTTGTCCAAGTAAAGAGTTAATTTTACTCGAATTATCTTCTAAAGAGTTAATGGTACTCGATTAATCTTCTAAATAAACATAAAACTAATCTGTATCTCTAAGTGTAACAATTATTGAAAACTTGTTGTCCAAATAAAGAGTTAATTGTACTCGAATCATCTTCTAAAGAGTTAATGTTACTCGATTAATCTTCTATCTTCATATAAAACTAATCTGTATCTCTAAGTGTAACGATTATTGAAAACTTGTTGTCCAAGTAAAGAGTTAATTGTACTCGAATCATCTTCTAAAGAGTTAATGGTACTCGAATAATCATCTAAATAAACATAAAACTAATCTGTATCTCTAAGTGTAATGATTATTGAAAACTTGTTGTCTAAGTAAAGAGTTAATTGTACTCGAATCATCTTCTAAAGATTTAATGGTACTCGATTAATCTTCTAAATAATCATAAAACTAATATGTATCTCTAAGTGTAACGATTATTGAAAACTTTTTGACCAAGTAAAGAGTGAATAGTACTCGAATCATGTTCTAAAGAGTTAATGGTACTCGCTTCATCTTCTAACTAAACATAAAACTAATCCGTATCTCTAAGTGTAACGATTATTGAAAACTTCTTGACCAAGTAAAGAGTTTATTGTACTCGAATCATCTTCTAAAGAGTTAATGGTACTCGATTAATCATCTAACTAAACATAAAACTAATCCGTATCTCTAAGTGTAACGATTATTGAAAACTTGATGTCTAAGTAAAGAGTTAATTGTACTCGAATCATCTTCTAAAGAGTTAATGGTACTCGATTAATCATCTAAATAAACATAAAACTAATCTGTATCTCTAAGTGTAACGATTATTGAAAACTTGTTGTCCAAGTAAAGAGTTAATTGTACTCGAATCATCTTCTAAAGAGTTAATGGTACTCGATTAATCTTCTAAATAATCATAAAACTAATATGTATCTCTAAGTGCAACGATTATTGAAAACTTTTTGACCAAGTAAAGAGTGAATAGTACTCGAATCATCTTCTAAAGAGTTAATGGTACTCACTTAATCTTCTAACTAAACATAAAACTAATCCGTATCTCTAAGTGTAACGATTATTGACAACTTGTTGTCCAAGTAAAGAGTTAATTTTACTCGAATCATCTTCTAAAGAGTTAATGGTACTCGATTAATCTTCAAAATAAACATAAAACTAATTTGTATCTCTAAGTGTAACAATTATTGAAAACTTGTTGTCCAAATAAAGAGTTAATTGTACTCGAATCATCTTCTAAAGAGTTAATGTTACTCGATTAATCTTCTATCTTAATATAAAACTAATCTGTATCTCTAAGTGTAACGATTATTGAAAACTTGTTGTCCAAGTAAAGAGTTAATTGTACTCGAATCATCTTCTAAAGAGTTAATGGTACTCGAATAATCATCTAAATAAACATAAAACTAATATGTATCTCTAAGTGTAACGATTATTGAAAACTTGTTGTCTAAGTAAAGAGTTAATTGTACTCGAATCATCTTCTAGAGAGTTAATGGTACTCGATTAATCATCTAAATAATCATAAAACTAATATGTATCTCTAAGTGTAACGATTATTGAAAACTTTTTGACTAAGTAAAGAGTGAATAGTACTCGAATCATGTTCTAAAGAGTTAATGGTACTCGCTTAATCTTCTAACTAAACATAAAACTAATCCGTATCTCTAAGTGTAACGATTATTGAAAACTTCTTGACCAAGTAAAGAGTTTATTGTACTCGAATCATCTTCTAAAGAGTTAATGGTACTCGATTAATCATATAACTAAACATAAAACTAATCCGTATCTCTAAGTGTAACGATTATTGAAAACTTGTTGTCCAAGTAAAGAGTTAATTGTACTCGAATCATCTTCTAAAGAGTTAATGGTACTCAATTAATCTTCTAAATAAACATAAAACTAATCTGTATCTCTAAGTGTAACAATTATTGAAAACTTGTTGTCCAAATAAAGAGTTAATTGTACTCGAATCATCTTCTAAAGAGTTAATGTTACTCGATTAATCTTCTATCTTAATATAAAACTAATCTGTATCTCTAAGTGTAACGATTATTGAAAACTTGTTGTCCAAGTAAAGTGTTAATTGTACTCGAATCATCTTCTAGAGAGTTAATGGTACTCGATTAATCATCTAAATAATCATAAAACTAATATGTATCTCTAAGTGTAACGATTATTGAAAACTTTTTGACTAAGTAAAGAGTGAATAGTACTCGAATCATGTTCTAAAGAGTTAATGGTACTCGCTTAATCTTCTAACTAAACATAAAACTAATCCGTATCTCTAAGTGTAACGATTATTGAAAACTTCTTGACCAAGTAAAGAGTTTATTGTACTCGAATCATCTTCTAAAGAGTTAATGGTACTCGATTAATCATATAACTAAACATAAAACTAATCCGTATCTCTAAGTGTAACGATTATTGAAAACTTGTTGTCCAAGTAAAGAGTTAATTGTACTCGAATCATCTTCTAAAGAGTTAATGGTACTCGATTAATCTTCTAAATAAACATAAAACTAATCTGTATCTCTAAGTGTAACAATTATTGAAAACTTGTTGTCCAAATAAAGAGTTAATTGTACTCGAATCATCTTCTAAAGAGTTAATGTTACTCGATTAATCTTCTATCTTAATATAAAACTAATCTGTATCTCTAAGTGTAACGATTATTGAAAACTTGTTGTCCAAGTAAAGTGTTAATTGTACTCGAATCATCTTCTAAAGAGTTAATGGTACTCGATTAATATTCTAAATAATCATAAAACTAATATGTATCTCTAAGTGTAACGATTATTGAAAACTTTTTGACCAAGTAAAGAGTGAATAGTACTCGAATCATCTTCTAAAGAGTTAATGGTACTCGATTAATCTTCTAACTAAACATAAAACTAATACGTATCTCTAAGTGTAACGATTATTGAAAACTTCTTGACCAAGTAAAGAGTTTATTGTACTCGAATCATCTTCTAAAAAGTTAATGGTACTCGATTAATCTTCTAACTAAACATAAAACTAATCCGTATCTCTAAGTGTAACGCTAATTGAAAACTTGTTGTCCAAGTAAAGAGTTTATTGTACTCGAATCATATTCTAAAGAGTTAATGGTACTCGATTAATCATATAACTAAACATAAAACTAATCCGTATCTCTAAGTGTAACGATTATTGAAAACTTGTTGTCCAAGTAAAGAGTTAATTGTACTCGAATCATCTTCTAAAGAGTTAATGGTACTCGATTAATCTTCTAAATAAACATAAAACTAATCTGTATCTCTAAGTGTAACAATTATTGAAAACTTGTTGTCCAAAAAAAGAGTTAATTGTACTCGAATCATCTTCTAAAGAGTTAATGTTACTCGATTAATCTTCTATCTTAATATAAAACTAATCTGTATCTCTAAGTGTAACGATTATTGAAAACTTGTTGTCCAAGTAAAGAGTTAATTGTACTCGAATCATCTTCTAAAGAGTTAATGGTACTCGATTAATATTCTAAATAATCATAAAACTAATATGTATCTCTAAGTGCAACGATTATTGAAAACTTTTTGACCAAGTAAAGAGTGAATAGTACTCGAATCATCTTCTAAAGAGTTAATGGTACTCGCTTAATCTTCTAACTAAACATAAAACTAATCCGTATCTCTAAGTGTAACGATTATTGACAACTTGTTGTCCAAGTAAAGAGTTAATTTTACTCGAATCATCTTCTAAAGAGTTAATGGTACTCGATTAATCTTCTAACTAAACATAAAACTAATCCGTATCTCTAATTGTAACGATTATTGAAAACTTGTTGTCCAAGTAAAGAGTTAATTGTACTCGAATCATCTTCTAAAGAGTTAATGGAACTCGGTTAATCTTTTAAATAATCATAAAACTAATATGTATCTCTAAGTCTGACGATCATTGAAAACTTTTTGACCAAGTAAAGAGTGAATAGTACTCGAAACCTCTTCTAAAGAGTTAATGGTACTCGCTTAATCTTCTAACTAAACATAAAACTAATCCGTATCTCTAAGTGTAACGATTATTGAAAACTTGTTGTCCAAGTAAAGAGTTTATTGTACTCGAATCATCTTCTAAAGAGTTAATGGTACTCGATTAATCATATAACTAAACATAAAACTAATCCGTATCTCTAAGTGTAACGATTATTGAAAACTTGTTGTCCAAGTAAAGATTTAATTGTACTCGAATCATCTTCTAAAGAGTTAATGGTACTCGATTAATCTTCTAAATAAACATAAAACTAATCTGTACCTCTAAGTGTAACAATTATTGAAAACTTGTTGTCCAAAAAAAGAGTTAATTGTACTCGAATCATCTTCTAAAGAGTTAATGTTACTCGATTAATCTTCTATCTTAATAGAAAACTAATCTGTATCTCTAAGTGTAACGATTATTGAAAACTTGTTGTCCAAGTAAAGAGTTAATTGTACTCGAATCATCTTCTAAAGAGTTAATGGTACTCGATTAATATTCTAAATAATCATAAAACTAATATGTATCTCTAAGTGTAACGATTATTGAAAACTTTTTGACCAAGTAAAGAGTGAATAGTACTCGAATCATCTTCTAAAGAGTTAATGGTACTCGATTAATCTTCTAACTAAACATAAAACTAATACGTATCTCTAAGTGTAACGATTATTGAAAACTTCTTGACCAAGTAAAGAGTTTATTGTACTCGAATCATCTTCTAAAGAGTTAATGGTACTCGATTAATCTTCTAAATAAACATAAAACTAATCTGTATCTCTAAGTGTAACGATTATTGAAAACTTCTTGACCAAGTAAAGAGTTTATTGTACTCGAATCATCTTCTAAAGAGTTAATGGTACTCGATTAATCGACTAAATAAACATAAAACTAATCTGTATCTCTAAGTGTAACGATTATTGAAAACTAGTTGTCCAAATAAAGAGTTAATTGTACTCGAATCATCTTCTAAAGAGTTAATGTTACTCGATTAATCTTCTATCTTAATATAAAACTAATCTGTATCTCTAAGTGTAACGATTATTGAAAACTTGTTGTCCAAATAAAGAGTTAATTGTACTCGAATCATCTTCTAAAGAGTTAATGTTACTCGATTAATCTTCTATCTTAATATAAAACTAATCTGTATCTCTAAGTGTAACGATTATTGAAAACTTGTTGTCCAAGTAAAGAGTTAATTGTACTCGAATCATCTTCTAAAGAGTTAATGGTACTCGATTAATCTTCTAACTAAACATAAAACTAATCCGTATCTCTAATTGTAACGATTATTGAAAACTTGTTGTCCAAGTAAAGAGTTAATTGTACTCGAATCATCTTCTAAAGAGTTAATGGAACTCGGTTAATCTTTTAAATAATCATAAAACTAATATGTATCTCTAAGTCTAACGATCATTGAAAACTTTTTGACCAAGTAAAGAGTGAATAGTACTCGAAACCTCTTCTAAAGAGTTAATGGTACTCGCTTAATCTTCTAACTAAACATAAAACTAATCCGTATCTCTAAGTGTAACGATTATTGAAAACTTGTTGTCCAAGTAAAGAGTTTATTGTACTCGAATCATCTTCTAAAGAGTTAATGGTACTCGATTAATCATATAACTAAACATAAAACTAATCCGTATCTCTAAGTGTAACGATTATTGAAAACTTGTTGTCCAAGTAAAGATTTAATTGTACTCGAATCATCTTCTAAAGAGTTAATGGTACTCGATTAATCTTCTAAATAAACATAAAACTAATCTGTATCTCTAAGTGTAACAATTATTGAAAACTTGTTGTCCAAAAAAAGAGTTAATTGTACTCGAATCATCTTCTAAAGAGTTAATGTTACTCGATTAATCTTCTATCTTAATATAAAACTAATCTGTATCTCTAAGTGTAACGATTATTGAAAACTTGTTGTCCAAGTAAAGAGTTAATTGTACTCGAATCATCTTCTAAAGAGTTAATGGTACTCGATTAATATTCTAAATAATCATAAAACTAATATGTATCTCTAAGTGTAACGATTATTGAAAACTTTTTGACCAAGTAAAGAGTGAATAGTACTCGAATCATCTTCTAAAGAGTTAATGGTACTCGATTAATCTTCTAACTAAACATAAAACTAATACGTATCTCTAAGTGTAACGATTATTGAAAACTTCTTGACCAAGTAAAGAGTTTATTGTACTCGAATCATCTTCTAAAGAGTTAATGGTACTCGATTAATCTTCTAACTAAACATAAAACTAATCTGTATCTCTAAGTGTAACGATTATTGAAAACTTCTTGACCAAGTAAAGAGTTTATTGTACTCGAATCATCTTCTAAAGAGTTAATGGTACTCGATTAATCGACTAAATAAACATAAAACTAATCTGTATCTCTAAGTGTAACGATTATTGAAAACTAGTTGTCCAAATAAAGAGTTAATTGTACTCGAATCATCTTCTAAAGAGTTAATGTTACTCGATTAATCTTCTATCTTAATATAAAACTAATCTGTATCTCTAAGTGTAACGATTATTGAAAACTTGTTGTCCAAATAAAGAGTTAATTGTACTCGAATCATCTTCTAAAGAGTTAATGTTACTCGATTAATCTTCTATCTTAATATAAAACTAATCTGTATCTCTAAGTGTAACGATTATTGAAAACTTGTTGTCCAAGTAAAGAGTTAATTGTACTCGAATCATCTTCTAAAGAGTTAATGGTACTCGATTGATCATCTAAATAAACATAAAACTAATCTGTATCTCTAAGTGTAACGATTATTGAAAACTTGTTGTCCAAGTAAAGAGTTAATTGTACTCGAATCATCTTCTAAAGAGTTAATGGAACTCGATTAATCTTCTAAATAATCATAAAACTAATATGTATCTCTAAGTCTAACGATCATTGAAAACTTTTTGACCAAGTAAAGAGTGAATAGTACTCGAAACATCTTCTAAAGAGTTAATGGTACTCGATTAATCTTCTAACTAAACATAAAACTAATCCGTATCTCTAAGTGTAACGATTATTGACAACTTGTTGTCCAAGTAAAGAGTTAATTGTACTCGAATCATCTTCTAAAGAGTTAATGGTACTCGATTAATCTTCTAAATAAACATAAAACTAATCTGTATCTCTAAGTGTAACAATTATTGAAAACTTGTTGTCCAAATAAAGAGTTAATTGTACTCGAATCACCTTCTAAAGAGTTAATGTTACTCGATTAATCTTCTATCTTAATATAAAACTAATCTGTATCTCTAAGTGTAACGATTATTGAAAACTTGTTGTCCAAGTAAAGAGTTAATTGTACTCGAATCATCTTCTAAAGAGTTAATGGAACTCGATTAATCTTCTAAATAATCATAAAACTAATATGTATCTCTAAGTGTAACGATTATTGAAAACTTTTTGACCAAGTAAAGAGTGAATAGTACTCGAATCATCTTCTAAAGAGTTAATGGTACTCGATTAATCTTCTAACTAAACATAAAACTAATACGTATCTCTAAGTGTAACGATTATTGAAAACTTCTTGACCAAGTAAAGAGTTTATTGTACTCGAATCATCTTCTAAAGAGTTAATGGTACTCGATTAATCTTCTAACTAAACATAAAACTAATCTGTATCTATAAGTGTAACGATTATTGAAAACTTGTTGTCCAAGTAAAGAGTTTATTGTACTCGAATCATCTTCTAAAGAGTTAATGGTACTCGATTAATCGACTAAATAAACATAAAACTAATCTGTATCTCTAAGTGTAACGATTATTGAAAACTAGTTGTCCAAATAAAGAGTTAATTGTACTCGAATCATCTTCTAAAGAGTTAATGTTACTCGATTAATCTTCTATCTTAATATAAAACTAATCTGTATCTCTAAGTGTAACGATTATTGAAAACTTGTTGTCCAAATAAAGAGTTAATTGTACTCGAATCATCTTCTAAAGAGTTAATGTTACTCGATTAATCTTCTATCTTAATATAAAACTAATCTGTATCTCTAAGTGTAACGATTATTGAAAACTTGTTGTCCAAGTAAAGAGTTAATTGTACTCGAATCATCTTCTAAAGAGTTAATGGTACTCGATTGATCATCTAAATAAACATAAAACTAATCTGTATCTCTAAGTGTAACGATTATTGAAAACTTGTTGTCCAAGTAAAGAGTTAATTGTACTCGAATCATCTTCTAAAGAGTTAATGGAACTCGATTAATCTTCTAAATAATCATAAAACTAATATGTATCTCTAAGTCTAACGATCATTGAAAACTTTTTGACCAAGTATAGAGTGAATAGTACTCGAAACATCTTCTAAAGAGTTAATGGTACTCGCTTAATCTTCTAACTAAACATAAAACTAATCCGTATCTCTAAGTGTAACGATTATTGAAAACTTGTTGTCCAAGTAAAGAGTTTATTGTACTCGAATCATCTTCTAAAGAGTTAATGGTACTCGATTAATCATATAACTAAACATAAAACTAATCCGTATCTCTAAGTGTAACGATTATTGAAAACTTGTTGTCCAAGTAAAGATTTAATTGTACTCGAATCATCTTCTAAAGAGTTAATGGTACTCGATTAATCTTCTAAATAAACATAAAACTAATCTGTATCTCTAAGTGTAACAATTATTGAAAACTTGTTGTCCAAAAAAAGAGTTAATTGTACTCGAATCATCTTCTAAAGAGTTAATGTTACTCGATTAATCTTCTATCTTAATATAAAACTAATCTGTATCTCTAAGTGTAACGATTATTGAAAACTTGTTGTCCAAGTAAAGAGTTAATTGTACTCGAATCATCTTCTAAAGAGTTAATGGTACTCGATTAATATTCTAAATAATCATAAAACTAATATGTATCTCTAAGTGTAACGATTATTGAAAACTTTTTGACCAAGTAAAGAGTGAATAGTACTCGAATCATCTTCTAAAGAGTTAATGGTACTCGATTAATCTTCTAACTAAACATAAAACTATTACGTATCTCTAAGTGTAACGATTATTGAAAACTTCTTGACCAAGTAAAGAGTTTATTGTACTCGAATCATCTTCTAAATAGTTAATGGTACTCGATTAATCTTCTAACTAAACATAAAACTAATCCATATCTCTAAGTGTAACGATTATTGAAAACTTGTTGTCCAAGTAAAGAGTTTATTGTACTCGAATCATCTTCTAAAGAGTTAATGGTACTCGATTAATCGACTAAATAAACATAAAACTAATCTGTATCTCTAAGTGTAACGATTATTGAAAACTAGCTGTCCAAATAAAGAGTTAATTGTACTCGAATCATCTTCTAAAGAGTTAATGTTACTCGATTAATCTTCTATCTTAATATAAAACTAATCTGTATCTCTAAGTGTAACGATTATTGAAAACTTGTTGTCCAAATAAAGAGTTAATTGTACTCGAATCATCTTCTAAAGAGTTAATGTTACTCGATTAATCTTCTAAATAATCATAAAACTAATATGTATCTCTAAGTGTAACGATTATTGAAAACTTGTTGTCCAAGTAAAGAGTTAATTGTACTCGAATCATCTTCTAAAGAGTTAATGGTACTCGAATAATCATCTAAATAAACATAAAACTAATCTGTATCTCTAAGTGTAACGATTATTGAAAACTTGTTGTCCAAGTAAAGAGTTAATTGTACTCGAATCATCTTCTAGAGAGTTAATGGTACTCGATTAATCTTCTAAATAATCATAAAACTAATATGTATCTCTAAGTGTAACGATTATTGAAAACTTTTTGACCAAGTAAAGAGTGAATAGTACTCGAATCATCTTCTAAAGAGTTAATGGTACTCGATTAATCTTCTAACTAAACATAAAACTAATCTGTATCTCTAAGTGTAACGATTATTGAAAACTTCTTGACCAAGTAAAGAGTTTATTGTACTCGAATCATCTTCTAAAGAGTTAATGGTACTCGATTAATCATCTAACTAAACATAAAACTAATCCGTATATCTAAGTGTAACGATTATTGAAAACTTGTTGTCCAAGTAAAGAGTTAATTGTACTCGAATCATCTTCTAAAGAGTTAATGGTACTCGATTAATCTTCTAAATAAACATAAAACTAATCTGTATCTCTAAGTGTAAAAATTATTGAAAACTTGTTGTCCAAATAAAGAGTTAATTGTACTCGAATCATCTTCTAAAGAGTTAATGTTACTCGATTAATCTTCTATCATAATATAAAACTAATCTGTATCTCTAAGTGTAACGATTATTGAAAACTTGTTGTCCAAGTAAAGAGTTAATTGTACTCGAATCATCTTCTAAAGAGTTAATGGTACTCGAATAATCATCTAAATAAACATAAAACTAATCTGTATCTCTATGTGTAACGATTATTGAAAACTTGTTGTCTAAGTAAAGAGTTAATTGTACTCGAATCATCTTCTAGAGAGTTAATGGTACTCGATTAATCTTCTAAATAATCATAAAACTAATATGTATCTCTAAGTGTAACGATTATTGAAAACTTGTTGTCCAAGTAAAGAGTTAATTGTACTCGAATCATCTTCTAAAGAGTTAATGGAACTCGATTAATCTTCTAAATAATCATAAAACTAATCTGTATCTCTAAGTGTAACGATTATTGAAAACTTTTTGACCAAGTAAAGAGTGAATAGTACTCGAAACATCTTCTAAAGAGTTAATGGTACTCGCTTAATCTTCTAACTAAACATAAAACTAATCCGTATCTCTAAGTGTAACGATTATTGACAACTTGTTGTCCAAGTAAAGAGTTAATTGTACTCGAATCATCTTCTAAGGAGTTAATGGTACTCGATTAATCTTCTAAATAAACATAAAACTAATCTGTATCTCTAAGTGTAACAATTTTTGAAAACTTGTTGTCCAAATAAAGAGTTAATTGTACTCGAATCATCTTCTAAAGAGTTAATGTTACTCGATTAATCTTCTATCTTAATATAAAACTAATCTGTATCTCTAAGTGTAACGATTATTGAAAACTTGTTGTCCAAGTAAAGAGTTAATTGTACTGGAATCATCTTCTAATGAGTTAATGGTACTCGATTAATCATCTAAATAAACATAAAACTAATCTGTATCTCTAAGTGTAACGATTATTGAAAACTTGTTGTCCAAGTAAAAAGTTAATTGTACTCGAATCATCTTCTAAAGAGTTAATGGAACTCGATTAATCTTCTAAATAATCATAAATCTAATATGTATCTCTAAGTGTAACGATTATTGAAAACTTTTTGACCAAGTAAAGAGTGAATAGTACTCGAAACATCTTCTAAAGAGTTAATGGTACTCGCTTAATCTTCTAACTACACATAAAACTAATCCGTATCTCTAAGTGTAACGATTATTGACAACTTGTTGTCCAAGTAAAGAGTTAATTGTACTCGAATCATCTTCTAAAGAGTTAATGGTACTCGATTAATCTTCTAAATAAACATAAAACTAATCTGTATCTCTAAGTGTAACAATTTTTGAAAACTTGTTGTCCAAATAAAGAGTTAATTGTACTCGAATCATCTTCTAAAGAGTTAATGTTACTCGATTAATCTTCTATCTTAATATAAAACTAATCTGTATCTCTAAGTGTAACGATTATTGAAAACTTATTGTCCAAGTAAAGAGTTAATTGTACTCGAATCATCTTCTAAAGAGTTAATGGTACTCGAATAATCATCTAAATAAACATAAAACTAATCTGTATCTCTAAGTGTAACGATTATTGAAAACTTGTTGTCTAAGTAAAGAGTTAATTGTACTCGAATCATCTTCTAGAGAGTTAATGGTACTCGATTAATCTTCTAAATAATCATAAAACTAATATGTATCTCTAAGTGTAACGATTATTGAAAACTTTTTGACCAAGTAAAGAGTGAATAGTACTCGAATCATCTTCTAAAGAGTTAATGGTACTCGATTAATCTTCTAACTAAACATAAAACTAATCTATATCTCTAAGTGTAACGATTATTGAAAACTTCTTGACCAAGTAAAGAGTTTATTGTACTCGAATCATCTTCTAAAGAGTTAATGGTACTCGATTAATCATCTAACTAAACATAAAACTAATCCGTATATCTAAGTGTAACGATTAGTGAAAACTTGTTGTCCAAGTAAAGAGTTAATTGTACTCGAATCATCTTCTAAAGAGTTAATGGTACTCGATTAATCTTATAAATAAACATAAAACTAATCTGTATCTCTAAGTGTAAAAATTATTGAAAACTTGTTGTCCAAATAAAGAGTTAATTGTACTCGAATCATCTTCTAAAGAGTTAATGTTACTCGATTAATCTTCTATCATAATATAAAACTAATCTGTATCTCTAAGTGTAACGATTATTGAAAACTTGTTGTCCAAGTAAAGAGTTAATTGTACTCGAATAATCTTCTAAAGAGTTAATGGTACTCGATTAATCATCTAAATAAACATAAAACTAATCTGTATCTCTAAGTGTAACGATTATTGAAAACTTGTTGTCCAAGTAAAGAGTTAATCGTACTCGAATCATATTCTAAAGAGTTAATGGTACTCGATTAATCTTCTAAATAAACATAAAACTAATCTGTATCTCTAAGTGTATCAATTATTGAAAACTTGTTGTCCAAATAAAGAGTTAATTGTACTCGAATCATCTTCTAAAGAGTTAATGTTACTCGATTAATCTTCTATCTTAATATAAAACTAATCTGTATCTCTAAGTGTAACGATTATTGAACACTTGTTGTCCAAGTAAAGAGTTAATTGTACTCGAATAATCTTCTAAAGAGTTAATGGTACTCGATTAATCATCTAAATAAACATAAAACTAATCTGTATCTCTAAGTGTAACGATTATTGAAAACTTGTTGTCCAAGTAAAGAGTTAATTGTACTCGAATCATATTCTAAAGAGTTAATGGTACTCGATTAATCTTCTAAATAAACATAAAACTAATCTGTATCTCTAAGTGTAACAATTATTGAAAACTTGTTGTCCAAATAAAGATTTAATTGTACTCGAATCATCTTCTAAAGAGTTAATGTTACTCGATTAATCTTCTATCTTAATATAAAACTAATCTGTATCTCTAAGTGTAACGATTATTGAACACTTGTTGTCCAAGTAAAGAGTTAATTGTACTCGAATCATCTTCTAAAGAGTTAATGGTACTCGAATAATCATCTAAATAAACATAAAACTAATCTGTATCTCTAAGTGTAACGATTATTGAAAACTTGTTGTCTAAGTAAAGAGT
Source organism: Scutellaria galericulata (assembly GCA_946896805.1). Taxonomy (NCBI): domain Eukaryota; kingdom Viridiplantae; phylum Streptophyta; class Magnoliopsida; order Lamiales; family Lamiaceae; genus Scutellaria; species Scutellaria galericulata. Next base: position 7,336,522 of record OX335792.1, on the reverse strand, counting down.
TAATTGTACTCGAATCATCTTCTAGAGAGTTAATGGTACTCGATTAATCTTCTAAATAATCATAAAACTAATATGTATCTATAAGTGTAACGATTATTGAAAACTTATTGTCCAAGTAAAGAGTTAATTGTACTCGAATCATCTTCTAAAGAGTTAATGGAACTCGATTAATCTTCTAAATAATCATAAAACTAATATGTATCTCTAAGTGTAACGATTATTGAAAACTTTTTGACCAAGTAAAGAGTGAATAGTACTCGAAACATCTTCTAAAGAGTTAATGGTACTCGCTTAATCTTCTAACTAAACATAAAACTAATCCGTATCTCTAAGTGTAACGATTATTGACAACTTGTTGTCCAAGTAAAGAGTTAATTGTACTCGAATCATCTTCTAAGGAGTTAATGGTACTCGATTAATCTTCTAAATAAACATAAAACTAATCTGTATCTCTAAGTGTAACAATTTTTGAAAACTTGTTGTCCAAATAAAGAGTTAATTGTACTCGAATCATCTTCTAAAGAGTTAATGGTACTCGAATAATCATCTAAATAAACATAAAACTAATCTGTATCTCTAAGTGTAACGATTATTGAAAACTTGTTGTCTAAGTAAAGAGTTAATTGTACTCGAATCATCTTCTAGAGAGTTAATGGTACTCGATTAATCTTCTAAATAATCATAAAACTAATATGTATCTCTAAGTGTAACGATTATTGAAAACTTGTTGTCCAAGTAAAGAGTTAATTGTACTCGAATCATCTTCTAAAGAGTTAATGGAACTCGATTAATCTTCTAAATAATCATAAAACTAATATGTATCTCTAAGTGTAACGATTATTGAAAACTTTTTTACCAAGTAAAGAGTGAATAGTACTCGAAACATCTTCTAAAGAGTTAATGGTACTCGCTTAATCTTCTAACTAAACATAAAACTAATCCGTATCTCTAAGTGTAACGATTATTGACAACTTGTTGTCCAAGTAAAGAGTTAATTATACTCGAATCATCTTCTAAGGAGTTAATGGTACTCGATTAATCTTCTAAATAAACATAAAACTAATCTGTATCTCTAAGTGTAACAATTTTTGAAAACTTGTTGTCCAAATAAAGAGTTAATTGTACTCGAATCATCTTCTAAAGAGTTAATGTTACTCGATTAATCTTCTATCTTAATATAAAACTAATCTGTATCTCTAAGTGTAACGATTATTGAAAACTTGTTGTCCAAGTAAAGAGTTAATTGTACTCAAATCATCTTCTAAAGAGTTAATGGTACTCGAATAATCATCTAAATAAACATAAAACTAATCTGTATCTCTAAGTGTAACGATTATTGAAAACTTGTTGTCTAAGTAAAGAGTTAATTGTACTCGAATCATCTTCTAGAGAGTTAATGGTACTCGATTAATCATCTAACTAAACATAAAACTAATCCGTATATCTAAGTGTAACGATTATTGAAAACTTGTTGTCCAAGTAAAGAGTTAATTGTACTCGAATCATCTTCTAAAGAGTTAATGGTACTCGATTAATCTTATAAATAAACATAAAACTAATCTGTATCTCTAGGTGTAAAAATTATTGAAAACTTGTTGTCCAAATAAAGAGTTAATTGTACTCGAATCATCTTCTAAAGAGTTAATGTTACTCGATTAATCTTCTATCATAATATAAAACTAATCTGTATCTCTAAGTGTAACGATTATTGAAAACTTGTTGTCCAAGTAAAGAGTTAATTGTACTCGAATAATCTTCTAAAGAGTTAATGGTACTCGATTAATCATCTTAATAAACATAAAACTAATATGTATCTCTAAGTGTAACGATTATTGAAAACTTGTTGTCCAAGTAAAGAGTTAATTGTACTCGAATCATATTCTAAAGAGTTAATGGTACTCGATTAATCTTCTAAATAAACATAAAACTAATCTGTATCTCTAAGTGTAACAATTATTGAAAACTTGTTGTCTAAATAAAGAGTTAATTGTACTCGAATCATCTTCTAAAGAGTTAATGTTACTCGATTAATCTTCTATCTTAATATAAAACTAATCTGTATCTCTAAGTGTAACGATTATTGAACACTTGTTGTCCAAGTAAAGAGTTAATTGTACTCGAATAATCTTCTAAAGGGTTAATGGTACTCGATTAATCATCTAAATAAACATAAAACTAATCTGTATCTCTAAGTGTAACGATTATTGAAAACTTGTTGTCCAAGTAAAGAGTTAATTGTACTCGAATCATATTCTAAAGAGTTAATGGTACTCGATTAATCTTCTAAATAAACATAAAACTAATATGTATCTCTAAGTGTAACAATTATTGAAAACTTGTTGTCCAAATAAAGAGTTAATTGTACTCGAATCATCTTCTAAAGAGTTAATGTTACTCGATTAATCTTCTATCTTAATATAAAACTAATCTGTATCTCTAAGTGTAACGATTATTGAACACTTGTTGTCCAAGTAAAGAGTTAATTGTACTCGAATCATCTTCTAAAGAGTTAATGGTACTCGAATAATCATCTAAATAAACATAAAACTAATCTGTATCTCTAAGTGTAACGATTATTGAAAACTTGTTGTCTAAGTGAAGAGTTAATTGTACTCGAATCATCTTCTAGAGAGTTAATGGTACTCGATTAATCTTCTAAATAATCATAAAACTAATATGTATCTCTAAGTGTAACGATTATTGAAAACTTTTTGACCAAGTAAAGAGTGAATAGTACTCGAATCATCTTCTAAAGAGTTAATGGTACTCGATTAATCTTCTAACTAAACATAAAACTAATCTGTATCTCTAAGTGTAACGATTATTGAAAACTTCTTGACCAAGTAAAGAGTTTATTGTACTCGAATCATCTTCTAAAGAGTTAATGGTACTCGATTAATCATCTAACTAAACATAAAACTAATCCGTATATCTAAGTGTAACGATTATTGAAAACTTGTTGTCCAAGTAAAGAGTTAATTGTACTCGAATCATCTTCTAAAGAGTTAATGGTACTCGATTAATCTTCTAAATAAACATAAAACTAATCTGTATCTCTAAGTGTAAAAATTATTGAAAACTTGTTGTCCAAATAAAGAGTTAATTGTACTCGAATCATCTTCTAAAGAGTTAATGTTACTCGATTAATCTTCTATCATAATATAAAACTAATCTGTATCTCTAAGTGTAACGATTATTGAAAACTTGTTGTCCAAGTAAAGAGTTAATTGTACTCGAATCATCTTCTAAAGAGTTAATGGTACTCGATTAATATTCTAAATAATCATAAAACTAATATGTATCTCTAAGTGTAACGATTATTGTATACTTGTTGTCCAAATGAAGAGTCAATTGTACTCAAATCATCTTCTAAAGAGTTAATGTTACTCGATTAATCTTCTATCATAATATAAAACTAATCTGTATCTCTAAGTGTAACGATTATTGAAAACTTGTTGTCCAAGTAAAGAGTTAATTGTACTCGAATAATCTTCTAAAGAGTTAATGGTACTCGATTAATCATCTAAATAAACATAAAACTAATCTGTATCTCTAAGTGTAACGATTATTGAAAACTTGTTGTCCAAGTAAAGAGTTAATTGTACTCGAATCATCTTCTAAAGAGTTAATGGAACTCGATTAATCTTCTAAATAATCATAAAACTAATATGTATCTCTAAGTGTAACGATTATTGAAAACTTTTTGACCAAGTAAAGAGTGAATAGTACTCGAAACATCTTCTAAAGAGTTAATGGTACTCGCTTAATCTTCTAACTAAACATAAAACTAATCCGTATCTCTAAGTGTAACGATTATTGACAACTTGTTGTCCAAGTAAAGAGTTAATTGTACTCGAATCATCTTCTAAGGAGTTAATGGTACTCGATTAATCTTCTAAATAAACATAAAACTAATCTGTATCTCTAAGTGTAACAATTTTTGAAAACTTGTTGTCCAAATAAAGAGTTAATTGTACTCGAATCATCTTCTAAAGAGTTAATGTTACTCGATTAATCTTCTATCTTAATATAAAACTAATCTGTATCTCTAAGTGTAACGATTATTGAAAACTTGTTGTCCAAGTAAAGAGTTAATTGTACTCGAATCATCTTCTAAAGAGTTAATGGTACTCGAATAATCATCTAAATAAACATAAAACTAATCTGTATCTCTAAGTGTAACGATTATTGAAAACTTGTTGTCTAAGTAAAGAGTTAATTGTACTAGAATCATCTTCTAGAGAGTTAATGGTACTCGATTAATCTTCTAAATAATCATAAAACTAATATGTATCTCTAAGTGTAACGATTATTGAAAACTTTTTGACCAAGTAAAGAGTGAATAGTACTCGAAACATCTTCTAAAGAGTTAATGGTACTCGCTTAATCTTCTAACTAAACATAAAACTAATCCGTATCTCTAAGTGTAACGATTATTGACAACTTGTTGTCCAAGTAAAGAGTTAATTGTACTCGAATCATCTTCTAAGGAGTTAATGGTACACGATTAATCTTCTAAATAAACATAAAACTAATCTGTATCTCTAAGTGTAACAATTTTTGAAAACTTGTTGTCCAAATAAAGAGTTAATTGTACTCGAATCATCTTCTAAAGAGTTAATGTTACTCGATTAATCTTCTATCTTAATATAAAACTAATCTGTATCTCTAAGTGTAACGATTATTGAAAACTTGTTGTCCAAGTAAAGAGTTAATTGTACTCGAATCATCTTCTAAAGAGTTAATGGTACTCGAATAATCATCTAAATAAACATAAAACTAATCTGTATCTCTAAGTGTAACGATTATTGAAAACTTGTTGTCTAAGTAAAGAGTTAATTGTACTAGAATCATCTTCTAGAGAGTTAATGGTACTCGATTAATCTTCTAAATAATCATAAAACTAATCTGTATCTCTAAGTGTAACGATTATTGAAAACTTCTTGACCAAGTAAAGAGTTTATTGTACTCGAATCATCTTCTAAAGAGTTAATGGTACTCGATTAATCATGTAACTAAACATAAAACTAATCCGTATATCTAAGTGTAACGATTATTGAAAACTTGTTGTCCAAGTAAAGAGTTAATTGTACTCGAATCATCTTCTAAAGAGTTAATTGTACTCGATTAATCTTATAAATAAACATAAAACTAATCTGTATCTCTAAGTGTAACGATTATTGAAAACTTGTTGTCCAAGTAAAGAGTTAATTGTACTCAAATCATCTTCTAAAGAGTTAATGGTACTCGAATAATCATCTAAATAAACATAAAACTAATCTGTATCTCTAAGTGTAACGATTATTGAAAACTTGTTGTCCAAGTAAAGAGTTAATTGTACTCGAATAATCTTCTAAAGAGTTAATGGTACTCGATTAATCATCTAAATAAACATAAAACTAATCTGTATCTCTAAGTGTAACGATTATTGAAAACTTCTTGACCAAGTAAAGAGTTTATTGTACTCGAATCATCTTCTAAAGAGTTAATGGTACTCGATTAATCTTATAAATAAACATAAAACTAATCTGTATCTCTAGGTGTAAAAATTATTGAAAACTTGTTGTCCAAATAAAGAGTTAATTGTACTCGAATCATCTTCTAAAGAGTTAATGTTACTCGATTAATCTTCTATCATAATATAAAACTAATCTGTATCTCTAAGTGTAACGATTATTGAAAACTTGTTGTCCAAGTAAAGAGTTAATTGTACTCGAATAATCTTCTAAAGAGTTAATGGTACTCGATTAATCATCTTAATAAACATAAAACTAATCTGTATCTCTAAGTGTAACGATTATTGAAAACTTGTTGTCCAAGTAAAGAGTTAATTGTACTCGAATCATATTCTAAAGAGTTAATGGTACTCGATTAATCTTCTAAATAAACATAAAACTAATCTGTATCTCTAAGTGTAACAATTATTGAAAACTTGTTGTCCAAATAAAGAGTTAATTGTACTCGAATCATCTTCTAAAGAGTTAATGTTACTCGATTAATCTTCTATCTTAATATAAAACTAATCTGTATCTCTAAGTGTAACGATTATTGAACACTTGTTGTCCAAGTAAAGAGTTAATTGTACTCGAATAATCTTCTAAAGAGTTAATGGTACTCGAATAATCATCTAAATAAACATAAAACTAATCTGTATCTCTAAGTGTAACGATTATTGAAAACTTGTTGTCTAAGTGAAGAGTTAATTGTACTCGAATCATCTTCTAGAGAGTTAATGGTACTCGATTAATCTTCTAAATAATCATAAAACTAATATGTATCTCTAAGTGTAACGATTATTGAAAACTTTTTGACCAAGTAAAGAGTGAATAGTACTCGAATCATCTTCTAAAGAGTTAATGGTACTCGATTAATCTTCTAACTAAACATAAAACTAATCTGTATCTCTAAGTGTAACGATTATTGAAAACTTCTTGACCAAGTAAAGAGTTTATTGTACTCGAATCATCTTCTAAAGAGTTAATGGTACTCGATTAATCATCTAACTAAACATAAAACTAATCCGTATATCTAAGTGTAACGATTATTGAAAACTTGTTGTCCAAGTAAAGAGTTAATTGTACTCGAATCATCTTCTAAAGAGTTAATGGTACTCGATTAATCTTCTAAATAAACATAAAACTAATCTGTATCTCTAAGTGTAAAAATTATTGAAAACTTGTTGTCCAAATAAAGAGTTAATTGTACTCGAATCATCTTCTAAAGAGTTAATGTTACTCGATTAATCTTCTATCATAATATAAAACTAATCTGTATCTCTAAGTGTAACGATTATTGAAAACTTGTTGTCCAAGTAAAGAGTTAATTGTACTCGAATAATCTTCTAAAGAGTTAATGGTACTCGATTAATCATCTAAATAAACATAAAACTAATCTGTATCTCTAAGTGTAACGATTATTGAAAACTTGTTGTCCAAGTAAAGAGTTAATTGTACTCGAATCATCTTCTAAAGAGTTAATGGTACTCGATTAATATTCTAAATAATCATAAAACTAATATGTATCTCTAAGTGTAACGATTATTGTATACTTGTTGTCCAAATGAAGAGTTAATTGTACTCAAATCATCTTCTAAAGAGTTAATGTTACTCGATTAATCTTCTATCATAATATAAAACTAATCTGTATCTCTAAGTGTAACGATTATTGAAAACTTGTTGTCCAAGTAAAGAGTTAATTGTACTCGAATAATCTTCTAAAGAGTTAATGGTACTCGATTAATCATCTAAATAAACATAAAACTAATCTGTATCTCTAAGTGTAACGATTATTGAAAACTTGTTGTCCAAGTAAAGAGTTAATTGTACTCGAATCATCTTCTAAAGAGTTAATGGAACTCGATTAATCTTCTAAATAATCATAAAACTAATATGTATCTCTAAGTGTAACGATTATTGAAAACTTTTTGACCAAGTAAAGAGTGAATAGTACTCGAAACATCTTCTAAAGAGTTAATGGTACTCCCTTAATCTTCTAACTAAACATAAAACTAATCCGTATCTCTAAGTGTAATGATTATTGACAACTTGTTGTCCAAGTAAAGAGTTAATTGTACTCGAATCATCTTCTAAGGAGTTAATGGTACTCGATTAATCTTCTAAATAAACATAAAACTAATCTGTATCTCTAAGTGTAACAATTTTTGAAAACTTGTTGTCCAAATAAAGAGTTAATTGTACTCGAATCATCTTCTAAAGAGTTAATGTTACTCGATTAATCTTCTATCTTAATATAAAACTAATCTGTATCTCTAAGTGTAACGATTATTGAAAACTTGTTGTCCAAGTAAAGAGTTAATTGTACTCGAATCATCTTCTAAAGAGTTAATGGTACTCGAATAATCATCTAAATAAACATAAAACTAATCTGTATCTCTAAGTGTAACGATTATTGAAAACTTGTTGTCTAAGTAAAGAGTTAATTGTACTAGAATCATCTTCTAGAGAGTTAATGGTACTCGATTAATCTTCTAAATAATCATAAAACTAATATGTATCTCTAAGTGTAACGATTATTGAAAACTTTTTGACCAAGTAAAGAGTGAATAGTACTCGAATCATCTTCTAAAGAGTTAATGGTACTCGATTAATCTTCTAACTAAACATAAAACTAATCTGTATCTCTAAGTGTAACGATTATTGAAAACTTCTTGACCAAGTAAAGAGTTTATTGTACTCGAATCATCTTCTAAAGAGTTAATGGTACTCGATTAATCATGTAACTAAACATAAAACTAATCCGTATATCTAAGTGTAACGATTATTGAAAACTTGTTGTCCAAGTAAAGAGTTAATTGTACTCGAATAATCTTCTAAAGAGTTAATGGTACTCGATTAATCATCTAAATAAACATAAAACTAATCTGTATCTCTAAGTGTAACGATTATTGAAAACTTGTTGTCCAAGTAAAGAGTTAATTGTACTCGAATCATCTTCTAAAGAGTTAATGGTACTCGATTAATATTCTAAATAATCATAAAACTAATATGTATCTCTAAGTGTAACGATTATTGTATACTTGTTGTCCAAATGAAGAGTTAATTGTACTCAAATCATCTTCTAAAGAGTTAATGTTACTCGATTAATCTTCTATCATAATATAAAACTAATCTGTATCTCTAAGTGTAACGATTATTGAAAACTTGTTGTCCAAGTAAAGAGTTAATTGTACTCGAATAATCTTCTAAAGAGTTAATGGTACTCGATTAATCATCTAAATAAACATAAAACTAATCTGTATCTCTAAGTGTAACGATTATTGAAAACTTGTTGTCCAAGTAAAGAGTTAATTGTACTCGAATCATCTTCTAAAGAGTTAATGGAACTCGATTAATCTTCTAAATAATCATAAAACTAATATGTATCTCTAAGTGTAACGATTATTGAAAACTTTTTGACCAAGTAAAGAGTGAATAGTACTCGAAACATCTTCTAAAGAGTTAATGGTACTCCCTTAATCTTCTAACTAAACATAAAACTAATCCGTATCTCTAAGTGTAATGATTATTGACAACTTGTTGTCCAAGTAAAGAGTTAATTGTACTAGTTTTATATTAAGATAGAAGATTAATCGAGTAACATTAACTCTTTAGAAGATGATTCGAGTACAATTAACTCTTTATTTGGACAACTAGTTTTCAATAATCGTTACACTTAGAGATACAGATTAGTTTTATGTTTATTTAGTCGATTAATCGAGTACCATTAACTCTTTAGAAGATGATTCGAGTACAATAAACTCTTTACTTGGTCAAGAAGTTTTCAATAATCGTTACACTTAGAGATACAGATTAGTTTTATGTTTAGTTAGAAGATTAATCGAGTACCATTAACTCTTTAGAAGATGATTCGAGTACAATAAACTCTTTACTTGGTCAAGAAGTTTTCAATAATCGTTACACTTAGAGATACGTATTAGTTTTATGTTTAGTTAGAAGATTAATCGAGTACCATTAACTCTTTAGAAGATGATTCGAGTACTATTCACTCTTTACTTGGTCAAAAAGTTTTCAATAATCGTTACACTTAGAGATACATATTAGTTTTATGATTATTTAGAATATTAATCGAGTACCATTAACTCTTTAGAAGATGATTCGAGTACAATTAACTCTTTACTTGGACAACAAGTTTTCAATAATCGTTACACTTAGAGATACAGATTAGTTTTATATTAAGATAGAAGATTAATCGAGTAACATTAACTCTTTAGAAGATGATTCGAGTACAATTAACTCTTTTTTTGGACAACAAGTTTTCAATAATTGTTACACTTAGAGATACAGATTAGTTTTATGTTTATTTAGAAGATTAATCGAGTACCATTAACTCTTTAGAAGATGATTCGAGTACAATTAAATCTTTACTTGGACAACAAGTTTTCAATAATCGTTACACTTAGAGATACGGATTAGTTTTATGTTTAGTTATATGATTAATCGAGTACCATTAACTCTTTAGAAGATGATTCGAGTACAATAAACTCTTTACTTGGACAACAAGTTTTCAATAATCGTTACACTTAGAGATACGGATTAGTTTTATGTTTAGTTAGAAGATTAAGCGAGTACCATTAACTCTTTAGAAGAGGTTTCGAGTACTATTCACTCTTTACTTGGTCAAAAAGTTTTCAATGATCGTTAGACTTAGAGATACATATTAGTTTTATGATTATTTAAAAGATTAACCGAGTTCCATTAACTCTTTAGAAGATGATTCGAGTACAATTAACTCTTTACTTGGACAACAAGTTTTCAATAATCGTTACAATTAGAGATACGGATTAGTTTTATGTTTAGTTAGAAGATTAATCGAGTACCATTAACTCTTTAGAAGATGATTCGAGTAAAATTAACTCTTTACTTGGACAACAAGTGGTCAATAATCGTTACACTTAGAGATACGGATTAGTTTTATGTTTAGTTAGAAGATTAAGCGAGTACCATTAACTCTTTAGAAGATGATTCGAGTACTATTCACTCTTTACTTGGTCAAAAAGTTTTCAATAATCGTTGCACTTAGAGATACATATTAGTTTTATGATTATTTAGAATATTAATCGAGTACCATTAACTCTTTAGAAGATGATTCGAGTACAATTAACTCTTTACTTGGACAACAAGTTTTCAATAATCGTTACACTTAGAGATACAGATTAGTTTTATATTAAGATAGAAGATTAATCGAGTAACATTAACTCTTTAGAAGATGATTCGAGTACAATTAACTCTTTTTTTGGACAACAAGTTTTCAATAATTGTTACACTTAGAGATACAGATTAGTTTTATGTTTATTTAGAAGATTAATCGAGTACCATTAACTCTTTAGAAGATGATTCGAGTACAATTAACTCTTTACTTGGACAACAAGTTTTCAATAATCGTTACACTTAGAGATACGGATTAGTTTTATGTTTAGTTATATGATTAATCGAGTACCATTAACTCTTTAGAAGATGATTCGAGTACAATAAACTCTTTACTTGGACAACAAGTTTTCAATTAGCGTTACACTTAGAGATACGGATTAGTTTTATGTTTAGTTAGAAGATTAATCGAGTACCATTAACTCTTTAGAAGATGATTCGAGTACAATAAACTCTTTACTTGGTCAAGAAGTTTTCAATAATCGTTACACTTAGAGATACGTATTAGTTTTATGTTTAGTTAGAAGATTAATCGAGTACCATTAACTCTTTAGAAGATGATTCGAGTACTATTCACTCTTTACTTGGTCAAAAAGTTTTCAATAATCGTTACACTTAGAGATACATATTAGTTTTATGATTATTTAGAATATTAATCGAGTACCATTAACTCTTTAGAAGATGATTCGAGTACAATTAACACTTTACTTGGACAACAAGTTTTCAATAATCGTTACACTTAGAGATACAGATTAGTTTTATATTAAGATAGAAGATTAATCGAGTAACATTAACTCTTTAGAAGATGATTCGAGTACAATTAACTCTTTATTTGGACAACAAGTTTTCAATAATTGTTACACTTAGAGATACAGATTAGTTTTATGTTTATTTAGAAGATTAATCGAGTACCATTAACTCTTTAGAAGATGATTCGAGTACAATTAACTCTTTACTTGGACAACAAGTTTTCAATAATCGTTACACTTAGAGATACGGATTAGTTTTATGTTTAGTTATATGATTAATCGAGTACCATTAACTCTTTAGAAGATGATTCGAGTACAATAAACTCTTTACTTGGTCAAGAAGTTTTCAATAATCGTTACACTTAGAGATACGGATTAGTTTTATGTTTAGTTAGAAGATTAAGCGAGTACCATTAACTCTTTAGAACATGATTCGAGTACTATTCACTCTTTACTTAGTCAAAAAGTTTTCAATAATCGTTACACTTAGAGATACATATTAGTTTTATGATTATTTAGATGATTAATCGAGTACCATTAACTCTCTAGAAGATGATTCGAGTACAATTAACTCTTTACTTAGACAACAAGTTTTCAATAATCGTTACACTTAGAGATACATATTAGTTTTATGTTTATTTAGATGATTATTCGAGTACCATTAACTCTTTAGAAGATGATTCGAGTACAATTAACTCTTTACTTGGACAACAAGTTTTCAATAATCGTTACACTTAGAGATACAGATTAGTTTTATATTAAGATAGAAGATTAATCGAGTAACATTAACTCTTTAGAAGATGATTCGAGTACAATTAACTCTTTATTTGGACAACAAGTTTTCAATAATTGTTACACTTAGAGATACAAATTAGTTTTATGTTTATTTAGAAGATTAATCGAGTACCATTAACTCTTTAGAAGATGATTCGAGTAAAATTAACTCTTTACTTGGACAACAAGTTGTCAATAATCGTTACACTTAGAGATACGGATTAGTTTTATGTTTAGTTAGAAGATTAAGTGAGTACCATTAACTCTTTAGAAGATGATTCGAGTACTATTCACTCTTTACTTGGTCAAAAAGTTTTCAATAATCGTTGCACTTAGAGATACATATTAGTTTTATGATTATTTAGAAGATTAATCGAGTACCATTAACTCTTTAGAAGATGATTCGAGTACAATTAACTCTTTACTTGGACAACAAGTTTTCAATAATCGTTACACTTAGAGATACAGATTAGTTTTATATTAAGATAGAAGATTAATCGAGTAACATTAACTCTTTAGAAGATGATTCGAGTACAATTAACTCTTTTTTTGGACAACAAGTTTTCAATAATTGTTACACTTAGAGATACAGATTAGTTTTATGTTTATTTAGAAGATTAATCGAGTACCATTAACTCTTTAGAAGATGATTCGAGTACAATTAACTCTTTACTTGGACAACAAGTTTTCAATAATCGTTACACTTAGAGATACGGATTAGTTTTATGTTTAGTTATATGATTAATCGAGTACCATTAACTCTTTAGAAGATGATTCGAGTACAATAAACTCTTTACTTGGACAACAAGTTTTCAATTAGCGTTACACTTAGAGATACGGATTAGTTTTATGTTTAGTTAGAAGATTAATCGAGTACCATTAACTCTTTAGAAGATGATTCGAGTACAATAAACTCTTTACTTGGTCAAGAAGTTTTCAATAATCGTTACACTTAGAGATACGTATTAGTTTTATGTTTAGTTAGAAGATTAATCGAGTACCATTAACTCTTTAGAAGATGATTCGAGTACTATTCACTCTTTACTTGGTCAAAAAGTTTTCAATAATCGTTACACTTAGAGATACATATTAGTTTTATGATTATTTAGAATATTAATCGAGTACCATTAACTCTTTAGAAGATGATTCGAGTACAATTAACACTTTACTTGGACAACAAGTTTTCAATAATCGTTACACTTAGAGATACAGATTAGTTTTATATTAAGATAGAAGATTAATCGAGTAACATTAACTCTTTAGAAGATGATTCGAGTACAATTAACTCTTTATTTGGACAACAAGTTTTCAATAATTGTTACACTTAGAGATACAGATTAGTTTTATGTTTATTTAGAAGATTAATCGAGTACCATTAACTCTTTAGAAGATGATTCGAGTACAATTAACTCTTTACTTGGACAACAAGTTTTCAATAATCGTTACACATAGAGATACGGATTAGTTTTATGTTTAGTTATATGATTAATCGAGTACCATTAACTCTTTAGAAGATGATTCGAGTACAATAAACTCTTTACTTGGTCAAGAAGTTTTCAATAATCGTTACACTTAGAGATACGGATTAGTTTTATGTTTAGTTAGAAGATTAAGCGAGTACCATTAACTCTTTAGAACATGATTCGAGTACTATTCACTCTTTACTTAGTCAAAAAGTTTTCAATAATCGTTACACTTAGAGATACATATTAGTTTTATGATTATTTAGATGATTAATCGAGTACCATTAACTCTCTAGAAGATGATTCGAGTACAATTAACTCTTTACTTAGACAACAAGTTTTCAATAATCGTTACACTTAGAGATACATATTAGTTTTATGTTTATTTAGATGATTATTCGAGTACCATTAACTCTTTAGAAGATGATTCGAGTACAATTAACTCTTTACTTGGACAACAAGTTTTCAATAATCGTTACACTTAGAGATACAGATTAGTTTTATATTAAGATAGAAGATTAATCGAGTAACATTAACTCTTTAGAAGATGATTCGAGTACAATTAACTCTTTATTTGGACAACAAGTTTTCAATAATTGTTACACTTAGAGATACAAATTAGTTTTATGTTTATTTAGAAGATTAATCGAGTACCATTAACTCTTTAGAAGATGATTCGAGTAAAATTAACTCTTTACTTGGACAACAAGTTGTCAATAATCGTTACACTTAGAGATACGGATTAGTTTTATGTTTAGTTAGAAGATTAAGTGAGTACCATTAACTCTTTAGAAGATGATTCGAGTACTATTCACTCTTTACTTGGTCAAAAAGTTTTCAATAATCGTTGCACTTAGAGATACATATTAGTTTTATGATTATTTAGAAGATTAATCGAGTACCATTAACTCTTTAGAAGATGATTCGAGTACAATTAACTCTTTACTTGGACAACAAGTTTTCAATAATCGTTACACTTAGAGATACAGATTAGTTTTATGTTTATTTAGATGATTAATCGAGTACCATTAACTCTTTAGAAGATGATTCGAGTACAATTAACTCTTTACTTAGACATCAAGTTTTCAATAATCGTTACACTTAGAGATACGGATTAGTTTTATGTTTAGTTAGATGATTAATCGAGTACCATTAACTCTTTAGAAGATGATTCGAGTACAATAAACTCTTTACTTGGTCAAGAAGTTTTCAATAATCGTTACACTTAGAGATACGGATTAGTTTTATGTTTAGTTAGAAGATGAAGCGAGTACCATTAACTCTTTAGAACATGATTCGAGTACTATTCACTCTTTACTTGGTCAAAAAGTTTTCAATAATCGTTACACTTAGAGATACATATTAGTTTTATGATTATTTAGAAGATTAATCGAGTACCATTAAATCTTTAGAAGATGATTCGAGTACAATTAACTCTTAACTTAGACAACAAGTTTTCAATAATCATTACACTTAGAGATACAGATTAGTTTTATGTTTATTTAGATGATTATTCGAGTACCATTAACTCTTTAGAAGATGATTCGAGTACAATTAACTCTTTACTTGGACAACAAGTTTTCAATAATCGTTACACTTAGAGATACAGATTAGTTTTATATGAAGATAGAAGATTAATCGAGTAACATTAACTCTTTAGAAGATGATTCGAGTACAATTAACTCTTTATTTGGACAACAAGTTTTCAATAATTGTTACACTTAGAGATACAGATTAGTTTTATGTTTATTTAGAAGATTAATCGAGTACCATTAACTCTTTAGAAGATAATTCGAGTAAAATTAACTCTTTACTTGGACAACAAGTTGTTAATAATCGTTACACTTAGAGATACGGATTAGTTTTATGTTAAGTTAGAAGATTAAGCGAGTACCATTAACTCTTTAGAAGATGATTCGAGTACTATTCACTCTTTACTTGGTCAAAAAGTTTTAAATAATCGTTACACTTAGAGATACATATTAGTTTTATGATTATTTAGAAGATTAATCGAGTACCATTAACTCTTTAGAAGATGATTCGAGTACAATTAACTCTTTACTTGGACAACAAGTTTTCAATAATCGTTACACTTAGAGATACAGATTAGTTTTATGTTTATTTAGATGATTAATCGCGTACCATTAACTCTTTAGAAGATGATTCGAGTACAATTAACTCTTTATTTGGACAACAAGTTTTCAATAATTGTTACACTTAGAGATACAGATTAGTTTTATGTTTATTTAGAAGATTAATCGAGTACCATTAACTCTTTAGAAGATGATTCGAGTACAATTAACTCTTTACTTGGACAACAAGTTGTCAATAATCGTTACACTTAGAGATACGGATTAGTTTTATGTTTAGTTAGAAGATTAAGCGAGTACCATTAACTCTTTAGAAGATGTTTCGAGTACTATTCACTCTTTACTTGGTCAAAAAGTTTTCAATAATCGTTAGACTTAGAGATACATATTAGTTTTATGATTATTTAGAAGATTAATCGAGTTCCATTAACTCTTTAGAAGATGATTCGAGTACAATTAACTCTTTACTTGGACAACAAGTTTTCAATAATCGTTACACTTAGAGATACAGATTAGTTTTATGTTTATTTAGATGATTAATCGAGTACCATTAACTCTTTAGAAGATGATTCGAGTACAATTAACTCTTTACTTGGACAACAAGTTTTCAATAATCGTTACACTTAGAGATACAGATTAGTTTTATATTAAGATAGAAGATTAATCGAGTAACATTAACTCTTTAGAAGATGATTCGAGTACAATTAACTCTTTATTTGGACAACAAGTTTTCAATAATCGTTACACTTAGAGATACAGATTAGTTTTATGTTTATTTAGTCGATTAATCGAGTACCATTAACTCTTTAGAAGATGATTCGAGTACAATAAACTCTTTACTTGGACAACAAGTTTTCAATAATCATTACACTTAGAGATACGGATTAGTTTTATGTTTAGTTAGAAGATTAATCGAGTACCATTAACTCTTTAGAAGATGATTCGAGTACAATAAACTCTTTACTTGGTCAAGAAGTTTTCAATAATCGTTACACTTAGAGATACGTATTAGTTTTATGTTTAGTTAGAAGATTAATCGAGTACCATTAACTCTTTAGAAGATGATTCGAGTATTATTCACTCTTTACTTGGACAAAAATTTTTCAATAATCGTTACACTTAGAGATACATATTAGTTTTATGATTATTTAGAATATTAATCGAGTACCATTAACTCTTTAGAAGATGATTCGAGTACAATTAACTCTTTACTTGGACAACAAGTTTTCAATAATCGTTACACTTAGAGATACAGATTAGTTTTATATTAACATAGAAGATTAATCGAGTAACATTAACTCTTTAGAAGATGATTCGAGTATAATTAACTCTTTATTTGGACAACAAGTTTTCAATAATTGTTACACTTAGAGATACAGATTAGTTTTAGATTTATTTAGAAGATTAATCGAGTACCATTAACTCTTTAGAAGATGATTCGAGTACAATTAACTCTTTACTTGGACAACAAGTTTTCAATAATCGTTACACTTAGAGATACGGATTAGTTTTATGTTTAGTTAGATGATTAATCGAGTACCATTAACTCTTTAGAAGATGATTCGAGTACAATAAACTCTTTACTTGGTCAAGAAGTTTTCAATAATCGTTACACTTAGAGATACGGATTAGTTTTATGTTTAGTTATATGATTAATCGAGTACCATTAACTCTTTAGAAGATGATTCGAGTACAATAAACTCTTTACTTGGTCAAGAAGTTTTCAATAATCGTTACACTTAGAGATACGGATTAGTTTTATGTTTAGTTAGAAGATTAAGCGAGTACCATTAACTCTTTAGAACATGATTCGAGTACTATTCACTCTATACTTAGTCAAAAAGTTTTCAATAATCGTTACACTTAGAGATACATATTAGTTTTATGATTATTTAGATGATTAATCGAGTACCATTAACTCTCTAGAAGATGATTCGAGTACAATTAACTCTTTACTTAGACAACAAGTTTTCAATAATCGTTACACTTAGAGATACATATTAGTTTTATGTTTATTTAGATGATTATTCGAGTACCATTAACTCTTTAGAAGATGATTCGAGTACAATTAACTCTTTACTTGGACAACAAGTTTTCAATAATCGTTACACTTAGAGATACAGATTAGTTTTATATTAAGATAGAAGATTAATCGAGTAACATTAACTCTTTAGAAGATGATTCGAGTACAATTAACTCTTTATTTGGACAACAAGTTTTCAATAATTGTTACACTTAGAGATACAGATTAGTTTTTTGTTTATTTAGAAGATTAATCGAGTACCATTAACTCTTTAGAAGATGATTCGAGTACAATTAACTCTTTACTTGGACAACAAGTTGTCAATAATCGTTACACTTAGAGATACGGATTAGTTTTATGTTTAGTTAGAAGATTAAGCGAGTACCATTAACTCTTTAGAAGATGTTTCGAGTACTATTCACTCTTTACTTGGTCAAAAAGTTTTCAATAATCGTTACACTTAGAGATACATATTAGTTTTATGATTATTTAGAATATTAATCGAGTACCATTAACTCTCTAGAAGATGATTCGAGTACAATTAACTCTTTACTTAGACAACAAGTTTTCAATAATCGTTACACTTAGAGATACAGATTAGTTTTATGTTTATTTAGATGATTAATCGAGTACCATTAACTCTTTAAAAGATGATTCGAGTACAATTAACTCTTTACTTGGACAACAAGTTGTCAATAATCGTTACACTTAGAGATACGGATTAGTTTTATGTTTAGTTAGAAGATTAAGCGAGTACCATTAACTCTTTAGAAGATGTTACGAGTACTATTCACTCTTTACTTGGTCAAAAAGTTTTCAATAATCGTTAGACTTAGAGATACATATTAGTTTTATGATTATTTAGAAGATTAATCGAGTACCATTAACTCTCTAGAAGATGATTCGAGTACAATTAACTCTTTACTTGGACAACAAGTTTTCAATAATCGTTACACTTAGAGATACAGATTAGTTTTATGTTTATTTAGATGATTAATCGAGTACCATTAACTCTTTAGAAGATGATTCGAGTACAATTAACTCTTTACTTAGACATCAAGTTTTCAATAATCGTTACACTTAGAGATACGGATTAGTTTTATGTTTAGTTAGATGATTAATCGAGTACCATTAACTCTTTAGAAGATGATTTGAGTACAATAAACTCTTTACTTGGTCAAGAAGTTTTCAATAATCGTTACACTTAGAGATACGGATTAGTTTTATGTTTAGTTAGAAGATGAAGCGAGTACCATTAACTCTTTAGAACATGATTCGAGTACTATTCACTCTTTACTTGGTCAAAAAGTTTTCAATAATCGTTACACTTAGAGATACATATTAGTTTTATGATTATTTAGAAGATTAATCGAGTACCATTAAATCTTTAGAAGATGATTCGAGTACAATTAACTCTTTACTTAGACAACAAGTTTTCAATAATCATTACACTTAGAGATACAGATTAGTTTTATGTTTATTTAGATGATTATTCGAGTACCATTAACTCTTTAGAAGATGATTCGAGTACAATTAACTCTTTACTTGGACAACAAGTTTTCAATAATCGTTACACTTAGAGATACAGATTAGTTTTATATGAAGATAGAAGATTAATCGAGTAACATTAACTCTTTAGAAGATGATTCGAGTACAATTAACTCTTTATTTGGACAACAAGTTTTCAATAATTGTTACACTTAGAGATACAGATTAGTTTTATGTTTATTTAGAAGATTAATCGAGTACCATTAACTCTTTAGAAGATAATTCGAGTAAAATTAACTCTTTACTTGGACAACAAGTTGTTAATAATCGTTACACTTAGAGATACGGATTAGTTTTATGTTAAGTTAGAAGATTAAGCGAGTACCATTAACTCTTTAGAAGATGATTCGAGTACTATTCACTCTTTACTTGGTCAAAAAGTTTTAAATAATCGTTACACTTAGAGATACATATTAGTTTTATGATTATTTAGAAGATTAATCGAGTACCATTAACTCTTTAGAAGATGATTCGAGTACAATTAACTCTTTACTTGGACAACAAGTTTTCAATAATCGTTACACTTAGAGATACAGATTAGTTTTATGTTTCTTTAGATGATTAATCGCGTACCATTAACTCTTTAGAAGATGATTCGAGTACAATTAACTCTTTATTTGGACAACAAGTTTTCAATAATTGTTACACTTAGAGATACAGATTAGTTTTATGTTTATTTAGAAGATTAATCGAGTACCATTAACTCTGTAGAAGATGATTCGAGTACAATTAACTCTTTACTTGGACAACAAGTTGTCAATAATCGTTACACTTAGAGATACGGATTAGTTTTATGTTTAGTTAGAAGATTAAGCGAGTACCATTAACTCTTTAGAAGATGTTTCGAGTACTATTCACTCTTTACTTGGTCAAAAAGTTTTCAATAATCGTTAGACTTAGAGATACATATTAGTTTTATGATTATTTAGAAGATTAATCGAGTTCCATTAACTCTTTAGAAGATGATTCGAGTACAATTAACTCTTTACTTGGACAACAAGTTTTCAATAATCGTTACACTTAGAGATACAGATTAGTTTTATGTTTATTTAGATGATTAATCGAGTACCATTAACTCTTTAGAAGATGATTCGAGTACAATTAACTCTTTACTTGGACAACAAGTTTTCAATAATCGTTACACTTAGAGATACGGATTAGTTTTATGTTTAGTTAGATGATTAATCGAGTACCATTAACTCTTTAGAAGATGATTTGAGTACAATAAACTCTTTACTTGGTCAAGAAGTTTTCAATAATCGTTACACTTAGAGATACGGATTAGTTTTATGTTTAGTTAGAAGATGAAGCGAGTACCATTAACTCTTTAGAACATGATTCGAGTACTATTCACTCTTTACTTTGTCAAAAAGTTTTCAATAATCGTTACACTTAGAGATACATATTAGTTTTATGATTATTTAGAAGATTAATCGAGTACCATTAAATCTTTAGAAGATGATTCGAGTACAATTAACTCTTTACTTAGACAACAAGTTTTCAATAATCATTACACTTAGAGATACAGATTAGTTTTATGTTTATTTAGATGATTATTCGAGTACCATTAACTCTTTAGAAGATGATTCGAGTACAATTAACTCTTTACTTGGACAACAAGTTTTCAATAATCGTTACACTTAGAGATACAGATTAGTTTTATATGAAGATAGAAGATTAATCGAGTAACATTAACTCTTTAGAAGATGATTCGAGTACAATTAACTCTTTATTTGGACAACAAGTTTTCAATAATTGTTACACTTAGAGATACAGATTAGTTTTATGTTTATTTAGAAGATTAATCGAGTACCATTAACTCTTTAGAAGATAATTCGAGTAAAATTAACTCTTTACTTGGACAACAAGTTGTTAATAATCGTTACACTTAGAGATACGGATTAGTTTTATGTTAAGTTAGAAGATTAAGCGAGTACCATTAACTCTTTAGAAGATGATTCGAGTACTATTCACTCTTTACTTGGTCAAAAAGTTTTAAATAATCGTTACACTTAGAGATACATATTAGTTTTATGATTATTTAGAAGATTAATCGAGTACCATTAACTCTTTAGAAGATGATTCGAGTACAATTAACTCTTTACTTGGACAACAAGTTTTCAATAATCGTTACACTTAGAGATACAGATTAGTTTTATGTTTCTTTAGATGATTAATCGCGTACCATTAACTCTTTAGAAGATGATTCGAGTACAATTAACTCTTTATTTGGACAACAAGTTTTCAATAATTGTTACACTTAGAGATACAGATTAGTTTTATGTTTATTTAGAAGATTAATCGAGTACCATTAACTCTGTAGAAGATGATTCGAGTACAATTAACTCTTTACTTGGACAACAAGTTGTCAATAATCGTTACACTTAGAGATACGGATTAGTTTTATGTTTAGTTAGAAGATTAAGCGAGTACCATTAACTCTTTAGAAGATGTTTCGAGTACTATTCACTCTTTACTTGGTCAAAAAGTTTTCAATAATCGTTAGACTTAGAGATACATATTAGTTTTATGATTATTTAGAAGATTAATCGAGTACCATTAACTCTTTAGAAGATGATTCGAGTATAATAAACTCTTTACTTGGTCAAGAAGTTTTCAATAATCGTTACACTTAGAGATACGTATTAGTTTTATGTTTAGTTAGAAGATTAATCGAGTACCATTAACTCTTTAGAAGATGATTCGAGTACTATTCACTCTTTACTTCGACAACAAGTTTTCAATAATCGTTACACTTAGAGATACAGATTAGTTTTATGTTTATTTAGATGATTAATCGAGTACCATTAACTCTTTAGAAGATGATTCGAGTACAATTAACTCTTTACTTGGACAACAAGTTTTCAACAATCGTTACACTTAGAGATACAGATTAGTTTTTTATAAGATAGAAGATTAATCGAGTAACATTAACTCTTTAGAAGATGATTCGAGTACAATTAACTCTTTATTTGGACAACAAGTTTTCAATAATCGTTACACTTAGAGATACAGATTAGTTTTATGTTTATTTAGTCGATTAATCGAGTACCATTAACTCTTTAGAAGATGATTCGAGTACAATAAACTCTTTACTTGGACAACAAGTTTTCAATAATCGTTACACTTAGAGATACGGATTAGTTTTATGTTTAGTTAGAAGATTAATCGAGTACCATTAACTCTTTAAAAGATGATTCGAGTACAATAAACTCTTTACTTGGTCAAGAAGTTTTTAATAATCGTTACACTTAGAGATACGTATTAGTTTTATGTTTAGTTAGAAGATTAATCGAGTACCATTAACTCTTTAGAAGATGATTCGAGTACTATTCACTCTTTACTTGGTCAAAAAGTTTTCAATAATCGTTACACTTAGAGATACATATTAGTTTTATGATTATTTAGAATATTAATCGAGTACCATTAACTCTTTAGAAGATGATTCGAGTACAATTAACTCTTTACTTGGACAACAAGTTTTCAATAATCGTTACACTTAGAGATACAGATTAGTTTTATATTAACATAGAAGATTAATCGAGTAACATTAACTCTTTAGAAGATGATTCGAGTATAATTAACTCTTTATTTGGACAACAAGTTTTCAATAATTGTTACACTTAGAGATACAGATTAGTTTTATGTTTATTTAGAAGATTAATCGAGTACCATTAACTCTTTAGAAGATGATTCGAGTACAATTAACTCTTTACTTGGACAACAAGTTTTCAATAATCGTTACACTTAGAGATACGGATTAGTTTTATGTTTAGTTAGATGATTAATCGAGTACCATTAACTCTTTAGAAGATGATTCGAGTACAATAAACTCTTTACTTGGTCAAGAAGTTTTCAATAATCGTTACACTTAGAGATACGGATTAGTTTTATGTTTAGTTAGAAGATTAAGCGAGTACCATTAACTCTT
The DNA here is from genome assembly GCA_946896805.1 of Scutellaria galericulata. Classification (NCBI taxonomy): domain Eukaryota; kingdom Viridiplantae; phylum Streptophyta; class Magnoliopsida; order Lamiales; family Lamiaceae; genus Scutellaria; species Scutellaria galericulata. The sequence continues at coordinate 7,313,280 of OX335792.1, read as the reverse complement.
TAGAACATGATACGAGTACTATTCACTCTTTACTTGGTCAAAAAGTTTTCAATAATCGTTACACTTAGAGATACATATTAGTTTTATGATTATTTAGAAGATTAATCGAGTACCATTAACTCTCTAGAAGATGATTCGAGTACAATTAACTCTTTACTTAGACAAGAAGTTTTCAATAATCGTTACACTTAGAGATACAGATTAGTTTTATGTTTATTTAGATGATTATTCGAGTACCATTAACTCTTTAGAAGATGATTCGAGTACAATTAACTCTTTACTTGGACAACAAGTTTTCAATAATCGTTACACTTAGAGATACAGATTAGTTTTATATTAAGATAGAAGATTAATCGAGTAACATTAACTCTTTAGAAGATGATTCGAGTACAATTAACTCTTTATTTGGACAACAAGTTTTCAATAATTGTTACACTTAGAGATACGGATTAGTTTTATGTTTATTTAGAAGATTAATCGAGTACCATTAACTCTTTAGAAGATGATTCGAGTAAAATTAACTCTTTACTTGGACAACAAGTTGTCAATAATCGTTACACTTAGAGATACGGATTAGTTTTATGTTTAGTTAGAAGATTAAGCGAGTACCATTAACTCTTTAGAAGATGATTCGAGTACTATTCACTCTTTACTTGGTCAAAAAGTTTTCAATAATCGTTGCACTTAGAGATGCATATTAGTTTTATGATTATTTAGAAGATTAATCGAGTACCATTAACTCTTTAGAAGATGATTCGAGTACAATTAACTCTTTACTTGGACAACAAGTTTTCAATAATCGTTACACTTAGAGATACAGATTAGTTTTATGTTTATTTAGATGATTAATCGAGTACCATTAACTCTTTAGAAGATGATTCGAGTACAATTAACTCTTTACTTAGACAACAAGTTTTCAATAATCGTTACACTTAGAGATACGGATTAGTTTTATGTTTAGTTAGATGATTAATCGAGTACCATTAACTCTTTAGAAGATGATTCGAGTACAATAAACTCTTTACTTGGTCAAGAAGTTTTCAATAATCGTTACACTAAGAGATACGGATTAGTTTTATGTTTAGTTAGAAGATTAAGCGAGTACCATTAACTCTTTAGAACATGATTCGAGTACTATTCACTCTTTACTTGGTCAAAAAGTTTTCAATAATCGTTACACTTAGAGATACATATTAGTTTTATGATTATTTAGAAGATTAATCGAGTACCATTAAATCTCTAGAAGATGATTCGAGTACAATTAACTCTTTACTTAGACAACAAGTTTTCAATAATCGTTACACTTAGAGATACAGATTAGTTTTATATTAAGATAGAAGATTAATCGAGTAACATTAACTCTTTAGAAGATGATTCGAGTATAATTAACTCTTTATTTGGACAACAAGTTTTCAATAATTGTTACACTTAGATATACAGATTAGTTTTATGTTTATTTAGAAGATTAATCGAGTACCATTAACTCTTTAGAAGATGATTCGAGTACAATTAACTCTTTACTTGGACAACAAGTTTTCAATAATCGTTACACTTAGAGATACGGATTAGTTTTATGTTTAGTTAGATGATTAATCGAGTACCATTAACTCTTTAGAAGATGATTCGAGTACAATAAACTCTTTACTTGGTCAAGAAGTTTTCAATAATCGTTACACTTAGAGATACGGATTAGTTTTATGTTTAGTTAGAAGATTAAGCGAGTACCATTAACTCTTTAGAACATGATACGAGTACTATTCACTCTTTACTTGGTCAAAAAGTTTTCAATAATCGTTACACTTAGAGATACATATTAGTTTTATGATTATTTAGAAGATTAATCGAGTACCATTAACTCTCTAGAAGATGATTCGAGTACAATTAACTCTCTACTTAGACAACAAGTTTTCAATAATCGTTACACTTAGAGATACAGATTAGTTTTATGTTTATTTAGATGATTATTCGAGTACCATTAACTCTTTAGAAGATGATTCGAGTACAATTAACTCTTTACTTGGACAACAAGTTTTCAATAATCGTTACACTTAGAGATACAGATTAGTTTTATATTAAGATAGAAGATTAATCGAGTAACATTAACTCTTTAGAAGATGATTCGAGTACAATTAACTCTTTATTTGGACAACAAGTCAATAATTGTTACACTTAGAGATACGGATTAGTTTTATGTTTATTTAGAAGATTAATCGAGTACCATTAACTCTTTAGAAGATGATTCGAGTAAAATTAACTCTTTACTTGGACAACAAGTTGTCAATAATCGTTACACTTAGAGATACGGATTAGTTTTATGTTTAGTTAGAAGATTAAGCGTGTACCATTAACTCTTTAGAAGATGATTCGAGTACTATTCACTCTTTACTTGGTCAAAAAGTTTTCAATAATCGTTGCACTTAGAGATGCATATTAGTTTTATGATTATTTAGAAGATTAATCGAGTACCATTAACTCTTTAGAAGATGATTCGAGTACAATTAACTCTTTACTTGGACAACAAGTTTTCAATAATCGTTACACTTAGAGATACAGATTAGTTTTATGTTTATTTAGATGATTAATCGAGTACCATTAACTCTTTAGAAGATGATTCGAGTACAATTAACTCTTTACTTAGACAACAAGTTTTCAATAATCGTTACACTTAGAGATACGGATTACTTTTATGTTTAGTTAGATGATTAATCGAGTACCATTAACTCTTTAGAAGATGATTCGAGTACAATAAACTCTTTACTTGGTCAAGAAGTTTTCAATAATCGTTACACTTAGAGATACGGATTAGTTTTATGTTTAGTTAGAAGATTAAGCGAGTACCATTAACTCTTTAGAACATGATTCGAGTACTATTCACTCTTTACTTGGTCAAAAAGTTTTCAATAATCGTTACACTTAGAGATACATATTAGTTTTATGATTATTTAGAAGATTAATCGAGTACCATTAAATCTCTAGAAGATGATTCGAGTACAATTAACTCTTTACTTAGACAACAAGTTTTCAATAATCGTTACACTTAGAGATACAGATTAGTTTTATATTAAGATAGAAGATTAATCGAGTAACATTAACTCTTTAGAAGATGATTCGAGTACAATTAACTCTTTATTTGGACAACAAGTTTTCAATAATTGTTACACTTAGAGATACAGATTAGTTTTATGTTTATTTCGAAGATTAATCGAGTACCATTAACTCTTTAGAAGATGATTCTAGTACAATTAACTCTTTACTTGGACAACAAGTTGTCAATAATCGTTACACTTAGAGATACGGATTAGTTTTATGTTTAGTTAGAATATTAATCGAGTACCATTAACTCTTTAGAAGATGATTCGAGTACAATAAACTCTTTACTTGGTCAAGAAGTTTTCAATAATCGTTACACTTAGAGATACGTATTAGTTTTATGTTTATTTAGAAGATTAATCGAGTACCATTAACTCTTTAGAAGATGATTCGAGTACTATTCACTCTTTACTTGGTCAAAAAGTTTTCAATAATCGTTACACTTAGAGATACATATTAGTTTTATGATTATTTAGAAGATTAATCGAGTACCATTAACTCTTTAGAAGATGATTCGAGTACAATTAACTCTTTACTTGGACAACAAGTTTTCAATAATCGTTACACTTAGAGATACAGATTAGTTTTATATTAAGATAGAAGATTAATCGAGTAACATTAACTCTTTAGAAGATGATTCGAGTACAATTAACTCTTTATTTGGACAACAAGTTTTCAATAATTGTTACACTTAGAGATACAGATTAGTTTTATGTTTATTTAGAAGATTAATCGAGTACCATTAGCTCTTTAGAAGATGATTCGAGTAAAATTAACTCTTTACTTTGACAACAAGTTGTCAATAATCGTTACACTTAGAGATACGGATTAGTTTTATGTTTAGTTAGAAGATTAAGCGAGTACCATTAACTCTTTAGAAGATGATTCGAGTACTATTCACTCTTTACTTGGTCAAAAAGTTTTCAATAATCGTTACACTTAGAGATACATATTAGTTTTATGATTATTTAGAAGATTAATCGAGTACCATTAACTCTTTAGAAGATGATTCGAGTACAATTAACTCTTTACTTGGACAACAAGTTTTCAATAATCGTTACACTTAGAGATACAGATTAGTTTTATGTTTATTTAGATGATTAATCGAGTACCATTAACTCTTTAGAAGATGATTCGAGTACAATTAACTCTTTACTTGGACAACAAGTTTTCAATAATCGTTACACTTAGAGATACGGATTAGTTTTATGTTTAGTTAGATGATTAATCGAGTACCATTAACTCTTTAGAAGATGATTCGAGTACAATAAACTCTTTACTTGGTCAAGAAGTTTTCAATAATCGTTACACTTAGAGATACATATTAGTTTTATGATTATTTAGAAGATTAATCGAGTACCATTAACTCTTTAGAAGATGATTCGAGTACAATTAACTCTTTACTTGGACAACAAGTTTACAATAATCGTTACACTTAGAGATACAGATTAGTTTTATGTTTATTTAGATGATTAATCGAGTACCATTAACTCTTTAGAAGATGATTCGAGTACAATTAACTCTTTACTTGGACAACAAGTTTTCAATAATCGTTACACTTAGAGATACAGATTAGTTTTATATTAAGATAGAAGATTCATCGAGTAACATTAACTCTTTAGAAGATGATTCGAGTACTATTCACTCTTTACTTGGTCAAAAAGTTTTCAATAATCGTTACACTTAGAGATACATATTAGTTTTATGATTATTTAGAAGATTAATCGAGTACCATTAACTCTTTAGAAGATGATTCGAGTACAATTAACTCTTTACTTGGACAACAAGTTTACAATAATCGTTACTCTTAGAGATACAGATTAGTTTTATGTTTATTTAGACGATTAATCGAGTACCATTAACTCTTTAGAAGATGATTCGAGTACAATAAACTCTTTACTTGGACAACAAGTTTTCAATAATCGTTACACTTAGAGATACGGATTAGTTTTATGTTTAGTTAGAAGATTAATCGAGTACCATTAACTCTTTAGAAGATGATTCGAGTACAATAAACTCTTTACTTGGTCAAGAAGTTTTCAATAATCGTTACACTTAGAGATACGTATTAGTTTCATGTTTAGTTAGAAGATTAATCGAGTACCATTAACTCTTTAGAAGATGATTCGAGTACTATTCACTCTTTACTTGGTCAAAAAGTTTTCAATAATCGTTACACTTAAAGATACATATTAGTTTTATGATTATTTAGAATTTTAATCGAGTACCATTAACTCTTTAGAAGATGATTTGAGTACAATTAACTCTTTACTTGGACAACAAGTTTTCAATAATCGTTACACTTAGAGATACAGATTAGTTTTATGTTTATTTAGATGATTAATCGAGTACCATTAACTCTTTAGAAGATGATTCGAGTACAATTAACTCTTTACTTGGACAACAAGTTTTCAATAATCGTTACACTTAGAGATACAGATTAGTTTTATATTAAGATAGAAGATTAATCGAGTAACATTAACTCTTTAGAAGATGATTCGAGTACAATTAACTCTTTACTTGGACAACAAGTTGTCAATAATCGTTACACTTAGAGATACGGTTTAGTTTTATGTTTAGTTAGAAGATTAAGCGAGTACCATTAACTCTTTAGAAGATGTTTCGAGAACTATTCACTCTTTACTTGGTCAAAAAGTTTTCAATAATCGTTACACTTAGAGATACATATTAGTTTTATGATTATTTAGAAGATTAATCGAGTTCCATTAACTCTTTAGAAGATGATTCGAGTACAATTAACTCTTTACTTGGACAACAAGTTTTCAATAATCGTTACACTTAGAGATAAAGATTAGTTTTATGTTTATTTAGATGATTAATCGAGTACCATTAACTCTTTAGAAGATGATTCGAGTACAATTAACTCTTTACTTGGACAACAAGTTTTCAATAATCGTTACACTTAGAGATACAGATTAGTTTTATATTAAGATAGAAGATTAATCGAGTAACATTAACTATTTAGAATATGATTCGAGTACAATTAACTCTTTATTTGGACAACAAGTTTTCAATAATCATTACACTTAGAGATACAGATTAGTTTTATGTTTATTTAGTCGATTAATCGAGTACCATTAACTCTTTAGAAGATGATTCGAGTACAATAAACTCTTTACTTGGACAACAAGTTTTCAATAATCGTTACACTTAGAGATACGGATTAGTTTTATGTTTAGTTAGAAGATTAATCGAGTACCATTAACTCTTTAGAAGATGATTCGAGTACAATAAACTCTTTACTTGGTCAAGAAGTTTTCAATAATCGTTACACTTAGAGATACGTATTAGTTTTATGTTTAGTTAGGAGATTAATCGAGTAACATTAACTCTTTAGAAGATGATTCGAGTACAATTAACTCTTTATTTGGACAACAATTTTTCAATAATTGTTACACTTAGAGATACAGATTAGTTTTATGTTTATTTAGAAGATTAATCGAGTACCATTAACTCTTTAGAAGATGATTCGAGTACAATTAACTCTTTACTTGGACAACAAGGTTTCAATAATCGTTACACTTAGAGATACGGATTAGTTTTATGTTTAGTTAGAAGATTAATCGAGTACCATTAACTCTTTAGAAGATGATTCGAGTATAATAAACTCTTTACTTGGTCAAGAAGTTTTCAATAATCGTTACACTTAGAGATACGTATTAGTTTTATGTTTAGTTAGAAGATTAATCGAGTACCATTAACTCTTTAGAAGATGATTCGAGTACTATTCACTCTTTACTTCGACAACAAGTTTTCAATAATCGTTACACTTAGAGATACAGATTAGTTTTATGTTTATTTAGATGATTAATCGAGTACCATTAACTCTTTAGAAGATGATTCGAGTATAATTAACTCTTTACTTGGACAACAAATTTTCAATAATCGTTACACTTAGAGATACAGATTAGTTTTATATTAAGATAGAAGATTAATCGAGTAACATTAACTATTTAGAAGATGATTCGAGTACAATTAACTCTTTATTTGGACAACAAGTTTTCTATAATCATTACACTTAGAGATACAGATTAGTTTTATGTTTATTTAGTCGATTAATCGAGTACCATTAACTCTTTAGAAGATGATTCGAGTACAATAAACTCTTTACTTGGACAACAAGTTTTCAATAATCGTTACACTTAGAGATACAGATTAGTTTTATGTTTATTTAGATGATTAATCGAGTACCATTAACTCTTTAGAAGATGATTCGAGTACAATTAACTCTTTACTTGGACAACAAGTTTTCAATAATCGTTATACTTAGTGATACAGATTAGTTTTATATTAAGATAGAAGATTCATCGAGTAACATTAACTCTTTAGAAGATGATTCGAGTACTATTCACTCTTTACTTGGTCAAAAAGTTTTCAATAATCGTTACACTTAGAGATACATATTAGTTTTATGATTATTTAGAAGATTAATCGAGTACCATTAACTCTTTAGAAGATGATTCGAGTACAATTAACTCTTTACTTGGACAACAAGTTTACAATAATCGTTACACTTAGAGATACAGATTACTTTTATGTTTATTTAGACGATTAATCGAGTACCATTAACTCTTTAGAAGATGATTCGATTACAATAAACTCTTTACTTGGACAACAAGTTTTCAATAATCGTTACACTTAGAGATACGGATTAGTTTTATGTTTAGTTAGAAGATTAATCGAGTACCATTAACTCTTTAGAAGATGATTCGAGTACAATAAACTCTTTACTTGGACAACAAGTTTTCAATAATCGTTACACTTAGAGATACGGATTAGTTTTATGTTTAGTTAGAAGATTAATCGAGTACCATTAACTCTTTAGAAGATGATTCGAGTACAATAAACTCTTTACTTGGTCAAGAAGTTTTCAATAATCGTTACACTTAGAGATACGTATTAGTTTTATGTTTAGTTAGAAGATTAATCGAGTACCATTAACTCTTTAGAAGATGATTCGAGTACTATTCACTCTTTACTTCGACAACAAGTTTTCAATAATCGTTACACTTAGAGATACAGATTAGTTTTATGTTTATTTAGATGATTAATCGAGTACCATTAACTCTTTAGAAGATGATTCGAGTATAATTAACTCTTTACTTGGACAACAAGTTTTCAATAATCGTTACACTTAGAGATACAGATTAGTTTTATATTAAGATAGAAGATTAATCGAGTAACATTAACTCTTTAGAAGATGATTCGAGTATAATTAACTCTTTATTTGGACAACAAGTTTTCAATAATTGTTACACTTAGAGATACAGATTAGTTTTATGTTTATTTAGAAGATTAATCGAGTACCATTAACTCATTAGAAGATGATTCGAGTACAATTAACTCTTTACTTGGACAACAAGTTTTCAATAATCGTTACACTTAGAGATACGGATTAGTTTTATGTTTAGTTAGAAGATTAATCGAGTACCATTAACTCTTTAGAAGGTGATTCGAGTACAATAAACTCTTTACTTGGTCAAGAAGTTTTCAATAATCGTTACACTTAGAGATACGTATTAGTTTTATGTTTAGTTAGAAGATTAATCGAGTACCATTAACTCTTTAGAAGATGATTCGAGTACTATTCACTCTTTACTTGGTCAAAAAGTTTTCAATAATCGTTACACTTAGAGATACATATTAGTTTTATGATTATTTAGAATATTAATCGAGTACCATTAACTCTTTAGAAGATGATTCGAGTACAATTAACTCTTTACTTGGACAACAAGTTTTCAATAATCCATACACTTAGAGATACAGATTAGTTTTATATTAAGATAGAAGATTAATCGAGTAACATTAACTCTTTAGAAGATGATTCGAGTATAATTAACTCTTTATTTGGACAACAAGTTTTCAATAATTGTTACACTTAGAGATACAGATTAGTTTTATGTTTATTTAGAAGATTAATCGAGTACCATTAACTCTTTAGAAGATGATTCGAGTACAATTAACTCTTTACTTGGACAACAAGTTTTCAATAATCGTTACACTTAGAGATACGGATTAGTTTTATGTTTAGTTAGATGATTAATCGAGTACCATTAACTCTTTAGAAGATGATACGAGTACAATAAACTCTTTACTTGGTCAAGAAGTTTTCAATAATCGTTACACTTAGAGATACGGATTAGTTTTATGTTTAGTTAGAAGATTAAGCGAGTACCATTAACTCTTTAGAACATGATACGAGTACTATTCACTCTTTGCTTGGTCAAAAAGTTTTCAATAATCGTTACACTTAGAGATACATATTAGTTTTATGATTATTTAGAAGATTAATCGAGTACCATTAACTCTCTAGAAGATGATTCGAGTACAATTAACTCTCTACTTAGACAACAAGTTTTCAATAATCGTTACACTTAGAGATACAGATTAGTTTTATGTTTATTTAGATGATTATTCGAGTACCATTAACTCTTTAAAAGATGATTCGAGTACAATTAACTCTTTACTTGGACAACAAGGTTTCAATAATCGTTACACTTAGAGATACGGATTAGTTTTATGTTTAGTTAGAAGATTAATCGAGTACCATTAACTCTTTAGAAGATGATTCGAGTATAATAAACTCTTTACTTGGTCAAGAAGTTTTCAATAATCGTTACACTTAGAGATACGTATTAGTTTTATGTTTAGTTAGAAGATTAATCGAGTACCATTAACTCTTTAGAAGATGATTCGAGTACTATTCACTCTTTACTTCGACAACAAGTTTTCAATAATCGTTACACTTAGAGATACAGATTAGTTTTATGTTTATTTAGATGATTAATCGAGTACCATTAACTCTTTAGAAGATGATTCGAGTATAATTAACTCTTTACTTGGACAACAAATTTTCAATAATCGTTACACTTAGAGATACAGATTAGTTTTATATTAAGATAGAAGATTAATCGAGTAACATTAACTCTTTAGAAGATGATTCGAGTACAATTAACTCTTTATTTGGACAACAAGTTTTCAATAATTGTTACACTTAGAGATACAGATTAGTTTTATGTTTATTTAGAAGATTAATCGAGTACCATTAGCTCTTTAGAAGATGATTCGAGTAAAATTAACTCTTTACTTTGACAACAAGTTGTCAATAATCGTTACACTTAGAGATACGGATTAGTTTTATGTTTAGTTAGAAGATTAAGCGAGTACCATTAACTCTTTAGAAGATGATTCGAGTACTATTCACTCTTTACTTGGTCAAAAAGTTTTCAATAATCGTTACACTTAGAGATACATATTAGTTTTATGATTATTTAGAAGATTAATCGAGTACCATTAACTCTTTAGAAGATGATTCGAGTACAATTAACTCTTTACTTGGACAACAAGTTTTCAATAATCGTTACACTTAGAGATACAGATTAGTTTTATGTTTATTTAGATGATTAATCGAGTACCATTAACTCTTTAGAAGATGATTCGAGTACAATTAACTCTTTACTTGGACAACAAGTTTTCAATAATCGTTACACTTAGAGATACGGATTAGTTTTATGTTTAGTTAGATGATTAATCAAGTACCATTAACTCTTTAGAAGATGATTCGAGTACAATAAACTCTTTACTTGGTCAAGAAGTTTTCAATAATCGTTACACTTAGAGATACATATTAGTTTTATGATTATTTAGAAGATTAATCGAGTACCATTAACTCTTTAGAAGATGATTCGAGTACAATTAACTCTTTACTTGGACAACAAGTTTACAATAATCGTTACACTTAGAGATACAGATTAGTTTTATGTTTATTTAGATGATTAATCGAGTACCATTAACTCTTTAGAAGATGATTCGAGTACAATTAACTCTTTACTTGGACAACAAGTTTTCAATAATCGTTACACTTAGAGATACAGATTAGTTTTATATTAAGATAGAAGATTCATCGAGTAACATTAACTCTTTAGAAGATGATTCGAGTACTATTCACTCTTTACTTGGTCAAAAAGTTTTCAATAATCGTTACACTTAGAGATACATATTAGTTTTATGATTATTTAGAAGATTAATCGAGTACCATTAACTCTTTAGAAGATGATTCGAGTACAATTAACTCTTTACTTGGACAACAAGTTTACAATAATCGTTACTCTTAGAGATACAGATTAGTTTTATGTTTATTTAGACGATTAATCGAGTACCATTAACTCTTTAGAAGATGATTCGAGTACAATAAACTCTTTACTTGGACAACAAGTTTTCAATAATCGTTACACTTAGAGATACGGATTAGTTTTATGTTTAGTTAGAAGATTAATCGAGTACCATTAACTCTTTAGAAGATGATTCGAGTACAATAAACTCTTTACTTGGTCAAGAAGTTTTCAATAATCGTTACACTTAGAGATACGTATTAGTTTCATGTTTAGTTAGAAGATTAATCGAGTACCATTAACTCTTTAGAAGATGATTCGAGTACTATTCACTCTTTACTTGGTCAAAAAGTTTTCAATAATCGTTACACTTAAAGATACATATTAGTTTTATGATTATTTAGAATTTTAATCGAGTACCATTAACTCTTTAGAAGATGATTTGAGTACAATTAACTCTTTACTTGGACAACAAGTTTTCAATAATCGTTACACTTAGAGATACAGATTAGTTTTATGTTTATTTAGATGATTAATCGAGTACCATTAACTCTTTAGAAGATGATTCGAGTACAATTAACTCTTTACTTGGACAACAAGTTTTCAATAATCGTTACACTTAGAGATACAGATTAGTTTTATATTAAGATAGAAGATTAATCGAGTAACATTAACTCTTTAGAAGATGATTCGAGTACAATTAACTCTTTACTTGGACAACAAGTTGTCAATAATCGTTACACTTAGAGATACGGTTTAGTTTTATGTTTAGTTAGAAGATTAAGCGAGTACCATTAACTCTTTAGAAGATGTTTCGAGAACTATTCACTCTTTACTTGGTCAAAAAGTTTTCAATAATCGTTACACTTAGAGATACATATTAGTTTTATGATTATTTAGAAGATTAATCGAGTTCCATTAACTCTTTAGAAGATGATTCGAGTACAATTAACTCTTTACTTGGACAACAAGTTTTCAATAATCGTTACACTTAGAGATAAAGATTAGTTTTATGTTTATTTAGATGATTAATCGAGTACCATTAACTCTTTAGAAGATGATTCGAGTACAATTAACTCTTTACTTGGACAACAAGTTTTCAATAATCGTTACACTTAGAGATACAGATTAGTTTTATATTAAGATAGAAGATTAATCGAGTAACATTAACTATTTAGAATATGATTCGAGTACAATTAACTCTTTATTTGGACAACAAGTTTTCAATAATCATTACACTTAGAGATACAGATTAGTTTTATGTTTATTTAGTCGATTAATCGAGTACCATTAACTCTTTAGAAGATGATTCGAGTACAATAAACTCTTTACTTGGACAACAAGTTTTCAATAATCGTTACACTTAGAGATACGGATTAGTTTTATGTTTAGTTAGAAGATTAATCGAGTACCATTAACTCTTTAGAAGATGATTCGAGTACAATAAACTCTTTACTTGGTCAAGAAGTTTTCAATAATCGTTACACTTAGAGATACGTATTAGTTTTATGTTTAGTTAGGAGATTAATCGAGTAACATTAACTCTTTAGAAGATGATTCGAGTACAATTAACTCTTTATTTGGACAACAATTTTTCAATAATTGTTACACTTAGAGATACAGATTAGTTTTATGTTTATTTAGAAGATTAATCGAGTACCATTAACTCTTTAGAAGATGATTCGAGTACAATTAACTCTTTACTTGGACAACAAGGTTTCAATAATCGTTACACTTAGAGATACGGATTAGTTTTATGTTTAGTTAGAAGATTAATCGAGTACCATTAACTCTTTAGAAGATGATTCGAGTATAATAAACTCTTTACTTGGTCAAGAAGTTTTCAATAATCGTTACACTTAGAGATACGTATTAGTTTTATGTTTAGTTAGAAGATTAATCGAGTACCATTAACTCTTTAGAAGATGATTCGAGTACTATTCACTCTTTACTTCGACAACAAGTTTTCAATAATCGTTACACTTAGAGATACAGATTAGTTTTATGTTTATTTAGATGATTAATCGAGTACCATTAACTCTTTAGAAGATGATTCGAGTATAATTAACTCTTTACTTGGACAACAAATTTTCAATAATCGTTACACTTAGAGATACAGATTAGTTTTATATTAAGATAGAAGATTAATCGAGTAACATTAACTATTTAGAAGATGATTCGAGTACAATTAACTCTTTATTTGGACAACAAGTTTTCTATAATCATTACACTTAGAGATACAGATTAGTTTTATGTTTATTTAGTCGATTAATCGAGTACCATTAACTCTTTAGAAGATGATTCGAGTACAATAAACTCTTTACTTGGACAACAAGTTTTCAATAATCGTTACACTTAGAGATACAGATTAGTTTTATGTTTATTTAGATGATTAATCGAGTACCATTAACTCTTTAGAAGATGATTCGAGTACAATTAACTCTTTACTTGGACAACAAGTTTTCAATAATCGTTATACTTAGTGATACAGATTAGTTTTATATTAAGATAGAAGATTCATCGAGTAACATTAACTCTTTAGAAGATGATTCGAGTACTATTCACTCTTTACTTGGTCAAAAAGTTTTCAATAATCGTTACACTTAGAGATACATATTAGTTTTATGATTATTTAGAAGATTAATCGAGTACCATTAACTCTTTAGAAGATGATTCGAGTACAATTAACTCTTTACTTGGACAACAAGTTTTCAATAATCGTTACACTTAGAGATACAGATTAGTTTTATATTAAGATAGAAGATTAATCGAGTAACATTAACTCTTTAGAAGATGATTCGAGTACAATTAACTCTTTACTTGGACAACAAGTTGTCAATAATCGTTACACTTAGAGATACGGTTTAGTTTTATGTTTAGTTAGAAGATTAAGCGAGTACCATTAACTCTTTAGAAGATGTTTCGAGAACTATTCACTCTTTACTTGGTCAAAAAGTTTTCAATAATCGTTACACTTAGAGATACATATTAGTTTTATGATTATTTAGAAGATTAATCGAGTTCCATTAACTCTTTAGAAGATGATTCGAGTACAATTAACTCTTTACTTGGACAACAAGTTTTCAATAATCGTTACACTTAGAGATAAAGATTAGTTTTATGTTTATTTAGATGATTAATCGAGTACCATTAACTCTTTAGAAGATGATTCGAGTACAATTAACTCTTTACTTGGACAACAAGTTTTCAATAATCGTTACACTTAGAGATACAGATTAGTTTTATATTAAGATAGAAGATTAATCGAGTAACATTAACTATTTAGAATATGATTCGAGTACAATTAACTCTTTATTTGGACAACAAGTTTTCAATAATCATTACACTTAGAGATACAGATTAGTTTTATGTTTATTTAGTCGATTAATCGAGTACCATTAACTCTTTAGAAGATGATTCGAGTACAATAAACTCTTTACTTGGACAACAAGTTTTCAATAATCGTTACACTTAGAGATACGGATTAGTTTTATGTTTAGTTAGAAGATTAATCGAGTACCATTAACTCTTTAGAAGATGATTCGAGTACAATAAACTCTTTACTTGGTCAAGAAGTTTTCAATAATCGTTACACTTAGAGATACGTATTAGTTTTATGTTTAGTTAGGAGATTAATCGAGTAACATTAACTCTTTAGAAGATGATTCGAGTACAATTAACTCTTTATTTGGACAACAATTTTTCAATAATTGTTACACTTAGAGATACAGATTAGTTTTATGTTTATTTAGAAGATTAATCGAGTACCATTAACTCTTTAGAAGATGATTCGAGTACAATTAACTCTTTACTTGGACAACAAGGTTTCAATAATCGTTACACTTAGAGATACGGATTAGTTTTATGTTTAGTTAGAAGATTAATCGAGTACCATTAACTCTTTAGAAGATGATTCGAGTATAATAAACTCTTTACTTGGTCAAGAAGTTTTCAATAATCGTTACACTTAGAGATACGTATTAGTTTTATGTTTAGTTAGAAGATTAATCGAGTACCATTAACTCTTTAGAAGATGATTCGAGTACTATTCACTCTTTACTTCGACAACAAGTTTTCAATAATCGTTACACTTAGAGATACAGATTAGTTTTATGTTTATTTAGATGATTAATCGAGTACCATTAACTCTTTAGAAGATGATTCGAGTATAATTAACTCTTTACTTGGACAACAAATTTTCAATAATCGTTACACTTAGAGATACAGATTAGTTTTATATTAAGATAGAAGATTAATCGAGTAACATTAACTATTTAGAAGATGATTCGAGTACAATTAACTCTTTATTTGGACAACAAGTTTTCTATAATCATTACACTTAGAGATACAGATTAGTTTTATGTTTATTTAGTCGATTAATCGAGTACCATTAACTCTTTAGAAGATGATTCGAGTACAATAAACTCTTTACTTGGACAACAAGTTTTCAATAATCGTTACACTTAGAGATACAGATTAGTTTTATGTTTATTTAGATGATTAATCGAGTACCATTAACTCTTTAGAAGATGATTCGAGTACAATTAACTCTTTACTTGGACAACAAGTTTTCAATAATCGTTATACTTAGTGATACAGATTAGTTTTATATTAAGATAGAAGATTCATCGAGTAACATTAACTCTTTAGAAGATGATTCGAGTACTATTCACTCTTTACTTGGTCAAAAAGTTTTCAATAATCGTTACACTTAGAGATACATATTAGTTTTATGATTATTTAGAAGATTAATCGAGTACCATTAACTCTTTAGAAGATGATTCGAGTACAATTAACTCTTTACTTGGACAACAAGTTTACAATAATCGTTACACTTAGAGATACAGATTAGTTTTATGTTTATTTAGACGATTAATCGAGTACCATTAACTCTTTAGAAGATGATTCGATTACAATAAACTCTTTACTTGGACAACAAGTTTTCAATAATCGTTACACTTAGAGATACGGATTAGTTTTATGTTTAGTTAGAAGATTAATCGAGTACCATTAACTCTTTAGAAGATGATTCGAGTACAATAAACTCTTTACTTGGACAACAAGTTTTCAATAATCGTTACACTTAGAGATACGGATTAGTTTTATGTTTAGTTAGAAGATTAATCGAGTACCATTAACTCTTTAGAAGATGATTCGAGTACAATAAACTCTTTACTTGGTCAAGAAGTTTTCAATAATCGTTACACTTAGAGATACGTATTAGTTTTATGTTTAGTTAGAAGATTAATCGAGTACCATTAACTCTTTAGAAGATGATTCGAGTACTATTCACTCTTTACTTCGACAACAAGTTTTCAATAATCGTTACACTTAGAGATACAGATTAGTTTTATGTTTATTTAGATGATTAATCGAGTACCATTAACTCTTTAGAAGATGATTCGAGTATAATTAACTCTTTACTTGGACAACAAGTTTTCAATAATCGTTACACTTAGAGATACAGATTAGTTTTATATTAAGATAGAAGATTAATCGAGTAACATTAACTCTTTAGAAGATGATTCGAGTATAATTAACTCTTTATTTGGACAACAAGTTTTCAATAATTGTTACACTTAGAGATACAGATTAGTTTTATGTTTATTTAGAAGATTAATCGAGTACCATTAACTCATTAGAAGATGATTCGAGTACAATTAACTCTTTACTTGGACAACAAGTTTTCAATAATCGTTACACTTAGAGATACGGATTAGTTTTATGTTTAGTTAGAAGATTAATCGAGTACCATTAACTCTTTAGAAGATGATTCGAGTACAATAAACTCTTTACTTGGACAACAAGTTTTCAATAATCGTTACACTTAGAGATACGGATTAGTTTTATGTTTAGTTAGAAGATTAATCGAGTACCATTAACTCTTTAGAAGATGATTCGAGTACAATAAACTCTTTACTTGGTCAAGAAGTTTTCAATAATCGTTACACTTAGAGATACGTATTAGTTTTATGTTTAGTTAGAAGATTAATCGAGTACCATTAACTCTTTAGAAGATGATTCGAGTACTATTCACTCTTTACTTCGACAACAAGTTTTCAATAATCGTTACACTTAGAGATACAGATTAGTTTTATGTTTATTTAGATGATTAATCGAGTACCATTAACTCTTTAGAAGATGATTCGAGTATAATTAACTCTTTACTTGGACAACAAGTTTTCAATAATCGTTACACTTAGAGATACAGATTAGTTTTATATTAAGATAGAAGATTAATCGAGTAACATTAACTCTTTAGAAGATGATTCGAGTATAATTAACTCTTTATTTGGACAACAAGTTTTCAATAATTGTTACACTTAGAGATACAGATTAGTTTTATGTTTATTTAGAAGATTAATCGAGTACCATTAACTCATTAGAAGATGATTCGAGTACAATTAACTCTTTACTTGGACAACAAGTTTTCAATAATCGTTACACTTAGAGATACGGATTAGTTTTATGTTTAGTTAGAAGATTAATCGAGTACCATTAACTCTTTAGAAGGTGATTCGAGTACAATAAACTCTTTACTTGGTCAAGAAGTTTTCAATAATCGTTACACTTAGAGATACGTATTAGTTTTATGTTTAGTTAGAAGATTAATCGAGTACCATTAACTCTTTAGAAGATGATTCGAGTACTATTCACTCTTTACTTGGTCAAAAAGTTTTCAATAATCGTTACACTTAGAGATACATATTAGTTTTATGATTATTTAGAATATTAATCGAGTACCATTAACTCTTTAGAAGATGATTCGAGTACAATTAACTCTTTACTTGGACAACAAGTTTTCAATAATCGTTACACTTAGAGATACAGATTAGTTTTATATTAAGATAGAAGATTAATCGAGTAACATTAACTCTTTAGAAGATGATTCGAGTATAATTAACTCTTTATTTGGACAACAAGTTTTCAATAATTGTTACACTTAGAGATACAGATTAGTTTTATGTTTATTTAGAAGATTAATCGAGTACCATTAACTCTTTAGAAGATGATTCGAGTACAATTAACTCTTTACTTGGACAACAAGTTTTCAATAATCGTTACACTTAGAGATACGGATTAGTTTTATGTTTAGTTAGATGATTAATCGAGTACCATTAACTCTTTAGAAGATGATACGAGTACAATAAACTCTTTACTTGGTCAAGAAGTTTTCAATAATCGTTACACTTAGAGATACGGATTAGTTTTATGTTTAGTTAGAAGATTAAGCGAGTACCATTAACTCTTTAGAACATGATACGAGTACTATTCACTCTTTGCTTGGTCAAAAAGTTTTCAATAATCCTTACACTTAGAGATACATATTAGTTTTATGATTATTTAGAAGATTAATCGAGTACCATTAACTCTCTAGAAGATGATTCGAGTACAATTAACTCTCTACTTAGACAACAAGTTTTCAATAATCGTTACACTTAGAGATACAGATTAGTTTTATGTTTATTTAGATGATTATTCGAGTACCATTAACTCTTTAGAAGATGATTCGAGTACAATTAACTCTTTACTTGGACAACAAGTTTTCAATAATCGTTACACTTAGAGATACAGATTAGTTTTATATTAAGATAGAAGATTAATCGAGTAACATTAACTCTTTAGAAGATGATTCGAGTACAATTAACTCTTTATTTGGACAACAAGTTTTCAATAATTGTTACACTTAGAGATACGGATTAGTTTTATGTTTATTTAGAAGATTAATCGAGTACCATTAACTCTTTAGAAGATGATTCGAGTAAAATTAACTCTTTACTTGGACAACAAGTTGTCAATAATCGTTACACTTAGAGATACGGATTAGTTTTATGTTTAGTTAGAAGATTAAGCGTGTACCATTAACTCTTTAGAAGATGATTCGAGTACTATTCACTCTTTACTTGGTCAAAAAGTTTTCAATAATCGTTGCACTTAGAGATGCATATTAGTTTTATGATTATTTAGAAGATTAATCGAGTACCATTAACTCTTTAGAAGATGATTCGAGTACAATTAACTCTTTACTTGGACAACAAGTTTTCAATAATCGTTACACTTAGAGATACAGATTAGTTTTATGTTTATTTAGATGATTAATCGAGTACCATTAACTCTTTAGAAGATGATTCGAGTACAATTAACTCTTTACTTAGACAACAAGTTTTCAATAATCGTTACACTTAGAGATACGGATTAGTTTTATGTTTAGTTAGATGATTAATCGAGTACCATTAACTCTTTAGAAGATGATTCGAGTACAATAAACTCTTTACTTGGTCAAGAAGTTTTCAATAATCGTTACACTTAGAGATACGGATTAGTTTTATGTTTAGTTAGAAGATTAAGCGAGTACCATTAACTCTTTAGAACATGATTCGAGTACTATTCACTCTTTACTTGGTCAAAAACTTTTCAATAATCGTTACACTTAGAGATACATATTAGTTTTATGATTATTTAGAAGATTAATCGAGTACCATTAAATCTCTAGAAGATGATTCGAGTACAATTAACTCTTTACTTAGACAACAAGTTTTCAATAATCGTTACACTTAGAGATACAGATTAGTTTTATATTAAGATAGAAGATTAATCGAGTAACATTAACTCTTTAGAAGATGATTCGAGTACAATTAAGTCTTTATTTGGACAACAAGTTTTCAATAATTGTTACACTTAGAGATACAGATTAGTTTTATGTTTATTTAGAAGATTAATCGAGTACCATTAACTCTTTAGAAGATAATTCTAGTACAATTAACTCTTTACTTGGACAACAAGTTGTCAATAATCGTTACACTTAGAGATACGGATTAGTTTTATGTTTAGTTAGAATATTAATCGAGTACCATTAACTCTTTAGAAGATGATTCGAGTACAATAAACTCTTTACTTGGTCAAGAAGTTTTCAATAATCGTTACACTTAGAGATACGTATTAGTTTTATGTTTAGTTAGAAGATTAATCGAGTACCATTAACTCTTTAGAAGATGATTCGAGTACTATTCACTCTTTACTTGGTCAAAAAGTTTTCAATAATCGTTACACTTAGAGATACATATTAGTTTTATGATTATTTAGAAGATTAATAGAGTACCATTAACTCTTTAGAAGATGATTCGAGTACAATTAACTCTTTACTTGGACAACAAGTTTTCAATAATCGTTACACTTAGAGATACAGATTAGTTTTATATTAAGATAGAAGATTAATCGAGTAACATTAACTCTTTAGAAGATGATTCGAGTACAATTAACTCTTTATTTGGACAACAAGTTTTCAATAATTGTTACACTTAGAGATACAGATTAGTTTTATGTTTATTTAGAAGATTAATCGAGTACCATTAACTCTTTAGAAGATGATTCGAGTAAAATTAACTCTTTACTTTGACAACAAGTTGTCAATAATCGTTACACTTAGAGATACGGATTAGTTTTATGTTTAGTTAGAAGATTAAGCGAGTACCATTAACTCTTTAGAAGATGATTCGAGTACTATTCACTCTTTACTTGGTCAAAAAGTTTTCAATAATCGTTACACTTAGAGATACATATTAGTTTTATGATTATTTAGAAGATTAATCGAGTACCATTAACTCTTTAGAAGATGATTCGAGTACAATTAACTCTTTACTTGGACAACAAGTTTTCAATAATCGTTACACTTAGAGATACAGATTAGTTTTATGTTTATTTAGATGATTAATCGAGTACCATTAACTCTTTAGAAGATCATTCGAGTACAATTAACTCTTTACTTGGACAACAAGTTTTCAATAATCGTTACACTTAGAGATACGGATTAGTTTTATGTTTAGTTAGATGATTAATCGAGTACCATTAACTCTTTAGAAGATGATTCGAGTACAATAAACACTTTACTTGGTCAAGAAGTTTTCAATAATCGTTACACTTAGAGATACATATTAGTTTTATGATTATTTAGAAGATTAATCGAGTACCATTAACTCTTTAGAAGATGATTCGAGTACAATTAACTCTTTACTTGGACAACAAGTTTACAATAATCGTTACACTTAGAGATACAGATTAGTTTTATGTTTATTTAGATGATTAATCGAGTACCATTAACTCTTTAGAAGATGATTCGAGTACAATTAACTCTTTACTTGGACAACAAGTTTTCAATAATCGTTACACTTAGAGATACAGATTAGTTTTATATTAAGATAGAAGATTCATAGAGTAACATTAACTCTTTAGAAGATGATTCGAGTACTATTCACTCTTTACTTGGTCAAAAAGTTTTCAATAATCGTTACACTTAGAGATACATATTAGTTTTATGATTATTTAGAAGATTAATCGAGTACCATTAACTCTTTAGAAGATGATTCGAGTACAATTAACTCTTTACTTGGATAACAAGTTTACAATAATCGTTACACTTAGAGATACAGATTAGTTTTATGTTTATTTAGACGATTAATCGAGTACCATTAACTCTTTAGAAGATGATTCGAGTACAATAAACTCTTTACTTGGACAACAAGTTTTCAATAATCGTTACACTTAGAGATACGGATTAGTTTTATGTTTAGTTAGAAGATTAATCGAGTACCATTAACTCTTTAGAAGATGATTCGAGTACAATAAACTCTTTACTTGGTCAAGAAGTTTTCAATAATCGTTACACTTAGAGATACGTATTAGTTTCATGTTTAGTTAGAAGATTAATCGAGTACCATTAACTCTTTAGAAGATGATTCGAGTACTATTCACTCTTTACTTGGTCAAAAAGTTTTCAATAATCGTTACACTTAAAGATACATATTAGTTTTATGATTATTTAGAATTTTAATCGAGTACCATTAACTCTTTAGAAGATGATTTGAGTACAATTAACTCTTTACTTGGACAACAAGTTTTCAATAATCGTTACACTTAGAGATACAGATTAGTTTTATGTTTATTTAGATGATTAATCGAGTACCATTAACTCTTTAGAAGATGATACGAGTACAATTAACTCTTTACTTGGACAACAAGTTTTCAATAATCGTTACACTTAGAGATACAGATTAGTTTTATATTAAGATAGAAGATTAATCGAGTAACATTAACTCTTTAGAAGATGATTCGAGTACAATTAACTCTTTACTTGGACAACAAGTTGTCAATAATCGTTACACTTAGAGATACGGTTTAGTTTTATGTTTAGTTAGAAGATTAAGCGAGTACCATTAACTCTTTAGAAGTTGTTTCGAGAACTATTCACTCTTTACTTGGTCAAAAAGTTTTCAATAATCGTTACACTTAGAGATACATATTAGTTTTATGATTATTTAGAAGATTAATCGAGTTCCATTAACTCTTTAGAAGATGATTCGAGTACAATTAACTCTTTACTTGGACAACAAGTTTTCAATAATCGTTACACTTAGAGATAAAGATTAGTTTTATGTTTATTTAGATGATTAATCGAGTACCATTAACTCTTTAGAAGATGATTCGAGTACAATTAACTCTTTACTTGGACAACAAGTTTTCAATAATCGTTACACTTAGAGATACAGATTAGTTTTATATTAAGATAGAAGATTAATCGAGTAACATTAACTATTTAGAATATGATTCGAGTACAATTAACTCTTTATTTGGACAACAAGTTTTCAATAATCATTACACTTAGAGATACAAATTAGTTTTATGTTTATTTAGTCGATTAATCGAGTACCATTAACTCTTTAGAAGATGATTCGAGTACAATAAACTCTTTACTTGGACAACAAGTTTTCAATAATCGTTACACTTAGAGATACGGATTAGTTTTATGTTTAGTTAGAAGATTAATCGAGTACCATTAACTCTTTAGAAGATGATTCGAGTAAAATTAACTCTTTACTTTGACAACAAGTTGTCAATAATCGTTACACTTAGAGATACGGATTAGTTTTATGTTTAGTTAGAAGATTAAGCGAGTACCATTAACTCTTTAGAAGATGATTCGAGTACTATTCACTCTTTACTTGGTCAAAAAGTTTTCAATAATCGTTACACTTAGAGATACATATTAGTTTTATGATTATTTAGAAGATTAATCGAGTACCATTAACTCTTTAGAAGATGATTCGAGTACAATTAACTCTTTACTTGGACAACAAGTTTTCAATAATCGTTACACTTAGAGATACAGATTAGTTTTATGTTTATTTAGATGATTAATCGAGTACCATTAACTCTTTAGAAGATCATTCGAGTACAATTAACTCTTTACTTGGACAACAAGGTTTCAATAATCGTTACACTTAGAGATACGGATTAGTTTTATGTTTAGTTAGAAGATTAATCGAGTACCATTAACTCTTTAGAAGATGATTCGAGTATAATAAACTCTTTACTTGGTCAAGAAGTTTTCAATAATCGTTACACTTAGAGATACGTATTAGTTTTATGTTTAGTTAGAAGATTAATCGAGTACCATTAACTCTTTAGAAGATGATTCGAGTACTATTCACTCTTTACTTCGACAACAAGTTTTCAATAATCGTTACACTTAGAGATACAGATTAGTTTTATGTTTATTTAGATGATTAATCGAGTACCATTAACTCTTTAGAAGATGATTCGAGTATAATTAACTCTTTACTTGGACAACAAGTTTTCAATAATCGTTACACTTAGAGATACAGATTAGTTTTATATTAAGATAGAAGATTAATCGAGTAACATTAACTATTTAGAAGATGATTCGAGTACAATTAACTCTTTATTTGGACAACAAGTTTTCTATAATCATTACACTTAGAGATACAGATTAGTTTTATGTTTATTTAGTCGATTAATCGAGTACCATTAACTCTTTAGAAGATGATTCGAGTACAATAAACTCTTTACTTGGACAACAAGTTTTCAATAATCGTTACACTTAGAGATACAGATTAGTTTTATGTTTATTTAGATGATTAATCGAGTACCATTAACTCTTTAGAAGATGATTCGAGTACAATTAACTCTTTATTTGGACAACAAGTTTTCAATAATTGTTACACTTAGAGATACAGATTAGTTTTATGTTTATTTAGAAGATTAATCGAGTACCATTAACTCTTTAGAAGATGATTCGAGTACAATTAACTCTTTACTTGGACAACAAGGTTTCAATAATCGTTACACTTAGAGATACGGATTAGTTTTATGTTTAGTTAGAAGATTAATCGAGTACCATTAACTCTTTAGAAGATGATTCGAGTATAATAAACTCTTTACTTGGTCAAGAAGTTTTCAATAATCGTTACACTTAGAGATACGTATTAGTTTTATGTTTAGTTAGAAGATTAATCGAGTACCATTAACTCTTTAGAAGATGATTCGAGTACTATTCACTCTTTACTTCGACAACAAGTTTTCAATAATCGTTACACTTAGAGATACAGATTAGTTTTATGTTTATTTAGATGATTAATCGAGTACCATTAACTCTTTAGAAGATGATTCGAGTATAATTAACTCTTTACTTGGACAACAAGTTTTCAATAATCGTTACACTTAGAGATACAGATTAGTTTTATATTAAGATAGAAGATTAATCGAGTAACATTAACTATTTAGAAGATGATTCGAGTACAATTAACTCTTTATTTGGACAACAAGTTTTCTATAATCATTACACTTAGAGATACAGATTAGTTTTATGTTTATTTAGTCGATTAATCGAGTACCATTAACTCTTTAGAAGATGATTCGAGTACAATAAACTCTTTACTTGGACAACAAGTTTTCAATAATCGTTACACTTAGAGATACAGATTAGTTTTATGTTTATTTAGATGATTAATCGAGTACCATTAACTCTTTAGAAGATGATTCGAGTACAATTAACTCTTTACTTGGACAACAAGTTTTCAATAATCGTTACACTTAGAGATACAGATTAGTTTTATATTAAGATAGAAGATTCATCGAGTAACATTAACTCTTTAGAAGATGATTCGAGTACTATTCACTCTTTACTTGGTCAAAAAGTTTTCAATAATCGGTACACTTAGAGATACATATTAGTTTTATGATTATTTAGAAGATTAATCGAGTACCATTAACTCTTTAGAAGATGATTCGAGTACAATTAACTTTTACTTGGACAACAAGTTTACAATAATCGTTACACTTAGAGATACAGATTAGTTTTATGTTTATTTAGACGATTAATCGAGTACCATGAACTCTTTAGAAGATGATTCGAGTACAATAAACTCTTTACTTGGACAACAAGTTTTCAATAATCGTTACACTTAGAGATACGGATTAGTTTTATGTTTAGTTAGAAGATTAATCGAGTACCATTAACTCTTTAGAAGATGATTCGAGTACAATAAACTCTTTACTTGGTCAAGAAGTTTTCAATAATCGTTACACTTAGAGATACAGATTAGTTTTATGTTTAGTTAGAAGATTAATCGAGTACCATTAACTCTTTAGAAGATGATTCGAGTATAATAAACTCTTTACTTGGTCAAGAAGTTTTCAATAATCGTTACACTTAGAGATACGTATTAGTTTTATGTTTAGTTAGAAGATTAATCGAGTACCATTAACTCTTTAGAAGATGATTCGAGTACAATTCACTCTTTACTTCGACAACAAGTTTTCAATAATCGTTACACTTAGAGATACAGATTAGTTTGATGTTTATTTAGATGATTAATCGAGTACCATTAACTCTTTAGAAGATGATTCGAGTATAATTAACTCTTTACTTGGACAACAAGTTTTCAATAATCGTTACACTTAGAGATACAGATTAGTTTTATATTAAGATAGAAGATTAATCGAGTAACATTAACTATTTAGAAGATGATTCGAGTACAATTAACTCTTTATTTGGACAACAAGTTTTCTATAATCATTACACTTAGAGATACAGATTAGTTTTATGTTTATTTAGTCGATTAATCGAGTACCATTAACTCTTTAGAAGATGATTCGAGTACAATAAACTCTTTACTTGGACAACAAGTTTTCAATAATCGTTACACTTAGAGATACGGATTAGTTTTATGTTTAGTTAGAAGATTAATCGAGTACCATTAACTCATTAGAAGATGATTCGAGTACAATAAACTCTTTACTTGGTCAAGAAGTTTTCAATAATCGTTACACTTAGAGATACGTATTAGTTTTATGTTTAGTTAGAAGATTAATCGAGTACCATTAACTCTTTAGAAGATGATTCGAGTACTATTCACTCTTTACTTGGTCAAAAAGTTTTCAATAATCGTTACACTTAGAGATACATATTAGTTTTATGATTATTTAGAATATTAATCGAGTACCATTAACTCTTTAGAAGATGATTCGAGTACAATAAACTCTTTACTTGGTCAAGAAGTTTTCAATATCGTTACACTTAGAGATACGTATTAGTTTTATGTTTAGTTAGAAGATTAATCGAGCACCATTAACTCTTTAGAAGATGATTCGAGTACTATTCACTCTTTACTTGGTCAAAAAGTTTTCAATAATCGTTACACTTAGAGATACATATTAGTTTTATGATTATTTAGAATATTAATCGAGTACCATTAACTCTTTAGAAGATGATTCGAGTACAATTAACTCTTTACTTGGACAACAAGTTTTCAATAATAGTTACACTTAGAGATACAGATTAGTTTTATATTAAGATAGAAGATTAATCGAGTAACATTAACTCTTTAGAAGATGATTCGAGTACAATTAACTCTTTATTTGGACAACAAGTTTTCAATAATTGTTACACTTAGAGATACAGATTAGTTTTATGTTTATTTAGAAGATTAATCGTGTACCATTAACTCTTTAGAAGATGATTCGAGTACAATTTACTCTTTACTTGGACAACAAGTTTTCAATAATCGTTACACTTAGAGATACGGATTAGTTTTATGTTTAGTTAGATGATTAATCGAGTACCATTAACTCTTTAGAAGATGATTCGAGTACAATAAACTCTTTACTTGGTCAAGAAGTTTTCAATAATCGTTACACTTAGAGATACGGATTAGTTTTATGTTTAGTTAGAAGATTAAGCGAGTACCATTAACTCTTTAGAAGATGATTCGAGTACTATTCACTCTTTACTTGGTCAAAAATTTTTCAATAATCGTTACACTTAGAGATACATATTAGTTTTATGATTATTTAGAATATTAATCGAGTACCATTAACTCTTTAGAAGATGATTCGAGTACAATAAACTCTTTACTTGGTCAAGAAGTTTTCAATATCGTTACACTTAGAGATACGTATTAGTTTTATGTTTAGTTAGAAGATTAATCGAGCACCATTAACTCTTTAGAAGATGATTCGAGTACTATTCACTCTTTACTTGGTCAAAAAGTTTTCAATAATCGTTACACTTAGAGATACATATTAGTTTTATGATTATTTAGAATATTAATCGAGTACCATTAACTCTTTAGAAGATGATTCGAGTACAATTAACTCTTTACTTGGACAACAAGTTTTCAATAATAGTTACACTTAGAGATACAGATTAGTTTTATATTAAGATAGAAGATTAATCGAGTAACATTAACTCTTTAGAAGATGATTCGAGTACAATTAACTCTTTATTTGGACAACAAGTTTTCAATAATTGTTACACTTAGAGATACAGATTAGTTTTATGTTTATTTAGAAGATTAATCGTGTACCATTAACTCTTTAGAAGATGATTCGAGTACAATTTACTCTTTACTTGGACAACAAGTTTTCAATAATCGTTACACTTAGAGATACGGATTAGTTTTATGTTTAGTTAGATGATTAATCGAGTACCATTAACTCTTTAGAAGATGATTCGAGTACAATAAACTCTTTACTTGGTCAAGAAGTTTTCAATAATCGTTACACTTAGAGATACGGATTAGTTTTATGTTTAGTTAGAAGATTAAGCGAGTACCATTAACTCTTTAGAAGATGATTCGAGTACTATTCACTCTTTACTTGGTCAAAAATTTTTCAATAATCGTTACACTTAGAGATACATATTAGTTTTATGATTATTTAGAATATTAATCGAGTACCATTAACTCTTTAGAAGATGATTCGAGTACAATTAACTCTTTACTTGGACAACAAGTTTTCAATAATCGTTACACTTAGAGATACAGATTAGTTCTATATTAAGATAGAAGATTAATCGAGTAACATTAACTCTTTAGAAGATGATTCGAGTACAATTAACTCTTTATTTGGACAACAAGTTTTCAATAATTGTTACACTTAGAGATACAGATTAGTTTTATGTTTATTTAGAAGATTAATCGAGTACCATTAACTCTTTAGAAGATGATTCTAGTACAATTAACTCTTTACTTGGACAACAAGTTGTCAATAATCGTTACACTTAGAGATACGGATTAGTTTTATGTTTAGTTAGATGATTAATCGAGTACCATTAACTCTTTAGAAGATGATTCGAGTACAATAAACTCTTTACTTGGTCAAGAAGTTTTCAATAATCGTTACACTTAGAGATACGGATTAGTTTTATGTTTAGTTAGAAGATTAATCGAGTACCATTAACTCTTTAGAAGATGATTCGAGTACAATAAACTCTTTACTTGGACAACAAGTTTTCAATAATCGTTACACTTAGAGATACGGATTAGTTTTATGTTTAGTTAGAAGATTAATCGAGTACCATTAACTCTTTAGAAGATGATTCGAGTACAATAAACTCTTTACTTGGTCAAGAAGTTTTCAATAATCGTTACACTTAGAGATACGTATCAGTTTTATGTTTAGTTAGAAGATTAATCGAGTACCATTAACTCTTTAGAAGATGATTCGAGTACTATTCACTCTTTACTTAGTCAAAAAGTTTTCAATAATCGTTACACTTAGAGATACATATTAGTTTTATGATTACTTAGAATATTAATCGAGTACCATTAACTCTTTAGAAGATGATTCGAGTACAATTAACTCTTTACTTGCACAACAAGTTTTCAATAATCGTTACACTTAGAGATACAGATTAGTTTTATATTAAGATAGAAGATTAATCGAGTAACATTAACTCTTTAGAAGATGATTCGAGTACAATTAACTCTTTATTTGGACAACAAGTTTTCAATAATTGTTACACTTAGAGATACAGATTAGTTTTATGTTTATTTAGAAGATTAATCGTGTACCATTAACTCTTTAGAAGATGATTCGAGTACAATTTACTCTTTACTTGGACAACAAGTTTTCAATAATCGTTACACTTAGAGATACAGATTAGTTTTATATTAAGATAGAAGATTAATCGAGTAACATTAACTCTTTAGAAGATGATTCGAGTACAATTAACTCTTTATTTGGACAACAAGTTTTCAATAATTGTTACACTTAGAGATACAGATTAGTTTTATGTTTATTTAGAAGAAAAATCGTGTACCATTAACTCTTTAGAAGATGATTCGAGTACAATTTACTCTTTACTTGGACAACAAGTTTTCAATAATCGTTACACTTAGAGATACAGATTAGTTTTATGTTTAGTTAGATGATTAATCGAGTACCATTAACTCTTTAGAAGATGATTCGAGTACAATAAACTCTTTACTTGGTCAAGAAGTTTTCAATAATCGTTACACTTAGAGATACGGATTAGTTTTATGTTTAGTTAGAAGATTAAGCGAGTACCATTAACTCTTTAGAAGATGATTCGAGTACTATTCACTCTTTACTTGGTCAAAAAGTTTTCAATAATCGTTACACTTAGAGATACATATTAGTTTTATGATTATTTAGAAGATTAATCGAGTACCATTAACTCTCTAGAAGATGATTCGAGTACAATTAACTCTTTACTTAGACAACAAGTTTTCAATAATCGTTACACTTAGAGATACAGATTAGTTTTATGTTTATTTAGATGATTATTCGAGTACCATTAACTCTTTAGAAGATGATTCGAGTACAATTAACTCTTTACTTGGACAACAAGTTTTCAATAATCGTTACACTTAGAGATACAGATTAGTTTTATATTAAGATAGAAGATTAATCGAGTAACATTAACTCTTTAGAAGATGATTCAAGTACAATTAACTCTTTACTTCGACAACAAGTTTTCTATAATCATTACACTTAGAGATACAGATTAGTTTTATGTTTATTTAGTCGATTAATCGAGTACCATTAACTCTTTAGAAGATGATTCGAGTACAATAAACTCTTTACTTGGACAACAAGTTTTCAATAATCGTTACACTTAGAGATACGGATTAGTTTTATGTTTAGTTAGAAGATTAATCGAGTACCATTAACTCATTAGAAGATGATTCGAGTACAATAAACTCTTTACTTGGTCAAGAAGTTTTCAATAATCGTTACACTTAGAGATACGTATTAGTTTTATGTTTAGTTAGAAGATTAATCGAGTACCATTAACTCTTTAGAAGATGATTCGAGTACTATTCACTCTTTACTTGGTCAAAAAGTTTTCAATAATCGTTACACTTGTCTTACATATTAGTTTTATGATTATTTAGAATATTAATCGAGTACCATTAACTCTTTAGAAGATGATTCGAGTACAATTAACTCTTTACTTGGACAACAAGTTTTCAATAATCGTTACACTTAGAGATACAGATTAGTTTTATATTAAGATAGAAGATTAATCGAGTAACATTAACTCTTTAGAAGATGATTCGAGTACAATTAACTCTTTATTTGGACAACAAGTTCTCAATAATTGTTACACTTAGAGATACAGATTAGTTTTATGTTTATTTAGAAGATTAATCGAGTACCATTAACTCTTTAGAAGATGATTCGAGTACAATTAACTCTTTACTTGGACAACAAGTTGTCAATAATCGTTACACTTAGAGATACGGATTAGTTTTATGTTTAGTTAGAAGATTAATCGAGTACCATTAACTCTTTAGAAGATGATTCGAGTACAATAAACTCTTTACTTGGTCAAGAAGTTTTCAATAATCGTTACACTTAATGATACGTATTAGTTTTATGTTTAGTTAGAAGATTAATCGAGTACCATTAACTCTTTAGAAGATGATTCGAGTACTATTCACTCTTTACTTGGTCAAAAAGTTTTCAATAATCGTTACACTTAGAGATACATATTAGTTTTATGATTATTTAGAATATTAATCGAGTACCATTAACTCTTTAGAAGATGATTCGAGTACAATAAACTCTTTACTTGGACAACAAGTTTTCAATAAGCGTTACACTTAGAGATACGGATTAGTTTTATGTTTAGTTAGAAGATTAATCGAGTACCATTAACTCTTTAGAAGATGATTCGAGTACAATAAACTCTTTACTTGGTCAAGAAGTTTTCAATATCGTTACACTTAGAGATACGTATTAGTTTTATGTTTAGTTAGAAGATTAATCGAGTACCTTTAACTCTTTAGAAGATGATTCGAGTACTATTCACTCTTTACTTGGTCAAAAAGTTTTCAATAATCGTTACACTTAGAGATACATATTAGTTTTATGATTATTTAGAATATTAATCGAGTACCATTAACTCTTTAGAAGATGATTCGAGTACAATTAACTCTTTACTTGGACAACAAGTTTTCAATAATCGTTACACTTAGAAATACAAATTAGTTTTATATTAAGATAGAAGATTAATCGAGTAACATTAACTCTTTAGAAGATGATTCGAGTACAATTAACTCTTTATTTGGACAACAAGTTTTCAATAATTGTTACACTTAGAGATACAGATTAGTTTTATGTTTATTTAGAAGATTAATCGTGTACCATTAACTCTTTAGAAGATGATTCGAGTACAATTTACTCTTTACTTGGACAACAAGTTTTCAATAATCGTTACACTTAGAGATACGGATTAGTTTTATGTTTAGTTAGATGATTAATCGAGTACCATTAACTCTTTAGAAGATGATTCGAGTACAATAAACTCTTTACTTGGTCAAGAAGTTTTCAATAATCGTTACACTTAGAGATACGGATTAGTTTTATGTTTAGTTAGAAGATTAAGCGAGTACCATTAACTCTTTAGAAGATGATTCGAGTACTATTCCCTCTTTACTTGGTCAAAAAGTTTTCAATAATCGTTACACTTAGAGATACATATTAGTTTTATGATTATTTAGAAGATTAATCGAGTACCATTAACTCTCTAGAAGATGATTCGAGTACAATTAACTCTTTACTTAGACAACAAGTTTTCAATAATCGTTACACTTAGAGATACAGATTAGTTTTATGTTTATTTAGATGATTATTCGAGTACCATTAACTCTTTAGAAGATGATTCGAGTACAATTAACTCTTTACTTGGACAACAAGTTTTCAATAATCGTTACACTTAGAGATACAGATTAGTTTTATATTAAGATAGAAGATTAATCAAGTAACATTAACTCTTTAGAAGATGATTCGAGTACAATTAACTCTTTATTTGGACAACAAGTTTTCAATAATTGTTACACTTAGAGATACAGATTAGTTTTATGTTTATTTAGAAGATTAATCGAGTACCATTAACTCTTTAGAAGATGATTCGAGTACAATTAACTCTTTACTTGGACAACAAGTTGTCAATAATCATTACACTTAGAGATACGGATTAGTTTTATGTTTAGTTAGAAGATTAATCGAGTACCATTAACTCTTTAGAAGATGATTCGAGTACAATAAACTCTTTACTTGGTCAAGAAGTTTTCAATAATCGTTACACTTAGAGATACGTATTAGTTTTATGTTTAGTTAGAAGATTCATCGAGTACCATTAACTCATTAGAAGATGATTCGAGTACTATTCACTCTTTACTTCGACAACAAGTTTTCAATAATCGTTACACTTAGAGATACAGATTAGTTTTATGTTTATTTAGATGATTAATCGAGTACCATTAACTCTTTAGAAGATGATTCGAGTATAATTAACTCTTTACTTGGACAACAAGTTTTCAATAATCGTTACACTTCGAGATACAGATTAGTTTTATATTAAGATAGAAGATTAATCGAGTAACATTAACTATTTAGAAGATGATTCGAGTACAATTAACTCTTTATTTGGACAACAAGTTTTCAATAATCATTACACTTAGAGATACAGATTAGTTTTATGTTTATTTAGTCGATTAATCGAGTACCATTAACTCTTTAGAAGATGATTCGAGTACAATAAACTCTTTACTTGGACAACAAGTTTTCAATAATCGTTACACTTAGAGATACGGATTAGTTTTATGTTTAGTTAGAAGATTAATCGAGTACCATTAACTCTTTAGAAGATGATTCGAGTACAATAAACTCTTTACTTGGACAAGAAGTTTTCAATAATCGTTACACTTAGAGATACGTATTAGTTTTATGTTTAGTTAGAAGATTAATCGAGCACCATTAACTCTTTAGAAGATGATTCGAGTACTATTCACTCTTTACTTGGTCAAAAAGTTTTCAATAATCGTTACACTTAGACATACATATTAGTTTTATGATTATTTAGAATATTAATCGAGTACCATTAACTCTTTAGAAGATGATTCGAGTACAATTAACTCTTTACTTGGACAACAAGTTTTCAATAATCGTTACACTTAGAGATACAGATTAGTTTTATATTAAGATAGAAGATTAATCGAGTAACATTAACTCTTTAGAAGATGATTCGAGTACAATTAACTCTTTATTTGGACAAGAAGTTCTCAATAATTGTTACACTTAGAGATACAGATTAGTTTTATGTTTATTTAGAAGATTAATCGAGTACCATTAACTCTTTAGAAGATGATTCGAGTACAATTAACTCTTTACTTGGACAACAAGTTGTCAATAATCGTTACACTTAGAGATACGGATTAGTTTTATGTTTAGTTAGAAGATTAATCGAGTACCATTAACTCTTTAGAAGATGATTCGAGTACAATAAACTCTTTACTTGGTCAAGAAGTTTTCAATAATCGTTACACTTAATGATACGTATTAGTTTTATGTTTAGTTAGAAGATTAATCGAGTACCATTAACTCTTTAGAAGATGATTCGAGTACTATTCACTCTTTACTTGGTCAAAAAGTTTTCAATAATCGTTACACTTAGAGATACATATTAGTTTTATGATTATTTAGAATATTAATCGAGTACCATTAACTCTTTAGAAGAAGATTCGAGTACAATAAACTCTTTACTTGGACAACAAGTTTTCAATAAGCGTTACACTTAGAGATACGGATTAGTTTTATGTTTAGTTAGAAGATTAATCGAGTACTATTAACTCTTTAGAAGATGATTCGATTACAATTAACTCTTTACTTGGACAACAAGTTTTCAATAATCGTTACACTTAGAGATACAGATTAGTTTTATATTAAGATAGAAGATTAATCGAGTAACATTAACTCTTTAGAAGATGATTCGAGTACAATTAACTCTTTATTTGGACAACAAGTTTTCAATAATTGTTACACTTAGAGATACAGATTAGTTTTATGTTTATTTAGAAGATTAATCGAGTACCATTAACTCTTTAGAAGATGATTCGAGTATAATTAACTCTTTACTTGGACAACAAGTTTTCAATAATCGTTACACTTAGATATACGTATTAGTTTTATGTTTAGTTAGATGATTAATCGAGTACCATTAACTCTTTAGAAGATGATTCGAGTACAATTAACTCTTTACTTGGACAACAAGTTTTCAATAATCGTTACACTTAGAAATACAAATTAGTTTTATATTAAGATAGAAGATTAATCGAGTAACATTAACTCTTTAGAAGATGATTCGAGTACAATTAACTCTTTATTTGGACAACAAGTTTTCAATAATTGTTACACTTAGAGATACAGATTAGTTTTATGTTTATTTAGAAGATTAATCGTGTACCATTAACTCTTTAGAAGATGATTCGAGTACAATTTACTCTTTACTTGGACAACAAGTTTTCAATAATCGTTACACTTAGAGATACGGATTAGTTTTATGTTTAGTTAGATGATTAATCGAGTACCATTAACTCTTTAGAAGATGATTCGAGTACAATAAACTCTTTACTTGGTCAAGAAGTTTTCAATAATCGTTACACTTAGAGATACGGATTAGTTTTATGTTTAGTTAGAAGATTAAGCGAGTACCATTAACTCTTTAGAAGATGATTCGAGTACTATTCCCTCTTTACTTGGTCAAAAAGTTTTCAATAATCGTTACACTTAGAGATACATATTAGTTTTATGATTATTTAGAAGATTAATCGAGTACCATTAACTCTCTAGAAGATGATTCGAGTACAATTAACTCTTTACTTAGACAACAAGTTTTCAATAATCGTTACACTTAGAGATACAGATTAGTTTTATGTTTATTTAGATGATTATTCGAGTACCATTAACTCTTTAGAAGATGATTCGAGTACAATTAACTCTTTACTTGGACAACAAGTTTTCAATAATCGTTACACTTAGAGATACAGATTAGTTTTATATTAAGATAGAAGATTAATCAAGTAACATTAACTCTTTAGAAGATGATTCGAGTACAATTAACTCTTTATTTGGACAACAAGTTTTCAATAATTGTTACACTTAGAGATACAGATTAGTTTTATGTTTATTTAGAAGATTAATCGAGTACCATTAACTCTTTAGAAGATGATTCGAGTACAATTAACTCTTTACTTGGACAACAAGTTGTCAATAATCATTACACTTAGAGATACGGATTAGTTTTATGTTTAGTTAGAAGATTAATCGAGTACCATTAACTCTTTAGAAGATGATTCGAGTACAATAAACTCTTTACTTGGTCAAGAAGTTTTCAATAATCGTTACACTTAGAGATACGTATTAGTTTTATGTTTAGTTAGAAGATTCATCGAGTACCATTAACTCATTAGAAGATGATTCGAGTACTATTCACTCTTTACTTCGACAACAAGTTTTCAATAATCGTTACACTTAGAGATACAGATTAGTTTTATGTTTATTTAGATGATTAATCGAGTACCATTAACTCTTTAGAAGATGATTCGAGTATAATTAACTCTTTACTTGGACAACAAGTTTTCAATAATCGTTACACTTCGAGATACAGATTAGTTTTATATTAAGATAGAAGATTAATCGAGTAACATTAACTATTTAGAAGATGATTCGAGTACAATTAACTCTTTATTTGGACAACAAGTTTTCAATAATCATTACACTTAGAGATACAGATTAGTTTTATGTTTATTTAGTCGATTAATCGAGTACCATTAACTCTTTAGAAGATGATTCGAGTACAATAAACTCTTTACTTGGACAACAAGTTTTCAATAATCGTTACACTTAGAGATACGGATTAGTTTTATGTTTAGTTAGAAGATTAATCGAGTACCATTAACTCTTTAGAAGATGATTCGAGTACAATAAACTCTTTACTTGGACAAGAAGTTTTCAATAATCGTTACACTTAGAGATACGTATTAGTTTTATGTTTAGTTAGAAGATTAATCGAGCACCATTAACTCTTTAGAAGATGATTCGAGTACTATTCACTCTTTACTTGGTCAAAAAGTTTTCAATAATCGTTACACTTAGACATACATATTAGTTTTATGATTATTTAGAATATTAATCGAGTACCATTAACTCTTTAGAAGATGATTCGAGTACAATTAACTCTTTACTTGGACAACAAGTTTTCAATAATCGTTACACTTAGAGATACAGATTAGTTTTATATTAAGATAGAAGATTAATCGAGTAACATTAACTCTTTAGAAGATGATTCGAGTACAATTAACTCTTTATTTGGACAAGAAGTTCTCAATAATTGTTACACTTAGAGATACAGATTAGTTTTATGTTTATTTAGAAGATTAATCGAGTACCATTAACTCTTTAGAAGATGATTCGAGTACAATTAACTCTTTACTTGGACAACAAGTTGTCAATAATCGTTACACTTAGAGATACGGATTAGTTTTATGTTTAGTTAGAAGATTAATCGAGTACCATTAACTCTTTAGAAGATGATTCGAGTACAATAAACTCTTTACTTGGTCAAGAAGTTTTCAATAATCGTTACACTTAATGATACGTATTAGTTTTATGTTTAGTTAGAAGATTAATCGAGTACCATTAACTCTTTAGAAGATGATTCGAGTACTATTCACTCTTTACTTGGTCAAAAAGTTTTCAATAATCGTTACACTTAGAGATACATATTAGTTTTATGATTATTTAGAATATTAATCGAGTACCATTAACTCTTTAGAAGAAGATTCGAGTACAATAAACTCTTTACTTGGACAACAAGTTTTCAATAAGCGTTACACTTAGAGATACGGATTAGTTTTATGTTTAGTTAGAAGATTAATCGAGTACTATTAACTCTTTAGAAGATGATTCGATTACAATTAACTCTTTACTTGGACAACAAGTTTTCAATAATCGTTACACTTAGAGATACAGATTAGTTTTATATTAAGATAGAAGATTAATCGAGTAACATTAACTCTTTAGAAGATGATTCGAGTACAATTAACTCTTTATTTGGACAACAAGTTTTCAATAATTGTTACACTTAGAGATACAGATTAGTTTTATGTTTATTTAGAAGATTAATCGAGTACCATTAACTCTTTAGAAGATGATTCGAGTACAATTAACTCTTTACTTGGACAACAAGGTTTCAATAATCGTTACACTTAGAGATACGGATTAGTTTTATGTTTAGTTAGAAGATTAATCGAGCACCATTAACTCTTTAGAAGATGATTCGAGTACTATTCACTCTTTACTTGGTCAAAAAGTTTTCCATAATCGTTACACTTAGACATACATATTAGTTTTATGATTATTTAGAATATTAATCGAGTACCATTAACTCTTTAGAAGATGATTCGAGTACAATTAACTCTTTACTTGGACAACAAGTTTTCAATAATCGTTACACTTAGAGATACAGATTAGTTTTATATTAAGATAGAAGATTAATCGAGTAACATTAACTCTTTAGAAGATGATTCGAGTACAATTAACTCTTTATTTGGACAACAAGTTCTCAATAATTGTTACACTTAGAGATACAGATTAGTTTTATGTTTATTTAGAAGATTAATCGAGTACCATTAACTCTTTAGAAGATGATTCGAGTACAATTAACTCTTTACTTGGACAACAAGTTGTCAATAATCGTTACACTTAGAGATACGGATTAGTTTTATGTTTAGTTAGAAGATTAATCGAGTACCATTAACTCTTTAGAAGATGATTCGAGTACAATAAACTCTTTACTTGGTCAAGAAGTTTTCAATAATCGTTACACTTAATGATACGTATTAGTTTTATGTTTAGTTAGAAGATTAATCGAGTACCATTAACTCTTTAGAAGATGATTCGAGTACTATTCACTCTTTACTTGGTCAAAAAGTTTTCAATAATCGTTACACTTAGAGATACATATTAGTTTTATGATTATTTAGAATATTAATCGAGTACCATTAACTCTTTAGAAGATGATTCGAGTACAATAAACTCTTTACTTGGACAACAAGTTTTCAATAAGCGTTACACTTAGAGATACGGATTAGTATTATGTTTAGTTAGAAGATTAATCGAGTACCATTAACTCTTTAGAAGATGATTCGAGTACAATAAACTCTTTACTTGGTCAAGAAGTTTTCAATATCGTTACACTTAGAGATACGTATTAGTTTTATGTTTAGTTAGAAGATTAATCGAGTACCATTAACTCTTTAGAAGATGATTCGAGTACTATTCACTCTTTACTTGGTCAAAAAGTTTTCAATAATCGTTACACTTAGAGATACATATTAGTTTTATGATTATTTAGAATATTAATCGAGTACCATTAACTCTTTAGAAGATGATTCGAGTACAATTAACTCTTTACTTGGACAACAAGTTTTCAATAATCGTTACACTTAGAGATACAGATTAGTTTTATATTAAGATAGAAGATTAATCGAGTAACATTAACTCTTTAGAAGATGATTCGAGTACAATTAACTCTTTATTTGGACAAGAAGTTCTCAATAATTGTTACACTTAGAGATACAGATTAGTTTTATGTTTATTTAGAAGATTAATCGAGTACCATTAACTCTTTAGAAGATGATTCGAGTACAATTAACTCTTTACTTGGACAACAAGTTGTCAATAATCGTTACACTTAGAGATACGGATTAGTTTTATGTTTAGTTAGAAGATTAATCGAGTACCATTAACTCTTTAGAAGATGATTCGAGTACAATAAACTCTTTACTTGGTCAAGAAGTTTTCAATAATCGTTACACTTAATGATACGTATTAGTTTTATGTTTAGTTAGAAGATTAATCGAGTACCATTAACTCTTTAGAAGATGATTCGAGTACTATTCACTCTTTACTTGGTCAAAAAGTTTTCAATAATCGTTACACTTAGAGATACATATTAGTTTTATGATTATTTAGAATATTAATCGAGTACCATTAACTCTTTAGAAGAAGATTCGAGTACAATAAACTCTTTACTTGGACAACAAGTTTTCAATAAGCGTTACACTTAGAGATACGGATTAGTTTTATGTTTAGTTAGAAGATTAATCGAGTACTATTAACTCTTTAGAAGATGATTCGAGTACAATAAACTCTTTACTTGGTCAAGAAGTTTTCAATATCGTTACACTCAGAGATACGTATTAGTTTTATGTTTAGTTAGAAGATTAATCGAGTACCATTAACTCTTTAGAAGATGATTCGAGTACTATTCACTCTTTACTTGGTCAAAAAGTTTTCAATAATCGTTACACTTAGAGATACATATTAGTTTTATGATTATTTAGAATATTAATCGAGTACCATTAACTCTTTAGAAGATGATTCGAGTATAATTAACTCTTTACTTGGACAACAAGTTTTCAATAATCGTTACACTTAGAGATACAGATTAGTTTTATATTAAGATAGAAGATTAATCGAGTAACATTAACTCTTTAGAAGATGATTCGAGTACAATTAACTCTTTATTTGGACAACAAGTTTTCAATAATTGTTACACTTAGAGATACAGATTAGTTTTATGTTTATTTAGAAGATTAATCGTGTACCATTAACTCTTTAGAAGATGATTCGAGTACAATTTACTCTTTACTTGGACAACAAGTTTTCAATAATCGTTACACTTAGAGATTCGGATTAGTTTTATGTTTAGTTAGATGATTAATCGAGTACCATTAACTCTTTAGAAGATGATTCGAGTACAATAAACTCTTTACTTGGTCAAGAAGTTTTCAATAATCGTTACACTTAGAGATACGGATTAGTTTTATGTTTAGTTAGAAGATTAAGCGAGTACCATTAACTCTTTAGAAGATGATTCGAGTACTATTCACTCTTTACTTGGTCAAAAAGTTTTCAATAATCGTTACACTTAGAGATACATATTAGTTTTATGATTATTTAGAAGATTAATCGAGTACCATTAACTCTCTAGAAGATGATTCGAGTACAATTAACTCTTTACTTAGACAACAAGTTTTCAATAATCGTTACACTTAGAGATACAGATTAGTTTCAAGTTTATTTAGATGATTATTCGAGTACCATTAACTCTTTAGAAGATGATTCGAGTACAATTAACTCTTTACTTGGACAACAAGTTTTCAATAATCGTTACACTTAGAGATACAGATTAGTTTTATATTAAGATAGAAGATTAATCGAGTAACATTAACTCTTTAGAAGATGATTCGAGTACAATTAACTCTTTATTTGGACAACAAGTTTTCAATAATTGTTACACTTAGAGATACAGATTAGTTTTATGTTTATTTAGAAGATTAATCGATTACCATTAACTCTTTAGAAGATGATTCGAGTACAATTAACTCTTTACTTGGACAACAAGGTTTCAATAATCGTTACACTTAGAGATACGGATTAGTTTTATGTTTAGTTAGAAGATTAATCGAGTACCATTAACTCTTTAGAAGATGATTCGAGTACAATAAACTCTTTACTTGGTCAAGAAGTTTTCAATAATCGTTACACTTAGAGATACGTATTAGTTTTATGTTTAGTTAGAAGATTAATCGAGTACCATTAACTCTTTAGAAGATGATTCGAGTACTATTCACTCTTTACTTGGTCAAAAAGTTTTCAATAATCGTTACACTTAGAGATACATATTAGTTTTATGATTATTTAGAATATTAATCGAGTACCATTAACTCTTTAGAAGATGATTCGAGTACAATAAACTCTTTACTTGGACAACAAGTTTTCAATAAGCGTTACACTTAGAGATACGGATTAGTTTTATGTTTAGTTAGAAGATTAATCGAGTACTATTAACTCTTTAGAAGATGATTCGAGTACAATAAACTCTTTACTTAGTCAAGAAGTTTTCAATATCGTTACACTTAGAGATACGTATTAGTTTTATGTTTAGTTAGAAGATTAATCGAGTACCACTAAGTCTTTAGAAGATGATTCGAGTACTATTCACTCTTTACTTGGTAAAAAAGTTTTCAATAATCGTTACACTTAGAGATACATATTAGTTTTATGATTATTTAGAATATTAATCGAGTACCATTAACTCTTTAGAAGATGATTCGAGTACAATTAACTCTTTACTTGGACAACAAGTTTTCAATAATCGTTACACTTAGAGATACAGATTAGTTTTATATTAAGATAGAAGATTAATCGAGTAACATTAACTCTTTAGAAGATGATTCGAGTACAATTAACTCTTTATTTGGACAACAAGTTTTCAATAATTGTTACACTTAGAGATACAGATTAGTTTTATGTTTATTTAGAAGATTAATCGTGTACCATTAACTCTTTAGAAGATGATTCGAGTACAATTTACTCTTTACTTGGACAACAAGTTTTCAATAATCGTTACACTTAGAGATACGGATTAGTTTTATGTTTAGTTAGATGATTAATCGAGTACCATTAACTCTTTAGAAGATGATTCGAGTACAATAAACTCTTTACTTGGTCAAGAAGTTTTCAATAATCGTTACACTTAGAGATACGGATTAGTTTTATGTTTAGTTAGAAGATTAAGCGAGTACCATTAACTCTTTAGAAGATGATTCGAGTACTATTCACTCTTTACTTGGTCAAAAAGTTTTCAATAATCGTTACACTTAGAGATACATATTAGTTTTATGATTATTTAGAAGATTAATCGAGTACCATTAACTCTCTAGAAGATGATTCGAGTACAATTAACTCTTTACTTAGACAACAAGTTTTCAATAATCGTTACACTTAGAGATACAGATTAGTTTTAAGTTTATTTAGATGATTATTCGAGTACCATTAACTCTTTAGAAGATG
This sequence comes from Scutellaria galericulata, assembly GCA_946896805.1. Taxonomy (NCBI): domain Eukaryota; kingdom Viridiplantae; phylum Streptophyta; class Magnoliopsida; order Lamiales; family Lamiaceae; genus Scutellaria; species Scutellaria galericulata. The sequence continues at coordinate 7,270,750 of OX335792.1, read as the reverse complement.
ATTCGAGTACAATTAACTCTTTACTTGGACAACAAGTTTTCAATAATCGTTACACTTAGAGATACAGATTAGTTTTATATTAAGATAGAAGATTAATCGAGTAACATTAACTCTTTAGAAGATGATTCGAGTACAATTAACTCTTTATTTGGACAGCAAGTTTTCAATAATTGTTACACTTAGAGATACAGATTAGTTTTATGTTTATTTAGAAGATTAATCGAGTACCATTAACTCTTTAGAAGATGATTCGAGTACAATTAACTCTTTACTTGGACAACAAGTTGTCAATAATCGTTACACTTAGAGATACAGATTAGTTTTATGTTTAGTTAGAAGATTAATCGAGTACCATTAACTCTTTAGAAGATGATTCGAGTACAATAAACTCTTTACTTGGTCAAGAAGTTTTCAATAATCGTTACACTTAGAGATACGTATTAGTTTTATGTTTAGTTAGAAGATTAATCGAGTACCATTAACTCTTTAGAAGATGATTCGAGTACTATTCACTCTTTACTTGGTCAAAAAGTTTTCAATAATCGTTACACTTAGAGATACAGATTAGTTTTATGTTTATTTAGATGATTAATCGAGTACCATTAACTCTTTAGAAGATGATTCGAGTATAATTAACTCTTTACTTGGACAACAAGTTTTCAATAATCGTTACACTTAGAGATACAGATTAGTTTTATATTAAGATAGAAGATTAATCGAGTAACATTAACTATTTAGAAGATGATTCGAGTACAATTAACTCTTTATTTGGACAACAAGTTTTCAATAATCATTACACTTAGAGATACAGATTAGTTTTATGTTTATTTAGTCGATTAATCGAGTACCATTAACTCTTTAGAAGATGATTCGAGTACAATAAACTCTTTACTTGGACAACAAGTTTTCAATAATCGTTACACTTAGAGATACGGATTAGTTTTATGTTTAGTTAGAAGATTAATCGAGTACCATTAACTCTTTAGAAGATGATTCGAGTACAATAAACTCTTTACTTGGACAAGAAGTTTTCAATAATCGTTACACTTAGAGATACGTATTAGTTTTATGTTTAGTCAGAAGATTAATCGAGTACCATTAACTCTTTAGAAGATGATTCGAGTACTATTCACTCTTTACTTGGTCAAAAAGTTTTCAATAATCGTTACACTTAGAGATACATATTAGTTTTATGATTATTTAGAATATTAATCGAGTACCATTAACTCTTTAGAAGATGATTCGAGTACAATAAACTCTTTACTTGGACAACAAGTTTTCAATAATCGTTACACTTAGAGATACGGATTAGTTTTATGTTTAGTTAGAAGATTAATCGAGTACCATTAACTCTTTAGAAGATGATTCGAGTACAATAAACTCTTTACTTGGTCAAGAAGTTTTCAATATCGTTACACTTAGAGATACGTATTAGTTTTATGTTTAGTTAGAAGATTAATCGAGTACCATTAACTCTTTAGAAGATGATTCGAGTACAATAAACTCTTTACTTGGTCAAGAAGTTTTCAATAATCGTTACACTTAGAGATACGGATTAGTTTTATGTTTAGTTAGAAGATTAAGCGAGTACCATTAACTCTTTAGAAGATGATTCGAGTACTATTCACTCTTTACTTGGTCAAAAAGTTTTCAATAATCGTTACACTTAGAGATACATATTAGTTTTATGATTATTTAGAAGATTAATCGAGTACCATTAACTCTCTAGAAGATGATTCGAGTACAATTAACTCTTTACTTAGACAACAAGTTTTCAATAATCGTTACACTTAGAGATACAGATTAGTTTTAAGTTTATTTAGATGATTATTCGAGTACCATTAACTCTTTAGAAGATGATTCGAGTACAATTAACTCTTTACTTGGACAACAAGTTTTCAATAATCGTTACACTTAGAGATACAGATTAGTTTTATATTAAGATAGAAGATTAATCGAGTAACATTAACTCTTTAGAAGATGATTCGAGTACAATTAACTCTTTATTTGGACAGCAAGTTTTCAATAATTGTTACACTTAGAGATACAGATTAGTTTTATGTTTATTTAGAAGATTAATCGAGTACCATTAACTCTTTAGAAGATGATTCGAGTACAATTAACTCTTTACTTGGACAACAAGTTGTCATTAATCGTTACACTTAGAGATACAGATTAGTTTTATGTTTAGTTAGAAGATTAATCGAGTACCATTAACTCTTTAGAAGATGATTCGAGTACAATAAACTCTTTACTTGGTCAAGAAGTTTTCAATAATCGTTACACTTAGAGATACGTATTAGTTTTATGTTTAGTTAGAAGATTAATCGAGTACCATTAACTCTTTAGAAGATGATTCGAGTACTATTCACTCTTTACTTGGTCAAAAAGTTTTCAATAATCGTTACACTTAGAGATACAGATTAGTTTTATGTTTATTTAGATGATTAATCGAGTACCATTAACTCTTTAGAAGATGATTCGAGTATAATTAACTCTTTACTTGGACAACAAGTTTTCAATAATCGTTACACTTAGAGATACAGATTAGTTTTATATTAAGATAGAAGATTAATCGAGTAACATTAACTATTTAGAAGATGATTCGAGTACAATTAACTCTTTATTTGGACAACAAGTTTTCAATAATCATTACACTTAGAGATACAGATTAGTTTTATGTTTATTTAGTCGATTAATCGAGTACCATTAACTCTTTAGAAGATGATTCGAGTACAATAAACTCTTTACTTGGACAACAAGTTTTCAATAATCGTTACACTTAGAGATACGGATTAGTTTTATGTTTAGTTAGAAGATTAATCGAGTACCATTAACTCTTTAGAAGATGATTCGAGTACAATAAACTCTTTACTTGGACAAGAAGTTTTCAATAATCGTTACACTTAGAGATACGTATTAGTTTTATGTTTAGTCAGAAGATTAATCGAGTACCATTAACTCTTTAGAAGATGATTCGAGTACTATTCACTCTTTACTTGGTCAAAAAGTTTTCAATAATCGTTACACTTAGAGATACATATTAGTTTTATGATTATTTAGAATATTAATCGAGTACCATTAACTCTTTAGAAGATGATTCGAGTACAATAAACTCTTTACTTGGACAACAAGTTTTCAATAATCGTTACACTTAGAGATACGGATTAGTTTTATGTTTAGTTAGAAGATTAATCGAGTACCATTAACTCTTTAGAAGATGATTCGAGTACAATAAACTCTTTACTTGGTCAAGAAGTTTTCAATATCGTTACACTTAGAGATACGTATTAGTTTTATGTTTAGTTAAAAGATTAATCGAGTACCATTAACTCTTTAGAAGATGATTCGAGTACTATTCACTCTTTACTTGGTCAAAAAGTTTTCAATAATTGTTACACTTAGACATACATATTAGTTTTATGATTATTTAGAATATTAATCGAGTACTATTAACTCTTTAGAAGATGATTCGAGTACAATTAACTCTTTACTTGGACAACAAGTTTTCAATAATCGTTACACTTAGTGATACAGATTAGTTTTATATTAAGATAGAAGATTAATCGAGTAACATTAACTCTTTAGAAGATGATTCGAGTACAATTAACTCTTTATTTGGACAACAAGTTCTCAATAATTGTTACACTTAGAGATACAGATTAGTTTTATGTTTATTTAGAAGATTAATCGAGTACCATTAACTCTTTAGAAGATGATTCGAGTACAATTAACTTTTTACTTGGACAACAAGTTGTCAATAATCGTTACACTTAGAGATACGGATTAGTTTTATGTTTAGTTAGAAGATTAATCGAGTACCATTAACTCTTTAGAAGATGATTCGAGTACAATAAACTCTTTACTTGGTCAAGAAGTTTTCAATAATCGTTACACTTAGAGATACGTATTAGTTTTATGTTTAGTTAGAAGATTAATCGAGTACCATTAACTCTTTAGAAGATGATTCGAGTACTATTCACTCTTTACTTGGTCAAAAAGTTTTCAATAATCGTTACACTTAGAGATACATATTAGTTTTATGATTATTTAGAAGATTAATCGAGTACCATTAACTCTCTAGAAGATGATTCGAGTACAATTAACTCTTTACTTAGACAACAAGTTTTCAATAATCGTTACACTTAGAGATACAGATTAGTTTTATGTTTATTTAGATGATTATTCGAGTACCATTAACTCTGTAGAAGATGATTCGAGTACAATTAACTCTTTACTTGGACAACAAGTTTTCAATAATCGTTACACTTAGAGATACAGATTAGTTTTATATTAAGATAGAAGATTAATCGAGTAACATTAACTCTTTAGAAGATGATTCGAGTACAATTAACTCTTTATTTGGACAACAAGTTTTCAATAATTGTTACACTTAGAGATACAGATTAGTTTTATGTTTATTTAGAAGATTAATCGAGTACCATTAACTCTTTAGAAGATGATTCGAGTACAATTAACTCTTTACTTGGACAACAAGTTTTCAATAATCGTTACACTTAGAGATACGGATTAGTTTTATGTTTAGTTAGATGATTAATCGAGTACCATTAACTCTTTAGAACATGATTCGAGTACAATAAACTCTTTACTTGGTCAAGAAGTTTTCAATAATCGTTACACTTAGAGATACGGATTAGTTTTATGTTTAGTTAGAAGATTAAGCGAGTACCATTAACTCTTTAGAAGATGATTCGAGTACTATTCACTCTTTACTTGGTCAAAAAGTTTTCAATAATCGTTACACTTAGAGATACATATTAGTTTTATGATTATGTAGAAGATTAATCAAGTACCATTAACTCTCTAGAAGATGATTCGAGTACAATTAACTCTTTACTTAGACAACAAGTTTTCAATAATCGTTACACTTAGAGATACAGATTAGTTTTATGTTTATTTAGATTATTATTCGAGTACCATTAACTCTTTAGAAGATGATTCGAGTACAATTAACTCTTTACTTGGACAACAAGTTTTCAATAATCGTTACACTTAGAGATACAGATTAGTTTTATATTAAGATAGAAGATTAATCGAGTAACATTAACTCTTTAGAAGATGATTCGAGTACAATTAACTCTTTATTTGGACAACAAGTTTTCAATAATTGTTACACTTAGAGATACAGATTAGTTTTATGTTTATTTAGAAGATTAATCGAGTACCATTAACTCTTTAGAAGATGATTCGAGTACAATTAACTCTTTACTTGGACAACAAGTTGTCAATAATCGTTACACTTAGAGATACGGATTAGTTTTATGTTTAGTTAGAAGATTAATCGAGTACCATTAACTCTTTAGAAGATGATTCGAGTACAATAAACTCTTTACTTGGTCAAGAAGTTTTCAATAATCGTTACACTTAGAGATACATATTAGTTTTATGATTATTTAGAATATTAATCGAGTACCATTAACTCTTTAGAAGAAGATTCGAGTACAATTAACTCTTTACTTGGACAACAATTTTTCAATAATCGTTACACTTAGAGATACAGATTAGTTTTATATTAAGATAGAAGATTAATCGAGTAACCTTAACTCTTTAGAAGATGATTCGAGTACAATTAACTCTTTATTTGGACAACAAGTTTTCAATAATCGTTACACTTAGAGATACATATTAGTTTTATGATTATTTAGAAGATTAATCGAGTACAATTAACTCTCTAGAAGATGATTCGAGTACAATTAACTCTTTACTTAGACAACAAGTTTTCAATAATCGTTACACTTAGAGATACAGATTAGTTTTATGTTTATTTAGATGATTATTCGAGTACCATTAACTCTTTAGAAGATGATTCGAGTACAATTAACTCTTTACTTGGACAACAAGTTTTCAATAATCGTTACACTTAGAGATACGGATTAGTTTTATGTTTAGTTAGAAGATTAATCGAGTACCATTAACTCTTTAGAAGATGATTCGAGTACTATTCATTCTTTACTTGGTCAAAAAGTTTTCAATAATCGTTACACTTAGAGATACATATTAGTTTTATGATTATTTAGAAGATTAATCGAGTACAATTAACTCTCTAGAAGATGATTCGAGTACAATTAACTCTTTACTTAGACAACAAGTTTTCAATAATCGTTACACTTAGAGATACAGATTAGTTTTATGTTTATTTAGATGATTATTCGAGTACCATTAACTCTCTAGAAGATGATTCGAGTACAATCAACTCTTTACTTGGACAACAAGTTTTCAATAATCGTTACACTTAGAGATACAGATTAGTTTTATATTAAGATAGAAGATTAATCGAGTAACATTAACTCTTTAGAAGATGATTCGAGTACAATTAACTCTTTATTTGGACAATAAGTTTTAAATAATTGTTACACTTAGAGATACAGATTAGTTTTATGTTTATTTAGAAGATTAATCGAGTACCATTAACTCTTTAGAAGATGATTCGAGTACAATTAACTCTTTACTTGGACAACAAGTTTTCAATAATCGTTACACTTAGAGATACGGATTAGTTTTATGTTTATTTAGATGATTAATCGAGTACCATTAACTCTTTAGAAGATGATTCGAGTACAATAAACTCTTTACTTGGACAACAAGTTTTCAATAATCGTTACACTTAGAGATACGGATTAGTTTTATGTTTAGTTAGAAGATTAATCGAGTACCATTAACTCTTTAGAAGAGGATTCGAGTACAATAAACTCTTTACTTGGTCAAGAAGTTTTCAATAATCGTTACACTTAGAGATACGTATTAGTTTCATGTTTAGTTAGAAGATTAATCGAGTACCATTAACTCTTTAGAAGATGATTCGAGTACTATTCACTCTTTACTTGGTCAAAAAGTTTTCAATAATCGTTACACTTAGAGATACATGTTAGTTTTATGATTATTTAGAATATTAATCGAGTACCATTAACTCTTTAGAAGATGATTCGAGTACAATTAACTCTTTAATTGGACATCAAGTTTTCAATAATCGTTACACTTAGAGATACAGATTAGTTTTATGTTTATTTAGATGATTAATCGAGTACCATTAACTCTTTAGAAGATTATTCGAATACAATTAACTCTTTACTTGGACAACAAGTTTTCAATAATCGTTACACTTAGAGATACAGATTAGTTTTATATTATGATAGAAGATTGATCGAGTAACATTAACTCTTTAGAAGATGATTCGAGTACAATTAACTCTTTATTTGGACAACAAGTTTTCAATAATTGTTACACTTAGAGATACAGATTAGTTTTATGTTTATTTAGAAGATTAATCGAGTACCATTAACTCTTTAGAAGATGATTCGAGTACAATTAACTCTTTACTTGGACAACAAGTTTTCAATAATCGTTACACTTAGAGATACGGATTAGTTTTATGTTTAGTTAGAAGATTAATCGAGTACCATTAACTCTCTAGAAGATGATTCGAGTACAATAAACTCTTTACTTGGTCAAGAAGTTTTCAATAATCGTTACACTTAGAGATACGTATTAGTTTCATGTTTAGTTAGAAGATTAATCGAGTACCATTAACTCTTTAGAAGATGATTCGAGTACTATTCACTCTTTACTTGGTCAAAAAGTTTTCAATAATCGTTACACTTAGAGATACATATTAGTTTTATGATTATTTAGAATATTAATCGAGTACCATTAACTCTGTAGAAGATGATTCGAGTACAATTAACTCTTTACTTGGACATCAAGTTTTCAATAATCGTTACACTTAGAGATACAGATTAGTTTTATGTTTATTTAGATGATTAATCGAGTACCATTAACTCTTTAGAAGATTATTCGAGTACAATTAACTCTTTACTTGGACAACAAGTTTTCAATAATCGTTACACTTAGAGATACAGATTAGTTTTATATTATGATAGAAGATTCATCGAGTAACATTAACTCTTTAGAAGATGATTCGAGTACAATTAACTCTTTATTTGGACAACAAGTTTTCAATAATTGTTACACTTAGAGATACAGATTAGTTTTATGTTTATTTAGAAGATTAATAGAGTACCATTAACTCATTAGAAGATGATTCGAGTACAATTAACTCTTTACTTGGACAACAAGTTTTCAATAATCGTTACACTTAGAGATACGGATTAGTTTTATGTTTACACTTAGAGATACAGATTAGTTTTATATTATGATAGAAGATTAATCGAGTAACACTAGCTCTTTAGAAGATGTTTCGAGTACAATTAACTCTTTATTTGGACAACAAGTTTTCAATAATTGTTACACTTAGATATACAGATTAGTTTTATGTTTATTTAGAAGATTAATCGAGTACCATTAACTCTTTAGAAGATGATTCGAGTACAATTAACTCTTTACTTGGACAACAAGTTGTCAATAATCGTTACACTTAGATATACGGATTAGTTTTATGTTTAGTTAGATGATTAATCGAGTACCATTAACTCTTTATTTGGACAATAAGTTTTAAATAATTGTTACACTTAGAGATACAGATTAGTTTTATGTTTATTTAGAAGATTAATCGAGTACCATTAACTCTTTAGAAGATGATTCGAGTACAATTAACTCTTTACTTGGACAACAAGTTTTCAATAATCGTTACACTTAGAGATACGGATTAGTTTTATGTTTATTTAGATGATTAATCGAGTACCATTAACTCTTTAGAAGATGATTCGAGTACAATAAACTCTTTACTTGGACAACAAGTTTTCAATAATCGTTACACTTAGAGATACGGATTAGTTTTATGTTTAGTTAGAAGATTAATCGAGTACCATTAACTCTTTAGAAGAGGATTCGAGTACAATAAACTCTTTACTTGGTCAAGAAGTTTTCAATAATCGTTACACTTAGAGATACGTATTAGTTTCATGTTTAGTTAGAAGATTAATCGAGTACCATTAACTCTTTAGAAGATGATTCGAGTACTATTCACTCTTTACTTGGTCAAAAAGTTTTCAATAATCGTTACACTTAGAGATACATGTTAGTTTTATGATTATTTAGAATATTAATCGAGTACCATTAACTCTTTAGAAGATGATTCGAGTACAATTAACTCTTTAATTGGACATCAAGTTTTCAATAATCGTTACACTTAGAGATACAGATTAGTTTTATGTTTATTTAGATGATTAATCGAGTACCATTAACTCTTTAGAAGATTATTCGAATACAATTAACTCTTTACTTGGACAACAAGTTTTCAATAATCGTTACACTTAGAGATACAGATTAGTTTTATATTATGATAGAAGATTGATCGAGTAACATTAACTCTTTAGAAGATGATTCGAGTACAATTAACTCTTTATTTGGACAACAAGTTTTCAATAATTGTTACACTTAGAGATACAGATTAGTTTTATGTTTATTTAGAAGATTAATCGAGTACCATTAACTCTTTAGAAGATGATTCGAGTACAATTAACTCTTTACTTGGACAACAAGTTTTCAATAATCGTTACACTTAGAGATACGGATTAGTTTTATGTTTAGTTAGAAGATTAATCGAGTACCATTAACTCTCTAGAAGATGATTCGAGTACAATAAACTCTTTACTTGGTCAAGAAGTTTTCAATAATCGTTACACTTAGAGATACGTATTAGTTTCATGTTTAGTTAGAAGATTAATCGAGTACCATTAACTCTTTAGAAGATGATTCGAGTACTATTCACTCTTTACTTGGTCAAAAAGTTTTCAATAATCGTTACACTTAGAGATACATATTAGTTTTATGATTATTTAGAATATTAATCGAGTACCATTAACTCTGTAGAAGATGATTCGAGTACAATTAACTCTTTACTTGGACATCAAGTTTTCAATAATCGTTACACTTAGAGATACAGATTAGTTTTATGTTTATTTAGATGATTAATCGAGTACCATTAACTCTTTAGAAGATTATTCGAGTACAATTAACTCTTTACTTGGACAACAAGTTTTCAATAATCGTTACACTTAGAGATACAGATTAGTTTTATATTATGATAGAAGATTCATCGAGTAACATTAACTCTTTAGAAGATGATTCGAGTACAATTAACTCTTTATTTGGACAACAAGTTTTCAATAATTGTTACACTTAGAGATACAGATTAGTTTTATGTTTATTTAGAAGATTAATAGAGTACCATTAACTCATTAGAAGATGATTCGAGTACAATTAACTCTTTACTTGGACAACAAGTTTTCAATAATCGTTACACTTAGAGATACGGATTAGTTTTATGTTTACACTTAGAGATACAGATTAGTTTTATATTATGATAGAAGATTAATCGAGTAACACTAACTCTTTAGAAGATGTTTCGAGTACAATTAACTCTTTATTTGGACAACAAGTTTTCAATAATTGTTACACTTAGATATACAGATTAGTTTTATGTTTATTTAGAAGATTAATCGAGTACCATTAACTCTTTAGAAGATGATTCGAGTACAATTAACTCTTTACTTGGACAACAAGTTGTCAATAATCGTTACACTTAGATATACGGATTAGTTTTATGTTTAGTTAGATGATTAATCGAGTACCATTAACTCTTTAGAAGATGATTCGAGTACAATAAACTCTTTACTTGGTCAAGAAGTTTTCAATAATCGTTACACTTAGAGATACAGATTAGTTTTATGTTTAGTTAGAAGATTAATCAAGTACCATTAACTCTTTAGAAGATGATTCGAGTACTATTCACTCTTTACTTGGTCAAAAAGTTTTCAATAATCGTTACACTTAGAGATACATATTAGTTTTATGATTATTTAGAAGATTAATCGAGTACCATTAACTCTCTAGAAGATGATTCGAGTACAATTAACTCTTTACTTAGACAACAAGTTTTCAATAATCGTTACACTTAGAGATACAGATTAGTTTTATGTTTATTTAGATGATTATTCGAGTACCATTAACTCTTTAGAAGATGATTCGAGTACAATTAACTCTTTACTTGGACAACAAGTTTTCAATAATCGTTACACTTAGAGATACAGATTAGTTTTATATTAAGATAGAAGATTAATCGAGTAACATTAACTCTTTAGAAGATGATTCGAGTACAATTAACTCTTTATTTGGACAACAAGTTTTCAATAATTGTTACACTTAGATATACAGATTAGTTTTATGTTTATTTAGAAGATTAATCGAGTACCATTAACTCTTTAGAAGATGATTCGAGTACAATTAACTCTTTACTTGGACAACAAGTTGTCAATAATCGTTACACTTAGATATACGGATTAGTTTTATGTTTAGTTAGATGATTAATCGAGTACCATTAACTCTTTAGAAGATGATTCGAGTACAATAAACTCTTTACTTGGTCAAGAAGTTTTCAATAATCGTTACACTTAGAGATACAGATTAGTTTTATGTTTAGTTAGAAGATTAATCAAGTACCATTAACTCTTTAGAAGATGATTCGAGTACTATTCACTCTTTACTTGGTCAAAAACTTTTCAATAATCATTACACTTAGAGATACATATTAGTTTTATGATTATTTAGAAGATTAATCGAGTACCATTAACTCTCTAGAAGATGATTCGAGTACAATTAACTCTTTACTTAGACAACAAGTTTTCAATAATCGTTACACTTAGAGATACAGATTAGTTTTATGTTTATTTAGATGATTATTCGAGTACCATTAACTCTTTAGAAGATGATTCGAGTACAATTAACTATTTACTTGGACAACAAGTTTTCAATAATCGTTACACTTAGAGATACAGATTAGTTTTATATTAAGATAGAAGATTAATCGAGTAACATTAACTCTTTAGAAGATGATTCGAGTACAATTAACTCTTTATTTGGACAACAAGTTTTCAATAATTGTTAAACTTAGATATACAGATTAGTTTTATGTTTATTTAGAAGATTAATCGAGTACCATTAACTCTTTAGAAGATGATTCGAGTACAATTAACTCTTTACTTGGACAACAAGTTGTCAATAATCGTTACACTTAGAGATACGGATTAGTTTTATGTTTAGTTAGAAGATTAAGCGAGTACCATTAACTCTTTAGAAGATGTTTCGAGTACTATTCACTCTTTACTTGGTCAAAAAGTTTTCAATAATCGTTACACTTAGAGATACATATTAGTTTTATGTTTATTTAGATGATTAATCGAGTACCATTAACTCTTTAGAAGATGATTCGAGTACAATTAACTCTTTACTTGGACAACAAGTTTTCAATAATCGTTACACTTAGAGATACAGATTAGTTTTATATTAAGATAGAAGATTAATCGAGTAACATTAACTCTTTAGAAGATGATTCGAGTACAATTAACTCTTTATTTGGACAACAAGTTTTCAATAATTGTTACACTTAGATATACAGATTAGTTTTATGTTTATTTAGAAGATTAATCGAGTACCATTAACTCTTTAGAAGATGATTCGAGTACAATTAACTCTTTACTTGGACACCAAGTTGTCAATAATCGTTACACTTAGAGATACGGATTAGTTTTATGTTTAGTTAGAAGATTAAGCGAGTACCATTAACTCTTTAGAAGATGTTTCGAGTACTATTCACTCTTTACTTGGTCAAAAAGTTTTCAATAATCGTTACACTTAGAGATACATATTAGTTTTATGTTTATTTAGATGATTAATCGAGTACCATTAACTCTTTAGAAGATGATTCGAGTACAATTAACTCTTTACTTGGACAACAAGTTTTCAATAATCGTTACACTTAGAGATACAGATTAGTTTTATATTAAGATAGAAGATTAATCGAGTAACATTAACTCTTTAGAAGATGATTCGAGTACAATTAACTCTTTATTTGGACAACAAGTTTTCAATAATTGTTACACTTAGAGATACAGATTAGTTTTTTGTTTATTTAGAAGATTAATCGAGTACCATTAACTCTTTAGAAGATGATTCGAGTACAATTAACTCTTTACTTGGACAACAAGTTGTCAATAATCGTTACACTTAGAGATACGGATTAGTTTTATGTTTAGTTAGAAGATTAAGCGAGTACCATTAACTCTTTAGAAGATGTTTCGAGTACTATTCACTCTTTACTCGGTCAAAAAGTTTTCAATAATCGTTACACTTAGAGATACATATTAGTTTTATGATTATTTAGAAGATTAATCGAGTACCATTAACTCTCTAGAAGATGATTCGAGTACAATTAACTCTTTACTTAGACAACAAGTTTTCAATAATCGTTACACTTAGAGATACAGACTAGTTTTATGTTTATTTAGATGATTATTCGAGTACCATTAACTCTTTAGAAGATGATTCGAGTACAATTAACTATTTACTTGGACAACAAGTTTTCAATAATCGTTACACTTAGAGATACAGATTAGTTTTATATTAAGATAGAAGATTAATCGAGTAACATTAACTCTTTAGAAGATGATTCGAGTACAATTAACTCTTTATTTGGACAACAAGTTTTCAATAATCGTTACACTTAGATATACGGATTAGTTTTATGTTTAGTTAGATGATTAATCGAGTACCATTAACTCTTTAGAAGATGATTCGAGTACTATAAACTCTTTACTTGGTCAAGAAGTTTTCAATAATCGTTACACTCAGAGATACAGATTAGTTTTATGTTTAGTTAGAAGATTAATCAAGTACCATTAACTCTTTAGAAGATGATTCGAGTACTATTCACTCTTTACTTGGTCAAAAAGATTTCAATAATCGTTACACTTAGAGATACATATTAATTTTATGATTATTTAGAAGATTAATCGAGTACCATTAACTCTCTAGAAGATGATTCGAGTACAATTAACTCTTTACTTAGACAACAAGTTTTCAATAATCGTTACACTTAGAGATACAGATTAGTTTTATGTTTATTTAGATGATTATTCGAGTACCATTAACTCTTTAGAAGATGATTCGAGTACAATTAACTATTTACTTGGACAACAAGTTTTCAATAATCGTTACACTTAGAGATACAGATTAGTTTTATATTAAGATAGAAGATTAATCGAGTAACATTAACTCTTTAGAAGATGATTCGAGTACAATTAACTCTTTATTTGGACAACAAGTTTTCAATAATTGTTACACTTAGATATACAGATTAGTTTTATGTTTATTTAGAAGATTAATCGAGTACCATTAACTCTTTAGAAGATGATTCGAGTACAATTAACTCTTTACTTGGACAACAAGTTGTCAATAATCGTTACACTTAGAGATACGGATTAGTTTTATATTTAGTTAGAAGATTAAGCGAGTACCATTAACTCTTTAGAAGATGTTTCGAGTACTATTCACTCTTTACTTGGTCAAAAAGTTTTCAATAATCGTTACACTTAGAGATACATATTAGTTTTATGATTATTTAGAAGATTAATCGAGTTCCATTAACTCTTTAGAAGATGATTCGAGTACAATTAACTCTTTACTTGGACAACAAGTTTTCAATAATCGTTACACTTAGAGATACAGATTAGTTTTATGTTTATTTAGATGATTAATCGAGTACCATTAACTCTTTAGAAGATGATTCGAGTACAATTAACTCTTTACTTGGACAACAAGTTTTCAATAATCGTTACACTTAGAGATACAGATTAGTTTTATATTAAGATAGAAGATTAATCGAGTAACATTAACTCTTTAGAAGATGATTCGAGTACAATTAACTCTTTATTTGGACAACAAGTTTTCAATAATTGTTACACTTAGAGATACAGATTACTTTTTTGTTTATTTAGAAGATTAATCGAGTACCATTATCTCTTTAGAAGATGATTCGAGTACAATTAACTCTTTACTTGGACAACAAGTTGTCAATAATCGTTACACTTAGAGATACGGATTAGTTTTATGTTTAGTTAGAAGATTAAGCGAGTACCATTAACTCTTTAGAAGATGTTTCGAGTACTATTCACTCTTTACTTGGTCAAAAAGTTTTCAATAATCGTTACACTTAGAGATACATATTAGTTTTATGATTATTTAGAAGATTAATCGAGTACCATTAACTCTCTAGAAGATGATTCGAGTACAATTAACTCTTTACTTAGACAACAAGTTTTCAATAATCGTTACACTTAGAGATACAGATTAGTTTTATGTTTATTTAGATGATTATTCGAGTACCATTAACTCTTTAGAAGATGATTCGAGTACAATTAACTCTTTACTTGGACAACAAGTTTTCAATAATCGTTACACTTAGAGATACAGATTAGTTTTATATTAAGATAGAAGATTAATCGAGTAACATTAACTCTTTAGAAGATGATTCGAGTACAATTAACTCTTTATTTGGACAACAAGTTTTCAATAATTGTTACACTTAGATATACAGATTAGTTTTATGTTTCTTTAGAAGATTAATCGAGTACCATTAACTCTTTAGAAGATGATTCGAGTACAATTAACTCTTTACTTGGACAACAAGTTGTCAATAATCGTTACACTTAGAGATACGGATTAGTTTTATGTTTAGTTAGAAGATTAAGCGAGTACCATTAACTCTTTAGAAGATGTTTCGAGTACTATTCACTCTTTACTTGGTCAAACTGTTTTCAATAATCGTTACACTTAGAGATACATATTAGTTTTATGATTATTTAGAAGATTAATCGAGTTCCATTAACTCTTTAGAAGATGATTCGAGTACAATTAACTCTGTACTTGGACAACAAGTTTTCAATAATCGTTACACTTAGAGATACAGATTAGTTTTATGTTCATTTAGATGATTAATCGAGTACCATTAACTCTTTAGAAGATGATTCGAGTACAATTAACTCTTTACTTGGACAACAAGTTTTCAATAATCGTTACACTTAGAGATACAGATTAGTTTTATATTAAGATAGAAGATTAATCGAGTAACATTAACTCTTTAGAAGATGATTCGAGTACAATTAACTCTTTATTTGGACAACAAGTTTTCAGTAATTGTTACACTTAGAGATACAGATTAGTTTTTTGTTTATTTAGAAGATTAATCGAGTACCATTAACTCTTTAGAAGATGATTCGAGTACAATTAACTCTTTACTTGGACAACAAGTTGTCAATAATCGTTACACTTAGAGATACGGATTAGTTTTATGTTTAGTTAGAAGATTAAGCGAGTACCATTAACTCTTTAGAAGATGTTTCGAGTACTATTCACTCTTTACTTGGTCAAAAAGTTTTCAATAATCGTTACACTTAGAGATACATATTAGTTTTATGATTATTTAGAAGATTAATCGAGTACCATTAACTCTCTAGAAGATGATTCGAGTACAATTAACTCTTTACTTAGACAACAAGTTTTCAATAATCGTTACACTTAGAGATACAGATTAGTTTTATGTTTATTTAGATGATTATTCGAGTACCATTAACTCTTTAGAAGATGATTCGAGTACAATTAACTCTTTACTTGGACAACAAGTTTTCAATAATCGTTACACTTAGAGATACAGATTAGTTTTATATTAAGATAGAAGATTAATCGAGTAACATTAACTCTTTAGAAGATGATTCGAGTACAATTAACTCTTTATTTGGACAACAAGTTTTCAATAATTGTTACACTTAGAGATACAGATTAGTTTTTTGTTTATTTAGAAGATTAATCGAGTACCATTAACTCTTTAGAAGATGATTCGAGTACAATTAACTCTTTACTTGGACAACAAGTTGTCAATAATCGTTACACTTAGAGATACGGATTAGTTTTATGTTTAGTTAGAAGATTAAGCGAGTACCATTAACTCTTTAGAAGATGTTTCGAGTACTATTCACTCTTTACTTGGTCAAAAAGTTTTCAATAATCGTTACACTTAGAGATACATATTAGTTTTATGATTATTTAGAATATTAATCGAGTACCATTAACTCTCTAGAAGATGATTCGAGTACAATTAACTCTTTACTTAGACAACAAGTTTTCAATAATCGTTACACTTAGAGATACAGATTAGTTTTATGTTTATTTAGATGATTATTCGAGTACCATTAACTCTTTAGAAGATGATTCGAGTACAATTAACTCTTTACTTGGACAACAAGTTTTCAATAATCGTTACACTTAGAGATACAGATTAGTTTTATATTAAGATAGAAGATTAATCGAGTAACATTAACTCTTTAGAAGATGATTCGAGTACAATTAACTCTTTATTTGGACAACAAGTTTTCAATAATTGTTACACTTAGAGATACAGATTAGTTTTATGTTTATTTAGAAGATTAATCGAGTACCATTAACTCTTTAGAAGATGATTCGAGTACAATTAACTCTTTACTTGGACAACAAGTTGTCAATAATCGTTACACTTAGAGATACGGATTAGTTTTATGTTTAGTTAGAAGATTAAGCGAGTACCATTAACTCTTTAGAAGATGTTTCGAGTACTATTCACTCTTTACTTGGTCAAACTGTTTTCAATAATCGTTACACTTAGAGATACATATTAGTTTTATGATTATTTAGAAGATTAATCGAGTTCCATTAACTCTTTAGAAGATGATTCGAGTACAATTAACTCTGTACTTGGACAACAAGTTTTCTATAATCGTTACACTTAGAGATACAGATTAGTTTTATGTTCATTTAGATGATTAATCGAGTACCATTAACTCTTTAGAAGATGATTCGAGTACAATTAACTCTTTACTTGGACAACAAGTTTTCAATAATCGTTACACTTAGAGATACAGATTAGTTTTATATTAAGATAGAAGATTAATCGAGTAACATTAACTCTTTAGAAGATGATTCGAGTACAATTAACTCTTTATTTGGACAACAAGTTTTCAATAATTGTTACACTTAGAGATACAGATTAGTTTTTTGTTTATTTAGAAGATTAATCGAGTACCATTAACTCTTTAGAAGATGATTCGAGTACAATTAACTCTTTACTTGGACAACAAGTTGTCAATAATCGTTACACTTAGAGATACGGATTAGTTTTATGTTTAGTTAGAAGATTAAGCGAGTACCATTAACTCTTTAGAAGATGTTTCGAGTACTATTCACTCTTTACTTGGTCAAAAAGTTTTCAATAATCGTTACACTTAGAGATACATATTAGTTTTATGATTATTTAGAAGATTAATCGAGTACCATTAACTCTCTAGAAGATGATTCGAGTACAATTAACTCTTTACTTAGACAACAAGTTTTCAATAATCGTTACACTTAGAGATACAGATTAGTTTTATGTTTATTTAGATGATTATTCGAGTACCATTAACTCTTTAGAAGATGATTCGAGTACAATTAACTCTTTACTTGGACAACAAGTTTTCAATAATCGTTACACTTAGAGATACAGATTAGTTTTATATTAAGATAGAAGATTAATCGAGTAACATTAACTCTTTAGAAGATGATTCGAGTACAATTAACTCTTTATTTGGACAACAAGTTTTCAATAATTGTTACACTTAGAGATACAGATTAGTTTTTTGTTTATTTAGAAGATTAATCGAGTACCATTAACTCTTTAGAAGATGATTCGAGTACAATTAACTCTTTACTTGGACAACAAGTTGTCAATAATCGTTACACTTAGAGATACGGATTAGTTTTATGTTTAGTTAGAAGATTAAGCGAGTACCATTAACTCTTTAGAAGATGTTTCGAGTACTATTCACTCTTTACTTGGTCAAAAAGTTTTCAATAATCGTTACACTTAGAGATACATATTAGTTTTATGATTATTTAGAATATTAATCGAGTACCATTAACTCTCTAGAAGATGATTCGAGTACAATTAACTCTTTACTTAGACAACAAGTTTTCAATAATCGTTACACTTAGAGATACAGATTAGTTTTATGTTTATTTAGATGATTATTCGAGTACCATTAACTCTTTAAAAGATGATTCGAGTACAATTAACTCTTTACTTGGACAACAAGTTTTCAATAATCGTTACACTTAGAGATACAGATTAGTTTTATATTAAGATAGAAGATTAATCGAGTAACATTAACTCTTTAGAAGATGATTCGAGTACAATTAACTCTTTATTTGGACAACAAGTTTTCAATAATTGTTACACTTAGAGATACAGATTAGTTTTATGTTTATTTAGAAGATTAATCGAGTACCATTAACTCTTTAGAAGATGATTCGAGTACAATTAACTCTTTACTTGGACAACAAGTTGTCAATAATCGTTACACTTAGAGATACGGATTAGTTTTATGTTTAGTTAGAAGATTAAGCGAGTACCATTAACTCTTTAGAAGATGTTTCGAGTACTATTCACTCTTTACTTGGTCAAACTGTTTTCAATAATCGTTACACTTAGAGATACATATTAGTTTTATGATTATTTAGAAGATTAATCGAGTTCCATTAACTCTTTAGAAGATGATTCGAGTACAATTAACTCTGTACTTGGACAACAAGTTTTCTATAATCGTTACACTTAGAGATACAGATTAGTTTTATGTTCATTTAGATGATTAATCGAGTACCATTAACTCTTTAGAAGATGATTCGAGTACAATTAACTCTTTACTTGGACAACAAGTTTTCAATAATCGTTACACTTAGAGATACAGATTAGTTTTATATTAAGATAGAAGATTAATCGAGTAACATTAACTCTTTAGAAGATGATTCGAGTACAATTAACTCTTTATTTGGACAACAAGTTTTCAATAATTGTTACACTTAGAGATACAGATTAGTTTTTTGTTTATTTAGAAGATTAATCGAGTACCATTAACTCTTTAGAAGATGATTCGAGTACAATTAACTCTTTACTTGGACAACAAGTTGTCAATAATCGTTACACTTAGAGATACGGATTAGTTTTATGTTTAGTTAGAAGATTAAGCGAGTACCATTAACTCTTTAGAAGATGTTTCGAGTACTATTCACTCTTTACTTGGTCAAAAAGTTTTCAATAATCGTTACACTTAGAGATACATATTAGTTTTATGATTATTTAGAAGATTAATCGAGTACCATTAACTCTCTAGAAGATGATTCGAGTACAATTAACTCTTTACTTAGACAACAAGTTTTCAATAATCGTTACACTTAGAGATACATATTAGTTTTATGTTTATTTAGATGATTATTCGAGTACCATTAACTCTTTAGAAGATGATTCGAGTACAATTAACTCTTTACTTGGACAACAAGTTTTCAATAATCGTTACACTTAGAGATACAGATTAGTTTTATATTAAGATAGAAGATTAATCGAGTAACATTAACTCTTTAGAAGATGATTCGAGTACAATTAACTCTTTATTTGGACAACAAGTTTTCAATAATTGTTACACTTAGAGATACAGATTAGTTTTTTGTTTATTTAGAAGATTAATCGAGTACCATTAACTCTTTAGAAGATGATTCGAGTACAATTAACTCTTTACTTGGACAACAAGTTGTCAATAATCGTTACACTTAGAGATACGGATTAGTTTTATGTTTAGTTAGAAGATTAAGCGAGTACCATTAACTCTTTAGAAGATGTTTCGAGTACTATTCACTCTTTACTTGGTCAAAAAGTTTTCAATAATCGTTACACTTAGAGATACATATTAGTTTTATGATTATTTAGAAGATTAAACGAGTACCATTAACTCTCTAGAAGATGATTCGAGTACAATTAACTCTTTACTTAGACAACAAGTTTTCAATAATCGTTACACTTAGAGATACAGATTAGTTTTATGTTTATTTAGATGATTATTCGAGTACCATTAACTCTTTAGAAGATGATTCGAGTACAATTAACTCTTTACTTGGACAACAAGTTTTCAATAATCGTTACACTTAGAGATACAGATTAGTTTTATATTAAGATAGAAGATTAATCGAGTAACATTAACTCTTTAGAAGATGATTCGAGTACAATTAACTCTTTATTTGGACAACAAGTTTTCAATAATTGTTACACTTAGATATACAGATTAGTTTTATGTTTCTTTAGAAGATTAATCGAGTACCATTAACTCTTTAGAAGATGATTCGAGTACAATTAACTCTTTACTTGGACAACAAGTTGTCAATAATCGTTACACTTAGAGATACGGATTAGTTTTATGTTTAGTTAGAAGATTAAGCGAGTACCATTAACTCTTTAGAAGATGTTTCGAGTACTATTCACTCTTTACTTGGTCAAACTGTTTTCAATAATCGTTACACTTAGAGATACATATTAGTTTTATGATTATTTAGAAGATTAATCGAGTTCCATTAACTCTTTAGAAGATGATTCGAGTACAATTAACTCTGTACTTGGACAACAAGTTTTCAATAATCGTTACACTTAGAGATACAGATTAGTTTTATGTTCATTTAGATGATTAATCGAGTACCATTAACTCTTTAGAAGATGATTCGAGTACAATTAACTCTTTACTTGGACAACAAGTTTTCAATAATCGTTACACTTAGAGATACAGATTAGTTTTATATTAAGATAGAAGATTAATCGAGTAACATTAACTCTTTAGAAGATGATTCGAGTACAATTAACTCTTTATTTGGACAACAAGTTTTCAATAATTGTTACACTTAGAGATACAGATTAGTTTTTTGTTTATTTAGAAGATTAATCGAGTACCATTAACTCTTTAGAAGATGATTCGAGTACAATTAACTCTTTACTTGGACAACAAGTTGTCAATAATCGTTACACTTAGAGATACAGATTAGTTTTATGTTTAGTTAGAAGATTAAGCGAGTACCATTAACTCTTTAGAAGATGTTTCGAGTCTTATTCACTCTTTACTTGGTCAAAAAGTTTTCAATAATCGTTACACTTAGAGATACATATTAGTTTTATGATTATTTAGAAGATTAATCGAGTTCCATTAACTCTCTAGAAGATGATTCGAGTACAATTAACTCTTTACTTAGACAACAAGTTTTCAATAATCGTTACACTTAGAGATACATATTAGTTTTATGTTTATTTAGATGATTATTCGAGTACCATTAACTCTTTAGAAGATGATTCGAGTACAATTAACTCTTTACTTGGACAACAAGTTTTCAATAATCGTTACACTTAGAGATACAGATTAGTTTTATATTAAGATAGAAGATTAATCGAGTAACATTAACTCTTTAGAAGATGATTCGAGTACAATTAACTCTTTATTTGGACAACAAGTTTTCAATAATTGTTACACTTAGAGATACAGATTAGTTTTTTGTTTATTTAGAAGATTAATCGAGTACCATTAACTCTTTAGAAGATGATTCGAGTACAATTAACTCTTTACTTGGACAACAAGTTGTCAATAATCGTTACACTTAGAGATACGGATTAGTTTTATGTTTAGTTAGAAGATTAAGCGAGTACCATTAACTCTTTAGAAGATGTTTCGAGTACTATTCACTCTTTACTTGGTCAAAAAGTTTTCAATAATCGTTACACTTAGAGATACATATTAGTTTTATGATTATTTAGAAGATTAAACGAGTACCATTAACTCTCTAGAAGATGATTCGAGTACAATTAACTCTTTACTTAGACAACAAGTTTTCAATAATCGTTACACTTAGAGATACAGATTAGTTTTATGTTTATTTAGATGATTATTCGAGTACCATTAACTCTTTAGAAGATGATTCGAGTACAATTAACTCTTTACTTGGACAACAAGTTTTCAATAATCGTTACACTTAGAGATACAGATTAGTTTTATATTAAGATAGAAGATTAATCGAGTAACATTAACTCTTTAGAAGATGATTCGAGTACAATTAACTCTTTATTTGGACAACAAGTTTTCAATAATTGTTACACTTAGATATACAGATTAGTTTTATGTTTCTTTAGAAGATTAATCGAGTACCATTAACTCTTTAGAAGATGATTCGAGTACAATTAACTCTTTACTTGGACAACAAGTTGTCAATAATCGTTACACTTAGAGATACGGATTAGTTTTATGTTTAGTTAGAAGATTAAGCGAGTACCATTAACTCTTTAGAAGATGTTTCGAGTACTATTCACTCTTTACTTGGTCAAACTGTTTTCAATAATCGTTACACTTAGAGATACATATTAGTTTTATGATTATTTAGAAGATTAATCGAGTTCCATTAACTCTTTAGAAGATGATTCGAGTACAATTAACTCTGTACTTGGACAACAAGTTTTCAATAATCGTTACACTTAGAGATACAGATTAGTTTTATGTTCATTTAGATGATTAATCGAGTACCATTAACTCTTTAGAAGATGATTCGAGTACAATTAACTCTTTACTTGGACAACAAGTTTTCAATAATCGTTACACTTAGAGATACAGATTAGTTTTATATTAAGATAGAAGATTAATCGAGTAACATTAACTCTTTAGAAGATGATTCGAGTACAATTAACTCTTTATTTGGACAACAAGTTTTCAATAATTGTTACACTTAGAGATACAGATTAGTTTTTTGTTTATTTAGAAGATTAATCGAGTACCATTAACTCTTTAGAAGATGATTCGAGTACAATTAACTCTTTACTTGGACAACAAGTTGTCAATAATCGTTACACTTAGAGATACGGATTAGTTTTATGTTTAGTTAGAAGATTAAGCGAGTACCATTAACTCTTTAGAAGATGTTTCGAGTACTATTCACTCTTTACTTGGTCAAAAAGTTTTCAATAATCGTTACACTTAGAGATACATATTAGTTTTATGATTATTTAGAAGATTAATCGAGTTCCATTAACTCTTTAGAAGATGATTCGAGTACAATTAACTCTGTACTTGGACAACAAGTTTTCTATAATCGTTACACTTAGAGATACAGATTAGTTTTATGTTCATTTAGATGATTAATCGAGTACCATTAACTCTTTAGAAGATGATTCGAGTACAATTAACTCTTTACTTGGACAACAAGTTTTCAATAATCGTTACACTTAGAGATACAGATTAGTTTTATATTAAGATAGAAGATTAATCGAGTAACATTAACTCTTTAGAAGATGATTCGAGTACAATTAACTCTTTATTTGGACAACAAGTTTTCAATAATTGTTACACTTAGAGATACAGATTAGTTTTTTGTTTATTTAGAAGATTAATCGAGTACCATTAACTCTTTAGAAGATGATTCGAGTACAATTAACTCTTTACTTGGACAACAAGTTGTCAATAATCGTTACACTTAGAGATACAGATTAGTTTTATGTTTAGTTAGAAGATTAAGCGAGTACCATTAACTCTTTAGAAGATGTTTCGAGTACTATTCACTCTTTACTTGGTCAAAAAGTTTTCAATAATCGTTACACTTAGAGATACATATTAGTTTTATGATTATTTAGAAGATTAATCGAGTTCCATTAACTCTCTAGAAGATGATTCGAGTACAATTAACTCTTTACTTAGACAACAAGTTTTCAATAATCGTTACACTTAGAGATACAGATTAGTTTTATGTTTATTTAGATGATTATTCGAGTACCATTAACTCTTTAGAAGATGATTCGAGTACAATTAACTCTTTACTTGGACAACAAGTTTTCAATAATCGTTACACTTAGAGATACAGATTAGTTTTATATTAAGATAGAAGATTAATCGAGTAACATTAACTCTTTAGAAGATGATTCGAGTACAATTAACTCTTTATTTGGACAACAAGTTTTCAATAATTGTTACACTTAGAGATACAGATTAGTTTTTTGTTTATTTCGAAGATTAATCGAGTACCATTAACTCTTTAGAAGATGATTCGAGTACAATTAACTCTTTACTTGGACAACAAGTTGTCAATAATCGTTACACTTAGAGATACGGATTAGTTTTATGTTTAGTTAGAAGATTAAGCGAGTACCATTAACTCTTTAGAAGATGTTTCGAGTACTATTCACTCTTTACTTGGTCAAAAAGTTTTCAATAATCGTTACACTTAGAGATACATATTAGTTTTATGATTATTTAGAAGATTAAACGAGTACCATTAACTCTCTAGAAGATGATTCGAGTACAATTAACTCTTTACTTAGACAACAAGTTTTCAATAATCGTTACACTTAGAGATACAGATTAGTTTTATGTTTATTTAGATGATTATTCGAGTACCATTAACTCTTTAGAAGATGATTCGAGTACAATTAACTCTTTACTTGGACAACAAGTTTTCAATAATCGTTACACTTAGAGATACAGATTAGTTTTATATTAAGATAGAAGATTAATCGAGTAACATTAACTCTTTAGAAGATGATTCGAGTACAATTAACTCTTTATTTGGACAACAAGTTTTCAATAATTGTTACACTTAGAGATACAGATTAGTTTTATGTTTATTTAGAAGATTAATCGAGTACCATTAACTCTTTAGAAGATGATTCGAGTACAATTAACTCTTTACTTGGACAACAAGTTGTCAATAATCGTTACACTTAGAGATACGGATTAGTTTTATGTTTAGTTAGAAGATTAAGCGAGTACCATTAACTCTTTAGAAGATGTTTCGAGTACTATTCACTCTTTACTTGGTCAAACTGTTTTAAATAATCGTTACACTTAGAGATACATATTAGTTTTATGATTATTTAGAAGATTAATCGAGTTCCATTAACTCTTTAGAAGATGATTCGAGTACAATTAACTCTGTACTTGGACAACAAGTTTTCTATAATCGTTACACTTAGAGATACAGATTAGTTTTATGTTCATTTAGATGATTAATCGAGTACCATTAACTCTTTAGAAGATGATTCGAGTACAATTAACTCTTTACTTGGACAACAAGTTTTCAATAATCGTTACACTTAGAGATACAGATTAGTTTTATATTAAGATAGAAGATTAATCGAGTAACATTAACTCTTTAGAAGATGATTCGAGTACAATTAACTCTTTATTTGGACAACAAGTTTTCAATAATTGTTACACTTAGAGATACAGATTAGTTTTATGTTTATTTAGAAGATTAATCGAGTACCATTAACTCTTTAGAAGATGATTCGAGTACAATTAACTCTTTACTTGGACAACAAGTTGTCAATAATCGTTACACTTAGAGATACGGATTAGTTTTATGTTTAGTTAGAAGATTAAGCGAGTACCATTAACTCTTTAGAAGATGTTTCGAGTACTATTCACTCTTTACTTGTTCAAAAAGTTTTCAATAATCGTTACACTTAGAGATACATATTAGTTTTATGATTATTTAGAAGATTAATCGAGTACCATTAACTCTCTAGAAGATGATTCGAGTACAATTAACTCTTTACTTAGACAACAAGTTTTCAATAATCATTACACTTAGAGATACAGATTAGTTTTATGTTTATTTAGATGATTATTCGAGTACCATTAACTCTTTAGAAGATGATTCGAGTACAATTAACTCTTTACTTGGACAACAAGTTTTCAATAATCGTTACACTTAGAGATACAGATTAGTTTTATATTAAGATAGAAGATTAATCGAGTAACATTAACTCTTTAGAAGATGATTCGAGTACAATTAACTCTATATTTGGACAACAAGTTTTCAATAATTGTTACACTTAGAGATACAGATTAGTTTTATGTTTATTTAGAAGATTAATCGAGTACCATTAACTCTTTAGAAGATGATTCGAGTACAATTAACTCTTTTCTTGGACAACAAGTTGTCAATAATCGTTACACTTAGAGATACGGATTAGTTTTATGTTTTGTTAGAAGATTAAGCGAGTACCATTAACTCTTTAGAAGATGTTTCGAGTACTATTCACTCTTTACTTGGTCAAAAAGTTTTCAATAATCGTTACACTTAGAGATACATATTAGTTTTATGATTATTTAGAAGATTAATCGAGTTCCATTAACTCTTTAGAAGATGATTCGAGTACAATTAACTCTTTACTTGGACAACAAGTTTTCAATAATCGTTACACTTAGAGATACAGATTAGTTTTATGTTCATTTAGATGATTAATCGAGTACCATTAACTCTTTAGAAGATGATTCGAGTACAATTAACTCTTTACTTGGACAACAAGTTTTCAATAATCGTTACACTTAGAGATACAGATTAGTTTTATATTACGATAGAAGATTAATCGAGTAACATTAACTCTTTAGAAGATGATTCGAGTACAATTAACTCTTTATTTGGACAACAAGTTTTCAATAATTGTTACACTTAGAGATACAGATTAGTTTTTTGTTTATTTAGAAGATTAATCGAGTACCATTAACTCTTTAGAAGATGATTCGAGTACAATTAACTCTTTACTTGGACAACAAGTTGTCAATAATCGTTACACTTAGAGATACGGATTAGTTTTATGTTTAGTTAGAAGATTAAGCGAGTACCATTAACTCTTTAGAAGATGTTTCGAGTACTATTCACTCTTTACTTGGTCAAAAAGTTTTCAATAATCGTTACACTTAGAGATACATATTAGTTTTATGATTATTTAGAAGATTAATCGAGTTCCATTAACTCTCTAGAAGATGATTCGAGTACAATTAACTCTTTACTTAGACAACAAGTTTTCAATAATCGTTACACTTAGAGATACATATTAGTTTTATGTTTATTTAGATGATTATTCGAGTACCATTAACTCTTTAGAAGATGATTCGAGTACAATTAACTCTTTACTTGGACAACAAGTTTTCAATAATCGTTACACTTAGAGATACAGATTAGTTTTATATTAAGATAGAAGATTAATCGAGTAACATTAACTCTTTAGAAGATGATTCGAGTACAATTAACTCTTTATTTGGACAACAAGTTTTCAATAATTGTTACACTTAGAGATACAGATTAGTTTTTTGTTTATTTAGAAGATTAATCGAGTACCATTAACTCTTTAGAAGATGATTCGAGTACAATTAACTCTTTACTTGGACAACAAGTTGTCAATAATCGTTACACTTAGAGATACGGATTAGTTTTTTGTTTAGTTAGAAGATTAAGCGAGTACCATTAACTCTTTAGAAGATGTTTCGAGTACTATTCACTCTTTACTTGGTCAAAAAGTTTTCAATAATCGTTACACTTAGAGATACATATTAGTTTTATGATTATTTAGAAGATTAATCGAGTTCCATTAACTCTTTAGAAGATGATTCGAGTACAATTAACTCTTTACTTGGACAACAAGTTGTCAATAATCGTTACACTTAGAGATACGGATTAGTTTTATGTTTAGTTAGAAGATTAAGCGAGTACCATTAACTCTTTAGAAGATGTTTCGAGTACTATTCACTCTTTACTTGGTCAAAAAGTTTTCAATAATCGTTACACTTAGAGATACATATTAGTTTTATGATTATTTAGAAGATTAATCGAGTACCATTAACTCTCTAGAAGATGATTCGAGTACAATTAACTCTTTACTTAGACAACAAGTTTTCAATAATCGTTACACTTAGAGATACGGATTAGTTTTATGTTTAGTTAGAAGATTAAGCGAGTACCATTAACTCTTTAGAAGATGTTTCGAGTACTATTCACTCTTTACTTGGTCAAAAAGTTTTCAATAATCGTTACACTTAGAGATACATATTAGTTTTACGATTATTTAGAAGATTAATCGAGTTCCATTAACTCTTTAGAAGATGATTCGAGTACAATTAACTCTTTAATTGGACAACAAGTTTTCAATAATCGTTACACTTAGAGATACGGATTAGTTTTATGTTTAGGTAGAAGATTAATCGAGTACCATTAACTCTTTAGAAGATGATTCGAGTACAATAAACTCTTTACTTGGTCAAGAAGTTTTCAATAATCGTTACACTTAAAGATACAGATTAGTTTTATATTAAGATAGAAGATTAATCGAGGAACATTAACTCTTTAGAAGATGATTCGAGTACAATTAACTCTTTATTTGGACAACAAGTTTTCAATAATTGTTACACTTAGAGATACAGATTAGTTTTATGTTTATTTAGAAGATTAATCGAGTACCATTAACTCTTTAGAAGATGATTCGAGTACAATTAACTCTTTACTTGGACAACAAGTTGTCAATAATCGTTACACTTAGAGATACGGATTAGTTTTATGTTTAGTTAGAAGATTAAGCGAGTACCATTAACTCTTTAGAAGATGTTTCGAGTACTATTCACTCTTTACTTGGTCAAAAAGTTTTCAATAATCGTTACACTTAGAGATACATATTAGTTTTATGATTATTTAGAAGATTAATCGAGTTCCATTAACTCTTTAGAAGATGATTCGAGTACAATTAACTCTTTACTTGGACAACAAGTTTTCAATAATCGTTACACTTAGAGATACGGATTAGTTTTATGTTTAGTTAGAAGATTAATCGAGTACCATTAACTCTTTAGAAGATGATTCGAGTACAATAAACTCTTTACTTGGTCAAGAAGTTTTCAATAATCGTTACCCTTAGAGATACGTATTAGTTTTATGTTTAGTTAGAAGATTAATCGAGTACCATTAACTCTTTAGAAGATGATTCGAGTACTATTCACTCTTTACTTGGTCAAAAAGTTTTCAATAATCGTTACACTTAGAGATACATATTAGTTTTATGATTATTTAGAATATTAATCGAGTACCATTAACTCTTTAGAAGATGATTCGAGTACAATTAACTCTTTACTTGGACAACAAGTTTTCAATAATCGTTACACTTAGAGAAACAGATTAGTTTTATATTAAGATAGAAGATTAATCGAGTAACATTAACTCTTTAGAAGATGATTCGAGTACAATTAACTCTTTATTTGGACAACAAGTTTTCAATAATTTTTACACTTAGAGATACAGATTAGTTTTATGCTTATTTAGAAGATTAATCGAGTACCATTAACTCTTTAGAAGATGATTCGAGTACAATTAACTCATTACTTGGTCAAGAAGTTTTCAATAATCGTTACACTTAGAGATACGGATTAGTTTTATGTTTTGTTAGAAGATTAAGCGAGTACCATTAACTCTTTAGAAGATGATTCGAGTACTATTCACTCTTTATTTGGTCAAAAAGTTTTCAATAATCGTTACACTTAGAGATACATATTAGTTTTATGATTATTTAGAAGATTAATCGAGTAACATTAACTCTTTAGAAGATGATTCGAGTACAATTAACTCTTTACTTCGACAACAAGTTTTCAATAATCGTTACACTTAGAGATACAGATTAGTTTTATGTTTATTTAGATGATTATTCGAGTACCATTAACTCTTTAGAAGATGATTCGAGTACAATTAACTCTTTACTTGGACAACAAGTTTTCAATAATCGTTACACTTAGAGATACAGATTAGTTTTATATTAAGATAGAAGATTAATCGTGTAACATTAACTCTTTAGAAGATGATTCGAGTACAATTAACTCTTTATTTGGACAACAAGTTTTCAATAATTTTTACACTTAGAGATACAGATTAGTTTTATGCTTATTTAGAAGATTAATCGAGTACCATTAACTCTTTAGAAGATGATTCGAGTACAATTAACTCATTACTTGGTCAAGAAGTTTTCAATAATCGTTACACTTAGAGATACGGATTAGTTTTATGTTTTGTTAGAAGATTAAGCGAGTACCATTAACTCTTTAGAAGATGATTCGAGTACTATTCACTCTTTATTTGGTCAAAAAGTTTTCAATAATCGTTACACTTAGAGATACATATTAGTTTTATGATTATTTAGAAGATTAATCGAGTAACATTAACTCTTTAGAAGATGATTCGAGTACAATTAACTCTTTACTTAGACAACAAGTTTTCAATAATCGTTGCACTCAGAGATACATATTAGTTTTATATTAGGATAGAAGATTAATCGAGTAACATTAACTCTTTAGAAGATGATTCGAGTACAATTAACTCTTTATTTGGACAACAAGTTTTCAATAATCGTTACACTTAGAGATACAGATTAGTTTTATGTTTATTTAGACGATTAATCGAGTACCATTAACTCTTTAGAAGATGATTCGAGTACAATAAACTCTTTACTTGGACAACAAGTTTTCAATAATCGTTACACTTAGAGATACAGAATAGTTTTATATTAAGATAGAAGTTTAATAGAGTAACATTAACTCTTTAGAAGATGGTTCGAGTACAATTAACTCTTTATTTGGACAACAAGTTTTCAGTAATCGTTACACTTAGAGATACAGATTAGTTTTATGTTTATTTAGACGATTAATCGAGTACCATTAACTCTTTAGAAGATGATTCGAGTACAATAAACTCTTTACTTGGTCAAGAAGTTTTCAATAATCGTTACACTTAGAGATACGTATTAGTTTTATGTTTAGTTAGAATATTAATCGAGTACCATTAACTCTTTAGAAGATGATTCGAGTACTATTCACTCTTTACTTGGTCAAAAAGTTTTCAATAATCGTTACACTTAGAGATACATATTAATTTTATGATTATTTAGAATATTAATCAAGTACCATTAACTCTTTAGAAGATGATTCGAGTACAATTAACTCTTTACTTGTCAACAAGTTTTCAATAATCGTTACACTTAGAGATACAGATTAGTTTTATGTTTATTTAGATGATTAATCGAGTACCATTACCTCTTTAGAAGATGATTCGAGTACAATTAATTCTTTACTTGGACAACAAGTTTTCAATAATCGTTACACTTAGAGATACAAATTAGTTTTATATTAAGATAGAAGATTAATCAAGTAACATTAACTCTTTAGAAGATGATTCGAGTACAATTAACTCTTTATTTGGACAACAAGTTTTCAATAATCGTTACACTTAGAGATACAGATTAGTTTTATGTTTATTTAGAAGATTAATCGAGTACCATTAACTCTTTAGAAGATGATTCGTGTATAATTAACTCTTTACTTGGACAACAAGTTTTCAATAATCATTACACTTAGAGATACGGATTAGTTTTATGTTTAGTTAGAAGATTAATCGAGTACCATTAACTCTTTAGAAGATGATTCGAGTACCATTCACTCTTTACTTAGTCAAAAAGTTTTCAATAATCGTTACACTTAGAGATACATATTAGTTTTATGATTATTTAGAAGATTAATCAAGTACCATTAAATCTTTAGAAGATGATTCGAGTACAATTAACTCTTTACTTGGACAACAAGTTTTCAATAATCGTTACACTTAGAGATACAGATTAGTTTTATGTTTATTTAGATGATTATTCGAGTACCATTAACTCATTAGAAGATGATTCGAGTACAATTAACTCTTTACTTGGACGACAAGTTTTCAATAATCTTTACACTTAGAGATACAGATTAGTTTTATGTTTAGTTAGATGATTAATCGAGTACCATTAACTCTTTAGAAGATGATTCGAGTACAATAAACTCTTTACTTGGTCAAGAAGTTTTCAATAATCGTTACACTTAGAGATACGGATTAGTTTTATGTTTAGTTAGAAGATTAAGCGAGTACCATTAACTCTTTAGAAGATGATTCGAGTACTATTCACTCTTTACTTGGTCAAAAAGTTTTCAATAATCGTTACACTTAGAGATACATATTAGTTTTATGATTATTTAGAAGATTAATCGAGTAACATTAACGCTTTAGAAGATGATTCGAGTACAATTAACTCTTTACTTCGACAACATGTTTTCAATAATCGTTGCACTTAGAGATACATATTAGTTTTATATTAGGATAGAAGATTAATCGAGTAACATTAACTCTTTAGAAGATGATTCGAGTACAATTAACTCTTTATTTGGACAACAAGTTTTCAATAATCGTTACACTTAGAGATACAGATTAGTTTTATGTTTATTTAGAAGATTAATCGAGTACCATTAACTCTTTAGAAGATGATTCGTGTACAATTAACTCTTTACTTGGACAACAAGTTTTCAATAATCATTACACTTAGAGATACGGATTAGTTTTATGTTTAGTTAGAAGATTAATCGAGTACCATTAACTCTTTAGAAGATGATTCGAGTACTATTCACTCTTTACTTGGTCAAAAAGTTTTCAATAATCGTTACACTTAGAGATACATATTAGTTTTATGATTATTTAGAAGATTAATCGAGTAACATTAACGCTTTAGAAGATGATTCGAGTACAATTAACTCTTTACTTCGACAACATGTTTTCAATAATCGTTGCACTTAGAGATACATATTAGTTTTATATTAGGATAGAAGATTAATCGAGTAACATTAACTCTTTAGAAGATGATTCGAGTACAATTAACTCTTTATTTGGACAACAAGTTTTCAATAATCGTTACACTTAGAGATACAGATTAGTTTTATGTTTATTTAGACGATTAATCGAGTACCATTAACTCTTTAGAAGATGATTCGAGTACAATAAACTCTTTACTTGGACAACAAGTTTTCAATAATCGTTACACTTAGAGATACAGATTAGTTTTATGTTTATTTAGATGATTATTCGAGTACCATTAACTCTTTAGAAGATGATTCGAGTACAATTAACTCTTTACTTGGACAACAAGTTTTCAATAATCGTTACACTTAGAGATACAGATTAGTTTTATATTAAGATAGAAGATTAATCGTGTAACATTAACTCTTTAGAAGATGATTCGAGTACAATTAACTCTTTATTTGGACAACAAGTTTTCAATAATTGTTACACTTAGAGATACAGATTAGTTTTATGTTTATTTAGAAGATTAATCGAGTACCATTAACTCTTTAGAAGATGATTCGTGTACAATTAACTCTTTACTTGGACAACAAGTTTTCAATAATCGTTACACTTAGAGATACAGATTAGTTTTATATTAAGATAGAAGATTAATCGTGTAACATTAACTCTTTAGAAGATGATTCGAGTACAATTAACTCTTTATTTGGACAACAAGTTTTCAATAATTGTTACACTTAGAGATACAGATTAGTTTTATGTTTATTTAGAAGATTAATCGAGTACCATTAACTCTTTAGAAGATGATTCGTGTACAATTAACTCTTTACTTGGACAACAAGTTTTCAATAATCATTACACTTAGAGATACGGATTAGTTTTATGTTTAGTTAGAAGATTAATCGAGTACCATTAACTCTTTAGAAGATGATTCGAGTACCATTCACTCTTTACTTGGTCAAAAAGTTTTCAATAATCGTTACACTTAGAGATACATATTAGTTTTATGATTATTTAGAAGATTAATCAAGTACCATTAAATCTTTAGAAGATGATTCGAGTACAATTAACTCTTTACTTGGACAACAAGTTTTCAATAATCGTTACACTTAGAGATACAGATTAGTTTTATGTTTATTTAGATGATTATTCGAGTACCATTAACTCATTAGAAGATGATTCGAGTACAATTAACTCTTTACTTAGACGACAAGTTTTCAATAATCGTTACACTTAGAGATACAGATTAGTTTTATGTTTAGTTAGATGATTAATCGAGTACCATTAACTCTTTAGAAGATGATTCGAGTACTATTCACTCTTTACTTGGTTAAAAAGTTTTCAATAATCGTTACACTTAGAGATACATATTAGTTTTATGATTATTTAGAAGATTAATCGAGTAACATTAACTCTTTAGAAGATGATTCGAGTACAATTAACTCTTTACTTCGACAACATGTTTTCAATAATCGTTGCACTTAGAGATACATATTAGTTTTATATTAGGATAAAAGATTAATCGAGTAACATTAACTCTTTAGAAAATGATTCGAGTACAATTAACTCTTTATTTGGACAACAAGTTTTCAATAATCGTTACACTTAGAGATACAGATTAGTTTTATGTTTATTTAGACGATTAATCGAGTACCATTAACTCTTTAGAAGATGATTCGAGTACAATAAACTCTTTACATGGACAACAAGTTTTCAATAATCGTTACACTTAGAGATACAGATTAGTTTTATGTTTATTTAGATGATTATTCGAGTACCATTAACTCTTTAGAAGATGATTCGAGTACAATTAACTCTTTACTTGGACAACAAGTTTTCAATAATCGTTACACTTAGAGATACAGATTAGTTTTATATTAAGATAGAAGATTAATCGTGTATCATTAACTCTTTAGAAGATGATTCGAGTACAATTAACTCTTTATTTGGACAACAAGTTTTCAATAATTGTTACACTTAGAGATACAGATTAGTTTTATGTTTATTTAGAAGATTAATCGAGTACCATTAACTCTTTAGAAGATGATTCGTGTACAATTAACTCTTTACTTGGACAACAAGTTTTCAATAATCATTACACTTAGAGATACGGATTAGTTTTATGTTTAGTTAGAAGATTAATCGAGTACCATTAACTCTTTAGAAGATGATTCTAGTACCATTCACTCTTTACTTGGTCAAAAAGTTTTCAATAATCGTTACACTTAGAGATACATATTAGTTTTATGATTATTTAGAAGATTAATCAAGTACCATTAAATCTTTAGAAGATGATTCGAGTACAATTAACTCTTTACTTGGACAACAAGTTTTCAATAATCGTTACACTTAGAGATACAGATTAGTTTTATGTTTATTTAGATGATTATTGGAGTACCATTAACTCATTAGAAGATGATTCGAGTACAATTAACTCTTTACTTGGACGACAAGTTTTCAATAATCGTTACACTTAGAGATACAGATTAGTTTTATGTTTAGTTAGATGATTAATCGAGTACCATTAACTCTTTAGAAGATGATTCGAGTACAATAAACTCTTTACTTGGTCAAGAAGTTTTCAATAATCGTTACACTTAGAGATACGGATTAGTTTTATGTTTAGTTAGAAGATTAAGCGAGTACCATTAACTCTTTAGAAGATGATTCGAGTACTATTCACTCTTTACTTGGTCAAAAAGTTTTCAATAATCGTTACACTTAGAGATACATATTAGTTTTATGATTATTTAGAAGATTAATCGAGTAACATTAACTCTTTAGAAGATGATTCGAGTACAATTAACTCTTTACTTCGACAACATGTTTTCAATAATCGTTGCACTTAGAGATACATATTAGTTTTATATTAGGATAGAAGATTAATCGAGTAACATTAACTCTTTAGAAGATGATTCGAGTACAATTAACTCTTTACTTGGACAACAAGTTTTCAATAATCGTTACACTTAGAGATACAGATTAGTTTTATATTAAGATAGAAGATTAATCGTGTAACATTAACTCTTTAGAAGATGATTCGAGTACAATTAACTCTTTATTTGGACAACAAGTTTTCAATAATTGTTACACTTAGAGATACAGATTAGTTTTATGTTTATTTAGAAGATTAATCGAGTACCATTAACTCTTTAGAAGATGATTCGTGTACAATTAACTCTTTACTTGGACAACAAGTTTTCAATAATCGTTACACTTAGAGATACAGATTAGTTTTATATTAAGATAGAAGATTAATCGTGTAACATTAACTCTTTAGAAGATGATTCGAGTACAATTAACTCTTTATTTGGACAACAAGTTTTCAATAATTGTTACACTTAGAGATACAGATTAGTTTTATGTTTATTTAGAAGATTAATCGAGTACCATTAACTCTTTAGAAGATGATTCGTGTACAATTAACTCTTTACTTGGACAACAAGTTTTCAATAATCATTACACTTAGAGATACGGATTAGTTTTATGTTTAGTTAGAAGATTAATCGAGTACCATTAACTCTTTAGAAGATGATTCGAGTACCATTCACTCTTTACTTGGTCAAAAAGTTTTCAATAATCGTTACACTTAGAGATACATATTAGTTTTATGATTATTTAGAAGATTAATCAAGTACCATTAAATCTTTAGAAGATGATTCGAGTACAATTAACTCTTTACTTGGACAACAAGTTTTCAATAATCGTTACAATTAGAGATACAGATTAGTTTTATGTTTATTTAGATGATTATTCGAGTACCATTAACTCATTAGAAGATGATTCGAGTACAATTAACTCTTTACTTAGACGACAAGTTTTCAATAATCGTTACACTTAGAGATACAGATTAGTTTTATGTTTAGTTAGATGATTAATCGAGTACCATTAACTCTTTAGAAGATGATTCGAGTACTATTCACTCTTTACTTGGTTAAAAAGTTTTCAATAATCGTTACACTTAGAGATACATATTAGTTTTATGATTATTTAGAAGATTAATCGAGTAACATTAACTCTTTAGAAGATGATTCGAGTACAATTAACTCTTTACTTCGACAACATGTTTTCAATAATCGTTGCACTTAGAGATACATATTAGTTTTATATTAGGATAAAAGATTAATCGAGTAACATTAACTCTTTAGAAAATGATTCGAGTACAATTAACTCTTTATTTGGACAACAAGTTTTCAATAATCGTTACACTTAGAGATACAGATTAGTTTTATGTTTATTTAGACGATTAATCGAGTACCATTAACTCTTTAGAAGATGATTCGAGTACAATAAACTCTTTACATGGACAACAAGTTTTCAATAATCGTTACACTTAGAGATACAGATTAGTTTTATGTTTATTTAGATGATTATTCGAGTACCATTAACTCTTTAGAAGATGATTCGAGTACAATTAACTCTTTACTTGGACAACAAGTTTTCAATAATCGTTACACTTAGAGATACAGATTAGTTTTATATTAAGATAGAAGATTAATCGTGTATCATTAACTCTTTAGAAGATGATTCGAGTACAATTAACTCTTTATTTGGACAACAAGTTTTCAATAATTGTTACACTTAGAGATACAGATTAGTTTTATGTTTATTTAGAAGATTAATCGAGTACCATTAACTCTTTAGAAGATGATTCGTGTACAATTAACTCTTTACTTGGACAACAAGTTTTCAATAATCATTACACTTAGAGATACGGATTAGTTTTATGTTTAGTTAGAAGATTAATCGAGTACCATTAACTCTTTAGAAGATGATTCGAGTACCATTCACTCTTTACTTGGTCAAAAAGTTTTCAATAATCGTTACACTTAGAGATACATATTAGTTTTATGATTATTTAGACGATTAATCAAGTACCATTAAATCTTTAGAAGATGATTCGAGTACAATTAACTCTTTACTTGGACAACAAGTTTTCAATAATCGTTACACTTAGAGATACAGATTAGTTTTATGTTTATTTAGATGATTATTGGAGTACCATTAACTCATTAGAAGATGATTCGAGTACAATTAACTCTTTACTTGGACGACAAGTTTTCAATAATCGTTACACTTAGAGATACAGATTAGTTTTATGTTTAGTTAGATGATTAATCGAGTACCATTAACTCTTTAGAAGATGATTCGAGTACAATAAACTCTTTACTTGGTCAAGAAGTTTTCAATAATCGTTACACTTAGAGATACGGATTAGTTTTATGTTTAGTTAGAAGATTAAGCGAGTACCATTAACTCTTTAGAAGATGATTCGAGTACTATTCACTCTTTACTTGGTCAAAAAGTTTTCAATAATCTTTACACTTAGAGATACATATTAGTTTTATGATTATTTAGAAGATTAATCGAGTAACATTAACTCTTTAGAAGATGATTCGAGTACAATTAACTCTTTACTTCGACAACATGTTTTCAATAATCGTTGCACTTAGAGATACATATTAGTTTTATATTAGGATAGAAGATTAATCGAGTAACATTAACTCTTTAGAAGATGATTCGAGTACAATAAACTCTTTACTTGGACAACAAGTTTTCAATAATCGTTACACTTAGAGATACAGATTAGTTTTATGTTTATTTAGATGATTATTCGAGTACCATTAACTCTTTAGAAGATGATTCGAGTACAATTAACTCTTTACTTGGACAACAAGTTTTCAATAATCGTTACACTTAGAGATACAGATTAGTTTTATATTAAGATAGAAGATTAATCGTGTAACATTAACTCTTTAGAAGATGATTCGAGTACATTTAACTCTTTATTTGGACAACAAGTTTTCAATAATTGTTACACTTAGAGATACAGATTAGTTTTATGTTTATTTAGAAGATTAATCGAGTACCATTAACTCTTTAGAAGATTATTCGTGTACAATTAACTCTTTACTTGGACAACAAGTTTTCAATAATCATTACACTTAGAGATACGGATTAGTTTTATGTTTAGTTAGAAGATTAATCGAGTACCATTAACTCTTTAGAAGATGATTCGAGTACCATTCACTCTTTACTTGGTCAAAAAGTTTTCAATAATCGTTACACTTAGAGATACATATTAGTTTTATGATTATTTAGACGATTAATCAAGTACCATTAAATCTTTAGAAGATGATTCGAGTACAATTAACTCTTTACTTGGACAACAAGTTTTCAATAATCGTTACACTTAGAGATACAGATTAGTTTTATGTTTATTTAGATGATTATTGGAGTACCATTAACTCATTAGAAGATGATTCGAGTACAATTAACTCTTTACTTAGACGACAAGTTTTCAATAATCGTTACACTTAGAGATACAGATTAGTTTTATGTTTAGTTAGATGATTAATCGAGTACCATTAACTCTTTAGAAGATGATTCGAGTACTATTCACTCTTTACTTGGTTAAAAAGTTTTCAATAATCGTTACACTTAGAGATACAGATTAGTTTTATGTTTATTTAGACGATTAATCGAGTACCATTAACTCTTTAGAAGATGATTCGAGTACAATAAACTCTTTACATGGACAACAAGTTTTCAATAATCGTTACACTTAGAGATACAGATTAGTTTTATGTTTATTTAGATGATTATTCGAGTACCATTAACTCTTTAGAAGATGATTCGAGTACAATTAACTCTTTACTTGGACAACAAGTTTTCAATAATCGTTACACTTAGAGATACAGATTAGTTTTATATTAAGATAGAAGATTAATCGTGTATCATTAACTCTTTAGAAGATGATTCGAGTACAATTAACTCTTTATTTGGACAACAAGTTTTCAATAATTGTTACACTTAGAGATACAGATTAGTTTTATGTTTATTTAGAAGATTAATCGAGTACCATTAACTCTTTAGAAGATGATTCGTGTACAATTAACTCTTTACTTGGACAACAAGTTTTCAATAATCATTACACTTAGAGATACGGATTAGTTTTATGTTTAGTTAGAAGATTAATCGAGTACCATTAACTCTTTAGAAGATGATTCGAGTACCATTCACTCTTTACTTGGTCAAAAAGTTTTCAATAATCGTTACACTTAGAGATACATATTAGTTTTATGATTATTTAGACGATTAATCAAGTACCATTAAATCTTTAGAAGATGATTCGAGTACAATTAACTCTTTACTTGGACAACAAGTTTTCAATAATCGTTACACTTAGAGATACAGATTAGTTTTATGTTTATTTAGATGATTATTGGAGTACCATTAACTCATTAGAAGATGATTCGAGTACAATTAACTCTTTACTTGGACGACAAGTTTTCAATAATCGTTACACTTAGAGATACAGATTAGTTTTATGTTTAGTTAGATGATTAATCGAGTACCATTAACTCTTTAGAAGATGATTCGAGTACAATAAACTCTTTACTTGGTCAAGAAGTTTTCAATAATCGTTACACTTAGAGATACGGATTAGTTTTATGTTTAGTTAGAAGATTAAGCGAGTACCATTAACTCTTTAGAAGATGATTCGAGTACTATTCACTCTTTACTTGGTCAAAAAGTTTTCAATAATCGTTACACTTAGAGATACATATTAGTTTTATGATTATTTAGAAGATTAATCGAGTAACATTAACTCTTTAGAAGATGATTCGAGTACAATTAACTCTTTACTTCGACAACATGTTTTCAATAATCGTTGCACTTAGAGATACATATTAGTTTTATATT
Organism: Scutellaria galericulata; assembly: GCA_946896805.1. Lineage (NCBI taxonomy): Eukaryota > Viridiplantae > Streptophyta > Magnoliopsida > Lamiales > Lamiaceae > Scutellaria > Scutellaria galericulata. Next base: position 7,229,968 of record OX335792.1, on the reverse strand, counting down.
AGGATAGAAGATTAATCGAGTAACATTAACTCTTTAGAAGATGATTCGAGTACAATAAACTCTTTACTTGGACAACAAGTTTTCAATAATCGTTACACTTAGAGATACAGATTAGTTTTATGTTTATTTAGATGATTATTCGAGTACCATTAACTCTTTAGAAGATGATTCGAGTACAATTAACTCTTTACTTGGACAACAAGTTTTCAATAATCGTTACACTTAGAGATACAGATTAGTTTTATATTAAGATAGAAGATTAATCGTGTAACATTAACTCTTTAGAAGATGATTCGAGTACATTTAACTCTTTATTTGGACAACAAGTTTTCAATAATTGTTACACTTAGAGATACAGATTAGTTTTATGTTTATTTAGAAGATTAATCGAGTACCATTAACTCTTTAGAAGATTATTCGTGTACAATTAACTCTTTACTTGGACAACAAGTTTTCAATAATCATTACACTTAGAGATACGGATTAGTTTTATGTTTAGTTAGAAGATTAATCGAGTACCATTAACTCTTTAGAAGATGATTCGAGTACCATTCACTCTTTACTTGGTCAAAAAGTTTTCAATAATCGTTACACTTAGAGATACATATTAGTTTTATGATTATTTAGAAGATTAATCAAGTACCATTAAATCTTTAGAAGATGATTCGAGTACAATTAACTCTTTACTTGGACAACAAGTTTTCAATAATCGTTACACTTAGAGATACAGATTAGTTTTATGTTTATTTAGATGATTATTCGAGTACCATTAACTCATTAGAAGATGATTCGAGTACAATTAACTCTTTACTTGGACGACAAGTTTTCAATAATCGTTACACTTAGAGATACAGATTAGTTTTATGTTTAGTTAGATGATTAATCGAGTACCATTAACTCTTTAGAAGATGATTCGAGTACAATAAACTCTTTACTTGGTCAAGAAGTTTTCAATAATCGTTACACTTAGAGATACAGATTAGTTTTATGTTTAGTTAGAAGATTAAGCGAGTACCATTAACTCTTTAGAAGATGATTCGAGTACTATTCACTCTTTACTTGGTCAAAAAGTTTTCAATAATCGTTACACTTAGAGATACATATTAGTTTTATGATTATTTAGAAGATTAATCGAGTAACATTAACTCTTTAGAAGATGATTCGAGTACAATTAACTCTTTACTTCGACAACATGTTTTCAATAATCGTTGCACTTAGAGATACATATTAGTTTTATATTAGGATAGAAGATTAATCGAGTAACATTAACTCTTTAGAAGATGATTCGAGTACAATTAACTCTTTATTTGGACAACAAGTTTTCAATAATCGTTACACTTAGAGATACAGATTAGTTTTATGTTTATTTAGACGATTAATCGAGTACCATTAACTCTTTAGAAGATGATTCGAGTACAATAAACTCTTTACTTGGACAACAAGTTTTCAATAATCGTTACACTTAGAGATACAGATTAGTTTTATGTTTATTTAGATGATTATTCGAGTACCATTAACTCTTTAGAAGATGATTCGAGTACAATTAACTCTTTACTTGGACAACAAGTTTTCAATAATCGTTACACTTAGAGATACAGATTAGTTTTATATTAAGATAGAAGATTAATCGTGTAACATTAACTCTTTAGAAGATGATTCGAGTACAATTAACTCTTTATTTGGACAACAAGTTTTCAATAATTGTTACACTTAGAGATACAGATTAGTTTTATGTTTATTTAGAAGATTAATCAAGTACCATTAACTCTTTAGAAGATGATTCGTGTACAATTAACTCTTTACTTGGACAACAAGTTTTCAATAATCATTACACTTAGAGATACGGATTAGTTTTATGTTTAGTTAGAAGATTAATCGAGTACCATTAACTCTTTAGAAGATGATTCGAGTACCATTCACTCTTTACTTGGTCAAAAAGTTTTCAATAATCGTTACACTTAGAGATACATATTAGTTTTATGATTATTTAGAAGATTAATCAAGTACCATTAAATCTTTAGAAGATGATTCGAGTACAATTAACTCTTTACTTGGACAACAAGTTTTCAATAATCGTTACACTTAGAGATACAGATTAGTTTTATGTTTATTTAGATGATTATTCGAGTACCATTAACTCATTAGAAGATGATTTGAGTACAATTAACTCTTTACTTAGACGACAAGTTTTCAATAATCGTTACACTTAGAGATACAGATTAGTTTTATGTTTAGTTAGATGATTAATCGAGTACCATTAACTCTTTAGAAGATGATTCGAGTACAATAAACTCTTTACTTGGTCAAGAAGTTTTCAATAATCGTTACACTTAGAGATACGGATTAGTTTTATGTTTAGTTAGAAGATTAAGCGAGTACCATTAACTCTTTAGAAGATGATTCGAGTACTATTCACTCTTTACTTGGTCAAAAAGTTTTCAATAATCGTTACACTTAGAGATACATATTAGTTTTATGATTATTTAGAAGATTAATCGAGTAACATTAACTCTTTAGAAGATGATTCGAGTACAATTAACTCTTTACTTCGACAACATGTTTTCAATAATCGTTGCACTTAGAGATACATATTAGTTTTATATTAGGATAGAAGATTAATCGAGTAACATTAACTCTTTAGAAGATGATTCGAGTACAATTAACTCTTTATTTGGACAACAAGTTTTCAATAATCGTTACACTTAGAGATACAGATTAGTTTTATGTTTATTTAGACGATTAATCGAGTACCATTAACTCTTTAGAAGATGATTCGAGTACAATAAACTCTTTACTTGGACAACAAGTTTTCAATAATCGTTACACTTAGAGATACAGATTAGTTTTATGTTTATTTAGATGATTATTCGAGTACCATTAACTCTTTAGAAGATGATTCGAGTACAATTAACTCTTTACTTGGACAACAAGTTTTCAATAATCGTTACACTTAGAGATACAGATTAGTTTTATATTAAGATAGAAGATTAATCGTGTAACATTAACTCTTTAGAAGATGATTCGAGTACAATTAACTCTTTATTTGGACAACAAGTTTTCAATAATTGTTACACTTAGAGATACAGATTAGTTTTATGTTTATTTAGAAGACTAATCGAGTACCATTAATTCTTTAGAAGATGATTCGTGTACAATTAACTCTTTACTTGGACAACAAGTTTTCAATAATCATTACACTTAGAGATACGGATTAGTTTTATGTTTAGTTAGAAGATTAATCGAGTACCATTAACTCTTTAGAAGATGATTGGAGTACCATTCACTCTTTACTTGGTCAAAAAGTTTTCAATAATCGTTACACTTAGAGATACATATTAGTTTTATGATTATTTAGAAGATTAATCAAGTACCATTAAATCTTTAGAAGATGATTCGAGTACAATTAACTCTTTACTTGGACAACAAGTTTTCAATAATCGTTACACTTAGAGATACAGATTAGTTTTATGTTTATTTAGATGATTATTCGAGTACCATTAACTCATTAGAAGATGATTCGAGTACAATTAACTCTTTACTTAGACGACAAGTTTTCAATAATCGTTACACTTAGGGATACAGATTAGTTTTATGTTTAGTTAGATGATTAATCGAGTACCATTAACTCTTTAGAAGATGATTCGAGTACAATAAACTCTTTACTTGGTCAAGAAGTTTTCAATAATCGTTACACTTAGAGATACGGATTAGTTTTATGTTTAGTTAGAAGATTAAGCGAGTACCATTAACTCTTTAGAAGATGATTCGAGTACTATTCACTCTTTACTTGGTCAAAAAGTTTTCAATAATCGTTACACTTAGAGATACATATTAGTTTTATGATTATTTAGAAGATTAATCGAGTAACATTAACGCTTTAGAAGATGATTCGAGTACAATTAACTCTTTACTTCGACAACATGTTTTCAATAATCGTTGCACTTAGAGATACATATTAGTTTTATATTAGGATAGAAGATTAATCGAGTAACATTAACTCTTTAGAAGATGATTCGAGTACAATTAACTCTTTATTTGGACAACAAGTTTTCAATAATCGTTACACTTAGAGATACAAATTAGTTTTATGTTTATTTAGACGATTAATCGAGTACCATTAACTCTTTAGAAGATGATTCGAGTACAATAAACTCTTTACTTGGACAACAAGTTTTCAATAATCGTTACACTTAGAGATACAGATTAGTTTTATATTAAGATAGAAGATTAATAGAGTAACATTAACTCTTTAGAAGATGATTCGAGTACAATTAACTCTTTATTTGGACAACAAGTTTTCAATAATCGTTACACTTAGAGATACATATTAGTTTTATGTTTATTTAGACGATTAATCGAGTACCATTAACTCTTTAGAAGATGATTCGAGTACAATAAACTCTTTACTTGGTAAAGAAGTTTTCAATAATCGTTACACTTAGAGATACGTATTAGTTTTATGTTGAGTTAGAATATTAATCGAGTACCATTAATTCTTTAGAAGATGATTCGAGTACTATTCACTCTTTACTTGGTCAAAAAGTTTTCAATAATCGTTACACTTAGAGATACAGATTAGTTTTATGTTTAGTTAGAAGATTAAGCGAGTACCATTAACTCTTTAGAAGATGATTCGAGTACTATTCACTCTTTATTTGGACAACAAGTTTTCAATAATCGTTACACTTAGAGATACAAATTAGTTTTATGTTTATTTAGACGATTAATCGAGTACCATTAACTCTTTAGAAGATGATTCGAGTACAATTAACTCTTTACTTCGACAACATGTTTTCAATAATCGTTGCACTTAGAGATACATATTAGTTTTATATTAGGATAGAAGATTAATCGAGTAACATTAACTCTTTAGAAGATGATTCGAGTACAATTAACTCTTTATTTGGACAACAAGTTTTCAATAATCGTTACACTTAGAGATACAAATTAGTTTTATGTTTATTTAGACGATTAATCGAGTACCATTAACTCTTTAGAAGATGATTCGAGTACAATAAACTCTTTACTTGGACAATAAGTTTTCAATAATCGTTACACTTAGAGATACAGATTAGTTTTATATTGAGATAGAAGATTAATAGAGTAACATTAACTCTTTAGAAGATGATTCGAGTACAATTAACTCTTTATTTGGACAACAAGTTTTCAATAATCGTTACACTTAGAGATACATATTAGTTTTATGTTTATTTAGACGATTAATCGAGTACCATTAACTCTTTAGAAGATGATTCGAGTACAATAAACTCTTTACTTGGTAAAGAAGTTTTCAATAATCGTTACACTTAGAGATACGTATTAGTTTTATGTTGAGTTAGAATATTAATCGAGTACCATTAATTCTTTAGAAGATGATTCGAGTACTATTCACTCTTTACTTGGTCAAAAAGTTTTCAATAATCGTTACACTTAGAGATACATATTAATTTTATGATTATTTAGAAGATTAATCGAGTAACATTAACTCTTTAGAAGATGATTCGAGTACAATTAACTCTTTACTTCGACAACATGTTTTCAATAATCGTTGCACTTAGAGATACATATTAGTTTTATATTAGGATAGAAGATTAGTCGAGTAACATTAACTCTTTAGAAGATGATTCGAGTACAATTAACTCTTTATTTGGACAACAAGTTTTCAATAATCGTTACACTTAGAGATACAGATTAGTTTTATGTTTATTTAGACGATTAATCGAGTACCATTAACTCTTTAGAAGATGATTCGAGTACAATAAACTCTTTACTTGGACAACAAGTTTTCAATAATAGTTACACTTAGAGATACAGATTAGTTTTATATTAAGATAGAAGATTAATAGAGTAACATTAACTCTTTAGAAGATGATTCGAGTACAATTAACTCTTTATTTGGACAACAAGTTTTCAATAATCGTTACACTTAGAGATACAGATTAGTTTTATGTTTATTTAGACGATTAATCGAGTACCATTTACTCTTTAGAAGATGATTCGAGTACAATAAACTCTTTACTTGGTAAAGAAGTTTTCAATAATCGTTACACTTAGAGATACGTATTAGTTTTATGTTTAGTTAGATGATTAATCGAGTACCATTAACTCTTTAGAAGATGATTCGAGTACAATAAACTCTTTACTTGGTCAAGAAGTTTTCAATAATCGTTACACTTAGAGACACGGATTAGTTTTATGTTTAGTTAGAAGATTAAGCGAGTAACATTAACTCTTTAGAAGATGATTCGAGTACTATTCACTCTTTATTTGGACAACAAGTTTTCAATAATCGTTACACTTAGAGATACAGATTAGTTTTAGGTTTATTTAGAAGATTAATCGAGTACCATTAACTATTTAGAAGATGATTCGAGTACAATTAACTCTTTATTTGGACAACAAGTTTTCAATAATCATTACACTTAGAGATACAGATTAGTTTTATGTTTATTTAGAAGATTAATCGAGTACCATTAACTCTTTAGAAGATGATTCGAGTACAATTAACTCTTTATTTGGACAACAAGTTTTCAATAATCGTTACACTTAGAGATGCAGATTAGTTTTATGTTTATTTAGAAGATTAATCGAGTACCATTAACTCTTTAGAAGATGATTCGAGTACAATTAACTCTTTACTTGGACAACAAGTTTTCAATAATCATTACACTTAGAGATACGGATTAGTTTTATGTTTAGTTAGAAGATTAATCGACTACCATTAACTCTTTAGAAGATGATTCGAGTACTATTCACTCTTTACTTGGTCAAAAAGTTTTCAATAATCGTTACACTTAGAGATACATATTAGTTTTATGATTATTTAGAAGATTAATCAAGTACCATTAAATCTTTAGAAGATGATTCGAGTACAATTAACTCTTTACTTGGACAACAAGTTTTCAATAATCGTTACACTTAGAGATACAGATTAGTTTTATGTTTATTTAGATGATTATTCGAGTACCATTAACTCATTAGAAGATGATTCGAGTACAATTAACTCTTTACTTGGACAACAAGTTTTCAATAATCGTTACACTTAGAGATACAGATTAGTTTTATGTTTAGTTAGATGATTAATCGAGTACCATTAACTCTTTAGAAGATGATTCGAGTACAATAAACTCTTTACTTGGTCAAGAAGTTTTCAATAATCGTTACACTTAGAGATACGGATTAGTTTTATGTTTAGTTAGAAAATTAAGCGAGTACCATTAACTCTTTAGAAAATAATTCGAGTACTATTCACTCTTTACTTGGTCAAAAAGTTTTCAATAATCGTTACACTAGAGATACATATTAGTTTTATGATTATTTAGAAGATTAATCGAGTACCATTAACTCTTTAGAAGATGATTCAAGTACAATTGACTCTTTACTTGGACAACCAGTTTTCAATAATCGTTACACTTAGAGATACAGATTAGTTTTATGTTTATTTAGATGATTAATCGAGTACCATTAACTCTTTAGAAGATGATTCGAGTCTAATAAACTCTTTACTTGGTCAAGAAGTTTTCAATAATCGTTACACTTAGAGATACAGATTAGTTTTATGTTTAGTTAAAAGATTAATCGAGTACTATTAACTCTTTAGAAGATGATTCGAGTACTATTCACTCTTTACTTGGTCAAAAAGTTTTCAATAATCGTTACGATTAGAGATACATATTAGTTTTATGGTTATTTAGAAGATTAATCGAGTACCATTAACTCTCTAGAAGATGATTCGAGTACAATTAACTCTTTACTTGGACAACAAGTTTTCAATAATCGTTACACTTAGAGATACAGATTAGTTTTATGTTAATTTAGATGATTATTCGAGTACCATTAACTCTTTAGAAGATTATTCGAGTACAATTAACTCTTTACTTGGACAACAAGTTTTCAATAATCGTTACACATAGAGATACAGATTAGTTTTATATTAAGATAGAAGATTAATCGAGTAACATTAACTCTTTAGAAGATGATTCGAGTACAATTAACTCTTTATTTGGACAACAAGTTTTCAATAATTGTTACACTTAGAGATACAGATTAGTTTTATGTTTATTTAGAAGATTAATCGAGTACCATTAACTCTTTAGAAGATGATTCGAGTACAATTAACTCTTTACTTGGACAACAAGTTTTCAATAATCGTTACACTTAGAGATACGGATTAGTTTTATGTTTAGTTAGAAGATTAAGTGAGTACCATTAACTCTTTAGAAGATGATTCGAGTACTATTCACTCTTTATTTGGACAACAAGTTTTCAATAATCGTTACACTTAGAGATACAGATTAGTTTTAGGTTTATTTAGAAGATTAATCGAGTACCATTAACTATTTAGAAGATGATTCGAGTACAATTAACTCTTTATTTGGACAACAAGTTTTCAATAATCATTACACTTAGAGATACAGATTAGTTTTATGTTTATTTAGACGATTAATCGAGTACCATTAACTCTTTAGAAGATGATTCGAGTACAATAAACTCTTTACTTGGACAACAAGTTTTCAATAATAGTTACACTTAGAGATACAGATTAGTTTTATATTAAGATAGAAGATTAATAGAGTAACATTAACTCTTTAGAAGATGATTCGAGTACAATTAACTCTTTATTTGGACAACAAGTTTTCAATAATCGTTACACTTAGAGATACAGATTAGTTTTATGTTTATTTAGACGATTAATCGAGTACCATTTACTCTTTAGAAGATGATTCGAGTACAATAAACTCTTTACTTGGTAAAGAAGTTTTCAATAATCGTTACACTTAGAGATACGTATTAGTTTTATGTTTAGTTAGATGATTAATCGAGTACCATTAACTCTTTAGAAGATGATTCGAGTACAATAAACTCTTTACTTGGTCAAGAAGTTTTCAATAATCGTTACACTTAGAGACACGGATTAATTTTATGTTTAGTTAGAAGATTAAGCGAGTAACATTAACTCTTTAGAAGATGATTCGAGTACTATTCACTCTTTATTTGGACAACAAGTTTTCAATAATCGTTACACTTAGAGATACAGATTAGTTTTAGGTTTATTTAGAAGATTAATCGAGTACCATTAACTATTTAGAAGATGATTCGAGTACAATTAACTCTTTATTTGGACAACAAGTTTTCAATAATCATTACACTTAGAGATACAGATTAGTTTTATGTTTATTTAGAAGATTAATCGAGTACCATTAACTCTTTAGAAGATGATTCGAGTACAATTAACTCTTTATTTGGACAACAAGTTTTCAATAATCGTTACACTTAGAGATGCAGATTAGTTTTATGTTTATTTAGAAGATTAATCGAGTACCATTAACTCTTTAGAAGATGATTCGAGTACAATTAACTCTTTACTTGGACAACAAGTTTTCAATAATCATTACACTTAGAGATACGGATTAGTTTTATGTTTAGTTAGAAGATTAATCGACTACCATTAACTCTTTAGAAGATGATTCGAGTACTATTCACTCTTTACTTGGTCAAAAAGTTTTCAATAATCGTTACACTTAGAGATACATATTAGTTTTATGATTATTTAGAAGATTAATCAAGTACCATTAAATCTTTAGAAGATGATTCGAGTACAATTAACTCTTTACTTGGACAACAAGTTTTCAATAATCGTTACACTTAGAGATACAGATTAGTTTTATGTTTATTTAGATGATTATTCGAGTACCATTAACTCATTAGAAGATGATTCGAGTACAATTAACTCTTTACTTGGACAACAAGTTTTCAATAATCGTTACACTTAGAGATACAGATTAGTTTTATGTTTAGTTAGATGATTAATCGAGTACCATTAACTCTTTAGAAGATGATTCGAGTACAATAAACTCTTTACTTGGTCAAGAAGTTTTCAATAATCGTTACACTTAGAGATACGGATTAGTTTTATGTTTAGTTAGAAAATTAAGCGAGTACCATTAACTCTTTAGAAAATAATTCGAGTACTATTCACTCTTTACTTGGTCAAAAAGTTTTCAATAATCGTTACATTAGAGATACATATTAGTTTTATGATTATTTAGAAGATTAATCGAGTACCATTAACTCTTTAGAAGATGATTCAAGTACAATTGACTCTTTACTTGGACAACCAGTTTTCAATAATCGTTACACTTAGAGATACAGATTAGTTTTATGTTTATTTAGATGATTAATCGAGTACCATTAACTCTTTAGAAGATGATTCGAGTCTAATAAACTCTTTACTTGGTCAAGAAGTTTTCAATAATCGTTACACTTAGAGATACAGATTAGTTTTATGTTTAGTTAAAAGATTAATCGAGTACTATTAACTCTTTAGAAGATGATTCGAGTACTATTCACTCTTTACTTGGTCAAAAAGTTTTCAATAATCGTTACGATTAGAGATACATATTAGTTTTATGGTTATTTAGAAGATTAATCGAGTACCATTAACTCTCTAGAAGATGATTCGAGTACAATTAACTCTTTACTTGGACAACAAGTTTTCAATAATCGTTACACTTAGAGATACAGATTAGTTTTATGTTAATTTAGATGATTATTCGAGTACCATTAACTCTTTAGAAGATTATTCGAGTACAATTAACTCTTTACTTGGACAACAAGTTTTCAATAATCGTTACACATAGAGATACAGATTAGTTTTATATTAAGATAGAAGATTAATCGAGTAACATTAACTCTTTAGAAGATGATTCGAGTACAATTAACTCTTTATTTGGACAACAAGTTTTCAATAATTGTTACACTTAGAGATACAGATTAGTTTTATGTTTATTTAGAAGATTAATCGAGTACCATTAACTCTTTAGAAGATGATTCGAGTACAATTAACTCTTTACTTGGACAACAAGTTTTCAATAATCGTTACACTTAGAGATACGGATTAGTTTTATGTTTAGTTAGAAGATTAAGTGAGTACCATTAACTCTTTAGAAGATGATTCGAGTACTATTCACTCTTTATTTGGACAACAAGTTTTCAATAATCGTTACACTTAGAGATACAGATTAGTTTTAGGTTTATTTAGAAGATTAATCGAGTACCATTAACTATTTAGAAGATGATTCGAGTACAATTAACTCTTTATTTGGACAACAAGTTTTCAATAATCATTACACTTAGAGATACAGATTAGTTTTATGTTTATTTAGAAGATTAATCGAGTACCATTAACTCTTTAGAAGATGATTCGAGTACAATTAACTCTTTACTTGGACAACAAGTTTTCAATAATCGTTACACTTAGAGATACAGATTAGTTTTATTTTAGTTAGAAGATTAATCGAGTACCATTAACTCTTTAGAAGATGATTCGAGTACAATAAACTCTTTACTTGGTCAAGAAGTTTTCAATAATCGTTACACTTAGAGATACGGATTAGTTTTATGTTTAGTTAGAAGATTAATCGAGTACCATTAACTCTTTAGAAGATGATTCGAGTACTATTCACTCTTTACTTGGTCAAAAAGTTTTCAATAATCGTTACACTTAGAGATACATATTAGTTTTATGATTATTTAGAAGATTAATCGAGTACCATTAACTCTCTAGAAGATGATTCGAGTACAATTAACTCTTTACTTAGACAACAAGTTTTCAATAATCGTTACACTTAGAGATACAGATTAGTTTTATGTTTATTTAGATGATTATTCGAGTACCATTAACTCTTTAGAAGATGATTCGAGTACAATTAACTCTTTACTTGGACAACAAGTTTTCAATAATCGTTACACTTAGAGATACAGATTAGTTTTATATTAAGATAGAAAATTAATCGAGTAACATTAACTCTTTAGAAGATGATTCGAGTACAATTAACTCTTTATTTGGACAACAAGTTTTCAATAATTGTTACACTTAGAGATAATGATTAGTTTTATGTTTATTTAGAAGATTAATCGAGTACCATTAACTCTTTAGAAGATGATTCGAGTACAATTAACTCTTTACTTGGACAACAAGTTTTCAATAATCGTTACACTTAGAGACACGGATTAGTTTTATGTTTAGTTACAAGATTAAGTGAGTACCATTAACTCTTTAGAAGATGATTCGAGTACTATTCACTCTTTATTTGGACAACAAGTTTTCAATAATCGTTACACTTAGAGATACAGATTAGTTTTAGGTTTATTTAGACGATTAATCGAGTACCATTAACTCTTTAGAAGATAATTCGAGTACAATAAACTCTTTACTTGGACAACAAGTTTTCAATAATCGTTACACTTGGAGATACGGATTAGTTTTATGTTTAGTTAGATGATTAATCGAGTACCATTAACTCTTTAGAAGATGATTCGAGTACAATAAACTCTTTACTTGGTCAAGAAGTTTTCAATAATCGTTACACTTAGAGATACAGATTAGTTTTATGTTTAGTTAGAAGATTAATCGAGTACCATTAACTCTTTAGAAGATGATTCGAGTACTATTCACTCTTTACTTGGTCAAAAAGTTTTCAATAATCGTTACACTTAGAGATACATATTAGTTTTATGATTATTTAGAAGATTAATCGAGTACCATTAACTCTTTAGAAGATGATTCGAGTACAATTAACTCTTTACTTGGACAACAAGTTTTCAATAATCGTTACACTTAGAGATACAGATTAGTTTTATATTAAGATAGAAGATTAATCGAGTAACATTAACTCTTTAGAAGATGATTCGAGTACAATTAACTCTTTATTTGGACAAAAAGTTTTCAACAATCGTTACACTTAGAGATACAGATTAGTTTTATGTTTATTTAGACGATTAATCGAGTACCATTAACTCTTTAGAAGATGATTCGAGTACAATAAACTCTTTACTTGGACAACAAGTTTTCAATAATCGTTACACTTAGAGATACAGATTAGTTTTATATTAAGATAGAAGATTAATCGAGTAACATTAACTCTTTAGAAGATGATTCGAGTACAATTAACTCTTTACTTGGAAAACAAGTTTTCAATAATCGTTACACTTAGAGATACAGATTAGTTTTATGTTTAGTTAGATGATTAATCGAGTACCATTAACTCTTTAGAAGATGATTCGAGTACAATAAACTCTTTACTTGGTCAAGAAGTTTTCAATAATCGTTACACTTAGAGATACGGATTAGTTTTATGTTTAGTTAGAAAATTAAGCGAGTACCATTAACTCTTTAGAAAATAATTCGAGTACTATTCACTCTTTACTTGGTCAAAAAGTTTTCAATAATCGTTACACTAGAGATACATATTAGTTTTATGATTATTTAGAAGATTAATCGAGTACCATTAACTCTTTAGAAGATGATTCGAGTACAATTAACTCTTTACTTGGACAACCAGTTTTCAATAATCGTTACACTTAGAGATACAGATTAGTTTTATGTTTATTTAGATGATTAATCGAGTACCATTAACTCTTTAGAAGATGATTCGAGTCTAATAAACTCTTTACTTGGTCAAGAAGTTTTCAATAATCGTTACAGTTAGAGATACAGATTAGTTTTATGTTTAGTTAGAAGATTAATCGAGTACTATTAACTCTTTAGAAGATGATTCGAGTACTATTCACTCTTTACTTGGTCAAAAAGTTTTCAATAATCGTTACACTTAGAGATACATATTAGTTTTATGGTTATTTAGAAGATTAATCGAGTACCATTAACTCTCTAGAAGATGATTCGAGTACAATTAACTCTTTACTTGGACAACAAGTTTTCAATAATCGTTACACTTAGAGATACAGATTAGTTTTATGTTAATTTAGATGATTATTCGAGTACCATTAACTCTTTAGAAGATTATTCGAGTACAATTAACTCTTTACTTGGACAAAAAGTTTTCAATAATCGTTACACTTAGAGATACAGATTAGTTTTATATTAAGATAGAAGATTAATCGAGTAACATTAACTCTTTAGAAGATGATTCGAGTACAATTAACTCTTTATTTGGACAACAAGTTTTCAATAATTGTTGCACTTAGAGATACAGATTAGTTTTATGTTTATTTAGAAGATTAATCGAGTACCATTAACTCTTTAGAAGATGATTCGAGTACAATTAACTCTTTACTTGGACAACAAGTTTTCAATAATCGTTACACTTAGAGATACGGATTAGTTTTATGTTTAGTTAGAAGATTAAGTGAGTACCATTAACTCTTTAGAAGATGATTCGAGTACTATTCACTCTTTATTTGGACAACAAGTTTTCAATAATCGTTACACTTAGAGATACAGATTAGTTTTAGGTTTATTTAGAAGATTAATCGAGTACCATTAACTATTTAGAAGATGATACGAGTACAATTAACTCTTTATTTGGACAACAAGTTTTCAATAATCATTACACTTAGAGATACAGATTAGTTTTATGTTTATTTAGAAGATTAATCGAGTACCATTAACTCTTTAGAAGATGATTCGAGTACAATTAACTCTTTACTTGGACAACAAGTTTTCAATAATCGTTACACTTAGAGATACGGATTAGTTTTATTTTAGTTAGAAGATTAATCGAGTACCATTAACTCTTTAGAAGATGATTCGAGTACAATAAACTCTTTACTTGGTCAAGAAGTTTTCAATAATCGTTACACTTAGAGATACGGATTAGTTTTATGTTTAGTTAGAAGATTAATCGAGTACCATTAACTCTTTAGAAGATGATTCGAGTACTATTCACTCTTTACTTGGTCAAAAAGTTTTCTATAATCGTTACACTTAGAGATACATATTAGTTTTATGATTATTTAGAAGATTAATCGAGTACCATTAACTCTCTAGAAGATGATTCGAGTACAATTAACTCTTTACTTAGACAACAAGTTTTCAATAATCCTTACACTTAGAGATACAGATTAGTTTTATGTTTATTTAGATGATTATTCGAGTACCATTAACTCTTTAGAAGATGATTCGAGTACAATTAACTCTTTACTTGGACAACAAGTTTTCAATAATCGTTACACTTAGAGATACGGATTAGTTTTATGTTTAGTTAGAAGATTAATCGAGTACCATTAACTCTTTAGAAGATGATTCGAGTACAATTAACTCTTTACTTGGACAAAAAGTTTTCAATAATCGTTACACTTAGAGATACAGGTTAGTTTTATGTTTATTTAGAAGATTAATCGAGTACCATTAACTCTTTAGAAGATGATTCGAGTATAATAAACTCTTTACTTGGTCAAGAAGTTTTCAATAATCGTTACACTTAGAGACACGGATTAGTTTTATGTTTAGTTAGAAGATTAAACGAGTAACATTAACCCTTTAGAAGATGATTCGAGTACTATTCACTCTTTATTTGGACAACAAGTTTTCAATAATCGTTACACTTAGAGATACAGATTAGTTTTAGGTTTATTTAGAAGATTAATCGAGTACCATTAACTATTTAGAAGATGATTCGAGTACAATTAACTCTTTATTTGGACAACAAGTTTTCAATAATCATTACACTTAGAGATACAGATTAGTTTTATGTTTATTTAGAAGATTAATCGAGTACCATTAACACTTTTGAAGATGATTCGAGTACTATTCACTCTTTACTTGGTCAAAAAGTTTTCAATAATCGTTACACTTAGAGATACGGATTAGTTTTATGTTTAGTTAGATGATTAATCGAGTACCATTAACTCTTTAGAAGATGATTCGAGTACAATAAACTCTTTACTTGGTCAAGAAGTTTTCAATAATTGTTACACTTAGAGATACATATTAGTTTTATGTTTAGTTAGAAGATTAATCGAGTACCATTAACTCTTTAGAAGATGATTCGAGTACTATTCACTCTTTACTTGGTCAAAAAGTTTTCAATAATTGTTACACTTAGAGATACATATTAGTTTTATGATTATTTAGAAGATTAATCGAGTACCATTAACTCTTTAGAAGATGATTCGAGTACAATTAACTCTTTACTTGGACAACAAGTTTTCAATAATCGTTACACTTAGAGATACAGATTAGTTTTATGTTTATTTAGATGATTATTCGAGTACCATTAACTCATTAGAAGATGATTCGAGTACAATTAACTCTTTACTTGGACAACAAGTATTCAATAATCGTTACACTTAGAGATACGGATTAGTTTTATGTTTAGTTAGATGATTAATCGAGTACCATTAACTCTTTAGAAGATGATTCGAGTATAATAAACTCTTTACTTGGTCAAGAAGTTTTCAATAATCGTTACACTTAGAGACACGGATTAGATTTATGTTTAGTTAGAAGATTAAACGAGTAACATTAACTCTTTAGAAGATGATTCGTGTACTATTCACTCTTTATTTGGACAACAAGTTTTCAATAATTGTTACACTTAGAGATACAGATTAGTTTTATGTTTATTTAGAAGATTAATCGAGTACCATTAACTCTTTAGAAGATGATTCGAGTACAATTAACTCTTTACTTGGACAACAAGTTTTCAATAATCGTTACACTTAGAGATACGGATTAGTTTTATGTTTAGTTAGAAGATTAAGTGAGTACCATTAACTCTTTAGAAGATGATTCGAGTACTATTCACTCTTTATTTGGACAACAAGTTTTCAATAATCGTTACACTTAGAGATACAGATTAGTTTTAGGTTTATTTAGAAGATTAATCGAGTACCATTAACTATTTAGAAGATGATACGAGTACAATTAACTCTTTATTTGGACAACAAGTTTTCAATAATCATTACACTTAGAGATACAGATTAGTTTTATGTTTATTTAGAAGATTAATCGAGTACCATTAACTCTTTAGAAGATGATTCGAGTACAATTAACTCTTTACTTGGACAACAAGTTTTCAATAATCGTTACACTTAGAGATACGGATTAGTTTTATTTTAGTTAGAAGATTAATCGAGTACCATTAACTCTTTAGAATATGATTCGAGTACAATAAACTCTTTACTTGGTCAAGAAGTTTTCAATAATCGTTACACTTAGAGATACGGATTAGTTTTATGTTTAGTTAGAAGATTAATCGAGTACCATTAACTCTTTAGAAGATGATTCGAGTACTATTCACTCTTTACTTGGTCAAAAAGTTTTCTATAATCGTTACACTTAGAGATACATATTAGTTTTATGATTATTTAGAAGATTAATCGAGTACCATTAACTCTCTAGAAGATGATTCGAGTACAATTAACTCTTTACTTAGACAACAAGTTTTCAATAATCCTTACACTTAGAGATACAGATTAGTTTTATGTTTATTTAGATGATTATTCGAGTACCATTAACTCTTTAGAAGATGACTCGAGTAGAATTAACTCTTTACTTGGACAACAAGTTTTCAATAATCGTTACACTTAGAGATACAGATTAGTTTTATGTTTATTTAGATGATTAATCAAGTACCATTAACTCTTTAGAAGATGATTCGAGTACAATTAACTCTTTACTTGGACAACAAGTTTTCAATAATCGTTACACTTAGAGATACAGGTTAGTTTTATGTTTATTTAGAAGATTAATCGAGTACCATTAACTCTTTAGAAGATGATTCGAGTACAATAAACTCTTTACTTGGTCAAGAAGTTTTCAATAATCGTTACACTTAGAGACACGGATTAGTTTTATGTTTAGTTAGAAGATTAAACGAGTAACATTAACTCTTTAGAAGATGATTCGAGTACTATTCACTCTTTATTTGGACAACAAGTTTTCAATAATCGTTACACTTAGAGATACAGATTAGTTTTAGGTTTATTTAGAAGATTAATCGAGTACCATTAACTATTTAGAAGATGATACGAGTACAATTAACTCTTTATTTGGACAACAAGTTTTCAATAATCATTACACTTAGAGATACAGATTAGTTTTATGTTTATTTAGAAGATTAATCGAGTACCATTAACTCTTTAGAAGATGATTCGAGTACAATTAACTCTTTACTTGGACAACAAGTTTTCAATAATCGTTACACTTAGAGATACGGATTAGTTTTATTTTAGTTAGAAGATTAATCGAGTACCATTAACTCTTTAGAAGATGATTCGAGTACAATAAACTCTTTACTTGGTCAAGAAGTTTTCAATAATCGTTACACTTAGAGATACGGATTAGTTTTATGTTTAGTTAGAAGATTAATCGAGTACCATTAACTCTTTAGAAGATGATTCGAGTACTATTCACTCTTTACTTGGTCAAAAAGTTTTCTATAATCGTTACACTTAGAGATACATATTAGTTTTATGATTATTTAGAAGATTAATCGAGTACCATTAACTCTCTAGAAGATGATTCGAGTACAATTAACTCTTTACTTAGACAACAAGTTTTCAATAATCCTTACACTTAGAGATACAGATTAGTTTTATGTTTATTTAGATGATTATTCGAGTACCATTAACTCTTTAGAAGATGACTCGAGTAGAATTAACTCTTTACTTGGACAACAAGTTTTCAATAATCGTTACACTTAGAGATACAGATTAGTTTTATGTTTATTTAGATGATTAATCAAGTACCATTAACTCTTTAGAAGATGATTCGAGTACAATTAACTCTTTACTTGGACAACAAGTTTTCAATAATCGTTACACTTAGAGATACAGGTTAGTTTTATGTTTATTTAGAAGATTAATCGAGTACCATTAACTCTTTAGAAGATGATTCGAGTACAATAAACTCTTTACTTGGTCAAGAAGTTTTCAATAATCGTTACACTTAGAGACACGGATTAGTTTTATGTTTAGTTAGAAGATTAAACGAGTAACATTAACTCTTTAGAAGATGATTCGAGTACTATTCACTCTTTATTTGGACAACAAGTTTTCAATAATCGTTACACTTAGAGATACAGATTAGTTTTAGGTTTATTTAGAAGATTAATCGAGTACCATTAACTATTTAGAAGATGATACGAGTACAATTAACTCTTTATTTGGACAACAAGTTTTCAATAATCATTACACTTAGAGATACAGATTAGTTTTATGTTTATTTAGAAGATTAATCGAGTACCATTAACTCTTTAGAAGATGATTCGAGTACAATTAACTCTTTACTTGGACAACAAGTTTTCAATAATCGTTACACTTAGAGATACGGATTAGTTTTATTTTAGTTAGAAGATTAATCGAGTACCATTAACTCTTTAGAAGATGATTCGAGTACAATAAACTCTTTACTTGGTCAAGAAGTTTTCAATAATCGTTACACTTAGAGATACGGATTAGTTTTATGTTTAGTTAGAAGATTAATCGAGTACCATTAACTCTTTAGAAGATGATTCGAGTACTATTCACTCTTTACTTGGTCAAAAAGTTTTCTATAATCGTTACACTTAGAGATACATATTAGTTTTATGATTATTTAGAAGATTAATCGAGTACCATTAACTCTCTAGAAGATGATTCGAGTACAATTAACTCTTTACTTAGACAACAAGTTTTCAATAATCCTTACACTTAGAGATACAGATTAGTTTTATGTTTATTTAGATGATTATTCGAGTACCATTAACTCTTTAGAAGATGATTCGAGTACAATTAACTCTTTACTTGGACAACAAGTTTTCAATAATCGTTACACTTAGAGATACGGATTAGTTTTATGTTTAGTTAGAAGATTAATCGAGTACCATTAACTCTTTAGAAGATGATTCGAGTACAATTAACTCTTTACTTGGACAAAAAGTTTTCAATAATCGTTACACTTAGAGATACAGGTTAGTTTTATGTTTATTTAGAAGATTAATCGAGTACCATTAACTCTTTAGAAGATGATTCGAGTATAATAAACTCTTTACTTGGTCAAGAAGTTTTCAATAATCGTTACACTTAGAGACACGGATTAGTTTTATGTTTAGTTAGAAGATTAAACGAGTAACATTAACCCTTTAGAAGATGATTCGAGTACTATTCACTCTTTATTTGGACAACAAGTTTTCAATAATCGTTACACTTAGAGATACAGATTAGTTTTAGGTTTATTTAGAAGATTAATCGAGTACCATTAACTATTTAGAAGATGATTCGAGTACAATTAACTCTTTATTTGGACAACAAGTTTTCAATAATCATTACACTTAGAGATACAGATTAGTTTTATGTTTATTTAGAAGATTAATCGAGTACCATTAACACTTTTGAAGATGATTCGAGTACTATTCACTCTTTACTTGGTCAAAAAGTTTTCAATAATCGTTACACTTAGAGATACGGATTAGTTTTATGTTTAGTTAGATGATTAATCGAGTACCATTAACTCTTTAGAAGATGATTCGAGTACAATAAACTCTTTACTTGGTCAAGAAGTTTTCAATAATTGTTACACTTAGAGATACATATTAGTTTTATGTTTAGTTAGAAGATTAATCGAATACCATTAACTCTTTAGAAGATGATTCGAGTACTATTCACTCTTTACTTGGTCAAAAAGTTTTCAATAATTGTTACACTTAGAGATACATATTAGTTTTATGATTATTTAGAAGATTAATCGAGTACCATTAACTCTTTAGAAGATGATTCGAGTACAATTAACTCTTTACTTGGACAACAAGTTTTCAATAATCGTTACACTTAGAGATACAGATTAGTTTTATGTTTATTTAGATGATTATTCGAGTACCATTAACTCATTAGAAGATGATTCGAGTACAATTAACTCTTTACTTGGACAACAAGTATTCAATAATCGTTACACTTAGAGATACGGATTAGTTTTATGTTTAGTTAGATGATTAATCGAGTACCATTAACTCTTTAGAAGATGATTCGAGTATAATAAACTCTTTACTTGGTCAAGAAGTTTTCAATAATCGTTACACTTAGAGACACGGATTAGATTTATGTTTAGTTAGAAGATTAAACGAGTAACATTAACTCTTTAGAAGATGATTCGTGTACTATTCACTCTTTATTTGGACAACAAGTTTTCAATAATTGTTACACTTAGAGATACAGATTAGTTTTATGTTTATTTAGAAGATTAATCGAGTACCATTAACTCTTTAGAAGATGATTCGAGTACAATTAACTCTTTACTTGGACAACAAGTTTTCAATAATCGTTACACTTAGAGATACGGATTAGTTTTATGTTTAGTTAGAAGATTAAGTGAGTACCATTAACTCTTTAGAAGATGATTCGAGTACTATTCACTCTTTATTTGGACAACAAGTTTTCAATAATCGTTACACTTAGAGATACAGATTAGTTTTAGGTTTATTTAGAAGATTAATCGAGTACCATTAACTATTTAGAAGATGATACGAGTACAATTAACTCTTTATTTGGACAACAAGTTTTCAATAATCATTACACTTAGAGATACAGATTAGTTTTATGTTTATTTAGAAGATTAATCGAGTACCATTAACTCTTTAGAAGATGATTCGAGTACAATTAACTCTTTACTTGGACAACAAGTTTTCAATAATCGTTACACTTAGAGATACGGATTAGTTTTATTTTAGTTAGAAGATTAATCGAGTACCATTAACTCTTTAGAATATGATTCGAGTACAATAAACTCTTTACTTGGTCAAGAAGTTTTCAATAATCGTTACACTTAGAGATACGGATTAGTTTTATGTTTAGTTAGAAGATTAATCGAGTACCATTAACTCTTTAGAAGATGATTCGAGTACTATTCACTCTTTACTTGGTCAAAAAGTTTTCTATAATCGTTACACTTAGAGATACATATTAGTTTTATGATTATTTAGAAGATTAATCGAGTACCATTAACTCTCTAGAAGATGATTCGAGTACAATTAACTCTTTACTTAGACAACAAGTTTTCAATAATCCTTACACTTAGAGATACAGATTAGTTTTATGTTTATTTAGATGATTATTCGAGTACCATTAACTCTTTAGAAGATGACTCGAGTAGAATTAACTCTTTACTTGGACAACAAGTTTTCAATAATCGTTACACTTAGAGATACAGATTAGTTTTATGTTTATTTAGATGATTAATCAAGTACCATTAACTCTTTAGAAGATGATTCGAGTACAATTAACTCTTTACTTGGACAACAAGTTTTCAATAATCGTTACACTTAGAGATACAGGTTAGTTTTATGTTTATTTAGAAGATTAATCGAGTACCATTAACTCTTTAGAAGATGATTCGAGTACAATAAACTCTTTACTTGGTCAAGAAGTTTTCAATAATCGTTACACTTAGAGACACGGATTAGTTTTATGTTTAGTTAGAAGATTAAACGAGTAACATTAACTCTTTAGAAGATGATTCGAGTACTATTCACTCTTTATTTGGACAACAAGTTTTCAATAATCGTTACACTTAGAGATACAGATTAGTTTTAGGTTTATTTAGAAGATTAATCGAGTACCATTAACTATTTAGAAGATGATTCGAGTACAATTAACTCTTTATTTGGACAACAAGTTTTCAATAATCATTACACTTAGAGATACAGATTAGTTTTATGTTTATTTAGAAGATTAATCGAGTACCATTAACACTTTAGAAGATGATTCGAGTACTATTCACTCTTTACTTGGTCAAAAAGTTTTCAATAATCGTTACACTTAGAGATACGGATTAGTTTTATGTTTAGTTAGATGATTAATCGAGTACCATTAACTCTTTAGAAGATGATTCGAGTACAATAAACTCTTTACTTGGTCAAGAAGTTTTCAATAATTGTTACACTTAGAGATACATATTAGTTTTATGTTTAGTTAGAAGATTAATCGAGTACCATTAACTCTTTAGAAGATGATTCGAGTACAATTAACTCTTTACTTGGACAACAAGTTTTCAATAATCGTTACACTTAGAGATACAGATTAGTTTTATGTTTATTTAGATGATTATTCGAGTACCATTAACTCATTAGAAGATGATTCGAGTACAATTAACTCTTTACTTGGACAACAAGTATTCAATAATCGTTACACTTAGAGATACGGATTAGTTTTATGTTTAGTTAGATGATTAATCGAGTACCATTAACTCTTTAGAAGATGATTCGAGTATAATAAACTCTTTACTTGGTCAAGAAGTTTTCAATAATCGTTACACTTAGAGACACGGATTAGATTTATGTTTAGTTAGAAGATTAAACGAGTAACATTAACTCTTTAGAAGATGATTCGAGTACTATTCACTCTTTATTTGGACAACAAGTTTTCAATAATCGTTACACTTAGAGATACAGATTAGTTTTAGGTTTATCTAGAAGATTAATCGAGTACCATTAACTATTTAGAAGATGATTCGAGTACAATTAACTCTTTATTTGGACAACAAGTTTTCAATAATCATTACACTTAGAGATACAGATTAGTTTTATGTTTATTTAGAAGATTAATCGAGTACCATTAACTCTTTAGAAGATGATTCGAGTACAATTAACTCTTTACTTGGACAACAAGTTTTCAATAATCGTTACACTTAGAGATACGGATTAGTTTTATTTTAGTTAGAAGATTAATCGAGTACCATTAACTCTTTAGAAGATGATTCGAGTACAATAAACTCTTTACTTGGTCAAGAAGTTTTCAATAATCGTTACACTTAGAGATACGGATTAGTTTTATGTTTAGTTAGAAGATTAATCGAGTACCATTAACTCTTTAGAAGATGATTCGAGTACTATTCACTCTTTACTTGGTCAAAAAGTTTTCAATAATCGTTACACTTAGAGATACATATTAGTTTTATGATTATTTAGAAGATTAATCGAGTACCATTAACTCTCTAGAAGATGATTCGAGTACAATTAACTCTTTACTTAGACAACAAGTTTTCAATAATCGTTACACTTAGAGATACAGATTAGTTTTATGTTTATTTAGATGATTATTCGAGTACCATTAACTCTTTAGAAGATGATTCGAGTACAATTAACTCTTTACTTGGACAATAAGTTTTCAATAATCGTTACACTTAGAGATACAGATTAGTTTTATATTAAGATAGAAGATTAATCGAGTAAAATTAACTCTTTAGAAGATGATTCGAGTACAATTTACTCTTTATTTGGACAACAAGTTTTCAATAATTGTTACACTTAGAGATACAGATTAGTTTTATGTTTATTTAGAAGATTAATCGAGTACCATTAACTCTTTAGAAGATGATTCGAGTACAATTAACTCTTTACTTGGACAACAAGTTTTCAATAATCGTTACACTTAGAGACACGGATTAGTTTTATGTTTAGTTAGAAGATTAAGTGAGTACCATTAACTCTTTAGAAGATGATTCGAGTACTATTCACTCTTTATTTGGACAACAAGTTTTCAATAATCGTTACACTTAGAGATACAGTTTAGTTTTAGGTTTATTTAGACGATTAATCGAGTACCATTAACTCTTTAGAAGATAATTCGAGTACAATAAACTCTTTACTTGGACAACAAGTTTTCAATAATCGTTACACTTGGAGATACGGATTAGTTTTATGTTTAGTTAGAAGATTAATCGAGTACCATTAACTCTTTAGAAGATGATTCGAGTACAATAAACTCTTTACTTGGTCAAGAAATTTTCAATAATCGTTACACTTAGAGATATGTATTAGTTTTATGTTTAGTTAGAAGATTAATCGAGTACCATTAACTCTTTAGAAGATGATTCGAGTACTATTCACTCTTTAATTGGTCAAAAAGTTTTCAATAATCGTTACACTTAGAGATACATATTAGTTTTATGATTATTTAGAATATTAATCGAGTACCATTAACTCTTTAGAGGATGATTCG
Organism: Scutellaria galericulata; assembly: GCA_946896805.1. Lineage (NCBI taxonomy): Eukaryota > Viridiplantae > Streptophyta > Magnoliopsida > Lamiales > Lamiaceae > Scutellaria > Scutellaria galericulata. Next base: position 7,205,254 of record OX335792.1, on the reverse strand, counting down.
AGTACAATTAACTCTTTACTTGGACAACAAGTTTTCAATAATCGTTACACTTAGAGATACAGACTAGTTTTATGTTTATTTAGATGATTAATCGAGTACCATTAACTCTTTAGAAGATGATTCGAGTACTATTCACTCTTTACTTGGTCAAAAAGTTTTCAATAATCGTTACACTTAGAGATACATATTAGTTTTATGATTATTTAGAAGATTAATCGAGTACCATTAACTCTCTAGAAGATGATTCGAGTACAATTAACTCTTTACTTAGACAACAAGTTTTCAATAATCGTTACACTTAGAGATACAGATTAGTTTTATGTTTATTTAGATGATTATTCGAGTACCATTAACTCTTTAGAAGATCATTCGAGTAGAATTAACTCTTTACTTAGACAACAAGTTTTCAATAATCGTTACACTTAGAGATACAGATTAGGTTTATGTTTATTTAGATGATTAATCAAGTACCATTAACTCTTTAGAAGATGATTCGAGTACAATTAACTCTTTACTTGGACAACAAGTTTTCAATAATCGTTACACTTAGAGATACAGATTAGTTTTATATTAAGATAGAAGATTAATCAAGTAACATTAACTCTTTAGAAGATGATTCGAGTACAATTAACTCTTTATTTGGACAACAAGATTTCAATAATCGTTACACTTAGAGATACAGATTAGTTTTATGTTTATTTAGAAGATTAATCGAGTACCATTAACTCTTTAGAAGATGATTCGAGTACAATTAACTCTTTACTTGGACAATAAGTTTTCAATAATCATTACACTTAGAGATACGGATTAGTTTTATGTTTAGTTAGAAGATTAATCGAGTACCATTAACACTTTAGAAGATGATTCGAGTACTATTCACTCTTTACTTGGTCAAAAAGTTTTCAATAATCGTTACACTTAGAGATACGGATTAGTTTTATGTTTAGTTAGATGATTAATCGAGTACCATTTACTCTTTAGAAGATGATTCGAGTACAATAAACTCTTTACTTGGTCAAGAAGTTTTCAATAATTGTTACATTTAGAGATACATATTAGTTCTATGTTTAGTTAGAAGATTAATCGAGTACCATTAACTCTTTAGAAGATGATTCGAGTACTATTCACTCTTTACTTGGTCAAAAAGTTTTCAATAATTGTTACACTTAGAGATACATATTAGTTTTATGATTATTTAGAAGATTAATCGAGTACCATTAACTCTTTAGAAGATGATTCGAGTACAATTAACTCTTTACTTGGACAACAAGTTTTCAATAATCGTTACACTTAGAGATACAGATTAGTTTTATGTTTATTTAGATGATTATTCGAGTACCATTAACTCATTAGAAGATGATTCGAGTACAATTAACTCTTTACTTGGACAACAAGTATTCAATAATCGTTACACTTAGAGATACGGATTAGTTTTATGTTTAGTTAGATGATTAATCGAGTACCATTAACTCTTTAGAAGATGATTCGAGTACAATAAACTCTTTACTTGGTCAAGAAGTTTTCAATAATCGTTACACTTAGAGACACGGATTAGTTTTATGTTTAGTTAGAAGATTAAGCGAGTAACATTAACTCTTTAGAAGATGATTCGAGTACTATTCACTCTTTATTTGGACAACAAGTTTTCAATAATCGTTACACTTAGAGATACAGATTAGTTTTAGGTTTATTTAGAAGATTAATCGAGTACCATTAACTATTTAGAAGATGATTCGAGTACAATTAACTCTTTATTTGGACAACAAGTTTTCAATAATCATTACACTTAGAGATACAGATTAGTTTTATGTTTATTTAGAAGATTAATCGAGTACCATTAACTCTTTAGAAGATGATTCGAGTACAATTAACTCTTTACTTGGACAACAAGTTTTCAATAATCGTTACACTTAGAGATACGGATTAGTTTTATTTTAGTTAGAAGATTAATCGAGTACCATTAACTCTTTAGAAGATGATTCGAGTACAATAAACTCTTTACTTGGTCAAGAAGTTTTCAATAATCGTTACACTTAGAGATACGGATTAGTTTTATGTTTAGTTAGAAGATTAATCGAGTACCATTAACTCTTTAGAAGATGATTCGAGTACTATTCACTCTTTACTTGGTCAAAAAGTTTTCAATAATCGTTACACTTAGAGATACATATTAGTTTTATGATTATTTAGAAGATTAATCGAGTACCATTAACTCTCTAGAAGATGATTCGAGTACAATTAACTCTTTACTTAGACAACAAGTTTTCAATAATCGTTACACTTAGAGATACAGATTAGTTTTATGTTTATTTAGATGATTATTCGAGTACCATTAACTCTTTAGAAGATGATTCGAGTACAATTAACTCTTTATTTGGACAACAAGTTTTCAATAATCATTACACTTAGAGATACAGATTAGTTTTATGTTTATTTAGAAGATTAATCGAGTACCATTAACTCTTTAGAAGATGATTCGAATACAATTAACTCTTTACTTGGACAACAAGTTTTCAATAATCGTTACACTTGGAGATACGGATTAGTTTTATGTTTAGTTAGAAGATTAATCGAGTACCATTAACTCTTTAGAAGATGATTCGAGTACAATAAACTCTTTACTTGGTCAAGAAATTTTCAATAATCGTTACACTTAGAGATATGTATTAGTTTTATGTTTAGTTAGAAGATTAATCGAGTACCATTAACTCTTTAGAAGATGATTCGAGTACTATTCACTCTTTTATTGGTCGAAAAGTTTTCAATAATCGTTACACTTAGAGATACATATTAGTTTTATGATTATTTAGAATATTAATCGAGTACCATTAACTCTTTAGAAGATGATTCGAGTACAATTAACTCTTTACTTGGACAACAAGTTTTCAATAATCGTTACACTTAGAGATACAGACTAGTTTTATGTTTATTTAGATGATTAATCGAGTACCATTAACTCTTTAGAAGATGATTCGAGTACTATTCACTCTTTACTTGGTCAAAAAGTTTTCAATAATCGTTACACTTAGAGATACATATTAGTTTTATGATTATTTAGAAGATTAATCGAGTACCATTAACTCTCTAGAAGATGATTCGAGTACAATTAACTCTTTACTTAGACAACAAGTTTTCAATAATCGTTACACTTAGAGATACAGAGTAGTTTTATGTTTATTTAGATGATTATTCGAGTACCATTAACTCTTTAGAAGATGATTCGAGTAGAATTAACTCTTTACTTGGACAACAAGTTTTCAATAATCGTTACACTTAGAGATACAGATTAGTTTTATGTTTATTTAGATGATTAATCAAGTACCATTAACTCTTTAGAAGATGATTCGAGTACAATTAACTCTTTACTTGGACAACAAGTTTTCAATAATCGTTACACTTAGAGATACAGATTAGTTTTATATTAAGATAGAAGATTAATCAAGTAACATTAACTCTTTAGAAGATGATTCGAGTACAATTAACTCTTTATTTGGACAACAAGATTTCAATAATCGTTACACTTAGAGATACAGATTAGTTTTATGTTTATTTAGAAGATTAATCGAGTACCATTAACTCTTTAGAAGATGATTCGAGTACAATTAACTCTTTACTTGGACAACAAGTTTTCAATAATCATTACACTTAGAGATACAGATTAGTTTTATGTTTAGTTAGAAGATTAATCGAGTACCATTAACACTTTAGAAGATGATTCGAGTACTATTCACTCTTTACTTGGTCAAAAAGTTTTCAATAATCGTTACACTTAGAGATACGGATTAGTTTTATGTTTAGTTAGATGATTAATCGAGTACCATTTACTCTTTAGAAGATGATTCGAGTACAATAAACTCTTTACTTGGTCAAGAAGTTTTCAATAATTGTTACATTTAGAGATACATATTAGTTCTATGTTTAGTTAGAAGATTAATCGAGTACCATTAACTCTTTAGAAGATGATTCGAGTACTATTCACTCTTTACTTGGTCAAAAAGTTTTCAATAATTGTTACACTTAGAGATACATATTAGTTTTATGATTATTTAGAAGATTAATCGAGTACCATTAACTCTTTAGAAGATGATTCGAGTACAATTAACTCTTTACTTGGACAACAAGTTTTCAATAATCGTTACACTTAGAGATACAGATTAGTTTTATGTTTATTTAGATGATTATTCGAGTACCATTAACTCATTAGAAGATGATTCGAGTACAATTAACTCTTTACTTGGACAACAAGTATTCAATAATCGTTACACTTAGAGATACGGATTAGTTTTATGTTTAGTTAGATGATTAATCGAGTACCATTAACTCTTTAGAAGATGATTCGAGTACAATAAACTCTTTACTTGGTCAAGAAGTTTTCAATAATCGTTACACTTAGAGACACGGATTAGTTTTATGTTTAGTTAGAAGATTAAGCGAGTAACATTAACTCTTTAGAAGATGATTCGAGTACTATTCACTCTTTATTTGGACAACAAGTTTTCAATAATCGTTACACTTAGAGATACAGATTAGTTTTAGGTTTATTTAGAAGATTAATCGAGTACCATTAACTATTTAGAAGATGATTCGAGTACAATTAACTCTTTATTTGGACAACAAGTTTTCAATAATCATTACACTTAGAGATACAGATTAGTTTTATGTTTATTTAGAAGATTAATCGAGTACCATTAACTCTTTAGAAGATGATTCGAGTACAATTAACTCTTTACTTGGACAACAAGTTTTCAATAATCGTTACACTTAGAGATACAGATTAGTTTTATTTTAGTTAGAAGATTAATCGAGTACCATTAACTCTTTAGAAGATGATTCGAGTACAATAAACTCTTTACTTGGTCAAGAAGTTTTCAATAATCGTTACACTTAGAGATACGGATTAGTTTTATGTTTAGTTAGAGGATTAATCGAGTACCATTAACTCTTTAGAAGATGATTCGAGTACTATTCACTCTTTACTTGGTCAAAAAGTTTTCAATAATCGTTACACTTAGAGATACATATTAGTTTTATGATTATTTAGAAGATTAATCGAGTACCATTAACTCTCTAGAAGATGATTCGAGTACAATTAACTCTTTACTTAGACAACAAGTTTTCAATAATCGTTACACTTAGAGATACATATTAGTTTTATGTTTATTTAGATGATTATTCGAGTACCATTAACTCTTTAGAAGATGATTCGAGTACAATTAACTCTTTACTTGGACAATAAGTTTTCAATAATCGTTACACTTAGAGATACAGATTAGTTTTATATTAAGATAGAAGATTAATCGAGTAAAATTAACTCTTTAGAAGATGATTCGAGTACAATTTACTCTTTATTTGGACAACAAGTTTTCAATAATTGTTACACTTAGAGATACAGATTAGTTTTATGTTTATTTAGAAGATTAATCGAGTACCATTAACTCTTTAGAAGATGATTCGAGTACAATTAACTCTTTACTTGGACAACAAGTTTTCAATAATCGTTACACTTAGAGACACGGATTAGTTTTATGTTTAGTTAGAAGATTAAGTGAGTACCATTAACTCTTTAGAAGATGATTCGAGTACTATTCACTCTTTATTTGGACAACAAGTTTTCAATAATCGTTACACTTAGAGATACAGATTAGTTTTAGGTTTATTTAGACGATTAATCGAGTACCATTAACTCTTTAGAAGATAATTCGAGTACAATAAACTCTTTACTTGGACAACAAGTTTTCAATAATCGTTACACTTGGAGATACGGATTAGTTTTATGTTTAGTTAGAAGATTAATCGAGTACCATTAACTCTTTAGAAGATGATTCGAGTACAATAAACTCTTTACTTGGTCAAGAAATTTTCAATAATCGTTACACTTAGAGATATGTATTAGTTTTATGTTTAGTTAGAAGATTAATCGAGTACCATTAACTCTTTAGAAGATGATTCGAGTACTATTCATTCTTTAATTGGTCAAAAAGTTTTCAATAATCGTTACACTTAGAGATACATATTAGTTTTATGATTATTTAGAATATTAATCGAGTACCATTAACTCTTTAGAGGATGATTCGAGTACAATTAACTCTTTACTTGGACAACAAGTTTTCAATAATCGTTACACTTAGAGATACAGACTAGTTTTATGTTTATTTAGATGATTAATCGAGTACCATTAACTCTTTAGAAGATGATTCGAGTACTATTCACTCTTTACTTGGTCAAAAAGTTTTCAATAATCGTTACACTTAGAGATACATATTAGTTTTATGATTATTTAGAAGATTAATCGAGTACCATTAACTCTCTAGAAGATGATTCGAGTACAATTAACTCTTTACTTAGACAACAAGTTTTCAATAATCGTTACACTTAGAGATACAGATTAGTTTTATGTTTATTTAGATGATTATTCGAGTACCATTAACTCTTTAGAAGATGATTCGAGTAGAATTAACTCTTTACTTGGACAACAAGTTTTCAATAATCGTTACACTTAGAGATACAGATTAGTTTTATGTTTATTTAGATGATTAATCAAGTACCATTAACTCTTTAGAAGATGATTCGAGTACAATTAACTCTTTACTTGGACAACAAGTTTTCAATAATCGTTACACTTAGAGATACAGATTAGTTTTATATTAAGATAGAAGATTAATCAAGTAACATTAACTCTTTAGAAGATGATTCGAGTACAATTAACTCTTTATTTGGACAACAAGATTTCAATAATCGTTACACTTAGAGATACAGATTAGTTTTATGTTTATTTAGAAGATTAATCGAGTACCATTAACTCTTTAGAAGATGATTCGAGTACAATTAACTCTTTACTTGGACAACAAGTTTTCAATAATCATTACACTTAGAGATACGGATTAGTTTTATGTTTAGTTAGAAGATTAATCGAGTACCATTAACACTTTAGAAGATGATTCGAGTACTATTCACTCTTTACTTGGTCAAAAAGTTTTCAATAATCGTTACACTTAGAGATACGGATTAGTTTTATGTTTAGTTAGATGATTAATCGAGTACCATTTACTCTTTAGAAGATGATTCGAGTACAATAAACTCTTTACTTGGTCAAGAAGTTTTCAATAATTGTTACATTTAGAGATACATATTAGTTCTATGTTTAGTTAGAAGATTAATCGAGTACCATTAACTCTTTAGAAGATGATTCGAGTACTATTCACTCTTTACTTGGTCAAAAAGTTTTCAATAATTGTTACACTTAGAGATACATATTAGTTTTATGATTATTTAGAAGATTAATCGAGTACCATTAACTCTTTAGAAGATGATTCGAGTACAATTAACTCTTTACTTGGACAACAAGTTTTCAATAATCGTTACACTTAGAGATACAGATTAGTTTTATGTTTATTTAGATGATTATTCGAGTACCATTAACTCATTAGAAGATGATTCGAGTACAATTAACTCTTTACTTGGACAACAAGTATTCAATAATCGTTACACTTAGAGATACGGATTAGTTTTATGTTTAGTTAGATGATTAATCGAGTACCATTAACTCTTTCGAAGATGATTCGAGTACAATAAACTCTTTACTTGGTCAAGAAGTTTTCAATAATCGTTACACTTAGAGACACGGATTAGTTTTATGTTTAGTTAGAAGATTAAGCGAGTAACATTAACTCTTTAGAAGATGATTCGAGTACTATTCACTCTTTATTTGGACAACAAGTTTTCAATAATCGTTACACTTAGAGATACAGATTAGTTTTAGGTTTATTTAGACGATTAATCGAGTACCATTAACTCTTCAGAAGATGATTCGAGTACAATAAACTATTTACTTGGACAACAAGTTTTCAATAATCGTTACACTTAGAGATACGGATTAGTTTTATGTTTAGTTAGAAGATTAATCGAGTACCATTAACTCTTTAGAAGATGATTCGAGTACTATTCACTCTTTACTTGGTCAAAAAGTTTTCAATAATCGTTACACTTAGAGATACATATTAGTTTTATGATTATTTAGAAGATTAATCGAGTACCATTAACTCTCTAGAAGATGATTCGAGTACAATTAACTCTTTACTTAGACAACAAGTTTTCAATAATCGTTACACTTAGAGATACAGATTAGTTTTATGTTTATTTAGATGATTATTCGAGTACCATTAACTCTTTAGAAGATGATTCGAGTACAATTAACTCTTTACTTGGACAATAAGTTTTCAATAATCGTTACACTTAGAGATACAGATTAGTTTTATATTAAGATAGAAGATTAATCGAGTAAAATTAACTCTTTAGAAGATGATTCGAGTACAATTTACTCTTTATTTGGACAACAAGTTTTCAATAATTGTTACACTTAGAGATACAGATTAGTTTTATGTTTATTTAGAAGATTAATCGAGTACCATTAACTCTTTAGAAGATGATTCGAGTACAATTAACTCTTTACTTGGACAACAAGTTTTCAATAATCGTTACACTTAGAGACACGGATTAGTTTTATGTTTAGTTAGAAGATTAAGTGAGTACCATTAACTCTTTAGAAGATGATTCGAGTACTATTCACTCTTTATTTGGACAACAAGTTTTCAATAATCGTTACACTTAGAGATACAGATTAGTTTTAGTTTTATTTAGACGATTAATCGAGTACCATTAACTCTTTAGAAGATAATTCGAGTACAATAAACTCTTTACTTGGACAACAAGTTTTCAATAATCGTTACACTTGGAGATACGGATTAGTTTTATGTTTAGTTAGAAGATTAATCGAGTACCATTAACTCTTTAGAAGATGATTCGAGTACAATAAACTCTTTACTTGGTCAAGAAATTTTCAATAATCGTTACACTTAGAGATATGTATTAGTTTTATGTTTAGTTAGAAGATTAATCGAGTACCATTAACTCTTTAGAAGATGATTCGAGTACTATTCATTCTTTAATTGGTCAAAAAGTTTTCAATAATCGTTACACTTAGAGATACATATTAGTTTTATGATTATTTGGAATATTAATCGAGTACCATTAACTCTTTAGAAGATGATTCGAGTACAATTAACTCTTTACTTGGACAACAAGTTTTCAATAATCGTTACACTTAGAGATACAGACTAGTTTTATGTTTATTTAGATGATTAATCGAGTACCATTAACTCTTTAGAAGATGATTCGAGTACTATTCACTCTTTACTTGGTCAAAAAGTTTTCAATAATCGTTACACTTAGAGATACATATTAGTTTTATGATTATTTAGAAGATTAATCGAGTACCATTAACTCTCTAGAAGATGATTCGAGTACAATTAACTCTTTACTTAGACAACAAGTTTTCAATAATCGTTACACTTAGAGATACAGATTAGTTTTATGTTTATTTAGATGATTATTCGAGTACCATTAACTCTTTAGAAGATGATTCGAGTAGAATTAACTCTTTACTTGGACATAAAGTTTTCAATAATCGTTACACTTAGAGATACAGATTAGTTTTATGTTTATTTAGATGATTAATCAAGTACCATTAACTCTTTAGAAGATGATTCGAGTACAATTAACTCTTTACTTGGACAACAAGTTTTCAATAATCGTTACACTTAGAGATACAGATTAGTTTTATATTAAGATAGAAGATTAATCAAGTAACATTAACTCTTTAGAAGATGATTCGAGTACAATTAACTCTTTATTTGGACAACAAGATTTCAATAATCGTTACACTTAGAGATACAGATTAGTTTTATGTTTATTTAGAAGATTAATCGAGTACCATTAACTCTTTAGAAGATGATTCGAGTACAATTAACTCTTTACTTGGACAACAAGTTTTCAATAATCATTACACTTAGAGATACGGATTAGTTTTATGTTTAGTTAGAAGATTAATCGAGTACCATTAACACTTTAGAAGATGATTCGAGTACTATTCACTCTTTACTTGGTCAAAAAGTTTTCAATAATCGTTACACTTAGAGATACGGATTAGTTTTATGTTTAGTTAGATGATTAATCGAGTACCATTTACTCTTTAGAAGATGATTCGAGTACAATAAACTCTTTACTTGGTCAAGAAGTTTTCAATAATTGTTACATTTAGAGATACATATTAGTTCTATGTTTAGTTAGAAGATTAATCGAGTACCATTAACTCTTTAGAAGATGATTCGAGTACTATTCACTCTTTACTTGGTCAAAAAGTTTTCAATAATTGTTACACTTAGAGATACATATTAGTTTTATGATTATTTAGAAGATTAATCGAGTACCATTAACTCTTTAGAAGATGATTCGAGTACAATTAACTCTTTACTTGGACAACAAGTTTTCAATAATCGTTACACTTAGAGATACAGATTAGTTTTATGTTTATTTAGATGATTATTCGAGTACCATTAACTCATTAGAAGATGATTCGAGTACAATTAACTCTTTACTTGGACAACAAGTATTCAATAATCGTTACACTTAGAGATACGGATTAGTTTTATGTTTAGTTAGATGATTAATCGAGTACCATTAACTCTTTCGAAGATGATTCGAGTACAATAAACTCTTTACTTGGTCAAGAAGTTTTCAATAATCGTTACACTTAGAGACACGGATTAGTTTTATGTTTAGTTAGAAGATTAAGCGAGTAACATTAACTCTTTAGAAGATGATTCGAGTACTATTCACTCTTTATTTGGACAACAAGTTTTCAATAATCGTTACACTTAGAGATACAGATTAGTTTTAGGTTTATTTAGACGATTAATCGAGTACCATTAACTCTTCAGAAGATGATTCGAGTACAATAAACTATTTACTTGGACAACAAGTTTTCAATAATCGTTACACTTAGAGATACGGATTAGTTTTATGTTTAGTTAGAAGATTAATCGAGTACCATTAACTCTTTAGAAGATGATTCGAGTACTATTCACTCTTTACTTGGTCAAAAAGTTTTCAATAATCGTTACACTTAGAGATACATATTAGTTTTATGATTATTTAGAAGATTAATCGAGTACCATTAACTCTCTAGAAGATGATTCGAGTACAATTAACTCTTTACTTAGACAACAAGTTTTCAATAATCGTTACACTTAGAGATACAGATTAGTTTTATGTTTATTTAGATGATTATTCGAGTACCATTAACTCTTTAGAAGATGATTCGAGTACAATTAACTCTTTACTTGGACAATAAGTTTTCAATAATCGTTACACTTAGAGATACAGATTAGTTTTATATTAAGATAGAAGATTAATCGAGTAAAATTAACTCTTTAGAAGATGATTCGAGTACAATTTACTCTTTATTTGGACAACAAGTTTTCAATAATTGTTACACTTAGAGATACAGATTAGTTTTATGTTTATTTAGAAGATTAATCGAGTACCATTAACTCTTTAGAAGATGATTCGAGTACAATTAACTCTTTACTTGGACAACAAGTTTTCAATAATCGTTACACTTAGAGACACGGATTAGTTTTATGTTTAGTTAGAAGATTAAGTGAGTACCATTAACTCTTTAGAAGATGATTCGAGTACTATTCACTCTTTATTTGGACAACAAGTTTTCAATAATCGTTACACTTAGAGATACAGATTAGTTTTAGTTTTATTTAGACGATTAATCGAGTACCATTAACTCTTTAGAAGATAATTCGAGTACAATAAACTCTTTACTTGGACAACAAGTTTTCAATAATCGTTACACTTGGAGATACGGATTAGTTTTATGTTTAGTTAGAAGATTAATCGAGTACCATTAACTCTTTAGAAGATGATTCGAGTACAATAAACTCTTTACTTGGTCAAGAAATTTTCAATAATCGTTACACTTAGAGATATGTATTAGTTTTATGTTTAGTTAGAAGATTAATCGAGTACCATTAACTCTTTAGAAGATGATTCGAGTACTATTCATTCTTTAATTGGTCAAAAAGTTTTCAATAATCGTTACACTTAGAGATACATATTAGTTTTATGATTATTTGGAATATTAATCGAGTACCATTAACTCTTTAGAAGATGATTCGAGTACAATTAACTCTTTACTTGGACAACAAGTTTTCAATAATCGTTACACTTAGAGATACAGACTAGTTTTATGTTTATTTAGATGATTAATCGAGTACCATTAACTCTTTAGAAGATGATTCGAGTACTATTCACTCTTTACTTGGTCAAAAAGTTTTCAATAATCGTTACACTTAGAGATACATATTAGTTTTATGATTATTTAGAAGATTAATCGAGTACCATTAACTCTCTAGAAGATGATTCGAGTACAATTAACTCTTTACTTAGACAACAAGTTTTCAATAATCGTTACACTTAGAGATACAGATTAGTTTTATGTTTATTTAGATGATTATTCGAGTACCATTAACTCTTTAGAAGATGATTCGAGTAGAATTAACTCTTTACTTGGACATAAAGTTTTCAATAATCGTTACACTTAGAGATACAGATTAGTTTTATGTTTATTTAGATGATTAATCAAGTACCATTAACTCTTTAGAAGATGATTCGAGTACAATTAACTCTTTACTTGGACAACAAGTTTTCAATAATCGTTACACTTAGAGATACAGATTAGTTTTATATTAAGATAGAAGATTAATCAAGTAACATTAACTCTTTAGAAGATGATTCGAGTACAATTAACTCTTTATTTGGACAACAAGATTTCAATAATCGTTACACTTAGAGATACAGATTAGTTTTATGTTTATTTAGAAGATTAATCGAGTACCATTAACTCTTTAGAAGATGATTCGAGTACAATTAACTCTTTACTTGGACAACAAGTTTTCAATAATCATTACACTTAGAGATACGGATTAGTTTTATGTTTAGTTAGAAGATTAATCGAGTACCATTAACACTTTAGAAGATGATTCGAGTACTATTCACTCTTTACTTGGTCAAAAAGTTTTCAATAATCGTTACACTTAGAGATACGGATTAGTTTTATGTTTAGTTAGATGATTAATCGAGTACCATTTACTCTTTAGAAGATGATTCGAGTACAATAAACTCTTTACTTGGTCAAGAAGTTTTCAATAATTGTTACATTTAGAGATACATATTAGTTCTATGTTTAGTTAGAAGATTAATCGAGTACCATTAACTCTTTAGAAGATGATTCGAGTACTATTCACTCTTTACTTGGTCAAAAAGTTTTCAATAATTGTTACACTTAGAGATACATATTAGTTTTATGATTATTTAGAAGATTAATCGAGTACCATTAACTCTTTAGAAGATGATTCGAGTACAATTAACTCTTTACTTGGACAACAAGTTTTCAATAATCGTTACACTTAGAGATACAGATTAGTTTTATGTTTATTTAGATGATTATTCGAGTACCATTAACTCATTAGAAGATGATTCGAGTACAATTAACTCTTTACTTGGACAACAAGTATTCAATAATCGTTACACTTAGAGATACGGATTAGTTTTATGTTTAGTTAGATGATTAATCGAGTACCATTAACTCTTTAGAAGATGATTCGAGTACAATAAACTCTTTACTTGGTCAAGAAGTTTTCAATAATCGTTACACTTAGAGACACGGATTAGTTTTATGTTTAGTTAGAAGATTAAGCGAGTAACATTAACTCTTTAGAAGATGATTCGAGTACTATTCACTCTTTATTTGGACAACAAGTTTTCAATAATCGTTACACTTAGAGATACAGATTAGTTTTAGGTTTATTTAGACGATTAATCGAGTACCATTAACTCTTCAGAAGATGATTCGAGTACAATAAACTATTTACTTGGACAACAAGTTTTCAATAATCGTTACACTTAGAGATACGGATTAGTTTTATGTTTAGTTAGAAGATTAATCGAGTACCATTAACTCTTTAGAAGATGATTCGAGTACTATTCACTCTTTACTTGGTCAAAAAGTTTTCAATAATCGTTACACTTAGAGATACATATTAGTTTTATGATTATTTAGAAGATTAATCGAGTACCATTAACTCTCTAGAAGATGATTCGAGTACAATTAACTCTTTACTTAGACAACAAGTTTTCAATAATCGTTACACTTAGAGATACAGATTAGTTTTATGTTTATTTAGATGATTATTCGAGTACCATTAACTCTTTAGAAGATGATTCGAGTACAATTAACTCTTTACTTGGACAATAAGTTTTCAATAATCGTTACACTTAGAGATACAGATTAGTTTTATATTAAGATAGAAGATTAATCGAGTAAAATTAACTCTTTAGAAGATGATTCGAGTACAATTTACTCTTTATTTGGACAACAAGTTTTCAATAATTGTTACACTTAGAGATACAGATTAGTTTTATGTTTATTTAGAAGATTAATCGAGTACCATTAACTCTTTAGAAGATGATTCGAGTACAATTAACTCTTTACTTGGACAACAAGTTTTCAATAATCGTTACACTTAGAGACACGGATTAGTTTTATGTTTAGTTAGAAGATTAAGTGAGTACCATTAACTCTTTAGAAGATGATTCGAGTACTATTCACTCTTTATTTGGACAACAAGTTTTCAATAATCGTTACACTTAGAGATACAGATTAGTTTTAGTTTTATTTAGACGATTAATCGAGTACCATTAACTCTTTAGAAGATAATTCGAGTACAATAAACTCTTTACTTGGACAACAAGTTTTCAATAATCGTTACACTTGGAGATACGGATTAGTTTTATGTTTAGTTAGAAGATTAATCGAGTACCATTAACTCTTTAGAAGATGATTCGAGTACAATAAACTCTTTACTTGGTCAAGAAATTTTCAATAATCGTTACACTTAGAGATATGTATTAGTTTTATGTTTAGTTAGAAGATTAATCGAGTACCATTAACTCTTTAGAAGATGATTCGAGTACTATTCACTCTTTAATTGGTCAAAAAGTTTTCAATAATCGTTACACTTAGAGATACATATTAGTTTTATGATTATTTAGAATATTAATCGAGTACCATTAACTCTTTAGAAGATGATTCGAGTACAATTAACTCTTTACTTGGACAACAAGTTTTCAATAATCGTTACACTTAGAGATACAGACTAGTTTTATGTTTATTTAGATGATTAATCGAGTACCATTAACTCTTTAGAAGATGATTCGAGTACTATTCACTCTTTACTTGGTCAAAAAGTTTTCAATAATCGTTACACTTAGAGATACATATTAGTTTTATGATTATTTAGAAGATTAATCGAGTACCATTAACTCTCTAGAAGATGATTCGAGTACAATTAACTCTTTACTTAGACAACAAGTTTTCAATAATCGTTACACTTAGAGATACAGATTAGTTTTATGTTTATTTAGATGATTATTCGAGTACCATTAACTCTTTAGAAGATGATTCGAGTAGAATTAACTCTTTACTTGGACAACAAGTTTTCAATAATCGTTACACTTAGAGATACAGATTAGTTTTATGTTTATTTAGACGATTAATCAAGTACCATTAACTCTTTAGAAGATGATTCGAGTACAATTAACTCTTTACTTGGACAACAAGTTTTCAATAATCGTTACACTTAGAGATACAGATTAGTTTTATATTAAGATAGAAGATTAATCAAGTAACATTAACTCTTTAGAAGATGATTCGAGTACAATTAACTCTTTATTTGGACAACAAGATTTCAATAATCGTTACACTTAGAGATACAGATTAGTTTTATGTTTATTTAGATGATTATTCGAGTACCATTAACTCTTTAGAAGATGATTCGAGTAGAATTAACTCTTTACTTGGACATAAAGTTTTCAATAATCGTTACACTTAGAGATACAGATTAGTTTTATGTTTATTTAGATGATTAATCAAGTACCATTAACTCTTTAGAAGATGATTCGAGTACAATAAACTCTTTACTTGGTCAAGAAGTTTTCAATAATCGTTACACTTAGAGATACAGATTAGTTTTATGTTTATTTAGAAGATTAATCGAGTACCATTAACACTTTAGAAGATGATTCGAGTACTATTCACTCTTTACTTGGTCAAAAAGTTTTTAATAATCGTTACACTTAGAGATACGGATTAGTTTTATGTTTAGTTAGATGATTAATCGAGTACCATTTACTCTTTAGAAGATGATTCGAGTACAATAAACTCTTTACTTGGTCAAGAAGTTTTCAATAATTGTTACATTTAGAGATACATATTAGTTCTATGTTTAGTTAGAAGATTAATCGAGTACCATTAACTCTTTAGAAGATGATTCGAGTACTATTCACTCTTTACTTGGTCAAAAAGTTTTCAATAATTGTTACACTTAGAGATACATATTAGTTTTATGATTATTTAGAAGATTAATCGAGTACCATTAACTCTTTAGAAGATGATTCGAGTACAATTAACTCTTTACTTGGACAACAAGTTTTCAATAATCGTTACACTTAGAGATACAGATTAGTTTTATGTTTATTGAGATGATTATTCGAGTACCACTAACTCATTAGAAGATGATTCGAGTACAATTAACTCTTTACTTGGACAACAAGTATTCAATAATCGTTACACTTAGAGATACGGATTAGTTTTATGTTTAGTTAGATGATTAATCGAGTACCATTAACTCTTTAGAAGATGATTCGAGTACAATAAACTCTTTACTTGGTCAAGAAGTTTTCAATAATCGTTACACTTAGAGACACGGATTAGTTTTATGTTTAGTTAGAAGATTAAGCGAGTAACATTAACTCTTTAGAAGATGATTCGAGTACTATTCACTCTTTATTTGGACAACAAGTTTTCAATAATCGTTACACTTAGTGATACAGATTAGTTTTAGGTTTATTTAGACGATTAATCGAGTACCATTAACTCTTCAGAAGATGATTCGAGTACAATAAACTATTTACTTGGACAACAAGTTTTCAATAATCGTTACACTTAGAGATACAGATTAGTTTTATGTTTAGTTAGAAGATTAATCGAGTACCATTAACTCTTTAGAAGATGATTCGAGTACTATTCACTCTTTACTTGGTCAAAAAGTTTTCAATAATCGTTACACTTAGAGATACATATTAGTTTTATGATTATTTAGAAGATTAATCGAGTACCATTAACTCTCTAGAAGATGATTCGAGTACAATTAACTCTTTACTTAGACAACAAGTTTTCAATAATCGTTACACTTAGATATACAGATTAGTTTTATGTTTATTTAGATGATTATTCGAGTACCATTAACTCTTTAGAAGATGATTCGAGTACAATTAACTCTTTACTTGGACAATAAGTTTTCAATAATCGTTACACTTAGAGATACAGATTAGTTTTATATTAAGATAGAAGATTAATCGAGTAAAATTAACTCTTTAGAAGATGATTCGAGTACAATTTACTCTTTATTTGGACAACAAGTTTTCAATAATTGTTACACTTAGAGATACAGATTAGTTTTATGTTTATTTAGAAGATTAATCGAGTACCATTAACTCTTTAGAAGATGATTCGAGTACAATTAACTCTTTACTTGGACAACAAGTTTTCAATAATCGTTACACTTAGAGAAACGGATTAGTTTTATGTTTAGTTAGAAGATTAAGTGAGTACCATTAACTCTTTAGAAGATGATTCGAGTACTATTCACTCTTTATTTGGACAACAAGTTTTCAATAATCGTTACACTTAGAGATACAGATTAGTTTTAGGTTTATTTAGACGATTAATCGAGTACCATTAACTCTTTAGAAGATAATTCGAGTACAATAAACTCTTTACTTGGACAACAAGTTTTCAATAATCGTTACACTTGGAGATACGGATTAGTTTTATGTTTAGTTAGAAGATTAATCGAGTACCATTAACTCTTTAGAAGATGATTCGAGTACAATAAACTCTTTACTTGGTCAAGAAATTTTCAATAATCGTTATACTTAGAGATATGTATTAGTTTTATGTTTAGTTAGAAGATTAATCGAGTACCATTAACTCTTTAGAAGATGATTCGAGTACTATTCACTCTTTAATTGGTCAAAAAGTTTTCAATAATCGTTACACTTAGAGATACATATTAGTTTTATGATTATTTAGAATATTAATCGAGTACCATTAACTCTTTAAAAGATGATTCGAGTACAATTAACTCTTTACTTGGACAACAAGTTTTCAATAATCGTTACACTTAGAGATACAGACTAGTTTTATGTTTATTTAGATGATTAATCGAGTACCATTAACTCTTTAGAAGATGATTCGAGTACTATTCACTCTTTACTTGGTCAAAAAGTTTTCAATAATCGTTACACTTAGAGATACATATTAGTTTTATGATTATTTAGAAGATTAATCGAGTACCATTAACTCTCTAGAAGATGATTCGAGTACAATTAACTCTTTACTTAGACAACAAGTTTTCAATAATCGTTACACTTAGAGATACAGATTAGTTTTATGTTTATTTAGATGATTATTCGAGTACCATTAACTCTTTAGAAGATGATTCGAGTAGAATTAACTCTTTACTTGGACAACAAGTTTTCAATAATCGTTACACTTAGAGATACAGATTAGTTTTATGTTTATTTAGATGATTAATCAAGTACCATTAACTCTTTAGAAGATGATTCGAGTACAATTAACTCTTTACTTGGACAACAAGTTTTCAATAATCGTTACACTTAGAGATACAGATTAGTTTTATGTTTATTTAGATGATTATTCGAGTACCATTAACTCATTAGAAGATGATTCGAGTACAATTAACTCTTTACTTGGACAACAAGTATTCAATAATCGTTACACTTAGAGATACGGATTAGTTTTATGTTTAGTTAGATGATTAATCGAGTACCATTAACTCTTTAGAAGATGATTCGAGTACAATAAACTCTTTACTTGGTCAAGAAGTTTTCAATAATCGTTACACTTAGAGACACGGATTAGTTTTATGTTTAGTTAGAAGATTAAGCGAGTAACATTAACTCTTTAGAAGATGATTCGAGTACTATTCACTCTTTATTTGGACAACAAGTTTTCAATAATCGTTACACTTAGAGATACAGATTAGTTTTAGGTTTATTTAGACGATTAATCGAGTACCATTAACTCTTCAGAAGATGATTCGAGTACAATAAACTATTTACTTGGACAACAAGTTTTCAATAATCGTTACACTTAGAGATACGGATTAGTTTTATGTTTAGTTAGAAGATTAATCGAGTACCATTAACTCTTTATAAGATGATTCGAGTACTATTCACTCTTTACTTGGTCAAAAAGTTTTCAATAATCGTTACACTTAGAGATACATATTAGTTTTATGATTATTTAGAATATTAATCGAGTACCATTAACTCTTTAGAAGATGATTCGAGTACAATTAACTCTTTACTTGGACAACAAGTTTTCAATAATCGTTACACTTAGAAGTACAGATTAGTTTTATGTTTATATAGATGATTAATCGAGTATCATTAACTCTTTAGAAGATGATTCGAGTACTATTCACTCTTTACTTGGTCAAAAAATTTTCAATAATCGTTGCACTTAGAGATACATATTAGTTTTATGAATATTTAGAAGATTAATCGAGTACCATTAACTCTCTAGAAGATGATTCGAGTACAATTAACTCTTTACTTAGACAACAAGTTTTCAATAATCGTTACACTTAGAGATACAGATTAGTTTTATGTTTATTTAGATGATTATTCGAGTACCATTAACTCTTTAGAAGATGATTCGAGTACAATTAACTCTTTACTTGGACAACAAGTTTTCATTAATCGTTACACTTAGAGATACAGATTAGTTTTATGTTTATTTAGATGATTAATCAAGTACCATTAACTCTTTAGGAGATGATTCGAGTACAATTAACTCTTTATTTGGACAACAAGTTTTCAATAATCGTTACACTTAGATATACAGATTAGTTTTATATTAAGATAGAAGATTAATCAAGTAACATTAACTCTTTAGAAGATGATTCGAGTACAATTAACTCTTTATTTGGACAACAAGATTTCAATAATCGTTACACTTAGAGATACAGATTAGTTTTATGTTTATTTAGAAGATTAATCGAGTACCATTAACTCTTTAGAAGATGATTCGAGTACAATTAACTCTTTACTTGGACAACAAGTTTTCAATAATCATTACACTTAGAGATACGGATTAGTTTTATGTTTAGTTAGAAGACTAATCGAGTACCATTAACACTTTAGAAGATGATTCGAGTACTATTCACTCTTTACTTGGTCAAAAAGTTTTCAATAATCGTTACAGTTAGAGATACGGATTAGTTTTATGTTTAGTTAGATGATTAATCGAGTACCATTACCTCTTTAGAAGATGATTCGAGTACAATAAACTCTTTACTTGGTCAAGAAGTTTTCAATAATCGTTACACTTAGAGATACATATTAGTTTTATGTTTAGTTAGAAGATTAATCGAGTACCATTAACTCTTTAGAAGATGATTCGAGTACTATTCACTCTTTACTTGGACAACAAGTATTCAATAATCGTTACACTTAGAGATACGGATTAGTTTTATGTTTAGTTAGACGATTAATCGAGTACCATTAACTCTTTAGAAAATGATACGAGTACAGTAAACTCTTTACTTGGACAACAAGTTTTCAATAATCGTTACACTTGGAGATACGGATTAGTTTTATGTTTAGATAGAAAATTAAGCGAGTACCATTAACTCTTTAGAAGATAATTCGAGTACTATTCACTCTTTACTTGGTCAAAAAGTTTTCAATAATCGTTACACTAGAGATACATATTAGTTTTATGATTATTTAGAAGATTAATCGAGTACCATTACCTCTTTAGAAGATGATTCGAGTACAATTAACTCTTTACTTGGACAACAAGTTTTCAATAATCGTTACACTTAGAGATACATATTAGTTTTATGTTTATTTAGATGATTAATCGAGTACCATTAACTCTTTAGAAGATGATTCGAGTACAATAAACTCTTTACTTGGTCAAGAAGTTTTCAATAATCGTTACACTTAGAGATACATATTAGTTTTATGATTATTTAGAATATTAATCGAGTACCATTAACTTTCTAGAAGATGATTCGAGTACAATTAACTCTTTACTTAGACAACAAGTTTTCAATAATCGTTACACTTAGAGATACATATTAGTTTTATGTTTATTTAGATGATTATTCGAGTACCATTAACTCTTTAGAAGATGATTCGAGTACAATAAACTCTTTACTTGGTCAAGAAGTTTTCAATAATCGTTACACTTAGAGATACAGATTATTTTTATGTTTAGTTAGAAGATTAATCGAGTACCATTAACTCTTTAGAAGATGATTCGAGTACTATTCACTCTTTACTTGGTCAAAAAGTTTTCAATAATCGTTACACTTAGAGATACATATTAGTTTTATGATTATTTAGAAGATTAATCGAGTACCATTAACTCTTTAGAAGATGATTCGAGTACAATTAACTCTTTACTTGGACAACAAGTTTTCAATAATCGTTACACTTAGAGATACAGATTAGTTATATATTAAGATAGAAGATTAATCGAGTAACATTAACTCTTTAGAAGATGATTCGAGTACAATTAACTCTTTATTTGGACAAAAAGTTTTCAATAATCGTTACACTTAGAGATACAGATTAGTTTTATGTTTATTTAGACGATTAATCGAGTACCATTAACTCCTTAGAAGATGATTCGAGTACAATAAACTCTTTACTTGGACAACAAGTTTTCAATAATCGTTACACTTAGAGATACAGATTAGTTTTATATTAAGATAGAAGATTAATCGAGTAACATTAACTCTTTAGAAGATGATTCGAGTACAATTAACTCTTTACTTGGAAAACAAGTTTTCAATAATCGTTACACTTAGAGATACGGATTAGTTTTATGTTTAGTTAGATGATTAATCGAGTACCATTAACTCTTTAGAAGATGATTCGAGTACAATAAACTCTT
Source organism: Scutellaria galericulata (assembly GCA_946896805.1). Taxonomy (NCBI): domain Eukaryota; kingdom Viridiplantae; phylum Streptophyta; class Magnoliopsida; order Lamiales; family Lamiaceae; genus Scutellaria; species Scutellaria galericulata. The sequence continues at coordinate 7,183,293 of OX335792.1, read as the reverse complement.
TACTTGGTCAAGAAGTTTTCAATAATCGTTACACTTAGAGATACAGATTAGTTTTATGTTTAGTTAGAAGATTAATCGAGTACCATTAACTCTTTAGAAGATGATTCGAGTACTATTCACTCTTTACTTGGTCAAAAAGTTTTCAATAATCGTTACACTTAGAGATACATATTAGTTTTATGATTATTTAGAAGATTAATCGAGTACCATTAAATCTTTAGAAGATGATTCGAGTACAATTAACTCTTTACTTGGACAATAAGTTTTCAATAATCCTTACACTTAGAGATATAGATTAGTTTTATGTTTATTTAGATGATTAATCGAGTACCATTAACTCTTTAGAAGATGATTCGAGTACTATTCACTCTTTACTTGGTCAAAAAGTTTTCTATAATCATTACACTTAGAGATACATATTAGTTTTATGATTATTTAGAAGATTAATCGAGTACCATTAACTCTCTAGAAGATGATTCGAGTACAATTAACTCTTTACTTGGACAACAAGTTTTCAATAATCGTTACACATAGAGATACAGATTAGTTTTATATTAAGATAGAAGATTAATCGAGTAACATTAACTCTTTAGAAGATGATTCGAGTACAATTAACTCTTTATTTGGACAACAAGTTTTCAATAATTGTTACACTTAGAGATACAGATTAGTTTTATGATTATTTAGAAGATTAATCGAGTACCATTAACTCTTTAGAAGATGATTCGAGTACAATTAACTCTTTACTTGGAAAACAAGTTTTCAATAATAGTTACACTTAGAGATATGGATTAGTTTTATGTTTAGTTAGATGATTAATCGAGTACCATTAACTCTTTAGAAGATGATTCGAGAACAATAAACTCTTTACTTGGTCAAGAAGTTTTCAATAATCGTTACACTTAGAGATACAGATTAGTTTTATGTTTAGTTAGAAGATTAATCGAGTACCATTAACTCTTTAGAAGATGATTCGAGTACTATTCACTCTTTACTTGGTCAAAAAGTTTTCAATAATCGTTACACTTAGAGATACATATTAGTTTTATGATTATTTAGAAGATTAATCGAGTACCATTAACTCTTTAGAAGATGATTCGAGTACAATTAACTCTTTACTTGGACAACAAGTTTTCAATAATCGTTACACTTAGAGATACAGATTAGTTTTATATTAAGATAGAAGATTAATCGAGTAACATTAACTCTTTAGAAGATGATTCGAGTACAATTAACTCTTTATTTGGACAAAAAGTTTTCAACAATCGTTACACTTAGAGATACAGATTAGTTTTATGTTTATTTAGACGATTAATCGAGTACCATTAACTCTTTAGAAGATGATTCGAGTACAATAAACTCTTTACTTGGACAACAAGTTTTCAATAATCGTTACACTTAGAGATACAGATTAGTTTTATATTAAGATAGAAGATTAATCGAGTAACATTAACTCTTTAGAAGATGATTCGAGTACAATTAACTCTTTACTTGGAAAACAAGTTTTCAATAATCGTTACACTTAGAGATACAGATTAGTTTTATGTTTAGTTAGATGATTAATCGAGTACCATTAACTCTTTAGAAGATGATTCGAGTACAATAAACTCTTTACTTGGTCAAGAAGTTTTCAATAATCGTTACACTTAGAGATACAGATTAGTTTTATGTTTAGTTAGAAGATTAATCGAGTACCATTAACTCTTTAGAAGATGATTCGAGTACTATTCACTCTTTACTTGGTCAAAAAGTTTTCAATAATCGTTACACTTAGAGATACATATTAGTTTTATGATTATTTAGACTATTAATCGAGTACCATTAACTTTCTAGAAGATGATTCGAGTACAATTAACTCTTTACTTAGACAACAAGTTTTCAATAATCGTTACACTTAGAGATACATATTAGTTTTATGTTTATTTAGATGATTATTCGAGTACCATTAACTCTTTAGAAGATGATTCGAGTACAATAAACTCTTTACTTGGTCAAGAAGTTTTCAATAATCGTTACACTTAGAGATACAGATTATTTTTATGTTTAGTTAGAATATTAATCGAGTACCATTAACTCTTTAGAAGATGATTCGAGTACTATTCACTCTTTACTTGGTCAAAAAGTTTTCAATAATCGTTATACTTAGAGATACATATTAGTTTTATGATTATTTAGAAGATTAATCGAGTACCATTAACTCTTTAGAAGATGATTCGAGTACAATTAACTCTTTACTTGGACAACAAGTTTTCAATAATCGTTACACTTAGAAATACAGATTAGTTTTATATTAAGATAGAAGATTAATCGAGTAACATTAACTCTTTAGAAGATGATTCGAGTACAATTAACTCTTTATTTGGACAAAAAGTTTTCAATAATCATTACACTTAGAGATACAGATTAGTTTTATGTTTATTTAGACGATTAATCGAGTACCATTAACTCTTTAGAAGATGATTCGAGTACAATAAACTCTTTACTTGGACAACAAGTTTTCAATAATCGTTACACTTAGAGATACAGATTAGTTTTATATTAAGATAGAAGATTAATCGAGTAACATTAACTCTTTAGAAGATGATTCGAGTACAATTAACTCTTTACTTGGAAAACAAGTTTTCAATAATCGTTACACTTAGAGATACGGATTAGTTTTATGTTTAGTTAGATGATTAATCGAGTACCATTAACTCTTTAGAAGATGATTCGAGTACAATAAACTCTTTACTTGGTCAAGAAGTTTTCAATAATCGTTACACTTAGAGATACAGATTAGTTTTATGTTTAGTTAGAAGATTAATCGAGTACCATTAACTCTTTAGAAGATGATTCGAGTACAATTAACTCTTTACTTGGAAAACAAGTTTTCAATAATCGTTACACTTAGAGATACGGATTAGTTTTATGTTTAGTTAGATGATTAATCGAGTACCATTAACTCTTTAGAAGATGATTCGAGTACAATAAACTCTTTACTTGGTCAAGAAGTTTTCAATAATCGTTACACTTAGAGATACAGATTAGTTTTATGTTTAGTTAGTAGATTAATCGAGTACCATTAACTCTTTAGAAGATGATTCGAGTACTATTCACTCTTTACTTGGTCAAAAAGTTTTCAATAATCGTTACACTTAGAGATACATATTAGTTTTATGATTATTTAGAAGATTAATCGAGTACCATTAACTCTTTAGAAGATGATTCGAGTACAATTAACTCTTTACTTGGACAACAAGTTTTCAATAATCGTTACACTTAGAGATACAGATTAGTTTTATATTAAGATAGAAGATTAATCGAGTAACATTAACTCTTTAGAAGATGATTCGAGTACAATTAACTCTTTATTTGGACAAAAAGTTTTCAACAATCGTTACACTTAGAGATACAGATTAGTTTTATGTTTATTTAGACGATTAATCGAGTACCATTAACTCTTTAGAAGATGATTCGAGTACAATAAACTCTTTACTTGGACAACAAGTTTTCAATAATCGTTACACTTAGAGATACAGATTAGTTTTATATTAAGATAGAAGATTAATCGAGTAACATTAACTCTTTAGAAGATGATTCGAGTACAATTAACTCTTTACTTGGAAAACAAGTTTTCAATAATCGTTACACTTAGAGATACAGATTAGTTTTATGTTTAGTTAGATGATTAATCGAGTACCATTAACTCTTTAGAAGATGATTCGAGTACAATAAACTCTTTACTTGGTCAAGAAGTTTTCAATAATCGTTACACTTAGAGATACAGATTAGTTTTATGTTTAGTTAGAAGATTAATCGAGTACCATTAACTCTTTAGAAGATGATTCGAGTACAATAAACTCTTTACTTGGTCAAGAAGTTTTCAATAATCGTTACACTTAGAGATACAGATTATTTTTATGTTTAGTTAGAAGATTAATCGAGTACCATTAACTCTTTAGAAGATGATTCGAGTACTATTCACTCTTTACTTGGTCAAAAAGTTTTCAATAATCGTTACACTTAGAGATACATATTAGTTTTATGATTATTTAGAAGATTAATCGAGTACCATTAACTCTTTAGAAGATGATTCGAGTACAATTAACTCTTTACTTGGACAACAAGTTTTCAATAATCGTTACACTTAGAGATACAGATTAGTTTTATATTAAGATAGAAGATTAATCGAGTAACATTAACTCTTTAGAAGATGATTCGAGTACAATTAACTCTTTATTTGGACAAAAAGTTTTCAATAATCGTTACACTTAGAGATACTGATTAGTTTTATGTTTATTTAGACGATTAATCGAGTACCATTAACTCTTTAGAAGATGATTCGAGTACAATAAACTCTTTACTTGGACAACAAGTTTTCAATAATCGTTACACTTAGAGATACAGATTAGTTTTATATTAAGATAGAAGATTAATCGAGTAACATTAACTCTTTAGAAGATGATTCGAGTACAATTAACTCTTTACTTGGAAAACAAGTTTTCAATAATCGTTACACTTAGAGATACAGATTAGTTTTATGTTTAGTTAGATGATTAATCGAGTACCATTAACTCTTTAGAAGATGATTCGAGTACAATAAACTCTTTACTTGGTCAAGAAGTTTTCAATAATCGTTACACTTAGAGATACAGATTAGTTTTATGTTTAGTTAGAAGATTAATCGAGTACCATTAACTCTTTAGAAGATGATTCGAGTACTATTCACTCTTTACTTGGTCAAAAAGTTTTCAATAATCGTTACACTTAGAGATACATATTAGTTTTATGATTATTTAGAAGATTAATCGAGTACCATTAAATCTTTAGAAGATGATTCGAGTACAATTAACTCTTTACTTGGACAACAAGTTTTCAATAATCCTTACACTTAGAGATACAGATTAGTTTTATGTTTATTTAGATGATTAATCGAGTACCATTAACTCTTTAGAAGATGATTCGAGTACTATTCACTCTTTACTTGGTCAAAAAGTTTTCTATAATCATTACACTTAGAGATACATATTAGTTTTATGATTATTTAGAAGATTAATCGAGTACCATTAACTCTCTAGAAGATGATTCGAGTACAATTAACTCTTTACTTGGACAACAAGTTTTCAATAATCGTTACACATAGAGATACAGATTAGTTTTATATTAAGATAGAAGATTAATCGAGTAACATTAACTCTTTAGAAGATGATTCGAGTACAATTAACTCTTTATTTGGACAACAAGTTTTCAATAATTGTTACACTTAGAGATACAGATTAGTTTTATGATTATTTAGAAGATTAATCGAGTACCATTAACTCTTTAGAAGATGATTCGAGTACAATTAACTCTTTACTTGGAAAACAAGTTTTCAATAATCGTTACACTTAGAGATACGGATTAGTTTTATGTTTAGTTAGATGATTAATCGAGTACCATTAACTCTTTAGAAGATGATTCGAGTACAATTAACTCTTTACTTGGAAAACAAGTTTTCAATAATCGTTACACTTAGAGATACGGAATAGTTTTATGTTTAGTTAGATGATTAATCGAGTACCATTAACTCTTTAGAAGATGATTCGAGTACAATAAACTCTTTACTTGGTCAAGAAGTTTTCAATAATCGTTGCACTTAGAGATACAGATTAGTTTTATGTTTAGTTAGAAGATTAATCGAGTACCATTAACTCTTTAGAAGATGATTCGAGTACTATTCACTCTTTACTTGGTCAAAAAGTTTTCAATAATCGTTACACTTAGAGATACATATTAGTTTTATGATTATTTAGAAGATTAATCGAGTACCATTAACTCTTTAGAAGATGATTCAAGTACAATTAACTCTTTACTTGGACAACAAGTTTTCAATAATCGTTACACTTAGAGATACAGATTAGTTTTATGTTTATTTAGATGATTAATCGAGTACCATTAACTCTTTAGAAGATGATTCGAGTACTATTCACTCTTTACTTGGTCAAAAAGTTTTCAATAATCGTTACACTTAGAGATACATATTAGTTTTATGATTATTTAGAAGATTAATCGAGTACCATTAAATCTTTAGAAGATGATTCGAGTACAATTAACTCTTTACTTGGACAACAAGTTTTCAATAATCCTTACACTTAGAGATACAGATTAGTTTTATGTTTATTTAGATGATTAATCGAGTACCATTAACTCTTTAGAAGATGATTCGAGTACTATTCACTCTTTACTTGGTCAAAAAGTTTTCTATAATCATTACACTTAGAGATACATATTAGTTTTATGATTATTTAGAAGATTAATCGAGTACCATTAACTCTCTAGAAGATGATTCGAGTACAATTAACTCTTTACTTGGACAACAAGTTTTCAATAATCGTTACACATAGAGATACAGATTAGTTTTATATTAAGATAGAAGATTAATCGAGTAACATTAACTCTTTAGAAGATGATTCGAGTACAATTAACTCTTTATTTGGACAACAAGTTTTCAATAATTGTTACACTTAGAGATACAGATTAGTTTTATGATTATTTAGAAGATTAATCGAGTACCATTAACTCTTTAGAAGATGATTCGAGTACAATTAACTCTTTACTTGGAAAACAAGTTTTCAATAATCGTTACACTTAGAGATACGGATTAGTTTTATGTTTAGTTAGATGATTAATCGAGTACCATTAACTCTTTAGAAGATGATTCGAGTACAATTAACTCTTTACTTGGAAAACAAGTTTTCAATAATCGTTACACTTAGAGATACGGAATAGTTTTATGTTTAGTTAGATGATTAATCGAGTACCATTAACTCTTTAGAAGATGATTCGAGTACAATAAACTCTTTACTTGGTCAAGAAGTTTTCAATAATCGTTGCACTTAGAGATACAGATTAGTTTTATGTTTAGTTAGAAGATTAATCGAGTACCATTAACTCTTTAGAAGATGATTCGAGTACTATTCACTCTTTACTTGGTCAAAAAGTTTTCAATAATCGTTACACTTAGAGATACATATTAGTTTTATGATTATTTAGAAGATTAATCGAGTACCATTAACTCTTTAGAAGATGATTCAAGTACAATTAACTCTTTACTTGGACAACAAGTTTTCAATAATCGTTACACTTAGAGATACAGATTAGTTTTATGTTTATTTAGATGATTAATCGAGTACCATTAACTCTTTAGAAGATGATTCGAGTACTATTCACTCTTTACTTGGTCAAAAAGTTTTCAATAATCGTTACACTTAGAGATACATATTAGTTTTATGATTATTTAGAAGATTAATCGAGTACCATTAACTCTCTAGAAGATGATTCGAGTACAATTAACTCTTTACTTGGACAACAAGTTTTCAATAATCGTTACACATAGAGATACAGATTAGTTTTATATTAAGATAGAAGATTAATCGAGTAACATTAACTCTTTAGAAGATGATTCGAGTACAATTAACTCTTTATTTGGACAACAAGTTTTCAATAATTGTTACACTTAGAGATACAGATTAGTTTTATGTTTATTTAGAAGATTAATCGAGTACCATTAACTCTTTAGAAGATAATTCGAGTACAATTAACACTTTACTTGGAAAACAAGTTTTCAATAATCGTTACACTTAGAGATACGGATTAGTTTTATGTTTAGTTAGATGATTAATCGAGTACCATTAACTCTTTAGAAGATGATTCGAGTACAATTAACTCTTTACTTGGAAAACAAGTTTTCAATAATCGTTACACTTAGAGATACGGAATAGTTTTATGTTTAGTTAGATGATTAATCGAGTACCATTAACTCTTTAGAAGATGATTCGAGTACAATAAACTCTTTACTTGGTCAAGAAGTTTTCAATAATCGTTGCACTTAGAGATACAGATTAGTTTTATGTTTAGTTAGAAGATTAATCGAGTACCATTAACTCTTTAGAAGATGATTCGAGTACTATTCACTCTTTACTTGGTCAAAAAGTTTTCAATAATCGTTACACTTAGAGATACATATTAGTTTTATGATTATTTAGAAGATTAATCGAGTACCATTAACTCTTTAGAAGATGATTCAAGTACAATTAACTCTTTACTTGGACAACAAGTTTTCAATAATCGTTACACTTAGAGATACAGATTAGTTTTATGTTTATTTAGATGATTAATCGAGTACCATTAACTCTTTAGAAGATGATTCGAGTACTATTCACTCTTTACTTGGTCAAAAAGTTTTCAATAATCGTTACACTTAGAGATACATATTAGTTTTATGATTATTTAGAAGATTAATCGAGTACCATTAACTCTCTAGAAGATGATTCGAGTACAATTAACTCTTTACTTGGACAACAAGTTTTCAATAATCGTTACACATAGAGATACAGATTAGTTTTATATTAAGATAGAAGATTAATCGAGTAACATTAACTCTTTAGAAGATGATTCGAGTACAATTAACTCTTTATTTGGACAACAAGTTTTCAATAATTGTTACACTTAGAGATACAGATTAGTTTTATGTTTATTTAGAAGATTAATCGAGTACCATTAACTCTTTAGAAGATAATTCGAGTACAATTAACACTTTACTTGGAAAACAAGTTTTCAATAATCGTTACACTTAGAGATACGGATTAGTTTTATGTTTAGTTAGATGATTAATTGAGTACCATTAACTCTTTACAAGATGATTCGAGTACAATAAACTCTTTACTTGGTCAAGAAGTTTTCAATAATCGTTACACTTAGAGATACAGATTAGTTTTATGTTTAGTTAGAAGATTAATCGAGTACCATTAACTCTTTAGAAGATGATTCGAGTACTATTCACTCTTTACTTGGTCAAAAAGTTTTCAATAATCGTTACACTTAGAGATACATATTAGTTTTATGATTATTTAGAAGATTAATCGAGTACCATTAACTCTTTAGAAGATGATTCGAGTACAATTAACTCTTTACTTGGAAAACAAGTTTTCAATAATCGTTACACTTAGAGATACGGATTAGTTTTATGTTTAGTTAGATGATTAATCGAGTACCATTAACTCTTTAGAAGATGATTCGAGTACAATAAACTCTTTACTTGGTCAAGAAGTTTTCAATAATCGTTGCACTTAGAGATACAGATTAGTTTTATGTTTAGTTAGAAGATTAATCGAGTACCATTAACTCTTTAGAAGATGATTCGAGTACTATTCACTCTTTACTTGGTCAAAAAGTTTTCAATAATCGTTACACTTAGAGATACATATTAGTTTTATGATTATTTAGAAGATTAATCGAGTACCATTAACTCTCTAGAAGATGATTCGAGTACAATTAACTCTTTTCTTGGACAACAAGTTTTCAATAATCGTTACACTTAGAGATACAGATTAGTTTTATGTTTATTTAGATGATTAATCGAGTACCATTAACACTCTAGAAGATGATTCGAGTACAATTAACTCTTTACTTGGACAACAAGTTTTCAATAATCGTTACACTTAGAGATACGGATTAGTTTTATGTTTAGTTAGATGATTAATCGAGTACCATTAACTCTTTAGAAGATGATTCGAGTACAATAAACTCTTTACTTGGTCAAGAAGTTTTCAATAATCGTTACACTTAGAGATACAGATTAGTTTTATGTTTAGATAGAAGATTAATCGAGTACCATTAACTCTTTAGAAGATGATTCGAGTACTATTCACTCTTTACTTGGTCAAAAAGTTTTCAATAATCGTTACACTTAGAGATACATATTAGTTTTATGATTATTTAGAAGATTAATCGAGTACCATTAACTCTCTAGAAGATGATTCGAGTACAATTAACTCTTTACTTGGACAACAAGTTTTCAATAATCGTTACACATAGAGATACAGATTAGTTTTATATTAAGATAGAAGATTAATCGAGTAACATTAACTCTTTAGAAGATGATTCGAGTACAATTAACTCTTTATTTGGACAACAAGTTTTCAATAATTGTTACACTTAGAGATACAGATTAGTTTTATGTTTATTTAGAAGATTAATCGAGTACCATTAACTCTTTAGAAGATAATTCGAGTACAATTAACACTTTACTTGGAAAACAAGTTTTCAATAATCGTTACACTTAGAGATACGGATTAGTTTTATGTTTAGTTAGATGATTAATTGAGTACCATTAACTCTTTACAAGATGATTCGAGTACAATAAACTCTTTACTTGGTCAAGAAGTTTTCAATAATCGTTACACTTAGAGATACAGATTAGTTTTATGTTTAGTTAGAAGATTAATCGAGTACCATTAACTCTTTAGAAGATGATTCGAGTACTATTCACTCTTTACTTGGTCAAAAAGTTTTCAATAATCGTTACACTTAGAGATACATATTAGTTTTATGATTATTTAGAAGATTAATCGAGTACCATTAACTCTTTAGAAGATGATTCGAGTACAATTAACTCTTTACTTGGAAAACAAGTTTTCAATAATCGTTACACTTAGAGATACGGATTAGTTTTATGTTTAGTTAGATGATTAATCGAGTACCATTAACTCTTTAGAAGATGATTCGAGTACAATAAACTCTTTACTTGGTCAAGAAGTTTTCAATAATCGTTGCACTTAGAGATACAGATTAGTTTTATGTTTAGTTAGAAGATTAATCGAGTACCATTAACTCTTTAGAAGATGATTCGAGTACTATTCACTCTTTACTTGGTCAAAAAGTTTTCAATAATCGTTACACTTAGAGATACATATTAGTTTTATGATTATTTAGAAGATTAATCGAGTACCATTAACTCTCTAGAAGATGATTCGAGTACAATTAACTCTTTTCTTGGACAACAAGTTTTCAATAATCGTTACACTTAGAGATACAGATTAGTTTTATGTTTATTTAGATGATTAATCGAGTACCATTAACACTCTAGAAGATGATTCGAGTACAATTAACTCTTTACTTGGACAACAAGTTTTCAATAATCGTTACACTTAGAGATACGGATTAGTTTTATGTTTAGTTAGATGATTAATCGAGTACCATTAACTCTTTAGAAGATGATTCGAGTACAATAAACTCTTTACTTGGTCAAGAAGTTTTCAATAATCGTTACACTTAGAGATACAGATTAGTTTTATGTTTAGATAGAAGATTAATCGAGTACCATTAACTCTTTAGAAGATGATTCGAGTACTATTCACTCTTTACTTGGTCAAAAAGTTTTCAATAATCGCTACACTTAGAGATACATATTAGTTTTATGATTATTTAGAAGATTAATCGAGTACCATTAACTCTTTAGAAGATGATTCGAGTATAATTAACTCTTTACTTGGACAACAAGTTTTCAATAATCGTTACACTTAGAGATACATATTAGTTTTATGATTATTTAGAATATTAAACGAGTACCATTAACTCTTTAGAAGATGATTCGAGTACAATTAACTCTTTATTTGGACAACAAGTTTTCAATAATCGTTACACTTAGAGATACAGATTAGTTTTATGTTTATTTAGACGATTAATCGAGTACCATTAACTCTTTAGAAGATGATTCGAGTACAATAAACTCTTTACTTGGACAACAAGTTTTCAATAATCGTTACACTTAGAGATACGGATTAGTTTTATGTTTAGTTAGAAGATTAATCGAGTACCATTAACTCTTTAGAAGATGATTCGAGTACAATAAACTCTTTACTTGGTCAAGAAGTTTTCAATAATCGTTACACTTAGAGATACGTATTAGTTTTATGTTTAGTTAGAAGATTAATCGAGTACCATTAACTCTTTAGAAGATGATTCGAGTACTATTCACTCTTTACTTGGTCAAAAAGTTTTCAATAATCGTTACACTTAGAGATACATATTAGTTTTATGATTATTTAGAATATTAATCGAGTACCATTAACTCTTTAGAAGATGATTCGAGTACAATTAACTCTTTACTTGGACAACAAGTTTTCAATAATCGTTACACATAGAGATACAGATTAGTTTTATGTTTATTTAGATGATTAATCGAGTACCATTAACTCTTTAGAAGATGATTCGAGTACAATGAACTCTTTATTTGGACAACAAGTTTTCAATAATTGTTACACTTAGAGATACAGATTAGTTTTATGTTTATTTAGAAGATTAATCGAGTACCATTAACTCTTTAGAAGATGATTCGAGTATAATTAACTCTTTACTTGGACAACAAGTTTTCAATAATCGTTACACTTAGAGATACGGATTAGTTTTATGTTTAGTTAGATGATTAATCGAGTACCATTAACTCTTTAGAAGATGATTCGAGTACAATAAACTCTTTACTTGGTCAAGAAGTTTTCAATAATCGTTACACTTAGAGATACAGATTAGTTTTATGTTTAGTTAGAAGATTAATCGAGTACCATTAACTCTTTAGAAGATGATTCGAGTACTATTCACTCTTTACTTGGTCAAAAAGTTTTCAATAATCATTACACTTAGAGATACATATTAGTTTTATGATTATTTAGAAGATTAATCGAGTACCATTAACTCTTTAGAAGATGATTCGAGTACAATTAACTCTTTACTTGGAAAACAAGTTTTCAATAATCGTTACACTTAGAGATACGGATTAGTTTTATGTTTAGTTAGATGATTAATCGAGTACCATTAACTCTTTAGAAGATGATTCGAGTACAATAAACTCTTTACTTGGTCAAGAAGTTTTCAATAATCGTTGCACTTAGAGATACAGATTAGTTTTATGTTTAGTTAGAAGATTAATCGAGTACCATTAACTCTTTAGAAGATAATTCGAGTACAATTAACTCTTTACTTGGAAAACAAGTTTTCAATAATCGTTACACTTAGAGATACAGATTAGTTTTATGTTTAGTTAGATGATTAATTGAGTACCATTAACTCTTTAGAAGATGATTCGAGTACAATAAACTCTTTACTTGGTCAAGAAGTTTTCAATAATCGTTACACTTAGAGATACAGATTAGTTTTATGTTTAGTTAGAAGATTAATCGAGTACCATTAACTCTTTAGAAGATGATTCGAGTACTATTCACTCTTTACTTGGTCAAAAAGTTTTCAATAATCGTTACACTTAGAGATACATATTAGTTTTATGATTATTTAGAAGATTAATCGAGTACCATTAACTCTTTAGAAGATGATTCGAGTACAATTAACTCTTTACTTGGAAAACAAGTTTTCAATAATCGTTACACTTAGAGATACGGATTAGTTTTATGTTTAGTTAGATGATTAATCGAGTACCATTAACTCTTTAGAAGATGATTCGAGTACAATAAACTCTTTACTTGGTCAAGAAGTTTTCAATAATCGTTGCACTTAGAGATACAGATTAGTTTTATGTTTAGTTAGAAGATTAATCGAGTACCATTAACTCTTTAGAAGATGATTCGAGTAATATTCACTCTTTACTTGGTCAAAAAGTTTTCAATAATCTTTACACTTAGAGATACATATTAGTTTTATGATTATTTAGAAGATTAATCGAGTACCATTAACTCTTTAGAAGATGATTCGAGTACAATTAACTCTTTACTTGGACAACAAGTTTTCAATAATCGTTACACTTAGAGATACAGATTAGTTTTATGTTTATTTAGATGATTAATCGAGTACCATTAACTCTCTAGAAGATGATTCGAGTACAATTAACTCTTTACTTGGACAACAAGTTTTCAATAATCGTTACACATAGAGATACAGATTAGTTTTATATTAAGATAGAAGATTAATCGAGTAACATTAACTCTTTAGAAGATGATTCGAGTACAATTAACTCTTTATTTGGACAACAAGTTTTCAATAATTGTTACACTTAGAGATACAGATTAGTTTTATGTTTATTTAGAAGATTAATCGAGTACCATTAATTCTTTAGAAGATGATTCGAGTACAATTAACTCTTTACTTGGACAACAAGTTTTCAATAATCGTTACACTTAGAGATACGGATTAGTTTTATGTTTAGTTAGATGATTAATCGAGTACCATTAACTCTTTAGAAGATGATTCGAGTACAATAAACTCTTTACTTGGTCAAGAAGTTTTCAATAATCGTTACACTTAGAGATACAGATTAGTTTTATGTTTAGTTAGAAGATTAATCGAGTACCATTAACTCTTTAGAAGATGATTCGGGTACTATTCACTCTTTACTTGCTCAAAAACTTTTCAATAATCGTTACACTTAGATATACATATTAGTTTTATGATTATTTAGAATATTAATCGAGTACCATTAACTCTTTAGATGATGATTCGAGTACAATTAACTCTTTACTTGGCCAACAAGTTTTCAATAATCGTTACACATAGAGATACAGATTAGTTTTATATTAAGATAGAAGATTAATCGAGTAACATTAACTCTTTAGAAGATGATTCGAGTACAATTAACTCTTTATTTGGACAACAAGTTTTCAATAATTGTTACACTTAGAGATACAGATTAGTTTTATGTTTATTTAGAAGATTAATCGAGTACCATTAACTCTATAGAAGATGATTCGAGTACAATTAACTCTTTACTTGGACAACAAGTTTTCAATAATCGTTACACATAGAGATACGGATTAGTTTTATGTTTAGTTAGATGATTAATCGAGTACCATTAACTCTTTAGAAGATGATTCGAGTACAATAAACTCTTTACTTGGTCAAGAAGTTTTCAATAATCGTTACACTTAGAGATACAGATTAGTTTTATGTTTAGATAGAAGATTAATCGAGTACCATTAACTCTTTAGAAGATGATTCGAGTACTATTCACTCTTTACTTGGTCAAAAAGTTTTCAATAATCGTTACACTTAGAGATACATAATAGTTTTATGATTATTTAGAAGATTAATCGAGTACCATTAACTCTTTAGAAGATGATTCGAGTACAATTAACTCTTTACTTGGACAACAAGTTTTCAATAATCGTTACACTTAGAGATACATATTAGTTTTATGATTATTTAGAATATTAAACGAGTACCATTAACTCTTTAGAAGATGATTCGAGTACAATTAACTCTTTATTTGGATAACAAGTTTTCAATAATCGTTACACTTAGAGATACAGATTAGTTTTATGTTTATTTAGACGATTAATCGAGTACCATTAACTCTTTAGAAGATGATTCGAGTACAATAAACTCTTTACTTGGACAACAAGTTTTCAATAATCGTTACACTTAGAGATACGGATTAGTTTTATGTTTAGTTAGAAGATTAATCGAGTACCATTAACTCTTTAGAAGATGATTCGAGTACAATAAACTCTTTACTTGGTCAAGAAGTTTTCAATAATCGTTACACTTAGAGATACGTATTAGTTTTATGTTTAGTTAGAAGATTAATCGAGTACCATTAACTCTTTAGAAGATGATTCGAGTACTATTCACTCTTTACTTGGTCAAAAAGTTTTCAATAATCGTTACACTTAGAGATACATATTAGTTTTATGATTATTTAGAATATTAATCGAGTACCATTAACTCTTTAGAAGATGATTCGAGTACAATTAACTCTTTACTTGGACAACAAGTTTTCAATAATCGTTACACATAGAGATACAGATTAGTTTTATGTTTATTTAGATGATTAATCGAGTACCATTAACTCTTTAGAAGATGATTCGAGTACAATGAACTCTTTATTTGGACAACAAGTTTTCAATAATTGTTACACTTAGAGATACAGATTAGTTTTATGTTTATTTAGAAGATTAATCGAGTACCATTAACTCTTTAGAAGATGATTCGAGTATAATTAACTCTTTACTTGGACAACAAGTTTTCAATAATCGTTACACTTAGAGATACGGATTAGTTTTATGTTTAGTTAGATGATTAATCGAGTACCATTAACTCTTTAGAAGATGATTCGAGTACAATAAACTCTTTACTTGGTCAAGAAGTTTTCAATAATCGTTACACTTAGAGATACAGATTAGTTTTATGTTTAGTTAGAAGATTAATCGAGTACCATTAACTCTTTAGAAGATGATTCGAGTACTATTCACTCTTTACTTGGTCAAAAAGTTTTCAATAATCGTTACACTTAGAGATACATATTAGTTTTATGATTATTTAGAAGATTAATCGAGTACCATTAACTCTCTAGAAGATGATTCGAGTACAATTAACTCTTTATTTGGACAACAAGTTTTCAATAATTGTTACACTTAGAGATACAGATTAGTTTTATGTTTATTTAGAAGATTAATCGAGTACCATTAACTCTATAGAAGATGATTCGAGTACAATTAACTCTTTACTTGGACAACAAGTTTTCAATAATCGTTACACTTAGAGATACGGATTAGTTTTATGTTTAGTTAGATGATTAATCGAGTACCATTAACTCTTTAGAAGATGATTCGAGTACAATAAACTCTTTACTTGGTCAAGAAGTTTTCAATAATCGTTACACTTAGAGATACAGATTAGTTTTATGTTTAGATAGAAGATTAATCGAGTACCATTAACTCTTTAGAAGATGATTCGAGTACTATTCACTCTTTACTTGGTCAAAAAGTTTTCAATAATCGCTACACTTAGAGATACATATTAGTTTTATGATTATTTAGAAGATTAATCGAGTACCATTAACTCTTTAGAAGATGATTCGAGTACAATTAACTCTTTACTTGGACAACAAGTTTTCAATAATCGTTACACTTAGAGATACATATTAGTTTTATGATTATTTAGAATATTAAACGAGTACCATTAACTCTTTAGAAGATGATTCGAGTACAATTAACTCTTTATTTGGACAACAAGTTTTCAATAATCGTTACACTTAGAGATACAGATTAGTTTTATGTTTATTTAGACGATTAATCGAGTACCATTAACTCTTTAGAAGATGATTCGAGTACAATAAACTCTTTACTTGGACAACAAGTTTTCAATAATCGTTACACTTAGAGATACGGATTAGTTTTATGTTTAGTTAGAAGATTAATCGAGTACCATTAACTCTTTAGAAGATGATTCGAGTACAATAAACTCTTTACTTGGTCAAGAAGTTTTCAATAATCGTTACACTTAGAGATACGTATTAGTTTTATGTTTAGTTAGAAGATTAATCGAGTACCATTAACTCTTTAGAAGATGATTCGAGTACTATTCACTCTTTACTTGGTCAAAAAGTTTTCAATAATCGTTACACTTAGAGATACATATTAGTTTTATGATTATTTAGAATATTAATCGAGTACCATTAACTCTTTAGAAGATGATTCGAGTACAGTTAACTCTTTACTTGGACAACAAATTTTCAATAATCGTTACACATAGAGATACAGATTAGTTTTATGTTTATTTAGATGATTAATCGAGTACCATTAACTCTTTAGAAGATGATTCGAGTACAATGAACTCTTTATTTGGACAACAAGTTTTCAATAATTGTTACACTTAGAGATACAGATTAGTTTTATGTTTATTTAGAAGATTAATCGAGTACCATTAACTCTTTAGAAGATGATTCGAGTATAATTAACTCTTTACTTGGACAACAAGTTTTCAATAATCGTTACACTTAGAGATACGGATTAGTTTTATGTTTAGTTAGATGATTAATCGAGTACCATTAACTCTTTAGAAGATGATTCGAGTACAATAAACTCTTTACTTGGTCAAGAAGTTTTCAATAATCGTTACACTTAGAGATACAGATTAGTTTTATGTTTAGTTAGAAGATTAATCGAGTACCATTAACTCTTTAGAAGATGATTCGAGTACTATTCACTCTTTACTTGGTCAAAAAGTTTTCAATAATCGTTACACTTAGAGATACATATTAGTTTTATGATTATTTAGAAGATTAATCGAGTACCATTAACTCTTTAGAAGATGATTCGAGTACAATTAACTCTTTACTTGGAAAACAAGTTTTCAATAATCGTTACACTTAGAGATACGGATTAGTTTTATGTTTAGTTAGATGATTAATCGAGTACCATTAACTCTTTAGAAGATGATTCGAGTACAATAAACTCTTTACTTGGTCAAGAAGTTTTCAATAATCGTTGCACTTAGAGATACAGATTAGTTTTATGTTTAGTTAGAAGATTAATCGAGTACCATTAACTCTTTAGAAGATAATTCGAGTACAATTAACTCTTTACTTGGAAAACAAGTTTTCAATAATCGTTACACTTAGAGATACGGATTAGTTTTATGTTTAGTTAGATGATTAATTGAGTACCATTAACTCTTTAGAAGATGATTCGAGTACAATAAACTCTTTACTTGGTCAAGAAGTTTTCAATAATCGTTACACTTAGAGATACAGATTAGTTTTATGTTTAGTTAGAAGATTAATCGAGTACCATTAACTCTTTAGAAGATGATTCGAGTACTATTCACTCTTTACTTGGTCAAAAAGTTTTCAATAATCGTTACACTTAGAGATACATATTAGTTTTCTGATTATTTAGAAGATTAATCGAGTACCATTAACTCTTTAGAAGATGATTCGAGTACAATTAACTCTTTACTTGGAAAACAAGTTTTCAATAATCGTTACACTTAGAGATACGGATTAGTTTTATGTTTAGTTAGATGATTAATCGAGTACCATTAACTCTTTAGAAGATGATTCGAGTACAATAAACTCTTTACTTGGTCAAGAAGTTTTCAATAATCGTTGCACTTAGAGATACAGATTAGTTTTATGTTTAGTTAGAAGATTAATCGAGTACCATTAACTCTTTAGAAGATGATTCGAGTAATATTCACTCTTTACTTGGTCAAAAAGTTTTCAATAATCGTTACACTTAGAGATACATATTAGTTTTATGATTATTTAGAAGATTAATCGAGTACCATTAACTCTTTAGAAGATGATTCGAGTACAATTAACTCTTTACTTGGACAACAAGTTTTCAATAATCGTTACACTTAGAGATACAGATTAGTTTTATGTTTATTTAGATGATTAATCGAGTACCATTAACTCTCTAGAAGATGATTCGAGTACAATTAACTCTTTACTTGGACAACAAGTTTTCAATAATCGTTACACATAGAGATACAGATTAGTTTTATATTAAGATAGAAGATTAATCGAGTAACATTAACTCTTTAGAAGATGATTCGAGTACAATTAACTCTTTATTTGGACAACAAGTTTTCAATAATTGTTACACTTAGAGATACAGATTAGTTTTATGTTTATTTAGAAGATTAATCGAGTACCATTAATTCTTTAGAAGATGATTCGAGTACAATTAACTCTTTACTTGGACAACAAGTTTTCAATAATCGTTACACTTAGAGATACGGATTAGTTTTATGTTTAGTTAGATGATTAATCGAGTACCATTAACTCTTTAGAAGATGATTCGAGTACAATAAACTCTTTACTTGGTCAAGAAGTTTTCAATAATCGTTACACTTAGAGATACAGATTAGTTTTATGTTTAGTTAGAAGATTAATCGAGTACCATTAACTCTTTAGAAGATGATTCGGGTACTATTCACTCTTTACTTGCTCAAAAACTTTTCAATAATCGTTACACTTAGATATACATATTAGTTTTATGATTATTTAGAATATTAATCGAGTACCATTAACTCTTTAGATGATGATTCGAGTACAATTAACTCTTTACTTGGCCAACAAGTTTTCAATAATCGTTACACATAGAGATACAGATTAGTTTTATATTAAGATAGAAGATTAATCGAGTAACATTAACTCTTTAGAAGATGATTCGAGTACAATTAACTCTTTATTTGGACAACAAGTTTTCAATAATTGTTACACTTAGAGATACAGATTAGTTTTATGTTTATTTAGAAGATTAATCGAGTACCATTAACTCTATAGAAGATGATTCGAGTACAATTAACTCTTTACTTGGACAACAAGTTTTCAATAATCGTTACACTTAGAGATACGGATTAGTTTTATGTTTAGTTAGATGATTAATCGAGTACCATTAACTCTTTAGAAGATGATTCGAGTACAATAAACTCTTTACTTGGTCAAGAAGTTTTCAATAATCGTTACACTTAGAGATACAGATTAGTTTTATGTTTAGATAGAAGATTAATCGAGTACCATTAACTCTTTAGAAGATGATTCGAGTACTATTCACTCTTTACTTGGTCAAAAAGTTTTCAATAATCGTTACACTTAGAGATACATATTAGTTTTATGATTATTTAGAAGATTAATCGAGTACCATTAACTCTTTAGAAGATGATTCGAGTACAATTAACTCTTTACTTGGACAACAAGTTTTCAATAATCGTTACACTTAGAGATACATATTAGTTTTATGATTATTTAGAATATTAAACGAGTACCATTAACTCTTTAGAAGATGATTCGAGTACAATTAACTCTTTATTTGGATAACAAGTTTTCAATAATCGTTACACTTAGAGATACAGATTAGTTTTATGTTTATTTAGACGATTAATCGAGTACCATTAACTCTTTAGAAGATGATTCGAGTACAATAAACTCTTTACTTGGACAACAAGTTTTCAATAATCGTTACACTTAGAGATACGGATTAGTTTTATGTTTAGTTAGAAGATTAATCGAGTACCATTAACTCTTTAGAAGATGATTCGAGTACAATAAACTCTTTACTTGGTCAAGAAGTTTTCAATAATCGTTACACTTAGAGATACGTATTAGTTTTATGTTTAGTTAGAAGATTAATCGAGTACCATTAACTCTTTAGAAGATGATTCGAGTACTATTCACTCTTTACTTGGTCAAAAAGTTTTCAATAATCGTTACACTTAGAGATACATATTAGTTTTATAATTATTTAGAATATTAAACGAGTACCATTAACTCTTTAGAAGATGATTCGAGTACAATTAACTCTTTACTTGGACAACAAGTTTTCAATAATCGTTACACATAGAGATACAGATTAGTTTTATGTTTATTTAGATGATTAATCGAGTACCATTAACTCTTTAGAAGATGATTCGAGTACAATGAACTCTTTATTTGGACAACAAGTTTTCAATAATTGTTACACTTAGAGATACAGATTAGTTTTATGTTTATTTAGAAGATTAATCGAGTACCATTAACTCTTTAGAAGATGATTCGAGTATAATTAACTCTTTACTTGGACAACAAGTTTTCAATAATCGTTACACTTAGAGATACGGATTAGTTTTATGTTTAGTTAGATGATTAATCGAGTACCATTAACTCTTTAGAAGATGATTCGAGTACAATAAACTCTTTACTTGGTCAAGAAGTTTTCAATAATCGTTACACTTAGAGATACAGATTAGTTTTATGTTTAGTTAGAAGATTAATCGAGTACCATTAACTCTTTAGAAGATGATTCGAGTACTATTCACTCTTTACTTGGTCAAAAAGTTTTCAATAATCGTTACACTTAGAGATACATATTAGTTTTATGATTATTTAAAAGATTAATCGAGTACCATTAACTCTCTAGAAGATGATTCGAGTACAATTAACTCTTTACTTGGACAACAAGTTTTCAATAATTGTTACACATGGAGATACAGATTAGTTTTATATTAAGATAGAAGATTAATCGAGTAACATTAACTCTTTAGAAGATGATTCGAGTACAATTAACTCTTTATTTGGACAACAAGTTTTCAATAATTGTTACACTTAGAGATACAGATTAGTTTTATGTTTATTTAGAAGATTAATCGAGTACCATTAACTCTTTAGAAGATAATTCGAGTACAATTAACTCTTTACTTGGAAAACAAGTTTTCAATAATCGTTACACTTAGAGATACGGATTAGTTTTATGTTTAGTTAGATGATTAATTGAGTACCATTAACTCTTTAGAAGATGATTCTAGTACAATAAACTCTTTACTTGGTCAAGAAGTTTTCAATAATCGTTACACTTAGAGATACAGATTAGTTTTATGTTTAGTTAGAAGATTAATCGTGTACCATTAACTCTTTAGAAGATGATTCGAGTACTATTCACTCTTTACATGGTCAAAAAGTTTTCAATAATCGTTACACTTAGATATACATATTAGTTTTATGATTATTTAGAAGATTAATCGAGTACCATTAACTCTTTAGAAGATGATTCGAGTACAATTAACTCTTTACTTGGAAAACAAGTTTTCAATAATCGTTACACTTAGAGATACGGATTAGTTTTATGTTTAGTTAGATGATTAATCGAGTACCATTAACACTTTAGAAGATGATTCGAGTACAATAAACTCTTTACTTGGTCAAGAAGTTTTCAATAATCGTTACACTTAGAGATACAGATTAGTTTTATGTTTAGTAAGAAGATTAATCGAGTACCATTAACTCTTTAGAAGATGATTCGAGTACTATTCACTCTTTACTTGGTCAAAAAGTTTTCAATAATCGTTACACTTAGAGATACATATTAGTTTTATGATTATTTAGAAGATTAATCGAGTATCATTAACTCTTTAGAAGATGATTCGAGTACAATTAACTCTTTACTTGGACAACAAGTTTTCAATAATCGTTACACTTAGAGATACAGATTAGTTTTATGTTTATTTAGATGATTAATCGAGTACCATTAACTCTCTAGAAGATGATTCGAGTATAATTAACTCTTTACTTGGACAACAAGTTTTCAATAATCGTTACACATAGAGATACAGATTAGTTTTATATTAAGATAGAAGATTAATCGAGTAACATTAACTCTTTAGAAGATGATTCGAGTACAATTAACTCTTTATTTGGACAACAAGTTTTCAATAATTGTTACACTTAGAGATACAGATTAGTTTTATGTTTATTTAGAAGATTAATCGAGTACCATTAACTCTTTAGAAGATGATTCGAGTACAATTAACTCTTTACTTGGACAACAAGTTTTCAATAATCGTTACACTTAGAGATACGGATTAGTTTTATGTTTAGTTAGATGATTAATCGAGTACCATTAACTCTTTAGAAGATGATTCGAGTACAATAAACTCTTTACTTGGTCAAGAAGTTTTCAATAATCGTTACACTTAGAGATACAGATTAGTTTTATGTTTAGTTAGAAGATTAATCAAGTACCATTAACTCTTTAGAAGATGATTCGGGTACTATTCACTCTTTACTTGCTCAAAAACTTTTCAATAATCGTTACACTTAGATATACATATTAGTTTTATGATTATTTAGAATATTAATCGAGTACCATTAACTCTTTAGAAGATGATTCGAGTACAATTAACTCTTTACTTGGCCAACAAGTTTTCAATAATCGTTACACATAGAGATACAGATTAGTTTTATATTAAGATAGAAGATTAATCGAGTAACATTAACTCTTTAGAAGATGATTCGAGTACAATTAACTCTTTATTTGGACAACAAGTTTTCAATAACTGTTACACTTAGAGATACAGATTAGTTTTATGTTTATTTAGAAGATTAATCGAGTACCATTAACTCTATAGAAGATGATTCGAGTACAATTAACTCTTTACTTGGACAACAAGTTTTCAATAATCGTTACACTTAGAGATACGGATTAGTTTTATGTTTAGTTAGATGATTAATCGAGTACCATTAACTCTTTAGAAGATGATTCGAGTACAATAAACTCTTTACTTGGTCAAGAAGTTTTCAATAATCGTTATACTTAGAGATACAGATTAGTTTTATGTTTAGTTAGAAGATTAATCGAGTACCATTAACTCTTTAGAAGATGATTCGAGTACTATTCACTCTTTACTTAGTCAAAAAGTTTTCAATAATCGTTACACTTAGAGATACATATTAGTTTTATGATTATTTAGAAGATTAATCGAGTACCATTAACTCTTTAGAAGATGATTCGAGTACAATTAACTCTTTACTTGGACAACAAGTTTTCAATAATCGTTACACTTAGAGATACAGATTAGTTTTATGATTATTTAGAATATTAAACGAGTACCATTAACTCTTTAGAAGATGATTCGAGTACAATTAACTCTTTATTTGGACAACAAGTTTTCAATAATCGTTACACTTAGAGATACAGATTAGTTTTATGTTTATTTAGACGATTACTCGAGTACCATTAACTCTTTAGAAGATGATTCGAGTACAATAAACTCTTTACTTGGTCAAGAAGTTTTCAATAATCGTTACACTTAGAGATACGTATTAGTTTTATGTTTAGTTAGAAGATTAATCGAGTACCATTAACTCTTTAGAAGATGATTCGAGTACTATTCACTCTTTACTTGGTCAAAAAGTTTTCAATAATCGTTACACTTAGAGATACATATTAGTTTTATGATTATTTAGAATATTAATCGAGTACCATTAACTCTTTAGAATATGATACGAGTACAATTAACTCTTTACTTGGACAACAAGTTTTCAATAATCGTTACACATAGAGATACAGATTAGTTTTATGTTTATTTAGATGATTAATCGAGTACCATTAACTCTTTAGAAGATGATTCGAGTACAATGAACTCTTTATTTGGACAACAAGTTTTCAATAATTGTTACACTTAGAGATACAGATTAGTTTTATGTTTATTTAGAAGATTAATCGAGTACCATTAACTCTTTAGAAGATGATTCGAGTATAATTAACTCTTTACTTGGACAACAAGTTTTCAATAATCGTTACACTTAGAGATACAGATTAGTTTTCTGTTTAGTTAGATGATTAATCGAGTACCATTAACTCTTTAGAAGATGATTCGAGTACAATAAACTCTTTACTTGGTCAAGAAGTTATCAATAATCGTTACACTTAGAGATACAGAATAGTTTTATGTTTAGTTAGAAGATTAAGCGAGTACCATTAACTCTTTAGAAGATGATTCGAGTACTATTCACTCTTTACTTGGTCAAAAAGTTTTCAATAATCGTTACACTTAGAGATACATATTAGTTTTATGATTATTTAGAATATTAATCGAGTACCATTAACTCTTTAGAAGATGATTCGAGTACAATTAACTCTTTACTTGGACATCAAGTTTTCAATAATCGTTACACTTAGAGATACAGATTAGTTTTATGTTTATTTAGATGATTAATCGAGTACCATTAACTCATTAGAAGATGATTCGAGTACTATTCACTCTTTACTTGGTCAAAAAGTTTTCAATAATCGTTACACTTAGAGATACATATTAGTTTTATGATTATTTAGAAGATTAATCGAGTACCATTAACTCTTTAGAAGATGATTCGAGTACAATTAACTCTTTATTTGGACAACAAGTTTTCAATAATTGTTACACTTAGAGATACAGATTAGTTTTATGTTTATTTAGAAGATTAATCGAGTACCATTAACTCTTTAGAAGATGATTCGAGTACAATTAACTCTTTACTTGGACAACAAGTTTTCAATAATCGTTACACTTAGAGATACGAATTATTTTTATGTTTAGTTAGAAGATTAAGCGAGTACCATTAACTCTTTAGAAGATGATTCGGGTACTATTCACTCTTTACTTGGTCAAAAACTTTTCAATAATCGTTACACTAAGATATACATATTAGTTTTATGATTATTTAGAATATTAATCGAGTACCATTAACTCTTTAGAAGATGATTCGAGTACAATTAACTCTTTACTTGGACAACAAGTTTTCAATAATCGTTACACTTAGAGATACAGATTAGTTTTATGTTTATTTAGATGATTAATCGAGTACCATTAACTCTTTAGAAGATGATTCGAGTACTATTCACTCTTTACTTGGTCAAAAAGTTTTCAATAATCGTTACACTTAGAGATACATATTAGTTTTATGATTATTTAGAATATTAATCGAGTACCATTAACTCTTTAGAATATGATTCGAGTACAATTAACTCTTTACTTGGACAACAAGTTTTCAATAATCGTTACACATAGAGATACAGATTAGTTTTATGTTTATTTAGATGATTAATCGAGTACCATTAACTCTTTAGAAGATGATTCGAGTACAATGAACTCTTTATTTGGACAACAAGTTTTCAATAATTGTTACACTTAGAGATACAGATTAGTTTTATGTTTATTTAGAAGATTAATCGAGTACCATTAACTCTTTAGAAGATGATTCGAGTATAATTAACTCTTTACTTGGACAACAAGTTTTCAATAATCGTTACACTTAGAGATACAGATTAGTTTTCTGTTTAGTTAGATGATTAATCGAGTACCATTAACTCTTTAGAAGATGATTCGAGTACAATAAACTCTTTACTTGGTCAAGAAGTTATCAATAATCGTTACACTTAGAGATACAGAATAGTTTTATGTTTAGTTAGAAGATTAAGCGAGTACCATTAACTCTTTAGAAGATGATTCGAGTACTATTCACTCTTTACTTGGTCAAAAAGTTTTCAATAATCGTTACACTTAGAGATACATATTAGTTTTATGATTATTTAGAATATTAATCGAGTACCATTACTCTTTAGAAGATGATTCGAGTACAATTAACTCTTTACTTGGACATCAAGTTTTCAATAATCGTTACACTTAGAGATACAGATTAGTTTTATGTTTATTTAGATGATTAATCGAGTACCATTAACTCTTTAGAAGATGATTCGAGTACTATTCACTCTTTACTTGGTCAAAAAGTTTTCAATAATCGTTACACTTAGAGATAGATATTAGTTTTATGATTATTTAGAAGATTAATCGAGTACCATTAACTCTTTAGAAGATGATTCGAGTACAATTAACTCTTTATTTGGATAACAAGTTTTCAATAATTGTTACACTTAGAGATACAGATTAGTTTTATGTTTATTTAGAAGATTAATCGAGTACCATTAACTCTTTAGAAGATGATTCGAGTACAATTAACTCTTTACTTGGACAACAAGTTTTCAATAATCGTTACACTTAGAGATACGAATTATTTTTATGTTTAGTTAGAAGATTAAGCGAGTACCATTAACTCTTTAGAATATGATTCGGGTACTATTCACTCTTTACTTGGTCAAAAACTTTTCAATAATCGTTACACTAAGATATACATATTAGTTTTATGATTATTTAGAATATTAATCGAGTACCATTAACTCTTTAGAAGATGATTCGAGTACAATTAACTCTTTACTTGGACAACAAGTTTTCAATAATCGTTACACTTAGAGATACAGATTAGTTTTATGTTTATTTAGATGATTAATCGAGTACCATTAACTCTTTAGAAGATGATTCGAGTACTATTCACTCTTTACTTGGTCAAAAAGTTTTCAATAATCGTTACACTTAGAGATACATATTAGTTTTATGATTATTTAGAATATTAATCGAGTACCATTAACTCTTTAGAATATGATTCGAGTACAATTAACTCTTTACTTGGACAACAAGTTTTCAATAATCGTTACACATAGAGATACAGATTAGTTTTATGTTTATTTAGATGATTAATCGAGTACCATTAACTCTTTAGAAGATGATTCGAGTACAATGAACTCTTTATTTGGACAACAAGTTTTCAATAATTCTTACACTTAGAGATACAGATTAGTTTTATGTTTATTTAGAAGATTAATCGAGTACCATTAACTCTTTAGAAGATGATTCGAGTATAATTAACTCTTTACTTGGACAACAAGTTTTCAATAATCGTTACACTTAGAGATACAGATTAGTTTTCTGTTTAGTTAGATGATTAATCGAGTACCATTAACTCTTTAGAAGATGATTCGAGTACAATAAACTCTTTACTTGGTCAAGAAGTTATCAATAATCGTTACACTTAGAGATACAGAATAGTTTTATGTTTAGTTAGAAGATTAAGCGAGTACCATTAACTCTTTAGAAGATGATTCGAGTACTATTCACTCTTTACTTGGTCAAAAAGTTTTCAATAATCGTTACACTAAGATATACATATTAGTTTTATGATTATTTAGAATATTAATCGAGTACCATTAACTCTTTAGAAGATGATTCGAGTATAATTAACTCTTTACTTGGACAACAAGTTTTCAATAATCGTTACACTTAGAGATACAGATTAGTTTTATGTTTATTTAGATGATTAATCGAGTACCATTAACTCTTTAGAAGATGATTCGAGTACTATTCACTCTTTACTTGGTCAAAAAGTTTTCAATAATCGTTACACTTAGAGATACATATTAGTTTTATGATTATTTAGAATATTAATCGAGTACCATTAACTCTTTAGAATATGATTCGAGTACAATTAACTCTTTACTTGGACAACAAGTTTTCAATAATCGTTACACATAGAGATACAGATTAGTTTTATGTTTATTTAGATGATTAATCGAGTACCATTAACTCTTTAGAAGATGATTCGAGTACAATGAACTCTTTATTTGGACAACAAGTTTTCAATAATTGTTACACTTAGAGATACAGATTAGTTTTATGTTTATTTAGAAGATTAATCGAGTACCATTAACTCTTTAGAAGATGATTCGAGTATAATTAACTCTTTACTTGGACAACAAGTTTTCAATAATCGTTACACTTAGAGATACAGATTAGTTTTCTGTTTAGTTAGATGATTAATCGAGTACCATTAACTCTTTAGAAGATGATTCGAGTACAATAAACTCTTTACTTGGTCAAGAAGTTATCAATAATCGTTACACTTAGAGATACAGAATAGTTTTATGTTTAGTTAGAAGATTAAGCGAGTACCATTAACTCTTTAGAAGATGATTCGAGTACTATTCACTCTTTACTTGGTCAAAAAGTTTTCAATAATCGTTACACTTAGAGATACATACTAGTTTTATGATTATTTAGAATATTAATCGAGTACCATTACTCTTTAGAAGATGATTCGAGTACAATTAACTCTTTACTTGGACATCAAGTTTTCAATAATCGTTACACTTAGAGATACAGATTAGTTTTATGTTTATTTAGATGATTAATCGAGTACCATTAACTCTTTAGAAGATGATTCGAGTACTATTCACTCTTTACTTGGTCAAAAAGTTTTCAATAATCGTTACACTTAGAGATAGATATTAGTTTTATGATTATTTAGAAGATTAATCGAGTACCATTAACTCTTTAGAAGATGATTCGAGTACAATTAACTCTTTATTTGGATAACAAGTTTTCAATAATTGTTACACTTAGAGATACAGATTAGTTTTATGTTTATTTAGAAGATTAATCGAGTACCATTAACTCTTTAGAAGATGATTCGAGTACAATTAACTCTTTACTTGGACAACAAGTTTTCAATAATCGTTACACTTAGAGATACGAATTATTTTTATGTTTAGTTAGAAGATTAAGCGAGTACCATTAACTCTTTAGAAGATGATTCGGGTACTATTCACTCTTTACTTGGTCAAAATCTTTTCAATAATCGTTACACTAAGATATACATATTAGTTTTATGATTATTTAGAATATTAATCGAGTACCATTAACTCTTTAGAAGATGATTCGAGTACAATTAACTCTTTACTTGGACAACAAGTTTTCAATAATCGTTACACTTAGAGATACAGATTAGTTTTATGTTTATTTAGATGATTAATCGTGTACCATTAACTCTTTAGAAGATGATTCGAGTACTATTCACTCTTTACTTGGTCAAAAAGTTTTCAATAATCGTTACACTTAGAGATACATATTAGTTTTATGATTATTTAGAATATTAATCGAGTACCATTAACTCTTTAGAATATGATTCGAGTACAATTAACTCTTTACTTGGACAACAAGTTTTCAATAATCGTTACACATAGAGATACAGATTAGTTTTATGTTTATTTAGATGATTAATCGAGTACCATTAACTCTTTAGAAGATGATTCGAGTACAATGAACTCTTTATTTGGACAACAAGTTTTCAATAATTGTTACACTTAGAGATACAGATTAGTTTTATGTTTATTTAGAAGATTAATCGAGTACCATTAACTCTTTAGAAGATGATTCGAGTATAATTAACTCTTTACTTGGACAACAAGTTTTCAATAATCGTTACACTTAGAGATACAGATTAGTTTTCTGTTTAGTTAGATGATTAATCGAGTACCATTAACTCTTTAGAAGATGATTCGAGTACAATAAACTCTTTACTTGGTCAAGAAGTTATCAATAATCGTTACACTTAGAGATACAGAATAGTTTTATGTTTAGTTAGAAGATTAAGCGAGTACCATTAACTCTTTAGAAGATGATTCGAGTACTATTCACTCTTTACTTGGTCAAAAAGTTTTCAATAATCGTTACACTTAGAGATACATATTAGTTTTATGATTATTTAGAATATTAATCGAGTACCATTACTCTTTAGAAGATGATTCGAGTACAATTAACTCTTTACTTGGACATCAAGTTTTCAATAATCGTTACACTTAGAGATACAGATTAGTTTTATGTTTATTTAGATGATTAATCGAGTACCATTAACTCTTTAGAAGATGATTCGAGTACTATTCACTCTTTACTTGGTCAAAAACTTTTCAATAATCGTTACACTAAGATATACATATTAGTTTTATGATTATTTAGAATATTAATCGAGTACCATTAACTCTTTAGAAGATGATTCGAGTACAATTAACTCTTTACTTGGACAACAAGTTTTCAATAATCGTTACACTTAGAGATACAGATTAGTTTTATGTTTATTTAGATGATTAATCGAGTACCATTAACTCTTTAGAAGATGATTCGAGTACTATTCACTCTTTACTTGGTCAAGAAGTTTTCAATAATCGTTACACTTAGAGATACAGATTAGTTTTATGTTTAGTTAGAAGATTAATCGAGTACCATTAACTCTTTAGAAGATGATTCGAGTACTATTCACTCTTTACTTGGTCAAAAAGTTTTCAATAATCGTTACACTTAGAGATACATATTAGTTTTATGATTATTTAGAAGATTAATCGAGTACCATTAACTCTTTAGAAGATGATTCGAGTACAATTAACTCTTTACTTGGACAACAAGTTTTCAATAATCGTTACACTTAGAGATACATATTAGTTTTATGATTATTTAGAATATTAAACGAGTACCATTAACTCTTTAGAAGATGATTCGAGTACAATTAACTCTTTATTTGGACAACAAGTTTTCAATAATCGTTACACTTAGAGATACAGATTAGTTTTATGTTTATTTAGACGATTAATCGAGTACCATTAACTCTTTAGAAGATGATTCGAGTACAATAAACTCTTTACTTGGACAACAAGTTTTCAATAATCGTTACACTTAGAGATACGGATTAGTTTTATGTTTAGTTAGAAGATTAATCTAGTACCATTAACTCTTTAGAAGATGATTCGAGTACAATAAACTCTTTACTTGGTCAAGAAGTTTTCAATAATCGTTACACTTAGAGATACGTATTTGTTTTATGTTTAGTTAGAAGATTAATCGAGTACCATTAACTCTTTAGAAGATGATTCGAGTACTATTCACTCTTTACTTGGTCAAAAAGTTTTCAATAATCGTTACACTTAGAGATACATATTAGTTTTATGATTATTTAGAATATTAATCGAGTACCATTAACTCTTTAGAAGATGATTCGAGTACAATAAACTCTTTACTTGGACAACAAGTTTTCAATAATCGTTAAACTTAGAGATACAGATTAGTTTTATATTAAGATAGAAGATTAATCGAGTAACATTAACTCTTTAGAAGATGATTCGAGTACAATTAGCTCTTTATTTGGACAACAAGTTTTCAATAATTGTTACACTTAGAGATACAGATGAGTTTTATGTTTATTTAGAAGATTAATCGAGTACCATTAACTCTTTAGAAGATGATTCGAGTACAATTAACTCTTTACTTGGACAACAAGTTTTCAATAATCGTTACACTTAGAGATACGGATTAGTTTTCTGTTTAGTTAGATGATTAATCGAGTACCATTAACTCTTTAGAAGATGATTCGAGTACAATAAACTCTTTACTTGGTCAAGAAGTTATCAATAATCGTTACACTTAGAGATACGGAATAGGTTTATGTTTAGTTAGAAGATTAAGCGAGTACCATTAACTCTTTAGAAGATGATTCGAGTACAATTAACTCTTTATTTGGACAACAAGTTTTCAATAATTGTTACACTTAGAGATACATATTAGTTTTATGATTATTTAGAATATTAATCGAGTACCATTAACTCTTTAGAAGATGATTCGAGTACAATTAACTCTTTACTTGGACAACAAGTTTTCAATAACCGTTACACTTAGAGATACAGATTAGTTTTATGTTTAGTTAGATGATTAATCGAGTACCATTAACTCTTTAGAAGATGATTCGAATACAATAAACTCTTTACTTGGTCAAGAAGTTTTCAATAATCGTTACACTTAGAGATACAGATTAGTTTTATGTTTAGTTAGAAGATTAATCGAGTACCATTAACTCTTTAGAAGATGATTCGAGTACTATTCACTCTTTACTTGGTCAAAAAGTTTTCAATAATCGTTACACTTAGAGATACATATTAGTTTTATGATTATTTAGAAGATTAATCGAGTACCATTAACTCTTTAGAAGATGATTCAAGTACAATTAACTCTTTACTTGGACAACAAGTTTTCAATAATCGTTACACTTAGAGATACAGATTAGTTTTATATTACGATAGAAGATTAATCGAGTAACATTAACTCTTTAGAAGATGATTCGAGTACAATTAACTCTTTATTTGGACAACAAGTTTTCAATAATCGTTACACTTAGAGATACAGATTAGTTTTATGTTTATTTAGACGATTAATCGAGTACCATTAACTCTTTAGAAGATGATTCGAGTACAATAAACTTTTTACTTCGACAACAAGTTCTCAATAATCGTTACACTTAGAGATACGGATTAGTTTTATGTTTAGTTAGAAGATTAATCGAGTACCATTAACTCTTTAGAAGATGATTCGAGTGCAATAAACTCTTTACTTGGTCAAGAATTTTTCAATAATCGTTACACTTAGAGATACGTATTAGTTTTATGTTTAGTTAGAAGATTAATCGAGTACCATTAACTCTTTAGAAGATGATTCGAGTACGATTCACTCTTTGGACAACAAGTTTTCAATAATCGTTACACTTAGAGATACAGATTAGTTTTATGTTTAGTTAGATGATTAATCGAGTACCATTAACTCTTTGGAAGATGATTCGAGTACAATAAACTCTTTACTTGGTCAAGAAGTTTTCAATAATCGTTACACTTAGAGATACGGATTAGTTTTATGTTTAGTTAGAAGATTAAGCGAGTACCATTAACTCTTTAGAAGATGATTCGAGTACTATTCACTCTTTACTTGGTCAAAAAGTTTTCAATAATCGTTACACTTAGAGATACATATTAGTTTTATGATTATTTAGAAGATTAATCGAGTACCATTAACTCTCTAGAAGATGATTCGAGTACAATTAACTCTTTACTTAGACAACAAGTTTTCAATAATCGTTACATTTAGAGATACAGATTAGTTTTATGTTTATTTAGAAGATTAATCGAGTACCATTAACTCTCTAGAAGATGATTCGAGTACAATTAACTCTTTACTTGGACAACATGTTTTCAATAATCGTTACACTTAGAGATACAGATTAGTTTTATATTAAGATAGAAGATTAATCGAGTAACATTAACTCTTTAGAAGATGATTTGAGTACAATTAACTCTTTATTTGAACAACAAGTTTGCAATAATCGTTACACTTAGAGATACAGATTAGTTTTATGTTTAGTTAGAAGATTAATAGAGTACCATTAACTCTTTAGAAGATGATTCGAGTATAATAAACTCTTTACTTGGTCAAGAAGTTTTCAATAATCGTTACACTTAGAGATACGTATTAGTTTTATGTTTAGTTAGATGATTAATCGAGTACCATTAACTCTTTAGAAGATGATTCGAATACAATAAACTCTTTACTTGGTCAAGAAGTTTTCAATAATCGTTACACTTAGTGATGCAGATTAGTTTTATGTTTAGTTAGAAGATTAATCGAGTACCATTAACTCTTTAGAAGATGATTCGAGTACTATTCACTCTTTACTTGGTCAAAAAGTTTTCAATAATCGTTACAATTAGAGATACATATTAGTTTTATGATTATTTAGAAGATTAATCGAGTACCATTAACTCTTTAGAAGATGATTCGAGTACAATTAACTCTTTACTTGGACAACAAGTTTTCAATAATCGTTACACTTAGAGATACAGATTAGTTTTATGTTTATTTAGATGATTAATCGAGTACCATTAACTCTTTAGAAGATGATTCGAGTACTATTCACTCTTTACTTGGTCAAAAAGTTTTCAATAATCGTTACACTTAGAGATACATATTAGTTTTATGATTATTTAGAAGATTAATCGAGTACCATTAACTCTTTAGAAGATGATTCGAGTACAATTAACTCTTTACTTGGACAACAAGTTTTCAATAATCTTTACACTTAGAGATACATATTAGTTTTATGATTATTTAGAATATTAATCGAGTACCATTAACTCTTTAGAACATGATTCGAGTACAATTAACTCTTTACTTGGACAACAAGTTTTCAATAATCGTTACACTTAGAGATACAGATTAGTTTTATGTTTATTTAGATGATTAATCGAGTACCATTAACTCTTTAGAAGATGATTCGAGTACAATTAACTCTTTATTTGGACAACAAGTTTTCAATAATTGTTACACTTAGAGATACACATTAGTTTTATGTTTATTTAGAAGATTAATCGAGTACCATTAACTCTTTAGAAGATGATTCGAGTACAATTAACTCTTTACTTGGACAACAAGTTTTCAATAATCGTTACACTTAGAGATACAGATTAGTTTTATGTTTATTTAGATGATTAATCGAGTACCATTAACTCTTTAGAAGATGATTCGAGTACTATTCACTCTTTACTTGGTCAAAAAGATTTCAATAATCGTTACACTTAGAGATACATATTAGTTTTATGATTATTTAGAAGATTAATCGAGTACCATTAACTATCTCGAAGATGATTCGAGTACAATTAACTCTTTATTTGGACAACAAGTTTTCAATAACTGTTACACTTAGAGATACAGATTAGTTTTATGTTTATTTAGAAGATTAATCGAGTACCATTAACTCTTTAGAAGATGATTCGAGTACAATTAACTCTTTACTTGGACAACAAGTTTTCAATAATCGTTACACTTAGAGATACGGATTAGTTTTATGTTTAGTTAGATGATTAATCGAGTACCATTAACTCTTTAGAAGATGATTCGAATACAATAAACTCTTTACTTGGTCAAGAAGTTTTCAATAATCGTTACACTTAGAGATACAGATTAGTTTTATGTTTAGTTAGAAGATTAATCGAGTACCATTAACTCTTTAGAAGATGATTCGAGTACTATTCATTCTTTACTTGGTCAAAAAGTTTTCAATAATCGTTACAATTAGAGATACATATTAGTTTTATCATTATTTAGAAGATTAATCGAGTACCATTAACTCTTTAGAAGATGATTCGAGTACAATTAACTCTTTACTTGGACAACAAGTTTTCAATAATCTTTACACTTAGAGATACATATTAGTTTTATGATTATTTAGAATATTAATCGATTACCTTAACTCTTTAGAAGATGATTCGAGTACAATTAACTCTTTACTTGGCCAACAAGTTTTCAATAATCGTTACACTTAGAGATACAGATTACTTTTATGTTTATTTAGATGATTAATCGAGTACCATTAACTCTTTAGAGGATGATTCGAGTACAATTAACTCTTTACTTGGACAACAAGTTTTCAATAATCGTTACACTTAGAGATACGGATTAGTTTTATGTTTAGTTAGATGATTAATCGAGTACCATTAACTCTTTGGAAGATGATTCGAGTACAATAAACTCTTTACTTGGTCAAGAAGTTTTCAATAATCGTTACACTTAGAGATACGGATTAGTTTTATGTTTAGTTAGAAGATTTAGCGAGTACCATTAACTCTTTAGAAGATGATTCGAGTACTATTCACTCTTTACTTGGTCAAAAAGTTTTCAATAATCGTTACACTTAGAGATACAGATTAGTTTTATGTTTATTTAGATGATTAATCGAGTACCATTAACTCTTTAGAAGATGATTCGAGTACAATTAACTCTTTATTTGGACAACAAGTTTTCAATAATTGTTACACTTAGAGATACACATTAGTTTTATGTTTATTTAGAAGATTAATCGAGTACCATTAACTCTTTAGAAGATGATTCGAGTACAATTAACTCTTTACTTGGACAACAAGTTTTCAATAATCGTTACACTTAGAGATACAGATTAGTTTTATGTTTATTTAGATGATTAATCGAGTACCATTAACTCTTTAGAAGATGATTCGAGTACTATTCACTCTTTACTTGGTCAAAAAGATTTCAATAATCGTTACACTTAGAGATACATATTAGTTTTATGATTATTTAGAAGATTAATCGAGTACCATTAACTCTCTCGAAGATGATTCGAGTACAATTAACTCTTTACTTGGAAAACAAGTTTTCAATAATCGTTACACTTAGAGATACAGATTAGTTTTATATTAAAATAGAAGATTAATCGTGTAACATTAACTCTTTAGAAGATGATTCGAGTACAATTAACTCTTTATTTGGACAACAAGTTTTCAATAACTGTTACACTTAGAGATACAGATTAGTTTTATGTTTATTTAGAAGATTAATCGAGTACCATTAACTCTTTAGAAGATGATTCGAGTACAATTAACTCTTTACTTGGACAACAAGTTTTCAATAATCGTTACACTTAGAGATACGGATTAGTTTTATGTTTAGTTAGATGATTAATCGAGTACCATTAACTCTTTAGAAGATGATTCGAATACAATAAACTCTTTACTTGGTCAAGAAGTTTTCAATAATCGTTACACTTAGAGATACAGATTAGTTTTATGTTTAGTTAGAAGATTAATCGAGTACCATTAACTCTTTAGAAGATGATTCGAGTACTATTCATTCTTTACTTGGTCAAAAAGTTTTCAATAATCGTTACAATTAGAGATACATATTAGTTTTATGATTATTTAGAAGATTAATCGAGTACCATTAACTCTTTAGAAGATGATTCGAGTACAATTAACTCTTTACTTGGACAACAAGTTTTCAATAATCTTTACACTTAGAGATACATATTAGTTTTATGATTATTTAGAATATTAATCGATTACCTTAACTCTTTAGAAGATGATTCGAGTACAATTAACTCTTTACTTGGCCAACAAGTTTTCAATAATCGTTACACTTAGAGATACAGATTACTTTTATGTTTATTTAGATGATTAATCGAGTACCATTAACTCTTTAGAGGATGATTCGAGTACAATTAACTCTTTACTTGGACAACAAGTTTTCAATAATCGTTACACTTAGAGATACGGATTAGTTTTATGTTTAGTTAGATGATTAATCGAGTACCATTAACTCTTTGGAAGATGATTCGAGTACAATAAACTCTTTACTTGGTCAAGAAGTTTTCAATAATCGTTACACTTAGAGATACGGATTAGTTTTATGTTTAGTTAGAAGATTTAGCGAGTACCATTAACTCTTTAGAAGATGATTCGAGTACTATTCACTCTTTACTTGGTCAAAAAGTTTTCAATAATCGTTACACTTAGAGATACAGATTAGTTTTATGTTTATTTAGATGATTAATCGAGTACCATTAACTCTTTAGAAGATGATTCGAGTACAATTAACTCTTTATTTGGACAACAAGTTTTCAATAATTGTTACACTTAGAGATACACATTAGTTTTATGTTTATTTAGAAGATTAATCGAGTACCATTAACTCTTTAGAAGATGATTCGAGTACAATTAACTCTTTACTTGGACAACAAGTTTTCAATAATCGTTACACTTAGAGATACAGATTAGTTTTATGTTTATTTAGATGATTAATCGAGTACCATTAACTCTTTAGAAGATGATTCGAGTACTATTCACTCTTTACTTGGTCAAAAAGATTTCAATAATCGTTACACTTAGAGATACATATTAGTTTTATGATTATTTAGAAGATTAATCGAGTACCATTAACTCTCTCGAAGATGATTCGAGTACAATTAACTCTTTACTTGGAAAACAAGTTTTCAATAATCGTTACACTTAGAGATACAGATTAGTTTTATATTAAAATAGAAGATTAATCGTGTAACATTAACTCTTTAGAAGATGATTCGAGTACAATTAACTCTTTATTTGGACAACAAGTTTTCAATAACTGTTACACTTAGAGATACAGATTAGTTTTATGTTTATTTAGAAGATTAATCGAGTACCATTAACTCTTTAGAAGATGATTCGAGTACAATTAACTCTTTACTTGGACAACAAGTTTTCAATAATCGTTACACTTAGAGATACGGATTAGTTTTATGTTTAGTTAGATGATTAATCGAGTACCATTAACTCTTTAGAAGATGATTCGAATACAATAAACTCTTTACTTGGTCAAGAAGTTTTCAATAATCGTTACACTTAGAGATACAGATTAGTTTTATGTTTAGTTAGAAGATTAATCGAGTACCATTAACTCTTTAGAAGATGATTCGAGTACTATTCATTCTTTACTTGGTCAAAAAGTTTTCAATAATCGTTACAATTAGAGATACATATTAGTTTTATGATTATTTAGAAGATTAATCGAGTACCATTAACTCTTTAGAAGATGATTCGAGTACAATTAACTCTTTACTTGGACAACAAGTTTTCAATAATCTTTACACTTAGAGATACATATTAGTTTTATGATTATTTAGAATATTAATCGATTACCTTAACTCTTTAGAAGATGATTCGAGTACAATTAACTCTTTACTTGGCCAACAAGTTTTCAATAATCGTTACACTTAGAGATACAGATTACTTTTATGTTTATTTAGATGATTAATCGAGTACCATTAACTCTTTAGAGGATGATTCGAGTACAATTAACTCTTTACTTGGACAACAAGTTTTCAATAATCGTTACACTTAGAGATACGGATTAGTTTTATGTTTAGTTAGATGATTAATCGAGTACCATTAACTCTTTGGAAGATGATTCGAGTACAATAAACTCTTTACTTGGTCAAGAAGTTTTCAATAATCGTTACACTTAGAGATACGGATTAGTTTTATGTTTAGTTAGAAGATTTAGCGAGTACCATTAACTCTTTAGAAGATGATTCGAGTACTATTCACTCTTTACTTGGTCAAAAAGTTTTCAATAATCGTTACACTTAGAGATACAGATTAGTTTTATGTTTATTTAGATGATTAATCGAGTACCATTAACTCTTTAGAAGATGATTCGAGTACAATTAACTCTTTATTTGGACAACAAGTTTTCAATAATTGTTACACTTAGAGATACAGATTAGTTTTATGTTTATTTAGAAGATTAATCGAGTACCATTAACTCTTTAGAAGAT
This sequence comes from Scutellaria galericulata, assembly GCA_946896805.1. Taxonomy (NCBI): domain Eukaryota; kingdom Viridiplantae; phylum Streptophyta; class Magnoliopsida; order Lamiales; family Lamiaceae; genus Scutellaria; species Scutellaria galericulata. The sequence continues at coordinate 7,143,893 of OX335792.1, read as the reverse complement.
GATTCGAGTACAATTAACTCTTTACTTGGACAACAAGTTGTCAATAATCGTTACACTTAGAGATACGGATTAGTTTTATGTTTAGTTAGAAGATTAAGCGAGTACCATTAACTCTTTAGAAGATGTTTCGAGTACTATTCACTCTTTACTTGGTCAAACTGTTTTCAATAATCGTTACACTTAGAGATACATATTAGTTTTATGATTATTTAGAAGATTAATCGAGTTCCATTAACTCTTTAGAAGATGATTCGAGTACAATTAACTCTGTACTTGGACAACAAGTTTTCAATAATCGTTACACTTAGAGATACGGATTAGTTTTATGTTTAGTTAGATGATTAATCGAGTACCATTAACTCTTTGGAAGATGATTCGAGTACAATAAACTCTTTACTTGGTCAAGAAGTTTTCAATAATCGTTACACTTAGAGATACGGATTAGTTTTATGTTTAGTTAGAAGATTTAGCGAGTACCATTAACTCTTTGGAAGATGATTCGAGTACAATAAACTCTTTACTTGGTCAAGAAGTTTTCAATAATCGTTACACTTAGAGATACGGATTAGTTTTATGTTTAGTTAGAAGATTTAGCGAGTACCATTAACTCTTTAGAAGATGATTCGAGTACTATTCACTCTTTACTTGGTCAAAAAGTTTTCAATAATCGTTACACTTAGAGATACAGATTAGTTTTATGTTTATTTAGATGATTAATCGAGTACCATTAACTCTTTAGAAGATGATTCGAGTACAATTAACTCTTTATTTGGACAACAAGTTTTCAATAATTGTTACACTTAGAGATACAGATTAGTTTTATGTTTATTTAGAAGATTAATCGAGTACCATTAACTCTTTAGAAGATGATTCGAGTACAATTAACTCTTTACTTGGACAACAAGTTGTCAATAATCGTTACACTTAGAGATACGGATTAGTTTTATGTTTAGTTAGAAGATTAAGCGAGTACCATTAACTCTTTAGAAGATGTTTCGAGTACTATTCACTCTTTACTTGGTCAAACTGTTTTCAATAATCGTTACACTTAGAGATACATATTAGTTTTATGATTATTTAGAAGATTAATCGAGTTCCATTAACTCTTTAGAAGATGATTCGAGTACAATTAACTCTGTACTTGGACAACAAGTTTTCAATAATCGTTACACTTAGAGATACGGATTAGTTTTATGTTTAGTTAGATGATTAATCGAGTACCATTAACTCTTTGGAAGATGATTCGAGTACAATAAACTCTTTACTTGGTCAAGAAGTTTTCAATAATCGTTACACTTAGAGATACGGATTAGTTTTATGTTTAGTTAGAAGATTTAGCGAGTACCATTAACTCTTTAGAAGATGATTCGAGTACTATTCACTCTTTACTTGGTCAAAAAGTTTTCAATAATCGTTACACTTAGAGATACATATTAGTTTTATGATTATTTAGAAGATTAATCGAGTACCATTAACTCTCTAGAAGATGATTCGAGTACAATTAACTCTTTACTTAGACAACAAGTTTTCAATAATCGTTACACTTAGAGATACGTATTAGTTTTATGTTTAGTTAGAAGATTAATCGAGTACCAATAACTCTTTAGAAGATGATTCGAGTACTATTCACTCTTTACTTGATCAAAAAGTTTTCAATAATCGTTACACTTAGAGATACATATTAGTTTTATGATTATTTAGAATATTAATCGAGTACCATTAACTCTTTAGAAGATGATTCGAGTACAATTAACTCTTTACTTGGACAACAAGTTTTCAATTATCCTTACACTTAGAGATACAGATTAGTTTTATGTTTATTTAGAAGATTAATCGAGTACCATTAACTCTTTAGAAGATGATTCGAGTACAATTAACTCTTTACTTGGACAACAAGTTTTCAATAATCGTTACACTTAGAGATACGGATTAGTTTTATGTTTAGTTAGATGATTCATCGAGTACCATTAACTCTTTGGAAGATGATTCGAGTACAATAAACTCTTTACTTGGTCAAGAAGTTTTCAATAATCGTTACACTTAGAGATACGGATTAGTTTTATGTTTAGTTAGAAGATTAAGCGAGTACCATTAACTCTTTAGAAGATGATTCGAGTACTATTCACTCTTTACTTGGTCAAAAAGTTTTCAATAATCGTTACACTTAGAGATACATATTAGTTTTATGATTATTTAGAATATTAATCGAGTACCATTAACTCTTTAGAAGATGATTCGAGTACAATTAACTCTTTACTTGGCCAACAAGTTTTCAATAATCGTTACACTTAGAGATACGTATTAGTTTTATGTTTATTTAGATGATTAATCGAGTACCATTAACTCTTTAGAAGATGATTCGAGTACAATTAACTCTTTACTTGGACAACAAGTTTTCAATAATCGTTACACTTAGAGATACGGATTAGTTTTATGTTTAGTTAGATGATTAATCGAGTTCCATTAACTCTTTGGAAGATGATTCGAGTACAATAAACTCTTTACTTGGTCAAGAAGTTTTCAATAATCGTTACACTTAGAGATACGGATTACTTTTATGTTTATTTAGAAGATTTAGCGAGTACCATTAACTCTTTAGAAGATGATTCGAGTACTATTCACTCTTTACTTGGTCAAAAAGTTTTCAATAATCGTTACACTTAGAGATACATATTAGTTTTATGATTATTTAGAATATTAATCGAGTACCATTAACTCTTTAGAAGATGATTCGAGTACAATTAACTCTTTACTTGGCCAACAAGTTTTCAATAATCGTTACACTTAGAGATACAGATCAGTTTTATGTTTATTTAGATGATTAATCGAGTACCATTAACTCTTTAGAAGATGATTCGAGTACAATTAACTCTTTACTTGGACAACAAGTTTTCAATAATCGTTACACTTAGAGATACGGATTAGTTTTATGTTTAGTTAGATGATTAATCGAGTACCATTAACTCTTTGGAAGATGATTCGAGTACAATAAACTCTTTACTTGGTCAAGAAGTTTTCAATAATCGTTACACTTAGAGATACGGATTAGTTTTATGTTTAGTTAGAAGATTTAGCGAGTACCATTAACTCTTTAGAAGATGATTCGAGTACTATTCACTCTTTACTTGGTCAAAAAGTTTTCAATAATCGTTACATTTAGAGATACATATTAGTTTTATGATTATTTAGAAGATTAATCGAGTACCATTAACTCTCTAGAAGATGATTCGAGTACAATTAACTCTTTACATAGACAACAAGTTTTCAATAATCGTTACACTTAGAGATACAGATTAGTTTTATGTTTATTTAGTAGATTAATCGAGTACCATTAACTCTTTAGAAGATGATTCGAGTACAATTAACTCTTTACTTGGCCAACAAGTTTTCAATAATCGTTACACTTAGAGATACGGATTAGTTTTATGTTTAGTTAGAAGATTTAGCGAGTACCATTATCTATTTAGAAGATGATTCGAGTACTATTCACTCTTTACTTGGTCAAGAAGTTTTCAATAATCGTTACACTTAGAGATACGGATTAGTTTTATGTTTATTTAGAAGATTTAGCGAGTACCATTAACTCTTTAGAAGATGATTCGAGTACTATTCACTCTTTACTTGGTCAAAAAGTTTTCAATAATCGTTACACTTAGAGATACATATTAGTTTTATGATTATTTAGAAGATTAATCGAGTACCATTAACTCTCTAGAAGATGATTCGAGTACAATTAACTCTTTACATAGACAACAAGTTTTCAATAATCGTTACACTTAGAGATACAGATTAGTTTTATGTTTATTTAGAAGATTAATCGAGTACCATTAACTCTTTAGAAGATGATTCGAGTACAATTAACTCTTTACTTGGCCAACAAGTTTTCAATAATCGTTACACTTAGAGATACGGATTAGTTTTATGTTTAGTTAGAAGATTTAGCGAGTACCATCAACTCTTTAGAAGATGATTCGAGTACTATTCACTCTTTACTTAGTCAAGAAGTTTTCAATAATCGTTACACTTAGAGATACGGATTAGTTTTATGTTTATTTAGAAGATTTAGCGAGTACCATTAACTCTTTAGAAGATGATTCGAGTACTATTCACTCTTTACTTGGTCAAAAAGTTTTCAATAATCGTTACACTTAGAGATACATATTAGTTTTATTTAGAAGATTTAGCTAGTACCATTAACTCTTTAGAAGATGATTCGAGTACTATTCACTCTTTACTTGGTCAAAAAGTTTTCAATAATCGTTACACTTAGAGATACATATTAGTTTTATGATTATTTGGAAGATTAATCGAGTACCATTAACTCTCTAGAAGATGATTCGAGTACAATTAACTCTTTACTTAGACAACAAGTTTTCAATAATCGTTACACTTAGAGATACAGATTAGTTTTATGTTTATTTAGAAGATTAATCGAGTACCATTAACTCTTTAGAAGATGATTCGAGTACAATTAACTCTTTACTTGGCCAACAAGTTTTCAATAATCGTTACACTTAGAGATACAGATTAGTTTTATGTTTATTTAGATGATTAATCGAGTACCATTAACTCTTTAGAAGATGATTCGAGTACAATTAACTCTTTATTTGGACAACAAGTTTTCAATAATTGTTACACTTAGAGATACAGATTAGTTTTATGTTTATTTAGAAGATTAATCGAGTACCATTAACTCTTTAGAAGATGATTCGAGTACAATTAACTCTTTACTTGGACAACAAGTTTTAAATAATCGTTACACTTAGAGATACGGATTAGTTTTATGTTTAGTTAGATGATTAATCGAGTACCATTAACTCTTTGGAAGATGATTCGAGTACAATAAACTCTTTACTTGGTCATGAAGTTTTCAATAATCGTTACACTTAGAGATACGGATTAGTTTTATGTTTAGTTAGAAGATTAAGCGATTACCATTAACTCTTTAGAAGATGATTCGAGTACTATTCACTCTTTACTTGGTCAAAAAGTTTTCAATAATCGTTACACTTAGAGATACATATTAGTATTATGATTATTTAGAAGATTAATCGAGTACTATTAACTCTCTAGAAGATGATTCGAGTACAATTAACTCTTTACTTAGACAACAAGTTTTCAATAATCGTTACACTTAGAGATACAGATTAGTTTTATGTTTATTTAGAAGATTAATCGAGTACCATTAACTCTTTAGAAGATGATTCGAGTACAATTAACTCTTTACTTGGACAACAAGTTTTCAATAATCGTTACACTTAGAGATACATATTAGTTTTATGATTATTTAGAAGATTAATCGAGTACCATTAACTCTCTAGAAGATGATTCGAGTACAATTAACACTTTACTTAGACAACAAGTTTTCAATAATCGTTACACTTAGAGATACAGATTAGTTTTATGTTTATATATAAGATTAATCGAGTACCATTAACTATTTAGAAGATGATTCGAGTACAATTAACTCTTTACTTGGCCAACAAGTTTTCAATAATCGTTACACTTAGAGATACCGATTAGTTTTATGTTTAGTTAGAAGATTAAGCGAGTACCATTAACTCTTTAGAAGATGATTCGAGTACTATTCACTCTTTACTCTGTCAAAAAGTTTTCAATAATCGTTACACTTAGAGATACATATTAGTATTATGATTATTTAGAAGATTAATCGAGTACTATTAACTCTCTAGAAGATGATTCGAGTACAATTAACTCTTTACTTAGACAACAAGTTTTCAATAATCGTTACACTTAGAGATACAGATTAGTTTTATGTTTATTTAGAAGATTAATCGAGTACCATTAACTCTTTAGAAGATGATTCGAGTACAATTAACTCTTTACTTGGCCAACAAGTTTTCAATAATCGTTACACTTAGAGATACAGATTAGTTTTATGTTTATTTAGATGATTAATCGAGTACCATTAACTCTTTAGAAGATGATTCGAGTACAATTAACTCTTTATTTGGACAACAAGTTTTCAATAATTGTTACACTTAGAGATACAGATTAGTTTTATGTTTATTTAGAAGATTAATCGAGTACCATTAACTCTTTAGAAGATGATTCGAGTACAATTAACTCTTTACTTGGACAACAAGTTTTAAATAATCGTTACACTTAGAGATACGGATTAGTTTTATGTTTAGTTAGATGATTAATCGAGTACCATTAACTCTTTGGAAGATGATTCGAGTACAATAAACTCTTTACTTGGTCATGAAGTTTTCAATAATCGTTACACTTAGAGATACGGATTAGTTTTATGTTTAGTTAGAAGATTAAGCGATTACCATTAACTCTTTAGAAGATGATTCGAGTACTATTCACTCTTTACTTGGTCAAAAAGTTTTCAATAATCGTTACACTTAGAGATACATATTAGTATTATGATTATTTAGAAGATTAATCGAGTACTATTAACTCTCTAGAAGATGATTCGAGTACAATTAACTCTTTACTTAGACAACAAGTTTTCAATAATCGTTACACTTAGAGATACAGATTAGTTTTATGTTTATTTAGAAGATTAATCGAGTACCATTAACTCTTTAGAAGATGATTCGAGTACAATTAACTCTTTACTTGGACAACAAGTTTTCAATAATCGTTACACTTAGAGATACATATTAGTTTTATGATTATTTAGAAGATTAATCGAGTACCATTAACTCTCTAGAAGATGATTCGAGTACAATTAACACTTTACTTAGACAACAAGTTTTCAATAATCGTTACACTTAGAGATACAGATTAGTTTTATGTTTATATATAAGATTAATCGAGTACCATTAACTATTTAGAAGATGATTCGAGTACAATTAACTCTTTACTTGGCCAACAAGTTTTCAATAATCGTTACACTTAGAGATACCGATTAGTTTTATGTTTAGTTAGAAGATTAAGCGAGTACCATTAACTCTTTAGAAGATGATTCGAGTACTATTCACTCTTTACTCTGTCAAAAAGTTTTCAATAATCGTTACACTTAGAGATACATATTAGTATTATGATTATTTAGAAGATTAATCGAGTACTATTAACTCTCTAGAAGATGATTCGAGTACAATTAACTCTTTACTTAGACAACAAGTTTTCAATAATCGTTACACTTAGAGATACAGATTAGTTTTATGTTTATTTAGAAGATTAATCGAGTACCATTAACTCTTTAGAAGATGATTCGAGTACAATTAACTCTTTACTTGGACAACAAGTTTTCAATAATCGTTACACTTAGAGATACATATTAGTTTTATGATTATTTAGAAGATTAATCGAGTACCATTAACTCTCTAGAAGATGATTCGAGTACAATTAACTCTTTACTTAGACAACAAGTTTTCAATAATCGTTACACTTAGAGATACAGATTAGTTTTATGTTTATATATAAGATTAATCGAGTACCATTAACTATTTAGAAGATGATTCGAGTACAATTAACTCTTTACTTGGCCAACAAGTTTTCAATAATCGTTACACTTAGAGATACAGATTAGTTTTATGTTTATTTAGATGATTAATCGAGTACCATTAACTCTTTAGAAGATGATTCGAGTACAATTAACTCTTTATTTGGACAACAAGTTTTCAATAATTGTTACACTTAGAGATACAGATTAGTTTTATGTTTATTTAGAAGATTAATCGAGTACCATTAACTCTTTAGAAGATGATTCGAGTACAATTAACTCTTTACTTGGACAACAAGTTTTCAATAATCGTTACACTTAGAGATACGGATTAGTTTTATGTTTAGTTAGATGATTAATCGAGTACCATTAACTCTTTGGAAGATGATTCGAGTACAATAAACTCTTTACTTGGTCAAGAAGTTTTCAATAATCGTTACACTTAGAGATACGGATAAGTTTTATGTTTAGTTAGATGATTAATCGAGTACCATTAACTCTTTGGAAGATGATTCGAGTACAATAAACTCTTTACTTGGTCAAGAAGTTTTCAATAATAGTTACACTTAGAGATACGGATTAGTTTTATGTTTATTTAGAAGATTTAGCGAGTACCATTAACTCTTTAGAAGATGATTCGAGTACTATTCACTCTTTACTTGGTCAAAAAGTTTTCAATAATCGTTACACTTAGAGATACATATTGGTTTTATGATTATTTAGAAGATTAATCGAGTACCATTAACTCTCTAGAAGATGATTCGAGTACAATTAACTCTTTACTTAGACAACAAGTTTTCAATAATCGTTACACTTAGAGATACAGATTAGTTTTATGTTTATTTAGAAGATTAATCGAGTACCATTAACTCTTTAGAAGATGATTCGAGTACAATTAACTCTTTACTTGGCCAACATGTTTTCAATAATCGTTACACTTAGAGATACAGATTAGTTTTATGTTTATTTAGATGATTAATAGAGTACCATTAACTCTTTAGAAGATGATTCGAGTACAATTAACTCTTTATTTGGACAACAAGTTTTCAATAATTGTTACACTTAGAGATACAGATTAGTTTTATGTTTATTTAGAAGATTAATCGAGTACCATTAACTCTTTAGAAGATGATTCGAGTATAAGTAACTCTTTACTTGGACAACAAGTTTTCAATAATCGTTACACTTAGAGATACGGATTAGTTTTATGTTTAGTTAGATGATTAATCGAGTACCATTAACTCTTTGGAAGATGATTCGAGTACAATAAACTCTTTACTTGGTCAAGAAGTTTTCAATAATCGTTACACTTAGAGATACGGATTAGTTTTATGTTTAGTTAGAAGATTAAGCGAGTACCATTAACTCTTTAGAAGATGATTCGAGTACTATTCACTCTTTACTTGGTCAAAAAGTTTTCAATAATCGTTACACTTAGAGATACATGTTAGTATTATGATTATTTAGAAGATTAATCGAGTACTATTAACTCTCTAGAAGATGATTCGAGTACAATTAACTCTTTACTTAGACAACAAGTTTTCAATAATCGTTACACTTAGAGATACAGATTAGTTTTATGTTTATTTAGAAGATTAATCGAGTACCATTAACTCTTTAGAAGATGATTCGAGTACAATTAACTCTTTACTTGGACAACAAGTTTTCAATAATCGTTACACTTAGAGATACATATTAGTTTTATGTTTAGTTAGAAGATTAAGCGAGTACCATTAACTCTTTAGAAGATGATTCGAGTACTATTCACTCTTTACTTGGTCAAAAAGTTTTCAATAATCGTTACACTTAGAGATACATGTTAGTATTATGATTATTTAGAAGATTAATCGAGTACTATTAACTCTCTAGAAGATGATTCGAGTACAATTAACTCTTTACTTAGACAACAAGTTTTCAATAATCGTTACACTTAGAGATACAGATTAGTTTTATGTTTATTTAGAAGATTAATCGAGTACCATTAACTCTTTAGAAGATGATTCGAGTACAATTAACTCTTTACTTGGACAACAAGTTTTCAATAATCGTTACACTTAGAGATACATATTAGTTTTATGATTATTTAGAAGATTAATCGAGTACCATTAACTCTTTAGAAGATGATTCGAGTACAATTAACTCTTTACTTGGCCAACATGTTTTCAATAATCGTTACACTTAGAGATACAGATTAGTTTTATGTTTATTTAGAAGATTAATCGAGTACCATTAACTCTTTAGAAGATGATTCGAGTACAATTAACTCTTTACTTGGACAACAAGTTTTCAATAATCATTACACTTAGAGATACATATTAGTTTTATGATTATTTAGAAGATTAATCGAGTACCATTAACTCTCTAGAAGATGATTCGAGTACAATTAACTCTTTACTTGGACAACAAGTTTTCAATAATCGTTACACTTAGAGATACGGATTAGTTTTATGTTTAGTTAGATGATTAATCGAGTACCATTAACTCTTTAGAAGATGATTCGAGTACGATTAACTCTTTATTTGGACAACAAGTTTTCAATAATCGTTACACTTAGAGATACGGATTAGTTTTATGTTTAGTTAGATGATTAATCGAGTACCATTAACTCTTTAGAAGATGATTCGAGTACAATTAACTCTTTATTTGGACAACAAGTTTTCAATAATCGTTACACTTAGAGATACAGATTATTTTTATGTTTATTTAGATGATTAATCGAGTACTATTAACTCTTTAGAAGAGGATTCGAGTACAATTAACTCTTTACTTGGACAACAAGTTTTCAATAATCGTTACACTTAGAGATACGGATTAGTTTTATGTTTAGTTAGATGATTAATCGAGTACCATTAACTCTTTGGAAGATGATTCGAGTACATTAAACTCTTTACTTGGTCAAGAAGTTTTCAATAATCGTTACACTTAGAGATACGGATTAGTTTTATATTTAGTTAGAAGATTAAGCGAGTACCATTAACTCTTTAGAAGATGATTCGAGTACTATTCACTCTTTACTTGGTCAAAAAGTTTTCAATAATCGTTACACTTAGAGATACATATTAGTATTATGATTATTTAGAAGATTAATCGAGTACTATTAACTCTCTAGAAGATGATTCGAGTACAATTAACTCTTTACTTAGACAACAAGTTTTCAATAATCGTTACACTTAGAGATACAAATTAGTTTTATGTTTATTTAGAAGATTAATCGAGTACCATTAACTCTTTAGAAGATGATTCGAATACAATTAACTCTTTACTTGGACAACAAGTTTTCAATAATCGTTACACTTAGAGATACATATTAGTTTTATGATTATTTAGAAGATTAATCGAGTACCATTAACTCTCTAGAAGATGATTCGAGTACAATTAACTCTTTACTTGGACAACAAGTTTTCAATAATCGTTACACTTAGAGATACGGATTAGTTTTATGTTTAGTTAGATGATTAATCGAGTACCATTAACTCTTTAGAAGATGATTCGAGTACAATTAACTCTTTATTTGGACAACAAGTTTTCAATAATCGTTACACTTAGAGATACAGATTAGTTTTATGTTTATTTCGATGATTAATCGAGTACTATTAACTCTTTAGAAGATGATTCGAGTACAATTAACTCTTTACTTGGACAACAAGTTTTCAATAATCGTTACACTTAGAGATACGGATTAGTTTTATGTTTAGTTAGATGATTAATCGAGTACCATTAACTCTTTGGAAGATGATTCGAGTACAATAAACTCTTTACTTGGTCAAGAAGTTTTCAATAATCGTTACACTTAGAGATACGGATTAGTTTTATGTTTAGTTAGAAGATTAAGCGAGTACCATTAACTCTTTAGAAGATGATTCGAGTACTATTCACTCTTTACTTGGTCAAAAAGTTTTCAATAATCGTTACACTTAGAGATACATATTAGTATTATGATTATTTAGAAGATTAATCGAGTACTATTAACTCTCTAGAAGATGATTCGAGTACAATTAACTCTTTACTTAGACAACAAGTTTTCAATAATCGTTACACTTAGAGATACAGATTAGTTTTATGTTTATTTAGAAGATTAATCGAGTACCATTAACTCTTTAGAAGATGATTCGAGTACAATTAACTCTTTACTTGGACAACAAGTTTTCAATAATCGTTACGCTTAGAGATACATATTAGTTTTATGATTATTTAGAAGATTAATCGAGTACCATTAACTCTCTAGAAGATGATTCGAGTACAATTAACTCTTTACTTGGATAACAAGTTTTCAATAATCGTTACACTTAGAGATACGGATTAGTTTTATGTTTAGTTAGATGATTAATCGAGTACCATTAACTCTTTAGAAGATGATTCGAGTACAATTAACTCTTTATTTGGACAACAAGTTTTCAATAATCGTTACACTTAGAGATACAGATTAGTTTTAAGTTTATTTAGATGATTAATCGAGTACTATTAACTCTTTAGAAGATGATTCGAGTACAATTAACTCTTTACTTGGACAACAAGTTTTCAATAATCGTTACACTTAGAGATACGGATTAGTTTTATGTTTAGTTAGATGATTAATCGAGTACCATTAACTCTTTGGAAGATGATTCGAGTACAATAAACTCTTTACTTGGTCAAGAAGTTTTCAACAATCGTTACACTTAGAGATACGGATTAGTTTTATGTTTAGTTAGAAGATTAAGCGAGTACCATTAACTCTTTAAAAGATGATTCGAGTACTATTCACTCTTTACTTGGTCAAAAAGTTTTCAATAATCGTTACACTTAGAGATACATATTAGTTTTATGTTTATTTAGAAGATTAATCGAGTACCATTAACTCTTTAGAAGATGATTCGAGTACAATTAACTCTTTACTTGGACAACAAGTTTTCAATAATCGTTACACTTAGAGATACGGATTAGTTTTATGTTTAGTTAGATGATTAATCGAGTACCATTAACTATTTGGAAGATGATTCGAGTACAATAAACTCTTTACTTGGTCAAGAAGTTTTCAATAATCGTTACACTTGGAGATACAGATTAGTTTTATGTTTAGTTAGAAGATTAAGCGAGTACCATTAACTCTTTAGAAGATGATTCGAGTACTATTCACTCTTTACTTGGTCAAAAAGTTTTCAATAATCGTTACACTTAGAGATACATATTAGTTTTATGATTATTTAGAAGATTAATCGAGTACCATTAACTCTCTAGAAGATGATTCGAGTACAATTAACTCTTTACTTAGACAACAAGTTTTCAATAATCGTTACACTTAGAGATACAGATTAGTTTTATGTTTATTTAGAAGATTAATCGAGTACCATTTACTCTTTAGAAGATGATTCGAGTACAATTAACTCTTTACTTGGACAACAAGTTTTCAATAATTGTTACACTTAGAGATACAGATTAGTTTTATGTTTATTTAGAAGATTAATCGAGTACCATTAACTATTTAGAAGATGATTCGAGTACAATTAACTCTTTACTTGGACAACAAGTTTTCAATAATCGTTACACTTAGAGATACGGATTAGTTTTATGTTTAGTTAGATGACTAATCGAGTACCATTAACTCTTTAGAAGATGATTCGAGAACAATAAACTCTTTACTTGGTCAAGAAGTTTTCAATAATCGTTACAATTAGAGATACGGATTAGTTTTATGTTTAGTTAGAAGATTAAGCGAGTACCATTAACTCTTTAGAAGATGATTCGAGTACTATTCACTCTTTACTTGGTCAAAAAGTTTTCAATATTCGTTACACTTAGAGATACATATTAGTTTTATGATTATTTAGAATATTAATCGAGTACCATTAACTCTTTAGAAGATGATTCGAGTACAATTAACTCTTTACTTGGACAACAAGTTTTCAATAATCGTTACACTTAGAGATACAGATTAGTTTTATGTTTATTTAGATGATTAATCGAGTACCATTAACTCTTTAGAAGATGATTCGAGTACAATTAACTCTTTACTTGGACAACAAGTTTTCAATAATTGTTACACTTAGAGATACAGATTAGTTTTATGTTTATTTAGAAGATTAATCGAGTACCATTAACTATTTAGAAGATGATTCGAGTACAATTAACTCTTTACTTGGACAACAAGTGTTCAATAATCGTTACACTTAGAGATACGGATTAGTTTTATGTTTAGTTAGATGACTAATCGAGTACCATTAACTCTTTAGAAGATGATTCGAGAACAATAAACTCTTTACTTGGTCAAGAAGTTTTCAATATTCGTTACACTTAGAGATACGGATTAGTTTTATGTTTAGTTAGAAGATTAAGCGAGTACCATTAACTCTTTAGAAGATGATTCGAGTACTATTCACTCTTTACTTGGTCAAAAAGTTTTCAATAATCGTTACACTTAGAGATACATATTAGTATTATGATTATTTAGAAGATTAATCGAGTACTATTAACTCTCTAGAAGATGATTCGAGTACAATTAACTCTTTACTTAGACAACAAGTTTTCAATAATCGTTACACTTAGAGATACAGATTAGTTTTATGTTTATTTAGAAGATTAATCGAGTACCATTAACTCTTTAGAAGATGATTCGAGTACAATTAACTCTTTACTTGGACAACAAGTTTTCAATAATCGTTACGCTTAGAGATACATATTAGTTTTATGATTATTTAGAAGATTAATCGAGTACCATTAACTCTCTAGAAGATGATTCGAGTACAATTAACTCTTTACTTGGACAACAAGTTTTCAATAATCGTTACACTTAGAGATACGGATTAGTTTTATGTTTAGTTAGATGATTAATCGAGTACCATTAACTCTTTAGAAGATGAATCGAGTACAATTAACTCTTTATTTGGACAACAAGTTTTCAATAATCGTTACACTTAGAGATACAGATTAGTTTTATGTTTATTTAGATGATTAATCGAGTACTATTAACTCTTTAGAAGATGATTCGAGTACAATTAACTCTTTACTTGGACAACAAGTTTTCAATAATCGTTACACTTAGAGATACGGATTAGTTTTATGTTTAGTTAGATGATTAATCGAGTACCATTAACTCTTTGGAAGATGATTCGAGTACAATAAACTCTTTACTTGGTCAAGAAGTTTTCAATAATCGTTACACTTAGAGATACGGATTAGTTTTATGTTTAGTTAGAAGATTAAGCGAGTACCATTAACTCTTTAAAAGATGATTCGAGTACTATTCACTCTTTACTTGGTCAAAAAGTTTTCAATAATCGTTACACTTAGAGATACATATTAGTTTTATGTTTATTTAGACGATTAATCGAGTACCATTAACTCTTTAGAAGATGATTCGAGTACAATTAACTCTTTACTTGGACAACAAGTTTTCAATAATCGTTACACTTAGAGATACGGATTAGTTTTATGTTTAGTTAGATGATTAATCGAGTACCATTAACTATTTGGAAGATGATTCGAGTACAATAAACTCTTTACTTGGTCAAGAAGTTTTCAATAATCGTTACACTTGGAGATACAGATTAGTTTTATGTTTAGTTAGAAGATTAAGCGAGTACCATTAACTCTTTAGAAGATGATTCGAGTACTATTCACTCTTTACTTGGTCAAAAAGTTTTCAATAATCGTTACACTTAGAGATACATATTAGTTTTATGATTATTTAGAATATTAATCGAGTACCATCAACTCTTTAGAAGATGATTCGAGTACAATTAACTCTTTACTTGGACAACAAGTTTTCAATAATCGTTACACTTAGAGATACAGATTAGTTTTATGTTTATTTAGATGATTAATCGAGTACCATTAACTCTTTAGAAGATGATTCGAGTACAATTAACTCTTTACTTGGACAACAAGTTTTCAATAATTGTTACACTTAGAGATACAGATTAGTTTTATGTTTATTTAGAAGATTAATCGAGTACCATTAACTATTTAGAAGATGATTCGAGTACAATTAACTCTTTACTTGGACAACAAGTGTTCAATAATCGTTACAATTAGAGATACGGATTAGTTTTATGTTTAGTTAGATGACTAATCGAGTACCATTAACTCTTTAGAAGATGATTCGAGAACAATAAACTCTTTACTTGGTCAAGAAGTTTTCAATATTCGTTACACTTAGAGATACGGATTAGTTTTATGTTTAGTTAGAAGATTAAGCGAGTACCATTAACTCTTTAGAAGATGATTCGAGTACTATTCACTCTTTACTTGGTCAAAAAGTTTTCAATAATCGTTACACTTAGAGATACATATTAGTATTATGATTATTTAGAAGATTAATCGAGTACTATTAACTCTCTAGAAGATGATTCGAGTACAATTAACTCTTTACTTAGACAACAAGTTTTCAATAATCGTTACACTTAGAGATACAGATTAGTTTTATGTTTATTTAGAAGATTAATCGAGTACCATTAACTCTTTAGAAGATGATTCGAGTACAATTAACTCTTTACTTGGACAACAAGTTTTCAATAATCGTTACACTTAGAGATACATATTAGTTTTATGATTATTTAGAAGATCAATCGAGTACTATTAACTCTCTAAAAGATGATTCGAGTACAATTAACTCTTTACTTAGACAACAAGTTTTCAATAATCGTTACACTTAGAGATACAGATTAGTTTTATGTTTATTTAGAAGATTAATCGAGTACCATTAACTCTTTAGAAGATGATTCGAGTACAATTAACTCTTTACTTGGACAACAAGTTTTCAATAATCGTTACACTTAGAGATACATATTAGTTTTATGATTATTTAGAAGATTAATCGAGTACCATTAACTCTCTAGAAGATGATTCGAGTACAATTAACTCTTTACTTGGACAACAAGTTTTCAATAATCGTTACACTTAGAGATACGGATTAGTTTTATGTTTAGTTAGATGATTAATCGAGTACCATTAACTCTTTAGAAGATGATTCGAGTACAATTAACTCTTTATTTGGACAACAAGTTTTCAATAATCGTTACACTTAGAGATACAGATTAGTTTTATCTTTATTTAGATGATTAATCGAGTACTATTAACTCTTTAGAAGATGATTCGAGTACAATTAACTCTTTACTTGGACAACAAGTTTTCAATAATCGTTACACTTAGAGATACGGATTAGTTTTATGTTTAGTTAGATGATTAATCGAGTACCATTAACTCTTTGGAAGATGATTCGAGTACAATAAACTCTTTACTTGGTCAAGAAGTTTTCAATAATCGTTACACTTAGAGATACGGATTAGTTTTATGTTTAGTTAGAAGATTAAGCGAGTGCCATTAACTCTTTAAAAGATGATTAGAGTACTATTCACTCTTTACTTGGTCAAAAAGTTTTCATTAATCGTTACACTTAGAGATACAGATTAGTTTTATGTTTATTTAGAAGATTAATCGAGTACCATTAACTCTTTAGAAGATGATTCGAGTACAATTAACTCTTTACTTGGACAACAAGTTTTCAATAATCGTTACACTTAGAGATACGGATTAGTTTTATGTTTAGTTAGATGATTAATCGAGTACCATTAACTCTATGGAAGATGATTCGAGTACAATAAACTCTTTACTTGGTCAAGAAGTTTTCAATAATCGTTACACTTGGAGATACGGATTAGTTTTATGTTTAGTTAGAAGATTAAGCGAGTACCATTAACTCTTTAGAAGATGATTCGAGTACTATTCACTCTTTACTTGGTCAAAAAGTTTTCAATAATCGTTACACTTAGAGATACATATTAGTTTTATGATTATTTAGAAGATTAATCGAGTACCATTAACTCTTTAGAAGATGATTCGAGTACAATTAACTCTTTACTTAGACAACAAGTTTTCAATAATCGTTACACTTAGAGATACGGATTAGTTTTATGTTTAGTTAGATGATTAATCGAGTACCATTAACTCTTTAGAAGATGATTCGAGTACAATTAACTCTTTATTTGGACAACAAGTTTTCAATAATCGTTACACTTAGAGATACAGATTAGTTTTATGTTTATTTAGAAGATTAATCGAGTACCATTAACTATTTAGAAGATGATTCGAGAACAATAAACTCTTTACTTGGTCAACAAGTTTTAAATAATCGTTACACTTAGAGATACGGATTAGTTTTATGTTTAGTTAGATGACTAATCGAGTACCATTAACTCTTTAGAAGATGATTCGAGAACAATAAACTCTTTACTTGGTCAAGAAGTTTTCAATAATCGTTACACTTAGAGATACGGATTAGTTTTATGTTTAGTTAGAAGATTAAGCGAGTACCATTAACTCTTTAGAAGATGATTCGAGTACTATTCACTCTTTACTTGGTCAAAAAGTTTTCAATAATCGTTACACTTAGAGATACATATTAGTTTTATGATTATTTAGAATATTAATCGAGTACCATTAACTCTTTAGAAGATGATTCGAGTACAATTAACTCTTTACTTGGACAACAAGTTTTCAATAATCGTTACACTTAGAGATACAGATTAGTTTTATGTTTATTTAGATGATTAATCGAGTACCATTAACTCTTTAGAAGATGATTCGAGTAATATTCACTCTTTACTTAGTCAAAAAGTTTTCAATAATCGTTACACTTAGAGATACATATTAGTTTTATGATTATTTAGAAGATTAATCGAGTACCATTAACTCTCTAGAAGATGATTCGAGTACAATTAACTCTTTACTTGGACAACAAGATTTCAATAATCGTTACACTTAGAGATACAGATTAGTTTTATGTTTATTTAGAAGATTAATCTAGTACCATTAACTCTTTAGAAGATGATTCGAGTACAATTAACTCTTTACTTGGACAACTAGTTTTCAATAATCGTTACACTTAGAGATACGGATTAGTTTTATGTTTAGTTAGATGATTAATCGAGTACTATTAACTCTTTAGAAGATGATTCGAGTACAATTAACTCTTTATTTGGACAACAAGTTTTCAATAATCGTTACACTTAGAGATACAGATTAGTTTTATGTTTATTTAGATGATTAATCGAGTACCATTAACTCTTTAGAAGATGATTCGAGTACAATTAACTCTTTATTTGGACAACAAGTTTTCAATAATTGTTACACTTAGAGATACAGATTAGTTTTATGTTTAGTTAGATGATTAATCGAGTACCATTAACTCTTTGGAAGATGATTCGAGTACAATAAACTCTTTACTTGGTCAAGAAGTTTTCAATAATCGATACACTTAGAGATACGGATTAGTTTTATGTTTAGTTAGAAGATTAAGCGAGTACCATTAACTCTTTAGAAGATGATTCGAGTACTATTCACTCTTTACTTGGTCAAAAAGTTTTCAATAATCGTTACACTTAGAGATACATATTAGTTTTATGATTATTTAGAAGATTAATCCAGTACCATTAACTCTTTAGAAGATGATTCGAGTACAATTAACTCTTTACTTGGACAACAAGTTTTCAATAATCGTTACACTTAGAGACACAGATTAGTTTTATGTTTATTTAGATGATTAATCGACTACCATTAACTCTTTAGAAGATGATTCGAGTACTATTCACTCTTTACTTGGTCAAAAAGTTTTCAATAATCGTTACACTTAGAGATACATATTAGTTTTATGATTATTTAGAATATTAATCGAGTACCATTAACTCTCTAGAAGATGATTCGAGTACAATTAACTCTTTACTTGGACAACAAGTTTTCAATAATCGTTACACTTAGAGATACAGATTAGTTTTATGTTTATTTAGATGATTAATCGAGTACCATTAAATCTTTAGAAGATGATTCGAGTAATATTCACTCTTTACTTAGTCAAAAAGTTTTCAATAATCGTTACACTTAGAGATACATATTAGTTTTATGATTATTTAGAAGATTAATCGAGTACCATTAACTCTCTAGAAGATGATTCGAGTACAATTAACTCTTTACTTGGACAACAAGATTTCAATAATCGTTACACTTAGAGATACAGATTAGTTTTATGTTTATTTAGAAGATTAATCTTGTACCATTAACTCTTTAGAAGATGATTCGAGTACAATTAACTCTTTACTTGGACAACTAGTTTTCAATAATCGTTACACTTAGAGATACAGATTAGTTTTATGTTTAGTTAGATGATTAATCGAGTACTATTAACTCTTTAGAAGATGATTCGAGTACAATTAACTCTTTATTTGGACAACAAGTTTTCAATAATCGTTACACTTAGAGATACAGATTAGTTTTATGTTTATTTAGATGATTAATCGAGTACCATTAACTCTTTAGAAGATGATTCGAGTACAATTAACTCTTTACTTGGACAACAAGTTTTCAATAATCGTTACACTTAGAGATACGGATTAGTTTTATGTTTAGTTAGATGATTAATCGAGTACCATTAACTCTTTAGAAGATGAATCGAGTACAATTAACTCTTTATTTGGACAACAAGTTTTCAATAATTGTTACACTTAGAGATACAGATTAGTTTTATATTTAGTTAGATGATTAATCGAGTACCATTAACTCTTTGGAAGATGATTCGAGTACAATAAACTCTTTACTTGGTCAAGAAGTTTTCAATAATCGATACACTTAGAGATACGGATTAGTTTTATGTTTAGTTAGAAGATTAAGCGAGTACCATTAACTCTTTAGAAGATGATTCGAGTACTATTCACTCTTTACTTGGTCAAAAAGATTTCAATAATCGTTACACTTAGAGATACATATTAGTTTTATGATTATTTAGAAGATTAATCGAGTACCATTAACTCTCTAGAAGATGATTTGAGTACAATTAACTCTTTACCTAGACAACAAGTTTTCAATAATCGTTACACTTAGAGATACAGATTAGTTTTATGTTTATTTAGATGATTATTCGAGTACCATTAACTCTTTAGAAGATGATTCGAGTACAATTAACTCTTTACTTGGACAACAAGTTTTCAACAATCGTTACACTTAGAGATACAGATTAGTTTTATATTAAGATAGAACATTAATCGAGTAACATTAACTCTTTAGAAGATGATTCGAGTACAATTAACTCTTTATTTGGATAACAAGTTTTCAATAATTGTTACACTTAGAGATACAGATTAGTTTTATGTTTATTTAGAAGATTAATGGAGTACCATTAACTCTTTAGAAGATGATTCGAGTACAATTAACTCTTTACTTGGACAACAAGTTTTCAATAATCGTTACACTAAGAGATACGGATTAGTTTTATGTTTAGTTAGATGATTAATCGAGTACCATTAACTCTTTAGAAGATGATTCGAGTACAATAAACTCTTTACTTGGTCAAGAAGTTTTCAATAATCGTTACACTTAGAGATACAGATTAGTTTTATGTTTAGTTAGATGATTAATCAAGTACCATTAACTCTTTAGAAGATGATTCGAGTACTATTCACTCTTTACTTGGTCAAAAAGTTTTCAATAATCGTTACACTTAGAGATACATATTAGTTTTATGATTATTTAGAAGATTAATCGAGTACCACTAACTCTCTAGAAGATGATTCGAGTACAATTAACTCTTTACTTGGACAACAAGTTTTCAATAATCGTTACACTTAGAGATACGGATTAGTTTTATGTTTAGTTAGATGATTAATCGAGTACCATTAACTCTTTAGAAGATGATTCGAGTACAATTAACTCTTTATTTGGACAACAAGTTTTCAATAATTGTTACACTTAGAGATACAGATTAGTTTTATGTTTATTTAGAAGATTAATCGAGTACCATTAACTATTTAGAAGATGATTCGAGTATAATTAACTCTTTACTTAGACAACAAGTTTTCAATAATCGTTACACTTGG
This sequence comes from Scutellaria galericulata, assembly GCA_946896805.1. Lineage (NCBI taxonomy): Eukaryota > Viridiplantae > Streptophyta > Magnoliopsida > Lamiales > Lamiaceae > Scutellaria > Scutellaria galericulata. The sequence continues at coordinate 7,122,635 of OX335792.1, read as the reverse complement.
AGATACGGATTAGTTTTATGTTTAGTTAGAAGATTAAGCGAGTACCATTAACTCTTTAGAAGATGATTCGAGTACTATTCACTCTTTAATTGGTCAAAAAGTTTTCAATAATCGTTACACTTAGAGATACATATTAGTTTTATGATTATTTAGGAGATTAATCGAGTACCATTAACTCTCTAGAAGATGATTCGAGTACGATTAACTCTTTACTTAGACAACAAGTTTTCAATAATCGTTACACTTAGAGATACAGATTAGTTTTATGTTTATTTAGAAGATTAATCGAGTACCATTAACTCTTTAGAAGATGATTCGAGTACAATTAACTCTTTACTTGGACAACAAGTTTTCAATAATTGTTACACTTAGAGATACAGATTAGTTTTATGTTTATTTAGAAGATTAATCGAGTACCATTAACTATTTAGAAGATGATTCGAGTACAATTAACTCTTTACTTGGACAACAAGTTTTCAATAATCGTTACACTTAGAGATACGGATTAGTTTTATGTTTAGTTAGATGACTAATCGAGTACCATTAACTCTTTAGAAGATGATTCGAGAACAATAAACTCTTTACTTGGTCAAGAAGTTTTCAATAATCGTTACACTTAGAGATACGGATTAGTTTTATGTTTAGTTAGAAGATTAAGCGAGTACCATTAACTCTTTAGAAGATGATTCGAGTACTATTCACTCTTTACTTGGTCAAAAAGTTTTCAATAATCGTTACACTTAGAGATACATATTAGTTTTATGATTATTTAGAATATTAATCGAGTACCATTAACTCTTTAGAAGATGATTCGAGTACAATTAACTCTTTACTTGGACAACAAGTTTTCAATAATCGTTACACTTAGAGACACAGATTAGTTTTATGTTTATTTAGATGATTAATCGAGTACCATTAACTCTTTAGAAGATGATCCGAGTACTATTCACTCTTTACTTGGTCAAAAAGTTTTCAATAATCGTTACACTTAGAGATACATATTAGTTTTATGATTATTTAGAATATTAATCGAGTACCATTAACTCTCTAGAAGATGATTCGAGTACAATTAACTCTTTACTTGGACAACAAGTTTTCAATAATCGTTACACTTAGAGATACAGATTAGTTTTATATTAAGATAGAAGATTAATCGAGTAACATTAACTCTTTAGAAGATGATTCGAGTACAATTAACTCTTTATTTGGACAACAAGTTTTCAATAATTGTTACACTTAGAGATACAGATTAGTTTTATGTTTATTTAGAAGATTAATGGAGTACCATTAACTCTTTAGAAGATGATTCGAGTACAATTAACTCTTTACTTGGACAACAAGTTTTCAATAATCGTTACACTAAGAGATACGGATTAGTTTTATGTTTAGTTAGATGATTAATCGAGTACCATTAACTCTTTAGAAGATGATTCGAGTACAATAAACTCTTTACTTGGTCAAGAAGTTTTCAATAATCGTTACACTTAGAGATACAGATTAGTTTTATGTTTAGTTAGATGATTAATCAAGTACCATTAACTCTTTAGAAGATGATTCGAGTACTATTCACTCTTTACTTGGTCAAAAAGTTTTCAATAATCGTTACACTTAGAGATACATATTAGTTTTATGATTATTTAGAAGATTAATCGAGTACCACTAACTCTCTAGAAGATGATTCGAGTACAATTAACTCTTTACTTGGACAACAAGTTTTCAATAATCGTTACACTTAGAGATACGGATTAGTTTTATGTTTAGTTAGATGATTAATCGAGTACCATTAACTCTTTAGAAGATGATTCGAGTACAATTAACTCTTTATTTGGACAACAAGTTTTCAATAATTGTTACACTTAGAGATACAGATTAGTTTTATGTTTATTTAGAAGATTAATCGAGTACCATTAACTATTTAGAAGATGATTCGAGTACAATTAACTCTTTACTTGGACAACAAGTTTTCAATAATCGTTACACTTAGAGATACGGATTAGTTTTATGTTTAGTTAGATGACTAATCGAGTAACATTAACTCTTTAGAAGATGATTCGAGAACAATAAACTCTTTACTTGGTCAAGAAGTTTTCAATAATCGTTACACTTAGAGATACGGATTAGTTTTATGTTTAGTTAGAAGATTAAGCGAGTACCATTAACTCTTTAGAAGATGATTCGAGTACTATTCACTCTTTACTTGGTCAAAAAGTTTTCAATAATCGTTACACTTAGAGATACATATTAGTTTTATGATTATTTAGAATATTAATCGAGTACCATTAACTCTTTAGAAGATGATTCGAGTACAATTAACTCTTTACTTGGACAACAAGTTTTCAATAATCGTTACACTTAGAGACACAGATTAGTTTTATGTTTATTTAGATGATTAATCGAGTACCATTAACTCTTTAGAAGATGATCCGAGTACTATTCACTCTTTACTTGGTCAAAAAGTTTTCAATAATCGTTACACTTAGAGATACATATTAGTTTTATGATTATTTAGAATATTAATCGAGTACCATTAACTCTCTAGAAGATGATTCGAGTACAATTAACTCTTTACTTGGACAACAAGTTTTCAATAATCGTTACACTTAGAGATACAGATTAGTTTTATATTAAGATAGAAGATTAATCGAGTAACATTAACTCTTTAGAAGATGATTCGAGTACAATTAACTCTTTATTTGGACAACAAGTTTTCAATAATTGTTACACTTAGAGATACAGATTAGTTTTATGTTTATTTAGAAGATTAATGGAGTACCATTAACTCTTTAGAAGATGATTCGAGTACAATTAACTCTTTACTTGGACAACAAGTTTTCAATAATCGTTACACTAAGAGATACGGATTAGTTTTATGTTTAGTTAGATGATTAATCGAGTACCATTAACTCTTTAGAAGATGATTCGAGTACAATAAACTCTTTACTTGGTCAAGAAGTTTTCAATAATCGTTACACTTAGAGATACAGATTAGTTTTATGTTTAGTTAGATGATTAATCAAGTACCATTAACTCTTTAGAAGATGATTCGAGTACTATTCACTCTTTACTTGGTCAAAAAGTTTTCAATAATCGTTACACTTAGAGATACATATTAGTTTTATGATTATTTAGAAGATTAATCGAGTACCACTAACTCTCTAGAAGATGATTCGAGTACAATTAACTCTTTACTTGGACAACAAGTTTTCAATAATCGTTACACTTAGAGATACGGATTAGTTTTATGTTTAGTTAGATGATTAATCGAGTACCATTAACTCTTTAGAAGATGATTCGAGTACAATTAACTCTTTATTTGGACAACAAGTTTTCAATAATTGTTACACTTAGAGATACAGATTAGTTTTATGTTTATTTAGAAGATTAATCGAGTACCATTAACTATTTAGAAGATGATTCGAGTACAATTAACTCTTTACTTAGACAACAAGTTTTCAATAATCGTTACACTTGGAGATACGGATTAGTTTTATGTTTAGTTAGAAGATTAAGCGAGTACCATTAACTCTTTAGAAGATGATTCGAGTACTATTCACTCTTTAATTGGTCAAAAAGTTTTCAATAATCGTTACACTTAGAGATACATATTAGTTTTATGATTATTTAGGAGATTAATCGAGTACCATTAACTCTCTAGAAGATGATTCGAGTACGATTAACTCTTTACTTAGACAACAAGTTTTCAATAATCGTTACACTTAGAGATACAGATTAGTTTTATGTTTATTTAGAAGATTAATCGAGTACCATTAACTCTTTAGAAGATGATTCGAGTACAATTAACTCTTTACTTGGACAACAAGTTTTCAATAATTGTTACACTTAGAGATACAGATTAGTTTTATGTTTATTTAGAAGATTAATCGAGTACCATTAACTATTTAGAAGATGATTCGAGTACAATTAACTCTTTACTTGGACAACAAGTTTTCAATAATCGTTACACTTAGAGATACGGATTAGTTTTATGTTTAGTTAGATGACTAATCGAGTACCATTAACTCTTTAGAAGATGATTCGAGAACAATAAACTCTTTACTTGGTCAAGAAGTTTTCAATAATCGTTACACTTAGAGATACGGATTAGTTTTATGTTTAGTTAGAAGATTAAGCGAGTACCATTAACTCTTTAGAAGATGATTCGAGTACTATTCACTCTTTACTTGGTCAAAAAGTTTTCAATAATCGTTACACTTAGAGATACATATTAGTTTTATGATTATTTAGAATATTAATCGAGTACCATTAACTCTTTAGAAGATGATTCGAGTACAATTAACTCTTTACTTGGACAACAAGTTTTCAATAATCGTTACACTTAGAGACACAGATTAGTTTTATGTTTATTTAGATGATTAATCGAGTACCATTAACTCTTTAGAAGATGATCCGAGTACTATTCACTCTTTACTTGGTCAAAAAGTTTTCAATAATCGTTACACTTGGAGATACGGATTAGTTTTATGTTTAGTTAGAAGATTAAGCGAGTACCATTAACTCTTTAGAAGATGATTCGAGTACTATTCACTCTTTAATTGGTCAAAAAGTTTTCAATAATCGTTACACTTAGAGATACATATTAGTTTTATGATTATTTAGGAGATTAATCGAGTACCATTAACTCTCTAGAAGATGATTCGAGTACGATTAACTCTTTACTTAGACAACAAGTTTTCAATAATCGTTACACTTAGAGATACAGATTAGTTTTATGTTTATTTAGAAGATTAATCGAGTACCATTAACTCTTTAGAAGATGATTCGAGTACAATTAACTCTTTACTTGGACAACAAGTTTTCAATAATTGTTACACTTAGAGATACAGATTAGTTTTATGTTTATTTAGAAGATTAATCGAGTACCATTAACTATTTAGAAGATGATTCGAGTACAATTAACTCTTTACTTGGACAACAAGTTTTCAATAATCGTTACACTTAGAGATACGGATTAGTTTTATGTTTAGTTAGATGACTAATCGAGTACCATTAACTCTTTAGAAGATGATTCGAGAACAATAAACTCTTTACTTGGTCAAGAAGTTTTCAATAATCGTTACACTTAGAGATACGGATTAGTTTTATGTTTAGTTAGAAGATTAAGCGAGTACCATTAACTCTTTAGAAGATGATTCGAGTACTATTCACTCTTTACTTGGTCAAAAAGTTTTCAATAATCGTTACACTTAGAGATACATATTAGTTTTATGATTATTTAGAATATTAATCGAGTACCATTAACTCTTTAGAAGATGATTCGAGTACAATTAACTCTTTACTTGGACAACAAGTTTTCAATAATCGTTACACTTAGAGACACAGATTAGTTTTATGTTTATTTAGATGATTAATCGAGTACCATTAACTCTTTAGAAGATGATCCGAGTACTATTCACTCTTTACTTGGTCAAAAAGTTTTCAATAATCGTTACACTTAGAGATACATATTAGTTTTATGATTATTTAGAATATTAATCGAGTACCATTAACTCTCTAGAAGATGATTCGAGTACAATTAACTCTTTACTTGGACAACAAGTTTTCAATAATCGTTACACTTAGAGATACAGATTAGTTTTATATTAAGATAGAAGATTAATCGAGTAACATTAACTCTTTAGAAGATGATTCGAGTACAATTAACTCTTTATTTGGACAACAAGTTTTCAATAATTGTTACACTTAGAGATACAGATTAGTTTTATGTTTATTTAGAAGATTAATCGAGTACCATTAACTCTTTAGAAGATGATTCGAGTACAATTAACTCTTTACTTGGACAACAAGTTTTCAATAATCGTTACACTTAGAGATACGGATTAGTTTTATGTTTAGTTAGATGATTAATCGAGTACTATTAACTCTTTAGAAGATGATTCGAGTACAATTAACTCTTTATTTGGACAACAAGTTTTCAATAATCGTTACACTTAGAGATACAGATTAGTTTTATGTTTATTTAGATGATTAATCGAGTACCATTAACTCTTTAGAAGATGATTCGAGTACAATTAACTCTTTATTTGGACAACAAGTTTCAATAATTGTTACACTTAGAGATACAGATTAGTTTTATGTTTATTTAGAAGATTAATCGAGTACCATTAACTCTTTAGAAGATGATTCGAGTACAATTAACTCTTTACTTGGACAACAAGTTTTCAATAATCGTTACACTTAGAGATACGGATTAGTTTTATGTTTAGTTAGATGATTAATCGAGTACCATTAACTCTTTGGAAGATGATTCGAGTACAATAAACTCTTTACTTGGTCAAGAAGTTTTCAATAATCGATACACTTAGAGATACGGATTAGTTTTATGTTTAGTTAGAAGATTAAGCGAGTACCATTAACTCTTTAGAAGATGATTCGAGTACTATTCACTCTTTACTTGGTCAAAAAGTTTTCAATAATCGTTACACTTAGAGATACATATTAGTTTTATGATTATTTAGAAGATTAATCGAGTACCACTAACTCTCTAGAAGATGATTCGAGTACAATTAACTCTTTACTTGGACAACAAGTTTTCAATAATCGTTACACTTAGAGATACGGATTAGTTTTATGTTTAGTTAGATGATTAATCGAGTACCATTAACTCTTTAGAAGATGATTCGAGTACAATTAACTCTTTATTTGGACAACAAGTTTTCAATAATTGTTACACTTAGAGATACAGATTAGTTTTATGTTTATTTAGAAGATTAATCGAGTACCATTAACTATTTAGAAGATGATTCGAGTACAATTAACTCTTTACTTAGACAACAAGTTTTCAATAATCGTTACACTTGGAGATACGGATTAGTTTTATGTTTAGTTAGAAGATTAAGCGAGTACCATTAACTCTTTAGAAGATGATTCGAGTACTATTCACTCTTTAATTGGTCAAAAAGTTTTCAATAATCGTTACACTTAGAGATACATATTAGTTTTATGATTATTTAGGAGATTAATCGAGTACCATTAACTCTCTAGAAGATGATTCGAGTACGATTAACTCTTTACTTAGACAACAAGTTTTCAATAATCGTTACACTTAGAGATACAGATTAGTTTTATGTTTATTTAGAAGATTAATCGAGTACCATTAACTCTTTAGAAGATGATTCGAGTACAATTAACTCTTTACTTGGACAACAAGTTTTCAATAATTGTTACACTTAGAGATACAGATTAGTTTTATGTTTATTTAGAAGATTAATCGAGTACCATTAACTATTTAGAAGATGATTCGAGTACAATTAACTCTTTACTTGGACAACAAGTTTTCAATAATCGTTACACTTAGAGATACGGATTAGTTTTATGTTTAGTTAGATGACTAATCGAGTACCATTAACTCTTTAGAAGATGATTCGAGAACAATAAACTCTTTACTTGGTCAAGAAGTTTTCAATAATCGTTACACTTAGAGATACGGATTAGTTTTATGTTTAGTTAGAAGATTAAGTGAGTACCATTAACTCTTTAGAAGATGATTCGAGTACTATTCACTCTTTACTTGGTCAAAAAGTTTTCAATAATCGTTACACTTAGAGATACATATTAGTTTTATGATTATTTAGAATATTAATCGAGTACCATTAACTCTTTAGAAGATGATTCGAGTACAATTAACTCTTTACTTGGACAACAAGTTTTCAATAATCGTTACACTTAGAGACACAGATTAGTTTTATGTTTATTTAGATGATTAATCGAGTACCATTAACTCTTTAGAAGATGATCCGAGTACTATTCACTCTTTACTTGGTCAAAAAGTTTTCAATAATCGTTACACTTAGAGATACATATTAGTTTTATGATTATTTAGAATATTAATCGAGTACCATTAACTCTCTAGAAGATGATTCGAGTACAATTAACTCTTTACTTGGACAACAAGTTTTCAATAATCGTTACACTTAGAGATACAGATTAGTTTTATATTAAGATAGAAGATTAATCGAGTAACATTAACTCTTTAGAAGATGATTCGAGTACAATTAACTCTTTATTTGGACAACAAGTTTTCAATAATTGTTACACTTAGAGATACAGATTAGTTTTATGTTTATTTAGAAGATTAATCGAGTACCATTAACTCTTTAGAAGATGATTCGAGTACAATTAACTCTTTACTTGGACAACAAGTTTTCAATAATCGTTACACTTAGAGATACGGATTAGTTTTATGTTTAGTTAGATGATTAATCGAGTACTATTAACTCTTTAGAAGATGATTCGAGTACAATTAACTCTTTATTTGGACAACAAGTTTTCAATAATCGTTACACTTAGAGATACAGATTAGTTTTATGTTTATTTAGATGATTAATCGAGTACCATTAACTCTTTAGAAGATGATTCGAGTACAATTAACTCTTTATTTGGACAACAAGTTTCAATAATTGTTACACTTAGAGATACAGATTAGTTTTATGTTTATTTAGAAGATTAATCGAGTACCATTAACTCTTTAGAAGATGATTCGAGTACAATTAACTCTTTACTTGGACAACAAGTTTTCAATAATCGTTACACTTAGAGATACGGATTAGTTTTATGTTTAGTTAGATGATTAATCGAGTACCATTAACTCTTTGGAAGATGATTCGAGTACAATAAACTCTTTACTTGGTCAAGAAGTTTTCAATAATCGATACACTTAGAGATACGGATTAGTTTTATGTTTAGTTAGAAGATTAAGCGAGTACCATTAACTCTTTAGAAGATGATTCGAGTACTATTCACTCTTTACTTGGTCAAAAAGTTTTCAATAATCGTTACACTTAGAGATACATATTAGTTTTATGATTATTTAGAAGATTAATCGAGTACCATTAACTCTCTAGAAGATGATTCGAGTACAATTAACTCTTTACCTAGACAACAAGTTTTCAATAATCGTTACACTTAGAGATACAGATTAGTTTTATGTTTATTTAGATGATTATTCGAGTACCATTAACTCTTTAGAAGATGATTCGAGTACAATTAACTCTTTACTTGGACAACAAGTTTTCAACAATAGTTACACTTAGAGATACAGATTAGTTTTATATTAAGATAGAAGATTAATCGAGTAACATTAACTCTTTCGAAGATGATTCGAGTACAATTAACTCTTTATTTGGATAACAAGTTTTCAATAATTGTTACACTTAGAGATACAGATTAGTTTTATGTTTATTTAGAAGATTAATGGAGTACCATTAACTCTTTAGAAGATGATTCGAGTACAATTAACTCTTTACTTGGACAACAAGTTTTCAATAATCGTTACACTTAGAGATACGGATTAGTTTTATGTTTAGTTAGATGATTAATCGAGTATCATTAACTCTTTAGAAGATGATTCGAGTACAATAAACTCTTTACTTGGTCAAGAAGTTTTCAATAATCGTTACACTTAGAGATACAGATTAGTTTTATGTTTAGTTAGATAATTAATCGAGTACCATTAACTCTTTAGAAGATGATTCGAGTACTATTCACTCTTTACTTGGCCAAAAAGTTTTCAATAATCGTTACACTTAGAGATACATATTAGTTTTATGATTATTTAGAAGATTAATCGAGTACCATTAACTCTCTAGAAGATGATTCGAGTACAATTAACTCTTTACTTGGACAACAAGTTTTCAATAATCGTTACACTTAGAGATACAGATTAGTTTTATGTTTCTTTAGATGATTATTCGAGTACCATTAACTTTTTAGAAGATGATTCGAGTACAAATAACTCTTTACTTGGACAGCAAGTTTTCAATAATCGTTACACTTAGAGATACAGATTAGTTTTATATTAAGATAGAAGATTAATCGAGTAACATTAACTCTTTAGAAGATGATTCGAGTACAATTAACTCTTTATTTGGACAACAAGTTTTCAATAATCGTTACACTTAGAGATACAGATTAGTTTTATATTAAGATAGAAGATTAATCGAGTAACATTAACTCTTTAAAAGATGATTCGAGTACAATTAACTCTTTACTTGGACAACAAGTTTTCAATAATCGTTACACTTAGAGATACGGATTAGTTTTATGTTTAGTTAGATGATTTATCGAGTACCATTAACTCTTTAGAAGATGATTCGAGTACATTAAACTCTTAACTTGGTCAAGAAGTTTTCAATAATCGTTACACTTGGAGATACAGATTAGTTTTATGTTTAGTTAGAAGATTAAGCGAGTACCATTAACTCTTTAGAAGATGATTCGAGTACTATTCACTCTTTACTTGGTCAAAAAGTTTTCAATAATCGTTACACTTAGAGATACATATTAGTTTTATGATTATTTAGAAGATTAATCGAGTACCATTAACTCTCTAGAAGATGATTCGAGTACAATTAACTCTTTACTTAGACAACAAGTTTTCAATAATCGTTACACTTAGAGATACAGATTAGTTTTATGTTTATTTAGAAGATTAATCGAGTACCATTTACTCTTTAGAAGATGATTCGAGTACAATTAACTCTTTACTTGGACAACAAGTTTTCAATAATTGTTACACTTAGAGATACAGATTAGTTTTATGTTTATTTAGATGATTATTCGAGTACCATTAACTCTTTAGAAGATGATTCGAGTACAATTAACTCTTTACTTGGACAACAAGTTTTCAACAATCGTTACACTTAGAGATACAGATTAGTTTTATATTAAGATAGAAGATTAATCGAGTAACATTAACTCTTTAGAAGATGATTCGAGTACAATTAACTCTTTATTTGGATAACAAGTTTTCAATAATTGTTACACTTAGAGATACAGATTAGTTTTATGTTTATTTAGAAGATTAATGGAGTACCATTAACTCTTTAGAAGATGATTCGAGTACAATTAACTCTTTACTTGGACAACAAGTTTTCAATAATCGTTACACTAAGAGATACGGATTAGTTTTATGTTTAGTTAGATGATTAATCGAGTACCATTAACTCTTTAGAAGATGATTCGAGTACAATAAACTCTTTACTTGGTCAAGAAGTTTTCAATAATCGTTACACTTAGAGATACAGATTAGTTTTATGTTTAGTTAGATGATTAATCAAGTACCATTAACTCTTTAGAAGATGATTCGAGTACTATTCACTCTTTACTTGGTCAAAAAGTTTTCAATAATCGTTACACTTAGAGATACATATTAGTTTTATGATTATTTAGAAGATTAATCGAGTACCACTAACTCTCTAGAAGATGATTCGAGTACAATTAACTCTTTACTTGGACAACAAGTTTTCAATAATCGTTACACTTAGAGATACGGATTAGTTTTATGTTTAGTTAGATGATTAATCGAGTACCATTAACTCTTTAGAAGATGATTCGAGTACAATTAACTCTTTATTTGGACAACAAGTTTTCAATAATTGTTACACTTAGAGATACAGATTAGTTTTATGTTTATTTAGAAGATTAATCGAGTACCATTAACTATTTAGAAGATGATTCGAGTACAATTAACTCTTTACTTAGACAACAAGTTTTCAATAATCGTTACACTTAGAGATACGGATTAGTTTTATGTTTAGTTAGATGACTAATCGAGTACCATTAACTCTATAGAAGATGATTCGAGAACAATAAACTCTTTACTTGGTCTAGAAGTTTTCAATAATCGTTACACTTAGAGATACGGATTAGTTTTATGTTTAGTTAGAAGATTAAGCGAGTACCATTAACTCTTTAAAAGATGATTCGAGTACTATTCACTCTTTACTTGGTCAAAAAGTTTTCAATAATCGTTACACTTAGAGATACAGATTAGTTTTATGTTTATTTAGAAGATTAATCGAGTACCATTAACTCTTTAGAAGATGATTCGAGTACAATTAACTCTTTACTGGGACAACAAGTTTTCAATAATCGTTACACTTAGAGATACGGATTAGTTTTATGTTTAGTTAGATGATTAATCGAGTACCATTAACTCTTTGGAAGATGATTCGAGTACAATAAACTCTTTACTTGGTCAAGAAGTTTTCAATAATCGTTACACTTGGGGATACGGATTAGTTTTATGTTTAGTTAGAAGATTAAGCGAGTACCATTAACTCTTTAGAAGATGATTCGAGTACTATTCACTCTTTAATTGGTCAAAAAGTTTTCAATAATCGTTACACTTAGAGATACATATTAGTTTTATGATTATTTAGGAGATTAATCGAGTACCATTAACTCTCTAGAAGATGATTCGAGTACGATTAACTCTTTACTTAGACAACAAGTTTTCAATAATCGTTACACTTAGAGATACAGATTAGTTTTATGTTTATTTAGAAGATTAATCGAGTAACATTAACTCTTTAGAAGATGATTCGAGTACAATTAACTCTTTACTTGGACAACAAGTTTTCAATAATTGTTACACTTAGAGATACAGATTAGTTTTATGTTTATTTAGAAGATTAATCGAGTACCATTAACTATTTAGAAGATGATTCGAGTACAATTAACTCTTTACTTGGACAACAAGTTTTCAATAATCGTTACACTTAGAGATACGGATTAGTTTTATGTTTAGTTAGATGACTAATCGAGTACCATTAACTCTTTAGAAGATGATTCGAGAACAATAAACTCTTTACTTGGTCAAGAAGTTTTCAATAATCGTTACACTTAGAGATACGGATTAGTTTTATGTTTAGTTAGAAGATTAAGCGAGTACCATTAACTCTTTAGAAGATGATTCGAGTACTATTCACTCTTTACTTGGTCAAAAAGTTTTCAATAATCGTTACACTTAGAGATACATATTAGTTTTATGATTATTTAGAATATTAATCGAGTACCATTAACTCTTTAGAAGATGATTCGAGTACAATTAACTCTTTACTTGGACAACAAGTTTTCAATAATCGTTACACTTAGAGACACAGATTAGTTTTATGTTTATTTAGATGATTAATCGAGTACCATTAACTCTTTAGAAGATGATTCGAGTACTATTCACTCTTTACTTGGTCAAAAAGTTTTCAATAATCGTTACACTTAGAGATACAAATTAGTTTTATGTTTAGTTAGAAGATTAATCGAGTACCATTAACTCTTTAGAAGATGATTCGAGTACTATTCACTCTTTACTTGGTCAAAAAGTTTTCAATAATCGTTACACATAGAGATACATATTAGTTTTATGATTATTTAGAAGATTAATCGAGTACCATTAACTCTCTAGAAGATGATTCGAGTACAATTAACTCTTTACTTGGACAACAAGTTTTCAATAATCGTTACACTTAGAGATACAGATTAGTTTTATGTTTATTTAGATGATTATTCTAGTACCATTAACTTTTTAGAAGATGATTCGAGTACAATTAACTATTTACTTGGACAACAAGTTTTCAATAATCGTTACACTTAGAGATACAGATTAGTTTTATATTAAGATAGAAGATTAATCGAGTAACATTAACTCTTTAGAAGATGATTCGAGTACAATTAACTCTTTATTTGGACAACAAGTTTTCAATAATCGTTACACTTAGAGATACAGATTAGTTTTTTGTTTATTTAGTCAATTAATCGAGCAACATTAACTCTTTAGAAGATGATTCGAGTACAATAAACTCTTTACTTGGACAACAAGTTTTCAATAATCGTTACACTTAGAGATACGGATCAGTTTTCTGTTTAGTTAGAAGATTAATCGAGTACCATTACCTCTTTAGAAGATGATTCGAGTACAATAAACTCTTTACTTGGTCAAGAAGTTTTCAATAATCGTTACACTTAGAGATACGTATTAGTTTTATGTTTAGTTAGAAGATTAATCGAGTACCATTAACTCTTTAGAAGATGATTCGAGTACTATTCACTCTTTACTTGGTCAAAAAGTATTCAATAATCGTTACACTTAGAGATACATATTAGTTTAATGATTATTTAGAATATTAATCGAGTACCATTAACTCTTTAGAAGATGATTCGAGTACAATTAACTCTTTACTTGTACAACAAGTTTTCAATAATCGTTACACTTAGAGATACAGATTAGTTTTATGTTTATTTAGATGATTAATCGATTACCATTAACTCTTTAGAAGATGATTCGAGTACTATTCACTCTTTACTTGGTCAAAAAGTTTTCAATAATCGTTACACTTAGAGATACATATTAGTTTTACGATTATTTAGAAGATTAATCGAGTACCATTAACTCTCTAGAAGATGATTCGAGTACAATTAACTCTTTACTTAGACAAGAAGTTTTCAATAATCGTTACACTTAGAGATACAGATTAGTTTTATATTAAGATAGAAGATTAATCGAGTAACATTAACTCTTTAGAAGATGATTCGAGTACAATTAACTCTTTATTTGGATAACAAGTTTTCAATAATTGTTACACTTAGAGTTACAGATTAGTTTTATGTTTATTTAGAAGATTAATCGAGTACCATTAACTCTTTAGAAGATGATTCGAGTACAATTAACTCTTTACTTGGACAACAAGTTTTCAATAATCGTTACACTTAGAGATACAGATTAGTTTTATGTTTATTTAGAAGATTAATGGAGTACCATTAACTCTTTAGAAGATGATTCGAGTACAATTAACTCTTTACTTGGACAACAAGTTTTCAATAATCGTTACACTTAGAGATACGGATTAGTTTTATGTTTAGTTAGATGATTAATTGAGTACCATTAACTCTTTAGAAGATGATTCGAGTACAATAAACTCTTTACTTGGTCAAGAAGTTTTCAATAATCGTTACACTTAGAGATACAAATTAGTTTTATGTTTAGTTAGAAGATTAATCGAGTACCATTAACTCTTTAGAAGATGATTCGAGTACTATTCACTCTTTACTTGGTCAAAAAGTTTTCAATAATCGTTACAAATAGAGATACATATTAGTTTTATGATTATTTAGAAGATTAATCGAGTACCATTAACTCTCTAGAAGATGATTCGAGTACAATTAACTCTTTACTTGGACAACAAGTTTTCAATAATCGTTACACTTAGAGATACAGATTAGTTTTATGTTTATTTAGATGATTATTCTAGTACCATTAACTTTTTAGAAGATGATTCGAGTACAATTAACTATTTACTTGGACAACAAGTTTTCAATAATCGTTACACTTAGAGATACAGATTAGTTTTATATTAAGATAGAAGATTAATCGAGTAACATTAACTCTTTAGAAGATGATTCGAGTACAATTAACTCTTTATTTGGACAACAAGTTTTCAATAATCGTTACACTTAGAGATACAGATTAGTTTTTTGTTTATTTAGTCAATTAATCGAGTAACATTAACTCTTTAGAAGATGATTCGAGTACAATAAACTCTTTACTTGGACAACAAGTTTTCAATAATCGTTACACTTAGAGATACGGATCAGTTTTCTGTTTAGTTAGAAGATTAATCGAGTACCATTAACTCTTTAGAAGATGATTCGAGTACAATAAACTCTTTACTTGGTCAAGAAGTTTTCAATAATCGTTACACTTAGAGATACGTATTAGTTTTATGTTTAGTTAGAAGATTAATCGAGTACCATTAACTCTTTAGAAGATGATTCGAGTACTATTCACTCTTTACTTGGTCAAAAAGTATTCAATAATCGTTACACTTAGAGATACATATTAGTTTAATGATTATTTAGAATATTAATCGAGTACCATTAACTCTTTAGAAGATGATTCGAGTACAATTAACTCTTTACTTGTACAACAAGTTTTCAATAATCGTTACACTTAGAGATACAGATTAGTTTTATGTTTATTTAGATGATTAATCGAATACCATTAACTCTTTAGAAGATGATTCGAGTACTATTCACTCTTTACTTGGTCAAAAAGTTTTCAATAATCGTTACAAATAGAGATACATATTAGTTTTATGATTATTTAGAAGATTAATCGAGTACCATTAACTCTCTAGAAGATGATTCGAGTACAATTAACTCTTTACTTGGACAACAAGTTTTCAATAATCGTTACACTTAGAGATACAGATTAGTTTTATATTAAGATAGAAGAATAATCGAGTAACATTAACTCTTTAGAAGATGATTCGAGTACAATTAACTCTTTATTTGGATAACAAGTTTTCAATAATTGTTACACTTAGAGTTACAGATTAGTTTTATGTTTATTTAGAAGATTAATCGAGTACCATTAACTCTTTAGAAGAAGATTCGAGTACAATTAACTCTTTACTTGGTCAAGAAGTTTTCAATAATCGTTACACTTAGAGATACAAATTAGTTTTATGTTTAGTTAGAAGATTAATCGAGTACCATTAACTCTTTAGAAGATGATTCGAGTACTATTCACTCTTTACTTGGTCAAAAAGTTTTCAATAATCGTTACAAATAGAGATACATATTAGTTTTATGATTATTTAGAAGATTAATCGAGTACCATTAACTCTCTAGAAGATGATTCGAGTACAATTAACTCTTTACTTGGACAACAAGTTTTCAATAATCGTTACACTTAGAGATACAGATTAGTTTTATGTTTATTTAGATGATTATTCTAGTACCATTAACTTTTTAGAAGATGATTCGAGTACAGTTAACTATTTACTTGGACAACAAGTTTTCAATAATCGTTACACTTAGAGATACAGATTAGTTTTATATTAAGATAGAAGATTAATCGAGTAACATTAACTCTTTAGAAGATGATTCGAGTACAATTAACTCTTTATTTGGACAACAAGTTTTCAATAATCGTTACACTTAGAGATACAGATTAGTTTTTTGTTTATTTAGTCAATTAATCGAGTAACATTAACTCTTTAGAAGATGATTCGAGTACAATAAACTCTTTACTTGGACAACAAGTTTTCAATAATCGTTACACTTAGAGATACGGATCAGTTTTCTGTTTAGTTAGAAGATTAATCGAGTACCATTAACTCTTTAGAAGATGATTCGAGTACAATAAACTCTTTACTTGGTCAAGAAGTTTTCAATAATCGTTACACTTAGAGATACGTATTAGTTTTATGTTTAGTTAGAAGATTAATCGAGTACCATTAACTCTTTAGAAGATGATTCGAGTACTATTCACTCTTTACTTGGTCAAAAAGTATTCAATAATCGTTACACTTAGAGATACATATTAGTTTAATGATTATTTAGAATATTAATCGAGTACCATTAACTCTTTAGAAGATGATTCGAGTACAATTAACTCTTTACTTGTACAACAAGTTTTCAATAATCGTTACACTTAGAGATACAGATTAGTTTTATGTTTATTTAGATGATTAATCGAATACCATTAACTCTTTAGAAGATGATTCGAGTACTATTCACTCTTTACTTGGTCAAAAAGTTTTCAATAATCGTTACACTTAGAGATACATATTAGTTTTACGATTACTAAAAAGATTAATCGAGTACCATTAACTCTCTAGAAGATGATTCGAGTACAATTAACTCTTTACTTAGACAAGAAGTTTTCAATAATCGTTACACTTAGAGATACAGATTAGTTTTATATTAAGATAGAAGATTAATCGAGTAACATTAACTCTTTAGAAGATGATTCGAGTACAATTAACTCTTTATTTGGATAACAAGTTTTCAATAATTGTTACACTTAGAGTTACAGATTAGTTTTATGTTTATTTAGAAGATTAATCGAGTACCATTAACTCTTTAGAAGATGATTCGAGTACAATTAACTCTTTACTTGGACAACATGTTTTCAATAATCGTTACACTTAGAGATACGGATTAGTTTTATGTTTAGTTAGATGATTAATCGAGTACCATTAACTCTTTAGAAGATGATTCGAGTACAATTAACTCTTTACTTGGTCAAGAAGTTTTCAATAATCGTTACACTTAGAGATACAAATTAGTTTTATGTTTAGTTAGAAGATTAATCGAGTACCATTAACTCTTTAGAAGATGATTCGAGTACTATTCACTCTTTACTTGGTCAAAAAGTTTTCAATAATCGTTACAAATAGAGATACATATTAGTTTTATGATTATTTAGAAGATTAATCGAGTACCATTAACTCTCTAGAAGATGATTCGAGTACAATTAACTCTTTACTTGGACAACAAGTTTTCAATAATCGTTACACTTAGAGATACAGATTAGTTTTATGTTTATTTAGATGATTATTCTAGTACCATTAACTTTTTAGAAGATGATTCGAGTACAGTTAACTATTTACTTGGACAACAAGTTTTCAATAATCGTTACACTTAGAGATACAGATTAGTTTTATATTAAGATAGAAGATTAATCGAGTAACATTAACTCTTTAGAAGATGATTCGAGTACAATTAACTCTTTATTTGGACAACAAGTTTTCAATAATCGTTACACTTAGAGATACAGATTAGTTTTTTGTTTATTTAGTCAATTAATCGAGTAACATTAACTCTTTAGAAGATGATTCGAGTACAATAAACTCTTTACTTGGACAACAAGTTTTCAATAATCGTTACACTTAGAGATACGGATCAGTTTTCTGTTTAGTTAGAAGATTAATCGAGTACCATTAACTCTTTAGAAGATGATTCGAGTACAATAAACTCTTTACTTGGTCAAGAAGTTTTCAATAATCGTTACACTTAGAGATACGTATTAGTTTTATGTTTAGTTAGAAGATTAATCGAGTACCATTAACTCTTTAGAAGATGATTCGAGTACTATTCACTCTTTACTTGGTCAAAAAGTATTCAATAATCGTTACACTTAGAGATACATATTAGTTTAATGATTATTTAGAATATTAATCGAGTACCATTAACTCTTTAGAAGATGATTCGAGTACAATTAACTCTTTACTTGGACAACAAGTTTTCAATAATCGTTACACTTAGAGATACAGATTAGTTTTATGTTTATTTAGATGATTAATCGAGTACCATTAACTCTTTAGAAGATGATTCGAGTACTATTCACTCTTTACTTGGTCAAAAAGTTTTCAATAATCGTTACACTTAGAGATACATATTAGTTTTACGATTATTTAGAAGATTAATCGAGTACCATTAACTCTCTAGAAGATGATTCGAGTACAATTAACTCTTTACTTAGACAAGAAGTTTTCAATAATCGTTACACTTAGAGATACAGATTAGTTTTATATTAAGATAGAAGATTAATCGAGTAACATTAACTCTTTAGAAGATGATTCGAGTACAATTAACTCTTTATTTGGATAACAAGTTTTCAATAATTGTTACACTTAGAGTTACAGATTTGTTTTATGTTTATTTAGAAGATTAATCGAGTACCATTAACTCTTTAGAAGATGATTCGAGTACAATTAACTCTTTACTTGGACAACATGTTTTCAATAATCGTTACACTTAGAGATACGGATTAGTTTTATGTTTAGTTAGATGATTAATCGAGTACCATTAACTCTTTAGAAGATGATTCGAATACAATAAACTCTTTACTTGGTCAAGAAGTTTTCAATAATCGTTACACTTAGAGATACAAATTAGTTTTATGTTTAGTTAGAAGATTAATCGAGTACCATTAACTCTTTAGAAGATGATTCGAGTACTATTCACTCTTTACTTGGTCAAAAAGTTTTCAATAATCGTTACACATAGAGATACATATTAGTTTTATGATTATTTAGAAGATTAATCGAGTACCATTAACTCTCTAGAAGATGATTCGAGTATAATTAACTCTTTACTTGGACAACAAGTTTTCAATAATCGTTACACTTAGAGATACAGATTAGTTTTATGTTTATTTAGATGATTATTCTAGTACCATTAACTTTTTAGAAGATGATTCGAGTACAATTAACTATTTACTTGGACAACAAGTTTTCAATAATCGTTACACTTAGAGATACAGATTAGTTTTATATTAAGATAGAAGATTAATCGAGTAACATTAACTCTTTAGAAGATGATTCGAGTACAATTAACTCTTTATTTGGACAACAAGTTTTCAATAATCGTTACACTTAGAGATACAGATTAGTTTTATATTTATTTAGTCAATTAATCGAGTAACATTAACTCTTTAGAAGATGATTCGAGTACAATAAACTCTTTACTTGGACAACAAGTTTTCAATAATCGTTACACTTAGAGATACGGATTAGTTTTCTGTTTAGTTAGAAGATTAATCGAGTACCATTAACTCTTTTAGAAGATGATTCGAGTACAATAAACTCTTTACTTGGTCAAGAAGTTTTCAATAATCGTTACACTTAGAGATACGTATTAGTTTTATGTTTAGTTAGAAGATTAATCGAGTACCATTAACTCTTTAGAAGATGATTCGAGTACTATTCACTCTTTACTTGGTCAAAAAGTATTCAATAATCGTTACACTTAGAGATACATATTAGTTTAATGATTATTTAGAATATTAATCGAGTACCATTAACTCTTTAGAAGATGATTCGAGTACAATTAACTCTTTACTTGGACAACAAGTTTTCAATAATCGTTACACTTAGAGATACAGATTAGTTTTATGTTTATTTAGATGATTAATCGAGTACCATTAACTCTTTAGAAGATGATTCGAGTACTATTCACTCTTTACTTGGTCAAAAAGTTTTCAATAATCGTTACACTTAGAGATACATATTAGTTTTACGATTATTTAGAAGATTAATCGAGTACCATTAACTCTCTAGAAGATGATTCGAGTACAATTAACTCTTTACTTAGACAAGAAGTTTTCAATAATCGTTACACTTAGAGATACAGATTAGTTTTATATTAAGATAGAAGATTAATCGAGTAACATTAACTCTTTAGAAGATGATTCGAGTACAATTAACTCTTTATTTGGACAACAAGTTTTCAATAATTGTTACACTTAGAGTTACAGATTAGTTTTATGTTTATTTAGTCGATTAATCGAGTACCATTAACTCTTTAGAAGATGATTCGAGTACAATTAACTCTTTACTTGGACAACATGTTTTCAATAATCGTTACACTTAGAGATACGGATTAGTTTTATGTTTAGTTAGATGATTAATCGAGTACCATTAACTCTTTAGAAGATGATTCGAATACAATAAACTCTTTACTTGGTCAAGAAGTTTTCAATAATCGTTACACTTAGAGATACAGATTAGTTTTATGTTTAGTTAGAAGATTAATCGAGTACCATTAACTCTTTAGAAGATGATTCGAGTACTATTCACTCTTTACTTGGTCAAAAAGTTTTCAATAATCGTTACACTAACAGATACATATTAGTTTTATGATTATTTAGAAGATTAATCGAGTACCATTAACTCTTTAGAAGATGATTCGAGTACAATTAACTCTTTACTTGGACAACAAGTTTTCAATAATCGTTACACTTAGAGATACGGATTAGTTTTATGTTTAGTTAGATGATTAATCGAGTTTCATTAACTCTTTAGAAGATGATTCGAGTACAATAAACTCTTTACTTGGTCAAGAAGTTTTCAATAATCGTTACACTTAGAGATACAGATTAGTTTTATGTTTAGTTAGATAATTAATCGAGTACCATTAACTCTTTAGAAGATGATTCGAGTACTATTCACTCTTTACTTGGTCAAAAAGTTTGCAATAATCGTTACACTTAGAGATACATATTAGTTTTATGATTATTTAGAAGATTAATCGAGTACCATTAACTCTCTAGAAGATGATTCGAGTACAATTAACTCTTTACTTGGACAACAAGTTTTCAATAATCGTTACACTTAGAGATACAGATTAGTTTTATGTTTCTTTAGATGATTATTCGAGTACCATTAACTTTTTAGAAGATGATTCGAGTACAATTAACTCTTTACTTGGACAGCAAGTTTTCAATAATCGTTACACTTAGAGATACAGATTAGTTTTATATTAAGATAGAAGATTAATCGAGTAACATTAACTCTTTAGAAGATGATTCGAGTACAATTAACTCTTTATTTGGACAACAAGTTTTCAATAATCGTTACACTTAGAGATACAGATTAGTTTTATATTAAGATAGAAGATTAATCGAGTAACATTAACTCTTTAGAAGATGATTCGAGTACAATTAACTCTTTACTTGGACAACAAGTTTTCAATAATCGTTACACTTAGAGATACGGATTAGTTTTTTGTTTAGTTAGATGATTAATCGAGTACCATTAACTCTTTAGAAGATGATTCGAGTACATTAAACTCTTTACTTGGTCAAGAAGTTTTCAATAATCGTTACACTTGGAGATACAGATTAGTTTTATGTTTAGTTAGAAGATTAAGCGAGTACCATTAACTCTTTAGAAGATGATTCGAGTACTATTCACTCTTTACTTGGTCAAAAAATTTTCAATAATCGTTACACTTAGAGATACATATTAGTTTTATGATTATTTAGAAGATTAATCGAGTACCATTAACTCTCTAGAAGATGATTCGAGTACAATTAACTCTTTACTTGGACAACAAGTTTTCAATAATCGTTACACTTAGGGATACAGAATAGTTTTATGTTTCTTTAGATGATTATTCGAGTACCATTAACTTTTTAGAAGATGATTCGAGTACAATTAACTCTTTACTTGGACCATAAGTTTTCAATAATCGTTACACTTAGAGATACAGATTAGTTTTATATTAAGATAGAAGATTAATCGAGTAACATTAACTCTTTAGAAGATGATTCGAGTACAATTAACTCTTTATTTGGACAACAAGTTTTCAATAATCGTTACACTTAGAGATACAGATTAGTTTTATGTTTATTTAGTCGATTAATCGAGTACCATTAACTCTTTAGAAGATGATTCGAGTACAATAAACTCTTTACTTGGACAACAATTTTTCAATAATCGTTACACTTAGAGATACGGATTAGTTTTATGTTTACTTAGAAGATTAATCGAGTACCATTAACTCTTTAGAAGATGATTCGAGTACAATAAACTCTTTACTTGGTCAAGAAGTTTTCAATAATCGTTACACTTAGAGATACGTATTAGTTTTATGTTTAGTTAGAAGATTAATAGAGTACCATTAACTCTTTAGAAGATGATTCGAGTACTATTCACTCTTTACTTGGTCAAAAAGTTTTCAATAATCGTTACACTTAGAGATACATATTAGTTTTATGATTATTTAGAATATTAATCGAGTACCATTAACTCTTTAGAAGATGATTCGAGTACAATTAACTCTTTACTTGGACAACAAGTTTTCAATAATCGTTACACTTAGAGATACAGATTAGTTTTATGTTTATTTAGAAGATTAATGGAGTACCATTAACTCTTTAGAAGATGATTCGAGTACAATTAACTCTTTACTTGGACAACAAGTTTTCAATAATCGTTACACTTAGAGATACGGATTAGTTTTATGTTTAGTTAGATGATTAATTGAGTACCATTAACTCTTTAGAAGATGATTCGAGTACAATAAACTCTTTACTTGGTCAAGAAGTTTTCAATAATCGTTACACTTAGGAGATACAAATTAGTTTTATGTTTAGTTAGAAGATTAATCGAGTACCATTAACTCTTTAGAAGATGATTCGAGTACTATTCACTCTTTACTTGGTCAAAAAGTTTTCAATAATCGTTACACATAGAGATACATATTAGTTTTATGATTATTTCGAAGATTAATCGAGTACCATTAACTCTCTAGAAGATGATTCGAGTACAATTAACTCTTTACTTGGACAACAAGTTTTCAATAATCGTTACACTTAGAGATACAGATTAGTTTTATGATTATTTAGAATATTAATCGAGTACCATTAACTCTTTAGAAGATGATTCGAGTACAATAAACTCTTTACTTGGACAACAAGTTTTCAATAATCGTTACACTTAGAGATACAGATTAGTTTTATATTAAGATAGAAGATTAATCGAGTAACATTAACTCTTTAGAAGATGATTCGAGTACAATTAACTCTTTATTTGGACAACAAGTTTTCAATAATCGTTACACTTAGAGATACAGATTAGTTTTATGTTTATTTAGTCGATTAATCGAGTACCATTAACTCTTTAGAAGATGATTCGAGTACAATAAACTCTTTACTTGGACAACAATTTTTCAATAATCGTTACACTTAGAGATACGGATTAGTTTTATGTTTACTTAGAAGATTAATCGAGTACCATTAACTCTTTAGAAGATGATTCGAGTACAATAAACTCTTTACTTGGTCAAGAAGTTTTCAATAATCGTTACACTTAGAGATACGTATTAGTTTTATGTTTAGTTAGAAGATTAATAGAGTACCATTAACTCTTTAGAAGATGATTCGAGTACTATTCACTCTTTACTTGGTCAAAAAGTTTTCAATAATCGTTACACTTAGAGATACATATTAGTTTTATGATTATTTAGAATATTAATCGAGTACCATTAACTCTTTAGAAGATGATTCGAGTACAATTAACTCTTTACTTGGACAACAAGTTTTCAATAATCGTTACACTTAGAGATACAGATTAGTTTTATGTTTATTTAGAAGATTAATGGAGTACCATTAACTCTTTAGAAGATGATTCGAGTACAATTAACTCTTTACTTGGACAACAAGTTTTCAATAATCGTTACACTTAGAGATACGGATTAGTTTTATGTTTAGTTAGATGATTAATTGAGTACCATTAACTCTTTAGAAGATGATTCGAGTACAATAAACTCTTTACTTGGTCAAGAAGTTTTCAATAATCGTTACACTTAGGAGATACAAATTAGTTTTATGTTTAGTTAGAAGATTAATCGAGTACCATTAACTCTTTAGAAGATGATTCGAGTACTATTCACTCTTTACTTGGTCAAAAAGTTTTCAATAATCGTTACACATAGAGATACATATTAGTTTTATGATTATTTCGAAGATTAATCGAGTACCATTAACTCTCTAGAAGATGATTCGAGTACAATTAACTCTTTACTTGGACAACAAGTTTTCAATAATCGTTACACTTAGAGATACAGATTAGTTTTATGATTATTTAGAATATTAATCGAGTACCATTAACTCTTTAGAAGATGATTCGAGTACAATAAACTCTTTACTTGGACAACAAGTTTTCAATAATCGTTACACTTAGAGATACAGATTAGTTTTATATTAAGATAGAAGATTAATCGAGTAACATTAACTCTTTAGAAGATGATTCGAGTACAATTAACTCTTTATTTGGACAACAAGTTTTCAATAATCGTTACACTTAGAGATACAGATTAGTTTTATGTTTATTTAGTCAATTAATCGAGTAACATTAACTCTTTAGAAGATGATTCGAGTACAATAAACTCTTTACTTGGACAACAAGTTTTCAATAATCGTTACACTTAGAGATACGGATTAGTTTTCTGTTTAGTTAGAAGATTAATCGAGTACCATTAACTCTTTAGAAGATGATTCGAGTACAATAAACTCTTTACTTGGTCAAGAAGTTTTCAATAATCGTTACACTTAGAGATACGTATTAGTTTTATGTTTAGTTAGAAGATTAATCGAGTACCATTAACTCTTTAGAAGATGATTCGAGTACTATTCACTCTTTACTTGGTCAAAAAGTATTCAATAATCGTTACATTTAGAGATACATATTAGTTTAATGATTATTTAGAATATTAATCGAGTACCATTAACTCTTTAGAAGATGATTCGAGTACAATTAACTCTTTACTTGGACAACAAGTTTTCAATAATCGTTACACTTAGAGATACAGATTAGTTTTATGTTTATTTAGATGATTAATCGAGTACCATTAACTCTTTAGAAGATGATTCGAGTACAATTAACTCTTTACTTGGACAACAAGTTTTCAATAATCGTTACACTTAGAGATACGGATTAGTTTTATGTTTAGTTAGATGATTAATTGAGTACCATTAACTCTTTAGAAGATGATTCGAGTACAATAAACTCTTTACTTGGTCAAGAAGTTTTCAATAATCGTTACACTTAGGAGATACAAATTAGTTTTATGTTTAGTTAGAAGATTAATCGAGTACCATTAACTCTTTAGAAGATGATTCGAGTACTATTCACTCTTTACTTGGTCAAAAAGTTTTCAATAATCGTTACACATAGAGATACATATTAGTTTTATGATTATTTCGAAGATTAATCGAGTACCATTAACTCTCTAGAAGATGATTCGAGTACAATTAACTCTTTACTTGGACAACAAGTTTTCAATAATCGTTACACTTAGAGATACAGATTAGTTTTATGATTATTTAGAATATTAATCGAGTACCATTAACTCTTTAGAAGATGATTCGAGTACAATAAACTCTTTACTTGGACAACAAGTTTTCAATAATCGTTACACTTAGAGATACAGATTAGTTTTATATTAAGATAGAAGATTAATCGAGTAACATTAACTCTTTAGAAGATGATTCGAGTACAATTAACTCTTTATTTGGACAACAAGTTTTCAATAATCGTTACACTTAGAGATACAGATTAGTTTTATGTTTATTTAGTCAATTAATCGAGTAACATTAACTCTTTAGAAGATGATTCGAGTACAATAAACTCTTTACTTGGACAACAAGTTTTCAATAATCGTTACACTTAGAGATACGGATTAGTTTTCTGTTTAGTTAGAAGATTAATCGAGTACCATTAACTCTTTAGAAGATGATTCGAGTACAATAAACTCTTTACTTGGTCAAGAAGTTTTCAATAATCGTTACACTTAGAGATACGTATTAGTTTTATGTTTAGTTAGAAGATTAATCGAGTACCATTAACTCTTTAGAAGATGATTCGAGTACTATTCACTCTTTACTTGGTCAAAAAGTATTCAATAATCGTTACATTTAGAGATACATATTAGTTTAATGATTATTTAGAATATTAATCGAGTACCATTAACTCTTTAGAAGATGATTCGAGTACAATTAACTCTTTACTTGGACAACAAGTTTTCAATAATCGTTACACTTAGAGATACAGATTAGTTTTATGTTTATTTAGATGATTAATCGAGTACCATTAACTCTTTAGAAGATGATTCGAGTACTATTCACTCTTTACTTGGTCAAAAAGTTTTCAATAATCGTTACACTTAGAGATACATATTAGTTTTACGATTATTTAGAAGATTAATCGAGTACCATTAACTCTCTAGAAGATTATTCGAGTACAATTAACTCTTTACCTGGACAACAAGTTCTCAATAATCGTTACACTTAGAGATACGGATTAGTTTTATGGTTAGTTAGAAGATTAATCGAGTACCATTAACTCTTTAGAAGATGATTCGAGTACAATAAACTCTTTACTTGGTCAAGAATTTTTCAATAATCGTTACACTTAGAGATACGTATTAGTTTTATGTTTAGTTAGAAGATTAATCGAGTACCATTAACTCTTTAGAAGATGATTCGAGTACTATTCACTCTTTACTTGGTCAAAAAGTTTTCAATAATCGTTACACTTAGAGATACATATTAGTTTTATGATTATTTAGAATATTAATCGAGTACCATTAACTCTTTAGAAGATGATTCAAGTACAATAAACTCTTTACTTGGACAACAAGTTTTCAATAATCGTTACACTTAGAGATACAGATTAGTTTTATATTAAGATAGAAGATTAATCGAGTAACATTAACTCTTTAGAAGATGATTCGAGTACAATTAACTCTTTACTTGGACAACAAGTTTTCAATAATCGTTACACTTAGAGATACAGATTAGTTTTATGTTTATTTAGAAGATTAATGAAGTACCATTAACTCATTAGAAGATGATTCGAGTACAATTAACTCTTTACTTGTAAAACAAGTTTTCAATAATCGTTACACTTAGAGATACGGATTAGTTTTATGTTTAGTTAGATGATTAATTGAGTACCATTAACTCTTTAGAAGATGATTCGAGTACAATAAACTATTTACTTGGTCAAGAAGTTTTCAATAATCGTTACACTTAGAGATACAGATTAATTTTATGTTTAGTTAGAAGATTAATCGAGTACCATTAACTCTTTAGAAGATGATTCGAGTACTATTCACTCTTTACTTGGTCAAAAAGTTTTCAATAATCGTTAAACTTAGAGATACATATTAGTTTTCTGATTATTTAGAAGATTAATCGAGTACCATTAAATCTCTAGAAGATGATTCGAGTACAATTAACTCTTTACTTGGACAACAAGTTTTCAATAATCGTTATACTTAGAGATACAGATTAGTTTTATGTTTATTTAGATGATTATTCGAGTACCATTAACTTTTTAGAAGATGATTCGAGTACAATTAACTCTTTACTTGGACAACAAGTTTTCAATAATCGTTACACTTAGAGATACAGATTAGTTTTATATTAAGATAGAAGATTAATCGAGTAACATTAACTCTTTAGAAGATGATTCGAGTACAATTAACTCTTTATTTGGACAACAAGTTTTCAATAATCGTTACACTTAGAGATACAGATTAGTTTTATGTTTATTTAGTCGATTAATCGAGTACCATTAACTCTTTAGAAGATGATTCGAGTACAATAAACTCTTTACTTGGACAACAAGTTTTCAATAATCGTTACACTTAGAGATACGGATTAGTTTTATGTTTAGTTAGAAGATTAATCGAGTACCATTAACTCTTTAGAAGATGATTCGAGTACAATAAACTCTTTACTTGGTCAAGAAGTTTTCAATAATCGTTACACTTAGAGATATATATTAGTTTTATGTTTAGTTAGAAGATTAATCGAGTACCATTAACTCTTTAGAAGATGATTCGAGTACTATTCACTCTTTACTTAGTCAAAAAGTATTCAATAATCGTTACACTTAGAGATACATATTAGTTTTATAATTATTTAGAATATTAATCGAGTACCATTAACTCTTTAGAAGATGATTCGAGTACAATTAACTCTTTACTTGGACAACAAGTTTTCAATAATCGTTACACTTAGAGATACAAATTAGTTTTATGTTTATTTAGATGATTAATCGAGTACCATTAACTCTTTAGAAGATGATTCGAGTACTATTCACTCTTTACTTGGTCAAAAAGTTTTCAATAATCGTTACACTTAGAGATACATATTAGTTTTATGATTATTTAGAAGATTAATCGAGTACCATTAACTCTCTAGAAGATGATTCGAGTACAATTAACTCTTTACTTGGACAACAAGTTTTCAATAATCGTTACACTTAGAGATACAGATTAGTTTTATATTAAGATAGAAGATTAATCGAGTAACATTAACTATTTAGAAGATGATTCGAGTACAATTAACTCTTTATTTGGACAACAAGTTTTCAATAATTGTTACACTTAGAGATACAGATTAGTTTTATGTTTATTTAGAAGATTAATCGAGTACCATTAACTCTTTAGAAGATGATTCGAGTACAATTAACTCTTTATTGGACAACAAGTTTTCAATAATCGTTACACTTAGAGATACGGATTAGTTTTATGTTTAGTTAGATGATTAATCGAGTACCATTAACTCTTTAGAAGATGATTCGAATACAATAAACTTTTTACTTGGTCAAGAAGTTTTCAATAATCGTTACACTTAGAGATACAGATTAGTTTTATGTTTAGTTAGAAGATTAATCGAGTAACATTAACTCTTTAGAAGATGATTCGAGTACTATTCACTCTTTACTTGGTCAAAAAGTTTTCAATAATCGTTACACTTACAGATACATATTAGTTTTATGATTATTTAGAAGATTAATCGAGTACCATTAACTCTTTAGAAGATGATTCGAGTACAATTAACTCTTTACTTGGACAACAAGTTTTCAATAATCGTTACACTTAGAGATACAGATTAGTTTTATATTAAGATAGAAGATTAATCGAGTGACATTAACTCTTTAGAAGATGATTCGAGTACAATTAACTCTTTATTTGGACAACAAGTTTTCAATAATCGTTACACTTAGAGATACAGATTAGTTTTATGTTTATTTAGTCGATTAATCGAGTACCATTAACTCTTTAGAAGATGATTCGAGTACAATAAACTCTTTACTTGGACAACAAGTTTTCAATAATCGTTACACTTAGAGATACGGATTAGTTTTATGTTTAGTTAGAAGATTAATCGAGTACCATTAACTCTTTAGAAGATGATTCGAGTACAATAAACTCTTTACTTGGTCAAGAAGTTTTCAATAATCGTTACACTTAGAGATATATATTAGTTTTATGTTTAGTTAGAAGATTAATCGAGTACCATTAACTCTTTAGAAGATGATTCGAGTACTATTCACTCTTTACTTAGTCAAAAAGTATTCAATAATCGTTACACTTAGAGATACATATTAGTTTTATAATTATTTAGAATATTAATCGAGTACCATTAACTCTTTAGAAGATGATTCGAGTACAATTAACTCTTTACTTGGACAACAAGTTTTCAATAATCGTTACACTTAGAGATACAAATTAGTTTTATGTTTATTTAGATGATTAATCGAGTACCATTAACTCTTTAGAAGATGATTCGAGTACTATTCACTCTTTACTTGGTCAAAAAGTTTTCAATAATCGTTACACTTACAGATACATATTAGTTTTATGATTATTTAGAAGATTAATCGAGTACCATTAACTCTTTAGAAGATGATTCGAGTACAATTAACTCTTTACTTGGACAACAAGTTTTCAATAATCGTTACACTTAGAGATACAGATTAGTTTTATATTAAGATAGAAGATTAATCGAGTGACATTAACTCTTTAGAAGATGATTCGAGTACAATTAACTCTTTATTTGGACAACAAGTTTTCAATAATCGTTACACTTAGAGATACAGATTAGTTTTATGTTTATTTAGTCGATTAATCGAGTACCATTAACTCTTTAGAAGATGATTCGAGTACAATAAACTCTTTACTTGGACAACAAGTTTTCAATAATCGTTACACTTAGAGATACGGATTAGTTTTATGTTTAGTTAGAAGATTAATCGAGTACCATTAACTCTTTAGAAGATGATTCGAGTACAATAAACTCTTTACTTGGTCAAGAAGTTTTCAATAATCGTTACACTTAGAGATATATATTAGTTTTATGTTTAGTTAGAAGATTAATCGAGTACCATTAACTCTTTAGAAGATGATTCGAGTACTATTCACTCTTTACTTAGTCAAAAAGTATTCAATAATCGTTACACTTAGAGATACATATTAGTTTTATAATTATTTAGAATATTAATCGAGTACCATTAACTCTTTAGAAGATGATTCGAGTACAATTAACTCTTTACTTGGACAACAAGTTTTCAATAATCGTTACACTTAGAGATACAAATTAGTTTTATGTTTATTTAGATGATTAATCGAGTACCATTAACTCTTTAGAAGATGATTCGAGTACTATTCACTCTTTACTTGGTCAAAAAGTTTTCAATAATCGTTACACTTAGAGATACATATTAGTTTTATGATTATTTAGAAGATTTATCGAGTACCATTAACTCTCTAGAAGATGATTCGAGTACAATTAACTCTTTACTTGGACAACAAGTTTTCAATAATCGTTACACTTAGAGATACAGATTAGTTTTATATTAAGATAGAAGAATAATCGAGTAACATTAACTCTTTAGAAGATGATTCGAGTACAATTAACTCTTTATTTGGACAACAAGTTTTCAATAATTGTTACACTTAGAGATACAGATTAGTTTTATGTTTATTTAGAAGATTAATCGAGTACCATTAACTCTTTAGAAGATGATTCGAGTACAATTAACTCTTTATTGGACAACAAGTTTTCAATAATCGTTACACTTAGAGATACGGATTAGTTTTATGTTTAGTTAGATGATTAATCGAGTACCATTAACTCTTTAGAAGATGATTCGAATACAATAAACTTTTTACTTGGTCAAGAAGTTTTCAATAATCGTTACACTTAGAGATACAGATTAGTTTTATGTTTAGTTAGAAGATTAATCGAGTAACATTAACTCTTTAGAAGATGATTCGAGTACTATTCACTCTTTACTTGGTCAAAAAGTTTTCAATAATCGTTACACTTACAGATACATATTAGTTTTATGATTATTTAGAAGATTAATCGAGTACCATTAACTCTTTAGAAGATGATTCGAGTACAATTAACTCTTTACTTGGACAACAAGTTTTCAATAATCGTTACACTTAGAGATACAGATTAGTTTTATATTAAGATAGAAGATTAATCGAGTGACATTAACTCTTTAGAAGATGATTCGAGTACAATTAACTCTTTATTTGGACAACAAGTTTTCAATAATCGTTACACTTAGAGATACAGATTAGTTTTATGTTTATTTAGACGATTAATCGAGTACCATTAACTCTTTAGAAAATTATTCGAGTACAATAAACTCTTTACTTGGACAACAAGTTCTCAATAATCGTTACACTTAGAGATACGGATTAGTTTTATGTTTAGTTAGAAGATTAATCGAGTACCATTAACTCTTTAGAAGATGATTCGAGTACAATAAACTCTTTACTTGTTCAAGAATTTTTCAATAATCGTTACACTTAGAGATACGTATTAGTTTTATGTTTAGTTAGAAGATTAATCGTGTAACGCCCCAAAATCTTTCGTTAAAAATATCAGAGTTTTTCCTCTTTGGGCGTTAAGAGAGAAAGGGGAAAGAGGCGTACATGATATAAAATAGAAAGAAACAAAAGAGGATAAGAAGCGGTACACTTAAAACATCGGTTACCACCGATAAGAGAATGTTTGAAACCATATGCAGCGGAAAAACATCAGGATCTTTTACAAAGAAGGAGAAATACAGTTTTCTTTTACAATTGAGCAACATATCTTTAAAAATGGTAAAACCGGAAGATGGACTCAGCTGATAGGGCACCCCTCTCTCTACGCGTCAAGATTCTCTTCTTCTCCTGTAGTGTGAGTACAGGTGGGGGGTGAGTTCGTTGAATACACTCGTGGTGATAATTTCCATGTTTTAATATTTATTAAGCCGATCACGTATCAAACAGATATAACAAATCAGCAGTTAAACACATCACATATTATAAAAAACACATAACTCGATTTATAAACGGACACACAACCCATGACTCACAAAAAGACTCGCAGCCCAATGGACACGCAGCCCAATGGACACGAAGCCCAAAGGACACTCTGTCGACTCAAAACTAGACACGCAGCCCAATGGACACGAAACCCAAAGGACACCCCGACGACTCACTAATGGACACGCAGCCCAATGGACACGAAACCCAAAGGACACTGAGCCCAACCCTACCACACTATCGTAAAATAAACACAGAATACAAACACAGCACAAAACCCAAGGCACATAAGCTTCAACCAATTCATAACGATCAATAGAATTCTAATAACATCCAGTTTACATGCATATGTTCGTTATCATCATCATGCGTTAAGTACAGAAAACATAGAGTTATTAAGGTTTAGAAGTTACCCCCACACACATCATATAATTTCCACATTTATCTCAAAACATATGAGTTCACATTTCATAGAGTTATTAGGGTTTAGAAGTTACCCCCACACACATCATATAATTTCCACATTTATCTCAAAACATATGAGTTCACATTTCATAGAGTTATTAGGGTTTAGAAGTTACCCCCACTTACATCAAATAATCACAACATTTAGTAATCCTCAATCATGCTCATAAATAGGGAAAACTGTAAACAGATAAAGGTTAAGAGGTTACCCCCACCTTGTTCGGTGGTTACCACGTGAGTCGCTAGTATCAAAGACTTGGTATCTTGATTCCCACTCCAACTGATACCAACCCAATGGATAGCCTATAAGATCCCGATTCTCAATCCAACCGATAGCGTGTTCGCGTCGCAAGCGTCGCTCGGGTCGTCGGCTTTGAAAACTCTTTAGAAGATGATTCGAGTACAATTAACTCTTTATTTGGACAACAAGTTTTCAATAATTGTTACACTTAGAGATACAGATTAGTTTTATGTTTATTTAGAAGATTAATGGAGTACCATTAACTCTTTAGAAGATGATTCGAGTACAATTAACTCTTTACTTGGACAACAAGTTTTCAATAATCGTTACACTTAGAGATACGGATTAGTTTTATGTTTAGTTAGATGATTAATCGAGTACCATTAACTCTTTAGAAGATGATTCGAGTACAATAAACTCTTTACTTAGTCAAGAAGTTTTCAATAATCGTTACACTTAGAGATACAGATTAGTTTTATGTTTAGTTAGAAGATTAATCGAGTACTATTCACTCTGTAGAAGATGATTCAAGTACTATTCACTCTTTACTTGGTCAAAAAGTTTTCAATAATCGTTACACTTAGAGATACATATTAGTTTTATGATTATTTAGAAGATTAATAGAGTACCGTTAACTCTCTAGAAGATGATTCGAGTACAATTAACTCTTTACTTGGACAACAAGTTTTCAATAATCGTTACACTTAGAGATACAGATTAGTTTTATATTAAGATAGAAGATTAATCGAGTGACATTAACTCTTTAGAAGATGATTCGAGTACAATTAACTCTTTATTTGGACAACAAGTTTTCAATAATCGTTACACTTAGAGATACAGATTAGTTTTATGTTTATTTAGACGATTAATCGAGTACCATGAACTCTTTAGAAGATGATTCGAGTACAATAAACTCTTTACTTGGACAACAAGTTCTCAATAATCGTTACACTTAGAGATACAGATTAGTTTTATGTTTAGTTAGAAGATTAATCGAGTACCATTAACTCTTTAGAAGATGATTCGAGTACAATAAACTCTTTACTTGGTCAAGAATTTTTCAATAATCGTTACACTTAGAGATACAGATTAGTTTTATGTTTAGTTAGAAGATTAATCGAGTACCATTAACTCTTTAGAAGATGATTCGAGTACTATTCACTCTTTACTTGGTCAAGAATTTTTCAATAATCGTTACACTTAGAGATACGTATTAGTTTTATGTTTACTTAGAAGATTAATCGAGTACCATTAACTCTTTAGAAGATGATTCGAGTACTATTCACTCTTTACTTGGTCAAAAAGTTTTCAATAATCGTTACATTTAGAGTTACATATTAGTTTTATGATTATTTAGAATATTAATCGAGTATCATTAACTCTTTAGAAGATGATTCGAGTACAATAAACTCTTTACTTGGACAACAAGTTTTCAATAATCGTTACACTTAGAGATACAGATTAGTTTTATATTAGGATAGAAGATTAATCGAGTAACATTAACTCTTTAGAAGATGATTCGAGTACAATTAACTCTTTATTTGGACAACAAGTTTTCAATAATTGTTACACTTAGAGATACAGATTAGTTTTATGTTTATTTAGAAGATTAATGGAGTACCATTAACTCTTTAGAAGATGATTCGAGTACAATTAACTCTTTACTTGGACAACAAGTTTTCAATAATCGTTACACTTAGAGATACGGATTAGTTTTATGTTTAGTTAGATGATTAATCGAGTACCATTAACTCTTTAGAAGATGATTCGAGTACAATAAACTCTCTACTCGGTCAAGAAGTTTTCAATAATCGTTACACTTAGAGATACAGATTAGTTTTATGTTTAGTTAGAAGATTAATCGAATACTATTAACTCTGTAGAAGATGATTCGAGTACTATTCACTCTTTACTTGGTCAAAAAGTTTTCAATAATCGTTACACTTAGAGATACATATTAGTTTTATGATTATTTAGAAGATTAATAGAGTATCGTTAACTCTCTAGAAGATGATTCGAGTACAATTAACTCTTTACTTGGACAACAAGTTTTCAATAATCGTTACACTTAGAGATACAGATTAGTTTTATATTAAGATAGAAGATTAATCGAGTGACATTAACTCTTTAGAAGATGATTCGAGTACAATAAACTCTTTACTTGGACAACAAGTTCTCAATAATCGTTACACTTAGAGATACGGATTAGTTTTATGTTTAGTTAGAAGATTAATCGAGTACCATTAACTCTTTAGAAGATGATTCGAGTACAATAAACTCTTTACTTGGTCAAGAATTTTTCAATAATCGTTACACTTATAGATACGTATTAGTTTTATGTTTAGTTAGAAGATTAATCGAGTACCATTAACTCTTTAGAAGATGATTCGAGTACTATTCACTCTTTACTTGGTCAAAAAGTTTTCAATAATCGTTACTGATATGGTCGGACTAAGTCGAACCAAGTCCTCTTATCGGCCGAACTTAGTCGAACAAAGTCGAACCGAATCCTTCTCTTAGAAACCGAACTAAGGCCAAAGTCAAAGCACTTGAGGTATGGAGAAACAAGTTGTTCGACCATCTCCTGATCGAACTAAGGAAGCGCGAGCTAGTGCAGTCGGGAAGTACAACGATGAACTAAGTTAGATGAGGAAAAACTGGTATGTGGCGAAGCTATATGAACTAAGTTACAGCCCGATGAACGAACTAACGAAAGAGGAACTGATTAACGTGAGATATGACGAACAGACTTTGAACCTAACTAACCGCTATTTCAGCGGAACTGTTAGTCCGTATCCCATACTTTAAGGGACGAATCTCAACCAACTCATAAGCCAGGGAGTCTATATATACCTTGTGTTCATTCTTTATTTTTCCTTATGCACACTTATAAAAAAAAATACACACACGTACACTTGTAAAAAATCTCCTCTTCCCTTTTTCTGACTTGAGCGTCGGAGTCCCATCGCCGGGAACCCCTCCCGGTGTTTATTTTGCAGGTCTTTGTGTTCAAGATCATCAGTTTTTGGATCGGGAAGTTGGAGAATCGAACCGGAGCAACATCAAGGTTCAAGATTTCGAGTTTTTGGGTTGAAGAACCGGAGCTTTGGATCGGAGCAACATCAATTGGCGCCGTCTGTGGGAAAGCAATTTGAGTTTTAAGGCGTTGAGATAACAAGCATGGTGAATACCAGGGGATCAAAAAGAAGAATGGAAGTCGGTGATTCATCCAGGAGGCCTGAAAATCGAGAGGGTGACCGGAGTCCTACCCCGGTGGATCCCCCCCGTACCATTACTTTAACGGCGGAGGAATTGGCAGACTTGATGGAGGCAGCTGTCCAGAAAGCAATGGGGAAACAAAGAGCTGAGTCACATCAGGATAATATGGACACTCATCGGGAGAAAGAAGCCAGTGATTATAGGTCACAAACGGATGAGAAGGAAAGCCAGTTGGATGGCTCTCGGGGACAGAAACGAGGCCGCGATGAGTTATCGGATAGGGTTGATGAACTGAAAAGAGAGATGAAAGAAGTTCAGCGTAATATTCGACGAGTCCCAAAGGGTTCAAGGGGAAATCCCTTTTCGGAGGAGGTGATGGAAGACGAATTACCGGCATCTTTTCGACCGGTGAATTTTGATTACGATGGTACTGCCGATCCGTGGGATCACTTGTGTCGATTTGAAAATACCGCTCTCTTACACCGGTATTCAGATGGCATCAAGTGTAGGGTGTTTGCTACTACCCTCACCAAGGCTGCTCAGACTTGGTTCAGCCAATTGACTGATGGAACTATTCATGACTTTAAACAATTATCAGAGTTATTCCTACACCAGTTCGTCAGCGCCAGAAGACAGCGGCGGTCTACCCAAACTCTGTTCGGGGTGAAACAGAGAGGGGATGAGATGTTGAGAGGGTACGTTGGAAGGTTTACAGATGCAGTTCGGGAAGCTCCTGGGGCTTCGGATGACTTAATAGTCAATGCCTTCATACAGGGTCTGAAAGAGGGTGATCTACATACTTCTTTGGTTAAGAAGATGCCGGGGAATTTTGATGATTTATTGCAGAGATCCACCAAGTACATCAACCTGGAAGAGGCAGTGCGAATTAAGAAGGGTGAGGGCTCTAACCGAGCTAGTAAGTCACAGGAACAGGAGCCTACAAGAAGAAAGGAGACGGGAGAATCTCGATCGAGGTTCGCACCTCCGCCATTGCGTGAGAACAAAGCTGGTAGGAGGTATGACCAATATACTCCCCTGAATATTTCTCCTGGACAGGTATTGATGGAGATTTGGAATCTGCCCCAATTGAAATGGCTGGCGACCTGGAGCCCGAATCCCAAAAAGCCATCCACCTTCGGGAATGGCAAACTTTGTCGGTTTCATAACGAATATGGACACGACACTGATGAATGCCTGCACCTTAGAGACGAACTAGAGAGATTAGTTCGGGAGAATAGGCTTGCTCGGTATGTTCGTCCTCACCGACAAGATAACAGAGAGCAGAGGAATGCTCGGGAGGAGCCTAGAAGAGAAAGGGGACAACATCGTCCTGAACTACCTCCCCCTCCGCCGCTTCCGCCGCAAAACAGGCCTGAGAGGGAGGAAAGGCCCACCATACACATGATTATAGGAGGACCAACGGATGGAGATTCGAATAGAGCTCGCAAGGCGAGATTGAATTCAGTTCGACAGAAAGGCGATGAGGTTCAAACAATTTTCGACGAGGTAGTAGTGCAGTTTGGGGCTCAAGATAAAGTAGCTCTCCAGAGTCCGCAGTTCGATGCTATGGTGATTGCGGCCGAGATTGGGGGTTTCAACGTAGAAAGGATATTCGTTGATACCGGCAGTTCGGTGGACATTATGTTCATGGACTGTTTTCGAAAGATGAGATCGACAGTCGAAGTGAAGTCGGTGGAGACCTCTCTTTATGGGTTTTCTGGAGAGGCCGTGACAGTGTTTGGCAAGGTCCAGTTACCCATGGTTCTGGGAGAAAAGGAATGGAGGCAAAATAAGACAATAACTTTCCTATTGGTGGACGCGCCTTCGCAGTACAACGTGATTTTAGGGCGTCCTTCGTTGAGTACTTACGCAGCGGTTATCTCACCTGCTCATTTGATGATGAAATTTCCAGTGGAAGATGAGGAAGGACGAACTGTGGGAGTGGGAGTAGTCCACGGCAATCAGCAGACAGCTCGACGCTGTTACGTAGCCGCAGTTCGCCAGTCCGAATCCCAAAAACGGAAGGCCGAACAGAAAACTGAGATTGATAGAGAAAGAGATCAGAGTCAAAAGAAAGGACGAGAGGCGAACACAGCGGAGTTTGAAGAAGGAGAATTGATGAGCATTGAGTTGATCTCCGAGCAACCGGGACATGTAGTTCGCATTGGCAGTCATTTGGCTGAACCGAACCGTAGTGAGATTGTGCAGGTATTAAGAGAAAACGTGGATTTGTTCGCATGGAAGCCGGAAGATATGAAGAGTATAAACCCGGACATAGCAGTTCATCAGTTGGATACTAAGCCCGAGGTTCGACCGATCAAGCAGAAATTGAGGCACTTTGGTGACGAACAAAATGAGATAATAGAAAGGGAAGTTCAGAAATTGTTGGAGATAGGGCATATTGAGAAGATCCAATACCCTCAGTGGCTGGCTAATGTAGTGTTGGTGCCTAAACCTGGAAACAAATGGCGAATGTGTATCGATTTCCGAGATTTGAACAAAGCTTCTCCAAAGGATCATTACCCGCTCCCTCGAATCGATAAATTGGTAGACTCAACAGCCGGCTGCGAACTGCTCAGCATGATGGATGCTGCACAAGGGTATCATCAGATCTTGCTACATCCGAAGGACAAACCCAAAGTTTCTTTCATCACTTCATCAGGTACCTATTGTTACACTGTGATGCTATTCGGATTAAAGAATGCGGGAGCTACTTACCAGAGGATGGTGGATAAGATGTTCAAGTACCAGTTGGGTCGTAATATGGAAGCTTATGTGGATGACATGTTGGTAAAGAGTATTCAGGCGAACACTCATGCGGCAGATTTGAGAGAAACAATGACAACTATTCGAAGATATGGGATGCGGTTAAATCCATCGAAGTGCTCATTCGGAGTAAAAGCCGGGAAATTTCTGGGATATATGGTTACTAAGAGGGGAATCGAAGTTAATCCAAGCAAGATTCGAGCTATCCAAGATATGGCTCCCCCGCGAACCATAAAAGAGGTACAAGTTCTAACTGGTCGAGTTGTTGCTCTAAGCAGGTTTATATCAAGATTGGCGGATAAAGGATTGCCTTTCTTCAAAGTCCTTAGAAAGAATAGTCAGTTCGGATGGAACGAACAATGTCAGAAGGCTTTTGACGACTTAAAAGTGTTCCTTTCTTCACTTCCATTATTGAAGCAGCCAATTCAAGGAGGAGCGCTGCTGGTATATTTGGCGATTGGCGAAGAATCTGTTAGTTCGGTTCTTGTACGAGAAGAAGGAAATGACCAGTTCCCTGTCTACTTCGTCAGTAAAGTTCTTCAAGGAGCCGAAGTGCGATATACTGAGATCGAAAAGGTGGCATATGCTTTGGTTACTGCTGCCAGGAGATTACGGCCATACTTTTTGAGTTATGAGATAACAGTACGAACAGATCATCCGTTGAGCACCATTCTGGGAAAGCCTGAGGCATCAGGGAGATTGGTCAAATGGGCCATCGAACTGGGTCAGTTTGACATCAAGTACGAACCTCGAACAGCTATCAAAGGTCAGGCCTTGGCGGACTTCATCCAAGAAACAACCAGAGCACAAGAAAAGAAGGAGTGGGAGTTGTTTGTAGATGGGTCCTCATCTCATCGAGGAGCCGGAGCTGGAATATTGCTGATTAGTCCAGAAAAGGATGAATTACAGTTTGCCATAAAATTCTTGTTCAAAGCATCTAACAATGAAGCAGAATATGAAGCCTTTTTGCAGGGTTTGAAGATAGCCGAACAGGCTGGAGCGCGCCACTTAACAGTGAAATCAGATTCACAGTTGGTAACACAACAACTCCGAAATGAGTGTGAAGTCAAAGAAGATAGGATGATTTCCTATGTGGACAAAATCAAAGATATGGAGAACAGATTTGAAAAGCTTCAAATTGAACAGATCCCCAGAAGTGAAAATGAAAAGGCAGACTTTCTATCGAAGATAGGCAGTTCGTTGCAAGACTGTTCGCAGAGAAGTATCACTGTGATGGGCGTTGGAAGAGAAAGTGAAGTTATGAATATCGACGAGGCAGAGACCGATTGGAGAACCCCTTTCTTACATTTTTTGGAGGGCAAAAGGGAAGGAACAGCGAAGGAGTTAGAGAGGTTAGAAAGGCAAGTTCGTTTCTACTATGTTATTGACGGATTATTATACAGGAAAACCTTTTTGCCAACGGATGCAAGATGCTTATCTCAAGAAGAAGGGATTAAGGTGTTAGAAGAAGCCCATGAAGGAGGATGTGCCGAACATTCCGGAGCAAGAGCTTTAGCTCGGAAGGTGGTACGAGCTGGGTTTTATTGGCCCACATTGAAGAATGATGCCGAGGAGCTTGTTAAAAAATGTGAATCTTGTCAGAAACATGGATGGCGAATCCACACACCAGCTGCAGATATGCTAACTACTTGTCCGCCTTGTCCCTTCGCTAGATGGGGAATCGACATAGTTGGTCCGTTTGTGAAAACCAGAGGAAGCAAACAATTTTTGGTAGTAGCAGTAGATTACTTCACTAAGTGGGTCGAAGCCGAACCTCTAGTCAAAATTACAGAAGCTGACATGATACACTTTGTTTGGAAGAATATTTGTTGCCGATTTGGTTTGCCAAGGATTTTGATATCAGACAATGGAGCTCAGTTTCGAGGAAAGAAAATCACGGGATGGTGCGAAGAGATGAAAATCGTGCAAGTGTTTACCGCAGTTGCACATCCACAAGCAAATGGCCAAGTCGAAGTAGTAAACCGAATCATAGTGGACGGACTCAAAAAGCGGCTCGAATTTGAGAAGTCGAACTGGGTAGATGAACTACCATCAGTACTGTGGGCATATCGAACAACGACTAGGACGACGACGGGAGAGAGTCCTTTCAGTTTGGCGTTTGGGATGGAAGCAGTAGTTCCAACAGAAATTCAAGGAGAAGCTTTACGGATCACCAATTTTGAACCACAAGAAAACGAGTAGTTGATTAGAACTGATCTAATGTTTCTGGACGAATTGAGGGATAAAGCCCGAGTTCGACACGAGCTCTATAAAAGACGCGTTCAAGCTGCGTTTCACAAAAGAGTTCGAAGGAGGGAATTCCAAGTAGGAGATCTGGTACTACGGCAAGCTGACGCCCTGGTTGAAATTGGAAAGTTGGATGCTACTTGGGAAGGTCCGTACATAGTTTCCAAGATTCTTTCGGGAGGATCTTACGAACTGACAGATGAAGATGGCAAGAGGTTACCCAGACCTTGGCATGTGAGTCATTTGAAGAAGTTCTATGCTTGAAGATTCATGTATATATAGGTTGTTTATTACTTTTCAAATCCCTGCTATTTTATGAAATAAGAAACATTTATCCTGTGGACGTAGGTCGATTTGACCGAACCACGTTATATCTTTGTGTCATTTTTCTGCTTTACTACTATCATGCATGACGATCAAGCGAACTTCAACATTCCCTCGGAATGTAAGCACTCCCTCGGAGTGTCTCGATCAAGCGAACTTCAACATTCCCTCGGAATGTAAGCACTCCCTCGGAGTGTCTCGATCAAGCGAACTTCAACATTCCCTCGGAATGTAAGCACTCCCTCGGAGTGTCTCGATCAAGCGAACTTCAACATTCCCTCGGAATGTAAGCACTCCCTCGGAGTGTCCTGATCAAGCGAACTTCAACATTCCCTCGGAATGTAAACACTCTCTCGGAGTGTCCCGATTGAGCGAACTTCAACATTCCCTTGGAATGAAAACACTCCCTCGGAGTGTCCCGATTAAACGAACTACAAAGTGTTGATTATTCGAACTAAGGCTTGCATATCTTATGGTCCATTCGCTTATTAATAAAGTTTGTGATGTGAATAACTTGTAATAGGAACGGACAAAATTATAATATGAAATTCGATGGATTGATCATAAAAGATACAGAATAGTTCTAGATAAAAAGTGTGAAAATTTTTTACAAAGCATCATCAGAAAGCTTTTTGGAAGAAGGTTCAGCAGCGGAGGTCGGCGGTGCAGAAGGATCGAACATCTCATCAGGAAGATCCACCATAAGATTTGAAGTATCTTCCTCGAGTTGAATAGTTGAACTGGTACTCGGAAGGACTTCAGAAATGGCTTGCTGAAGAAATCCCGCCCACCATCTGGCATCAACATCCTCGTTCGGATCCCCCTGCCAACCGGGAGGAATCGGGAAGGACTGTTCCAATTTCTTACCAAGCGAAGGAAGACGGAATCGGAGCTGGGACTCGAGCTGAGCTTCCTTCACCTCTTCTTGACACAGCCGAACACCTTCCCTGAAATAGGCTTCGGCCATGGGAGCAGCCTTGGAGAGGAAAAACATGGAATTCCACAAGCGACTAAAGAGCCTCTCGCGAAACTCTTCAGCTATTAGCTCCATCTCCGAGCTTCGAGCGAATTGATGGAAGCCTTCTGTAATCCCAGCTCGGAATCCCTCTATCCTCGAAATTTCCGCGAACTGATTCCGCGCATTCTCCTCCCGCTTTAAATCCTCCCGCAGCTTCCGAACCTCAGCTTCAACAGTTAAGAGCTGCTCTTGTTTTTCCGTGGCGAACTTCTCTTTCTCCAACAGCAAATCATCCCTTTTCGACACCTCCGACCGAGCCATTGCGAGTTCGACCTGGCACTGCTCCAATTCAGCAGACAACTTGTTCGTCTGGTCAGAATGGATCGCCAGGTCGCTCTCCAACGCTTTTTTTTCCTCATCCTTCTCTTCCGCTACATGGCGGTATTCTAAAGCTTTGTCCCGGCGACGAAGAGCCCTCTTGCTTAACCCTTCAAAAAACTTCCTCGCGTTCGCCAGGCGAGCAAGATTTAGCCTTATATCTCTGGCCTCAGCATCCTCCTCAACCTCTGCCGTTTTTCCCTTCTGAACGACCACATCCCTCGAGACCTCCGAACTAGCGGGGGGCGCTTCAGCTGTTTTCTGCTTCTTGTCCGCGGATTTACGCGAACTAGTAGGCCCCCTTTTCTTCCCTTGAAGAGAAGGCGTAGCCTTCGCCACGTCTTCTGCGATCTCCTCGGTCAGATCGACATGATCAAACGAGGGAACAGTGGGCGTAGTCGAACTGAAAGGGGCTTCAGCAGTGGGCAGTGTGACCAGCGAAGCAGATTCTGATCTCTCGGGAAGAACGTCCTCTTGCATCACATGATCAGTTGGGCCTGGAGTCCTTTTGGCTAGCTCGGCGAGGTGAGTTTCTTCCGCCTGTTTGAAGGACGCAGCTAAGGCAGTATTCACGCAACTCTGAGAAGGCGAATAGGGAGTCTTCTCCTCCTCAGGGACCTCGTCGGTGAAGCTGAAAAACCGATTCATTTTCTTATCTGCAAAAAGGCATGGGTAAGCCAGTAAGCCAATATGCACCCAAGCAGTTCGTATTAGCACGATAAATGACAGGAATTAAAAGATTGACCTAGATTAAATCGAGAAGGAACGTGGCTGTTCGGGTAGAACCCCCAGAATGCCAGCAACGATTCACAAGAACTTAGTTGGACCACGTCGAACCACCCTTTGTCAAAAATTTTATTCAAAACGGAGATTTGGTAATCAGGAGGAGGAGGAGGATCAGATTGGGTAGAAGTTTGGACCCAGGGAAGAGAATTCAAAGGTTGGTTCGATGGTCCGCGAATGAAAAAATAATACCTCTCCCGGGAACTGACCTTTTCATCCCCAGGAGATAGAAAAGTAGCTCGCCTTTCCCCCCTGCGAGGGCTCAAGTAAAAACGAAAAGGATTGGCGTTTTTCAAAACAAAGCAAGATCGAAACCGTTCGAAAGTAGGATCGACCCCCATCCATTTACAT
The DNA here is from genome assembly GCA_946896805.1 of Scutellaria galericulata. NCBI lineage: Eukaryota > Viridiplantae > Streptophyta > Magnoliopsida > Lamiales > Lamiaceae > Scutellaria > Scutellaria galericulata. The sequence continues at coordinate 7,077,915 of OX335792.1, read as the reverse complement.
ACCATATAAAATGATACAATATAACTTATTGAATTGGGATGTAATTGGTTCGGACATACGCCGAAACCCGAACCAATCTCTAAAAAGAAGGGATGAACAGGGGGAACTAAGCCGAGGGAGACATGTTTAAGGAACCACGTCTGATGACCGATTGGAGCTCGATGGGGTCGGTCTTCTGGGCTAGGAATTGCCACAGAATAACCGCCCACCAAGAGTGAGCTCAGTAAGGTTAGATGGGTCTGGGTGGTTTTTGTGGAAGAAAATACTGTATCTACGGTTTTTCGCCTTGAGTTTTTAGAAGAATTGGAAGTGGCCATTTGAAAAATAACGACAAAGGAAGAGGAGAAGATGGGTACCTGTAACAATCGAAGAAACCTAGAAATCGGAGACGAAAACTTGAAGAAGATAAGCTACAGTGATTTGTGGCGTAAAGGTTTTTCAACCTAATGAAGGGCGTATTTATAGAGAGATTTTATCGGTTTTTGGGGGCAAAAGGTCAAGAGTCGCGAACTCCCAGCCGTTAGATCCGATGAAATCCAACGGTGGGAAACAAAAAGGCACTGGGCGGGAATTCTATCTGGCCACGTGTCCATTGGATGTGACAAGAAGCGGCTGAAGAGACGTTTCGCCTTGGAAAGGCGCATTAAGTGTTCGACTAAATTGCTAGCGGACTGCGTCTGTGCGTGTAAACACGCACTTCGAAGGGGGGGAGTACTTGATATGGTCGGACTAAGTCGAACCAAGTCCTCTTATCGGCCGAACTTAGTCGAACAAAGTCGAACCGAATCCTTCTCTTAGAAACCGAACTAAGACCAAAGTCAAAGCACTTGAGGTATGGAGAAACAAGTTGTTCAACCATCTCCTGATCGAACTAAGGAAGCGCGAGCTAGTGCAGTCGGGAAGTACAACGATGAACTAAGTTAGATGAGGAAAAACTGGTATGTGGCGAAGCTATACGAACTAAGTTACAGCCCGATGAACGAACTAACGAAAGAGGAACTGATTAACGTGAGATATGACGAACAGACTTTGAACCTAACTAACCACTATTTCAGCGGAACTGTTAGTCCGTATCCCATACTTTAAGGGACGAATCTCAACCAACTCATAAGCCAGGGAGTCTATATATACCTTGTGTTCATTCTTTATTTTTCCTTATGCACACTTATAAAAAAAAATACACACACGTACACTTGCAAAAAATCTCCTCTTCCCTTTTTCTGACTTGAGCGTCGGAGTCCCATCGCCGGGAACCCCTCCCGGTGTTTATTTTGCAGGTCTTTGTGTTCAAGATCATCAGTTTTTGGATCGGGAAGTCGGAGAATCGAACCGGAGCAACATCAAGGTTCAAGATTTCGAGTTTTTGGGTTGAAGAACCGGAGCTTTGGATCGGAGCAACATCAGTTACACTTAGAGATACATATTAGTTTTATGATTATTTAGAATATTAATCGAGTACCATTAACTCTTTAGAAGATGATTCGAGTACAATAAACTCTTTACTTGGACAACAAGTTTTCAATAATCGTTACACTTAGAGATACAGATTAGTTTTATATTAAGATAGAAGATTAATCGAGTAACATTAACTCTTTAGAAGATGATTCGAGTACAATTAACTCTTTACTTGGACAACAAGTTTTCAATAATCGTTACACTTAGAGATACGGATTAGTTTTATGTTTAGTTAGATGATTAATCGAGTACCATTAACTCTTTAGAAGATGATTCGAATACAATAAACTCTTTACTTGGTCAAGAAGTTTTCAATAATCGTTACACTTAGAGATACAGATTAGTTTTATGTTTAGTTAGAAGATTAATCGAGTACCATTAACTCTTTAGAAGATGATTCGAGTACTATTCACTCTTTACTTGGTCAAAAAGTTTTCAATAATCGTTACACTTACAGATACATATTAGTTTTATGATTATTTAGAAGATTAATCGAGTACCATTAACTCTTTAGAAGATGATTCGAGTACAATTAACTCTTTACTTGGACAACAAGTTTTCAATAATCGTTACACTTAGAGATACGTATTAGTTTTATGTTTAGTTAGAAGATTAATCGAGTAACATTAACTCTTTAGAAGATGATTCGAGTACAATTAACTCTTTATTTGGACAACAAGTTTTCAATAATCGTTACACTTAGAGATACAGATTAGTTTTATGTTTATTTAGACGATTAATCGAGTACCATTAACTCTTTAGAAGATGATTCGAGTACAATTAACTCTTTACTTGGACAACAAGTTTTCAATAATCGTTACACTTAGAGATACAGATTAGTTTTATATTAAGATAGAAGATTAATCGAGTGACATTAACTCTTTAGAAGATGATTCGAGTACAATTAACTCTTTATTTGGACAACAAGTTTTCAATAATCGTTACACTTAGAGATACAGATTAGTTTTATGTTTATTTAGACGATTAATCGAGTACCATTAACTCTTTAGAAGATGATTCGAGTACAATAAACTCTTTACTTGGACAACAAGTTCTCAATAATCGTTACACTTAGAGATACGGATTAGTTTTATGTTTAGTTAGAAGATTAATCGAGTACCATTAACTCTTTAGAAGATGATTCGAGTACAATAAACTCTTTACTTGGTCAAGAATTTTTCAATAATCGTTACACTTATAGATACGTATTAGTTTTATGTTTAGTTAGAAGATTAATCGAGTACCATTAACTCTTTAGAAGATGATTCGAGTACTATTCACTCTTTACTTGGTCAAAAAGTTTTCAATAATCGTTACACTTAGAGATACATATTAGTTTTATGATTATTTAGAATATTAATCGAGTACCATTAACTCTTTAGAAGATGATTCGAGTACAATAAACTCTTTACTTGGACAACAAGTTTTCAATAATCGTTACACTTAGAGATACAGATTAGTTTTATATTAAGATAGAAGATTAATCGAGTAACATTAACTCTTTAGAAGATGATTCGAGTACAATTAACTCTTTATTTGGACAACAAGTTTTCAATAATTGTTACACTTAGAGATACAGATTAGTTTTATGTTTATTTAGAAGATTAATGGAGTACCATTAACTCTTTAGAAGATGATTCGAGTACAATTAACTCTGTACTTGGACAACAAGTTTTCAATAACCGTTACACTTAGAGATACAGATTAGTTTTATGTTTAGTTAGGTGATTAATCGAGTACCATTAACTCTTTAGAAGATGATTCGAGTACAATAAACTCTTTACTTGGTCAAGAAGTTTTCAATAATCGTTACACTTAGAGATACAGATTAGTTTTATGTTTAGTTAGAAGATTAATCGAGTACCATTAACTCTTTAGAAGATGATTCGAGTACTATTCACTCTTTACTTGGTCAAAAAGTTTTCAATAATCGTTACACTTAGAGATACATATTAGTTTTATGATTATTTAGAAGATTAATCGAGTACCGTTAACTCTTTAGAAGATGATTCGAGTACAATTAACTCTTTATTTGGACAACAAGTTTTCAATAATCGTTACACTTAGAGATACAGATTAGTTTTATGTTTATTTAGACGATTAATCGAGTACCATTAACTCTTTAGAAGATGATTCGAGTACAATTAACTCTTTACTTGGACAACAAGTTTTCAATAATCGTTACACTTAGAGATACAGATTAGTTTTATATTAAGATAGAAGATTAATCGAGTGACATTAACTCTTTAGAAGATGATTCGAGTACAATTAACTCTTTATTTGGACAACAAGTTTTCAATAATCGTTACACTTAGAGATACAGATTAGTTTTATGTTTATTTAGACGATTAATCGAGTACCATTAACTCTTTAGAAGATGATTCGAGTACAATAAACTCTTTACTTGGACAACAAGTTCTCAATAATCGTTACACTTGGAGATACGGATTAGTTTTATGTTTAGTTAGAAGATTAATCGAGTACCATTAACTCTTTAGAAGATGATTCGAGTACAATAAACTCTTTACTTGGTCAAGAATTTTTCAATAATCGTTACACTTAGAGATACGTATTAGTTTTATGTTTAGTTAGAAGATTAATCGAGTACCATTAACTCTTTAGAAGATGATTCGAGTACTATTCACTCTTTACTTGGTCAAAAAGTTTTCAATAATCGTTACACTTAGAGATACATATTAGTTTTATGATTATTTAGAATATTAATCGAGTACCATTAACTCTTTAGAAGATGATTCGAGTACAATAAACTCTTTACTTGGACAACAAGTTTTCAATAATCGTTACACTTAGAGATACAGATTAGTTTTATATTAAGATAGAAGATTAATCGAGTAACATTAAATCTTTAGAAGATGATTCGAGTACAATTAACTCTTTATTTGGACAACAAGTTTTCAATAATCGTTACACTTAGAGATACAAATTAGTTTTATGTTTATTTAGTCAATTAATCGAGTACCATTAAGTCTTTAGAAGATGATTCGAGTACAATAAACTCTTTACTTGGACAACAAGTTTTAAATAATCGTTACACTTGGAGATACGATTTAGTTTTATGTTTAGTTAGAAGATTAATCGAGTACCATTAACTCTTTAGAAGATGATACGAGTACAATAAACTCTTTACTTGGTCAAGAAGTTTTCAATAATCGTTACACTTAGAGATACGTATTAGTTTTATGTTTAGTTAGAAGATTAATCGAGTACCATTAACTCTTTAGAAGATGATTCGAATACTATTCACTCTTTACTTGGTCAAAAAGTTTTCAATAATCGTTACACTTAGAGATACATATTAGTTTTATGATTATTTAGAATATTAATCGAGTACCATTAACTCTTTAGAAGATGATTCGAGTACAATTAACTCTTTACTTGGACAACAAGTTTTCAATAATCGTTACACTTAGAGATACAGATTAGTTTTTTGTTTATTTAGATGATTAATCGAGTACCATTAACTCTTTAGAAGATGATTCGAGTACAATTAACTCTTTATTTGGACAACACGTTTTCAATAATTGTTACACTTAGAGATACAGATTAGTTTTATGTTTATTTAGAAGATTAATCGAGTATCATTAACTCTTTAGAAGATGATTCGAGTACAATTAACTCTTTACTTGGACAACAAGTTTTCAATAATCGTTACACTTAGAGATACGGATTAGTTTTATGTTTAGTTAGATGATTAATCGAGTACCATTAACTCTTTGGTAGATGATTCGAGTACAATAAACTCTTTACTTGGACAACAAGTTCTCAATAATCGTTACACTTGGAGATACGGATTAGTTTTATGTTTAGTTAGAAGATTAATCGAGTACCATTAACTCTTTAGAAGATGATTCGAGTACAATAAACTCTTTACTTGGTCAAGAATTTTTCAATAATCGTTACACTTAGAGATACGTATTAGTTTTATGTTTAGTTAGAAGATTAATCGAGTACCATTAACTCTTTAGAAGATGATTCGAGTACTATTCACTCTTTACTTGGTCAAAAAGTTTTCAATAATCGTTACACTTAGAGATACAGATTAGTTTTATGTTTATTTAGATGATTAATCGAGTACCATTAACTCTTTAGAAGATGATTCGAATACAATTAACTCTTTATTTGGACAACACGTTTTAAATAATTGTTACACTTAGAGATACAGATTAGTTTTATGTTTATTTAGAAGATTAATCAAGTACCATTAACTCTTTAGAAGATGATTCGAGTACAATTAACTCTTTACTTGGACAACAAGTTTTCAATAATCATTACACTTAGAGATACGGATTAGTTTTATGTTTAGTTAGATGATTAATCGAGTACCATTAACTCTTTGGTAGATGATTCGAGTACAATAAACTCTTTACTTGGTCAAGAAGTTTTCAATAATCGTTACACTTAGAGATACGGATTAGTTTTATGTTTAGTTAGATGATTAAGCGAGTACCATTAACTCTTTAGAAGATGATTCGAGTACTATTCACTCTTTACTTGGTCAAAAAGTTTTCAATAATCGTTACACTTAGAGATACATATTAGTTTTATGATTATTTAGAAGATTAATCGAGTACCATTAACTCTCTAGAAGATGATTCGAGTACAATTAACTCTTTACTTAGACAACAAGTTTTCAATAATCGTTACACATAGAGATACAGATTAGTTTTATGTTTATTTAGATGATTATTCGAGTACCATTAACTCTTTAGAAGATGATTCTAGTACAATTAACTCTTTACTTGGACAAAAAGTTTTCAATAATCGTTACACTTAGAGATACGGATTAGTTTTATGTTTAGTTAGATGATATATCGAGTACCATTAACTCTTTAGAAGATGATTCGAGTACAATAAACTCTTTACTTGGTCAAAAAGTTTTCAATAATCGTTACACTTAGAGATACGGATTAGTTTTATGTTTAGTTAGATGATTAATCGAGTACCATTAACTCTTTGGTAGATGATTCGAGTATAATAAATTCTTTACTTGGTCAAGAAGTTTTCAATAATCGTTACACTTAGAGTTACGGATTAGTTTTATGTTTATTTAGATGATTATTCGAGTACCATTAACTCTTTAGAAGATGATTCTAGTACAATTAACTCTTTACTTGGACAACAAGTTCTCAATAATCGTTACACTTAGAGATACAGATTAGTTTTATATTAACATAGAAGATTAATCGAGTAACATTAACTCTTTAGAAGATGATTCGAGTACAATTAACTCTTTATTTGGACAACAAGTTTTCAATAATTGTTACACTTAGAGATACAGATTAGTTTTATGTTTATTTAGAAGATTAATGGAGTACCATTAACTCTTTAGAAGATGATTCGAGTACAATTAACTCTTTACTTGGACAACAAGTTTTCAATAATCGTTACACTTAGAGATACGGATTAGTTTTATGTTTAGTTAGAAGATTAATCGAGTACCATTAACTCTTTAGAAGATGATTCGAGTACAATTAACTCTTTACTTGGACAACAAGTTTTCAATAATCGTTACACTTAGAGATACGTATTAGTTTTATTTTTAGTTAGAAGATTAATCGAGTACCATTAACTCTTTAGAAGATGATTCGAGTACTATTCACTCTTTACTTGGTCAAAAAGTTTTCAATAATCGTTACACTTAGAGATACATATTAGTTTTATGATTATTTAGAATATTAATCGAGTACCATTAACTCTTTAGAAGATGATTCGAGTACAATTAACTCTTTACTTGGACAACAAGTTTTCAATAATCGTTACACTTAGAGATACAGATTAGTTTTATGTTTATTTAGATGATTAATCGAGTACCATTAACTCTTTAGAAGATGATTCGAGTACTATTCACTCTTTACTTGGTCAAAAAGTTTTCAATAATCGTTACACTTAGAGATACATATTAGTTTTATGATTATTTAGAATATTAATCGAGTACCATTGACTCTTTAGAAGATGATTCGAGTACAATTAACTCTTTACTTGGACAACAAGTTTTCAATAATCGTTACACTTAGAGATACAGATTAGTTTTATATTAAGATAGAAGATTAATCGAGTACCATTAACTCTTTAGAAGATGATTCGAGTACAATTAACTCTTTACTTGGACAACAGGTTTTCAATAATCGTTACACTTAGAGATACGGATTAGTTTTATGTTTAGTTAGAAGATTAATCGAGTACCATTAACTCTTTAGAAGATGATTCGAGTACAATAAACTCTTTACTTGGTCAAGAAGTTTTCAATAATCGTTACACTTAGAGATACGTATTAGTTTTATGTTTAGTTAGAAGATTAATCGAGTACCATTAACTCTTTAGAAGATGATTCGAGTACTATTCACTCTTTACTTGGTCAAAAAGTTTTCAATAATCGTTACACTAAGAGATACATATTAGTTTTATGATTATTTAGAATATTAATCGAGTACCATTAACTCTTTAGAAGATGATACGAGTACAATTAACTCTTTACTTGGACAACAAGTTTTCAATAATCGTTACACTTAGAGATACAGATTAGTTTTATGTTTATTTAGATGATTAATCGAGTACCATTAACTCTTTAGAAGATGATTCGAGTACTATTCACTCTTTACTTGGTCAAAAAGTTTTCAATAATCGTAACACTTAGAGATACATATTAGTTTTATGATTATTTAGAATATTAATCGAGTACCATTAACTCTTTAGAAGATGATTCGAGTACAATTAACTCTTTACTTGGACACCAAGTTTTCAATAATCGTTACACTTAGAGATACAGATTAGTTTTATGTTTATTTAGATGATTAATCGAGTACCATTAACTCTTTAGAAGATGATTCGAGTACAATTAACTCTTTATTTGGACAACAAGTTTTCAATAATTGTTACACTTAGAGATACAGATTACTTTTATGTTTATTTAGAAGATTAATCGAGTACCATTAACTCTTTAGAAGATGATTCGAGTACAATTAACTCTTTACTTGGACAACAAGTTTTCAATAATCGTTACACTTAGAGATACGGATTAGTTTTATGTTTATTTAGATGATATATCGAGTACCATTAACTCTTTAGAAGATGATTCGAGTACAATAAACTCTTTACTTGGTCAAAAAGTTTTCAATAATCGTTACACTTAGAGATACGGATTAGTTTTATGTTTAGTTAGATGATTAATCGAGTACCATTAACTCTTTGGTAGATGATTCGAGTACAATAAATTCTTTACTTGGTCAAGAAGTTTTCAATAATCGTTACACTTAGAGTTACGGATTAGTTTTATGTTTATTTAGATGATTATTCGAGTACCATTAACTCTTTAGAAGATGATTCTAGTACAATTAACTCTTTACTTGGACAACAAGTTCTCAATAATCGTTACACTTAGAGATACAGATTAGTTTTATATTAACATAGAAGATTAATCGAGTAACATTAACTCTTTAGAAGATGATTCGAGTACAATTAACTCTTTATTTGGACAACAAGTTTTCAATAATTGTTACACTTAGAGATACAGATTAGTTTTATGTTTATTTAGAAGATTAATGGAGTACCATTAACTCTTTAGAAGATGATTTGAGTACAATTAACTCTTTACTTGGACAACAAGTTTTCAATAATCGTTACACTTAGAGATACGGATTAGTTTTATGTTTAGTTAGAAGATTAATCGAGTACCATTAACTCTTTAGAAGATGATTCGAGTACAATAAACTCTTTACTTGGTCAAGAAGTTTTCAATAATCGTTACACTTAGAGATACGTATTAGTTTTATGTTTAGTTAGAAGATTAATCGAGTACCATTAACTCTTTAGAAGATGATTCGAGTACTATTCACTCTTTACTTGGTCAAAAAGTTTTCAATAATCGTTACACTTAGAGATTCATATTAGTTTTATGATTATTTAGAATATTAATCGAGTACCATTAACTCTTTAGAAGATGATACGAGTACAATTAACTCTTTACTTGGACAACAAGTTTTCAATAATCGTTACACTTAGAGATACAGATTAGTTTTATGTTTATTTAGATGATTAATCGAGTACCATTAACTCTTTAGAAGATGATTCGAGTACTATTCACTCTTTACTTGGTCAAAAAGTTTTCAATAATCGTTACACTTAGAGATACATATTAGTTTTATGATTATTTAGAATATTAATCGAGTACCCTTAACTCTTTAGAAGATGATTCGAGTACAATTAACTCTTTACTTGGACACCAAGTTTTCAATAATCGTTACACTTAGAGATACAGATTAGTTTTATGTTTATTTAGATGATTAATCGAGTACCATTAACTCTTTAGAAGATGATTCGAGTACAATTAACTCTTTATTTGGACAACAAGTTTTCAATAATTGTTACACATAGAGATACAGATTACTTTTATGTTTATTTAGAAGATTAATCGAGTACCATTAACTCTTTAGAAGATGATTCGAGTACAATTAACTCTTTACTTGGACAACAAGTTTTCAATAATCGTTACACTTAGAGATACGGATTAGTTTTATGTTTAGTTAGATGATATATCGAGTACCATTAACTCTATAGAAGATGATTCGAGTACAATAAACTCTTTACTTGGTCAAAAAGTTTTCAATAATCGTTACACTTAGAGATACGGATTAGTTTTATGTTTAGTTAGATGATTAATCGAGTACCATTAACTCTTTGGTAGATGATTCGAGTACAATAAATTCTTTACTTGGTCAAGAAGTTTTCAATAATCGTTACACTTAGAGTTACGGATTAGTTTTATGTTTATTTAGATGATTATTCGAGTACCATTAACTCTTTAGAAGATGATTCTAGTACAATTAACTCTTTACTTGGACAACAAGTTCTCAATAATCGTTACACTTAGAGATACAGATTAGTTTTATATTAACATAGAAGATTAATCGAGTAACATTAACTCTTTAGAAGATGATTCGAGTACAATTAACTCTTTATTTGGACAACAAGTTTTCAATAATTGTTACACTTAGAGATACAGATTAGTTTTATGTTTATTTAGAAGATTAATGGAGTACCATTAACTCTTTAGAAGATGATTCGAGTACAATTAACTCTTTACTTGGACAACAAGTTTTCAATAATCGTTACACTTAGAGATACGGATTAGTTTTATGTTTAGTTAGAAGATTAATCGAGTACCATTAACTCTTTAGAAGATGATTCGAGTACAATTAACTCTTTACTTGGACAACAAGTTTTCAATAATCGTTACACTTAGAGATACGTATTAGTTTTATGTTTAGTTAGAAGATTAATCGAGTACCATTAACTCTTTAGAAGATGATTCGAGTACTATTCACTCTTTACTTGGTCAAAAAGTTTTCAATAATCGTTACACTTAGAGATACATATTAGTTTTATGATTATTTAGAATATTAATCGAGTACCATTAACTCTTTAGAAGATGATTCGAGTACAATTAACTCTTTACTTGGACAACAAGTTTTCAATAATCGTTACACTTAGAGATACAGATTAGTTTTATGTTTATTTAGATGATTAATCGAGTACCATTAACTCTTTAGAAGATGATTCGAGTACTATTCACTCTTTACTTGGTCAAAAAGTTTTCAATAATCGTTACACTTAGAGATACATATTAGTTTTATGATTATTTAGAATATTAATCGAGTATCATTGACTCTTTAGAAGATGATTCGAGTACAATTAACTCTTTACTTGGACAACAAGTTTTCAATAATCGTTACACTTAGAGATACAGATTAGTTTTATATTAAGATAGAAGATTAATCGAGTACCATTAACTCTTTAGAAGATGATTCGAGTACAATTAACTCTTTACTTGGACAACAGGTTTTCAATAATCGTTACACTTAGAGATACGGATTAGTTTTATGTTTAGTTAGAAGATTAATCGAGTACCATTAACTCTTTAGAAGATGATTCGAGTACAATAAACTCTTTACTTGGTCAAGAAGTTTTCAATAATCGTTACACTTAGAGATACGTATTAGTTTTATGTTTAGTTAGAAGATTAATCGAGTACCATTAACTCTTTAGAAGATGATTCGAGTACAATTAACTCTTTACTTGGACAACAAGTTTTCAATAATCGTTACACTTAGAGATACGTATTAGTTTTATGTTTAGTTAGAAGATTAATCGAGTACCATTAACTCTTTAGAAGATGATTCGAGTACTATTCACTCTTTACTTGGTCAAAAAGTTTTCAATAATCGTTACACTTAGAGATACATATTAGTTTTATGATTATTTAGAATATTAATCGAGTACCATTAACTCTTTAGAAGATGATTCGAGTACAATTAACTCTTTACTTGGACAACAAGTTTTCAATAATCGTTACACTTAGAGATACAGATTAGTTTTATGTTTATTTAGATGATTAATCGAGTACCATTAACTCTTTAGAAGATGATTCGAGTACTATTCACTCTTTACTTGGTCAAAAAGTTTTCAATAATCGTTACACTTAGAGATACATATTAGTTTTATGATTATTTAGAATATTAATCGAGTATCATTGACTCTTTAGAAGATGATTCGAGTACAATTAACTCTTTACTTGGACAACAAGTTTTCAATAATCGTTACACTTAGAGATACAGATTAGTTTTATATTAAGATAGAAGATTAATCGAGTACCATTAACTCTTTAGAAGATGATTCGAGTACAATTAACTCTTTACTTGGACAACAGGTTTTCAATAATCGTTACACTTAGAGATACGGATTAGTTTTATGTTTAGTTAGAAGATTAATCGAGTACCATTAACTCTTTAGAAGATGATTCGAGTACAATAAACTCTTTACTTGGTCAAGAAGTTTTCAATAATCGTTACACTTAGAGATACGTATTAGTTTTATGTTTAGTTAGAAGATTAATCGAGTACCATTAACTCTTTAGAAGATGATTCGAGTACTATTCACTCTTTACTTGGTCAAAAAGTTTTCAATAATCGTTACACTAAGAGATACATATTAGTTTTATGATTATTTAGAATATTAATCGAGTACCATTAACTCTTTAGAAGATGATACGAGTACAATTAACTCTTTACTTGGACAACAAGTTTTCAATAATCGTTACACTTAGAGATACAGATTAGTTTTATGTTTATTTAGATGATTAATCGAGTACCATTAACTCTTTAGAAGATGATTCGAGTACTATTCACTCTTTACTTGGTCAAAAAGTTTTCAATAATCGTAACACTTAGAGATACATATTAGTTTTATGATTATTTAGAATATTAATCGAGTACCATTAACTCTTTAGAAGATGATTCGAGTACAATTAACTCTTTACTTGGACACCAAGTTTTCAATAATCGTTACACTTAGAGATACAGATTAGTTTTATGTTTATTTAGATGATTAATCGAGTACCATTAACTCTTTAGAAGATGATTCGAGTACAATTAACTCTTTATTTGGACAACAAGTTTTCAATAATTGTTACACTTAGAGATACAGATTACTTTTATGTTTATTTAGAAGATTAATCGAATACCATTAACTCTTTAGAAGATGATTCGAGTACAATTAACTCTTTACTTGGACAACAAGTTTTCAATAATCGTTACACTTAGAGATACGGATTAGTTTTATGTTTAGTTAGATGATATATCGAGTACCATTAACTCTTTAGAAGATGATTCGAGTACAATAAACTCTTTACTTGGTCAAAAAGTTTTCAATAATCGTTACACTTAGAGATACGGATTAGTTTTATGTTTAGTTAGATGATTAATCGAGTACCATTAACTCTTTGGTAGATGATTCGAGTACAATAAATTCTTTACTTGGTCAAGAAGTTTTCAATAATCGTTACACTTAGAGTTACGGATTAGTTTTATGTGTATTTAGATGATTATTCGAGTACCATTAACTCTTTAGAAGATGATTCTAGTACAATTAACTCTTTACTTGGACAACAAGTTCTCAATAATCGTTACACTTAGAGATACAGATTAGTTTTATATTAACATAGAAGATTAATCGAGTAACATTAACTCTTTAGAAGATGATTCGAGTACAATTAACTCTTTATTTGGACAACAAGTTTTCAATAATTGTTACACTTAGAGATACAGATTAGTTTTATGTTTATTTAGAAGATTAATGGAGTACCATTAACTCTTTAGAAGATGATTCGAGTACAATTAACTCTTTACTTGGACAACAAGTTTTCAATAATCGTTACACTTAGAGATACGGATTAGTTTTATGTTTAGTTAGAAGATTAATCGAGTACCATTAACTCTTTAGAAGATGATTCGAGTACAATAAACTCTTTACTTGGTCAAGAAGTTTTCAATAATCGTTACACTTAGAGATACGTATTAGTTTTATGTTTAGTTAGAAGATTAATCGAGTACCATTAACTCTTTAGAAGATGATTCGAGTACTATTCACTCTTTACTTGGTCAAAAAGTTTTCAATAATCGTTACACTTAGAGATACATATTAGTTTTATGATTATTTAGAATATTAATCGAGTACCATTAACTCTTTAGAAGATGATTCGAGTACAATTAACTCTTTACTTGGACAACAAGTTTTCAATAATCGTTACACTTAGAGATACAGATTAGTTTTATGTTTATTTAGATGATTAATCGAGTACCATTAACTCTTTAGAAGATGATTCGAGTACTATTCACTCTTTACTTGGTCAAAAAGTTTTCAATAATCGTAACACTTAGAGATACATATTAGTTTTATGATTATTTAGAATATTAATCGAGTACCATTAACTCTTTAGAAGATGATTCGAGTACAATTAACTCTTTACTTGGACACCAAGTTTTCAATAATCGTTACACTTAGAGATACAGATTAGTTTTATGTTTATTTAGATGATTAATCGAGTACCATTAACTCTTTAGAAGATGATTCGAGTACAATTAACTCTTTATTTGGACAACAAGTTTTCAATAATTGTTACACTTAGAGATACAGATTACTTTTATGTTTATTTAGAAGATTAATCGAATACCATTAACTCTTTAGAAGATGATTCGAGTACAATTAACTCTTTACTTGGACAACAAGTTTTCAATAATCGTTACACTTAGAGATACGGATTAGTTTTATGTTTAGTTAGATGATATATCGAGTACCATTAACTCTTTAGAAGATGATTCGAGTACAATAAACTCTTTACTTGGTCAAAAAGTTTTCAATAATCGTTACACTTAGAGATACGGATTAGTTTTATGTTTAGTTAGATGATTAATCGAGTACCATTAACTCTTTGGTAGATGATTCGAGTACAATAAATTCTTTACTTGGTCAAGAAGTTTTCAATAATCGTTACACTTAGAGTTACGGATTAGTTTTATGTGTATTTAGATGATTATTCGAGTACCATTAACTCTTTAGAAGATGATTCTAGTACAATTAACTCTTTACTTGGACAACAAGTTCTCAATAATCGTTACACTTAGAGATACAGATTAGTTTTATATTAACATAGAAGATTAATCGAGTAACATTAACTCTTTAGAAGATGATTCGAGTACAATTAACTCTTTATTTGGACAACAAGTTTTCAATAATTGTTACACTTAGAGATACAGATTAGTTTTATGTTTATTTAGAAGATTAATGGAGTACCATTAACTCTTTAGAAGATGATTCGAGTACAATTAACTCTTTACTTGGACAACAAGTTTTCAATAATCGTTACACTTAGAGATACGGATTAGTTTTATGTTTAGTTAGAAGATTAATCGAGTACCATTAACTCTTTAGAAGATGATTCGAGTACAATAAACTCTTTACTTGGTCAAGAAGTTTTCAATAATCGTTACACTTAGAGATACGTATTAGTTTTATGTTTAGTTAGAAGATTAATCGAGTACCATTAACTCTTTAGAAGATGATTCGAGTACTATTCACTCTTTACTTGGTCAAAAAGTTTTCAATAATCGTTACACTTAGAGATACATATTAGTTTTATGATTATTTAGAATATTAATCGAGTACCATTAACTCTTTAGAAGATGATTCGAGTACAATTAACTCTTTACTTGGACAACAAGTTTTCAATAATCGTTACACTTAGAGATACAGATTAGTTTTATGTTTATTTAGATGATTAATCGAGTACCATTAACTCTTTAGAAGATGATTCGAGTACTATTCACTCTTTACTTGGTCAAAAAGTTTTCAATAATCGTTACACTTAGAGATACATATTAGTTTTATGATTATTTAGAATATTAATCGAGTACCATTGACTCTTTAGAAGATGATTCGAGTACAATTAACTCTTTACTTGGACAACAAGTTTTCAATAATCGTTACACTTAGAGATACAGATTAGTTTTATATTAAGATAGAAGATTAATCGAGTACCATTAACTCTTTAGAAGATGATTCGAGTACAATTAACTCTTTACTTGGACAACAAGTTTTCAATAATCGTTACACTTAGAGATACGGATTAGTTTTATGTTTAGTTAGATGATTAATCGAGTACCATTAACTCTTTAGAAGATGATTCGAGTACAATAAACTCTTTACTTGGTCAAGAAGTTTTCAATAATCGTTACACTTAGAGATACGGATTAGTTTTATGTTTAGTTAGAAGATTAAGCGAGTACCATTAACTCTTTAGAAGATGATTCGGGTACTATTCACTCTTTACTTGGTCAAAACGTTTTCAATAATCGTTACACTTAGAGATACATATTAGTTTTATGATTATTTAGAATATTAATCGAGTACCATTAACTCTTTAGAAGATGATTCGAGTACAATTAACTCTTTACTTGGACAACAAGTTTTCAATAATCGTTACACTTAGAGATACAGATTAGTTTTATATTAAGATAGAAGATTAATCGAGTAACATTAACTCTTTAGAAGATGATTCGAGTACAATTAACTCTTTATTTGGACAACAAGTTTTCAATAATTGTTACACTTAGAGATACAGATTAGTTTAATGTTTATTTAGAAGATTAATGGAGTACCATTAACTCTTTAGAAGATGATTCGAGTACAATTAACTCTTTACTTGGACAACAAGTTTTCAATAATCGTTACACTTAGAGATACGGATTAGTTTTATGTTTAGTTAGAAGATTAATCGAGTACCATTAACTCTTTAGAAGATGATTCGAGTACAATTAACTCTTTACTTGGACAACAAGTTTTCAATAATCGTTACACTTAGAGATACAGATTAGTTTAATGTTTATTTAGAAGATTAATGGAGTACCATTAACTCTTTAGAAGATGATTCGAGTACAATTAACTCTTTACTTGGACAACAAGTTTTCAATAATCGTTACACTTAGAGATACAGATTAGTTTTATATTAAGATAGAAGATTAATCGAGTACCATTAACTCTTTAGAAGATGATTCGAGTACAATTAACTCTTTACTTGGACAACAAGTTTTCAATAATCGTTACACTTAGAGATACGGATTAGTTTTATGTTTAGTTAGATCATTAATCGAGTACCATTAACTCTTTAGAAGATGATTCGAGTACAATAAACTCTTTACTTGGTCAAGAAGTTTTCAATAATCGTTACACTTAGAGATACGGATTAGTTTTATGTTTAGTTAGAAGATTAAGCGAGTATCATTAACTCTTTAGAAGATGATTCGGGTACTATTCACTCTTTACTTGGTCAAAACGTTTTCAATAATCGTTACACTTAGAGATACATATTAGTTTTATGATTATTTAGAATATTA
Organism: Scutellaria galericulata; assembly: GCA_946896805.1. Taxonomy (NCBI): domain Eukaryota; kingdom Viridiplantae; phylum Streptophyta; class Magnoliopsida; order Lamiales; family Lamiaceae; genus Scutellaria; species Scutellaria galericulata. The sequence continues at coordinate 7,060,717 of OX335792.1, read as the reverse complement.
ATCGAGTACCATTAACTCTTTAGAAGATGATTCGAGTACAATTAACTCTTTACTTGGACAACAAGTTTTCAATAATCGTTACACTTAGAGATACAGATTAGTTTTATATTAAGATAGAAGATTAATCGAGTAACATTAACTCTTTAGAAGATGATTCGAGTACAATTAACTCTTTATTTGGACAACAAGTTTTCAATAATCGTTACACTTTGAGATACAGATTAGTTTTATATTTAGTTAGAAGATTAATCGAGTAACATTAACTCTTTAGAAGATGATTCGAGTACAATTAACTCTTTATTTGGACAACAAGTTTTCAATAATCGTTACACTTAGAGTTACAGATTACTTTTATATTTAGTTAGAAGATTAATCGAGTACCATTAATTCTTTACAAGATGATTCTAAAACAACTAACTCTTTACTTGGTCAATAAGTTTTCAACAATCGTTACACTTAGAGATACGGACTAGTTTTATGTTAAGATAGGAGATTAATCGAGTAACATTAACTCTATAGAAGATGATTCGAGTACAATTAACTCTTTACTTGGACAACATGTTTTCAATAATCGTTACACTTAGAGATACAGATTTGTTTTATTTTTATTGAGAAGATTAATCGAGTACAATTAACTCTTTAGAAGATGATTCTAAAACAACTAACTCTTTACGTGGTCCATAAGTTTTCAATAATCGTTACACTTAGAGATACGGATTAGTTTTATATTAAGATAGAAGATTAATCGAGTACCATTAACTCTTTAGAAGATGATTCGAGTACAATTAACTCTTTACTTGGACAAACAGTTTTCAATAATCGTTACACTTAGAGATACAGATTAGTTTTATGTTTAGTTAGATGATTAATCGAGTACCATTAACTCTTTAGAAGATGATTCTAGTACAATAAACTCTTTACTTGGTCAAGAATTTTTCAATAATCGTTACACTTAGAGATATGGATTATTTTTATGTTTAGTTAGAAGTAATCCGTAAATCTAAGTGTAAAGATTATTGAAAACTTATTGACCAAGTAAAGAGTTAATTGTACACGAATCATCTTCTAAAGATTTATTGGTACTCGATTAATCTTCTAACTCAACACAAAACTAATCATTAACACCAAGTGTAACGATTATTGAAAACTTGTTGACCAAGTAAAGAGTTAATTGTACTCGATTAATCTTCTTACTTAACATTTCTTACTCAACATACAAGTAATCCGTAAATCTAAGTATAACGATTAATGAAAACTTATTGATCAAGTAAAGAGTTAATTGTACTCGAATCATCTACTAAAGAGTTAATGGTACTCGATTAATCTTCTAACTCAACACAAAACTAATACGTAACTTCAAGTGTAACGATTATTGATATCTTGTTGACCAAGTAAAGAGTTAATTGTTCTCGAATAATCTTCTAAAGAGTTAATTGTACTCGATTAATCATCTAACTCAACATAAAACTAATCTATAACTTTAAGTGTAAAATTATTGAAAACTTGTTGACCAAGTAAAGAGTTAATTCTACTCTAATAATCTTCTAAAGATTTAAAGGTACTCGATTAATCTTCTAACTAAACATAAAACAAATCTGTAACTCTAAGTGCACTATTATTGAAAACTTGTTGACCAAGTAAAGAGTAAATTGTACTCGAATCATCTTCTAAACAGCAAATTGTACTCGAATCATCTTCTAACTCAACACAAAACTAATCTGTAATTCTAAGTGTAACGATTATTGAAAACTTATTAACCAATAAAGTGTTAATGGTACTCGAATAATCTTCTAAAAAGTTAATGATACTCGATTAATCTTCTAACTAAACATAAAACTAATCCGTAACTCTAAGTGTAACGATTATTAAAAACTTGTTGACCAAATAAAGAGTAAATTGTACTCGAATCATCTTCTAAAGAGCAAATTGTACTCAAATCATCTTCTAACTCAACACAAAACTAATACGTAAATCTAAGTGTAACGATTATTGAAAACTTATTGACCAAGTAAAGAGTTAATTGTACACGAATCATCTTCTAAAGATTTATTGGTACACGATTAATCATCTAACTCAACACAAAACTAATCATTAACACCAAGTGTAACGATTATTGAAAACTTGTTGACCAAGTAAAGAGTTAATTGTACTCGATTAATCTTCTTACTTAACATTTCTTACTCAACATACAAGTAATCCGTAAATCTAAGTATAACGATTATTGCAAACTTATTGATCAAGTAAAGAGTTAATTGTACTCGAATCATCTTCTAAAGAATTAATGGTACTCGATTAATCTTCTAACTCAACACAAAACTAATACGTAACTTCAAGTGTAATGATTATTGATATCTTGTTGACCAAGTAAAGAGTTAATTGTTCTCGAATAATCTTCTAAAGAGTTAATTGTACTCGATTAATCATCTAACTCAACATAAAACTAATCTAGAACTTTAAGTGTAAAATTATTGAAAACTTGTTGACCAAGTAAAGAGTTAATTCTACTCTAATAATCTTCTAAAGATTTAAAGGTACTCGATTAATTTTCTAACTAAACATAAAACTAATCTGTAACTCTAAGTGAACTATTATTGAAAACTTGTTGACCAAGTAAAGAGTAAATTGTACTCGAATCATCTTCTAAATAGCAAATTGTACTCGAATCATCTTCTAACTCAACACAAAACTAATCTGTAACTCTAAGTGTAACGATTATTGAAAACTTATTAACCAAGTAAAGTGTTAATGGTACTCGAATAATCTTCTAAAAAGTTAATGGTACTCAATTATTCTTCTAACTAAACATAAAACTAATCCGTAACTCTAAGTGTAACGATTATTGAAAACTTGTTGACCAAATAAAGAGTAAATTGTACTCGAATCATCTTTTAAAGAGCAAATTGTACTCGAATCATCTTCTAACTCAACACAAAACAAATCCGTAACTCTAAGTGTAACGATTATTGAAAACTTATTGACCAAGTAAAGAGTTAATTGTACACGAATCATCTTCTAAAGATTTATTGGTACTCGATTAATCTTCTAACTCAACACAAAACTAATCATTAACACCAAGTGTAACGATTATTGAAAACTTGTTGACCAAGTAAAGAGTTAATTGTACTCGATTAATCTTCTTACTTAACATTTCTTACTCAACATACAAGTAATCCGTAAATCTAAGTGTAAATTTTATTGAAAACTTATTGACCAAGTAAAGAGTTAATTGTACTCGAATCATCTTCTAAAGAGTTATTGGTACTCGATTAATCTTCTAACTCAACACAAAACTAATACGTAACTTCAAATGTAATGATTATTGATAACTTGTTTACCAAGTAAAGAGTTAATTGTACTCGAATAATCTTCTAAAGAGTTAATTGTACTCGATTAATCATCTAACTCAACATAAAACTAATCTGTAACTTTAAGTGTAAAATTATTGAAAACATGTTGACCAAGTAAAGAGTTAATTCTACTCTAATAATCTTCTAAAGATTTAAAGGTACTCGATTAATCTTCTAACTAAACATAAAACTAATCTGTAACTCTAAGTGAACTATTATTGAAAACTTGTTGACCAAGTAAAGAGTAAATTGTACTCGAATCATCTTCTAAACAGCAAATTGTACTCGAATCATCTTCTAACTCAACACAAAACTAATCTGTAACTCTAAGTGTAACGATTATTGAAAACTTATTAACCAAGTAAAGTGTTAATGGTACTCGAATATTCTTCTAAAAAGTTAATGGTACTCGATTATTCTTCTAACTAAACATAAAACTAATCATTAACACCATGTGTAACGATTATTGAAAACTTGTTGACCAAGTAATGAGTTAATTGTACTCGATTAATCTTCTTACTTAACATTTCTTACTCAACATACAAGTAATCCGTAAATCTAAGTATAATGATTATTGAAAACTTATTGACCAAGTAAAGAGTTAATTGTACTCTAATTGTAGCACCCCGGATCAAAATGAGCATAATTGAATAATTAAGTATTTGAACCCCGACTTAATATTTATGTGCGTATGTTTTGACTGTTTAATTTAGTAGATGCGTTTCAGATACTTGGCTAACGCTAGTTTTAGATTTAGATGGATATATTTTTCGTGACATGGAACCTAGAATATGATTTTACCAATAGATTCGTATGGGAAATACGAGAAAACAGAAACAAACTAGCGGTTAATCGGAGACCCGTAGTTCAACTAACGAAGGAAAGGGTAAAATTTTGATAAAAGGTAAAAATAAAAATAATATTTTAATGAAAGGTAAATTGAGATATTTTTGGTAAATAGTAATTTTTCAACGGTAAAAAGGTAAATTCCAAAATCTAAAAATAGGGGCTCATAACTTTCAAAACTTATACGTTTTCAAAGCCGACGACCCGAGCGACGCTCGCGACGCGAACACGTAAGTTCTCTTTCTTTTCTTTTCCTTTACGTTTTTATTTTCCGCCGCCGCCGCCGCCGTCGCCGCCGCCGCCGGCCAGCAGTGGTGCTGGTGGTGGTGTGTCGGGTGACGGGTGCGCGCCGGGTTGTGCGTCGGGTCGGGCGTCGGGTGCGCGCCGGGTTGTGCGTCGGGTCGGGCGTCGGGTGCGCGTCGGGTGCGCGCCGGGTTGTGCGTCGGGTCGGGCGTCGGGTGCGCGCCGGGATGTGCGTCGGGTCGGGCGCGCACCGGATGTGCGTCGGGGTGTGCGTCGGGTCGGGCGTCGGGTGCGCGCCAGGATGTGCGTCGGGGTGTGCGTCGGGTCGGGCGTCGGGTGCGCGCCGGGTTGTGCGTCGGGTCGGGCGTCGGGTGCGCGCCGGGTTGTGCGTCGGGTCGGGCGTCGGGTGCGCGCCGGGATGTGCGTCGGGTGCGTGCCGAGTGCCGGGTGTGCGCCGGGTGCCGGGTGTGTGCCGGGTGCCGAGTGCGCGCGGGTGTGAGCGCCGGGGGTCCAGCGTGCGCGGGCGACGGGGACCGGGTGGCTGAGGAAACTCGGCAGCTGCCGGGTGATGCGCGAGCTGTCGGGTTGGCTTTCGCCCGACGCCGGGTACCCGCGAGCCCCGGAGCACGTAACGCCGTACTTTCGATCCGTCGTGTCTTTAACGAGCGTTCTTCCGCCGGAACCTTTTACAGCTTTAATTATATTGTATTTAAGACCTAAGAAACACCGTAATTTGTAGGCTACTGTGGACTAAGCTTGAGGTGTTGAGTTGTCAGACGTACTGTCCTAGCTACTCACGCGGTAACCACTATACGAGGTGGGGGTAATTTCTAACTCTGAATCTGTTTACAGCTTTCCCTATTTGTGAAATATGATTGGGAATCTAAGTGCTGTGTTTATACTTGCTGTGCCATATTATATCTGTGAAAGGGCCGAGGTCCTCCGATCATGCATTCTGTTCGTCCCCTGCTATTTTCTACTACTCAGTGGAGGTGTCGTGAGCCTCTTTAAATGCACTAACGGTGAGATACCGTTATATAGGGTAAGACGGGGGAATCCCGCACCTATACGTCCCTTGCAATTTCTAATATCTGTTTTGCATATATCTGTGCTGTGACAACGTGATTGTAAGTTAGCTTTTCGGTATTTAAATTCTGTCAAGAGTCTTATGAGGTGGATGTTATCCCCACTGAGTGTATTCAACGCACTCACCCCTTAATCTGTACTCACACTACAGGAGATGAGGAAGCTGGTGAACCCTAGACGGAGGGAGATAGTGCTAGCTGTTGGTTTTTCTGATAAATGGTCTAGTTAAAACATTTCCGAACACGTTTTCAAACAGTTTATGATCTGTATATATCTTTGGGTTCTTATGAGGATGGGAGATCCTGATGTGTAGCTTCCGCTGTATATAATGTATATTATCGGTGAGAGACCGAATGATATCGGCCGAGGCCGAAGGTTGTTGTGAGATGGTTTATTACCGCCCCTTATCTCTTTCTTCTGTTGTCCCTTGCTTAACTCTTTCTGTATGTGTTATGCGTCCCTTGCTTTTCTATCTTCACGCCCGGGTAAAACTCTGATATATTTTAACAAAAGATTTTGGGGCGTGACAGGTGGTATCAGAGCGGTTCTAATGATGAGAACTTGCTCGAACTGGTTTTAAAATGAGAAAAACGTGATTTGGAAAGTGTGATTTGGAAATGAGGAAAAGGTTTTTAGAGCGAGTTTTAAAGTGGGAAAAATGTGATTTTGAAAGTGTGTTTGCAAAATGTGATCGGGTTTCCAGAAAAGTGTAAGATAGGCACTAGTCTTCCTCTATAGGTGACTCTCCCTGAACATAAGACTTACAGAATAAGAGTGTCTACTTGTTATGTGTCCTTTGGTTTGCAAGATATCAACTGTTAAGGTTTGATGAAGTGTTTATCTATTTGCATTTCTCATTTATACGATATAAACTGTATAAGTTTGACAGGGTGTTACTGATATTGTTCCACGATAAAAAGATCTTTTGAAAACCTCTTGATGTCACTATACTCGACACACTGCACTGAGTCACCGCCACAAAGCCGCTGACTGCAGCAGCGTGAGCTAGTGTGCGAGTATGACCATTCGCAGGAGTTGATGTCGTGTGACAGACAGTTGAATCTACCATGGGCCCTTGTTTATAACAGGGTGTACCAATGAGTGGGTTTTCTCAGTTCGTGGTTACGATATGTAGCACCGCTGTCAATACTCGAGGTCTATGAAGACCATGTGGAGAAGTTGATGACGTGTTTCATGATGTATTCATGTGAATGGCGTATACAGGCTGGATATACGCTATCCTACATAATGAGATCATGGAGTGTTTATAAACGAATGACGGAGAATTTATTGAGATTATAAAAGATCTATGGAATAAAGTTGTCGGTGCTATGTTACCTGTTGTTTGGTTATCTTTTGTTATTGTCTGTTGTTATATACATTGTTGAGTTGCGAGGGGTAGATTATAAGAGTTAATTTTCATATGACGTCTTTAGAACGATATGGATGCCGTGAGAGGAGACTTGGTGACCGCACTAAGAAGCTTGACCCGATATTTCGAAACCACACAAGCTGCATCTCCATCGTTGTTAGGAAACGATGCGAGCCCAATCCTTGTACAGTTCCGACGTTTCGATCCACCGACCTTCGATGGAACAGGGGAACCAATCAAAGCGGACGAGTGGCTAAAGTCGTTGGATCGACTCTTTAGACTTTTGGCATTCACCGAAGAGCAGAAGATCTCCTGTGCTGTGTTACAACTCACTGGAGAAGCCAGCCACTGGTGGAAGTTATACGAAAGGACTATGACACCCGAACATAGGAGTGCAATGTCTTGGGGAGTCTTTAAAGAAGTGATTAGACAAGATTTTCTACCTCAGTCATACCGTGACCAAAAGGAAGCAGAGTTTATACAGATTCATCAGGGAAATGCTTCCGTGGAAGAATACGAGAAAAGATTTAACCGACTGAGTAGGTATGCGCCCCATCTGGTAGACACGAATGCCAAAAGGGTCAGATGCTTTGAAAAGGGTCTTCACTTGGAGATCAGCTCTGTCCTGGCTAGTCAGGGTGACATGCCTTATGCCGCAGTGGTTGAGAGAGCTAAAGAGATTGCTTCTCGTCACCACTTAGACATGGCTCCATCCAAGAAAGCGGAAATAGTGATAGGAAAGAGGAAATTGACCGGTCTAAGTCAAGACTTCGATCAGCACAAGGTCCCACGGACTAGTAATGCTCCGCTTCTTCCTACACCTAAGTTAGGGAACTCATGTTTCAGGTACGGAAAACCTGGACATATTGTGAGAGACTGTCTGAAATTTAGAAATCCATCAGCTTCAACATTGAGACCAAGGTCAGGGGGAATTCGGAGATGCTACAGATGCAGAGGGCCAGGACACATCTCAACTAACTGTCTGAGGTCTCGAAACTCACCGCTAGATACACGAAATTGCTACCGGTGTGGAGAACCGGGACATATTATGGCTAATTGTCAGAGGTTCAAAAGCTCAACAGCTGCAACACAAAGGCCAAGGTCAGAAGCAGGCCAGGCACGAACATTCGCCCGCCCTCCCTAGCTCAGAGACTACCAAGAGATAGACTAAGGATGATGGACTTTTAGTTTATATATGTAATAGTTAGATAGTAGCTCGTACCTTGGAGTAGCGCCCGTAAACCTTTTGTATAATGTACGAGCGGCCCATCTTTTGCTCATGCATACAAGATACCAGTTCGACTTTTGCTAATCGATGGAATCTACGTTTTCTTCTCTCCTCGCATATCGTGTTTAATTTCTTTATCTATAGTGCTGATATGACGATGGATCTGTTGAAGCATGTTGACGGTAGGATAGTCGCTGAAACTTTAGAAGTTAGTATCCCCTCGAGGAAGACGGTAAAGACAAAACACTTGTACTGTTGTCTTAAGATTGCCTTCGAGGATAGGACGCTTCAAGAAGATCTCCACGCTCTGGAGATGAAAGATTTCGATGTGATTTTGGGAAAGGACTGGCTAGAGTCCAACCACGCGGTAATCAAGTGCCGTGAAAGGGAGATAACCTTCGAGATAGATCTCATCCCTGGATCAGCGCCAGTGTCAAAGGCTCCTTATCGGATGGCGCCGAAAGAATTGCAGAAATTGAAGGTTCAGCTTCAGGAGCTGTTAGATAAGGGCTTCATCGGACCGAGTGTGTCGCCCTGGGGAGCACCGGTACTGTTCGTGAAGAAGAAGGATGGTAGCCTCCGGATGTGTATTGACTACCGAGAGCTGAACAAGAAAACAATAAAGAACAAGTATCCACCGCCTCGGATTGAAGATCTCTTCGATCAATTAAGAGGTGCTAGTGTGTTCTCGAAAATTGACTTAAGATCGGGATATCACCAGATGAAAGTCAAAGACGCTGATTTATCCAAGACAGCATACAGAACGAGATATGGCCACTACGAGTTTGTAGTAATGCCATTCGGGTTGAGTAATGCTCCGGCTGTCTTCATGGATTTAATGAATCGCATCTTCCATCCTTATTTTGACCTTTTTGTCATAGTGTTCATTGATGATATTCTCATCTATTCGTGCGACAGAGCGCACCATGAACAACATCTTAGAATCGCACTGGAAGTACTAAGGAAGGAAAAGCTTTATGCCAAATTTAAGAAGTGCGTATTCTGGATGGACAAAGTTGGCTTTCTGGGCCACATTGTTTCTGCGCAAGGGGTCGAGGTAGATCCTGAAAAAGTGACAACTGTCAGCAATTGGGAGACTCCAACGAATGTGAAGGAAGTTCGGAGTTTCATCGGCCTAGCTGGATATTACCGAAGATTCATAAAAGGGTTCTCGAGGATCGCCACTCTGATGACACACTTGACGAGAAAAGATGTGAGGTTTCAGTGAAATGAGCGGTGCAAGCGTAGTTTCCAGGAACTAAAGAAAAGATTGACAGAAGCACCAGTCCTAGTAGTTCCAGATATATCCAAGGAGTTCGTAATGTACAGCGACGCATCCAAAGAAGGTTTGGGGTGTGTACTGATGCAGGAAGGAAAAGTGGTGGCATATGCATCACGCCAGCTGAAGGTCCACGAACAAAATTATCCGACTCATGATCTAGAACTAGTAGCAGTGGTACACGCCCTAAAGATCTGGAGACATTATCTCTGTGGCGTGAAGTGTGTAATCTACACCGACCACAAAAGCCTGAAGTACTTCTTCGAACAGAAGGAGCTCAACATGAGACAAAGGAAATGGCTAGAGTTGGTAAAAGATTACGATATCATAATCCACTATCATTTCGGAAAGGTGAACGTGGTGGCTGACGCCCTTAGCAGGAAAGGGAAAGGAGTAGTAACATCGATGATCACCAATCAACACCAACTAGTCGAGGAGATGTCGAAACTTAATTTGGAGATACTCTCGCCACCGATCAATATTAAATCCTGAATGGCAGCGTTATTTGTAACACCCACGCTGCGGGACCGAATTGTGGAGGCTCAGAAGAAGGATAAGTTTCTAAAGAAGATGAAAGCTCTGATGGATAAGGGAAGAGCTGAAGACTTTTCTTTGGCTATGGATGGAGCTCTAATCTTCAGAGGAAGGCCGTGCGTGCCTAAGAACGAGGAATTAAAAGAGGAAATACTCAAAGAAGCGCATTGCACACCTATAGCTGCACACCCAGGAGGTACAAAGATGTACCGAGACTTGAGGACGAATTTCTGGTGAAGCAAACAGTAGAAGTAATAAAGAAGATTCGGGACCGAATACAAGTGGCCCAAGATCGACAAAAATCGTATGCAGATAAGAGACGAAGAGAACTGAGGTTTGAAGTTGGGGACAAAGTTTTCCTCAAAGTGTCTCCCACTAAAGGAGTTCACCGTTTTGGAAAGAAGGGAAAACTGAAACCAAGGTACGTGGGACCGTTCGAAATCTTGAATCAAGTTGGGGAGGTCGCGTACCGACTAGCTCTACCATCGGACTTTGCTGGGGTGCACAATGTCTTCCATGTGTCTATGCTACGGAAATATATTTTTGATCCAAATCATATAATCAATCGAGAAGGCATCGAACTGGAGAAGGATCTGACATATGAGGAAGTCCCAATAGCCATCTTGGACAGAAAGAAACGACAACTTAGGAACCGAGAGATGGCTATAGTAAAGGTCCAGTGGAGCCGCCACGGAAGGGAAGAGGCAACCTGGGAGTTGGAGGACGAGATTTTGAGGAAGTACCCCGACATACCGATCCTAGGTATACGTTTGTTTGTCTTTCTAAGTATGTGCTCAATTTCGAGGACGAAATTATTTTAAGGGGTAAGGGATGTAGCACCCCGGATCAAAATGAGCATAATTGAATAATTAAGTATTTGAACCCCGACTTAATATTTATGTGCGTATGTTTTGACTGTTTAATTTAGTACATGCGTTTCAGATACTTGGCTAACGCCAGTTTTAGATTTAGATGGATATATTTTTCGTGACATGGAACCTAGAATATGATTTTACCAAGAGATTCGTATGGGAAATACGAGAAAACAGAAACAAACTAGCGGTTAATCGGAGACCCGTAGTTCAACTAACGAAGGAAAGGGTAAAATTTTGATAAAAGGTAAAAATAAAAATAATATTTTAATGAAAGGTAAATTGAGATATTTTTGGTAAATAGTAACTTTTCAACGGTAAAAAGGTAAATTCCAAAATCTATAAATAGGAGCTCATAACTTTCAAAACTTATACGTTTTCAAAGCCGACGACCCGAACGACGCTCGCGACGCGAACACGTAAGTTCTCTTTCTTTTCTTTTCTTTTACGTTTTTATTTTCCGCCGCCGCCGGAGTGCCGCCGCCGCCGCCGTCGCCGCCGTCGCCGTTGCCGTCGCCGCCGCCGCCGCCGGCCAGCAGTGGTGGTGGTGGTGGTGTGTCGGGTGACGGGTGCACGCCGGGTTGTGCGTCGGGTCGGGCGTCGGGTGCGCGCCGGGTTGTGCGTCGGGTCAGGCGTCGGGTGCGCGTCGGGTGCGCGCCGGGTTGTGCGTCGGGTCGGGCGTCGGGTGCGCGCCGGGTTGTGCGTCGGGTCGGGCGTCGGGTGCGCGCCGGGATGTGCGTCGGGTGCGCGTCGGGTGCGTGCCGAGTGCCGGGTGTGCGCCGGGTGCCGGGTGTGCGCCGGGTGCCGAGTGCGCGCGGGTGTGAGCGCCGGGGGTCCAGCGTGCGCGGGCGACGGGGACCGGGTGGCTGAGGAAACTCGGCAGCTGCCGGGTGATGCGCGAGCTGTCGGGTTGGCTTTCGCCCGACGCCGGGTACCCGCGAGCCCCGGAGCACGTAACGCCGTACTTTCGATCCGTCGTGTCTTTAACGAGCGTTCTTCCGCCGGAACCTTTTACAGCTTTAATTATATTGTATTTAAGACCTAAGAAACACCGTAATTTGTAGGCTACTGTGGACTAAGCTTGAGGTGTTGAGTTGTCAGACGTACTGTCCTAGCTACTCACGCGGTAACCACTATACGAGGTGGGGGTAATTTCTAACTCTGGATCTGTTTACAGCTTTCCCTATTTGTGAAATATGATTGGGAATCTAAGTGCTGTGTTTATACTTGCTGTGCCATATTATATCTGTGAAAGGGCCGAGGTCCTCCGATCATGCATTCTGTTCGTCCCCTGCTATTTTCTACTACTCAGTGGAGGTGTTGTGAGCCTCTTTAAATGCACTAACGGTGAGATACCGTTATATAGGGTAAGACGGGGGAATCCCGCACCTATACGTCCCTTGCAATTTCTAATATCTGTTTTGCATATATCTGTGCTGTGACAACGTGATTGTAAGTTAGCTTTTCGGTATTTAAATTCTGTCAAGAGTCTTATGAGGTGGATGTTATCCCCACTGAGTGTATTCAACGCACTCACCCCTTAATCTGTACTCACACTACATGAGATGAGGAAGCTGGTGAACCCTAGACGGAGGGAGATAGTGCTAGCTGTTGGTTTTTCTGATAAATGGTCTAGTTAAAACATTTCCGAACACGTTTCCAAACAGTTTATGATCTGTATATATCTTTGGGTTCTTATGAGGATGGGAGATCCTGATGTGTAGCTTCCGCTGTATATAATGTATATTATCGGTGAGAGACCGAATGATATCGGCCGAGGCCGAAGGTTGTTGTGAGATGGTTTATTATCGCCCCTTATCTCTTTCTTCTGTTGTCCCTTGCTTAACTCTTTCTGTATGTGTTATGCGTCCCTTGCTTTTCTATCTTCACGCCCGGGTAAAACTCTGATATATTTTAACAAAAGATTTTGGGGCGTGACACTAATCATCTTCTAAAGAGTTAATGGTACTCGATTAATCTTCTAACTCCACACAAAACTAATACGTAACTTCAAGTGTAATGATTATTGATATCTTGTTGACCAAGTAAAGAGTTATTTGTTCTCGTATAATCTTCTAAAGAGTTCATTGTACTCGATTAATCATCTAACTCAACATAAAACTAATCTGTAACTTTAAGTGTAAAATTATTGAAAACTTGTTGACCAAGTAAAGAGTTAATTCTACTCTAATAATCTTCTAAAGATTTAAAGGTACTCGATTAATCTTCTAACTAAACATAAAACTAATCTGTAACTCTAAGTGAACTATTATTGAAAACTTGTTGACCAAGTAAAGAGTAAATTGTACTCGAATCATCTTCTAAACAGTAAATTGTACTCGAATCATCTTCTAACTCAACACATAACTAATCTGTAACTGTAAGTGTAACGATTATTGAAAACTTATTAATCAAGTAAAGTGTTAATTGTACTCGAATAATCTTCTAAAAAGTTAATGGTACTCGATTAATCTTCTAACTAAACATAAAACTAATCCGTAACTCTAAGTGTAACGATTATTGAAAACTTGTTGACCAACTAAAGAGTAAATTATACTCGAATCATCTTTTAAATAGAAAATTGTACTCGAACCATCTTCTAACTTAACACAAAACTAATCCGTAAATCTAAGTGTAACGATTATTGAAAACTTATTGACCAAGTAAAGAGTTAATTGTACTCGAATAATATTCTAAAGATTTAATGGTACTAGATTAATCTTCTAACTAAACATAAAACTAATACGTAACTTTAAGTGTAACGATTATTGAAAACTTGTTGACCAAGTAAAGAGTAAATTGTACTCGAATAATCTTTTAAAGAGCAAATTGTACTCGAATCATCTACTGACTCAACATAAAACAAATCCGTATCTCTAAGTGTAACGATTATTGAAAACTTATTGACCAAGTAAAGAGTTAATTGTACTCGAATAATCTTCTAACTAAACATAAAACAAATCCTTAACTCTAAGTATAATAATTATTGAAAATTTGTTGACCAAGTAAAGAGTTAATTGTACTCGAATAATCTTCTAAAGATTTAATCGTACTCGATAAATCTTCTAACTAACCATAAAACAAATCTGTAACTCTAAGTGTAAAGATTATTGAAAACTTTTTGACCAAGTTAAGAGTAAATTGTACTCTAATCATCTTCTAAAGAGCATATTGTACTCAAATCATCTTCTAACGCAACACAAAACTAATCCGTAATTCTAAGTTTAAATATTATTGAAAACTTATTGACCAAATAAAGAGTTAATTGTACTCGAATCATCTTCTAAAGAGTTAATGGTACTCGATTAATGTTCTAACTCAACACAAAACTAATCAGTAACTCAAAGTGTAACGATTATTGATAACTTGTTAACCAAGTAAAAAGTTAATTGTACCCGAATAATGTGTTGAGTTAGTAGATGATTCGAGTACAATTTGCTATTTAGAAAATGATTCGAGTACAATTTACTCTTTACTTGGTCAACAAGTTTTCAATACTCTTTACACTTAGTGGTACAGATTAGTTTTATGTTTAGTTAGAAGATTAATCAAGTACCATTATATCTTTAGAAGATTAGTTGAGTGCAATTAACTCTTTACTTGGTCAACAAGTTTACAATAATTATTATACTTAGAGTTACAGATTAGTTTTATGTTGAGTTAGATGATTAATCGAGTACAATTAACTCTTTAGAAGATTATTCGAGTATAATTAACTCTTTACTTGGTCAACAAGTTATCAATAATCGTTACACTTGGAGTTACTGATTAGATTTGTGTTCAGTTAGAAGATTAATCGAGTACCATTAACTCTTTAGAAGATAATTCGAGTACAATGATCTTTACACTTAGATTTACAGATTAGTGTTATGTTGAGTTATACGATTAATCGTGTATAATTAACTCTTTAGAAGATTATTCGAATACAATTAACTCTTCACTTGGTCAACAAGTTATCAATAATCGTTATACTTAGAGTTACGGATTAGTTTTGTGTTGACTTATAAGAAGATTCGAATACAATTTGCTCTTTAGAAGATGATTCGAGTACAATTTACTCTTTACTTGGTCATCATGTTTTCAATAATCCTTACACTTAGATTTACAGATTTTTTTTATGTTTAGTTAGAAGATTAATCGAGTACCATTAAATCTTTAGAAGATTAGTCGAGTACAATGAACTCTTTACTTAGTCAAGAAGTTTTCTATAATTATTATACTTAGAGTTACGGATTAGTTTTGTTTTGAGTTAGAGGATGATTCGTGTACAATTTGGTATTTAGAAGATGATTCGAGTACAATTTACTCTTTACTTGGTCAACAAATTTCAATAATCTTTACACTTAGAGTTATTGATTAGTTTTATGTTTAGTTAGAAGACTAATCGAGTACCATTAAATCTTTAGAAGATTAGTCGAGTACAATTAACTCTTTACTTGGTCAACAAGTTTTCAATAATTTTTATACTTAGAGTTACAGATTAGTTTTATGTTGAGTTAGACGATTAATCGAGTACAACTAATTCTTTAGAAGATTATTCAAGTACAATTAACTCTTTACTAGGTCAACAAGTTTTCAATAACCGTTAAACATAGAATTATAGGTTAGTTTTGTGTTGAGTTAGAAGATTAATCGTGTACCATTAATGTAACGCCCCGTTCCCAATTTAATTGGAAATAGGTCGTCACCCTACTTACATGGAAATTAAAGAAATTATAATTACTTTCTAATATACAACGGAAGACTTAAAGGCGAAGACACGAGAATTATTAAATTTTATTTTTTAAATATAACATATATATAATTATATATCAACTATTAATAAAGTCTAGTCGTGTCTTACCGACATTTCTAGGAAAGATGTTTAAACCAAAGACTTACATCAATTACACAACAAAACATATATATATATATAATAGGATACGAGTCTAGGCCCATAGTTTTTCATATAATACATGTTTAAACAACATATTGCTTTTTAAAGAAAAAGAAACATAGTTCTTACATATCTATTTGAAAGTGACAGTGAGAGTCCGCCCAGCCGGCTACACGACATCATCATCATCTGCCGAGCCTGAAAATATAAAAAGTAGCATCATGAGACACCTCCGGAGAGGGATCCCAATGGGATAACTTTACAGTCTAATATATTGAAGCAATTAAATCGTTAAGCAAGTACTACATGTCATCATAAAGGAATATGAGAATTTTTTACCCACTAAACCTTACATCATCATCATCATAAAGGAATGTGGGAGTCACTCGCCCACTAAACCTTGCATAGACCAGGCATTTTATTGCCCATATGGTCGCTTTCATAGACCAGGCATTTTATTGCCCTTATGGTCGTCGCCAAGTATGGAAGTTACATACTGGTTATAGCTACGGACTTCAGTCGTAGATTTTCATACATAACTTATCAATTCAATTAACAACACATAGTAGAGAGTAGAAGTTACCCACTTGTACGCTAATTGTGCAAGGATTGCCTCCGGATTCACCGATCGTCTCGACTGCGCTCGACACACTTAACTGATTAGCATCTTTATATCGTATAACACAATATTTTGCATTTATATTCGGTTACATTAACCTAATACACATTCATACTTATAACTTAATTGTTAAGCTTTTAAACTAGTAATTTTTTACCTAAAATGACATATAAAGATGTCATAATTTTAATAATTCATACATAATTCCTAAAATCACAACATTATTCGCATGATCACATATTAGTTTCAATTATCATATTCTGAAAATTCATAGTGAATATAAATAAATAAAAATAGAATCCTAAACAAGACTTTCACTTGAATTTCAGCTCAAAATGAGTCTATATTGCAAACCCTATCAAATATTATAGGATTAAGGAAATGCTCTCATATTTTTAAAGAAGTCAGAAAACATATCCAAGTATAACATATAAAAATATCAATTAAAAATAACATTTACATAATTAGTTATGAATTTTATAAGTTGGTAGAAAACAGGGTATCATCTAGACCGAAAACAGACCATATTGTAAAATTAATTATAATTTTTACAAGACTCAAAAAATGTCATAGTAAATTTCTACATACTCATAAGAACGTGTACTATAACATAGTAAAACATGGTTTATAAATACGATCTCAGTAAATAGTTATGGCTTTTAGAACAAGACTGAAAATAGGGCATCATCTACACAGAAAACAGGTTATATTGTAAAATCCGGCATAAATCGTACAAAACTCAAAAAAATTCATACTAAGTTCCTACACGTACCTAAAAACAGGTTATTAAACATAGTAGAAGATCATGTATAAATTCTGATGTTGCTCCGATCCGACGCTCTTGTTTCTCGATCCAAAAACCCGCAATCTCGAACCCAAAGACCTGCAAAGCAAACACCGGGAGGGATTCCCGACGATGGGACTCCGACGCTCAAGTCAGAGAAAAGAAGAGAATGTTTGTGTGCTTTTCTGAGCAATTGTACGTGTGTTTGTTTTTAATTTAAGTGATCATCTAAATAAAAGAATGAATTTAGCATATATATATACTCCCTGGAATACGTGGTAGTTAAGATTTGACCTAAAAAATATGGGATATGGGTCGCTGAAATAGCAGTCAGTTGGAATAGAACTTGTTCGTCACTTTTCAATGTTAATTAGTTCGTCATCATGAATCAGTTCGTCATCATCATATATCAGTTCATCATAAAGTATCAGTTTGTCATCATCCTATTCAGTTCGTCATCATCCTATATCAGTTCGTCATAATGTATCAGTTCGTCATCATCCTATATCAGTTCGTCATCGTGTTCCATGACTAATTCAGTTCATCATTTATCAGCTCAGTTCGGTTTCTGACTTCAGTGTGAAATTGAAGAAGAAAACTCGGTTCAGATAAGTTCGGCCATATCAATTACTCCCCCCTTCAAAAGTGTGTGTTTACACACACTAGTGAAGTTCGCTAATGTGCTTGCCGAACACTTGACGCTCCTTTACTGATACTTCGACTCTCCCGGCTCTCTCCGAGAAACCACCTACTCGTACTTAGTGAAATTTCGTTGTATTTTTCTGTTTGAACACACTATATATATCTTCTTTTTTGCAACTGTTCTTCTAGTAATCGCAAATAGTTTGTAATCGTAAATGATCCACATGACTTAAAAAAGATGTAAGTTTTCCTCATCGTAAGTAATCAATCGCATAAGTATATCCGAAATGATATCCTTTCAAAGAAAATGAACAAACTATATCCGATCAAGTTTTCTCAAGAAAGCGAGTTCAATTGTAGTTCACTTATTCGAACATTCCTATGGAATGTTTCAGTTCGTTTAATCAGGACATTCCGAGGGAATGTTTCAGTTCGCTTAATCGGGACATTTCGAGGGAATGTTTTGGTTCGCTTAATAAGGATATTCCGAGGGAATGCTTCAGTTCGCTTAATCAGAACATTCCGAGGGAATGTTTTGGTTCTCTTAATCAGGACATTCCGAGGGAATGTTTCAGTTTGGATATTCTGAGGGAATGTTTCAGTTCGGACATTCTGATGGAATGTTTCAGTTCGTACATTCTGAGGGAATGTTTCAGTTCATCATTCCGAGGGAATGTTTCAGTTCGCTTAATCAGGACATTCCGAGGGAATGTTTCAATTCACTTAATCAGGACATTCCGAGGGAATGTTTCAATTTGTTTAATCATTAAGTATAATAGCAATATGAAATAAAGCAGAAAAAAGAACGACACAACGATATAACGTGGTTCGGTCGAATTGACCTACGTCCACGGAGAGTGAATATTTCTCATTTTATTAAGATAAGGGGAATTTGAAAGAAGTAACAAGCAACATACAGAAGTGTGGTACTTCACATATTGAATTCAAATCTGTTCGCCCCGCTTCATCATTAATCAGTTCGTACCTGTTCGACGACATACCGAGCGAGTCGGTTCTCCCTAATCAATCTCTCCAGTTCGTCCTGCTTCATCATAATTCAGTTCGTACCTGTTCGACGACATACCGAGCGAGTCGGTTCTTTCTAATCAGTCTCTCCAGTTCATCCCGCTTCATCATTAATCAGTTCGTACCGAGCGAGTCGGTTCTCCCTAATCAATCTCTCCAATTCGTCTCACTTCATCATAATTTAGTTCTCCCGGTTCATCATTAATCAGTTCTCCCGCTTCATCATTCATCAGTTCTCTCGCTTCAACATTAATCAGTTCTCCCGCTTTATCATTCATCAGTTCTCCCGTTTCATCATTAATCAGTTCTCCCGCATCATCATTCATCATCAATCAGTTCTTCCGCTTCATCATTAATCAGTTCTCCCGATTCTGCATTAATCAGTTCTCCCGCTTCATCTTTAACCAGTTCTCCCGCTTCATCATTCATTAATTCTCCTGCTTCATCATTCATCATTAATCAGTTCTCCCGCTTCATCATTCATCAGTTCTCCCACTTCATCATTCAACATTAATCAGTTCTCTTGCTTCATCATTAATCAGTTCTCCCGCTTCATCATTAATCAGTTCTCCCGTTTCATCATTCATCAGTTCTCCCGCTTCATCATTAATCAGTTCTCCCGCTTCATCATTCATCAATTCTCCTGCTTCATCATTCATCATTAATCAGTTCTCCCGCTCCATCATTAATCAGTTCTCTCGCTTCATCATTAATCAGTTCTCCCGCTTCATCATTAACCAGTTCTCCTGCTTCATCTTTAATAGTTCTCCCGCTTCATCATTAATCAGTTCTCTCGCTTCATCATTAATCAGTTCTCTCGCTTCATCATTAATCAGTTCTCCCGCTTTATCATTAATCAGTTCTCCCGCTTCATCATTAACTAGTTCTCCTGCTTCATCTTTAACCAGTTTTCCCGCTTCATCATTCATCAATTCTCATGCTTCATCATTCATCATTAATCATTAATCAGTTCTCCCGCTTCATCATTCATCATTAATCAGTTCTTCCGCTTCATCATTAATCAGTTCTCTCGCTTCATCATTCATCAGTTCTCCCACTTCATCGGTCTGATATTTATCATTCTTCTGCCCTGCTTCCACACGAACTTCCACATTATCATGTTGTGATTCTACTCGTTGCTTACCGAGAGCCTTTTGAACAGTAGCCGCTATCAAATCGGACAACTCATCTGGTGTTAACGTAATGGTATGAGACGGATCTATTGGAGTAGAACTCCGACTGTTTTCTTCATCTTCCTGTCCTTTTAATGTCCCTTCTACTTCCAGTGCTCTCTTAGATCCTTAGGTATTCACCATCTTAAATACTTCAACGTCTTCAAACTCAGACGTTTCCCACAGACGGCGCCAATTGATGTTGCTCCGATCCGACGCTTTTGTTTCTCGATCCAAAAACCCACAATCTCGAACCCAAAGACCTGCAAAGCAAACACCGGGAGGGATTCCCGGCGATGGGACTCCGATGCTCAAGTCAGAGAAAAGAAGAGAATGTTTGTGTGCTTTTCTGAGAAATTGTGCGTGTGTGTGTTTTTAATTTAAGTGTGCATCTAAATAAAAGAATGAATTTAGCATGTATATATACTCCCTGGAATACGTGGTAGTTAAGATTTAACCCAAAAATTGTGGGATATGGGTAACTGACCCGTTGAAATAGCGGTCAGTTGGAATATAACTTGTTCGTCACTTTTCAATGTTAATTAGTTTGTCATCATGAATCAGTTCGTCATCATCATATATCAGTTCGTCATAATGTATCAGTTCGTCATCATCCTATTCAATTCGACGGTGGCTTTAGGATTCTATTTTTATTTATTTATATACACTGCGAAATATTATGAATTTTCAGAATATGATAATTGAAACTAATATGTGATTATATGAATAATTATGTGATTTTAGGAATTATGTGGGAATTATTAAAATTGTTACACCTTTATATGTCCTTTAGGTCTAAAAATTACTAGTTTAAAAGCTTAACAATTAAGTCATAAGTATGAATGTGTTTTAGGTTAATGTAACCTAATATAAATGCAAAAGATTATGTTATACGACATAAGAGGCTAATCAGTTAAGTGTGTCGAGCGCAGTCGAGACGATCGGTGAATCCGGAGGCAATCCTTGCATTTTCAGCATACAAGTGGGTAACTTCTACTCTCTACTATGTGTTGTTAATTGAGTTGATAAGTTATGTATGAAAATCTACGACTGAAGTCCGTAGCTATAACCGGTATGTAACTTCCATACCCGGCGACGACCTTAAGGGCTTAAATGTCTGGTCTATGAAAGCGACCCTGCTTAAATGCCTGGTCTATGCAAGGTTTAGTGGGCGAGCAATTCCCACATTTCTTTATGATGATGATGATGATGCAAGGTTAAGTTGGCGAGCGATTCCCACATTCCTTTATGATGACATGTAGTACTTGCTTAACGATTTAATTACTTCAATATATTAGATAGTACTTGGTGATGACAAGGACGTGTAGCGGCTGGGTCGATTTCTCCCTACTACTTTAAAATTGTTATGTAAAAACCATGTTACTTTTACTTTAAAAATGATATGTTGTTTAAACGTGTATTATATGAAAAAAACGATGGGCCTAGACTTATCTTATATTATATGTACGTTTTGTTGTGTAAATTAATGTATGTCTTTAGTTCAAACTTTTTCCTAGAAATGTGGGTAAGACATGACTAGACTTGGTTTATAGATAGATATATATGTATATTTGTTGCGTTTTAAAAACTAAAAATTTTATAACTCTCCTATCTTCACTTTTAAGTCTTCCGCTATACTCTGAATATTAAAAGAAAATGAAAATGATTATAATTTCTTTAATTCCTAAATAAGTAAAGGGTGACGATCTATTTCCAATTAAATTGGGAACGGGGCGTTACATAACTCTTCACTTGATCAATAAGTTTTCAATAATCTTTATACTTAGAGTTACAGATTAATTTTATGTTGAGTTAGAAGATAAATCTTGTATAATTAACTCTTTAGAAGATTATTCGAGTACAATTAACTCTTTACTTGGTCAACAAGTTTTCAATAATAGTTTTATGTTGACTTAGAAGATTAATCGTGTACCATTAACTCTTTAGAAGGTGATTTGAGTACAATTAACTCTTTTCTTCGTTAATAAGTTTTCAATAATTGTTACACTTAGAGTTACAGATTAGTTTTGTGTTGAGCTAGAAGATGAATCGAGTATAATTTTCTCTTTAGAAGATAATTCGAGTACAATTTACTCTTTACTTGGTCAACAAGTATTCAATAATCGTTACACTTAGAGTGACAGATTAGTTTTATGTTTAATAAGAACATTAATTGAGTACCATTAAATCTTTAGAAGATTATTCGAGTACAATTAACTCTTTACTTGATCAATAAGTTTTCAATAATCTTTACACTCAGAGTTACAGATTAGTTTTATATTGAGTTAAAAGATTAATCGAGTATAATTAACTCTTTAAAAGATGATTTCAGCACAATTAACTCTTTACTTGGTCAACAAGTTTTCAATAATCGTTACACTTAGAGTTACGGATTAGTTTTGTGTTGAGTTAGAAGATGATTCCAGTACAATTTGCTTTTTAAAAGATGATTCGAGTACAATTTACTATTTACTTGGTCAACAAGTTTTCAATAATCTTAACACGTAGAGTTACGGATTAGTTTTATGTTTAGTTATAAGATTAATCGAGTACCATTCAAGTACAATTAACCCTTTACCTGGTCAACAAGTTATCAATAATCATTACACTTTGAGTTACAGATTAGCGAGTTAGACTATTAATCGAGTACAATTAACTTTGTAGAAGATTATTCTAGTACAATTATCTCTTTAATTGGTCAACATGTTTTCAATAATCGTTACTATTGTTGTTAATGATTAGTTTTGTGTTGAGTTAGAAGACTAACCGAGTACCATTAACTTTTTAGAAGATGATTCGAGTACAATTAAATCTTTACTTGGTCAACAAGTTTTCAGTAGTTATTACACTTAGAGTTACAGATTAGTTTTGTGTTGAGTTAGAAGATGATTCGAGTACAATTTGGTATTTAGAAGATGATTTGAGTACAATTTACTCTTTACTTGGTCAACAAATTTTCAATAATCTTTACAATTAGAGTTATAGATTAGTTTTATGTTTAGTTTGAAGATTAATCGAGTATTATTAAACATTTAGAAGATTAGTCGAGTACAATTAACTCCTTACTTGGTCAACAAGTTTTAAATAATTATTATACTTAGAGTTACAGATTAGTTTTCTGTTGAGTTAGATGATTAATCGAGTACAATAACTCTTTAGAAGATTATAGGTTACACATAGAATTATAGGTTAGTTTTGTGTTGAGTTTAAAGATTAATCGTGTACCTTTAACTATTAAGAGGATGATTCGAATACAATTAACTCTTTACTTGACAATAATTTTTCAATAATCGTTACACTTAGAGTTACAGATTTGTTTTGTGTAGAGTTAGAAGATGCAGCGAGTAAAATTTGCTATTTAGAAGATGATTCGAGTACAATTTACTATTTACTTAGTCAACAAGTTTTTTATAATCGTTACATTCAGAGTTACGGATTAGTTTTATGTTTAATTAGAAGATTAATCGAGTACCATTAAATCTTTAGAAGATTATTCGAGTACTATTAACTCTTCACTTGGTCAATAAGTTTCCAATAATCTTTACACTTAGAGTTACAGATTAGTTTTATGTTGAGTTAGAAGATTAATCTTGTACAATTAACTCTTTAGAAGATTATTCGAGTACAATAAACTCTTTACTTGATCAACAAGTTTTCAATAATCGTTACACATAGAATTATAGGTTAGTTTTGTGTTGAGTTAGAAGATTAATCGTGTACCATTAACTCTTTAGAAGGTGATTCGAATACAATTAACTCTTTACTTGGTTAATAAGTTTTCAATAATCGTTACACTTAGAGTTATGGATTAGTTTTGTGTTGAGTTAGAAGCTGATTCAATTACAATTTGCTCTTTAGAAGATGATACGAGTATAATTTACTCTTTACTTTGTCAACAAGTTTTCAATAATCTTTACACTTAGAGTTACAAATTTGTTTTATGTTTAGTTAGAAGATTAATCGAGTACCATTAAATCTTTAGAAGATTATTCAAGTACAATTAACTCTTTACTTGGTTAACAAGTTTTCAATAATTATTATACTTAGAGTTATTGATTAGTTTTATGTTGAGTTAAACGATTAATCGAGTATAATTAATTCTTTAGAAGATTATTCGAGTACAATTAACTCTTTACTTGGTCAACATCTTATCAATAACCGTTACAATTAGAGTTACGGATTAGTTTTGTGTTGAGTTAGAAGAGATTCGAGTACAATTTACGGATTAGTTTTCTGTTGAGTTAGAAGATTAATCGAGGACCATTAACTTTTTAGGAGATGATTCGAGTACAATTAACTGTTTACTTGGTCAACAAGTTTTCAATAATCTTTATACTTACAGTTACAGATTAGTTTTTTGTTGAGTTAGAAGATTAATCGAGTACCATTAACTTTTTAGAAGATAATTCGAGTTCAATTAACTTTTTACTTGGTCAACAAGTTTTCAATAATCGTTACACTTAGAGTTACAGATTAGTTTTATGTTGTGTTAGTAGATGATTCGAGAACAATTTGGTCTTTAGAAGATGAATCGAGTACAATCTACTCATTAATTGGTGAATATGTTTTCAATAATCATTACATTTAGAGTTACAGATTAGTTTTATGTTTAGTTAGAAGATAAATCGAGTACTATTAAATCTTTAGAAGATTATTCGAGTACAATTAACTCTTTACTTGGTCAACAAGTTTTCAATAATCATTACAGTTAGAGTTACGGATTAGTTTTGTGTTGAGTTAGAAGATGATTCGAGTACAATTTGCTCTTTAAAAGGTGATTCGAGTATAATTAACTCTTTACTTGGTCAACAAGTTATCAATAATCGTTATACTTAGAGTTAGAGATTAGTTTTGTGTTGAGTTAGTAGAAGATTCATGTTCAATTTGCTCTTTAGAAGATGATTCGAGTACAATTTACTCTTTACTTGGTCAACAAGTGTAGCGCCCCGGATAAAAAACGAAGCATAATTAATTACTTCAATAATTAAACCCTTAATTGAAATATTTTATGTGCATTATTTCTTGATTGTTTAATTAATTATGTGCATTTCAGATATGTGCTTAATGCATGTTTTAGATGGAAGTATAATTTATTCACAAAACATAGAATATAATTTTACCATGAGATGCGTATTGGAAAAACAATAACATAGAATTGAACTAGAGGTCAATCGGAGACCCGTAGCTCAAATGACGAAGAAAATGGTAAAATCTTGATGAACGGTAAAAAATAAAAAGAATATTTTAATGAACGGTAACTTAGATATTTTTGATAAATAGTAATTTTCCAACAGTAAAAAGTAACTTTTTAAAATCTATAAATAGAGGCTCATTCAATTCAAAAGTTAACGTTTTTCGAACGAAACGAAAGAAAAATCTTTTATTACTAAGCACCCCTCTCTCTACACGTCAAGATTCTCCTTTTCGCCTGCAGTGTGAGTACAGGTGGGGGGTGAGTGCGTTGAATACACTCGTGGAAGATACTTTCCTTGTTTTTAACAGTTATCAGGTGAGCATGACAAATCCAACATATACTAGTTCGGTAAGTAGTCACAGCATATAAAATGCGTAGCACACAATGTTAAAGACACACGGCTCTAAGAGCACTCAACTATACTCGGTGTGTTTTACGGGCCACCAGTCTATCCCTAACGTATGGTGCTTTTTACGGGCCACCAGTTCATCCCTAACATGACTTTGGACATCCGTTCACGTTTATCGTATCATAACGTATGCATGATCTACGTTTCTTGTACTCATAAGGTAAGCATGAAAATAGTAATCACAACATATAATCACAGCACGTAGAGTTCAACAGTTCAATTATTAAATATGGAAAACAATAAACAAATTAGGTTTAGAAGTTACCCCTACCTTGTTCGGTGGTTACCACATGAGTAGCGAGTACCAAAGATCCGATAGCCCAGAGCTCGAGTAACGAGTACCAAAGGTCGGATAATTCAAAGCTCAATCCAACAAGTAGCCTACACAAGTTTACGATATATCTTAGATCCTTAATATGTATAATTAAAGCTATAAACGTTTAAGGCGGAAAAATGATCGTTAAAGACGCGATGGATCGAGAGATCTAAAGATTGGGGCTGAAGAAACGAGAGGGAAGGATCAGTCTAAGAGGCTGAGATGATAGGGAATGAAATTTGGGTCATGACGGAAAAATAATGAGCTCGATCGGAGTTGAAACGAGCCCGAACGGAGCATTTTAAATTTTGGTAATTTTGGTCAAAGGGTTGACTTTGACCGGGCCCACGAACCCCGGTCAACAAGACTCGATTCGGACGAAGATGGAAAAAACGAGGTTCGAAATGAAAACACGGCATCACGTGCACGTCGGTAACTGGCGGTCTCGGCAGTTGGGGTTCTCGGCTCGACAGGCTGCCGAGTTTTCTCGGCAGCGAGTGCGCACCACTCGGCGGCTGCCGAGTTTTCCCGGCAGCCCGGTGCCCAGCATCCCCGACGTTGGCCTGCTCGACCAGGCCACTTCCCGGTGCCACCAACCGCGGCGGCGATGCCCTGTGCCGCCACCAGCATGTCCGCCGGAAAGCTCGCACCGCCGGCTACCACCTACGGCCATCCCTTGCCGGATTCCAGCGGTGAATAGTACCCGAAACTTTGCCGCAAAAACCTTCGATATGCAAGTACGCAAACAAACACACTTCCTCTCCCAACTCTAGGCGGCGACTTCCAATCGCCGGCGACCACTCCCTCATCCCTAGATCACCGACTGGCGACTCCCAATCGCCGGCGACCCTTCCCAGACCCCCGGCTGGTGACCTCCCATCGCCGACAAATTTTTCCGACCACCCCCTCGCCGGAAACCGGCGGTGAACAGTAGTAGAACCCTCAAACACATACACACACACTAAAAATACACACTCAAACACCTCTCAAAACAACTCCGGCCGACGACGTTCCGGCGCCGATCACAACCCCAAAACCATCCCAAACTCTTCCCCAACACCCTAACTTTCTCCAGCATAAGAAAATAACCAAAACCACCAAGAAACGAGAGAGAAACGGGAGAGAGAAAAGGTGACAAAAATAAGGGTTTAGGTTTCCCGGCGACGATTTTGCCGTTTCCCGAAGAACGACTCATCGGAATTGAATTCCGGAAGTTGTCGTCCTAGACTCATCTCGACGAGGGCTACGTTGTGTGCGAAAATCAGCTAAAAACGAAAACATTGGAATTTTCCGGCCACCCCCGGTGGCAGCGCGCCAGAGGTAGAAAACCGAAAATAGAGAGAGATGAGAGAGATTTACTTGTTTTCGGCGCTTTCGGCTCGTTCGGAAAAACGGTGAAAAAGTGAATCGGGAGAGCCCCTATTTATAGATTTTGAAAAGTTACTATTCCTTAGAATATTCTTTAGAATATTCTTTTTACTATTCATCAAGATTTCATCCCTCGTTTTTTCCGAAACTTAGTATTTTGACCTTTACGTCGTAATTTGAGCTACAGGACTCCGATTGACCTCTAATTTATGTCTATCTTCTCGTATTTCCGATACGCATCGTATGGTATAAAAATCTTCTAGGTTCTTTGTTTAGAAATTATATCCATCGAAAGCCGGCGTTACACATGTATCTGAAATGCACGTAATTAAATTAAACATTCAAAATTAACGCACATAATAATTAAATTAAGGTTTTAATATTTAATTATTCAATTATGCTTCATTTTTGGTCCGGGGCGCTACAAATCGAGTACCATTAAGTCTTTAGAAGATGATTCAAGTACAATTAACTTTTAACTTGGTCAATAAGTTTTCAATAATCTTTACACTTAGATTTACGGATTAGTTTTATATTGAGTAAGATGACTAATCGAGTACAATTAACTCTTTAGAAGATGATTCGAGTACAATTAACTCTTTACTTGGTCAATAAGTTTTAAATAATCGTTACAGTGAATTCATTTACTATAGTCTTGTCTTTGTGGTTAGCCGTAAGTTCTATTAGAGATAATTTATATTATAAGTTTTTAGCTAATCTTCTAAATGAAAACGTTAAGTCTAAAGTAAAACAGTTCGGTCAAAGCATATTAAAGCATTGTCAGAAACATCGTTCTCAACCTCTTATGAGTTAATTGTACTCGAATCATATTCTGAACAGTTCATTGTACTCGATTAATCTTCTAACTCAACATAAAATTAATCAGTAAGATAAAGTGTAACGTTTATTGAAAACGTGTTGACCAAGTAAAGCTTGTTGGTACTCTTAGACATGCGTTTTATAATTAGAGTGATAACTACATTTCATAACATTAGTTATGAATTCGTTTACTATAGTCTTGACTTTGTGTTTAGCCGTAAATTCTATTAGGGATGATTTATATTATAAGCTTTTAGCTAAACTTCTAAGTGTAAATGTTAAGTCAAAAGTAAAACAGTTCAGTCAAAGCTTATTAAAGCATTGTCAGAAGCATCGTTCTCAACTTTGTATAAGTTAATTGTACTCGAATCATCTTCTAAGCAGTTAATTATACTCGATTAATCTTCTAACTCAACATAAAATTAATTAGTAACTTAAAGTGTAACGTTTATTGAAAACGTGTTGACTAAATAAAGCTTGTTAGTACTCTTAGACATGCGTTTTATAATTACAGTGATAACTACATTTCATAAAATTAGTTATGAATTCGTTTACTATAGTCTTGTCTTTGTGTTTAGCCATAAGTTTTATTAGATTTGATTTATAACATAAATTTTGTACCAAACTACTAAGTGAAAATGTTAAGTCAAAAGTAAAATAGTTCGGTCAAAGATTAATAAAGCTTTGTAAGAAGCATCATTTTCAACTTCTTATGAGTTAATTTTAATCGAACCAACTTCTAAACAGTTAATTGTACTCAATTAATCTTCTAACTAAACATAAAATGAATCCGTAACATAAACTGTAACGTTTATTGAAAACTTGTTGACCAAGTATAGCTTGTTAGTACTCTTAGACATGCGTTTTATAATTAGAGTGATATCTTCATTTAATAACATTAGTTATGAATTCGTTTACTATAGTCTTGTCTTTGTGGTTAGCCGTAATTTCTATTAGAGATGATTTATATTATAAGTTTTTAGCTAAACCTCTAAGTAAAAACGTTAAGTCTAAAGTAAAATAGTTCGGTCAAAGCTTATTAAAGCATTGTCAGATGCATCGCTTTCAACTTCTTATGAGTTAATTGTACTCGAATCATCTTCTAAACAGTTAATTGTACTCGATTAATCTTCTAACTCAACATAAAATTAATCCGTAACTTAAAGTGTAACGTTTATTGAAAACTTGTTGACCAAGTAAAGCTTGTTAGTACTCTTAAACATGCGTTTTATAATTATAGTGATAACTACATTTCATAACATTAGTTATGAATTCGTTTACTATAGTCTTGTTTTTGTGTTTAGCCGTAAATTCTATTAGGGATGATTTATATTATAAGCTTTTAGCTAAACTTCTAAGTTAAAACGTTAAGTCAAATGTAAAACAGTTCAGTCAAAGCTCATTAAAGGTTTGTCAGAAGCATCGTTTTCAACATCTTATGAGTTAATTGTACTCGATTAATCTTCTAACTCAACATAAAATTAATCCTTAACATAAAGTGTAACGTTTATTGAAAACAAGGGGACCAAGTAAAGTTTGTTCGTACTCTTAAACATGCGTTTTATTATATAAAGTGATAACTAGATGTAATAACTTTAGTCATGAATTCGCTTACTATAGTCTGGTCTTTTTGTTTAACCGTAAGTTCTATTAGATTTGATTTATAATATCAATTTTATGCCAAACTACTAAGTGAAAACGTTAAGTCAAAGTAAAATGAATCTTCTAACTAAACATAAAATGAATCTGTAACTTAAAGTGTAACATTTATTGAAAACTTGTTGACCAAGTATAGCTTGTTAGTACTCTTAGACAAGCGTTTTATAATTAGAGTGATAACTTCATCTAATAACATTAGTTATGAATTTGTTTACAATAGTCTCGTCTTTGTGGTTAGCTGTAAGTTCTATCAGAGATGATTTATATTAAGTTTTTAGCTAAACCTCTAAGTGAAAACGTTAAGTCTAAAGTAAAACAGTTCGGTCAAAGCTTATTAAAGCTTTGTTAGATGCATCGTTTTGAACTTCTTATGAGTTAATTGTACTCGAATCATCTTTTAAACAGTTAATTGTACTCGATTTGTCACGCCCCGTTTTCTTTTTATAAAATATCATAGTTTTCTTTGTGGGCGTGAAGAAAGAAGGGGAAAAAGACGTGCATGAAATAAAATAGAAATCTTTGGAAACAGATAGGAGACGATTTTTTACATATACAAATCCCTCGGCGTCTAGCCGAATAAAAACATTTAACATAACAGCGGAAAATACATCAGGATCCGTTCAAGGAAAATGACGATATACTTTTACAAAACGGGAAGTTAAATAAAACATTGATTGAACATGAAGTTTTGAAAAGCAAAAAGGGAAACTTGATTTGGCACCGCCCTCTCCATTTATCTCAACTTCCTTCATTTCTTGTAGTGTGAGTACAGGTGGGGGTGAGTGCGTTGAATACACTCGTGGAATTAATCTCCATGTTTTTAATATTATTAAGTAGATACACAGATCCAACATATATAATAGTTCAGCAATTAGACACAACACATATAATGCATTGCACATAAAATACAGACACATAACTCTAAGAGTACTCATCTAACATATGGTGCTTTTATGGGCCACCAGTCTATTAGTGCTTTTTATGGGCCACCAATCCATCCAGAACGAGATCATAGACCTCAGTTCCGTTGGTGCTTTTTATGTAGCACCCCGGATTAAAATGAGCATAATTGAATATTTGAACCCCGACTTAATAATTATGTGCGTATGTTTTGACTGTTTAATTTAGTACGTGCGTTTTAGATACTTGGTTAACGCCGGTTTTAGTTTTAGATGTGTATATTTTTTGTGACATGGAACCTAGAATACGATTTTACCAAGAGATTCGTATCGGAAATACGAGAAAACAGAAACAAACTAGAGGTCAATCGGAGACCCGTAGTTCAACTGATGAAGGAAATGGTAAAATTTTGATAAAAGGTAAGAATAATAATAATATTTTAATGAAAGGTAAATTGAGATATTTTTGGTAAATAGTAACTTTTCAACGGTAAAAAGGTAAATTCCAAAATTTATAAATAGGGGCTCATAATTTTCAAAACTTATACGTTTTCAAAGCCGACGACCCGAGCGACGCTCGCGACGCGAACACGTAAGTTCTCTTTCTTTTCTTTTCCTTTACGTTTTTAATTTCCGCCGTCGCCGGAGCGCCGTCGGAGCCGCCATCGCCGCCGGCCAGCAGTGGTGCTGGTGGTGGTGTGCCGGGCGTCGGGTGCGCGCCGGGTTGTGCGTCGGGTCGGGTGTCGGGTGCGTGCCGGGTGCGCGTCGGGTGCCGGGTGTGCGTCGGGTGCGTGCCGGGTGCCGGATGCCGAGTGTGCGCCGGGTGCAGGGTGCCAGGTGTGCGCCGGGTGCCGGTGCGCACAGGCGCGAGCGCAGGGGGTCTAGCGTGCGCGGGCGACGGGGACCGGGTGGCTGAGGAAACTCGGCAGCTGCCGGGTGATGCGCGAGCCGTCGGGTTCGTTTTCGCCCGACGCCGGGTGCTCGCGAGCCCCGGACCACGTAATGCCGTATTTTCGATATGTCGTATCGTTAACGAATGTTTTTCCGCCGGGACCCTTTACAGCTTTAATTATACTGTATTTAAGACCTAAGAAACACCGTAAATGTGTAAGGTACTTGTTGGATTAATCTTGGAAGTGTTGGGTTGTTGGACGTACTGTTCTATCTACTCACGCGGTAACCACTATACGAGGTGGGGGTAAACTCTAAACCCTAATCTTTGTGTTTCCATTAACGAATGCATGAGTGACGATATATGAACGATATGAATGGTGAACTTAAGTGTGTTGAGATAAATGCTGTGATTATATGATGTGTTCGGTGAGGGTAACTTCTAAACTGAAGGTGTTTACTGTTTTCCCTATTTGATATATGAAATGTTGAATCTTATTGTTGAACCCTATTTACTGTGAATGTTGTGTGCGTATTGTTTTATTGTGGGGAAGGGACAAGGTGGTCCGTAAGTACACCGTTAGAGATGGACAGGGTGGTCCGTGAATACACCGCTAGGTATAGGGACTGGGTGGTCCGTGAATACACCGCTAGGAAGGGACTGGGTGGTCCGTGAATACACCGCTAGGAAGGGACAGGGTGGTCTGTGAATACGCCGCTACCTGGAAATGGGCTGGGAAATGGCTAGGTCGTCCGTTAATAAAAAGATTACATGTCATGCCTTATATGTGATGTGTTTATTTGCCGAACGTATACATATGATTGATCTATGTGTCTGCTTAATAATATTAAAACTTGGAGATTGTATCCACGAGTGTATTCGACGCACTCACCCCCCACCTGTACTCACACTACAGGAGAAGAAGAGAATCTTGACGCGTAGAGAGAGGGGTGCCCTATCAACTGAGTCCATCTTCCGGTTTTACCTTTTTAAAGATATGTTGCTCGATTGTAAAATTAAACAGCTCTTCTTCTTTGTAAAGGATCCTGATGTTTTTCCGCTGCTATGTAAAATGGTTTTATTTCGGCTAGCCGCCGAGGATTTGTATATATAAAATCGTCTGTTCTTCTTTCCCAATGATTTCTATTTTATTTCATGCACGCCTTTTCCCCCTTCTTTCTTCACGCCCGCAAGAAAAAACTCTGATATTTTGACCGAAAGATTTTGGGGCGTGACATTTTACGGGCCACCAGTCCATCCCAGAACAAGATCATGAACCTCTGTTCTGCTAGTGCTTTTTACGGGCCACCAGTCCATCTTAATATATTGGTGCTTTTATGGGCCACCAGTCCAATCTTAACATGGTTTTGGACTTCAATCCACATTTATCATATTCATAAAGTATGCGTATACATAGTAATCACAGCAAATAATCACAGCACATAGAGTCCAACAGTTCATATATCAAATATGGAAAACATTAAACAAATAGAGTTTAGAAGTTACCCCCACCTTGTTCGGTGGTTACCACGTGAGTAGCAAGGACCAAAGATCCGATAGCTCAGAGCTCGAGTAGCGAGTACCAAAGGTCGGATAATTCAAAGCTGAATCCAAAAAGTAGCCTACACAAGTTTACAATATATCTTAGATCCTTAATATGTATAATTAAAGCTATAAACGTTTCCGGCGAAAGTACGATCGTTAACTATGCAGCAGATCGAGAGATCTAAAGATTGGAGTCCAAGAAACGAGAGGGTCAGATCTGTCCAAGTGGCTAAGAAGATAGGAAATGAAATTTGGGTCACGACGGAAAAAGAATGAGCTCAATCGGAGTTGAAACGAGCTCGAACGGAGCATTTTAAGGTTGAGAGGTATTTTGGTAATTTTGGTCAAAGGGTTGACTTTGACCGGGTCCACGACCCTCGGTCAATGACATCTCATCGGCAATGACTCGATGTTGATGTACGGCGGAAAAAAAGGGATTCGGATGAAAAACACGGAGTCGCGTGCACAGCGCACCCGTCGCTCGCTCGCGCGCGCGCGTCTACCCATCGCTCGCTCCCGGCGCCGTGTGCCCAGCGCGCCCAGCAGCCCCTGCTCGCCAGCTGCACTTCCCGGCGCCACCAGTCGCGGCGGCGCCGACCTCTGCCGCCACCATCACGTCCGCCGGAAACCTCGCACCTCCGGCTACCACCTTCGTGTTTTGCCCTTTTCGTCGCCGTTTGAGCTACGGATCTCCGATTGACCTCTAATTAGTGTCTATCTTCTCGTTTTTCCGTTACGCATCTAATGGTGTAAAAATATTTTATATTCTACGTCTATAAAATTTATCGATCTAAATCGTGCATTAAACACGTATCTGAAACGCATGAAATTAATTAAACAGTTAAGATCAAAACACAAAATTATTAAATTATGGGTTTAATTATTTAATTAATCAATTATGCTTCGTTTTTGGTCTGGGGTGCTATACGATTAATCTTCTAACTCAACATAAACTTAATCCGTAACTTAAAGTGTAACGTTTATTGAAAACTTGTTGACCAAGTAAAGCTTGTTAGTACTCTTAGACATGCGTTTTATAATTAGAGTGATAACTACATTTCATAACATTAGTTATGAATTCGTTTACTATAGACCTGTCTTTGTGTTTAGCCGTAAATTCTATTAGGGATGATTTATATTATAAGCTTTTAGCTAAATTTCTAAGTTAAAACGTTAAGTCAAATGTAAAACAGTTCAGTCAAAGCTCATTAAAGGTTTGTCAGAAGCATTGTTTTGAAAATCTTATGAGTTAATTGTACTCGAATCGTCTTTTAAACAGTTTATTGTACTCGATTAATCTTCTAACTCAACATAAAATTAATCCGTAACATAAAGTATAACGTTTATTGAAAACATGAGGACCAAGTAAAGCTAGTTCGTACTCTTTAACATGTGTTTTATTATATAAAGTGAAAACTAGATGTAATAACTTTAGTCATGAATTTGCTTACTATAGTCTTGTCTTTGTCTTTAGCCGTAAGTTCTATTAGATTTGATTTATAACATAAATTTTGTGCCAAACTACTAATTGAAAACGTTAAGTCAAAAGTAACACAGTTCGGTCAAAGATTATTAAAGTTTTGTAAGAAGCATCATTTTCAACTTCTTATGAGTTAATTTTACTCGAATCATCTTCTAAACAGTAAATTGTACTCAATTAATCTTCTAACTAAACATAAAATTAATCCATAACTTAACGTGTAACGTTTATTGAAAACTTGTTGACCAAGTAAAGCTTGTTAGTACTCATAGACATGTGATTTATAATTA
The DNA here is from genome assembly GCA_946896805.1 of Scutellaria galericulata. Lineage (NCBI taxonomy): Eukaryota > Viridiplantae > Streptophyta > Magnoliopsida > Lamiales > Lamiaceae > Scutellaria > Scutellaria galericulata. The sequence goes on along the minus strand of OX335792.1, from coordinate 7,025,920 downwards.
GAGTGATAACTACATTTAATAACATTAGTTATGAATTCGTTTATTATATTCTTGTCTTTGTGGTTAGCCGTAAGTTCTATTAGAGATGATTTATATTATAAGTTTTTAGCTAAACTTCTAAGTGAAAACGTTAAGTCTAAAGTAAACCAGTTCAGTCAAAGCATGTTATAGCTTTGTCAGAAGCATCGTTTTCAACTTCTTATGAGTGAATTGTACTCGAATCATCTTCTAAATAGTTAATTGTAATCGATTAATCTTCTAACTAAACATAAAATTAATCTGTAACATAAAATGTAATGTTTATTCAAAACATGGACACCAAGTAAAGCTTGTTCGTACTCTTAAACATGCGTTTTATTATATAAAGTGATAACTAGATGTAATAACTTTGGACCTGAATTCGCATACTATAGTCTTGTCTTTATGTTTAACCGTAAGTTCTATTAGATTTGATTTATAACATAAATTTTGTAGCAAACTACTAAGTGAAAATGTTAAGTCAAAAGTAACACAGTTCGGTCAAATATTATTAAAGCTTTGTAAGAAGCATCATTTTCAACTTCTTATGAGTTAATTTTACTCGAATCATCTTCTAAACAGTTAATTGTACGCAATTAATATTCTAACTAAACATAAAATAAATCCGTAACTTAAAGTATAACGTTTATTGAAAACTTGTTGACCAAGTATAGCTTGTTAGTACTCTTACACATGAGTTTTATAATTAGAGTGATATCTTCATTTAATAACATTAGTTATGAATTCGTTTACTATAGTTTTGTCTTTGTGGTTAGCCGTAAGGTCTATTAGAGATGATTTATATTATAAGTTTTTAGCTAAACCTCTAAGTGAAAACGTTAAGTCTAAAGTAAAACAGTTCGGTCAAAGCTTATTAAAGCTTTGTCAGATGCATCGCATTCAACTTCTTATGAGTTAATTGTACTCGAATCATCTTCTAAACAGTTAATTCTACTCGATTAATCTTCTAACTCAACATAAAATTAATCCGTAACTTAAAGTGTAACGTTTATTGAAAACTTGTTGGCCAAGTAAAGCTAGTTAGTACTCTTAAACATGCGTTTTATAATTAGAGTGATAACTACATTTCATAACATTAGTTATGGATTCGTTTACTATAGTCTTGTCTTTGTGTTTAGCCGTAAATTCTATTAGGGATGATTTATATTATATGTTTTTAGCTAAACCTCTAAGTGAAAACGTTAAGTCTAAAGTAAAACAGTTCGGTCAAACCTTATTAAAGCTTTGTCAGATGCATCGTTTTCAACTTCTTATGAGTTAATTGTACTCGAATCATCTTCTAAACAGTTAATTCTACTCGATTAATCTTCTAACTCAACATAAAATTAATCTGTAACTTAAAGTGCAACGTTTATTGAAAAATTGTTGACCAAGTAAAGCTTGTTAGTACTCTTAGACATGCGTTTTATAATTAGAGTGGTAATTATATTTCATAACATTAGTTATGAATTCGTTTACTATAGTCTTGTCTTTGTGTTTAGCCGTAAATTCTATTAGGGATGATTTATATTATAAGTTTTTATCTAAACTTCGAAATGAAAACGTTAAGTCAAATGTAAAACAGTTCGGTCAAAGCTCATTAAAGCTTTGTCAGAAGCATCGTTTTCAACTTCTTATGAGTGAATTGTACTCGAATCATCTTCTAAACAGTTAATTGTACTCAATTAATCTTCTAAGTCAACATAAAATTAATCCGTAACATAAGTGTAACGTTTATTGAATACATGGGAAACAAGTAAAGCTTGTTCGTACTCTTAAACATGTCTTTTATTATATAAAGTGATAAGTAGATGTAATAACTTTAGTCATGAATTGTCTTATTATAGTATTGTCTTTGTGTTTAGCCATAAGTTCTATTAGATTTGATTTTTAACATAAATTTTCTGCAAAACTACTAAGTAAAAACGTTAATTCAAAAGTAAAACAGTTCGGTCAAAGATTATTAAAGCTTTGTGGGAAGCATCATTTACAACTTCTTATGAGTTAATTTTACTCGAATTATCTTCTAAACAGTTAATTATACTCAATTAATCTTCTAACTAAACATAAAATTAATCAGTAACTTAAAGTGTAACGTTTATTGAAAACTTGTTGACCAAGTAAATCTTGTTAGTACTCTTAGACATGCGTTTTATACTTAAAGTGATAACTACATTTAATAACAGTAGTTATGAATTCGTTTACTATAGTCTTGTCTTTGTGGTTAGACGTAAGTTCTATTAGAGATGATTTATATTATAAGTTTTTAGCTACACGTCTATGTGAAAACGTTAAGTCAAAAGTAAAACAGTTCGGTCAAAGCTTATTAAAGCTTTGTCAAGAGCATCGTTATCTACTTCTTATGAGTTAATTGTACTCGAATCATCTTTTAAACATTTAATTGTACTCGATTAATCATCTAACTAAACATAAAATGAATCCGTAACTTAAAGTTTAACGTTTAATGAAAACTTGATGACCAAGTAAAGCTTGTTAGTACTCTTAAACATGTGTTTTATACTTAAAGTAATAACTACATTTAATAACATTAGTTATGAATTCGTTTACTATAGTCTTGAATTTGTGTTTAGCCGTAAGTTCTAATAGAGATGATTTATATTATAAGTTTTTAGCTAAACATCTATGTGAAAACGTTAAGTCAAAAGTAAAATAATTTGGTCAAAGCTTATTAGAGCATTATCAGAAGCATCGTTTTCAACTTCTTATGAGTCAAAATAAATATCAGAGTTTTCCATTGGGCGTGAAGAAGAAATAGCAAGAGACGACAGAAGAAGGGGATTAGAGACGATAGAAGAAAGAGGTAAGGGATGATATGGATCATTCACATATCAATAGTCGGTCTCACTACCGACAATATTCGGTCTCAATACCGATATATATACATCATAACAAAGCAGCAGAATAAACCATCAGGATCTCACATACGAAACATATATCAAATATTATTACAAAACGTGATTTAAATAAAACATTGTTTTGAAACTGTTTGTGCGACAACATCTTAAAAACACAAGTTCAGAAACAGCACCGCCTCTCTCCATCTAGGGTTCAACATGCTCATCAGCTCCTGTAGTGTGAGTACAGAATAAGGGGGTGAGTGCGTTGAATACACTCGTGGGGATAAAGTCCACCTCTTATAACATGCAACAATTATATCGTACAAGAAAGTAACATTCAATCACAACATGTAAAATGCATAGCAGATATTAGAAATGGTAAGAAGGATAGGTGGAAACGACATCTCGTCGGCAACGACATCTCGTCGGCAACGACTCGATGTTGACGTACGGTGGAAAAAATGGGATTGGGATCAAAAACACGGGGTTGCGTGCGCGTCGTCACCCAATGGGCGTGCACGGGCGCGCGCGGCACCCAACGGTCTCGGCAGCTCGGGTTCTCGGCTCGGCAGGCTGCCTAGTTTTCTCGGTAGCATGGTCGTTGGTCTCGGCGGCCTCGTGCGCCAGCACGCGCACATCTCGGCAGGTCTCGACGGTTGCCGAGTTTTCTCGGCAGCGTGCGCATGCGTCTCGGCAGCTGGTTGAGTTTTCTCGGCAGCTAGGCCAGGCTCGCGCCCAGGCCTCCCGGCGTCGGGCCTGCTCGACCAGCCACCAGCCTCAGCATCGCCTCCCTCCGCCGCCGCCACCTCGTCCGCCGGAAACCTTGCACCGCTGACTACTACCTCCGGCATCCCTCGCCGGATTCCGGCGGTGAATAGTACGCAAAAATTTACCGTAAAAACCTTCGATACGCAAGTACGTAAACATACACCCTTCTTCTCCCAGCTCCAGCCGGTGACTCGACCATTCCCTCATCCCCAGATCACCGGTCGGCGACTCCCAGTCGTCGGCAACCCCCCAAACCCGGCCACCAACACACCCAACCAAAGCAACACACACACACGCATGCTAACACATACACACCATTGACTTTTCTTGGACGGTGACTTCCAGTCGCCGGCTACCCACCGGAGCACCTCGCCGGCGCATCACCAGCGCCGACCATCACTTCCCACATGGCGGTTCCACCCGGTGCTACCCACAACAGCAGCTTCACATACACACACTAACACACCCTCAAATTCACACACATGCACGTATACCTAGATATACACATTGTCCATCTCCGGTGCCGCCACCCACGGCGGTGCCGGCCCTCCAGCACGACAGCCTTACCTCTGGTGGACCTCCGGTCATCAGCTCCGGCGAGAAGAGAGAGAAAAACAGAGGAGAGAGAAAAGTTGGTGCAAAACCTAGGGTTTAGGGTTTAAGAGGCTATTTTTCACCGTTTTCCGGTGAACGAGAAATAGGAATTGAATTCCAGAAGATGTCCTAGACTCGTCTCGACGAGACCTATGTTGTGTGCGAATATCGGCCGAAACCGAGAAGTTTTAGATTTTCCGGCCACCACTGGCGGCGGCGTGCCGGAGGCAGAAAAGAGAGGAGAGAAGGAAAGTAAAGAGAGACTTAATTGATTTCGTCGCGCTCCGCTCGTTCGGCTCGCTCGGGAAAATGGTAAATTTTCGAATTGCATGAACCCCTATTTATAGAAATGGGAAAACACTATTCATCATAGGGTTACTGTTCACGATAAGTTCCTGTTACTGTTCATCAGAAATATCTCATATATTCTACTCTTCGTATACATCTCGTATACGTCGTATTCTTCATTTTCACTGTTTTCTTCATTACTTGAGCTACGTAATTTCGATTGACCTCTAGTTCATTTCTATCTTCTTGTTTTTCAAATACGCATCGCATGGTAAAATAAAATTCTATGTTCCATGTCTATGAAAATTATCGATCTAAATCGTGCATTAAACACGTATCTGAAACACACGTAATTAATTAAACAGTCAAAATATAAACACATAATTATTAAATTACAGGTTTAAATATTTATTTAATCAAATATGCTCGTTTTGATCCGGGGTGCTACATTTAAAGCTTATTAAAGCTTTGTCAGAAGTATCGTTTTCAACTTCTTATGAGATAATTGTACTCGAATCATCTTCTAAACAGTTAATTGTACTCAATTAATCTTCTAACTAAACATAAAATGAATCTGTTACTTAAAGTGTAACGTTTAATGAAAACTTGATGACCAAGTAAAGCTTGTTAGTACTCTTAAACATGTGTTTTATACTTAAAGTAATAACTACATTTAATAACATTAGTAATGAATTCGTTTACTATAGTCTTGACTTTGTGTTTAGCCATAAGTTCTATTAGAGATGATTTATATTATAAGTTTTGAGCTAAACATCTATGTGAAAACGTTTAGTCAAAAGTAAAACAGTTCGGTCAAAGCTTATTAGAGCATTGTCAGAAGCATCGTTTTCAACTTCTTATGAGTTAATTGTACTCTAATCATCTTCTAAACAGTTAATTGTACTCGATTAATCTTCTAACTCAACATAAAATTAATCTTTAACATAAAGTGTAATGTTTATTGAAAACATGGGGACCAAGTAAAGCTTGTTCGTACTCTTAAACATGTGTTTTATTATAGAAAGTGATAACTAGATGTAATAACTTTAGTCATGAATTAGCTTACTATAGTCTTGTCTTTGTGTTTAGCCGTAAGTTCTATTAGATTTGATTTATAACATAAATTTTGTGACAAACTACTAAGTGAAAACGTTAAGTCTGAAGTAAAACAGTTAATTCAAATATTATTAAAGCTTTGTAAGAAACATCATTTTCAACTTCTTATGAGTTAATTTTACTCGAATCATCTTCTAAACAGTTAATTGTACTCAATTAATTTTCTAACTAAACATAAAATTAATCTGTAACATTAAGTGTAACGTTTATTGAAAACTTGTCTACTATAATTAGAGTGATAACTACATTTAATAACAATAATTAGAGTGATAACTACATTTAATAACAATTATTTGAAAACTTGTCTACTCTTAGACATGCGTTTTATAATTAGAGTGATAACTACATTTAATAACAATAATTATAAATTCGTCTACTATAGTCTTGTCTTTGTGGTTAGCCGTAAGTTCTATTAGAGATGATTTATTGTCACGCCCCCAAATCTTTCGGTCAAAATATCAGAGTTTTTCTTGCGGGCGTGAAGAAAGAAGGGGAAAAAGACGTGCATGAAATAAAATAGAAATCCTTTGAAAGAGATGGGAGATGATTTTAAAAATACAAAACCCTCGGCGTCTAGCCGAAATAAAACCATTTTACATAGCAGCGGAAAAACATCAGGATCCTTTACAAAGAAGAAGAACAGTTTTCTTTTACAATCGGGCAACATATCTTTAAAAAGGTAAAACCGGAAGATGGACTCGGCTGATAGGACATCCCTCTCTCTACGCGTCCAGATTCTATTCTTCTCCTATAGTGTGAGTACAGGTGAGGGGGTGAGTGCGTTGAATACACTCGTGGTGAAATACTTTTTTAGTTTAAACAGGTACACAAATCAAACATATATAACGCACAACCCATAATTTGGTTCTTTAATGCCACCCAACTCACGACTCACTAAAAGGACTCGCAACCAAATGGGCACAAGCCCATAACTCGCTAGTGGACACGAAATCCAAAGGATACCATACAGAATCTCAGGTACGGGTATCACCCGACCCTATATAATCTTAGGTACAGAATCTCAGGTATGAGTATCACCCGACCCTACAGAATCTCAGGTACGGGCATCACCCGACCCTACAGAAGCTCAGGTATCCGATGGACACAAAGACCAGCACTCACCCACAGACACACAACCCAAAGGACACACTAAACAAAAGCATATAAACACAGCACATATGGTTTAACAATTATACCCCACTTTCAACATATAATCACATATCGTACGTTCATATATCGTCATTCATGCATTCGTTAATGAAAACACAAAGATTAAGGTTTAGAGTTTACTCCCACCTTGTTCGGTGGTTACCGCGTGAGTAGATAGAACAGTACGTCCAACAACCCAACACTTCCAAGATTAGTCCAACAAGTAGCATACACGTTTACGGTGTTTCTTAGATTTTAAATACAGTATAATTAAAGTTGTAAAGGGTCCCGGTGGAAAAACGTTTGTTAATGATACGACGGATCGAAAATACGGCATTACGTGCTCCGGGGCTCGCGAGCACCCGGCGACGGGCGACAACGAACCCGACGGCTCACACATCACCCGGCAGCTGCCGAGTTTCCTCAGCCATCCGGTCCTCGTCGCCCGCGCACGCTAGACCCCCGGCGCTTATGCCCGCGCTCATCCGGCACCCGGCGCATACCCGGCACCCGACACCCGGCGCACACCCGGCACGCACCCGACGCACACTCGGCACCCGGCATTCGGCGCACACCTGGCACGCACCCGACGCACAACCCGGCACGTACCTAACGCCCGACCCGACGCGCAACCCGGCGCGCACCCGACGCCCGACCCGACGCACAACCCGGCGCGCACCCGACGCCCGGCACACCACTAGCAGCACCACTGCTGGCCGGCGGCGGCGGCGCTTCGGCGACGGTGGAAATTAAAAACGTAAAGGAAAAGAAAAGATAGAGAACTTACGTGTTCGCGTCGCGAGCGTCGCTCGGGTCGTCGGCTTTGAAAACGTATAATTTTTGAAAATTATGAGCCCCTATTTATAGATTTTGGAATTTACCTTTTTACCGTTGAAAAATTACCATTTACCAAAAATATCTCAATTTACCTTTCATTAAAATATTATTTTTATTTTTACCTTTTATCAAAATTTTATCCTTTCCTTCGTCAGTTGAACTACGGGTCTCCGATTAACCTCTAGTTTGTTTCTGTTTTCTCGTATTTCCGATACGAATCTCTTGGTAAAATCATATTCTAGGTTCCATGTCACGAAAAATATACCCATCTAAAACTAAAACCGGCGTTAACCAAGTATCTGAAACACACGTACTAATTTAAACAGTCAAAACATACGCACATAATTATTAAGTTGGGGTTCAAATATTTAATTATTCAATTATGCTCATTTTGATCCGGGGTGCTACATCCCTTACCCCTTAAAATAATTTCGTCCTCGAAATTGAGCACATACTTAGAAAGATAAACAAACGTATACCTAGGATCAGTATGTCGGGGTATTTTCTCAAAATCTCGTCCTCTAATTCCCAGGTTGCCTCTTCCTTTCCGTGACGGCTCCACTGGACCTTCACTATACCTCCACTGAACATCAAGGAAATAACTCAGCTTGCAAGTTCCTTGATGTTCTGAACTTTTGTCAATCCTGAGCTTCTCCAATTCCTTCTCGAACCTTCCTAACCGGATCACACTTTTGCTTCTCACCTTTTCCAAGATTAATATGACAAACCAAGGATCATCCAAGGTGCATTCTTAACTTCGCCTTTTCCGATTTCTGATAAGAAGGCGGAATCTCATCTTTCCTAAAGGAATAGTAACTTCCATAGCTTCGGCGACTACGTATCGTTCTTATGCTTCAACGGATCTGGTGTTATATGTAACGCCCCAAAATCTTTTGGTCAAAATATCAGAGTTTTTCGTTTTTGGGCGTTAAGAGAGAAAGGGGAAAGAGGCGTATATGATATAAAATAGAAAGAAACATGAGGGGATAAGAAGCGGTACAATTAAAACATCGGATACAACCGATAAAAAAAATGTTTAAAACCATACGCAGCGGAAAAACATCAGGATCTTTTTACAGAAAATGACAATATACCTTTACAAAATGTGAAGTTAAATTAAACATCGTTTGAACATGAAGTTTTGAAAAGCAAAAGGGAAGTCTGGATATGGCACCATCCTCTCTATGCATCTTGACTTTCTGCATCTCCTGTAGTGTGAGTACAGGTGGGGGGTGAGTGCGTTGAATACACTCATGGTTCTATGTTTTAATATTATTAAACAGATACACAAATCAAACATATATAATAGATCAGCAATTAGACACATCACAAATACGGCACAACATGTCCCGGTGTATTTACGGACCACCAAATCCCGATGTATTACGGACCATCAAATCCCGATGTATTACGGACCATCAAATCCCTCCCCAAGATATAAATATGCACACAATATTCTCAACAGTTCACATATCCAGTAGGGAAAACAATGAACACACAGAGGTTTAGTAATTATTCCCCCCACACAATATAATCACAATGTTTATCTCAAAACACATAAGTTCACAAATCATCAGTGTGGGTTACATACAGAAACATAAAGTTATTAGGGTTTAGAAGTTACCACCACCGAACACATCATATAATCACAGCACATAACCCAAGACACATAAGCCTCGACCAATTCATAACGATCAATAGCATTCTAATAATATCCAGTTTACATGCATACGTCAATTGAAATATAAAGATTTGGATTTAGAGTTTACCCCCACCTTGTTCGGTGGTTACCACGTGAGTAGCAAGGTCCGATGATCTATCAACTCCAAGCTCGAGTAGCGAGTGTCAAAGGTCAGATAACTCAACGTCAATCCAACAAGTAGCCTACATAAGTTATGATATTTCTTAGATCCTTAATAATGTATAATTAAAGCCATAAAAGTTCCCGGTAAAAGAAATGATCGTAAAAACCGCGTCGGATCGAGAGACCTAAAGATTGAGACCGAAGAAACGAGAGGGACAGATCAGTTTCAAAGGCTGATATGATAGAGGAAGGAATTTGGATCACATAGGAAAAGGAATGAACTCGATCGGAGTTGAAACGAGCTCGAACGGAGCATTTTAGGTTTAGGGGTAAAACGATAATTTTGGTCAAAGGGTTGACTTTGACCGGGCCCACGGACCCCGATCAACGACGTCTTGTCATCGACGACTCGATACGGATGAACGATGGAAAGAAAACGAGGTTCGGATCGAAAACACGGCGTCGGGTGCACGTCGGCACCCGACGGGCGCGCACGGCACCCGGCGGTCTCGGCAGCTGCCGAGTTTTCTCGGCAGTTCGGGTTCCCGGCTCGGCAGGTGGTCGAGAAAACTCGACCACGGGTAACCCCTTTCGGGGGGTCTCCAACACGGCGCGCGTGCGTCGCGCCCAGGCCACCCGACGCCGGCCTGCTCGACCAGCCTTCTTCCCGGCGCCACCCGGCGCGGTGGCGCCGCCCTCCGCCGCCGCTACTTACCTCGCCGGATACCTTGCACCGCCGGCTACAACATCCGACCATCCATTGCCGGATTCCGGCATGAATAGTGCCTCAAAAATACGCCGCAAAAACCCTTCGATACACTGATTTTCCAGAAATTCCAACTCCAACCAAAACTCCGGCCGACGACTTCCAGTCGCCGGCGACCACTCCCAGCACCTCCACCGGCGACCCCTCGTCGCCGGCAACCTTTCCTGGCTAGCCCAACACCTTTAACCATACATATACTCCCAATCCTATACACACACAAACACACGAATATACACACACACACCCACTGCCTCGCCGGCGGCCACCTGCCGCCGGCCACCACCACCTGAGCCCTCTCCGGCGACCTCCCGTCGCCGGCCCACCGATCACACATGGCGGCCCACCATGCGCCGCCCCAACAGCAAGCAGCAAGCACACAGACTCACACACCACACAACACACATGCATGCATACATATATACACGCACTGTACAACTCCGGCGCCGCCACCCACAGCGGCGCCGGCCCTCCGGCATCTCCACCACACCACCAGCCATGTCTCCGGTGACTGCTCCGGTGAGAAGAGGAGGAGAGAGAGAGAAAACAGAGAAGAGAGGGAAGGTGGCAAGGTTAGGGTTTCAAGGCTGTTTTTCACCGTTTTCCAGCGAACCGTAAGTCGGAATTGAATTCCGGAAGTTGTCCTAAACTCGTCTCGTCGAGACAAACGTCGTGTGCGAAAATCATCCGATTCCGATAACGTTGAAATTTTCCGGCAACCAGAAAACAGAAAGGAGAGAGAGAGGAGGGAGGAGAGAGAACTTACTCGTTTTCGGCTCGTTCGGCTCGTTCGAGAAATCGGTGAGAAATGAATCGACTGAGTCCCCTATTTATAGAATTTCTGAAAACACTATTCACGAAAATATCCAAGTTACTGTTCCGGATAAAATCTTGATTAGAAAATATCTCGTATTTTATACTCTTCGTATACGTCTCGTATACGTCGTATTCTTCGTTTTCACTGTTTTCTTCGTTACGTGAGCTACGAGTCTCCGATTGACCTCTAGTTCGTTTCTATCTTCTCGTATTTTAATTACGCATCGCATGGTATAAAAAATCATCTAGGTTCCATGTCCATAAAAATTATCGATCTAAATCGTGCATTAAACAGGTGTCTGAAACGCACGCAATTAATTAAACAATTAAAACATACGCACATAGTTATTCAATTATGCGTTTAAATATTTAATTTAATAAATTATGTTCGTTTTGGTCCGGGGTGCTACATATAACATACAATAAGTGAAGAAAAATCTGCACAAATCGCGAGGAAAGAAAGGACGTAGATTCCATCGATTAACAAAAGTCAAACTGACATCGTATACTTATAAGCAAAAGATAGGCCACTCGTACATTATACAAAAGATCATGTACAATACAAAAGATCATGTACAATACTTCAAGGTATTTACATATATAATACTAAAGGTCCCTTGTTCGTATCCTATTTATCAGCAGTCTTTGTGTGATTGGACGCAAGAGGCCGAGCCTTGCCCGCCCCTAACCTCGGCCCCGGTGTTGTAGTTGTTGGGCGTCTAAACTGCTGACAGTTTCTCATGACACGTCCAGGTTCTCCACACCTGAAACATTTCCGAGTCTCTTGCACTGTTGGACGTCTAAACTTCTGACAGTCCCTCACAACATGTCCGGGTTCTCCACACCTGAAACAATTCTGAGTCTCTTACCGGCATGGTCCCACATGAATCTTTCCACATCCGGTACATGGGTTTCCCGGTTTGAGAGTGGGGGAGAGTGGAGCATTGTTAGTCCTTTGAAATTCGTTTTGATTGAAGCTCCGACTTGGTTCGGTCCACTTTCTTTTCCCAAGTGTCTCATCAACCTTCTCGGAAGGTTCAACATCCAAACGTAGACGAGAAGAAATCTCTTGGGCTCTCTCTACGACGTTGGCATAGGTTATTTTTCACTGCCCTGCCAGAATAGAACTGATCTCTGATCGAAGACCCTTCTCAAAACGTCGGGCCTTCTTGTCATCAGTGTCAACCATGTGAATTGCGTATCTGCTCAATTGATTAAACTTCCGCTCGTACTCTCCCACTGTCGCGATTCCTTGATGGAGGCATAAGAACTCTGTTTCCTTTTGATCGCAGTAACATTGTGGTATGAAGTGTTGTGCGACCACTTCTTTAAAGGCCTCCCATGTCATAGCTTCCCTCTGGTCCGGCATCATGGTCCTCTCATAAGAATCCCACCAGTGACCAGCCTCTTCCGTGAGCTGAAATACTGCGCACGAGATCTTTTGTTCTTTCGTGCAGGTTAAGTGTCCAAACAAACGATCCAGCGACCTTAGCCACTCTTCGGCGTCAGCTGACTCGCCCTTTCCGTTGAACGTCGGCGGGTTGAAATGCCGAAATTGTTCATAGATCAAATTCGGATCGGATCTTATTGGCGGGGGTGTGGTTCGAGTCACCTCGAAGTGTTGTGCCAGTCCCCTAAGGACGGCTACTAAATCCATCCTTGTAGCATCCACATTCGGTTCTGGTGAATTTACTGTTGGCGGCTGGACCTTTCGTGGTCTACCTCGAGGCATAATTCTAAAGACAAACAACGAGAACTAACCCTTATACTTTACTCCATATAACCCAACAATACATATCACAACAGATTAACAAATAGCAGATATCATGGTACCGATAAACGTTACTCCATAAATCATATAATATTCTCAATAGATTCTCTGTCATTCATTGTCATCATAGCTCGTTTATCATCATAGCATAACCTGATCATGTTGGATAGCGCATACCCAACTTGCATAAATTAACCAGAAAACACAACATAAACAAACCATCATGAACCACATCACCGACCTCCACACATGGTTTCCTATAGACCTCAAGTTTCAAAACCAACCTTACGTATCACAACCACGAATCGGAAACACACCAACTAGCTCACCTTGTTGTAAACAAAGGCCAATGGTAATCACAACTGTCAGTCACATAATCTCTACTAATGCAATCAACCATTTACGACACAAGCTCATGTTGCTACAGTAAACGGCTCTTGTGGTTACCCACATGAGCTCACGCAGCTGCAGTCAACGGCCTTTGTGGCGGCGACCGAAGGTAATGCGTCGATTGTAGTGATGTCAAGATGGTTTTTAAATGATCTTTTTATCGTGGTTGTAATGACGTCAAAAAGGTTTTAAAAGACCCTTCCATCATGTCACCATATCCGTAACACTTTCTCACACCTTTACTGATCTTTATCAGATAAGCAAGATCACACGTAGCAGATAACCACTCATGATTAGAGAGAGACACGTGTAGAGAGAAGATGGTGCTTATCCATTTCTTTTCGAAAAGATTTTCTCATTTTCAAAACACATTTTTCTCGTTTTCACTTTATCAAACAAGTTCGAGCAAAGTCCTACAAAGGGTAGAACTAGGCTCTGATACCATCTGTCACGCCCCAAAATCTTTCGGTCAAAATATCAGAGTTTTTCTTGCGGGCGTGAAGAAAGAAGGGGAAAAAGACGTGCATGAAATAAAATAGAAATCCTTTGAAAGAGATGGGAGATGATTTTACAAATACAAAACCCTCGGCGTCTAGCTGAAATAAAACCATTTTACATAGCAGCGGAAAAACATTAGGATCCTTTACAATGAAGAATAACAGTTTTCTTTTACAATCGGGCAACATATCTTTAAAAAGGTAAAACCGGAAGATGGACTCGGCTGATAGGGCACCCCTCTCTCTACGCGTCAAGATTCTCTTCTTCTCCTGTAGTGTGAGTACAGGTGGGGGGGTGAGTGCGTTGAATACACTCGTGGTGAAATACTTTCTTAGTTTAAGCAGGTACACATGTAACACCCTGTTTTCAAGAAAACATGCATTGCATATTTTATAAAATTTCTTTTAGTGTTCAATTATAAATGATTTAAGTGTGAGTTCTTATATTACTTAAAGTTATGATTTATGTATTACGTTATGCTTAATGGTTTTAAAGATTTTATGATATATATTTCTTTCGAGATTTTAAGGGTTTTTGCAGGATTGCTCACGGAGGAAACCGAGCTTGATCTCAACTCACTCGACAAACATGGATGAAAGTAAAAGATAAGATAATAGATAAGTTTAAATGAATTAAGATTATATTAGGTTAAGACATTTAACTTACTCGTTTGTGCCTATGAATGCTTTATTTAATGTAATTTTACGTATGATCTATTTATATGATTTTATGTGATAAAATATTTTGCTTAAGCATGCGTTCCTAATTCATTGTGTATTAAAATATCTTCTCATCACACAAGTAAAATTATAACATCCTAATTAATTAACTAAGAGGTAGTGATATATATATATACTGCATATTAGTTAACTAGGTATAAAGAAAATAATAATTAATTAAGCTAAAGTAAGTAAATAATTAAGTAACAAATAAAAATAAATATAAAAAAAAGGGCAGGTAAGCCATCCCAGCATGCGACCGCCCTCCCTCAAGTCTCTCTCTCCTCACAAAAATTTCACAACACACCATGCTGACTCCCCACTTTGGCTGCAACACATATTTCTTTCCTTTCCATATCTCTCCAGCCTACTCTCTCGTCTCTCTCTTTCTCTATCTCTCCCTCCTTCTCCCTGCTGCTTCGTTACTCTGCTGTTGTATGTGAGTTTTACTGCTGCTATGGCTTTGTTTACTACTGCTGTGCATGATTTTTGCATGAGTTTTACTGCTGCTACGTATTTTTTTTCTGCTGCTGCTCTATGTATTTCGTTGCTGTTCGGGAATTTTCTGTGTGCTGTAGAAATCGAATTAGGCTAAAACCTTTTACAACAGTCTAGTATATGAAGTGTAGAATATGCATGTTAAATTTCAGAAGACTCGGAGTTAAACCCGATTTTTTATGATTTTTCTAAGATAAGCTGTTCAGAGACAGTTTTTACCCCGTTTTTGGGTCGGAATCAGACAATTTTCTTGAGCTGTTAACTTGATTTTGTGTAAGCTTTTACTTTGAGATTTAATTCTTTAATTAATTTACGAAGTATGTATATATATATATTCAATTAGACTCATTTGTTGCAGTACCGTATGATAAATGAATTATTTAAGGATTAATTAAGTTTATAAATAATAATAATAACTTTGTAAGTACTTTATTTTTTTAATGAACGTATATGAGTTTTCTGTAACTCTTTTTAGCTTTATAATATAATTGCTTCTTTTTATAAAATCAATCAAATGTGTTACGCAATTATGCAAGGTGTAAATAATTATTTAAGTGTGAATTTTGTTCCCAACTAAAGAAACCAATTAAAGCTACGCTAATTAATTTCTTTAATTTATTTCAGTTAATTTGCATGGTGTAACTGAAAGTACATATTTTCAAAATGATTAGTTAAGTATAAACTCTTATTTAACTACTAAGCTGATTAAGGATGTATATACATATATATTTAATTAACTGAAGCCTAAGTTGTTGCTGCAGACTTTATGAATCAATCGTTGGGGTGTTTATTAAGCTTGACAATAATCTTATGATATTTCATTATTTAATAGAAGGATCAAGCATGTATTGAATGTAATATGATATAATAGACTAAACATTTAAATGTGTCGAGCGCAGTTGAGACAGTCGGTGAATCCAGAGACAATCCTCGCACAATCAACGTACAAGTGGGTAACTTCTACTCTCTACTATATGATGATAATTGAATTGATAAGTTATGTATGAAAATCTACGGCTGAAGCCCGTAGCTATAACCAGTATGTAACTTCCATACTGGGCGACGATCATTAGGGCGAAAGTGCTTGGTCTATGAAAACGAGGTTTAGTGGGCGAGCGACTCCCACATTCCTCTATGAAAGTAAGGTTTAGTGGGCGAGCGATTCCCACATTCCTTTATGATTATGGTCCAGGGTGAGCGTACCCAAAGGACATGTAGTACTTGCTTAATGATTTAATTGCTTCAATGTATTAGATAGTAAAGTTATCCCACTGGGATCCCTCTCCGGAGGTGTCTCATGATGTTACTTTTTATATTTTTCAGGCTCGGCAGACGATGATGTGGACGTGTAGCAAGCTGGGCTGACTTCTCACTTTCACTTTAGAGTAAATATGCTAGAACCATGTTTCCTTTTGAAAGTAATATGCTAATGTATGAAAACGATGGGCCTAGACTTATCTCCTGTTATATATATATGTATGTTTTGTTGTGTAATTCATATAAGTTTTTGGTTCGAACATTTTTCCTAGAAATGTGGGTGAGACACGACTAGGCTTGGTTTATGGATAGATATGTATATGTATATGTGTTATGTTTTAAAATAAAAATTTAATAAAACTCGTGTCTTCACTTTTAAGTCTTCCGCTGTATGTTAGAAAATAATTATGATTTCTTTAATTCCTAAATAAGTAAAGGGTGACGACCTATTTCCAAAAAAGGGGAACGGGGCGTCACAACACAAATCAAACATATATAACGCACAACCCATAATTTGGTTCTTAAATGCCACCCAACTCATGACTCACCAAAGGACTCGCAGCCAAATGGGCACAAGCCCATAACTCGCTAGTGGACACGAAATCCAAAGGATACCCTACAGAATCTCAGGTACGGGTATCACCCGACCCTACATAATCTTAGGTACAGAATCTCAGGTACGGGTATCACCCGACCCTACAGAACTTCAGGTACGGGCATCACCCGACCCTACAGAAGCTCAGGTATCCGATGGACACAATGACCAGCACTCGCCCACAGACACATAACCCAAAGGACACACTAAACAAAAGCATATAAACACAACACATATGGTTTAACAATTATACCCCACTTTTAACATATAATCACATATCGTACGTTCATATATCGTCATTCATGCATTCGTTAATGGAAACAGAAAGATTAGGGTTTAGAGTTTACCCCCACCTTGTTCGGTGGTTACCGCGTGAGTAGATAGAACAGTACGTCCAACAACCCAACACTTCCAAGATTAGTCCAACAAGTAGCATACACGTTTACGGTGTTTCTTAGATTTTAAATACAGTATAATTAAAGTTGTAAAGGGTCCCGGCGGAAAAACGTTTGTTAATGATACGACGGATTGAAAATACGGCATTACGTGCTCCGGGGCTCGCGAGCACCCGGCGTCGGGTGAAAATGAACCCAACGGCTCACACATCACCCGGCAGCTGCCGAGTTTCCTCAACCACCCGGTCCCCGTCGCCCGCGCACGCTAGACCCCCAGCGCTCGCGCCCGCGCGCACCCAGCACCCGGCACACACCCGGCACGCACCCGACGCACACTCGGCACCCGGTATTCGGCGCACACCCGGCACGCACCCGACGCACAACCCGGCACGCACCCGACGCCCGGCACACCACCACCAGCACCACTGCTGGTCGGCGGCGGCGGCGCTCCGGCGACGGCGGAAATTAAAAACCTAAAGGAAAAGAAAAGAAAGAGAACTTACGTGTTCGCGTCGCGAGCGTCGCTCGGGTCGTCGGGTTTGAAAACGTATAATTTTTTAAAATTATGAGCCCCTATTTATAGATTTTGGAATTTACCTTTTTACCGTTGAAAAATTACCATTTACCAAAAATATCTCAATTTACCTTTCATTAAAATATTATTTTTATTTTTACCTTTTATCAAAATTTTACCCTTTCCTTCGTTAGTTGAACTACGGGTCTCCGATTAACCTCTAGTTTGTTTCTGTTTTCTCATATTTCCGATACGAATCTCTTGGTAAAATCATATTCTAGGTTCCATGTCACGAAAAATATACCCATCTAAAACTAAAATCGGCGTTAACCAAGTATCTGATAATTATTAAGTTGGGGTTCAAATATTTAATTATTCAATTATGCTCATTTTGATCCGGGGTGCTACATTTATATTATAAGTTTTTAGCTACACTTCTAAGTGAAAACATTAAGTCAAAAGTAAAACAGTTCGGTCAAAGCTTATTAAAGCTTTGTCAGGAGCATCGTTATCAACTTCTTATGAGTTAATTGTACTCGAATCATCTTCTAAACAGTTAATTGTACTCGATTAATTTTCTAAATAAACATAAAATTAATCCATAAAGTGTAACGTTTATTGAAAACTTGTTGACCAAGTAGAGCTTGTTAGTACTCTTAGACATGCGTTTTATAATTAGAGTGATAACTACATTTAATAACATTAGTTATGAATTCGTTTACTATAGTTTTATCTTTGTGGTTAGCCGTAAGTTCTATTAGAGATGATTTACATTATAAGTTTTTATCTAAACTTCTTAGTGAAAACGTTAAGTCAAAAGTAAAATAGTTCGGTCAAAGCTTATTAGAGCATTGTTAGAAGCATCGTTTTCAACTTTCTATGAGTTAATTGTACTCGGATCATCTTCTAAACAGTTAATTGTACTCGATTAATCTTCTAACTCAACATAAAATTAATCTATAACTTAAAGTGTAACGTTCATTGAAAACTTGTTGACCAAGTAAAGCTTGTTAGTACTCTTAGACATGCGTTTTATACTTAAAGTTATAACTACATATAATAACAGTAGTTATGAATTCGTTTAATATAGTCTTATCTTTGTGGTTAGTAGTAAGTTCTATTAGAGATGATTTATATTATAAGTTTTTAGCTAAACATCTATGTGAAAACGTTAAGTCAAAAGTAAAATAGTTCGGTCCAAGCTTATTAGAGCATTGTCAGAAACATCGTTTTCAACTTCTTATGAGTTAATTGTACTCGAATTATCTTCTAAACAATTAATTGTACTCGATTAATCTTCTAACTCAACATAAAATTAATCTTTAACATAAAGTGTAATGTTTATTGAAAACATGGAGACCAAGTAATGCTTGTTCGTACTCTTAAACATGTGTTTTATTATAGAAAGTAATAACTAGATGTGTAATAACTTTAGTTATGAATTCGCTTACTATAGTCTTGTCTATGTGTTTAGCCATAAGTTCTATTAGAATTGATTTATAACATAAATTTTGTGCCAAACTACTTAGTGAAAACGTTAAGTCAAAAGTAACACAGTTCGGTCAAATATTATTAAAACTTTGTAAGAAGCATCATTTTCAACTTTTATGAGTTAATTGTACTCGATTAATCTTCTGACTCAACATAAAATTAATCCGTAACATAAGTGTAACGTTTATTGAAAACATGGGAAATAAGTAAAGCTTGTTCATACTCTTAAACATGTGTTTTATTATATAAAGTGATAACTAGATGTAATAACTTTAGTCATGAATTCGCTTACTTTAGTCTTGTCTTTGTGTTTTGCCGTATGTTCAATTAGATTTGATTTAGAACATAAATTTTGTGCCAAACTACTAAGTGAAAACATTAAGTCAAAAGTAAAATAGTTCGGTCAAAGATTATTAAAGCTTTGTAAGAAGCATCATTTTCAACTTCTTAGGAGTTAATTTTACTCGAATCATCTTCTAAACAGTTAATTGTACTCGATTAATCTTCTAACTAAACATAAAATAAATCTATAACTTAAATTCTTACGTTTATTGAAACCTTGTTGACCAAGTAAAGCTTGTCAGTACTCTTAGACATGCGTTTTATACTTAAAGTGATAACTACATATAATAACAGTAGTTATGAATTCGTTTAATATAGTCTTGTCTTTGTGGTTAGCCGTAAGTTCTATTAGAGATGATTTATATTATAAGTTTTCAGCGAAACATCTATGTAAAAATGTTAAGTCAATAGTAAAATAGTTCGGTCAAAGCTTATTAGAGCATCGTCAGAAACATCGTTTTCAACTTCTTATGAGTTAATTGTACTCGAATCATCTTCTAAACAGTTAATTGTACTCGATTAATCTTCTAACTCAACATAAAATTAATCTTTAACATAAAGTGTAATGTTTATTGAAAACATGGGGACCAAGTAAAGCTTGTTCGTACTCTTAAACATGTGTTTTATTATATAAAGTGATAACTAGATGTAATAACTTTAGTTATGAATTCGCTTACTATAGTCTTGTCTATGTGTTTAGCCGTAAGTTCTATTAGATTTGATTTATAACATAAATTTTGTGCCAAATTACTAAGTGAATTCGTTAAGTCAAAAGTAAAACAGTTCAATCAAAGATTATTAAATCTTTGTAAGAAACATCATTTTCAACTTCTTATGAGTTAATTGTACTCGATTAATCCTCTAACTCAACATAAACTTAATCTGTAACATAAGTGTAACGTTTATTGAAAACATGGGAAATAAGTAAAGCTTGTTCGTACTCTTAAACATGCCTTTTATTATATAAAGTGATAACTATATGTAATAACTTTAGTCATGAAATTGCTTACTATAGTCTTGTCTTTATGTTTAGCCGTAAGTTCTATTAGATTTGATTTAGAACATAAATTTTGTGCCAAGCTACTAAGTGAAAATATTAAGTCAAAAGTAAAACAGTTCGGTCAAAGATTATTGAAGCTTTGTAAGAAGCATCATTTTCAACTTCTTATGAGTTAATTTTACTCGAATCATCTTGTAAACGGTTAAATGTACTCAATTAATCTTTTAACTAAATATAAAATTATTCCGTAACTTAAAGTGTAACGTTTATTGAAAACTTGTTGACCAAGTAAACTTTGTTAGTACTCTTAGACATGCGTTTTATAATTAGAGTGATAACTACATTTAATAACATTAGTTATGAATTCGTTTACTATAGTCTTGTCTTAGTGGTTAGCCGTAAGTTCTATTAGAGATGATTTATATTATAAGTATTTATCTAAACTTCTTAGTGAAAACGTTAAGTCAAAAGTAAAACAGTTCGGTTAAAGCTTATTAAAGATTTGTCAGAAGCATCATTTTCAACTTCTTATAAGTTAATTGTACTCGAATCATCTTCTAAATAGTAAATTGTACTCGATTAATCTTCTAACTCAACATAAAATTAATCTTTAACATAAAGTGTAAAGTTTATTGAAAACATGGGGACCAAGTAAAGCTTGTTCGTACTCTTAAACATGTGTTTTATTATATAAAATGATAACTAGATGTAATAACTTTAGTCATGAATTCTCTTACTATAGACTTGTCTTTGTGTTTAGCTGTAAGTTCTATTAGATTTGATTTATAACATAAATTTGGTGCCAAACAACTAAGTGAAAAACGTTAAGTCAAAAGTAAAACAGTTCATTCAAAGATTATTGAAGCTTTGTAAGAAACATCATTTTCAACTTCTTATGAGTTAATTTTACTCGAATCATCTTCTAAACCGTTAGTTGTACTCAATTAATTTTCTAAATAAACATAAAATTAATCCATAAAGCGTAACGTTTATTGAAAACTTGTTGACCAAGTAGAGCTTGTTAGTACTCTTAGACATGCGTTTTATAATTAGAGTGATAACTACGTTTAATAACATTAGTTATGAATTCGTTTATTATAGTTTTGTCTTTGTGGTTAGCCGTAAGTTCTATTAGAGATGATTTACATTATAAGTTTTTATCTAAACTTCTTAGTGAAAACGTTAAGTCAAAAGTAAAATAGTTCGGTCAAAGCTTATTAGAGCATTGTTAGAAGCATCGTTTTCAACTTTCTATGAGTTAATTGTACTCGGATCATCTTCTAATCAGTTAATTGTACTCGATTAATCTTCTAACTCAACATAAAATTAATCTATAACTTAAAGTGTAACGTTCATTGAAAACTTGTTGACCAAGTAAAGCTTGTTAGTACTCTTAGACATGCGTTTTATACTTAAAGTTATAACTACATATAATAACAGTAGTTATGAATTCGTTTAATATAGTCTTATCTTTGTGGTTAGTAGTAAGTTCTATTAGAGATGATTTATATTATAAGTTTTTAGCTAAACATCTATGTGAAAACGTTAAGTCAAAAGTAAAATAGTTCGGTCCAAGCTTATTAGAGCATTGTCAGAAACATCGTTTTCAACTTCTTATGAGTTAAGCTTGTTCATACTCTTAAACATGTGTTTTATTATATAAAGTGATAACTAGATGTAATAACATTAGTCATGAATTCGCTTACTTTAGTCTTGTCTTTGTGTTTTGCCGTATGTTCAATTAGATTTGATTTAGAACATAAATTTTGTGCCAAACTACTAAGTGAAAACATTAAGTCAAAAGTAAAATAGTTCGGTCAAAGATTATTAAAGCTTTGTAAGAAGCATCATTTTCAACTTCTTATGAGTTAATTTTACTCGAATCATCTTGTAAACGGTTAAATGTACTCAATTAATCTTTTAACTAAATATAAAATTATTCCGTAACTTAAAGTGTAACGTTTATTGAAAACTTGTTGACCAAGTAAACTTTGTTAGTACTCTTAGACATGCGTTTTATAATTAGAGTGATAACTACATTTAATAACATTAGTTATGAATTCGTTTACTATAGTCTTGTCTTTGTGGTTAGCCGTAAGTTCTATTAGAGCTAATTTATATTATAAGTATTTATCTAAACTTCTTAGTAAAAACGTTAAGTCAAAAGTAAAACAGTTCGGTTAAAGCTTATTAAAGATTTGTCAGAAGCATCATTTTCAACTTCTTATAAGTTAATTGTACTCGAATCATCTTCTAAATAGTAAATTGTACTCGATTAATCTTCTAACTCAACATAAAATTAATCTTTAACATAAAGTGTAAAGTTTATTGAAAACATGGGGACCAAGTAAAGCTTGTTCGTACTCTTAAACATGTGTTTTATTATATAAAATGATAACTAGATGTAATAACTTTAGTCATGAATTCTCTTACTATAGACTTGTCTTTGTGTTTAGCTGTAAGTTCTATTAGATTTGATTTATAACATAAATTTGGTGCCAAACAACTAAGTGAAAAACGTTAAGTCAAAAGTAAAACATTTCATTCAAAGATTATTGAAGCTTTGTAAGAAACATCATTTTCAACTTCTTATGAGTTAATTTTACTCGAATCATCTTCTAAACCGTTAGTTGTACTCAATTAATTTTCTAAATAAACATAAAATTAATCCATAAAGTGTAACGTTTATTGAAAACTTGTTGACCAAGTAGAGCTTGTTAGTACTCTTAGACATGCGTTTTATAATTAGAGTGATAACTACATTTAATAACATTAGTTATGAATTCGTTTACTATAGTTTTGTCTTTGTGGTTAGCCGTAAGTTTTATTAGAGATGATTTACATTATAAGTTTTTATCTAAACTTCTTAGTGAAAACGTTAAGTCAAAAGTAAAATAGTTCGGTCAAAGCTTATTAGAGCATTGTTAGAAGCATCGTTTTCAACTTTCTATGAGTTAATTGTACTCGGATCATCTTCTAAACAGTTAATTGTACTCGATTAATCTTCTAACTCAACATAAAATTAATCTATAACTTAAAGTGTAACGTTCATTGAAAACTTGTTGACCAAGTAAAGCTTGTTAGTACTCTTAGACATGCGTTTTATACTTAAAGTTATAACTACATATAATAACAGTAGTTATGAATTCGTTTAATATAGTCTTATCTTTGTGGTTAGTAGTAAGTTCTATTAGAGATGATTTATATTATAAGTTTTTAGCTAAACATCTATGTGAAAACGTTAAGTCAAAAGTAAAATAGTTCGGTCCAAGCTTATTAGAGCATTGTCAGAAACATCGTTTTCAACTCCTTATGAGTTAATTGTACTCGAATTATCTTCTAAACAATTAATTGTACTCGATTAATCTTCTAACTCAACATAAAATTAATCTTTAACATAAAGTGTAATGTTTATTGAAAACATGGAGACCAAGTAATGCTTGTTCGTACTCTTAAACATGTGTTTTATTATAGAAAGTAATAACTAGATGTGTAATAACTTTAGTTATGAATTCGCTTACTATAGTCTTGTCTATGTGTTTAGCCATAAGTTCTATTAGAATTGATTTATAACATAAATTTTGTGCCAAACTACTTAGTGAAAACGTTAAGTCAAAAGTAACACAGTTCGGTCAAATATTATTAAAACTTTGTAAGAAGCATCATTTTCAACTTCTTATGAGTTAATTGTACTCGATTAATCTTCTGACTCAACATAAAATTAATCCGTAACATAAGTGTAACGTTTATTGAAAACATGGGAAATAAGTAAAGCTTGTTCATACTCTTAAACATGTGTTTTATTATATAAAGTGATAACTAGATGTAATAACTTTAGTCATGAATTCGCTTACTTTAGTCTTGTCTTTGTGTTTTGCCGTATGTTCAATTAGATTTGATTTAGAACATAAATTTTGTGCCAAACTACTAAGTGAAAACATTAAGTCAAAAGTAAAATAGTTCGGTCAAAGATTATTAAAGATTTGTAAGAAGCATCATTTTCAACTTCTTAGGAGTTAATTTTACTCGAATCATCTTCTAAACAGTTAATTGTACTCGATTAATCTTCTAACTAAACATAAAATAAATCTATAACTTAAATTCTTACGTTTATTGAAACCTTGTTGACCAAGTAAAGCTTGTCAGTACTCTTAGACATGCGTTTTATACTTAAAGTGATAACTACATATAATAACAGTAGTTATGAATTCGTTTAATATAGTCTTGTCTTTGTGGTTAGCCGTAAGTTCTATTAGAGATGATTTATATTATAAGTTTTCAGCGAAACATCTATGTAAAAATGTTAAGTCAATAGTAAAATAGTTCGGTCAAAGCTTATTAGAGCATCGTCAGAAACATCGTTTTCAACTTCTTATGAGTTAATTGTACTCGAATCATCTTCTAAACAGTTAATTGTACTCGATTAATCTTCTAACTCAACATAAAATTAATCTTTAACATAAAGTGTAATGTTTATTGAAGACATGGGGACCAAGTAAAGCTTGTTCGTACTCTTAACATGTGTTTTATTATATAAAGTGATAACTAGATGTAATAACTTTAGTTATGAATTCGCTTACTATAGTCTTGTCTATGTGTTTAGCCGTAAGTTCTATTAGATTTGATTTATAACATAAATTTTGTGCCAAATTACTAAGTGAAAACGTGAAGTCAAAAGTAAAACAGTTCAATCAAAGATTATTAAATCTTTGTAAGAAACATCATTTTCAACTTCTTATGAGTTAATTGTACTCGATTAATCTTCTAACTCAACATAAACTTAATCTGTAACATAAGTTTAACGTTTATTGAAAACATGGGAAATAAGTAAAGCTTGTTCGTACTCTTAAACATGCCTTTTATTATATAAAGTGATAACTATATGTAATAACTTTAGTCATGAAATTGCTTACTATAGTCTTGTCTTTATGTTTAGCCGTAAGTTCTATTAGATTTGATTTAGAACATAAATTCTGTGCCAAGCTACTAAGTGAAAATATTAAGTCAAAAGTAAAACAGTTCGGTCAAAGATTATTAAAGCTTTGTAAGAAGCATCATTTTGAACTTCTTATGAGTTAATTTTACTCGAATCATCTTGTAAACGGTTAATTGTACTCAATTAATCTTTTAACTAAATATAAAATTATTCCGTAACTTAAAGTGTAACGTTTATTGAAAACTTGTTGACCAAGTAAACTTTGTTAGTACTCTTAGACATGCGTTTTATAATTAGAGTTGTGACGACTAGGATTTTACGAAGCATAATTTGATAACTAAATAGTTAAACCTCTAATTATTTGATTTATTTTATGTGCGTTTCAGAAAATATAATTATAAGCATGTTTTAATCCAAGTTCATTATTCTTGAAAATTTTCCATAAAAAGGAAAGTTGATAAAATAATTCATAAGTGGGACAAGATGAACGAGAACGAAAAATCGAACAAAACGTCAAAAGAATTGATCAAATCGGAGTTCGTTTGATACCCTAAATTAATTAATATCATAAGAGTGTTTAATATAAAGTTTAAGAATATAAAATAGTTAATGAAGTTATTAAACTAAGGTATAAAACATTTGATACACATATGGTAAAAGCATATGATATATTTTTAACCTAAGGTAACTAAGTTATGAAATGCTCCTCTTTCTCTCTAAGTTTCCGGCGGCCGGCTGGCCGGAGCGCCGCCGTCGCCGCCGCCGGCGACCACCGTCGCCGGATTTTCCTCCGACTCAAAACCTATCGAAACTTATATCATCTTGAAGCCCTCGACGAGCCCGTTCCAACCCCGGGCTCGGAATCATCATCCGCCGCCGCGTTCGCCGGCAATTCGCCGGAGAAGATTCGGTTTATCTCTCTAGAAACCCACCTTTTTCTCTCTCTTCGTATCTCCTTCATCCCTTCTCCGATCGAGCCGATCTATACATGCAATGAAAGCTCTCGCCGAGCCCGTCGTGATTCCGGGCTTGGATCGTCGATCGAACGGCTCGATCTCCGGCAATCGCCGCCAGAAGTTTCTGCATGCAATGTTTTCTCTCTCCTCTCCCTTGCTTTCTCTCTCTTCGAACCTCTCTCTCTATGCTGCTATCTCTCCCTCTTTCTGATCTCTCTCGCTCTCTTTCCCGTCTCTCTCTCTGACCTGGGTGATGGGGGGCGGCGCACACAGCGCCGCCGTGGGTGTGTGTAGCCGGCGGCAATGGCCGCCGGAGAAGGGAGTATGTGCATGCGCGAAAAGGCTGTGTTGGGTGGTGTTTGGGCGGCGCTTTTAGCGCCGCCGTGTGCTATGGTGGCCGGCGCGAGGAGCGCCGGCGAGTGGTGGTGGTGGCGGGTGGTGACCGGCGACACGGAGTCGCCGGCGGTGGTGACAGTGGGTGGTTTGGAAGATGGGTTGATTTTGGGAATTAGATATACTCTAGGGACCTCTTTGCAATTTCTTAAGTTTTGTCTATTCTCTTTTGATTCCCAATCTTTTGGATGGTACAGTTTAGTCCTAAATCCTTCTGAAAATTATAATTCCACCCCCAGCATTTCAGAAACCTCATTTTGACCCCAAGTCTATTCTGGAATTTACAGTTTTGCCCTCAAATCCTTCAAACCCTAAAATGCCTCGTTTGGCTTCGTTTCTCATCCGTTTTACTCCGTTCTCGTCTCTAAAGCTTCCTTTTTGAATCCTCTATTTTTATTTTCGGGCCTAGTCGGGATATGTTCTGTTTTCTGTTCGTTGTTTCTTTCGAGCATTTAATTACAAACACTTAATTAATATAATAACCTAATAATTTACGTTGTGTGTTTGTAGGCCCAAACGTTCCGAACACATCTCAAAACTAAAAGGATAAGAATGTGAGATCGCACCGCCCAAGCTTAGGTGGGGGTAACTTCTGAATTAACATTTAATCTTATATGATTTGCTGAGTAGTCGCATGCTTAGGATTGTATAATTTATGCTATATTTTATGATGATACGTGAGCAGAAGCATGATACGTGAATTAGTAATATCAGCATGCTAGTAGATTTTGTACGTATCTGTATTTATGTGCCTTGATTTACGTGCTGTGAAATAAATGCGCTGTTCTGAGAAGGATGGGAATATGTGTTCATGATGCATGGTCTTTGAGAAGACAGAGATATGGAGGATTGGTGAAGTCCCCCTTACCAAATAATCACCAGGAAAATATGGAGGATTGGTGAAGTCCCCCGACCAAATAATCACCCGGGAGATATAAGGAGGTGGGGTAAGGCGGGACATACCTGCGCCCACGTCATATAAGTGCTGTGCATTGTATTTGCTGTGCTTAAATGTTTACGTGATCGAAGATATTACGTTAATTTATGAATTTATCTCCACGGGGTGTATTTTATATGCACTCACCCCACGTGTTTTTACGTAACAGGAAATAATGAAAACAGAGGAGCAAACGAGAGGGGTGCCATATCAACTATGTTCTGTTTCCCTTATCTTTGTGGTTTTTGCCTCTTTTAAACAAAGTCGATCATTTGTAAAATTGAAGCTGTTCTTTTATGTTATGGATCCTGATGTTTTTCCGCTGTTTCGTATATTCAAAAGTTTCCAAGTTTCTGTTTCAAACGTTGTTTAAAATCTTTAGTTATCTTTTAAACCTGTATCTTTAATATATCTTTCTATCTTCTCTTTTTTTTTTCTTTCTCTCTCTCTCCACTTCTTCTTCTCCTGCACGCCCGGGTTGAAACTCTGATAATTTAAAATGTTTTCAGCAATTTTTATTAAATTTATAAAAAATTCGATGGATGAGATTTTGGGGCGTGACAGTTATGGTATCAGAGCAAGGTCCTACCCTTTTGTAGGACTCTGCTTAAGCTCGTTTCCCTTTTCCAACGTGTTTTGACGAGAAAGTCTTTTTAAGTATGATGGATAAGCACCTCTCCCTATACGCTTCTCTCCCTAAACACAGGGCTTAATAAAATGAATGTTTATTTGTACCATGTTGTCTGTTGCTTGTCTATTTGTTTTTATTTATGTTGTTGGGTTATACGAGGGTAATTTATTTGCTCTTATATTTAAAGTTTCTATATGAAGACGCATGAGCATTTTCTCGTTTAGTTGCTCCTATGGATGATGATATGGTTGTCTTTTTGGTGTCACTGCAATCGACCCACTGTTTGGCCACCGCCACAGGGCCGCTGACTGCAGCAGCGTGAGCTCGTGTGCGTAAATGGTCGTTAGTGAAAGTTGATGCAGTGATGCAGAGGATTGAGGCTACCGTGGGCCCTTGTTTATAACAGGGCGAGCTAATGGGTGTATTTTCCCAGTTCGTGGGTGTGAAACACAAAGTTGCGGCTAATGTTTGAGGTCTATGAGGACCATGTGTGGATGTTCATAGCATGTTTCATAATGCTTTCGATTATAATGTTCTTTTATAATTAGTATATGCGGGTTGGGTTTATGTTATCATACATGACAATATTATATGATGATGGCTAACGAATGATAAAGAAATATTTTAAAGTTATTGTTTGATGTGTGTAAACATGTTATTGGTTAAGCTTGAGAACGGTAGGATAGTCGTTGAAACCCTAGAAGTTAGTATCCCATCGGGGACAGTAAGAATGAAACATTTATACCAAGGTTTAGAAATCGCTTTTAGAAGTAGAACCCTTTCGACTATTTTGCGTGCGCTAGAGATGAAGGATTTTCGACATAATTTTGGGTATGGATTGGCTGGAAGCGAATTATGCGGTTATCAGATGCCACGAGAAGGAAATCACTTTATAGACGACGGAATGCGAAGAATTCATGTTTTGCGGAACTTTAGTTCAAAGCGACCCGGAAGTCATATCCGCAATGAAAACGGTCAAGATTCTCAAGAATGACGGAAGTTTTCGAATATATATCAATTACCGGGAGCTTAATAAGTGCACCATCAAGAACAAGTATCCTTTGGCCCGAATTGAAGATTTGGACAAGGACGATGAATAAATGGACTGTAATCTGTCTCAAATTCAAGAAGTTGACAGTGGTTGCCTGGGAGCAGAAATTGAAGATTTGTTCGATCAGCTGAGAGGCGCCAGTGTGTCTTCAAAGATCGACCTAAGATCCGGATACCATCAGATAAAAGTAAAGGAGGTCGATATAACCAAGATATCTTTTCGAACGAGATACGGCCATTATGAATTCGTAATTATGCCTTCGGGCTCAGCAACGCACCAGCAATTTTCATAGGTTTGGTGAATCGCGTTTTCCATCCTTATCTCAATCGCTTCATCATAGTCTTTATTGATAATATTCTGGTCTACTCCTGCGATAAACCTCATCATGAACAACATCTCGGAATCGTACTAGAAACTTTGCGAAATGAGAAACTCTACGCCAAATTCTAGAAATGCGAGTTCTGGTTGGAGAAAAATAGTTTTCCTTGGACATATTGTGACTTCAAGAGGAATCGAAGTAGACCTCGAAAAGGTGACGGCTGTCAGCAATTGGAAGGCACCATCGAATATTAGTGGGATACGAAGTTTCTGGAGTTAGCTGGATATTATTAAAGATTCATCAAAGGATTCTCGAAGGTCCGGGTTTCCCACAACCTGTTTGACACAAAAAGGTGTAAAATTTCAATAAACGGGATAGTGTGAGCATCGTTTCCAAGAACTAAAGAAGAAGTTGACAGAGGCACCAGTCCTACTCATTACAGACACGATAAAGGACTTCGTAATCTACAGTGATGCATCCAAGCAAGATCTAGGATGCGTTCTAATGCAGCAAGTAAATGTGGTGTCCTACACATCGAGACAGTTGAAGCCCTACGAGTAAATTACCCGACGCACGATCTGGAGTTAACAGTAGTTGTTCACACTTTCAAGATATGGAGACATTACCTTTATGGCGGACGTTGTGATATCTACACCGATCATAAAAGCCTGAAGTATTTTTTCGAACAGAAGAAACTTAATATGAGGCAACGAAGATGGTTAGAGTTGGTCAAAGATTATGATTGTACGATTCAATATCACCCAGGAAAAGCAAATGTGGCAGCCGACGCGCTCAGCAGAAAGGGGAAGGGATCCATAGCAAGAATGATTACAATTCAAGATTCACTTATCGAAGATATGGCGAAGCTAAGCTTGGAAATAATCACACCGCCAGAAAGCATCCAAGCCACACTTTCAACACTGTTTCTGAAACCCAAACTTCGTGAACGTATAATCGAAGCTCAAGGAAGGGATGAGTTCCTAAAGAAGAAGAAGATTCGTATGGATACTGGAAAAGAAAAAGGATTTACCTTGACACCAGACGGAGCTTTAACTTTCAAAGGTAGATTATGTGTACCAGAAAACGAAGAGTTACGAAAGGAGATCTTGGAAGAAGCTCATTACTCACCTCTATCAGCACATCCTGGAGGCACAAAGATGTACAAAGACTTGAAGAAAAACTTCTGGTGGAATAACATGAAGTCTAGCATCGGATTGTTCGTAAAACAATGTTTGACATGTCAGCAAGTGAAGGCCGAACACCAAAGACCAGCGGGACTTCTGACCCCGTTGGAGATACCTGAATGAAAATGGGAACATGTCGCCATGGATTTTGTCATCGGATTGCCAAGAACTAAACGAGGGAATCACGCCATCTGGGTCATAGTGGACAGGCTAACTAAATCCGCTCATTTCTTACCAGTCAAAATGACATACGGAATGGATAAACTAGCTCGGATTTATCTTGAAGAAATTGTCAGATTACATGGAGTGCCAGTATCAATCGTTTCCGACAGAGATCCAAGATTTACATCGAGATTTTGGCAAAAGCTTCAGGAGGAACTTGGGACTCGACTAACTTTCAGCACTGCTTTTCATCCTCAGACAGACGGACAAACAGAGAGGACAATTCAAATTCTAAAGATATGTTGAGAGCTTGCACTATAGATTTACATGGGAGCTGGGAAGAACACATTTGCCTGGTGGAGTTTGCATATAACAACAGCTATCAATCAACAATCGGCATGGCACCATACGAAGCTTTATACGGAAGAAAATGTCGATCTCCATTATGCTGGGACGAAGTTGGTGAAAAGAAGGTGCTAGGAACAGACTTGGTGGAGCAGACACTCGAGGTAATCAAGAAAATCCGTGAACGAATCAAAGCAGCTCAAGACAGACAGAAGGCCTACGCGGATAGAAGATGCAGGGAGTTACAATTCGAAGTGGGAACGAAAGTTTTTCTGAAGATATCACCCACAAAAGGAATATATCGATTTGGAAAAAGGGGAAAGCTAAGGCCAAGATATGTGGGACCATTCGGGATTCTGGAGCGAGTCGGAAACGTTGTCTATCGCTTAGCACTACCACCTAATCTTGCAGAGTACGTGACGTATTTCATATAACGATGTTGAGAAGGCCATATATGCTCGGAGGCGCTCACACGCTACAACTGTTATCAACCGACAATCAAAGTGGCGCAGCGGAAGCGAAATGGGCGAGAAGAAGAACTTGGGATCCGACTGGGTCGAACAAGCAGTTGAAGCAATCGAGATCTTGGATCGAGCTAGAGTGGTTGCGTATCGTCTACCGGACTCTACTAGAATGCACGACGTTTCCTCGTAAAGCCGTGCTGCAGAAGTACATCTTTGGACCAAGCCACATCATTGATCAGAAGGGCACCGAGATTGGGAAAGACCACTTACAAGGAAGTCCCAGTAGCCATCTTGGACAGAAGGACTCGCAAGATAAGGAATCAGGAAACGACTTTAGTAAAAGTCCAAGGGAGCCGCCATGAAAAGGAAAGAAGCGACATGTAAACCAGAAGATCAGATTTTGGCGAAGTATCCGGCTTTGCCATGTTTAGACGCGCTTCTGAATTTCGAGGACGAAATTCTTTTAAGGGGTAAGGGGTGTGACGACTAGGATTTTACGAAGCATAATTTGATAACTAAATAGTTAAACCTCTAATTATTTGATTTATTTTATGTGCGTTTCAGAAAATATAATTATAAGCATGTTTTAATCCAAGTTCATTATTCTTGAAAATTTTCCATAAAAAGGAAAGTTGATAAAATAATTCATAAGTGGGACAAGATGAACGAGAACGAAAAATCGAACAAAACGTCAAAAGAATTGATCAAATCGGAGTTCGTTTGATACCCTAAATTAATTAATATCATAAGAGTGTTTAATATAAAGTTTAAGAATATAAAATAGTTAATGAAGTTATTAAACTAAGGTATAAAACATTTGATACACATATGGTAAAAGCATATGATATATTTTTAACCTAAGGTAACTAAGTTATGAAATGCTCCTCTTTCTCTCTAAGTTTCCGGCGGCCGGCTGGCCGGAGCGCCGCCGTCGCCGCCGCCGGCGACCACCGTCGCCGGATTTTCCTCCGACTCAAAACCTATCGAAACTTATATCATCTTGAAGCCCTCGACGAGCCCGTTCCAACCCCGGGCTCGGAATCATCATCCGCCGCCGCGTTCGCCGGCAATTCGCCGGAGAAGATTCGGTTTATCTCTCTAGAAACCCACCTTTTTCTCTCTCTTCGTATCTCCTTCATCCCTTCTCCGATCGAGCCGATCTATACATGCAATGAAAGCTCTCGCCGAGCCCGTCGTGATTCCGGGCTTGGATCGTCGATCGAACGGCTCGATCTCCGGCAATCGCCGCCAGAAGTTTCTGCATGCAATGTTTTCTCTCTCCTCTCCCTTGCTTTCTCTCTCTTCGAACCTCTCTCTCTATGCTGCTATCTCTCCCTCTTTCTGATCTCTCTCGCTCTCTTTCCCGTCTCTCTCTCTGACCTGGGTGATGGGGGGCGGCGCACACAGCGCCGCCGTGGGTGTGTGTAGCCGGCGGCAATGGCCGCCGGAGAAGGGAGTATGTGCATGCGCGAAAAGGCTGTGTTGGGTGGTGTTTGGGCGGCGCTTTTAGCGCCGCCGTGTGCTATGGTGGCCGGCGCGAGGAGCGCCGGCGAGTGGTGGTGGTGGCGGGTGGTGACCGGCGACACGGAGTCGCCGGCGGTGGTGACAGTGGGTGGTTTGGAAGATGGGTTGATTTTGGGAATTAGATATACTCTAGGGACCTCTTTGCAATTTCTTAAGTTTTGTCTATTCTCTTTTGATTCCCAATCTTTTGGATGGTACAGTTTAGTCCTAAATCCTTCTGAAAATTATAATTCCACCCCCAGCATTTCAGAAACCTCATTTTGACCCCAAGTCTATTCTGGAATTTACAGTTTTGCCCTCAAATCCTTCAAACCCTAAAATGCCTCGTTTGGCTTCGTTTCTCATCCGTTTTACTCCGTTCTCGTCTCTAAAGCTTCCTTTTTGAATCCTCTATTTTTATTTTCGGGCCTAGTCGGGATATGTTCTGTTTTCTGTTCGTTGTTTCTTTCGAGCATTTAATTACAAACACTTAATTAATATAATAACCTAATAATTTACGTTGTGTGTTTGTAGGCCCAAACGTTCCGAACACATCTCAAAACTAAAAGGATAAGAATGTGAGATCGCACCGCCCAAGCTTAGGTGGGGGTAACTTCTGAATTAACATTTAATCTTATATGATTTGCTGAGTAGTCGCATGCTTAGGATTGTATAATTTATGCTATATTTTATGATGATACGTGAGCAGAAGCATGATACGTGAATTAGTAATATCAGCATGCTAGTAGATTTTGTACGTATCTGTATTTATGTGCCTTGATTTACGTGCTGTGAAATAAATGCGCTGTTCTGAGAAGGATGGGAATATGTGTTCATGATGCATGGTCTTTGAGAAGACAGAGATATGGAGGATTGGTGAAGTCCCCCTTACCAAATAATCACCAGGAAAATATGGAGGATTGGTGAAGTCCCCCGACCAAATAATCACCCGGGAGATATAAGGAGGTGGGGTAAGGCGGGACATACCTGCGCCCACGTCATATAAGTGCTGTGCATTGTATTTGCTGTGCTTAAATGTTTACGTGATCGAAGATATTACGTTAATTTATGAATTTATCTCCACGGGGTGTATTTTATATGCACTCACCCCACGTGTTTTTACGTAACAGGAAATAATGAAAACAGAGGAGCAAACGAGAGGGGTGCCATATCAACTATGTTCTGTTTCCCTTATCTTTGTGGTTTTTGCCTCTTTTAAACAAAGTCGATCATTTGTAAAATTGAAGCTGTTCTTTTATGTTATGGATCCTGATGTTTTTCCGCTGTTTCGTATATTCAAAAGTTTCCAAGTTTCTGTTTCAAACGTTGTTTAAAATCTTTAGTTATCTTTTAAACCTGTATCTTTAATATATCTTTCTATCTTCTCTTTTTTTTTTCTTTCTCTCTCTCTCCACTTCTTCTTCTCCTGCACGCCCGGGTTGAAACTCTGATAATTTAAAATGTTTTCAGCAATTTTTATTAAATTTATAAAAAATTCGATGGATGAGATTTTGGGGCGTGACAAGAGTGATAACTACATTTAATATCATTAGTTATGAATTCGTTTACTATAGTCTTGTCTTTGTGGTTAGCCGTAAGTTCTATTAGAGATGATTTATATTATAAGTATTTATCTAAACTTCTTAGTGAAAACGTTAAGTCAAAAGTAAAACAGTTCGGTTAAAGCTTATTAAAGATTTGTCAGAAGCATCATTTTCAACTTCTTATAAGTTAATTGTACTCGAATCATCTTCTAAATAGTAAATTGTACTCGATTAATCTTCTAACTCAACATAAAATTAATCTTTAACATAAAGTGTAAAGTTTATTGACAACATAGGGACCAAGTAAAGCTTGTTCGTACTCTTAAACATGTGTTTTATTATATAAAATGATAACTAGATGTAATAACTTTAGTCATGAATTCTCTTACTATAGACTTGTCTTTGTGTTTAGCTGTAAGTTCTATTAGATTTGATTTATAACATAAATTTTGTGCCAAACAACTAAGTGAAAAACGCTAAGTCAAAAGTAAAACAGTTCATTCAAAGATTATTGAAGCTTTGTAAGAAACATCATTTTCAACTTCTTATGAGTTAATTTTACTCGAATCATCTTCTAAACCGTTAGTTGTACTCAATTAATTTTCTAAATAAACATAAAATTAATCCATAAAGTGTAACGTTTATTGAAAACTTGTTGACCAAGTAGAGCTTGTTAGTACTCTTAGACATGCGTTTTATAATTAGAGTGATAACTACATTTAATAACATTAGTTATGAATTCGTTTACTATAGTTTTGTCTTTGTGGTTAGCCGTAAGTTCTATTAGAGATGATTTACATTATAAGTTTTTATCTAAACTTCTTAGTGAAAACGTTAAGTCAAAAGTAAAATAGTTCGGTCAAAGCTTATTAGAGCATTGTTAGAAGCATCGTTTTCAACTTTCTATGAGTTAATTGTACTCGGATCATCTTCTAAACAGTTAATTGTACTCGATTAATCTTCTAACTCAACATAAAATTAATCTATAACTTAAAGTGTAACGTTCATTGAAAACTTGTTGACCAAGTAAAGCTTGTTAGTACTCTTAGACATGCGTTTTATACTTAAAGTTATAACTACATATAATAACAGTAGTTATGAATTCGTTTAATATAGTCTTATCTTTGTGGTTAGTAGTAAGTTCTATTAGAGATGATTTATATTATAAGTTTTTAGCTAAACATCTATGTGAAAACGTTAAGTCAAAAGTAAAATAGTTCGGTCCAAGCTTATTAGAGCATTGTCAGAAACATCGTTTTCAACTCCTTATGAGTTAATTGTACTCGAATTATCTTCTAAACAATTAATTGTACTCGATTAATCTTCTAACTCAACATAAAATTAATCTTTAACATAAAGTGTAATGTTTATTGAAAACATGGAGACCAAGTAATGCTTGTTCGTACTCTTAAACATGTGTTTTATTATAGAAAGTAATAACTAGATGTGTAATAACTTTAGTTATGAATTCGCTTACTATAGTCTTGTCTATGTGTTTAGCCATAAGTTCTATTAGAATTGATTTATAACATAAATTTTGTGCCAAACTACTTAGTGAAAACGTTAAGTCAAAAGTAACACAGTTCGGTCAAATATTATTAAAACTTTGTAAGAAGCATCATTTTCAACTTCTTATGAGTTAATTGTACTCGATTAATCTTCTGACTCAACATAAAATTAATCCGTAACATAAGTGTAACGTTTATTGAAAACATGGGAAATAAGTAAAGCTTGTTCATACTCTTAAACATGTGTTTTATTATATAAAGTGATAACTAGATGTAATAACTTTAGTCATGAATTCGCTTACTTTAGTCTTGTCTTTGTGTTTTGCCGTATGTTCAATTAGATTTGATTTAGAACATAAATTTTGTGCCAAACTACTAAGTGAAAACATTAAGTCAAAAGTAAAATAGTTCGGTCAAAGATTATTAAAGATTTGTAAGAAGCATCATTTTCAACTTCTTAGGAGTTAATTTTACTCGAATCATCTTCTAAACAGTTAATTGTACTCGATTAATCTTCTAACTAAACATAAAATAAATCTATAACTTAAATTCTTACGTTTATTGAAACCTTGTTGACCAAGTAAAGCTTGTCAGTACTCTTAGACATGCGTTTTATACTTAAAGTGATAACTACATATAATAACAGTAGTTATGAATTCGTTTAATATAGTCTTGTCTTTGTGGTTAGCCGTAAGTTCTATTAGAGATGATTTATATTATAAGTTTTCAGCGAAACATCTATGTAAAAATGTTAAGTCAATAGTAAAATAGTTCGGTCAAAGCTTATTAGAGCATCGTCAGAAACATCGTTTTCAACTTCTTATGAGTTAATTGTACTCGAATCATCTTCTAA
Organism: Scutellaria galericulata; assembly: GCA_946896805.1. Taxonomy (NCBI): domain Eukaryota; kingdom Viridiplantae; phylum Streptophyta; class Magnoliopsida; order Lamiales; family Lamiaceae; genus Scutellaria; species Scutellaria galericulata. The sequence continues at coordinate 6,988,653 of OX335792.1, read as the reverse complement.
ACAGTTAATTGTACTCGATTAATCTTCTAACTCAACATAAAATTAATCTTTAACATAAAGTGTAATGTTTATTGAAGACATGAGGACCAAGTAAAGCTTGTTCGTACTCTTAACATGTGTTTTATTATATAAAGTGATAACTAGATGTAATAACTTTAGTTATGAATTCGCTTACTATAGTCTTGTCTATGTGTTTAGCCGTAAGTTCTATTAGATTTGATTTATAACATAAATTTTGTGCCAAATTACTAAGTGAAAACGTGAAGTCAAAAGTAAAACAGTTCAATCAAAGATTATTAAATCTTTGTAAGAAACATCATTTTCAACTTCTTATGAGTTAATTGTACTCGATTAATCTTCTAACTCAACATAAACTTAATCTGTAACATAAGTTTAACGTTTATTGAAAACATGGGAAATAAGTAAAGCTTGTTCGTACTCTTAAACATGCCTTTTATTATATAAAGTGATAACTATATGTAATAACTTTAGTCATGAAATTGCTTACTATAGTCTTGTCTTTATGTTTAGCCGTAAGTTCTATTAGATTTGATTTAGAACATAAATTTTGTGCCAAGCTACTAAGTGAAAATATTAAGTCAAAAGTAAAACAGTTCGGTCAAAGATTATTAAAGCTTTGTAAGAAGCATCATTTTCAACTTCTTATGAGTTAATTTTACTCGAATCATCTTGTAAACGGTTAATTGTACTCAATTAATCTTTTAACTAAATATAAAATTATTCCGTAACTTAAAGTGTAACGTTTATTGAAAACTTGTTGACCAAGTAAACTTTGTTAGTACTCTTAGACATGCGTTTTATAATTAGAGTGATAACTACATTTAATAACATTAGTTATGAATTCGTTTACTATAGTCTTGTCTTTGTGGTTAGCCGTAAGTTCTATTAGAGATGATTTATATTATAAGTATTTATCTAAACTTCTTAGTGAAAACGTTAAGTCAAAAGTAAAACAGTTCGGTTAAAGCTTATTAAAGATTTGTCAGAAGCATCATTTTCAACTTCTTATAAGTTAATTGTACTCGAATCATCTTCTAAATAGTAAATTGTACTCGATTAATCTTCTAACTCAACATAAAATTAATCTTTAACATAAAGTGTAAAGTTTATTGAAAACATGGGGACCAAGTAAAGCTTGTTCGTACTCTTAAACATGTGTTTTATTATATAAAATGATAACTAGATGTAATAACTTTAGTCATGAATTCTCTTACTATAGACTTGTCTTTGTGTTTAGCTGTAAGTTCTATTAGATTTGATTTATAACATAAATTTTGTGCCAAATTACTAAGTGAAAACGTGAAGTCAAAAGTAAAACAGTTCAATCAAAGATTATTAAATCTTTGTAAGAAACATCATTTTCAACTTCTTATGAGTTAATTGTACTCGATTAATCTTCTAACTCAACATAAACTTAATCTGTAACATAAGTTTAACGTTTATTGAAAACATGGGAAATAAGTAAAGCTTGTTCGTACTCTTAAACATGCCTTTTATTATATAAAGTGATAACTATATGTAATAACTTTAGTCATGAAATTGCTTACTATAGTCTTGTCTTTATGTTTAGCCGTAAGTTCTATTAGATTTGATTTAGAACATAAATTTTGTGCCAAGCTACTAAGTGAAAATATTAAGTCAAAAGTAAAACAGTTCGGTCAAAGATTATTAAAGCTTTGTAAGAAGCATCATTTTCAACTTCTTATGAGTTAATTTTACTCGAATCATCTTGTAAACGGTTAATTGTACTCAATTAATCTTTTAACTAAATATAAAATTATTCCGTAACTTAAAGTGTAACGTTTATTGAAAACTTGTTGACCAAGTAAACTTTGTTAGTACTCTTAGACATGCGTTTTATAATTAGAGTGATAACTACATTTAATAATATTAGTTATGAATTCGTTTACTATAGTCTTGTCTTTGTGGTTAGCCGTAAGTTCTATTAGAGATGATTTATATTATAAGTATTTATCTAAACTTCTTAGTGAAAACGTTAAGTCAAAAGTAAAACAGTTCGGTTAAAGCTTATTAAAGATTTGTCAGAAGCATCATTTTCAACTTCTTATAAGTTAATTGTACTCGAATCATCTTCTAAATAGTAAATTGTACTCGATTAATCTTCTAACTCAACATAAAATTAATCTTTAACATAAAGTGTAAAGTTTATTGACAACATAGGGACCAAGTAAAGCTTGTTCGTACTCTTAAACATGTGTTTTATTATATAAAATGATAACTAGATGTAATAACTTTAGTCATGAATTCTCTTACTATAGACTTGTCTTTGTGTTTAGCTGTAAGTTCTATTAGATTTGATTTATAACATAAATTTTGTGCCAAACAACTAAGTGAAAAACGCTAAGTCAAAAGTAAAACAGTTCATTCAAAGATTATTGAAGCTTTGTAAGAAACATCATTTTCAACTTCTTATGAGTTAATTTTACTCGAATCATCTTCTAAACCGTTAGTTGTACTCAATTAATTTTCTAAATAAACATAAAATTAATCCATAAAGTGTAACGTTTATTGAAAACTTGTTGACCAAGTAGAGCTTGTTAGTACTCTTAGACATGCGTTTTATAATTAGAGTGATAACTACATTTAATAACATTAGTTATGAATTCGTTTACTATAGTTTTGTCTTTGTGGTTAGCCGTAAGTTCTATTAGAGATGATTTATATTATAAGTTTTTATCTAAACTTCTTAGTGAAAACGTTAAGTCAAAAGTAAAACAGTTCGGTTAAAGCTTATTAAAGATTTGTCAGAAGCATCATTTTCAACTTCTTATAAGTTAATTGTACTCGAATCATCTTCTAAATAGTAAATTGTACTCGATTAATCTTCTAACTCAACATAAAATTAATCTTTAACATAAAGTGTAAAGTTTATTGAAAACATGGGGACCAAGTAAAGCTTGTTCGTACTCTTAAACATGTGTTTTATTATATAAAATGATAACTAGATGTAATAACTTTAGTCATGAATTCTCTTACTATAGACTTGTCTTTGTGTTTAGCTGTAAGTTCTATTAGATTTGATTTATAACATAAATTTTGTGCCAAACAACTAAGTGAAAAACGTTAAGTCAAAAGTAAAACAGTTCATTCAAAGATTATTGAAGCTTTGTAAGAAACATCATTTTCAACTTCTTATGAGTTAATTTTACTCGAATCATCTTCTAAACCGTTAGTTGTACTCAATTAATTTTCTAAGTAAACATAAAATTAATCCATAATTAGAGTGATAACTACATTTAATAACATTAGTTATGAATTCGTTTACTATAGTCTTGTCTTTGTGGTTAGCCGTAAGTTCAATTATAGATGGTTTATATTATAAGTTTTTAACTAAACTTCTAAGTGAAAACGTTATGTGAAAAGTAAAACAGTTCGGTCAAAGCTTATTAAAGCTTTGTCAGAAGTATCGTTTTCAACTTCTTATGAGTTAATTGTACTCGAATCATCTTCTAAACAGTTAATTGTACTCGATTAATCTTCTAACTAAACATAAATTAAATCTGTAACTTAAAGTGTAACGTTTACTGAAAACTTGATGACCAAGTAAAGCTTGTTAGTACTCTTAATCATGCGTTTTATACTTAAAGTAATGACTACATTTAATAACATTAGTTATGAATTCGTTTATTATAGTCTTGACTTTGTGTTTAGCCATAAGTTCTATTAGAGATTATTTATATTATAAGTTTTTAGCTAAACTTCTATGTGAAAACGTTAAGTCAAAAGAAAAATAGTTCGGTCAAACCTTATTAGAGCATTGTCGGAAGCATCGTCTTCATCTTCTTATGAGTTAATTGTACTAGGATCATATTCTAAACAGTTAATTAAACTCGATTAATCATCTAACTCAACATAAAATTAAACTTTAACATAAATTGTAATGTTTCTTGAAAACATGGGGACCAAGTAAAGCTTGTTCGTACTCTTAAACATGTGTTTTATTACATAAAGTGATAACTAGATGTAATAACTTTAGTCATGAATTCGCTTACTATAGTCTTGTCTTTGTGTTTAGCCGTAAGTTCTATTAGATTTGATTTATAACATAAATTTTGTGCCGAACTACTAAGTGAAAATGTTAAGTCAAAAGTAAAACAGTTCGGTCAAAACTTATTAAAGCTTTCTAAGAAACATGATTTTCAACTTCTTATGAGTTAATTTTACTCGAATCATCTTCTAAACAGTTAATTATACTCAATTAATTTTCTATGTAAACATCAAATTAATCCGTAACATAAAGTGTAACGTTTATTCAAAATTTGTTGACCAAGTAGAGCTTGTTAGTACTCTTAGACAAGCGTTTTATAATTAGAGTGATAACTACATTTAATAACATTAGTTATGAATTCATTTACTATAGTCTTGTCTTTGTGGTTAGCCATAAGTTCTATTACAGATGGTTTACATTATAAGTTTTTAACTAAACTTCTAAGTGAAAACGTTAAGTGAAAAGTAAAACAGTTCGGTCAAAACTTATTAAAGCTTTGTCAGAAGTATCATTTTCAACTTCTTATGAGTTAATTGTACTCGAATCATCTTCTAAACAGTTAATTGTACTAGATTAATCTTCTAACTAAACATAAAATAAATCTGTAACTTAAAGTGTAACATTTAATGAAAACTTGATGATCAAGTAAAGATTGTTAGTACTCTTAATCATGCGTTTTATACTTAAAGTAATGACTACATATAATAACATTAGTAATGAATTCGTTTACTATAGTCTTGACTTTGTGTTTAGCCATAAGTTCTATTAGAGATGATTTATATTATAAGGTTTTAGCTAAACATCTATGTGAAAACGTTAAGTCAAAAGTAAAACAGTTCGGTCAAAGCTTATTAGACCATTGTCAGAAGCATCGTTTTCAACTTCTTATGAGTGAATTGTACTCGGATCATCTTCTAAACAGTTAATTGTACTCGATTAATCATCTAACTAAACATAAAACTAATCTTTAACATAAATAGTAAAGTTTATTGAAAACATGGGGACCAAGTAAAGCTTGTTCGTACTCTTTAACATGCGTTTTATTATACAAATTGATAACTAGATGTAATAACTTTAGTCATGAATTCGCTCACTATAGTCTTCTCTTTGTGTTTAGCCGTAAGTTCTATTAGATTTGATTTATAATATAAATTTTGTGCCAAAGTACTAAGTGAAAACGTTGAGTCCAAAGTAAAACAGTTCGGTCAAAGATTATTAAAGCTTTGTAAGAAGCATCATTTTCAACTTTTGATGAGTTAATTTTACTCGAATCATCTTCTAAACTGTTAATTGTACTCAATTAATCTTCTAACTAAACATAAAATTATTCCGTAACTTAAAGTGTAACGTTTATTGAAATCTTGTTGACCAAGTAAACCTTGTTAGTACTCTTAGACATGTGTTTTATAATTAGAGTGAAAACTACATTTAATAACATTAGTTATGAATTCATTTACTATAGTCTTGTCTTTGTGGTTAGCCGTATGTTATATTAGAGTGTATTTATATTATAAGTTTTTAACTAAAATTCTTAGTGCAAATGTTAAGTCAAAAGTAAAATAGTTCGGTTAAAGCTTATTAAAGCTTTGTCAGAAGCATCGTTTTCAACTTCTTATGAGTTAATTGTACTCGAATTATCTTCTAAATAGTTAATTGTACTCGATTAATCTTCTAACTAAACATAAAATAAATCTGTAACTTCAAGTGTAACGTTTAATGAAAACTTGATGACCAAGTAAAGCTTGTTAGTACTCCTAATCATGCGTTTTATACTTAAAGTAATAACTACATTTAATAACATTAGTTATCAATTCGTTTATCATAGTCTTGACTTTGTGTTTAGCCGTAAGTTCTATTAGAGATGATTTATATTATAAGTTTTTAGCTAAACATCTATGTGAAAACGTTAAGTCAAAAGTAAAACAGTTCGGTCAAAGCTTATTAGACCATTGTCAGAAGCATTGTTTTCAACTTCTTATGAGTTAATTGTACTCGAATCATCTTGTAAACAGTTAATTGTACTCGATTAATCTTCTAACTCAACATAAAATTAATCTGTAACATAAAGTGTAACGTTTATTGTAAACCTGAAGACCAGGTAACACTACAAGAAAACTGCCCGACAGTGACGGAAAAATCCGTCACTAAAACCAAAAATTCTATCACTAACATGTATTAGTGACGGATTTGTGACGGAAAATTTCTGTCAAAAGGAGCCTTGTCACTAAATTTTAGTGACGGATTTTATTCCGTCGCTAAATTTCTGACAGAATTTTCCGTCACTAAGATGAAAATTTCCGTCACTAGATTTGGTTGAGTAGTGACTAAATTAGTAGTGACTAAATTAATGACGGAATATTGTGACGGAATATTCCGTCACACAAATATTGTGACGGAAAATTCCGTCACTAAATTCGTAGTACTGACATGTCATCACACCACCGACACGTCACCGACATGTCATCATGACACGTGTCATCATTATAATATTATGCATTGTCTGGGATTTGAACCCAGGACTCATGGTGGTACTCTAACCACTAGACCATTGGTGCTTTATGTGAATATATTCTACATACATTTGTTTTATTTTCAATTTTCTATTATCACATATTTTTAAAAGGTTAACAATATATATATATATATATATATAATTGGAAGATTAATGACTAATTAACATATGATAATATATGATAATATAAAATAATTAAAATTTTCAAATTTAATTTAATTAATAAACAAATAATATTATCACATATATTTTGTTAATTTTTATTATTTGTATTTTTAATATATTTTAAAAGTTTAACAATATATATATATATATAATAGGAAGATTAATGACTAATTAACATAAGATAACATCATAAAATAATTAAACTTTTCAAATTTAATTTAATTAAAAAACAATTAATATTATCACATATTTTTAGGGTTTTCTTGATTGTGGTTGCTTTTTAATTTTATTTAAATTATGAGTAAACATATACAAATACAATTATATTATTTTGAAATTATATATATATATATATATTATATATATACGAACATATATTTTTATATATATTATACGAATTTATATTATTATGTATATACGAATTTATATTATTATATATATATATATATGAATTTATATTATTATATATATTATACAAATTTATATTATTATTATATATATACAAATTTATAATTTTTTAAATATTGGAATTCATGTAGTGACGGATTAAATCCGTCACTACATAATTTTGATGAATTTATAATTATATATATATATATATATATTATTATATATATACGAATTTATATATATATATATATAAATATATAATTTTTTAAAAATTGGAATTCATGTAGTGACGGATTGAAATCCGTCACAATTTTGTGACGGAAAAATCCGTCACTAAGATGTATTTTTGACATTTCTTTTATTTAATTTTGAATTTTGTGGCGGATTTAAATCCGTCACAATTTTGTGACGGAAAAATCCGTCACTAACATGTATTTTTGACATTTCTTTTTTTTTAATTTTGAATTTTGTGACCGATTGAAATCCGTCACAATTTTGTGACGGAAAAATCAGTCACTAAACATTGTTTTGACAGAATTCATGTGGTGACGGATTTTTCCGTCACAAAATCCGTCACAAGATCTTTTCTGTCACTATTCTGTCACTATTCAGTAACAAATTTGTGACGGAAAATTTCCGTCACTAAAATCCGTCACAGTCGGTGAATTTTCTTGTAGTGTAAAGCTTGTTCGTACTCTTTAACATGCGTTTTATTATACAAATTGATAACTAGATGTAATAACTTTAGTCATGAATTCGCTCACTATAGTCTTCTCTTTGTGTTTAGCCGTAAGTTCTATTAGATTTGACTTATATAATAAATTTTGTGCCAAAGTACTAAGTGAAAATGTTGAGTCAAAAGTAAAACAGTTCGGTCAAAGATTATTAAAGCTTTGTAAGAAGCATCATTTTCAACTTTTGATGAATTAATTTTACTCGAATCATCTTCTAAACTGTTAATTGTACTCAATTAATCTTCTAACTAAACATAAAATTATTCTGTAACTTAAAGTGTAACGTTTATTGAAATCTTGTTGACCAAGTAAACCTTGTTAGTACTCTTAGACATGTGTTTTATAATTAGAGTGATAACTACATTTAATAACATTAGTTATGAATTCATTTACTATGGTCTTGTCTTTGTGGTTAGCCGTATGTTGTATTAGAGTTTATTTATATTATAAGTTTTTAGCTAAAATTCTTAGTGCAAATGTTAAGTCAAAAGTAAAATAGTTAGGCTAAAGCTTATTAAAGCTTTGTGAGAAGCATCGTTTTCAACTTCTTATGAGTTAATTGTACTCGAATCATCTTCTAAACAGTTAATTGTACTCGATTAATCATCTAACTCAACATAAAATTAATCTGTAACATAAAGTGTAACATTTATTGAAAACATGGAGACCAAGTAAAGCTTGTTCGTACTCTTTAACATGCCTTTTATTAAATAAAGTGTTAACTAGATGTAATAACTTTAGTCATGAATTCGCTCACTATAGTCTTCTCTTTGTGTTTAGCCGTAAGTTCTATTAGATTTGAATTATAACATTAATTTTGTGCCAAACTACTAAGTGAAAACGTTAAGTCAAAAGTAAAACAGTTTGGTCAAAGATTATTAAAGCTTTGTAAGAAGCATCATTTTCAACTTCTTATGAGTTAATTTTACTCGAATCATCTTCTAAACTGTTAATCGTACTCATTTAATCTTCTAACTAAACATAAAATTAATCTGTAACTTAAAGTGTAACGTTTATTGAAAACTTGTTGACCAAGTAAAGCTTGTTAGTACTCTTGTACATGCATTTTATAATTAGAGTGATAACTACATTTAATAACATTAGTTATGAATTCGTTTACTATAGTCCTGTCTTTGTGGTGAGCCGTAAGTTCTATTAGAGATGATTTATATTATAAGTCTTCAGCTAAAGTTCTTAGTTAAAACGTGAAGTCAAAAGTAAAATAGTTCGGTTAAAGCTTATTAAAGCTTTGTCAGAAGCATCGTTTTCAACTTCTTATGAGTTAATTGTACTCGAATTATCTTCTAAATAGTTAATTGTACTCGATTAATCTTCTAACTAAACATAAAATAAATCTGTAACTTCAAGTGTAACGTTTAATGAAAACTTGATGACCAAGTAAAGCTTGTTAGTACTCCTAATCATGCGTTTTATACTTAAAGTAATAACTACATTTAATAACATTAGTTATGAATTCGTTTATCATAGTCTTGACTTTGTGTTTAGCCGTAAGTTCTATTAGAGATGATTTATATTATAAGTTTTTAGCTAAACATCTATGTGAAAACGTTAAGTCAAAAGTAAAACAGTTCGGTCAAAGCTTATTAGACCATTGTCAGAAGCATTGTTTTCAACTTCTTATGAGTTAATTGTACTCGAATCATTTTGTAAACAGTTAATTGTACTCGATTAATCTTCTAACTCAACATAAAATTAATCTATAACATAAAGTGTAACGTTTATTATAAACCTGAAGACCAGGTAACACTACAAGAAAATTGCCCGACAGTGACGGAAAAATCCGTCACTAAAACCAAAAATTCTGTCACTAACATGTATTAGTGACGGAAAATTTCTGTCAAAAGGAGCCTTGTCACTAAATTTTAGTGACGGATTTTATTCCGTCGCTAAATTTCTGACAGAATTTTCCGTCACTAAGATGAAAATTTCCGTCACTAGATTTGGTTGAGTAGTGACTAAATTAATGACGGAATATTGTGACAGAATTTTCCGTCACACAAATATTGTGACGGAAAATTCCGTCACTAAATTCGTAGTACTGACATGTCATCACACCACCGACACGTCACCAACACGTCATCATGACACGTGTCATCACACCCATCACTGTCACTAAATTCGTAGTACTGACATATCATCACACCACCGACACGTCACCAACACGTCATCATGACACGTGTCATCACACCCTTCACTCCATCGACACGTCATCATGACACGTGTCATCATTATAATATTATGCATTGTCTGGGATTTGAACCCAGGACTCATGGTGGTACTCTAACCACTAGACCATTGGTGCTTTATGTGAATATATTCTACATACATTTGTTTTATAAGTATTTTTGATATTTTCAATTTTCTATTATCACATATTTTTAAAAGGTTAACAATATATATATATATATATATAATTGGAAGATTAATGACTAATTAACATATGATAATATAAGATAATAAAAAATAATTAAAATTTTCAAATTTAATTTAATTAATAAACAATTAATATTATCACATATATTTTGTTAATTTTTATTATTTGTATTTTTAATATATTTTAAAAGTTTAACAATATATATATATATAATAGGAAGATTAATGACTAATTAACATAATATAACATCATAAAATAATTAAACTTTTCAAATTTAATTTAATTAAAAAACAATTAATATTATCACATATTTTTAGGGTTTTCTTGATTGTGGTTGCTTTTTAATTTTATTTAAATTATGAGAAAATATATACAAATACAATTATATTATTTTGAAATTATATATATATATATTATATATATACGAACTTATATTTTTATATATATTATACGAATTTATATTAATATGTATATACGAATTTATATTATTATATATATATATATGAATTTATATTATTATATATATTATACAAATTTATATCATTATTATATATATACAAATTTATAATTTTTTAAAAATTGGAATTCATGTAGTGACGGATTTATATCCGTCACTACATAATTTTGATGAATTTGTAATTTTTTATATTTATATTATTATATATATACGAATTTATATATATATATATACAAATTTATAATTTTTTAAAAATTGGAATTCATGTAGTGACGGATTAAATCCGTCACTACATAATTTTGATGAATTTATAATTATATATATATATATATTATATATATACGAATTTATATATATATATATATAAATATATAATTTTTTAAAAATTGGAATTCATGTAGTGACGGATTGAAATCCGTCACAATTTTGTGACGGAAAAATCCGTCACTAAGATGTATTTTTGACATTTCTTTTATTTAATTTTCAATTTTGTGACGGATTTAAATCCGTCACAATTTTGTGACGGAAGAATCCGTCACTAACATGTATTTTTGACATTTCTTTTATTTTAATTTTGAATTTTGTGACCGATTGAAATCCGTCACAATTTTGTGACGGAAAAATCAGTCACTAAACGTTGTTTTGACAGAATTCATGTGGTGACGGATTTTTCCGTCACAAAATCCGTGACAAGATCTTTTCTGTCACTATTCAGTAACAAATTTGTGACGGAAAATTTCCGTCACTAAAATCCGTCACAGTCGGTGAATTTTCTTGTAGTGTAAAGCTTGTTCGTACTCTTTAACATGCGTTTTATTATACAAATTGAAAACTAGATGTAATAACTTTAGTCATGAATTCGCTCACTATAGTCTTCTCTTTGTGTTTAGCCGTAAGTTCTATTAGATTTGATTTATATAATAAATTTTGTGCCAAAGTACTAAGTGAAAACGTTGAGTCAAAAGTAAAACAGTTCGGTCAAAGATTATTAAAGCTTTGTAAGAAGCATCATTTTCAACTTTTGATGAATTAATTTTACTCGAATCATCTTCTAAACTGTTAATTGTACTCAATTAATCTTCTAACTAAACATAAAATTATTCTGTAACTTAAAGTGTAACGTTTATTGAAATCTTGTTGACCAAGTAAACCTTGTTAGTACTCTTAGACATGTGTTTTATAATTAGAGTGATAACTACATTTAATAACATTAGTTATGAATTCATTTACTATGGTCTTGTCTTTGTGGTTAGCCGTATGTTGTATTAGAGTTTATTTATATTATAAGTTTTTAGCTAAAATTCTTAGTGCAAATGTTAAGTCAAAAGTAAAATAGTTAGGCTAAAGCTTATTAAAGCTTTGTGAGAAGCATCGTTTTCAACTTCTTATGAGTTAATTGTACTCGAATCATCTTCTAAACAGTTAATTGTACTCGATTAATCATCTAACTCAACATAAAATTAATCTGTAACATAAAGTGTAACATTTATTGAAAACATGGAGACCAAGTAAAGCTTGTTCGTACTCTTTAACATGTCTTTTATTATATAAAGTGTTAACTAGATGTAATAACTTTAGTCATGAATTCGCTCACTATAGTCTTCTCTTTGTGTTTAGCCGTAAGTTCTATTAGATTTGAATTATAACATTAATTTTGTGCCAAACTACTAAGTGAAAACGTTAAGTCAAAAGTAAAACAGTTTGGTCAAAGATTATTAAAGCTTTGTAAGAAGCATCATTTTCAACTTCTTATGAGTTAATTTTACTCGAATCATCTTCTAAACTGTTAATCGTACTCATTTAATCTTCTAACTAAACATAAAATTAATCTGTAACTTAAAGTGTAACGTTTATTGAAAACTTGTTGACCAAGTAAAGCTTGTTAGTACTCTTGTACATGCATTTTATAATTAGAGTGATAACTACATTTAATAACATTAGTTATGAATTCGTTTACTATAGTCCTGTCTTTGTGGTGAGCCGTAAGTTCTATTAGAGATGATTTATATTATAAGTCTTCAGCTAAAGTTCTTAGTTAAAACGTGAAGTCAAAAGTAAAATAGTTCGGTTAAAGCTTATTAAAGCTTTGTCAGAAGCATCGTTTTCAACTTCTTATGAGTTAATTGTACTCGAATTATCTTCTAAATAGTTAATTGTACTCGATTAATCTTCTAACTAAACATAAAATAAATCTGTAACTTCAAGTGTAACGTTTAATGAAAACTCGATGACCAAGTAAAGCTTGTTAGTACTCCTAATCATGCGTTTTATACTTAAAGTAATAACTACATTTAATAACATTAGTTATCAATTCGTTTATCATAGTCTTGACTTTGTGTTTAGCCGTAAGTTCTATTAGAGATGATTTATATTATAAGTTTTTAGCTAAACATCTATGTGAAAACGTTAAGTCAAAAGTAAAACAGTTCGGTCAAAGCTTATTACACCATTGTCAGAAGCATTGTTTTCAACTTCTTATGAGTTAATTGTACTCGAATCATCTTGTAAACAGTTAATTGTACTCGATTAATCTTCTAACTCAACATAAAATTAATCTGTAACTTCAAGTGTAATGTTTAATGAAAACTTGATGACCAAGTAAAGCTTGTTAGTACTCCTAATCATGCGTTTTATACTTAAAGTAATAACTACATTTAATGACATTAGTTATGAATTTGTTTATCATAGTCTTGACTTTGTGTTTAACCGTAAGTTCTATTGGAGATGATTTATATTATAAATTTTTAGCTAAACATTTATGTGAAAATGTTGAGTCAAAAGTAAAACAGTTCGGTCAAAGCTTATTAGACCATTGTCAGACGCATCGTGTTGGTCCCAAGTGGTGTCCGAGGTTCAGAGGGGGGGTGAATGAACCTTGGTCAATTTTGAAAACTTGTTAAAACTTACTGTTCTGTAAGTTAATTGAGCTTACAGCGCCAGCCAGTTACTGCTTACAACATTAGGATGCAATGCTGCACGCTGTAACTTGGAGTTTTATACGCAGCGGAAATTATATATATTGTGACACAAGGCTAGCTGGTTTTCTCAAAAATGCTCCTTTTTGAAATCGTTTTATGCTTATGATATATGAAGATATGAATTGTAAAGCGTAGATAAGAAAGCAATAAAACACTTATGGCTTATAGTGGTTCGAAGGTGGTGTAAGCCTTCTACGTCCACTCTACTGCTACCTTGAGCAGGAACTTTGTTAAGCAAGATTGAATTACAGGACCCTCCTAACAATCTATCAACTTACAAAGTGACCACCTACTAGAGTCCAGTGTTCGCACAGCTCCTACGAACTCTAAAGGCTAACCCACACAGGGTTCACACTCCCACACAGGGAAGTTACGTAAAACTTAGACAACTATACAAACAACAAGGATTTCTCTTGTCAGTTCGACACCTAAAACAACCTAACCACATAGGACAAAGGTTAAAAGAAAAAACAAATCTTCAACTGGTGGGGATGCAGTCTTGATCTTCGTGAGCTCCTCTGCTTTTGTAGACTGCTTCCTAGAAGGTTGAGTGGCTGAACATGTGAAAGCTTGAGAAGCTTTTGGATGATAAGTGAATTTCCTCTCAACTTTGTTCAGCAATTTCCTCAATCAGCCACACCATCTATTTATAGATCTTGAGAGTTTCTATCCATTGAGAAGTATCCGTTGAAGGGAGATACTTCTTCTTCTTTGAATTCAAGCTTTGATCTCCAAGATCTTCTTTGTGGTCGCATTAAATGCATCTGAGCTTGCTTCTTGACCAGCAGAATGGTCTGCATTTAATGCGACTTGACTATTCTCTCTGGAGCATTTAATGCGGTGATTGCGGCTCGCAGCTTTCTGCAATGCGTCAGTCCACATGGCATCTTCGCATTGGCTCCGTGTCTGCAACTTTATCTTCTCTCGAACAGCTCTATATGATCCTGCTTGGATCTTCATTCTTCGTACCGTATCTATCCTTTATTCAGATAGCAGGATACTTATGATGTTTGTCGTTGGCGCTGTAGGTTGTCTGAGCAGTGTACTTAGCGCTGTATCCTGGATCTGTTTGCAGCTGATTGTTCTTCATAGTGCTGCTGTAACAGAGTCCTTCTTACAGTATCTTCTTACAACACTGTTGTATCTTATAGCAGTATTTTGTATTTTTTTCTTATAGCGATGCTGCATGCCGTTCTTACTTTCTTTGCTGTTATGCTGTAACTGCCTTCTTGTAGTGTTGCTGTATCTTGTATTCTTGCAGCAGCTTCTTGCAGACTTAGCTTCCTCAGTAACCTCTACTGCTGTAACCTGGATAGGTTCTTGTGAGCTTGTAGCAGCAGTAGCATCAACTTCCTTATGAAGTACTCTACCTGTTTAGCGGTTACCTCAGCTTCTCCTCGATCGTCCTCTAAGGGTACTGTCTCAACAGTCGCCCCTTCAGAGGTCTTATTCTCTTCCTCTCCCCAGGAAGTGTTGTCAGAACAACAGCCTCGCCTGAGGTCTTCAGTAAGGACCCCGTTCCCTTGGTCAGTCCTGTAACCTTGATAGTCTTTGTAAGAATGAGTTCTTACCGCTATCGTTAGTTTTTTGCAGCAGTTTCATGCTTTCTGAATTCTTCCTATGATTCGAGCACAATTAACTCATAAGAAGTTGAAAACGATGCTTCTTACAAAGCTTTAATATGCTTTGACCAAATTTTTTTACTTTTGACTTAACGTTTTCACTTAAAAGTTTAGCTAAAAACTTATAATATAAATCATCCTAATAGAAATTACGGCTAAACACAAGGACAAGACTATAGTAAACGGATTCATAACTAGAGTTATTCAATCTTGTTATCACTTTATGTAATAAAACTCATTTTTAAGAGTTCTAACAAGCTTTACTTGTTCAACAAGTTTTCAATAAACGTTACACTTTAAGTTACAGATTAGTTGTATGTTGATTTGGAAGATTAATCGACTATAATTAACTCTTTAGAAGATGATTCGAGTACAATTAACTCATAAGAAGTTGAAAACAATGCTTCTTATAAAGCTTTAATAAGCTTTGACCGAACTGTTTTACTTTTGACTTAACGTTTTCACTTAGAAGTTTAGCTAAAAACTTATAATATAAATCATCTCTAATAGAAATTATGGCTATAAATAAAGTTAAGACTATAGTAAAGGAATTCATAACTAAAGTTATTCAATCTTGTTATCATTTTATGTAATAAACGCAGGTTTAAGAGTTTTAACAACCTTTACTTGTTTAACAAGTTTTCAATAAACGTTGCACTTTAAGTTACAGATTAGTTGTATGTTGATTTAGAATATGAATCGAGTGTAATTAACTCTTTTGAAAATTATTCGAGCCCAATTAACTCATAAGTAGTTGAAAACGATGCTTCTTACAAAGCTTTAATATGATTTGACCAAATTGTTTTACTTTTGACCTAACATTTTCACTTAAAAGTTAAGCTAAAAACTAATAATATAAATCATCCCTAATAGAAATTACGGTTAAACACTAAGACATGACTATAGTAAAAGAATTCATAACTAAAGTTATTCAACCTAGTTATCACTTTATGTAATAAAACGCATGTTTAAGAGTTCTAACAAGCTTTACTTGTGCAACAAGTTTTCAATAAATGTTACATGTTAAGTTAATGATTAGTTGTATGTTGATTTTGAAGACTAATCAAGTATATTAAATCTTTAGAAGATGAGTCAATTACAATTAACTCATATGAAGTTCAAAACGGTGATTCTTACAAAGCTTTAGTAAGTATTGTCTGAATTGTTTTACTTTTGACTTTATGTTTTCACTTAGAAGTTTAGCCAAAAACTAATAATATCAATCATCTCTAAGAGAAATTACGGCTAAACACAAAGACCATATTATAGTAAAAGAATTCCTAACTAAAGTTATTCAATCTAGTTATCATTTTATGTAATAATACGCATGTTTGAGAGTACTAACAAGCTTTACTTGGTCAACAAGATTAATCGAGTATAATTAAATCTTTAGAAGATGATTTGAGCATAATTAACTCATAAAAAGTTGAAAATGATTCTTCCTACAAATCTTTAATAAGCTTTGACCGAACTATTTCAATTTTGACTTAATATTTTCATTTAGAAGTTTAGCTGAAAACTATAATATAAATCATCTCTAATTGAAATAACGGCTAAACAAAAAGACAATACTATAGTAAACGAATTCGAGCATGATTAACTCATAAGAAGTTGGAAACGATGCTTCTTACAAAGCTTTAATATGCTTTAACCAAACTGTTTTACTTTTGACTTAACGATTTCACTTAGAAGTTTAGCTAAAAACATATAATATAAATCATCTCTAATTGAAATTATAGTTATACACAAAGACAAGACTATAGTAAAGGAATTCATCACTAAAGTTATTCAATCTAGTTATCACTTTATGTAATAAAACGCTTATTTAAGATTTCTAACAAGCTTTACTTGTTCAACAAGTTTTCAATAAACATTACAATTTAAGTTATGGATTAGTTGTATGTTAATTTGGAAGATTAATCGAGTATAATTAACTCTTTAGAAGATGATTCGAGTACAATTAAATCATAAGAAGTTGAAAACGATACTTCTTATAAGGATTTAATAATCTTTGACCGAACTGTTTTACTATTGACTTAATGTTTTTACTTAGAAGTTTACCTAAAAACTTAGAATATAAATCATCTATAAGAGAACTTACGGCTAAACACAAAGACAATACTATAGTAAAAGAATTCATGACTAAAGTTATTCTATCTAGTTATCATTTTATGTAATAATACGCATCTATAAGAGTACTAACAAGCTTTACTTGGTCAACAAGTTTTCAATAAACGGTACACTTTAAGTTACGGATTAGTTGTATATTGATTTAGAAGATTAATCGAGTATAATTAACTCTTTAGAAGATGATTCGAGCACAATTAACTTATGAGAAGTTGAAAATGATTGTTCTTACAAAGTTTTAATAAGCTTTGACCGAACTGTTTTAATTTTGACTTAACATTTTCACTTACAAGTTTAGCTAAAAACTATAATATATTATCTCTAATAGAACTTATGGCTAAACAAAAAGACAAAACTATAGTAAACGAATTCATAACTAAAGTAATAAAACGCATGTTTAAGAGTTCTAACAAGCTTTACTTGGTCAGGAAGTTTTCAATAAACGTTACACTTTACGTTACAGATTAGTTGTATGTTGATTTAGAAGATTAATCGAATATAATTAACTCTTTAGAAGATGATTCGAGCACAATTAACTTATAAGAAGTTGAAAACGATTCTTCTTATAAAGCTTTAAATAGCTTTGACCGAACTGTTTTAATTTTGACTTAACGTTTCCACTTATAAGTTTAGCTAAAAACTATAATATACATCATCTCTAATAAAAATAACGGCTAAACAAAAAGACAAGACTATAGTAAACAAGTTGATAAGTAAAGTTATTCAGTCTAGTTATCACTTTATGTAATAAAAGACATGTTTAAGAGTTCTAACAAGCTTTACTTGTTCAACAAGTTTTCAATAAATGTTACACTTTAAGTTAGGGATTAGTTGTATTTTGATTTAGAATATAAATCGAGTATAATTAACTCTTTTGAAGATGATTCGAGCACAATTAACTCATAAGAAATTGAAAACGATGCTTCTTACCAAGCTTTAATAGGCTTTGATCAAACTGTTTTACATTTGACTTAACGTTTTCACTTAGAAGTTTAGCAAAAAACTGAGAATATAAATCATCACTAATTGAAATTACGGCTAAACACAAAGAAAAGACTATAGTAAAGGAATTCAAAACTAAAGTTATTCAATCTAGATATCACTTTTTGTAATAAAACACATGTTTAAAAGTTTTAACAAGATTTACTTGGTCAGGAAGTTTTCATTAAACTTTACACTTTAAGTTACTGATTAGTTGTATGTTGATTTAGAATATTAATCGAGTATAATTAACTCTTTAGAAGATGATTCGAGCACAATTAACTCATATGAAGTTGGAAACGATGCTTCTTGCAAATTGTTAATATGCTTTGACCAAATTGTTTTACTTTTGACTGAACGTTTTCACTTAGAAATTTAGCTAAAAATATATAATATAAATCATCCCTAATAGAAATTACGGCTAAACACAAAGACAAGACTATAGTAAATGAATTCATAACTAAATTTATTCAATCTTGTTATCACTTTATGTAATAAAATGCATGTTTAAGAGTTCTAACAAGCTTTACTCGGTCAGAAAGTTTTCAATAAACGTTACACTTTAAGTTACGGATTAGTTGTATGTTGATTTGGAAGATTAATCGAGTATAATTAACTCTTTAGAAGATGATCCGAGCACAATTAACTCATAAGAAGTTGAAAACGATGCTTCTTACAAAGCTTTAATATGCTTTGACTAAACTGTTTTACTTTTGACTGAACGTTTTCACTTAGAAATTTAGCTAAAAATATATAATATAAATCATCCCTAATAGAAATTACGGCTAAACACAAAGACAAGACTATAGTAAACGAATTTGTAACTAAAGTTATTCAATCTAGATATCACTTTTTGTAATAAAACGCATGTTTAAGAGTTCTAACAAGCTTTACTTGGTCAGGAAGTTTTCAATAAATGTTACATCTTAAGTTACGGATTAGTTGTATGTTGATTTAGAATGTTAATTGAGTATAATCAACTCTTTAGAAGATGATTCGAGCACAAATAACTCAAAAGAAGTTGAAAATGATGCTTCTTACAAAGCTTTAATATGCTTTGACCAAACAGTTTTACTTTTGACTGAACGTTTTCACTTTGAAATTTAGCTAAAAATATATAGTATAAATCATCCCTAATGGAAATTACTGCTAAACACAAAGACAAGACTATAGTAAATGAATTCATAACTAAAGTTATTCAATCTTATTATCACTTTACGTAATAAAACGCATGTTTAAGAGTTCTAACAAGCTTTACTTGTTCAACAAGATTTCAATAAACGTTACACTTTAAGTTACGTAATAGTTTAATGTTGATTTGGAAGATTAATCGAGGATAATTAACTCTTTAGAAAATGACTCGAGTACAATTAACTCATAAGAAGTTGAAAACAATGCTTCTTACAAGGCTTTAATAATCTTTGATCGAACTGTTTTACTTTTGACTTAATGTTTTCACTTAGAAGTTTACCTAAAAACTTTTAATATAAATCATCTCTAAGAGAACTTACGCCTAAACACAAAGACAATACTATAGTAAAAGAATTCATAACTAAAATTATTCAATCTAGTTATCATTTTATATAATAATACGCATCTTTACGAGTACTAACAAGCTTTACTTGGTCAACAAGTTTTCAATAAATGTTACACTTTAAGTTATGGATTAGTTGTATATAGATTTATAAGATTAATCGAGTATAATTAACTCTTTAGAAGATGATTCGAGCACAATTAACTCATAAGAAGTTGAAATCGATTCTTCTTACAAAGCTTTAATAAGCTTTGGCCAAACTCTTTTAATTTTGACTTAACGTTTTCACTTAGAAGTTTAGCTAAAAACTTATAACATAAATCATCTCTAATAGAAATTACGGCTAAACAGAAAGACAAGACTTTAGTAAACGAATTCATAAGTAAAGTTTTTCAATCCAGTTATCACTTTATGTAATAAACGCATGTTTAAGAGTTCTAACAAGCTTTACTTGTTCAACAAGTTTGGAATAAACGTTACACTTTAAGTTACAAATTAGTTGTATGTTGATTTGGAAGATTAATTGAGTATAATTAACTCTGTAGAAGATGATTCGAGTATAATTAACTCATAAGATGTTGAAAACGATGCTTCTTAAAATGCTTTAATAATCTTTGACCGAACTGTTTTACTTTTGACTTAATGTTTTCACAAAGTATTTTAGCAAAAAACTAATAATATAAATCATCTATAAGAGAACTTACGGCTAAACACAAAGACAATAGTATAGTAAAAGAATTCGTAGCTGAAGTTATTCAATCTAGTTATCATTTTATGTAATAATACACATGTTTAAGAGTACTAACAAACTTTACTTGGTCAACAAGTTTTCAATAATTGTTACACTTTAACTTACGAAATAGTTGTATGTTGATTTAGATGATTAATCGAGTATAATTAACTCTTTAGAAGATGTTTCGAGCACAATTAACTCATAAAAAGTTGAAAATGATTCCTCTAAAAAAGCTTTAATAAGCTTTGACCGAACTGATTTAATTTTAAATTAACATTTTAACTTAGAAGTTTAGCTAAAAACTTATAATATAAATCATCTCTAATAGAAATTACGGCTAAACAGAAAACAAGACTATAGTAAAGAAATTCATAACTAAAGTTATTCAATCTAGTTATCACTTTATGTAATAAAACACATGTTTAATAGTTCTAACAAGCTTTACTTGGTCAACAAGTTTTTAATAAACATTACACTTTAAGTTACAGATTAGTTGAATGTTGATTTAGAAGATTAATTGAGTATAATTAACTCTTTATAAGATGATTCGAGTACAATTGACTCATAAGAAGTTGATAATGCTTCTTACAAAGCTTTAATATGCTTTGACCAAACTGTTTTACTTTTGACTTACCGTTTTCACTTCGAAGTTTAGCTAAAAACTTATAATATAAATCTTCTCTAATTGAAATTACGGCTAAACACAAAGAAAAGATTATATTGTAAAGGAATTCATAACTAAAGTTATTCAATCCAGATATCACTTTATGTAATAAAACGCATGTTTAAGAGTTCTAAAAACATTTACTTGGTCAAGAAGTTTTCAATAAACGTTACAATTTAAGTATCGAATTAGTTGTATGTTGACTTAGAAGATTAATTGAGTATGATTAACTATTTAGAAGATGATTTGAGCACAATTAACTTAGAAGATGTTGAAAATGATGCTTCTTACCAAGCTTTAATATGCTTTAACCAAACTGTTTTACTTTTGACTTAACTTTGTCACTTAGAAGTTTAGCTAAAAACTTATAATATAAATCAACTCTAATAGAAATTACGGCTAAATACAAAAACAAGACTATAGTAAACAAATTCATAACTAAATTTATTCAATCTAGTTATCACTTTATGTAATAAAACGCATGTTTAAGAGTTCTAACCAACTTTACTTGTGCAACAAGTTTTCAATAAACGTTACACTTTAAGTTACGGATTTGTTGTATGTTGATTTAGAATATTAATCGAGTATAATTAACTCTTTAGAAGATGATTTGAACACAATTAACACATAAGAAGTTCAAAATAATGCTTGTTACTAAGCTTTAATATGCTTTGACCAAACTGTTTTACTTTTGACTTAACTTTGTCATTTAGAAGTTTAGCTAAAAACTTATAACATAAATCATCTCTAATAGAAATTATGGCTATAAACAAAGTCAAGACTATAGTAAACGAATTCATAACTAAATTTATTCAATCTTGTTATCACTTTATGTAATAAAACGCATGTTTAAGAGTTCTAACAAGTTTTACTTGTTCAACAAGTTTTCAATAAACGGTACACTTTAAGTTACGGATTACTTGTATATGGATTTCGAATAGAAATCGAGTGTAATTAACTCTTTTGAAAATGATTCGAGCACAATTAACTCATAAGTAGTTGAAAACGATGCTTCTTACAAAGCTTTAATATGATTTGACCAAATTGTTTTACTTTTGACCTAACGTTTTCACTTAAAAGTTAAGCTAAAAACTTATAATATAAATCATCCCTAATAGTAAAAGAATTCATAACTAAATTTATTCAACCTAGTTATCACTTTATGTAATAAAACACTTGTTTAAGAGTTCTAACAAGCTTTACTTGTTCAACAAGTTTTCAATAAACGTTACACTTTGAGAAACAGATTTTTTGTATGTTGAGTTAGAATATTAATCGAGTATAATTAACTCTTTAGAAGATGATTCGAGCACAGTTAACTCATAAGTAGTTGAAAACGATGCTTCTTACAAAGCTTTAATATGCTTTGACCAAATTGTTTTACTTTTGACTTAACGTTTTCACTTAGAAGTTTAGCTAAAAACTTATAATATATGTAGTGCCCCGGACCAAAAATGAAGAATAATTGATTAATTAAATATTAAACCCTTAAATTTAATTATTTTATGTGTGTTAATTCTTGATTGTCTAATTAATTATGTGTGTTTCAGATACGTGTTTAACGCCGGTTTTAGATGGGTATATTTTTCTGGTCATAGAACCTAGAATAATATTTCACCATGAGATTTGTATCGGAAATACAAGGAAATAGAAACAAACTAGAGGTCAATCGGAGACCCGTAGCTCAATTGACGAAGGAAAGGGTAAAATTTTGATAAACAGTAAAAATAAAAAGAATATTTTAATGAAAGGTAAATTAAGATATTTTTGGTAAATAGTTAGTTTCCAACGGTAAAAAGATAACTTCCAAAATCTATAAATAGAGGCTCATTCATTTCAAAACTTAACGTTTCTTCGAACGAGCCGAAAGCGACGAAAACACGTAAGTTCTTCTTCTCTCTTCTCTTTCTTTCTTTACCGTTTTCCGCCGATGCCAACTCCGAACCGCCGCCGCCACCATCGGAGCCACCGCCTCCATCACCGGAGCCGCCGTGCCCTCGTTGGCGCCGCCTTCGCCGGTGGCCGGAAAATGTCAAAGTTATTGGATTCGGCCGATTTTCGCACAGATCATAGCCTTCGATGAGACGAGTCTAGGACAGCTTTCGGAATTCTAATCCGATGTCTCGTTCGCCGGGAAACGATGAAAAACAACCTCCAAAACCCTAAACCCTAGTTCTAACCCCCTTTTCTCTCTCCTGTTTCTCTCTCGTTTCTTGGTGGTTTTGGTTCGTTTTTGGTGCTGTGGTATGTTGGGGTGTTGGGGAAGAGTTTGGGATGGTTTTCGGGTGGCGACCGGCGTCGGAAGGTCGCCGGCCGGAGTGGTTTTGAGTGGTGGTGGCAAGGATTTTGTGTGTGTTTGGGTGTGTTTGTGTGTTTGGATTCCGGCGAGTTTGGCCAGAGGTGGTAACGGTGGTGCGGGCTTGCCGGCGGACCAGGTTACGTCGGTACAGGGTGGCACCGCCGGGAAGTGGGTTGATCGAGCAGCTGATTCCCAGGCGGCTGGGCGCGCGCGCGGGCGCGCGCGCCGGGGATCCAGTGCGCGCTGGGCGCGGACGACGGGGATCATGTGCGCGCGCCGGGTGCCATCGTGCACGCCGAGCGCGCACCGTCGAGTTTTCGTACCCATCGGATCGAATCTTCGTGTTTGTCGGGTCGCCAAGGATGAGATGTTGTCGGTCAGGAGTCGGGGCCCGGTCAAAGTCAACCCTTTGACCAAAATTACCAAAATACCCCTCAACCCTAAAATGCTCCGTTCGAGCTCGTTTCAACTCCGATCGAGCTCATTTTTTTCCGGTTGTAACCCAAATTTCATTCTCTTTAATCTTAGCCTTATAAATTGATCTTTCCCTCTTGTTTCTTCAACCTCAACTTCTCGATTTATCGATCCGTCTCGTCTCTATCGAACGACTCTTCTCCGCGGCTGTCTTTATATATTTTAAATATAAGTTTTAAGCATATTAATGATCTAAGAAATATTATAAAACTGTGTAGGCTATCCATTAGGTTGATATCAGTTGGATTGGGAATCAAGATACCAAGTCTTGGATACTAGCGACTCACGTGGTAACCATCGAATAAGGTGGGGGTAATTTCTAACTCTTAACGTGTTTACAGTTTTCCCTATTATGAAGCATGAATGAGGAATACTAAATGCCGTGAATATATGTGCCGTGTCATCCTATATACTGTGGAAGAACTTCGGTTCACATTGCATGTTCGGAGAGTCCAATGGACTGTAAAAAGCCGCCTCCCCCATTTCTACTACTCTGTTGAGGTTTGGTGGTCCTCTTGAAATACACTAGCGGTATTAAGATCGTTTTATAGGGTAAGACGGGCTGTTCTCGCACCTATCCTTCTTACAATTTCTAATATCTGTTGTGCATTTTACGTGCTGTGGCAACGTGCTGGTACATGTTTTTATTTCTCTGTTGGGTGTCTGTCGTGTGTCATAAGATGCGGAATTTATTATCATGAGTGTATTCCACGCACTCACCCCCCACCTGTACTCACACTACATGAAACCAAGGAAATCGAGACACGTAGAGAGGGCGGTGCCATATCAAAGATTCTCTTTTTGCATTCAAAGCTTCACGTTGAACATAGATTTTGTAAACCCACGCTTTGTAATGTACGATATCGTACTTGTTGTAAATGGATCCTGATGTTTTTCCGCTGCTATGTTAAAGTTTTATTTATTTTGGCTAGATGCCGAGGATTTGTATTTGTAAAATCTTCTTCTATCTCTTTCAAAGGTTTTTCTTTTATATATCATGCACCTCTCTTTCCCCTTGTTTCTTCACGCCCACAAGGGTAACTCTGATATTTTATAAAAAGAAATTGGGGCGTGACAATATAAATCATCCCTAATAGAAAATACGGCTAAACACAAACACATTACTATAGTAAAAGAATTCATAACTAAAGTTATTCAATCTAGTTATCACTTTATGTAATGAAACACATGTTTAAGAGTTCTAACAAGCTTTACTTGGTCAACAAGTTTTCAATAAACGTTACACTTTAAGTTACGGATTAGTTGTATGTTGATTTGGAAGATTAATCAAGTATAATTAACTCCTTAGAAGATGATTTGAGTACAATTAACTCATAAGAAGTCGAAAATGATGTTTCTTATAAAGCTTTAATAAGCTTTGACAGAACTGTTTTACTTTTGACTTAATGTTTTCACTTAGAAGTTTAGCTAAAAGCTTATAATATAAATCATCTCTAATAGAAATTATGGCTAAACACAAAGTCAAGACTATAGTAAACGAATTCATAACTAAAGTTATTCAATCTAGTTATCATTTTATGTAATAAAACACCTATTTAAGAGTTCCAAAAAGCTTTACTTGTTCAACAAGTTTTCATTAAATGTTACTCTTTAAGATACAGATTTGTTTCAACAAGCTCTTTAGAAGATGATTCGAGCACAATTAACTCATAAGTAGTTGAAAACGATGCTTCTTACAAAGCTTTAATATGTTTTAACCAAATTGTTTTACTTTTGACTTAACGTTTTCACTTAGAAGTTTAGCTAAAAACTTATAATATAAATCATCCCTAATAGAAATTACGGCTAAACACAAAGACAATACTATAGTAAAAGAATTCATAACTAAAGTTATTCAATCTAGTTATCATTTTATATAATAATACGCATGTTTAAGAGTACTAACAAGCTTTACTTAGTCAACAAGTTTTTGAATAAAAATTACACTTTAACTTACGAATTAGTTGTATGTTGATTTAGGAGATTAATCGAGTATAATTAACTCTTTAGAAGATGATTCGAGCACAATTAACTCTTAAGAAGTTGAAAACGATTCTTCTTACAAAGCTTTAATAAGCTTTGACAGAACTTGTAGCGTCCCGGATCAAAATGAGCATAATTGATTAATTAAATATTTAAAACTATAATTTAATAAGTATGTGCGTATGCTTTGACTGTTTCATTAATTACGTGTGTTTCAGATACGTGTTTAATGCATGATTTAGATCGATAATTTTTATAGACATGGAACCTAGATGATTTTTATACCACGCGATGCGTAATTAAAATACGAGAAGATAGAAACGAACTAGAGGTCAATCGGAGACTCATAGCTCAAGTAACGAAGAAAACAGTGAAAACGAAGAATACGACGTATACGAAGAGTAGAATATATGAGATATTTCTGATGAATACTAACTTGGAAAAGTCAACCCGTGAATAATGCCGAGATATTTTGGATGAATAGTGTTTTCCGAAATCTATAAATAGGGCCTCCCCCAATTCATTTTTCACCGTTTTCTCGAGCGAGCTGAACGAGCCGAGTGCGACGAAAACACGTAAGTTCTCTCTCCTCCCTCCTCTCCCCCTCTCCTCTCTTTTCTGCCTCCTTCGCGCCGCCGCCGGAGCAGCTCCCGGCGCAGCGGCGGCGCCGCCGGTGGTCGCTGGAAAATCTCGACTTCATCGGTTTCAGCCGATTTTCGCACACGATGTTCGTCTCGACGAGACAAGTCTAGGACAGCTTCTGGAATTCAATTCTGAGTTTTCATTCGCTGGAAAACGGCGAAAAACAGCCTTGAAACCCTAACCCTAACCCTTGAACCACCCTTTCTCTCTCCTCTGTGTCTTCTCTCTCCATCGTGCCGGAGCTGCTGCCAGGGACCGCCGGAGGTAAGGGGCCGACGCTAGAGGGCCGGCGCCCGCCACACACGGCGGCGCCAGAGAAGTACAGTATATATATATGTGTATACGTGCATGTGTGTGTGTTTAGGTGTGTTAGTGTTGGGTGTGTTGCATGCTGTTTGAGGCGACACCAGGGGGTGCCGCCGTGAGGGAAGGAACGGTTGGCTGACGGGAGATCGCCGACGAGGTGGAGGAGGAGGCAGCCGGCGGCTGGTGGCCGCCGGCCAGGCTTGTCAGTAGGTATGTGTGTGTGTAATCACACCTTACGTTGTGTGTGTGTGTATGCTACCGTGTGCGTGTGTGTGTGTACGGCGGTGGTGGTCGCCGGCCAAGGCCTCACTGGACGTTGGTGGTCACCGGCGGCAGGTGGCTGCCGGCCATGGAGAGGGAAAAGTGTGTGTGTGTGTTTGAGTGTGAGTACGTGTGTATATGCGTGTGTATATATAGGCTGTGTGTGTGTTTGGTTGGTCGGGAAAGGTTGTCGGCGACGAGGGGTCGCCGGCGGAGGCGTTGGGAGTCGTCGCCGGCGACGGGAAGTCACCGGCCGGAGTTTTGAATATTGGGGGTGGGTTCGAAAAAACTGAGCATCGAAGGGTTTTCCGGCGAGATTTCAGGTACTATTCACCGCCGGAATCCGGCGAGGGATGGCCGGAGGTGGTAGCCGGCGGTGCGAGGTATCCGGCGAACTAGGTGGAGGCGGCGGAGGGCAGCGCCACGCGCCGGGTGGCTCCCGAAATGAGACTGGTCGAGCAGGCCGCCGTCGGGTGGCCTGGGCGCGACACACGCGCGCCGGGTAGGAGACCCGCCGAGAATTCTCTGCCACCCGCCAAGAGGAGTTACCCGTGGTCTAGTTTTCTCGACCACCCGCCGAGACCGTCACCTGTGCTGCCGAGAAATCTCGGCAGCTGCCAAGACCGAGAGCCCCGCTGCCGAGCCGTCGGGTGCTGGGCGCGCCCGTCGCGAGCCGACGCACACGCGACGCCGTGTTTTCGATCCGAACCCCGTTTTATCCATCGTTCGTCTTTTTCAAGACGTCGCCAATGAGACATCGTTGACCCGGGTCCGTGGGCCCGGTCAAAGTCAACCCTTTGACTAAAATTACCAAAATACCCTTCAACATTAAAATGCTCCGTTCGAGCTCGTTTCAACTCCGATCGAGCTCATTATTTTTCCGTCGCATCCCAAATTCAATCCTCTATCATCTCAGCCTTTGAAACTGATCATCCTCTCTCGTTTCTTTGACCTCAATCTTTAGGTCTCTCGATCCGACGCGACTTTTTCGATCATTTCTTTCACTAGGAGTTTTATAGCTTTAATTGTGTTTATTAAGGATCTAAGAAACACTGTGACTTATGTAGGCTATCAGTTGGAAGGAGCTTGTGATACTTGATCTTTGGTCCTCGCTACTCACGTGGTAACCATCGAATAAGCTGGGGGTAACCTCTAATCCCTAAAAACTTTATGTTCTGTATTAAACACACGATGATGATAAATGAACGCATGCTTATGAACTTGATCATTATGAATTGGTTGAACCTTATGTGTTTTGGGTTATGTATTATGATTATATGTTGTGTGTGGGGGTAACCTCTAAACCCTATTAACTCTATGTGTTTACTGTTTTCCTTATGTGATATATGAATTGTTGAACTCTACGTGCTGTGTTTATATACTGTGTTTATTTTACAATGGTGATGCTACGAAGGGACTTCTGTCACGCCCCGTTTTCTTTTCATTTAAAATATCAGAGTTTTCTCTTTATGGGCGTGAAGAAAGAAAGGGGAAGAAGGCGTACATGATATAAAATAGAAAGAAAAAGGAAAGGATAAGAAGTGGTACACTTGAAACATCGGATACAACCGATAAATTAAAATTTTGAAACCTTATGCAGCGGAAAAAACATCAGGATCCATGAAACATAAACGAGATTATATTTACAAAACGTGGATTATAAAAATCATTGTTTAATTGCTGTGAGACCACAAACTTGAAATATATAAAATCCAGATACGGCACCATCTTCATTCTCTCTAAGGTTCAACCCGCTCGTCCTTACCTGTAGTGTGAGTACAGAATAGGGGGTGAGTGCGTTGAATACACTCGTGGAGATAAAATCCGCCTCATGAGACTCAACAGATATAATAATACAGCATGCGCATAATTTTAACACATTACACAGCACGTAAAAGCACAACAGATATTAGAAATGGTAAGGGACGAATAGGTGCGGGATTCCCCCGTCTTATCCTATAAAACGGACCACCAAACCTCAACAGAGTAGTAGAAAGGGATAAGGGACGAATGCATGAAAGAGGTGGACCGCAGCCCATGCACAGTATAAAGTATGACACAACAAATATAATCACAGCACTTAGTATTCCTCAATCATGTTTTGAATAGGGAAAACTGTAAACAGATACTGAGTTTAGAAATTACCCCCACCTTGTTCGGTGGTTACCACGTGAGTAGCAAGGACCAGAGATCAAATGTCTCAGTGCTCAATCCAACTGGTAGCCTACATAAGTTATAACATTTCTTAGTTCCTAAATAACGTATAATTAAAGCTGTAAAGGTTCCTGGCGAAAGAACGTTCGTTAACGACGTGACGGCTCGAACGATCTAAAGATTGGGACCCAAGAAACGAGAGGGACAGATCAGTTTCAAAGTCTGAGATGATAGAGGATTGAATTTGGGTCACGACGGAAAAAGAATGAGCTCGATCGGAGTTGAAACGAGCTCAAACGGAGCATTTTAAGTTTAGGGGTAAAATGGTAATTTTGGTCAAAGGGTTGACTTTGACCGGGCCCACGGACCCCGATCAACGACGTCTCGTCATCGACGACTCGATACGGATGAACGACGGAAAGAAAACGAGGTTCGGATCGAAAACACGGTGTCACGTGCGCAGTGCACCCGTCGCTCGCACGCCGCGCGCGCGCGGCTCCCGTCGCCGTGTGCCCAGCGCGCCCAGCTCGCCTGCGCGGACTCGCCACTTAAACGGCCTTCCAACCGCCGCCGGCCAGCGAACCACCGGTCGACGGCCACACCCTCGGATTCCCCACACTTCAGGCTACTAACTCCGGCCAATGGTGGCCACGACGGCGCCGTCCAACTCTGCCAAAACACCTGCAAATACAGCCCGTCGCCCAGCTTTCCGACGGTGGCCTGCTTGACCAGGCCACTTCCCGGCGCCGCCCAGAGCGGCAGCGCCGCCCCCTTCCGCCGCCACTTACCTCGCCGGATACCTTACACCGCCGTCTACCATCTCCTGTCATCCCTCGCCGGATTCCGGCATGAATAGTACCCCAAAAATACGCCGCAAAACCCTTCGATACACTGATTTTCCAGAAATTCCAACTCCAACCAAAACTCCGGCCGGCGACTCGACCCTTCCCTAAGTCTTGGCCGGCGACCCCCCATCGCCGACCACCTATTCCGGTCAACCCAAAACACCAACACAGCCATATACACTCACGCATGAAACACACACACACACGTTCAAACACACACACATCGGATTCACTTGCCTTGGCCGGCGGCCATGACCACCACACTCGCCGGCGCATCACCAGCGCCGGCCACCAGCAGTTCACGGCGGCGCCACCTGCGCCGCCTCCCAACAGCATGCAAACACAACACACACACTATCTCACTTACAAACACACACACATGCACTACATACATATATATACCTACTGTTCCGGCCCGGCGCCGCCACCAGCGGCGTCGCCACCTCCCCCTCATCACCACCACACCACCACCAGCTTATCCGGCCACTGTTCCGGCAAGAGGGCGAGGAGAGAGAGAGAAAACAGAGGAGAGAGGGAGAGGAGGGAGGAGAGAGAACTTACTCGTTTTCGGCGCGTTCGGCTCGTTCGGAAAAACGGTGAAAAATGAACTGGAGGAGCCCCTATTTATAGAATCTGAAAATTCACTATTCACTAGGTAGGTTACTGTTCATATAGGCTAGGGTACTGTTCCGGATCAGATTTTTGGTTAGAAAATATCTCGTATTTTATACTCTTCGTATACGTCTCGTATACGTCGTATTCTTCGTTTTCTCTGTTTTCTTCATTACTTGAGTTACGTAATTCGGATTGACCTCTAGTTCGTTTCTATGTTCTCGTATTTTAATTACACATCGCGTGGTATAAATATCATCTAGGTTCCATGTGTAGAAATTATATCCATCTAAAACCGATGTTAATCACATATCTAAAACGCACGTAATTAATTAAACAGTCAAAGCATACGCACATAAGTATTAAATTATAGGTTTAAATATTTAATTAATCAATTATGCTCGTTTTGATCCGGGGCGCTACAACTTCGGTCCATATTTGTTCTACGAAGGGACTTCGGTCTATATCTGTTCTACGAAGGGACTTCGGTCCATATCTGTGCTATGAAGGGACTTCGGTCCATATTTGTTCTACGAAGGGACTTCGGTCCATATCTATGCTACGAAGGGACTTCGGTCCATATTTATTCTACGAAGGGACTTCGGTCCATATCTATGCTACGAAGGGACTACGGTCCATTTCTAAGCTACTTGTCAATATGTGATGTGTTTATTTGCTGAACTTTTATATGATTAATTGATTGAACTTGGAAAGTATTACCACACTACAGGAGATGAAGTAAGTCAAGACGCATAGAGAGGGCGGTGCCATATCAAGCTTTCCCATTTTTATCTTCAAAACTTAATGTTCAAGCGATGTTTTGTATAATTACACGTTTGTAAAATTAAACAACTCTTCTCCCTTTCTTTATGGATCCTGATGATGTTCCGCTGCTATGTTTTAAATGTTTTTATTCGGCCAAACGCCGAGGATTGTATATATAAAATCGTCTGATATCTTTCTCAAAGGTTTTCTATTTAATTTCATGCACATCTTTTCCCCTTCTTTCTTCACGCCCGCAAAGAAAACTCTTATAATTTTTATAAAAGAAAACGAGACGTGACAAAACTGTTTTAATTTTAACTTAACCTTTTTACTTAGAGGATTAGCTAAAAACTTATAATATTAATCATCCCTAATAGACATTACGGCTAAACACAAAGACAAGACTATAGTAAACGAATTCATAAGTAAAGTTATTCAATCTAGTTATCATTTTATGTAATATTACGCATGTTTAAGAGTACTAACAAGCTTTACTTGGTCAACAAGTTTTCAATAAACGTTACACTTTAAGTTACAGATTAGTTGTATGTTGATTTAGAAGATTAATTGAGTATAATTAACTCTTAAGGAGATGATTCAAGCACAATTAACTCATACGAAGTTGAAAACGAAGCCTCATATAAAGCTTTAATATACTTTGACCGAACTGTTTTACTTTTGACTTAACGTGTTAATTTAAAAGTTTAGCTAAAAACTTATAATATAAATCATCTCTAATAGAAATTATGGCTATAAACAAAGTCAAGACTATAGTAAACGAATTCATAACTAAATTTATTCAATCTTGTTATCACTTTATGTCATAAAACGCATGTTTAAGAATTCTAACAAGTTTTACTTGTTCAACAAGTTTTCAATAAACGTTACACTTTAAGTTACGGATGAGTTGTACGTCGATTTCGAATATAAATCAAGTGTAATTAACTCTTTTGAAGATGATTCGAGCACAATTAACTCATAAGAAGTTGAAAACGATGCTTCTTACAAAGCTTTAATATGGTTTGACCAAACTGTTTTACTTTTGACTTAACGTTTTCACTTAAAAGTTTAGCTAAAAACTTATAATATAAATCAACCCTAATAGAAATTACGGTTAAACACAAACACATTACTATAGTAAAAGAATTCATAACTAAAGTTATTCAATCTAGTTATCATTTTATATAATAATACGCATGTTTAAGAGTACTAACAAGCGTTACTTGGTCAACAAGTTTTCAATAAATATTACACTTTAACTTACGAATTAGTTGTATGTTGATTTAGGAGGATAATCGAGTATAATTAACTCTTGAGAAGATGATTCGAGTACAATTAACTCATAAGAAGTTGAAAATGATGCTTCTTATATAGCTTTAATAAGCTTTGACCGAACTGTTTTACTTTTGGCTTAATGTTTTCACTTAGAAGTTTAACTAAAAAGTTATAATATAAATCATCTCTTATAGAAATTATGGCTAAACACAAAGTCAAGACTATAGTAAACGAATTCATAACTAAAGTTATTCAATCTAGTTATCATTTTATGCAATAAAACACTTGTTTAAGAGTTCTAACAAGCTTTACTTGTTCAACATGTTTTCAATAAACGTTACACTTTAAGAAACAGATTTTTTGTATGTTGATTTAGAATATTAATCGAGTATAATTAACTCTTTAGAAGATGATTCGAGCACAATTAACTCATAATTAGTTGAGAACGATGCTTCTTACAAAGCTTTAATATGTTTTGACCAAACTGTTTTACTTTTGACTTAACTTTGGCACTTAGAAGTTTAGCTAAAAACTTATAATATAAAATATCTCTAATAGAAATTACGGCTGAACACAAAGACAAGACTATAGTAAACGAATTCATAAGTAAATTTATTCAATCTGGTTATCCTTTTATGTAATAATACGCACGTTTAAGAGTACTAACAAGCTTTACTTGGTCAACAAGTTTTCAATAAACGTTACACTTTAAGTTACGGATTAGTTGTTTGTTGATTTAGAAGATTAATTGAGTATAATTAACTCTTTAGAAGATGATTCGAGCACAATTAACTCCTAAGAAGTTGAAAATGAAGCCTCATATAAAGATTTAATATACTTTGACCGAACTGTTTTACTTTTGACTTAACATTTTCATTTAAAAGTTTAGCTAAAAACTTATAATATAATTCAATCTAGTTTTTACTTTATGTAATGAAACACATGTTTAACAGTTCAAACAAGCTTTAATTGGTCAACAAGTTTTCGATATACGTTACACTTTAAGTTACAAATTAGTTGTATGTTGATTTGGAAGATTAATTGAGTATAATTACCTCTTTAGAAGATGATTCGAGTATAATTAACTCATAAGAAGTTGAAAACGATGATTCTTATAAAGCTTTAATAAGCTTGGACCGAACTGTTTTACTTTTGACTTAATGTTTTCACTTAGAAGTTTAGCTAAAAACTTATAATATAAATGATCTCTAATCGAAATTATGGCTAAACACAAAATCAAGACTATAGTAAACGAATTCATAACTAAAGTTATTCAATCTAGTTATCACTTTATGTAATAAAACGCATGTTTAAGAGTTCTAACGAACTTTACTTGCTCGACAAGTTTTAAATAAACATTACACTTTAAGTTACGGATTAGTTGTATGTTGATTCAGAATATTACTCGAGTATAATTCACTCTCTAGAAGATGATTCGAGCACAATTAAGTCATAAGAAGTTAAAAACGATGCTTCTTTCAAAGATTTAATATACTTTGACCGAACTGTTTTACTTTTGACTTAACATTTTCACATAGAAGTTTCGCTAAAAACTTATACTATAAATGATATCTAATAGAAATTAAGGCTAAACACAAAGACAAGACTATAGTAAATGAATTCATAACTAAAGTTATTCAATCTTGTTATCACTTTATGTAATAAAATGCATGTTTAAGAATTCTAACAAGCTTTACTTGTTCAACATGTTTTCAATAAACGTTACACTTTAAGTTACGCATTAATTGTATGTTAATTTAGAATATTAATCGAGTATAATTAACACATTAGAAGATGATTCGAGCACAATTAAGTCATTAGAAGTTGAAAACGATGCTTCTAACAAAGCTTTAATATTCTTTGACCAAACTGCTTTACTTTTAACTGAACGTTTTCACTTAGAAGTTTAGCTAAAAACTTATAATATAAATCATCCCTAATAGAAATTACGGTTAAATACAAAGACATGACTATAGTAAATGAATTCATAACTAAAGTTATTCAATGTAGTTATCACTTTATGTAATGAAACGCATGTTTAAGAGTGAGTACTAACATGCTTTACTTAGTCGACAAGTTTTCAATAAATGTTACACTTTAAGTTACAGATTTGTTGTATGTTAGTTTAGAATATTAATTGAGTATAATTAAATCACTAGAAAATTATTTGAGGATAATTAACTCTTAAGAAGTTGAAAATGATGCTTCTTACAAATCTATAATATACTCTGACCAAACTGTTTTACTTTTGACTTTACGGCTAAACACAAAGACCAGACTATAGTAAACGAATTCATAACTAAAGTTATTCAATCTAGTTATCACTTTTTGTAATAAAACGCATGTTTAAGAATTCTTACAAGCTTTACTTCTTCAACAAGTTTTCAATAAACGTTACACTTTAAGTTACGGATTAGTTGTATGTTGATTTAGAATATTAATCGAGTATAATTCACTCTCTAGAAGATGATTCAAGTATAATTAAGTCATAAGAAGTTAAAAACGAGGCTTCTTTCAAAGATTTAATATACTTTGACCGAACTGTTTTACTTTTGACTTAACATTTTCACATAGAAGTTTCGCTAAAAACTTATAATATACTTTTGACTTTAAGACTAAACACAAAGAGAAGACTATAGTAAATGAATTCATAACTAAAGTTATTCAATCTTGTTATCACTTTATGTAATAAAATGCATGTTTAAGAATTCTAACAAGCTTTACTTTTTCAACATGTTTTCAATAAACGTTACACTTTAAGTTACGCATTAATTGTAAGTTAATTTAGAATATTAATCGAGTATAATTAACACATTAGAAGATGATTCGAGCACAATTAAGTCATAAGAAGTTGAAAATGATGCTTCTTACAAAGCTTTAATATGCTTTGACCAAACTGCTTTACTTTTAACTGAATGTTTTCACTTAGAAGTTTAGCTAAAAACTTATAATATAAATCATCCCTAATAGAAATTACGGTTAAACACAAAGACGAGATTATAGTAAACGAATTCATTAAAGTTATTCAATCTTGTTTTCACCTTATGTAATAAAACGCATGTTGAAGAGTTCTAGCAAGCTTTACTTGTTCAACCAGTTTTCAATAAACGTTACACTTTAAGTTACAGATTAGTTATATGTTGATTTGGAAGATTAATCGAGTATAGTTAACTCTTTAGAAGATGATTCGAGTACAATTAAATCAGAAGAAGTTGAAAACGATGTTTCTTACGAAGCTTTAATAAGCTTTGACCGAACTGTTTTACTTTTGACTTTATGTTTTCACTTAGAAGTTTAGCTAAAAACTTATAATGTAAATCATCACTAAGAGAACTTACGGCTAAACTGTAGCGCCCCGGATCAAAACGAGCATAATTGGTTAATTAAATAACTAAACCCTTAATTGAAATACTATTATGTGCGCTATTCTTGACTGTGTAAATTTAATTACATGCGTTTCAGATATGTGTTTAATGCCGGTTTTAGACGATTATAATTTCTAGACATGGAACCTAGATGATTTTTATACCACGCGATGCGTAATTAAAATACGAGAGCATAGAAGTGAATTAGAGGTCAATCGGAGACTCGTAGCTCAAGTAACGAAGAAAACAGTGAAAATGATGAATACGACGTATACGAGACGTATACGAAGAGTAGAATATACGAGATATTCTTGATGAACAGTAAAAGAATATTCCAAAGAATATTCCGATGAATAGTAACTTTTGGAAATCTATAAATAGGAGGCTCACTCAGTTCATTTTTCACCATTTTTCCGAATGAGCCGAAAGCACCGAAAACACGTAAGTCTCTCTCTCCTCTCCCCTCTATATTCTGTCTTCGGCGGGTCGCCGTCGGATCCACCGCGCCTCTACTGGCGCCGCAGCCGGAGTTTGTCGGAAAATTCCAAACTTCTCGGTTTCGGCCGATTTTCATACACAATGTAGCCCTCGTCGAGACGAGTCTATGACATCTTCCGGAATTCAATTCCGATTTACCGTTTGCCGGAAAACGGTGAAAAATAGTAGCACAAACCCTAAACCCTACTTTGCACCACCTTTTCTCTCTCATCTGATTTCTCTCTCTCTCACGCTTTCTCGTCGGAGATTCTGCCGGAGTGACGCCTAGTGGTCTGGAGATGACAAAGGAGGGGCGGCACCGCCGTGGGTGGCGGCGCCGGAGCAACAGGTTGTGTATGTACGTATATATCGTGTGTGTGTGTGTTAGTGTGTGCGTGCGTGTTGCTGCTGTTGAGAGGCGGTGCAGGTGGCGCCGCAGTGGAAGTTGTCGGCCAAGGGTTGAGTTGATTGGGGTTTGCTAGTGTGTGTAAGTGCATATGTGCGTGTGTGAGTATGGGTTGCTGGGTGTGTGTTGGTGGCTGAGTTGGTGGTCGCCGACGACTGGAAGTCGCCGGCCAGGTTCTCAGGTGGTCGGAGGAGGGTCGCCGGCGACCGGAGTTGGGGAAGCTGGGTACTGTTCACGGCCGGATTCCGGCGAGGGGTGGCCGGAGGGGGTAGCCGGCGGACCAGGTGGTGGCCGGAGCTGAGTGGCGCAGCCGCAGAAGGTGGTGCCGGGAAGTTGGCTGGCGAGCAGGGGCGACGCCGAGTGACCTGGGAGCGAGCTGCCGAGAAAACTTGGCAGCCGTCGAGACGATGCTGCCGAGCTACCGAAAAACTCGGCAACTACCGAGAAGTGCTAAGCCCGATACCTACGTTGCCGAGAAAACTCGGCAGCTGCCGAGATGCGCGCGCGCAGGGCGCGCGAAGCCACCGAGAGCGCTTAGCTGCCGAATTCTTGACCCGAAGCCGGGTGTGTGCGTGCCCCGTCACACGCAACGTCGTTTTTCGATCCGATTCTCGATCCGAACCCCGTTTTTCCACCATACATCAACATCGAGTCGTCGCTGATGAGATGTCGTTGACCGAGGGTTGTGGGCCCGGTCAAAATCAACCCTTTTACCATTTTACCCCTAAACTTAAAATGGCCCGTTCGAGCTTGTTTCAACTCTGATCGAGCTTATTCTTTTTCCGTCGTGACCTAAAGTTCATTCCCTATCATCTCAAACTCTCAGATTGATCTGTTTCTCTCGTTTTTTCAGCCCCAATCTTTAGATCTCTCGATCCGTCGCATTTTAACGATCGTTTTTCCATTGGAAACGTTTATAGCTTTAATTATACATATTAAGGATCTAAGATATATCGTAAACTTATGTAGGCTACTTGTTGGATTGACATTGAGTTATTTGACCTTTGACACTCGCTACTCGAGCTCTGAGCTATCGGATCTTTGGTCCTTGCTACTCACGTGGTAACCACCGAACAAGGTGGGGGTAATTTCTAAACTCAGTATCTGTTTACAGTTTTCCCTATTCAAAGCATGATTGAGGAATACTAAATGCTGTGATTATTTGTTGTGATTATTATGCACATGCATACTTTATGAATATGATAAATGTGGACGGAAGTCCAAAACCATGTTAAGAATGGACTGGTGGCCCATAAAAACACCATATGTTAAGAATGGACCGGTGGCCCATAAAAGCACCAATACGTTAGGGATGGATTGGTGGCCCGTAAAAAGCACTAGCAGAACGGAGGTCCATGATCTCGTTCTGGGATGGACTGGTGGCCCGTAAAAAGCACCAACGGAACGGAGGTCTATGATCTCGTTCTGGATGGACTGGTGGCCCATAAAAAGCACCAATGGACTGGTGGCCCATAAAAGCACCATATGTTAGTTGAGTACTCTTAGAGTTATGTGTCTGTATTTTATGTGCAATGCATTATATGTGTTGTGTCTAATTGTTGAACTATTATATATGTTGGATCTGTGTATCTGCTTAATAATATTAAAAACTTGGAGATTATTTTCACGAGTGTATTCAACGCACTCACCCCCCACCTGTACTCACAGTACAAGAAATGAAGAGACTCAGGATGCGTAGAGAGAGGGATGCCTTATCAGCTGTGTCTTATTCCGGTTGTGTCTTTTAAAATCTCAGTTGGTCATTTGTAAAATTTAAACTGTTCATTTTCTTTGTAAAAGATCCTGATGTATTTTTCCGCTGCTGTTTTAAATGTTTTACTTCGAGGATTTATATTTGTAAAATCACCTCTTATCTCTTCCAAAGGATTTCTGTTTTAATTTCATGCAAGTCTTTTCCCCTTCTTTCTTCACGCTCAATGGAAAACTCTAATATTTTATGAAAAGAAAACGGGGCGTGACATAAACACAAAGACAATACTATAGTAAATGAATTCATAACTAAAGTTATTCAATCTAGTTATCATTTTATGTAATAATACGCATGTTTAAGAGTACTAACAAGCTTTACTTGGTCAAGAAGTTTTCAATAAATGTTACACTTTAAGTTACGGATTAGTTGTATGTTGATTTAGAAGATTAATCGAGTATAATTAACTCTTTAA
This sequence comes from Scutellaria galericulata, assembly GCA_946896805.1. Lineage (NCBI taxonomy): Eukaryota > Viridiplantae > Streptophyta > Magnoliopsida > Lamiales > Lamiaceae > Scutellaria > Scutellaria galericulata. The sequence continues at coordinate 6,949,284 of OX335792.1, read as the reverse complement.
AAGATGATTCGAGCACAATTAGCTCATAAGAAGTTGAAAATGATTCTTCTTACAAAGCTTTAATAAGCTTTGACCTAACTATTTTAATTTTGACTTAACGTTTTCACTTAGAAGTGTAGCTAAAAACTTATACTATAAATCATCTCTAATTGAAATTACGGCTAAACAGAAAGACAAGACTATAGTTGTCACGCCCCATTTTCATACGTTTATAAATATATCAAAGTGTCTTATGGGCGTGCAGGGAAAAGAAAGAGAGATACCTATATGTTTTTTAGAGTTGAAACAACAAGTAAACGAAAGTTCATTTAAAGCGACAACAGTTACAAAACATCAAGACTTGTGTTACCAATTCAGAGATAGCCAGAAGAAACATACAAATCTTCTTACATGTTTTTCAAAACATCGACACATCGCCGGAAGATAGTATATTGAACTAACAACAAAAATAAACAGGATCCATCATAATAAATACATCAGTTTTACTAAATATAATTTTTTATAAAGCATTGTTCGTCATCAATTTCCAAAATAATTCAGAAGGAACACTGGATACGGCACCCCTCTCGCTGCATGTCTTAACATTCATTATTTCCTGTAGTGTGAGTATAGATAGGGGTGAGTGCGTTTGAATAGACTCGTGGGGGTAATTTCTGTATTCAGGATTAAGTAACATATGAATTACATAAACAGTTAATAGCACGCCAAGTAATCACAGCACAAAATAAATGCATTGCACATATCTTTCCTTAGGTGTGGGTTTCTCCTGTCTTACCCCGCAACCGGTTCTAAGACCATGGGTGCCTTTTACGGATCACCAATCCCTCCGTGAAGTTTTTATGGACCATGAGTCCCTCCGTGATGGACGTGGACTTCTGTCCTCATATAACACTTATGATTCTATGCATGAACATTTAATATCACATCACGTAATCCCAAAGCACGTAAGTTTAGACACTTCATAACTTAAGAACATGTATCTATACATATATATATAACAATATTGATTTACGAATAAACATATCATCAACATATCAAAACATATGATAATGGAAATGTAAAAGTCATTAAGCTTAGAAGTTACCCCCACCTAGCAAGGTGGTGCTTTCTTCGTGTGATACGATCTTTAAAAACACATACGCTCCTATATGCGATTGCCTACACATGCACACATCAACTTAATAGTTTTCTTATTATGATAATTAATTAACTATTTAAAGAACTCTCTCGAAAAGAAACAACAATAGAGGGAAAGATGATAAAAAGGATTAGAACTTGATCATATATCAAAGAGGGTTCGATTACGGTTCTATAGGCGAAAGAATGAGTTAAAATGGATAATAAATGAGTTAAAATGGAGTGTTTTAGGGTTCAGGGGTAAAATTGTAAATTCTGCAGGAGAGTTGACTTTGACCAGGGGTGTTTCTATAATTATAGAGAAGTTTTGGGGTTAAAATGAGATTTCTGGAAATTCTGGGGGTCGAAATGTAAAATACTAAAGTCTTGGAGGTGAAACTCAAAGATTTGGAAAGTTCTGGGGGTGAAAGCCAAAGGCTTGAAAACTCTTGGGGGTGAAAATATAATTTTCAGAAGTTTTAGGACTAAATCGCACAAAGCAAAAGCTGGGGGACCGAATTGAAAAGATCCTAAACTTCTAGGGTTTTGCAAAAGGGGCCCCTGCCTCCTCACCCATCCACCCCGCCGCTGCCCCTTCCATCGCCGCCGCTGCAGACCATTGCCAGCGACACCACGTCGCCGGCCAACACCCCTGACCACCACCACCACACGCCGGCTGTAGCGCCCCGGATCAAAAATGAGCATAATTGAATAATTAAATATTGAACACATGATTTAATAAGTATGTGCGTTTATTTTGATTGTTCAATTTATTACGTGCGTTTCAGATACGTGTTTAATACACGATTTAGATCGATAATTTTCACAGACGTGGAACATAGAATATTTTTACACCATTAGATGCGTAATGGAAAAATGAGAACATAGAAATGAACTAGAGGTCAATCGGAGTTTCGTAGCTCAAGTTATGACGAAAAGGGCAAAACACGAAGTTTCGGAAAAGCCGGAAGATATTTTCGGTGAATAGTAACGGAGATTTTTACGTGAATAGTAACTTGGACTTTTCAACCGATGAACAGTGTTTCAGATATTTTTGATGAATAGTGACTTCCGGGAATTCAATAAATAGAGGCTCAATCGGTTTATTTTTCATCGTTTTCCTGAGCGAGCCGAACGCGACGAAAACACGTAAGATCTCTCTCGGCCCTCCTCTCTCTCTTTTTCCAGTTTTCTACCTCCGGCGCGCCGCCGCCGGATCCACCGCCGGTGGTGGCCGGAAAATCTCAACTTCGTCGATTTTGGCTGATTTTCACACACAACGTAGGTCTCGTCGAGACGAGTCTAGGACATCTTCCGAAATTCAATTCCGACTTACCGTTCGCCGGAAAATGGCGAAAAACAGCCTCTTAAACCCTAAACCCTTATTTTTGTCACCTTTTCTCTCTCCTGTTTCTCCTTCGTTTCTTGGTGGTTTTTGTTCTTTCCTTTTGCTGTGGCTAGTTGGGGTGTTGGGGAAGAGTTTGAGATGGTTTTGGGATGGTGACCGGCACCGGAAAGTCGCCGTCCGGAGTTGTTTTGAGAGGTGTTTGAGTGTGTGTTTTTGGTGTGTGTGTGTGTTTGAGGGTTCTGCTATTGTTCACCGCCATTTTACGGCCAGGGGTGATCCGAAAAGGTTACCGGCGATGGGAGGTCACCGGCCGGGGTTCTGGAAAGGGTCGCTGGCGACTGGAAGTCGCCAGTCGGAGTTTTGAAAGTTAAGGTTGGGTTAGAAAAACAGGGTATCGAAGGTTTTTTTTCTCCCACGAGTGTATTCAACGTACTCACCCCCCACATGTACTCACAGTACATGAGATGAAGAAAGTCAAGATGCGTAGAGAGGATGGTGTCATATCAAGTCTTCTCCTTTGATCTCGTTTTCAAAGCTTGTTGAAACGTTGTTTTTATTAAATCACATTTGTAAAAGATAAACTTTTCTCTTTTTCTTTATGGATCCTGATGATTTTCCACTGCTATGTTTTAAATGTTTTATTTCGGCTAGACGCCGAGGATTTGTATTTGTAAAATCATCTCCTATCTGTTTCCAAAGATTTCTATTTTATATCATGCACGTCTTTTTCCCCTTCTTTCTTCACGCCCACAAAGAAAACTCTGATATTTTTAACAGAAGATTTTGGGGCGTGACACCGGTGCTCCTCGTCCCGGCCACCACAGCACACGGCGGCGCAGTTGTGCCGCCCACAACTCATGCACACAACGCACACACACCACACTGTCGCGGCGGCACCCCACCAGCCGCGGTGACTCCAACACGGCGGCACACCAAGCGCCGCCCCCAACCCACAGACGACAACAACCAATAGCGGGGACTCAGATGACGGCGAGAAATAGAGAGAGAAGGAGAAGGGGAAAGGGACAGCCGTGGCTTTGACCGCCGATTGCCGGAGATCGAGTCGACTAATCGATGATCTGAGCCCGGAATCGTGACGGGCTCAGCGAGAGCTTTCATTGCATGTATAAATCGGCTCGATCAGAGAAGAAACGAAGAAGGTGCGAAGAGAGAGAAAAGAGGAGAGAGAGGTGGAGCCGCAACTTCACCGGCCCATTTCCGGCGGAGGCGACGGCGGCTCGATCAACCGAGCCCAGATCCATGACGGGCTAGGTGAGGGCTACGTTTGGTGTAAAAATGGGTAAAAAATGGGGAGGGGAGCAGCGGCGTCACCTCCGGGACGGCGACGACGCGGCGGCGCTCCGGCTGCCAGTCACCGGAAAACAGAGAGAGGGAGAAAGAGAGAGTAAATTCCTTTTTACCTCAGATAAATGATGCAAAGTGTGTTAAAAATGAGCTCAATCAAGGAGTTTTTATCCACATTCCATTTTTCATTGACTTGGGCCTATCTTGGGCCTCGGAACTCGATCGGTCCGATTCTAGTTTCATTTTCTTCGTCTTTCGATTATGATCGTTCTCATAACATTCATATACTATTTTCAAATAAGTTAAACCTTCGATAAACATAAATGTAAGCTCGTTCAATTAATTACGTTTTCGATAAAATTCATCGTACGTTCAATAAATTAAAACATGCATTTTTCGAGTAATCTAAAACGCACCTAATTTAAAATCACATAATTAAGGTTAAATTATTTAACCGTCAAATTATGCATTGTTTTTTCTAGGCACTACATCTCTTCCCCCTTAAAAGAAATTTCATCCTCGAAATTTTAGAAGCGTACTTAAAAACGGCAAGTCAGGATACTTTGCCAGGATTTCATCTTCTTGCTCCCATGTCGCTTCTTCCAGTCCATGGCGGCTCCATTGGACCTTCACCAAGGCCACCTCTCGATTTCGGAGCTGTCGAGTCTTTCTATCCAGGATGGCTACTGGGCTTCCTCGTAAGTCAGATCTTTCCCAATCTCGATACCCTTCTGGTCGATGACGTGGCTCGGGTCAAAGATGTACCTCCTCAGCATGGATACGTGGAAGACGTCATGTACACCAGCGAAGTCTGGCGACAAGGACAAATGGTATGCAACAACTCCCACTCGGTCGAAGATCTCAAACGGCCCCACGAATCTCGATTTCAACTTCCCTCTTTTGCCGAAACAGTGAACTCCTTTAGTGGGCGACACCTTCAGAAAGACTTTGTCTCCCACATCAAACTTCAGCTCTCTGCGTCTTCTATCTGCATAGGATTTCTGTCTGTCCTGTGCCGCTTTGATCCTTTCACGAATCTTTCTTATCACTCATAATGCTTGCTCGCCCACCTCGTCCCAAAATAGAGGTGAATGACACTTCCTTCCGTATAAGGCTTCGTATGGCGCCATCCCGATCATTGACTGGTAACTGTTATTGTAGGTAAACTACACCAAACAAATATGATCCTCCCAACTTCCATGAAGATCTAAAACGCATGCTCTTAACGTATCTTCCAAAATCTGGATCGTCCTTTCTGATTGCCCATTTGTTTGGGGGTGGAAGACGGTGCTGAAAGCTAGCTTGGTTTCTAGCTCCTTCTGTAAACTCTGCCAAAATTTGGAGGTGAAGCGCGGTTCTCTATCCGATACAATGGAAACTGGTACGCCGTGTAATCTGACAATCTCTTCCAGATATATCCAAGCTAGCTTATCGAGGCTGTAGGTCATCTTGATCGGTAAGAAGTGAGTTGACTTTGTCAACCTGTCCACGATCACCCATACGACATGATTTTCTCGTTTGGTTCTCAGTAATCCCACAACAAAGTCCATGGCGATGTGCTCCCACTTCCATTCTGGTATCTCTAATGGCGTCAGCATCCCGGCAGGTCGTTGATGTTCGGCCTTTACTCGTTGGCAGGTGAGACACCTTTTGATGAAAAGTCCGATGCTTCATTTCATGTTTCTCCATCAAAAACTCTCTTTCAGGTCTTTGTACATCTTCATTCCGCCCGTGTGTGCAGATAGAGGCGAGCAGTGAGCTTCTTCTAGAATTTCCCTTCTTAGTTCTTCATTCTTGGGTACGCACAATCTTTCTCTAAAAACTAAAGCGTCATCTGTTGACAAGGTGAATCCTCCAACTTTCCCTCTTTCCATCCGGGCCTTCATCTTCGTCAGAAACTTATCTTTTCCTTGTGCCTCAATAATGCGATCTCGAATAGTGGGCTTCACGAACAGGGCTGCGACCTTAGCCCTGATGCTGCTTGGGGGCGCTACTATCTCCAAACTCAACCTCAACATCTCCTCTATCAGCTAGTTCTGGTTTGTGATCATGTATGTTGCAACCCCCTTTCCCTTCCTACTCAAATCATCGGCAACCATGTTCGCCTTCCCTGGGTGATAATGGATTGTACAATCGTAGTCTTTCACCAGTTCTAACCACCTTCTCTACCTCATGTTGAGCTCTTTTTATTCAAAGAAGTACTTCAGGCTCTTGTGATCGGTGTAGATTTCGCACTTTCCACCATAAAGGTAGTATCTCCATATCTTGATGGCAGATATAGTGGTAGATTGTTCCACCTCATTTGGACCAGCAGGGGAAATAATAGGAACAGGCAAACATGGGAACTCAGATTCATTAAACAAGACATCTCTGCTAATTATGGTTTTGAAACCATACTCACCTTTTAACCAGCACCTATAACCTTTAACACCTTCAGGATAACCAAAGAAAACACATTTTATGGATCTAGGTTCTAACTTATCAGTTTTCTGATGCACATAAACAGAATATCCAAAGGTTCTTAAGTTAGATAGATTCACAGGATTTCCAGACCACAGAGTTTCAGGCAATTCACCACATAAAGGAACAGAGGGAGATCTATTAATCACATAAGCAGCAGTCAAAACAGCCTCACCCTAAAAAAATTTAGGTAAATCAGAAGCACATAGCATAGATCTTACATTTTCCAAGAGAGTTCTATTCATTCTCGCAGCAATGTCATTTTGTTGTGGTGTGCAGGTTACAGTTCTATGTCTTTTAATTCCATATTCAGCACACAAAACATTAAATTCATGATTGCAAAACTCAGTTCCATTATCAGTTCTTAAAGCTTTAATCCTCTTACCAGTTTGATTTTCAATTAGAATCTTTCTTGTCTTGAACTTATCAATAACATCTAACTTTTTCTTAAGTAAGAACACAAACACTTTTCTGGAATAATCATCAATGACAGACAAGAAGTATCTATTTCCAACAGGAGTATCAATAGATCCAGGTCCCCACACATCAGCATGAATGTACTCTAGGATTTCAGAACACTTAGATGGATTGGGGAAGGGGGAAACAGGGAACTTAGATTTTGTTTGCTTACTTAGAATGCATGTTTCACATATAAGCACATCAGACATAAGGTCACCATATAGATACTTGTTTTTATGCAAGATTCCTAGTCCCTTACTACTTATATGACACAATCTTTTATGCCAGAGATTAGTTTGATCACTTTTAACAGAATTAGCATGAGAGGCAGGTTCAGCATAAACAACATACATGTTATGCATTCTAGTAGCAGTGAAAACAACAACACTATCTTTGATCATGTTCATCTTTCCTTTTCCCCATTCTCCCATGAAGCCAGAGTCCTCAAGCATAACACAAGACATCAGATTGTTACTCAGATTTGGGACATGTCTTACATTCTTTAAACTAATCACATTTCCATTTTCAAGTTTCAAGCAAACAGAGCCAACACCCAACACATTGCTTTTACTGTTATCAGCCATGGACACAGAACCTTTCTTCAATTTCACATAGGAAGAAAACATGCTTAGCTGAGGAGTCATGTGATTAGAGCATGCAGAATCAAGCAACCAGTGATTTTCACTCAGATTATCTAGCACGGAATTAGCATGGTCAGAAACACATTCATCAGAAATCATAAACACATCACCCATGTTTTCAGAAACATTATTAGCCTGTTCATTTGGTTTTTCCCTCTTAGGTTCAGTACATATGTTTGCATAATGGCCAGGTTTTCCATAATTATAACATTTTCTGTTTTTAAACTTTGGCATAAAACCATCTTTTTCTGATTTTGACCTTGATCCTGACCTTGATTTTGATTCTGGTTCTGATTAGGTTTACTTTGGTTACTGGTGGAGGGTCTATTCTGAGAGTTGTTCTTAGGCTTGCCTTTCACAAAGTTAACATCACCAAGAGACCTACTGGTTTTAGATGTTTTCAGATCCAACTCTTTACTTTTTAGATCATTAATAACAATGTCCAAAGTAACCTTATCTCTACCATATTTGATTGCAAATTTAACATCATTATAGGAATCAGGAATAGCATTCAAAAGCACAATTGGAGTATATTAATCAATATTCTTATCACCAGTCAATTTTATGTCTTGAACCAGTTTAGTGAACACATCAAGATTAGCATCTATGTCTTTACTCAAATCAAGTTTAAATCTAAAGAACTTCTCAAGCAAAAAAATTTTAGATGGCAAAGACGTTTCAGTATAGAATTCCTCCAATTTATCCCACAGAGATTTAGCTGAATCATGCTTTCCTAATTTCCTTATCACAGAATCAGACAAGTTAAGAATAATCAAGGAGTAGGCCAGTTCATCAAGTTCATTTTTCACATCATCAGTAATCTTATCATCATAAGTCAAAGTTATAGCTTTAAAGCACTTTTGTTGCACAAGCACTCCTTTCATCTTTTGTTGCCAAATAGAGAAGTTTAAGTATTCATGATCACAGAGAGAACATAACACACAACAAGGTAATAAGAAGAAGGATAACACAGATAGACAATGCACCAGGATATCACACAGAAGACAAGCAACAAGATGAGACAGGATATCACACAAGGTAGCACACAAAGCCTGGTTTTTCCCCCCAAACCCAGATTCCAGAGACACTTTTGGTCCGGGCAAGGTGGGTATACTAGGGAAAACAGGTAACAAGGATACACAGTGGAAAAAGGTAAAAGAAAAGACACAAGATAGGCAGATCAAACAGCACAGAGAGAAACCTAGACCTATACCAGCACAAAGGAGCCCAATAGACACAGATCGCATAGGATATTACCAGAAGAAAATAAAAGAGAAGGGTAAAGCCAAGATACCTATCCACCACAACACCACTGGACCGATTTTATCAACAACAAGGCTCTGATGCCACTGTTGGGCATCGGTCCAAATACACAAAGAAACCTGACATAACTATTACAGAGAGTATACCTTAAAACACAACACTATAACAGATAAAAGAGGAAAAAGAGAAGATATCACCAGCAAGTCTTCAAACCAACACAAAGGTCTGTGTTGATGATTCGGTTCAGTCCCCCTCAACCTTTTGTCACAAAAGTAAGCACCAAGCTAGACCCGGTAGCACCACTTAGAAGCCATAACAACCATAGATCGAACACACACCCAAGCAGTAACACTTCATTCCTCACAGAAGAAAGAGACAGATCATCAACACATGTGCATCTATCTCTAGGCACAAAGAAACAGTAGGAAACCCTTCCAAAACCCTTAATCTCTCTCTCTCTATCACTAAGAACGATGATGAAGCATCAAAGGGGCGTATCTCCTCACACTCTATCTACCCAAACCCTAGAACATATATAACCAGTGAAAACCGACCAAAAGGACAGCAAAGGATAGCTCGGGGTCGAGAAGGACCGTCGGGCACAAGGACAATCGGTGGTTCATGGTGTACGAAGATCAGAGGAGAGAGAGAGGGAGAGGCGTCGCAGATGAGAGGGAGAGCAAGATTAGGGTTATGATCAACAAGGGAGAGGAAGAGAGTATATAAGGGTAGAACAAACGGTTGGGATCCAAGATCTAAGATCTGACGGCTTGGATCAAACAGCCACTTAAGGAGATGGGCTTAGGCCGGGATCCATGGGTTTGCATCCTCAATGGGCTGCCAAAAAGGAAATAACAAAGCGAGGCCCAACAAGATTTGGCCCACACCTCACAATTTTGTCCTAATTTTATACCCAATTTTGATTTGTTAAATATATGAATTGCATACGGACATTTACACATATCTGGTAGTATTGGATTCTATTTATGTACAGACAATTTATTTCTTATTTTGTAACTTAGTTGGACGTGGAAGGTTCAGAGCAGTGTTGGTGCTCTTGAAACCTTGTTATTGGGGATTATGTACCATTTGCATTCGAAAATATAAATTATTTCGATTAATGTCTTATGATTTCATTATCTGTGACTATTACATTTATTCAAATTCTAGTGTTTTGCTAAAATAATAATCATGTTGAGAAAATGGTGATCTGGATGTGTTGGAAAATCAACCATAGTCTATTCAAGGAATATACAAGTATTATAAAGAAAGATTCTTGAGATCTTTGTATTATTTCTTCAAATACTTGTAGTACAACATACTATGTATGGTGATTGTATTGCAAAGTATTTGAGTTTTTATTTTCAATCACGTGTTCTGCTTAATCTAAATAATTTTATGCACTAAAATTTGTACAAGAGGATCTTTGGAAGGAAGTTTTTCCTGTTGGCATGGAGGTTAGGTTATGTTTAATTCATCATGTTTTGGCAGCTATTTCTTTGTCTAATGTTGTTTGAATCAATCTATGTTTGACCTGCTGTGTTGTTCTTCTCTGTTTTTCTTTTAGATTTTTAGTGTGATAATTTGGACATGATATATCTATACAAGTGGAACTTTTCAAGTTTGGAAGTAAGTTGCTCATAATCTTGCTCTGTCTTACTATACAATGAGATATATTTATTTGTAGTTTTGTTCGTCTATAGTTTGTGTATGTATGTTGAAGCAAACCACTAGGAAATAAAAAATTCCTCATTTCATATAGTCGTTTTAGAGTCTTACTAATTCAATAGTCTGCATGTGTATCTTGAAATTGAAATACATTCTCTATGGTTGTCTTCTATCAGAAGCTATGCCCTTTTTCTAAAGAGCTGAGAGCTAACATTGCTTGAGGTCTTTGGCAGGATGCATTTGAAGAAGGTGGAGAGTTATATAATATAAAGGTCTACCTCTTTGGCCTTATAGAGGGTAGGTAATCCTTACTACATGGCATCATTGTTTTTTTTTATTGGAAATTTGAAATGTCACATGAAATTACTTCTCTTGCATACACTATGTACTATACTAAGTATATTTCCGGTGCATCATTGATGGTTCTCAAAAATATGAATTTTAAAAAAACAAATCTCATTTTTTTGTAAATTTTAATAGATTCTTATCTAATTGATATTGCTTTTTTGCAGCTCACATGGTTTCTTTTCAAGGTGAAGAAAAAGTTAAAGTTATAATGGTCCCAGCTGTTGTAGTTGTAAGCCCTGAAACTTTTCCAATATGATAAAGACAGGTATTTACAATGCGGCACTTCAAATGTTTGTTATTTATAAATCTATTTGATGGATCATATATTGCTATCTTTTACTTTCTATAGAAATAAATTAAATACAATTCGGAAAATCGTTAATCAAGTTATGTGCTTTGATATTCATAACAATAGATCTACTCAGTGAGTTTTATGATTTGAAATTAATTTTGCTATTATTTTTATTTCAAATTCAAGTTACATCTCATATTAATTTATTGAGATGAAGTTAAAGTAGTATTTAACAGTAGAATCTCGCATATCATGTGGTGATAATAGATCGCAAGTCGTCATGTATTTCAGTTTGTGAAATTGTAAAAGTGTTTATGTGATAAAGTGCTGAGAAAAAATATATTTTTAATTGGGTTTAATGATGATTTTTTTCACACGTATTAGTTTTTCTTAATAGGTGGTATCCCCATTTCCTCCTGACAAGATTGGTATTACTTCGGTTCAAAGAGGAGGTGAACTAATTGTGCTAATGAAACAAATGAAAATAGATTGGGTACCATATTTTCCACTTGAAAAGAGGTCTTGAATCTTCCTTCATTCTACTGCCTGCTAGTTTAATTTGCCCAATTATATTACATTCTTCATTTTATTTTTCTTATAGGGAATCTCAAGTTAAAAGATTAAGGGAATTAAAAAATTTCATCTTGAAATGCATGCAAAGAATGTATGTTATTTGCTATTATTATTGACTCTTTTCTTTTTCTCAAACAAGTATGTTTAAGTTTGTCTAGACCGATGTAATTAAATAAATTACCTTTTTAGTACAAAGCTTTGATATTCTAGGCATCAAGTGCACCATGCACTTGAGAATGCAAAATTAAAATCATATTGTCATCGCAATTTGTATCTCAATGTGGCTCGAAAATGCTATAAATATGGTTTTGGTTGTCTTGTTTTTTCTTCGCTTTCTTCAATACCATTCAAAGCAAGTATTAGTTTAGGAATCTAATGGAGGCACACAAGGGTTGGGGTTGCTTATTGTTCTTTAGATGCTGAAAGTTGATTCTTGCAGGGCTGGTCTAAACCATGTGATAGGTGGATCGTGTAATAGAGTTCACTTATTGTTTAGCTTGTGAGTTTACTTAATCTCTTCCTTATGATTGATGTCTGTGATGAAGTTATTTCAAGGCTCAATTTATGAATATTGCTTAATGGTTTGACTTGATAAAATTTGTGTTATTGTTCTTCTCATCTTTTGGCAGACTTCTACAATCCCATCCAGGAAGATGAAAACAAATATAGCAGAGGTCCACATCCTATATCCAATAGATTCTGAAGAAACAGATTCCAAGGAAACAAATACCAAGGAAATAGATTCTAAGGATATAGATTCAAAGCTAGTAAGATCAAACTTTTGATACTTTTACGTATCTCATGTGCATCACAATTAGCCAGCATTTAGAACGTGATGGCCTAACATAATTCTGAAATTTGCATCCCAGGTAAATTCTGAAACCTTGATTGGTTGAACGCATATTATATGTGATCACTCTCGATGATAATGTTTTTTGCCATGAACGCATATTATATGTGAATTTTGAAGACATAGATCCATTTTGTCGTTTGAAGCCAATTTCATACACATGCATTGGTGTATATATCTGGTAACGCATCCTTATACCCGTGATTATTATTTTAACCATTTACTAACTTGTTCTAACTAACTTTCATTTCATACTAATCATAATTATAGGAATTTATATGCTAAATTGGAGAGAGAAAACAAATTGAAGAAATTTAGATTTGTTGATCCCTACGGTGTAGGATATGTGCCAAGTACCAAAAAAGATAAAGATTCACTACATGAACAAATGGAAAATAGGGCACGTTTCCTTGAAAATAGGTTGAAACGTACATTAGTTGATCAAATTGTCGTGGTACCTTGTAATGTGGGGTTAGTGTGAAAAATTCTACGCATTTCAAATAATTATTGTTGTAGCTATTTATCAAAATCTATAACTTACTTATGTTTATATATGGCATAATGAGCATTAGATTCTAACCGTGATCGATCCTTATAAAGAGCATGTGTATTTGTTGGATCCTCTTTATACACGCATCAAAGATGAAGGTTGGAAACGGGTTGTTGATTTGTAAGTTCACATTTTACCCATTATGTATAATTAATGTATTGTAGTGAAGGATAATTTTTCAAACTCATACGCCAAATGTCAGGGCAATCAAAATGTTTAATGCCAATGTCCAACGGAAAGGAAGAAAACACGTGAAGTGGGAAATTATCAATGTAATGTTAGATTCTAACTAACTTATAATATTTAAACACACATATATATATGCATAAGATCACATCTATTTTTTCTAAACCCAAGGTCCTTCGCAACTAGATGCATATCAATGTGGATATTATGTTATGCGTTACATGAGACAACTTACTAAATTGGATGTGTCGGCTGATTTGGATTCGCTGCAACTTAGAGTACTATAACTATTTATATTCTTAAATCATGAAGTCTTTTGCAATATTGTTATATTTATTTTAGGTTGATATATTTATGTTGTTAATATGCAGTTCACACAAGATGAGTACTCCAAAGAAGAAATCGATGAAGTACGTTTGGAGTGGGCAACATGTGTCCAACAACATGTACAGGAGTTCTAGCTTGGTAAGCTTGGATTGTACTCAACATTTGATCTACATTGTAATTCCTGGTATTATGTATTGCTAACTAGATGACATATTTTAATCATCACTCCTCGCGGGATCGACTCCAACTTACCCTAGTTATTAGTTGGTTAGGTTGGGAAGGAAAATAATTAATTTCATCATGTCGCGACAGCACGATCAATCGCCCTCTATGTTTTCTCTCCCATCATCGGAAAACAATAACACACGCACACGGTGGCACGACCCCTAGCATCGTTAGCACCACACACACACACACCCCGTAACAGACTCGAACACATCCCAAACCAATGCACTTAGCTCGCTACACTGACACAACACCACCGAGTGGTGGCGCACACCCACATACACACGCTAGTGTGGCTCTTTTTATGTCGGCACACACACAAGACATGGACAGACGTGATGCGATAACAACGAGAGAGGTGGCGCAGCAGAAATGACGAGAGGGTGAATGGGAGAAAGAAAAGAGGACGAAGAAGGGTTTGGCCACGCCTTTCGCCAGCCATTCACGGTGGAGACGGTGGCGGATGGTGATTCCAAGCCTAGATATGGAACGAGCTCGGCGAGGGCTTCGATTTGATATAAAATTCAGTCGGAAGGAGGAAAGAATGAGCGGTGGCGACTAGCTGACCAGAGAGGGAGAGAGAGATAATTCCCACCTCTTGCACTAAGCCTCAAAATGATTGTAACACCCCATTTCAAGAAAACACCCTACATTGCATATTTTATAAAATTTCTTTTATCGTTCAAATATAAATGATTTAAGTGCAAATTCTTATATTATTTAAATTTATGATTTACGAATCATATTATGATCGATGATTTAAAATTTTTATGATCTAATATTTCTTTCGAGATTTTAAGAATTTTTACAGGATAACTTATGGAGGAAACCAAGCTCGATCTCCACTCACTCGACACATATGAACGAAAGTAAAACGATAAGATACTAGTTAAAGTTAAATGAATAAAATGATATTAAGTTTATATGTTAATTTTATTCGTTACCGCTATCGAATACTTTCTTTTTATGAAGTTAGACGTTTTACTCAAACGAGCATGTATTATAGTAAATATTAAAATAACCACAATACTTATTAATCTAAGTACATAAATTTTTAATACGTAATTATATGCTATCTAATTTTTCTTTCATTTATATGATTACACATTATACTATTATTGTTAGTCTCTTTAATAATGTATACATATATTTATATATATACATGTGATATAAAACTCCAAAGTATCAAGATAACAAAGTAATTTAAATTATTCTTATTTTGAATCACAAGCTTACTTGCTAAGTTATGACTAAGCAATCTACACCTAGCCTAGCCATCTCATCATCCTACTTCAACTTACAACATGCAACACATCCATTACTTGAATATGTATATATACTCTCTCTCTCGTCCAAGCCATACAAAGAGAACCCAAAAATCAGCCACATATAGATATAACAAGTAAATAAGAGAAACAAAAATCAGTAAAGAAAGAAAAGATCAAGTTTACGTCAAAGTTCTTCCTCAAACCCTAAAGGTATTTAGCTAAACCCTCATAAAACTTTCATTAAATTCTCATGCTTTATGAATAATATCTTAGGTTGGAAAGTCCAAAGATGTTCTTTGGCAATTGGTTGGGAATTTTATGTTGCTTAAATGAAGAAATAAATTGTTTCTACCATATACTTAAGGATGTGTTCTGTTTTGTTTCTGTTTTGGAACTGTTCGAAAGACTTAGAGATTGAATTTGTCACGCCCCGTTTTCTTTCGTAAAATTTATCAGAGTTTTCTCTTTGGGCGTGAAGAAAGAAGAGGCAAGGGACACATATCACAAACAGAAAATAGTAGAAAGTGTAGCACCCCGGATCAAAATGAGCATAATTGAATAATTAAATATTTGAACCCTGACTTAATAATTATGTGCGTATATTTTGACTGTTTAATTTAATACGTGCGTTTCAGATACATGGTTAACACCGGTTCTAAATGGATATATTTTTCGTGACATGGAACCTAGAATATTATTTTACCACGAGATTCGTATCGGAAATACGAGAAAATAGAAACAAACTAGAGGTCAATCGGAGACCCGTAGCTCAACTAACGAAGGAAAGGGGTAAAATTTTGATATAAGGTAAAAATAAAAATAATATTTTAATGAAAGGTAAATTAAGATATTTTTGGTAAATAATAATTTTCCAACGGTAAAAAGGTAACTTCCAAAATCTATAAATAGGGACTCGTTATTTCAAAACTTACACGTTTTCAAAGTCAACGACGCGAGCGACGCGAACACGTAAGTTTCTCTCTCCTCTCTCTTTTAAGTTTTTCGCCGGCCGGAGTCGTCGCCGGAGCACCGCCGGACCACCGCCGCCGGAGTTACCGGAGCCGCCGCACCAGCAGGTGGCAGCTGGGCGGCTGGGTGCGCACTGGGGCCGCTGGGCGCGCGCCGGGTGTTCACGCCGGGTGTCGGGAGAGCACGCGCGGGCGAGCACCGGGGACGGGTGCGCGCGCGAGGGCGAGCGCCGGGAACGGGTACGCGCGCGGGCGCGGATGACGGGAGCCGCGCGCACGGGCGACGGGAGTAGCACGCGGGCGTGAGCGCGGGCGACGTGGAATCAGTGCACGCGCCAGGTGCCGTTGTGCACGCCGAGCGCACACCGTCGAGTTTTTGTACCCGTCTGACCGAGTCTTTTTGTACGTCGGGTCGAGGGGGAGTCGGGGCCCAGTCAAAGTCAACCTTTTGAACAAAATTACCAAAATACCCCTCAACCTTAAAACGCTCCGTTCAATATCGTTTCAACTCCGATCGAGCTCATTCTTTTTCCATGACGACCCAAATCTTGCCCTTTTTCTTATCAGCCTACTGAACTGATCGTTCACCCTCGTCTCTTCAACCTCAATCTTTAGATCTACCGATCTGCCTCGTCTTTAACGATCGCTGTCAGTTGGAAGAAGCTTGCTATTTGGTACTCGCTACTCACGTGGTAACCACCGAACAAGGTGGGGGTAACTTCTAAACCCTAATAACTTTATGTTTCTGTATAAGCGCACACTGATGATTTGTGAACTTATGTGTTTTGAGATAAACATTGTGATTATATTGTGTGGGGGGAATAATTACTAAACCTCTGTGTGTTCACTGTTTTCCGTACTGGATATGTGAACTTTTGAGAATATTATGTGCATATTTATATCTTGGGGAGGGATTTGATGGTCCGTAATACATCGGGATTTGGTGGTCCGTAATACACCGGGATTTGATGGTCCGTAATACATCGGGATTTGGTGGTCCGTAATACACCGGGATTTGATGGTCCGTAATACATCGGGATTTGGTGGTCCGTAATACACCGGGATTTGGTGGTCCGTAATACATCAGGATTTGATGGTCCGTAATACATCGGGATTTGGTGGTCTGTAATACATCAGGATTTGGTGGTCCGTAAATACACCGAGACGTGTTGTGCCGTATTTGTGATGTATCTAATTGCGGAACTATTATATATGTTTGATTTGTGTATCTGCTTAATAATATTAAAACATGGAACCATGAGTGTATTCAACGCACTCACCCCCACCCGTACTCACAATACAGGAGATGCAGAAAGTCAAGATGCGTGGAGAGGATGGTGCCATATCCAGACTTCCCTTTTGCTTTTCAAAATTTCATGTTCAAACGATGTTTTATTTAACTTCACGTTTTGTAAAAGTATAATGTCCTTTTCTGTAAACAGATCCTGATGTATTTTCCGCTGCTATTGTAAAATGGTTTTATTTCGGCTAGACGTCGAGGATTTGTATAAATAAAATCGTATGTTCTCTTTCCCAAAGATTTCTATTTTATTTCATGCGCGTCTTTTTCCCCTTTCTTTCTTCACGCCCAATGGAAAACTCTGATATAATACGAAAAGATTTTGGGGCGTGACAGATGGTACCAGAGCTTAGTTCTACCCTTTTTAGGACTTTGCTCAAACTGGTTTTTATAAAAAGAAAGTGTTTAAAAACGTGGTCGGGTTTTCGAAAAGTAACGGATAAGCACCACCACTCTCTATACGTTTCTCTCTCTAATGGCGGAATTTAATGAGATGATGTTGATCTGCACTAGGCACTTGTTTGTTAAATTGTTGTTATATGATGTTGAGTTACGTGGGGTAGATAATAAGGGTTGTCAAGATAAAACGAGTGTTCGTTGAGAAACATGAGAAACAGAAGTGTGATCCGGTTAGGAAGGTTCGAGAAGAAATTGGAGAGGCTCAGGATTGACAAAAGTTCAGAACATCAAGGAACTTGCAAGCCGAGTTATTTCCTTGACGAGAAATGGAAAGAAACGACAACTTAGGAATCGATAGATAGCTATAGTAAAGGTCCAGTGGAGCCGTCACGGAAAGGAAGAGGCAACCTGGGAATTAGAGGACGAGATTTTGAGAAAGTACCCCGACATACCGTTCCTAGGTATACGTTTGTTTATCTTCCTAAGTATGTGCTCAATTTCGAGGACGAAATTATTTTAAGGGGTAAGGGATGTAGCACCCCGGATCAAAATGAGCATAATTGAATAATTAAATATTTGAACCCTGACTTAATAATTATGTGCGTATATTTTGACTGTTTAATTTAATACGTGCGTTTCAGATACATGGTTAACACCGGTTCTAAATGGATATATTTTTCGTGACATGAAACCTAGAATATTATTTTACCACGAGATTCGTATCGGAAATACGAGAAAATAGAAACAAACTAGAGGTCAATCGGAGACCCGTAGCTCAACTAACGAAGGAAAGGGGTAAAATTTTGATAAAAGGTAAAAATAAAAATAATATTTTAATGAAAGGTAAATTAAGATATTTTTGGTAAATAGTAATTTTCCAACGGTAAAAAGGTAACTTCCAAAATCTATAAATAGGGGCTCATTATTTCAAAACTTATACGTTTTCAAAGTCAACGACGCGAGCGACGTGAACATGTAAGTTTCTCTCTCCTCTCTTTTAAGTTTTTCGCCGGCCGGAGTTGTCGCCGGAGCGCCGCCGCCATCGTCGGAAACCGCCGCCGGAGTTGCCGGAGCCGCCGCACCAGCAGGTGGCAGCTGGGGGCAGCTGGGCGGCTGGGTGCGAGTTGGGGCCGCTGGGCATGCGCCGTGTGTTCACGCCGGGTGACGGGTGCGCGCTCGCGAGCGAGCGCCGGGGACGGGTGCGCACGCGCGGGCGAGCGCCGGGAAACGGGTACGCGCGCTGGCGCGGTCGCCGGGGATCCAGAGCGCGCTGGGCGCGGACAACGGGAGCCGCGCGCACGGGCGACGGGAGCAGCACGCGGGCGCGGGCACGGGCGACGGGGAATCAGTGCATGCGCCGGGTGCCGTTGTGCACGCCGAGCGCGCACCGTCGAGTTTTTGTACCCGTCTACCGAGTCTTATTGAACGTCGGGTCGACCAGGAGTCGGGGCCCAGTCAAAGTCAACCTTTTGGCCAAAATTACCAAAATACCCCTCAACCTTAAAACGCTCCGTTCGAGCTCGTTTGAACTCCGATCGAACTCATTCTTTTTCCGTGACGACCCAAATCTCGCCCTTTTTCTTATCAGCCTACTGAACTGATCGTTCACCCTCGTCTCTTCAACCTCAATCTTTAGATCTACCGATCTGCCTCGTCTGTAACGATCGTTGTCAGTTGGAAGAAGCTTGCTATTTGGTACTCACTACTCACGTGGTAACCACCGAACAAGGTGGGGGTAACTTCTAAACCCTAATAACTTTATGTTACTGTATAGGCGCACACTGATGATTTGTGAACTTATGTGTTTTGAGATAAACATTGTGATTATATTGTGTGGGGGGAATAATTACTAAACCTCTGTGTGTTCACTGTTTTCCCTACTGGATATGTGAACTGTTGAGAATATTATGTGCATATTTATATCTTGGGGAGGGATTTGATGGTCCGTAATACATCGGGATTTGGTGGTCCGTAATACACCGGGATTTGA
Organism: Scutellaria galericulata; assembly: GCA_946896805.1. Taxonomy (NCBI): domain Eukaryota; kingdom Viridiplantae; phylum Streptophyta; class Magnoliopsida; order Lamiales; family Lamiaceae; genus Scutellaria; species Scutellaria galericulata. The sequence continues at coordinate 6,929,748 of OX335792.1, read as the reverse complement.
TGGTCCGTAATACATCGGGATTTGGTGGTCCGTAATACACCGGGATTTGATGGTCCGCAATACATCGGGATTTGGTGGTCCGTAATACACCGGGATTTGGTGGTCCGTAATACATCGGGATTTGATGGTCCGTAATACATCGGGATTTGGTGGTTTGTAATACATCAGGATTTGGTGGTCCGTAAATACACCGGGACGTGTTGTGCCGTATTTGTGATGTGTCTAATTGCGGAACTATTATATATGTTTGATTTGTGTATCTGCTTAATAATATTAAAACATGGAACCATGAGTGTATTCAACACACTCACCCCCACCTGTACTCACACTATAGGAGATGCAGAAAGTCAAGATGCGTGGAGAGGATGGTGCCATATCCAGACTTCCCTTTTGCTTTTCAAAACTTCACGTTCAAACGATGTTTTATTTAACTTCACGTTTTGTAAAAGTATAATGTCCTTTTCTGTAAACAGATCCTGATGTATTTTCCGCTGCTATTGTAAAATGGTTTTATTTCGGCTAGACGCCGAGGATTTGTATACATAAAATCGTATGTTCTCTTTCCCAAAGATTTCTATTTTATTTCATGCGCGTCTTTTTCCCCTTTCTTTCTTCACACCCAATGGAAAACTCGGATATAATACGAAAAGATTTTGGGGCGTGACAGCAGGAGACGACAGAAGAAAGAGGTAAGGCACGATGTGAAACATTCACATATCAACAATCGGTCTCAGCCGATAACAATCAGTCTCAATACGGATAAAATACAACACTTGCAGCGGAACAATACATCAGGATATCACATCCAGACCTTATACAGAATTATTACAAAACGGGAATAAATTAACACATTGTTTAAAAATGTTTGTAGATCATCATCCTAAATATACAAGTCCAGAAATAGCACTACCTCTCTCCATCTAAGGTTCATCATGCTCATCCGTTCCTGTAGTGTGGGTACAGAATAAGGGGGTGAGTGCGTGGAATACACTCGTGGGGATGAAATCCGCTTCTTATAACAGTCCACAAATATAAAATACCGGAAATATAACACTCAGTCACGCTGTCACAGTATAACATGAACACGTAATCATAGCATGTGATCACAGCATTTAGTATTTCTCCATCATGCTTCAAAAAAGGGAAAACTGTAGACAAATTAAGAGTTAGAAATTACCCCCACCCTGTTCGGTGGTATCCGCGTGAGTAGCTAGGACCAAATATACCAAGGCTCAATTCAACGAGTAGCATACACAAGTTATGATGTTCTTCTTAGATCCTTAATAAATATAATTAAAGGTATAATAATTATAAAAACCATACCGGATCGATAAACCTAAAGATTGGGACTGAAGAAACGAGAGTGACTATTCAGTTTCAAAGGCTGAGATGATAGAGAATTAAATTTAGGTCACGACGGAAAAAGAATGAGCTCGATCGGAGGTAGAACTAAGCTCTGATACCATCTGTCACATCCCGTTTTCTTTCATAAAATTTATCAGAGTTTTCTCTTTGGGCGTGAAGAAAGAAGAGGCAAGGGACACATATCACAAAAAAAAAGTAGTAGTAGGAGACGACAGAAGAAAGAGGTAAGGGACGATGTGAAACATTCACATATCAACAATCGGTCTCAGCCGATAACAATCTGTCTCAATACCGATAAAATACAACACTTACAGCGGAACAATACATCAGGATCTCACATCCAGACCTTATACAGAATTATTACAAAACGGGAATAAATTAAAACATTGTTTGAAAATGTTTGTGGATCATCATCCTAAATATACAAGTCAGAAGAGAGAAATCAGAAGAGAGAGAAAGGGTGGTGCAAAGGTTAGGGTTAGGGTTTTGGGATTGTTTTTTGCCGTTTTCCGGCGAACGAGAAATTGGAATTGAATTCTGAAAGATGTCCTAGACTCGTCTCGACGAGACCTACGTTGTGTACGAAAATCGGCCGCAATCGAGAAGTTTGAAATTTTCCAGCGACCTCCAGCGGTGGCGCGCCGGAAGCAAAAAAGAGAGGCGAGAGAGAGAAAGGAGGGAGGAGAGAGAACTTACGTATTTTTGTCACGTTCGGCTTGCTCGGGAAAACGGTAAATTTTCGAATCGAATGAGCCCATATATATAGAACTGGAAAAAGTACTGTTCACCCTAGGTAGGTGCGTTTCTGATACGCATCTTATGGTGAAATAAAATTCTACGTTCCACGAATAATTTAATTTTCCATCTACAACATGCTTTTATCACATTTCTGAAATGCACGAAATTAATTAAACAATCAAAACATATGCACATAATTATTAAATTACAGGTTTAAATATTTAATTAATCAATTATGCTTCGTTTTTTGTTCGGGGTGCTATAGAATTAGACTAAATCCTTTTAACACGTTGTAATATACTAGGTGAAGAACATTTCTGTTAAATTTCAGAAGATTTGGAGTTAAACTCGATTTTCTATGATTTTTCTAAGATAAGCTGTTCATAGACAGTTTTTGCCCTGTTTTTAGGTCTGAATCACATAATTTTCTGGAATAGTATACTTCGAATTGATGTATCATCTTCTACTATATTTTAGTACAGGTTTTAAGTGACATATAGGAATTTACGATGACATTTTTGGAGTCTTGTACAAATTATAATTAATTTTACAATATGGTCTGTTTTCGGTCTAGATGATACCCTGTTTTCTACCAAATTCTAAAATTCATAACTATTTATTGGAATTATGTTTATAAGCCATATTTTACTATTTTTTAGTACGTGTTCTTATGAGTATGTAGAAATTTACCATATAATTTTTAGAACCTTGTGTGATTTATGACGATTTTTATAAGAAAGTCTGTTTTCAGAATGTGCTATTGTCACGCCCCGTTTTCTTTTCATTAAAATATCAGAGTTTTCTTTGCGGGCGTGAAGAAATAAGGGGAAAACGACGTGCATGATATAAAATAGAAATCTTTGGAAATAGATAGGAGACGATTTTACAAATACAAAACCCTCGACGTCTAGCTGAATTAAAACATTTAAAACGTAGCAGCGGAAAATCATCAGGATCCTTTACAAAGAAGATGAACGGTTTATCTTTTACAAACGTGAATTATATACAACATCGCTTGAACTTTAAGTTTTGAAAGCAAAAAGGGAAAGCTTGATATGGCGCCACCCTCTCTACGCATCTTGACTCTCTTCATCTCCTGTAGTGTGAGTATAGGTGGGGGGTGAGTGCGTTGAATACACTCGTGGTGAATACTTTCTTAGTTTAAGCAGTCACACAAAACAATCATATATAATGCAAAACACATATTTTGTTCATTAATGGACTCCCAACCCATGACTCATCAATGGACACACAGTCTAATGGACACAAAGTCCACGACTCACTAATGGACACATAACCTAATGGACACAAAGCCCTATGGACACATAGTCCATGACTTACTAATGGACACAAAGCACTATGGACACATAGTCCATGACTCACTAATGGACACACAGCCTAATGGACACAAAGTCCATGACAGTACGGACCTTAGTTACCCCTTAATGTGAAAGTAAACCCTTTGACTCTTCCCATGAATGTGGACTTTCGACCTTTCACAATATCATCATGATGCATGCATAAACACATTAATCACAGCACACAACCCAAGGCACATAAGGTTCAACCAATTCATAGCGATCAATAGCATTCTAATAATATCCAGTTTATATGCATACGTCAATTGAAATATAAAGAGTTGGGTTTAGAGTTTACCCCCACACACAACATATAATCACAACACTTATCTCATTGTGCGTTACATACATAAGCATAAAGTTATTAGGGATTAGAAGTTACCCCTACACACAGCATATAATCACAATATTTAGTATTTCTCAATCATGCTTGGAATAGGGAAAACTGTAAACATATAAAGGTTTAAAATGTACCCCCACCTTGTTCGGTGGTTACCACGTGCGTAGCGAGTACCAAAGGTCAGATAACTCAACGCTCAGTTCAACAAGTAGCCTACATAAGTTATGACATTTCTTAGATCCTTAGTAAACATAATTAAAGATATAAATGAATCCGGAGAAAGAACGATCGTTAAAGACGCGACGGATCGAGAGATCTAAAGATTGGGGCCAAAGAAACAAGAGGGACAGATCATTCTAAGTGGCTGAGATGATAGGGAATGAAATTTGGGTCACGACAGAAAAAGAATGAGCTCGATCGGAGTTGAAACAAGCCCGAACGGAGCATTTTAAGTGACGGGGTATTTTGGTAATTTTGGTCAAAGGGTTGACTTTGACCGGGTCCACGACCCTCGGTCAACGACATCTCGTTGGTGACAACTTGATGATGACGTACGGTGGAAAAAATGGGATTTGGATCGAAAACATGGCGTTGTGTGCACGTCGAAACCCAATGGGGCGCGTGTGTGCTTGCGCGGAACCCTGGCATCTCGGCAGCTGCCGAGTTTTCTCGGTAGCATGGGCGTGGGTCTCGACGGCTGCCAAGTTTTATCGGCAGTGTGGGTAGCCTGTCTCGGCAGCAGCCGAGTTTTCTCGGCAATGTGGGCAACTTCACTCGGTAGTTGCCGAGTTTTCTCGGCAGTGTGTGCAGCGCGTCTCGGCACTTCTCGGCAGCTGCCGAGTTTTCTCGGCAGCACGCGCACCAGCACTCGGCGGACTCGGCCCGGCTCGGTGCCCGTCTCGGCAGCTATTGAGTTTTCTCGGCAGCTGGTGTCGATGCTCGGCAACCTCGGCCAGCTCGTGCCCAAGCCTACCGGCGTCGGGCCTGCTCGAACAGCCACTTTCCCGGCGCTACCGATCGTGGCGTTGCCGCCTATCGTCATCGCGACCATGTCCACTAGAAATCTTGCACCGCCCGCTACCACCTCCGGCCATTCCTCACCGGATTCCGGCGATGAATAGTACCTGAAACTTCGCCGCAAAACCCTTCGACATCACATACGCAACACCAAACCCCACCTATTTTCAGCTCCGCGTCCTTCCCAGACCTCCCGTCGCCGGCAACCTTTTCCGTCCACCCCTCGCCGGAAACCGGCGGTGAACAGTAGTAGTACCTTCAAAAACACACACACACACCAAAAACACACACTCAAACACCTCTCAAAAATACTCCGGTCGGCGACTTTCTGGCGTCAGTCACCATCCCAAAACCATCCCAAACTCTTCCCCAACACCCCAACTTACCCTAGAAAAATAAAAGAACTAAAACCACTAAGAAATGACAGAGAAACGGGAGAGAGAAAAGGTGACAAAAATAAGGGTTTAGGGTTTGGAGACCGTATTTCGCCATTTTCCAGCGAATGGAAACTCGGAATTGAATTCTGGAAGTTCTCCTAGATTCGTCTCAACGAGGCCTACGTTGTGTGCGAAAATCGGCCAAAACCGACAAAGTTGAAATTTTCCAGTGAACTCCAGGGTGGAACGGCTGCGGCGCACCGGAGTCAGAACTCAGAGGGGAGAGAGAGACTTACTTGTTACAGTAAGAGGAAGATCAACTAAGGTTCGAAATTCAATCACTTCAAAACTAGTTATAGTAAAACCTCTATAAATTAATACTTTATAAATTAGTAAACGCTTTAAAATAATTATTTTCTCCGATCCCGACTTGGGTCAGTTAAAAAATTTACCAATTTCGATAAGAAAATAAGATAATAATTTTTCAAAAAACCCCCAATATAAATTAGTAGTCCCATCAATTTCATAAATTAATAATTTCTTCAAATTTTCTTGTATATCTATCCTACTGCATCTGTATATCTTGTCATTCTGCATAAAATACTTTGCTAAAGATCATATTTCAAGGTTTTCAAAAGAAACTCTATCTTAGAAAAGTTTACATTTCCGTTGTAAGAACTCTTAGTTACGGTAAATAATACTGATTGATAGTGCCGTAAGGTCAAACTGTATCCTAAGCTCTAAGTTGTCTAGGTTACAGTATAGTAAGTTCAAAAGTTTTGAAAATTGATAGAGGTTCATTCACGCCCCTCCTAACCTCTATGCCACTTGGGACCAACAGAAATCTAATAAAACTTATGGCTAAACACAGAGAAAAAGGTTATAGTATCATAATTCCTAAACAAAACCATTTAAATGAGTTATAACCAGAGATGAAAAAATCGTAAAATTTTGGTGATATATCACCGAAATTTCGCTCATATCACGATCCCGATATTATATCGCGCTGCAATTTTTTTCGCTAAAATATCACCGAAATATTGTTTTTAATTCGATATCGGAAAAAATGGCTCAAAATCGTGGGATATCGCCGATATATCGCGGAGATATCGATAATTTATCGATGTGTGCAAGTGTCGGAATAAATTTATAAATTTTTTTTGTTATTTTTATCTATTAGTAAAATAAATATGAATCAAGATATATTATGCACTAATATATATATATATATATTATATAATTTATCTAATTTATTGCATTAATATTATCTAATTTATGATATATAAAAATAGAACAAATAAAATTAGAGAAGATGAAATTTTGAATGCATTAACAATCTTATCTTATCTTAAGTGAAAATATAATATACCAAATTTCTATGCAATATCAATATCAATGTTAGGCCATAGATATAAATATATTTTATAAGAAAAACTCACATAAGTAAAAATTTAAGAGAAAAAGATATTAGATATTAATATAGTTTAAGAAAACTTTAATAATTAACTTAATTTTTCAGAATAGTCGCTTCCTAATATTAATACTAACTTAATCTTATTGTAAATATATCATTTTATTTGAAATTTTAAGTTCAATATATGTATTAATGTTAGTTATAATATTTTGTAAGCTAGTAGATATATTTTTCAATTTTTTTACAAAGTTTCCCTATTTTTTTAAATGTCCGATATTTCCATCGAAACAGATATATCCACTGATATTTCCATAAAATCATGGTACCAATATTTCTACTGAAACCGATATTTTCATCCTTGGTTATAACATGGTCATTTCAAGTTATAAAACGCATAACTAAGACTTCTAACAAGCTTTACTTAGCTATTTAGTTTTTCATAATTGTTATACTTATAGTTTTAAAATCATTTTTTATTGAGTTTGAAGATAATTCTAGTAAAATTACCTTATTATAAAGTGATCTGATTACAATTAACTCATGAAAAGTGTAAAATGATGTCACTTAAAGAGCTTTAGATAAGCATTGAGCGTGTCACGCCCCGTTTTATACACAAAATATCAGAGTTTCACATGGGCGTGAAGAGAGAAATAGAAAGGGACACATATCACGATTCAGAAAGAATAACATTCGGTCTCACTACCGATATAATACATCATACGCAGCGGAATAATTCTTTAGGATCCCACATCCTTACATATATCAAAATATTACAAAACCCAAATCACTTAAAACATGGTTTGATAAACTTTGTATTACATCATTCTAATCATGCGATTCCAAAGATAGCATCATCTCCCTCTTCATCTAGGGTTCCTCTCGTTCATCATCGCCTGTAGTGTGAGTACAGATTAAGGGGTGAATGCATGGAATACACTCATGGGGATGAAATCCGCCTCTTATGACTCATGATAGAAAATAAATACTGAAAAGAAATCTACAGTCACTTTGTCACGGCACATAAAATGCACAATAGATATTAGAAATGGCAAGGAACGAGTAGGTGCAGGATTCCCCCGTCTTACCCTAATAAACGGTCTCAATACCATTAGTGCAATTCAAGAGGACCACCAAACCTCAACGGAGTATTAGAAGTTAGCAAGGGGCGAATGCATGACCAGAGTGGACCTCGGTCCTTTCATAGTAATATTATGGCACAACAAATATAATCACAGCATTTAGTGTTCCACGATCATGCTTCTTCCAAGGAAAATAATAAACAAATAAAGAGATAGAAATTACCCCCACCTCGTTCGGTGGTTTCTGCGTGAGTCGCAAGTCTCAAAAGTCAAATAACTCAAGTGCAATCCAACAAGTAACTCAAGCTTAATCCATAAAGTCGCTTATACAAGTTACGGTGTTCTTAGTTCTTTATCAATTATAATTAAAGCGATAAACGTTTACGCGACGAGACGAGAGATCTAAAGATTAGAAAAGGAATGAGCTCGTTCGGAGTTGATACGAACTCAACCGAAGTATATATTGTTGGGGGTATAAAGGTAAGGAACGGAAAAAGGTTCAAAACACGGCGTCACATGCGTACCCATCACTCGACGTGGCTCACGACGTGCGACTAGCACCTGGCGCTTGTTCCCGGCACGCCCACCCAGTGCGTGACCGTGCCCCATCGCGCATGACCGTGTGCCAATCCCCAGCAAATCCTGCCAACTGGTGCACGACTGTGTGCCAATCCCCAGCAACTCCTACCAGGTCACGCACGACCGTGATACCCAAGCACGATCGTGTGCCGACCTCCAGTGAACCCTGTCGGCTGACGCACGACCGTGCTCCCCAAGCACGTCCGTGCACTGACCTCCAGTAATTTCTGCCGGCTGGTGCACGACCGTGCTCCCCAGGCACGACCGTGCGCTAGCAGTCCCAACAGCCTGCACATCTAACAACTTACTCGGCTCCCCCGTTGCTACCCGACACCTCCGACTACTTCGTTCCAATCTACCCGTTCCAACCTACTACCTCCCCGATACGAAATCACTATTCCCCAACCCCATCTCACACAGACAAACATAAATATATGCAAACAAACACATCACCAAAACACTTACCAGAAATCCATCGTCACAATATGCCGGCACATCACCAACGCCGGTTATTCCTTTTCCACGGCGACACCACCTATGCCGCCCCCAACAGAGATCACACACGCACACACACGCAAACATACATATAACATACCCAACCCGATATAGCTCCAACACCACCACCCACGGCAGCATCATCCTCCAACAACTCACCCGCACCTCCATGAGAACATCCGGCAACAACTCCGGCAAGGAGGAAGAAAAAGAGAGAAACCGAAGAGAGAGAAAAGTTGGCTAGGGTTAGGGTTTAAGGTTTTGAATTGGTATTTCGCCGTTTTCCAGTGAACGATAAATCGGAATTGAAATCCGAGACCTATTCTAGACTTATCTCGTCAAAACCTACGTTGTGTGCGAAAACCGGCTAAAACCGACAACTTTGAAATTTTCCGGCGATCTCCGGTGGCGGCAACACCGCGTCGACGATGGTGCCGGCGGTGGCGCACCGAAGGCCGAAACAAAAAAGAGAGAGAGAAGAAAGACTTATGTGTTTTTCATCGCTTTTTGGCTCGTTTGAAGAAAGGGTGAAAAATGAATTGGAAGGGCCTCTTATTTATAGATTTCGAAAGTTACTATTCACCAAAATATCTCGTTTTACTATTCACCATAAATATCTTCTAATATTTCCGAAACCTCGTGGTTTGCCCTTTTTATCGTCGTTCGAGCTACGGGTCTCCGATTGACTCCTAGTTCGTTTCTATCTTCTTATTTTTCCATAACGAATCTAGTGACATGTGAATATCCTATATCCTACATCTAGGTAAAATATCCATCTCATACATGCACTTAACACTTATCTGAAATGCACGTATTTAAACAGTTAAAACATATGCACATATATATTAATTCTTGAGTTTAACCATCTAATTAATAAATTATGTTTCGTTTTGGTCTGGGGTACTACATCTCTTACCTCTTAAAAGAATTTCGTCCTCGAAATTAAACGCGTACTTAAAAGTTAAACAAACATGTACTTTCTTAGGATTTCGTCTTCTAGTTCCCAAGTTGCTTCTTCACTTCCATGGCGACTCCACTGGATCTTTACTATAGTCATATCCCGATTTCTTAATTGCCGTTTCTTTCTATCCAAGATGGCTATCGGGACTTCTTCATACGTCAGATCCTTTTCCAGTTCTATGTCTTCTTGTCCGATTGCATGATTTGGATCGAAAATGTACTTCCGTAGCATAGACACATGGAAAAAATTGTGCACTCCAACGAAGTTCGGAGGTAAAGCTAGATGGTACGTGACCTTTCCAATGCGATCTAGAATTTCGAACGGTCCTATGTACCTTGGCTTCAGTTTCCCCCTCTTTCCAAAGCGATGAACTCCTTTAGTAGGAGATACCTTGAGAAAAACTTCATCTCCCACTTCAAATTCCAGTTCCCTCCGTCTCTTATCCGCATATGCTTTTTGTCGATCTTGGGCTACTTGTATCCTTTCCCGAATCTTCTTTATTACTCCGACTGTCTGCTCCACTAATTCTGGTCCCAAAATTTTCTTTTCGCCCACTTCATCCCAACATATAGATGAGCGACACTTTCTTCCATATAGGGCTTCATAAGGCGCCACACCAATGGTCGTTTGATAGCTATTGTTGTAAGAAAACTCTACTAAACACAAATGATCTTCCCAGTTTCCGGGAAAATCCAAAACACAAGCCCGCAACATATCCTCCAAGATTTGTATGGTCCTTTCTGATTGTCCATCAGTTCGTGGGTGGAAAGCTGTGCTGAAAGACAACTTGGTCCCTAACTCCTTTTGTAAACTTTGCCAAAATCTGGAAATGAACTGTAGATCTCTATCAGATACGATAGAAACTGGTACGCCGTGCAGTTAGACTATCTCCTCAAGATATATTCGTGCCAACTTGTTCAGTCCGAATGTTATCTTGATTGGCAAGAAGTGGGTAGATTTCATTAATCTATCAACGATTACCCACACGACATGGTTTCCTCATCTAGTTGTCGGCAGACCAACCACAAAATCCATGGTTATGAGTTCCCACTTCCACTCTGGTATCTCCAGAGGAGTTAGCATTCCAACCGGTCAATGATGCTCTGCTTTCACTCGTTGGCAAATAAGACACCTCTTGACGAACATCCCTATACTTTTTTTCATATTTCTCCACAAAAAATTCACCCTCAAATCTCGGTACATCTTTGTACCTCCAGGGTGGGTAGACATTGGTGTGCAATGCGCCTCTTTGAGAATTTCTTCTCTTAATTCTTCATCCTTAGGTACGCATACTCTTCCTCTGAAGATCAGAGTTCCATCGGTAGCCAAAGTGAAATCTTCGGCTCTTCCACTATCCATAAGGGCTTTCATCTTTATTATGAAGTTATCCCCCTTCCGGGCTTCCACAATTTGGTCACGCAGCGTGGGTTTTACGAACAACAATGTCGTGGATTCAATGCTAATCGGAGACGAGACTATCTCTAGATTTAGCCGTGACATCTCCTCGATCAGTTGGTGCTGATTGGTGATCATCATCGTCAACACTCCTTTCCCTTTTCTATTAAGGGTGTCGGCCACCACATTCGTCTTTCTCGGATGGTAGTGAATCGTAATATCATAATCTTTCACCAACTCTAGCCATCTTCTTTGCCTCATATTGAGCTCCTTCTGCTCAAAGAAGTACTTCAGACTCTTGTGGTCGGTGTAGACTTCACACTTCACACCGTGGAGATAATGTCTCCAGATCTTGAGGGCGTGTACCACAACTGCTAGTTGTTCGTGAATCTTCAGCTGGCGTGATGTATACGCTACTAGTTTTCCTTCCTGCATCAAAACACATCCCAAACCTTGTTTGGATGCATCACTGGAGATCACAAACTCCTTGGATACATCTGGAACTATCAAGACTGGCACTTCTGTCAGCCGTTTCTTCAGTTCCTGGAAACTACGCTCGCATTGCTCACTCCATTGGAACTTCACATCCTTTCTCGTTAATCGAGTCATTGGAGTGGCAATCTTCGAAAATCCCTCTATGAATCTTCTATAGTATCCAGCCAGGCCAATGAAACTCCGAACTTCCTTCACATTCGTTGGAGTTTCCCACTTGCTGACAGCTGCCACCTTTTCAGGATCTACTTCGATCCCTTGTGAAGAAATGATGTGGCCCAAAAAACCCACTTTGTCCATCCAGAACTCGCACTTCTTGAATTTAGCATAAAGCTTCTCCTTTCTTAGTACTTCCAGTGTGATTCTGAGATGTTATTCATGGTGCGTTCTATCATACGAATAGATGAGAATATCATCAATGAACACTATGACAAAAAGGTCAAGATAAGAATGGAACACGCAATTCATCAAATCTATAAAGACAGTCGGAGCATTACACAGTCCGAATGGCATTACTACAAACTCGTAGTGGCCATATCGCGTTCTGAATGCTGTCTTGGAGATATCAGCGTCTTTGACTTTCATCTGGTGATATCCATTTCTTAAGTCAATCTTTGAGAACACACTAGCACCTCTTAATTGATCAAAGAGATCTTAAATCCGAGGCAGTGGATACTTGTTCTTTAATGTTTTCTTATTCAACTCTCGGTAATCAATACACATCCGAAAGCTACCATCATTCTTCTTCACGAACAGCATGGGTGCTCCCAAGGGTGACACACTCGGTCTAATGAAATATTTGTCTAGCAGTTCTTATAGTTAGACCTTCAATTCCTGCAACTCTTTCGGCGCCATTCGATAAGGAGCCTTAGACATTGGTGCTGATCCTAAGATAAGATCTATCCCTAAGGTCACTTGCCGATCCGGAGGTGGTCTAGGTAAATCTTTTGGAAATACATCCGTGAATTCCCTTATCACCGGCAACTTCTCGATAGTAGTTGATTCTTTCTTGGTGTTCACCATGTTGACCAACCAAGATTCGCAATCTCCTTTGTTAAGCATCTGGTTGCTTTCATGGCCTAGACGATCCTTGAGTCGACTTTAACTCGAGTCCCATGGAATGTAAACTCCGACTCTCCCGGTGTTTGGAAGGCTATCTCTCTTTCACGATACTTGATTACCGCGTAATTGGACTCTAGCCAGTCCATCCCCAGGATTATATCGAAGTCCTTCATCTCCAAAGCATGGAGATCTGCTAAAAGAATCTTATCCTCAAATGCAATCTTAAGGTGACGGTATAGGTGTTTTATCCTTACCGTCTTCCCGGAGGGAATACTAACATCTAGTGTTCGAGCGACTATCCTACCGTTAACATGCTTCAACAGTTTACAAAAGTTGACAGATATGAAGGAGTGTGCCGCTCCAGTATCAAATAAGATGAAAACAGGTATATCAGATACGGATAACATACCTATCATCGTCTCAGCTCCCTCAGCGGCTTCCGAACGAGTAAGAGTGAAAGCCCTCGTTCTACCGGCCACCGGCCTCGTATTCGGCCCTATAGCCGGCGTGTTCCTCGCCTTCCAACAATTGGCCGCTATGTGTCCTAGCGCCCCACAGGTATAGCAGCTCCGTGTCTCTTGCTGACACGGTCCTGAGTGCACCTTTCTACATCTAAGACATGAATTCCCCGATCGAGAGACAGGAAGGAGTGGGGCGTTGCTTATCCTTGGAAACATATTCGGGGCAAAGCTCTAGCTTGGGCCAGTCCACTTCCTCTTGATAAGAGCAGGGAAAAACTTCTTAAAGGGTGCGGCATCCTAACCCATTCGGGAGGCGATCTCCTAGGCCCTTTTGATGACACTTGCATACATCATTATTTCCTGTCCAGCTAAAATCGTGCTGATCTTTGAGTGAAGGCCTCTCTCGAATCTTTGGGCCTTTTTAAGATCAGTGTCCACCAGATGTGGAGCATACCGGCTCAAATGGTTAAACCGCTGCTCGTAATCCCCAACAGTTGAACTCCCTTGTTTGAGATGAAGGAACTCTGTCTCTTTTTGGTCCTGGTAAGACTGAGGAATGAAGTGACTAGACACCACTTCCTTGAAATCCTCCCAATTCATTGTCTCCCTTTGTGCAGGTAGTAGGGTCCGCTCATACAAGTCCCAACAGTGACTCGCTTCATCCGTGAGCTGAAAGATGGCACAACTGACCATCTGTTCCTTTGAGCACGTTAGATGCCCAAACAGTCGGTCGAGTGACCTTAGCCACTCTTCCGCTTCGGTCAGTTCTCTCTTTCCACTAAAAGTTGGCAGGTTGAACCATCGAAATTATTCATATATTAGATTCGGGTCAGCTCTAGCTGGAGGGGGTGTGGCCCGGGTTACATCGAAGTGTTGTGCTAACCCTCATAACACAGTAACCAGGTCTCCAACGTTGGTATTCTCCTCACGTTCCGATTGGTTAACCAGTTGCTGTTGCTCTTTTCATGTTCTACCTCTCAACATAGTTCTGTTAGATACGTATATATGTATAAGTCGTTGTGATTGCACAATAATCCCATAAATATAGCAAATAACACGTTACACGTGATAAGACATAAACATAATCTTCATAGGATGAGCAAAAGATATATGTGCATATATACATAAGATCATAAAGAGGATAGTACTACACCATAACAAAAGGTGTACATACATTATCTATGATGTAAGAACTATCCAATACTTATACATATAGAATAACGTATCACGTGTAGCATAATATATATATATAACAAAATCTTCTCGAATCGTCTACTCTACATCAGCGGGAGGCGGTGGAGACCCCTGTCCATCCTGAGGATCATCAATCTCTAAGTCATCCTCCTCTGACTCAGAACTACTATTGGGAGGATCATAGGGTGAGGGTTCCGGAGCAGTCGGAAGGCCATGCCGGCCCCAGAGCCTAAGCATCTGTCGTGCTACGTTGCCGAAATCGGTGATAGGTACTAGATTCACGGACGAGAACACTAGCTCGTCTCTATAAACTAAACGAGCTCTCACCACCCAATCCTGTGGTAGGGTGTAGATCATGTGCTAACAAGCCTCCACTCCGCTAATCACGCCCCTCATGCCCCCAATCTCTCTCCAACAGTAATGAAGTCTAGCTATATGCTCCCACACCGATCTATCGTCTGTTATCCTACTCTCATAGAAGTGACGTCGAAGTCACTGCTCCCTAGTCTCGAAAATAAAGGCTCTCCCTCTCCCATTTCCGACCCTATATATCCTATTCATCTGCCAAGTTAACTTACATGAGTTTCTAACATCATATATTCATACTCGCAACGCTCCCTCCTAAACCCAACGGTTCAAGATGAAGTAACACTTAACAAACAAACATACATATTCCGCAATACTTATATGAGGGTGGGTCACCTATGGAGAGAGGATAGTGCCTATCTATCTCTTTTCAAACACCATATCACATTTTAGAAACACACTTTTCTCATTTTTAAACTAGTTCGAGCAAGTTCTCAATGTTAACCTGGCTCTGATACCATTTGTCACGCCTCGTTTTCTTACAAAAAATATCAGAGTTTCACATGGGCGTGAAGAGAGAAATAGAAAGGGACACATATCACGATTCAGAAAGATTAAGCAAGAGACAATAGAAGAAATAAGTAAGGGACGAAGTGAATCCTTCACTTATAAATAATCGACTTCTGTCGATAACATTCGGTCTCACTACCGATATAATACATCATACGCAGAGGAATAATTCTTCAAGATCCCACATCCTTACATATATCAAAATATTACAAAACCCAAATCACTTAAAACATGGCTTGATAAAGTTTGTATTACATCATTCTAATCATGCGATTCCAAAGATAGCATCATCTCTCTCTCCATCTAGGGTTCCTCTTGTTCATCATCGCCTGTAGTGTGAGTACAGATTAAGAGGTGAGTGCATGGAATACAATCGTAGGGATGAAATCCGCCTCTTGTGACTCATGACAGAAAATAAATACTGAAAAGAAATCTACAGTCACTTTGTCACGGCACATAAAATGCACAACAGATATTAGAAATGGCAAGGAACGAGTAGGTACGGGATTCCCCCGTCTTACCCTAATAAACGGTCTTAATACCGTTGGTGCAATTCAAGAGGACCACCAAACCTCAACGGAGTAGTAGAAGATAGCAAGGGGCGAATGCATGATCAGAGTGGACCTCGGTCCTTTCATAGTAATATTATGGCACAACAAATATAATCACAGCATTTAGTGTTCCACGATCATGCTTCTTCTATGAAAAACCATAAACAAATAAAGAGATAGAAATTACCCCTACCTCGTTCGGTAGTTTCCGCGTGAGTCGCAAGTCTCAAAAGTCAAATAACTCAAGTGCAATCCAACAAGTAACTCAAGCTTAATCCATAAAGTCGCTTACACAAGTTACGGTGTTCTTAGTTCCTTATCAATTATAATTAAAGCGATAAACGTTTACGCGACGAGACGAGAGATCTAAAGATTAGAAAAGGAATTAGCTCGTTCGGAGTTGATACGAACTCAACCGAAGTATATATTGTTGGGGGTATAAAGGTAAGGAACGGAAAAAGGTTCAAAACACGGCGTCACATGCGTACCCGTCACTCGACGTGGCTCACGACGTGCGACTAGCACCTGGCGCCTGTTCCCGGCACGCCCACCCAGTGCGCGACCGTGCCCCATTACGCATGACCGTGTGCCAATCCCCAGCAACTCCTGCCTGCTCGCGCACGACTGTGTGTCAATCCCCAGCAACTCCTGCTAGCTCGTGCACGACCGTGATACCTAGGCACGACCGTGTGCCGACCTCCAGTGAATCCTACCGGCTGGCGCACGACCGTGTACCGACATCCAGTGAACCCTGCCGGCTGGCACACGACCGTGCACCCCAAGCACGACCATGTGCTAACCTCCAGTAACTTTTGCCGGCTGGTGCATGACCGTGCTCCCCAGGCACGACCGTGCGCCAGTAGCCCCAACAACATGCACGTCTAGCAACTTACCCGACTCCCCCATTGCTACCCGGTGCCTCCGACTACTTCGTTCCAATCTACCCGTTCCAACCTACTACCTCCCCGATACGAAACCACTCTTCCCCAACCCCATCTCACACACAAAAACATAAATATATGCAAACACACACATCACCAAAACACTTGGCCAGCGACCGAAGATCGTTGGAAATCCATCGTCACAATATGCCGGCGCATCACCAGCGCCGGTTATTCCTTTTCCACGGCGCACCACCTGTGCCGTCCCCAACAGAGATGACACACGCACACACACACAAACATGCATATAACACACCCAACCTGATATAGCTCCGACACCACCACCCACGGCGACGTCGTCCTCCAACAACTCACCCGCACCTCCATGAGAACATTCGGCAACAACTCCGGCAAGAAGGAGGAAGAAAAAGAGAGAAACCGAAGAGAGACAAAAGTTGTCTATGGTAAGGGTTTAGGGTTTTGAGTTGGTTTTTCGCCGTTTTCCGGTGAATGATAAATCGGAATTGAAATCCGAGACCTGTTCTAGACTCTTCTCATCAAAACCTACATTGTGTGCGAAAACCGGCCGAAACCGACAATTTTGAAATTTTCCAGCAATCTCCGGCGGCACCGGTGGCGGCGCGCCGGAGGCCGAAACAGAAAAGAGGGAGGGAAAAAAGACTTACGTGTTTTTCGTCGCGTTTTGGCTCGTTTGAAGAAAGGGTGAAAAATGAATTGGAAGGGCCTCCTATTTATAGATTTCGAAAGTTACTATTCACCAAAATATCTCATTTTACTATTCATCGTAAATATCTTCTGATATTTCCGAAACCTCGTGGTTTGCTCTTTTTATCGTCGTTCGAGCTACGGGTGTCCGATTGACTCCTAGTTCATTTCTATCTTCTTATTTTTCCATAACGAATCTAGTGACATGAATATCCTATATCCTACATCTAGGTAAAATATCCATCTCATACATGCACTTAACATTTATGTGAAACGCACGTATTTAAACAGTTAAAACATACGCACATATATATTAATTCTTGAGTTTAACCATCTAATTAATAAATTATGTTTCGTTTTGGTCTGGGGTGCTACAGAGCGAACCGTTTGTTTTTTAGTGATCATATGCACTTAGATGGTAGCCATAAAGCTTTTGTTATTACATAAATCTCGTAGAACTTACGGCTAAACATAGAGAAAAGACTTATAGTATACGAATTCCTAAACAAAATCATTCAAACTTCTTTTAAATTGGTCATTTCAAAATGCAAAACACGTAACTAAGAGTTCTAACAAGCTTTATTCAACTATCAAGTTTTCCATAATTGTTACATTAAGAGTTTCAAAATCATTTTATATTGAGTTAGAAGATAATTCAAGTACAATTAACTATGAGATATTTCGAGTACAAACCTCTTTAAAAGTCCAAAATGATGCCACTTAAAGAGCTTAAGATAAGCATTGACCGAGCCGTTTCACTTTATATGACCGTATGCACTTAGATGTTAAGCATAAAACTTATATTATTAAACAAATCTAATAGAATTTATGGCTAAACACAGAGAAAATTGTTACAGTATTAGAATTCCTAAACAAAACCATTGAAACTAGTTATAACATGGTCGTTTCATGTTATAAAACACATAACTAAGAATTCTAAGCTTTACTTAGCTATTAAGTTTTTCATAATTGTTACATTAATAGCTTAAGAATCATTTTATATTGAGTTAGAAGATAATTTGAGTACAATTAACTCTTTATAAGATGAATCGAGTACGATTAACTCTTTGAAATTGCAGAACGATGCCACTTAAAGAGCTTTAGATAAGCATTGACCAACCCGTTTGACTTTGAGTGATCGTATGCATTTAGATGGAAACCATAAAGTTTTTATTATTAAACAAATCTCATAGAATTTACTGCTAAACATAGAGAAAATGCTTATAATATACAAATTCATAAGAGAAATCATTCAAACTATTTATAACTTGATAATTTTAAGTTAGAAAACACATAAGTAAGAGTTTTAACAAGCTCAATTCAGCTATTAAATTTTCCATAATCATTACATTAAGAGTTTCAGAATCATTTTATATTTGATAATGATATAATAGTGTTTTATCAAATTTGGAATAATTCGATTGTTTTGATTTTTATATAAGTTAAACTTAATGGGCGGCGACAGATGCGACAAGTAATATTGGAAGAAGTACGAGCAGGCTAATTTACTCATCTCTTGAAAAGGTTTAAGAAAAAAATAGCATCTCTTTTTTTGCTCATAAAACATTCTTATGCTGAACTTGGTCATAATCATAATAAAACAACTATTGGCTAAACTAATACACAGTCAGACTTAACCAACCAGATATTTGAAAAATAACGAAATTAAAATAACACTTGTAGCATACTAGACGAATTACATAACATGCAGGGGCTAGAGAGGTGAGCACAACATTCAAGGATATGGCTGCAGTGTAGCCGCACCAACACCACCACCAACACCACCACCAACTCCGCCGCCAACACCACCACCAACTCCGCCGCCAAGTCCACCACCACCACCAAGTCCGCCGCCGAGTCCACCAAGTCCGCCGCCAAGTCCACCAAGGCCGCCGCTGGGTAGTGTCCCAATACCACCTCCAATGCCACCGAAGCCGGTGGATCCACCAAGCCCACCACCTCCACCTAGTCCACCACCAACACCGCCAAACGGTAACCCGTCATTGCCGACACCGGAGTAGCTGCCGACGCCTCCAAATGAGGCAAAGTTCTTTTGGTCAGTCAGACCATTGTCACCGGGCAAAACTCTAGCACCAATCTGATGTGCTGAAACAAGCGCAACAACTAACATTAAACCCCACCTCGCCATCTCTCTCTCTCTCTACTTCTCAGTGTTAAATCCTTACCTCTCAGTTTTGAAGCTCTCTAATGTCTGACACCTCAAAGGAAGGGTCTCCTTTATAAAGACATTAGCAGAAGAGACGAGTAGAGGGAGCAGTTGGGGACATTGAATGCATGAGATTAAACAGTCTGCAGGTTCCAGTTTTCAAATTATATATTTTTTATTTTATATCATATCTATTATTCAAATACACGTGGCATACATATTGTTGTTGGTGTCATGACAATAAACTAAGAGATGTTAAATAGCTAACTTATTTAAGGTGGTGTTTTGATTGAATTATTTGAAATTCATAGTACCAAAATATAATTTGAACGGTTATGAATTTAAAATTATTCACTAATTTAATTTTTAATTATATTTTTAATAATTTAGATATATTTTAAATATATTCTAATTTAAGTGAATTTGAAGTACATCTGTTTTAAATTTAATATTTCAAAATTACTCAACTCAAACACAATTAACCTAAAAGTTTAACTTGTTAGAGAGTGTATCTTTTTTTTATATAACTTTATTCTTCAACAATTTAAAAAAGATTAAACATTGTTAATAATAACTAAAAATCCAAATTACAGACCCACAAGTTTATCTCTAATCATAAAATATTCATCTCTAAACTAAATCCAAATTACAGACCTGCAAATATATGTAACAGATTACAACAGTGTTTGTAGAACCGGACCGATGATCAAACCGGCTTGAGCAACGATTCAAGGTTCAACCTGTTGAACTGGTTCAATCGGGAGGTCTAACCGTTTAGAAGAAATTTTAATATTTTTTTATTAAATTTTGTCATATTATGTAATTTTTTATAAGTTGTAGATGGTGATGATGATGATACAAAAAATCCTTGTTAGTAGTGATAATAATAATGATAAATTCAAGATCTTTGTTAATAAAATTTAAAACATTATTTAAAATATCACATAACACATAAAATTTCACATATATATATATATAATAGAATATCAAAATTATTACTCAATTTTAAACAAACTAAGAAAACTCATTAAGTTTTTTTTTTATCAAAATTCTCTTAAAAGATGAGTATGTTTTAATTCTCTTATAACTTATTCAAAATATAATATTAGGAAGTTCTCTCATATTAAAAGCAAAAACAAAGAAAGTATGAGGGTGTAAAATATATAAGTTTTGTATTGAAAGTTGTCCACATTGAAAAAATACTAAAGAAAGTATGATTGCTTGTAGTATTGAACATGTCACGTCCCAAAATCTTTTAGTAAAAAATATCAGAGTTTTACTTGCGGGCATGAAGAAAGAAGGGGAAAAAGACGTGCATGAAATAAAATAGAAATCCTTTGAAAGAGGTGGGAGATGATTTTACAAATACAAAACCCTCGGCGTCTAGCCGAAATAAAACCATTTTACATAGCAGAGGAAAAACATCAGGATCCTTTACAAGAAGAAGAACAATTTTCTTTTACAATCGGGCAACATATCTTTAAAAAGGTAAAACCGGAAGATGGACTTGGCTGATAGGGCACCCCTCTCTCTACGCGTCAAGATTCTCTTCTTCTCCTGTAGTGTGAGTACAGGTGGGGGGTGAGTGCGTTGAATACACTCGTGGAATTAATCACCAAGTTTTTAATATTATTAAGCAGATACATAGATCCAACATATATAATAACTCAACAATGAGACACCACACATATAATGCATTGCACATAAAATACGGACACATAACTCTAAGAGTACTCATCTAACATATGGTGCTTTTATGGGCCACCAGTCCATTGGTGCTTTTTACGGGCCACCAGTCCATCCAGAACGAGATCATAGACCTTCGTTCCGTTGGTGCTTTTTACGGGCCACCAGTCCATCCCAGAACGAGATCCTGGACCTCCGTTCTGTTAGTGCTTTTTACGGGCCACCAGTCCATCCCTAACGTATGGTGCTTTTATGGGCCACCAGTCCATCTTAACATATGGTGCTTTTATGGGCCACCAGTCTATCTTAACATGATTTTGGACTTCCGTCCACATATATCATATTCATATTGTATGCATGTATATAGTAATCATAGCAAATAATCACAGCACGTAGAGTTCAACAGTTCATATATCAAATATGGAAAACATTAAACAAATAGAGTTATTAGGGTTCAAAAGTTACCCCCACCTTGTTCGGTGGTTACCATGTGAGTAGCTAGAACCGAAAGTCTGATAACCCAACACCTCAAAGCTCAGTCCAACAAGTAGCCTACATAAGTTATATCGTTTCTTAGATCCTTAACAACGTATAATTAAAGCTGTAAAGGTTCCCGGCGAAAGAACGTTCGTTAACGATACGATGGATCGAAAATACGGCATCACGTGTGCCGGGGCACGCGAGCACCCGGCGTCGGGCGAAAAAGAATCCCGACGGCTCGCGCATCTCCCGTTAGCTGTCGAGTTTCCTCAGCCACCCGGTCCCCGTCGCCGCGCGTGCTAGATCCCCGGCATGCGCGCCCGTCTCCCGGCACCCGCACAGCGTGCACACCCGGCTCCCGACCCGACGCACACACCCGACATCCGACCCGACGCACACCCCGACGCGCACACCCGACCCGACGCACACCCCGATACCCGACCCGACGCACACCACCACCAGCTCCACTGCTGGCCAGCGGTGGCGGCGACGGCGACGGCAGCGGTGCTCCGGCGACGACGGAAAATAAAAACGTTAAGTAAAAGAAAAGAAAGAGAACTTACGTGTTCGCGTCGCGAGCGTCGCTCAGGTCGTTGACTTTGAAAACGTATAAGTTTTGAAAATTATGAGCCCCTATTTATAGATTTTGGAAATTACCTTTTTACCGTTGAAAGTTACCATTTACCAAAAATATCTTAATTTACCTTTCATTAAAATATTATTTTTTATTTTTACCTTCTACCAAAATTTTACCCTTTCCTTCGTCAGTTGAGCTACGGGTCTCCGATTGACCTCTAGTTTGTTTCTATTTTCTCGTATTTCCGATACAAATCTCTTGGTAAAATCATATTCTAGGTTCCATGTCACGAAAAATATACCCATCTAAAACTAAAACTGGCGTTAACCAAGTATCTGAAACACACGTACTAAATTAAACAGTCAAACATACGCACATAATTATTAAGTCGGGGTTCAAATATTTAATTATTCAATTATGCTCATTTTGATTCGGGGTGCT
Organism: Scutellaria galericulata; assembly: GCA_946896805.1. Taxonomy (NCBI): domain Eukaryota; kingdom Viridiplantae; phylum Streptophyta; class Magnoliopsida; order Lamiales; family Lamiaceae; genus Scutellaria; species Scutellaria galericulata. Next base: position 6,907,036 of record OX335792.1, on the reverse strand, counting down.
ACAGAACAAATACGAAAGAAAGTATGACTGGTTGTATTATAAAATTTGAGATTTTGTCTCGCATTGATAGCCAACTAAAAATGGCATTACTCACCCATTATAAATATTGTAAATATATAACTGTGTCCCACATTGGTTGGAGTCAAAGTAGTATAGAGCTCTTGCATTACAAGTAATATTAGTGTATAGAAGAATTATCCAATGATTTTTCATAGTTGAAATAAAAAAAAATAGAATTTTTTTTTATTCGGTTTGACTAGTCTTATTACCGGCGTTGACCGGTTCAGCTGATTCTTGGCCGATTTTAACAGGTTTTATGTGGTCAAATTGTAAATCTGATTTTTAATGTAAAAGGATCGGATCAACAACCGGTTCGCGATTGAACTGGACGGTCCAATCCAAACCCACAAACAATGAATTATAATATATAGCATTTAGAAACCATAACATTCTTGTACAACACTTTTGTAACATTTTTATTAATATGTATCTCTTAAATGTAGCACTTTTAAATATGTAGCATAATTTTATAACATTTTTAAATAAATAATATATCTATGTAACACTTTTAAATAAGTAAAAACTTTCAAGTAATACTCAATTTGATTCAATATAAGTGTCGTTATGCAATTTTTGTCAAAAAGTAAAGAACATAAATATTGGACTAATTTTTAACCAATATTTACATAGTATTTCGTTTGATTAAAACAGAAACAAGTTGAAAATTTTGAATCTCTGTTCCCAATAGATAACTCTAAAGTATTTATTTTAATTCTCAAATTCAATTTCGAGTGAATAATAAACTAATGCTTGAAGTTGAAAATTTTAACTTGTAAAATGAATTGAAGAAATCGTGAAATTGGGAAATACATACCCCACATCACAAAAAAAAATCTTTTTTTCATTATATTAATAAGACCAACATACCTAGGTGTAATAGATTGTGCTCCTCTTATTGTGCATCCTAGGGATGTGTTGAGTTTAGCCTTTTAGGCTAACCTAGTGATTGTGTGAAGTATCATTTGAGTCTTAGGAACTTCGTGTCGCACTCTTTGCAATTGAATCATGTGGCTCAAGAACACAATTCGGGTGGATTGGTAACTTGGTAGTGGATCTAACACGTGATGTAGATTTTCGATTGAGTTAGGTTTGTTGTTAAGTGTGGGTTTAACCCGAACCATTTTGGTTTGAATTAAAAAGGTATGACGAATCTGAAAAGGTGTGATTTTTAACTCATTGGTGCAAGTTAAATTAAAAGGGTGTGGACAATCCAAATCAATGTGAGCCAAATTGGTTCAGCCCAAAATGTAAATAATTTCGAATATGCACAACTCATCAAATTCTATAAATAGATCCCAAAATCATTCATGTCATCCACCCCAATTACATAGTATTTTGTAATATTTGTAATCCTCTTTCTTATCTCCAGAAATTTTAAAAACCCTTTCTATTCATAGAAATTTTTGGATTTGTTGTGTTGCGATCCTTAACTTAGAAAGTTTCTGTATGATCTTATGAATGTTTGTCTTAGATCGTACATAAAACACCGAATAAGGACAATTTCATCTTATGTAGAAATAGCAAACTCTTAATTGTGTCGACTTTCCCCATTCATTCTTTTAAATCATTTTCAAATATACCATACATATTTCCAACACTCCAATCTTATACTAGAATATGTTACTTAGTTTTCAGTGTTAACTTCTCGTTATATCTTTTGTTTCCATGCAATGTTTTCAGTCATACACCAATCTAGCCCCATTTCTAATTTGCAGGATTGAAACACAAAATTGGACAGTATAAGTAGAGGCATCATCAAATTGTAAATTGTGGGCTATCACCATAACTCTTAGGAGGTGTTTGCGGTGGATTTGGCCAATCCATATTTTGGATGAACTCAGTCCAGTTTATGTTTGGACATGATGCACAAAATCTTACAAGTCTATACCCTATGTTTTCTAGTTTTTCTATAATTCCCAGCAAACAACATCTATTTTTCTACAATTTTCAATGTGAAAATGACATCTAACTATAATTCCCACCCGACAAAAGTTTCAAAATTCACTACTCACAAAATCCTTCTAAAGGTCAAATTCAAACTTGCAAAAAGTCACCTTAAGTTCGGAACAAATATAACCTTAGAAAATAAGGTTTAAAAAAGTAATAGTAGTTTTTCATAGAGATCAATCACCAATTCAACTGTTTCAGTTGACCAGATCCTTCAAGGAATCAGATACTATGTAATCATCATATTATGTATTAAAGTAGCTCCCTAATGCATCAGTAGATCCATGCAACTAGATTGATCCAAATTTGTTTGAATATTTTTTAATTTATGTGTTGACCTATTTTTTCGCAAGTAGAAAAAATATATGTTATATTAGCATAACCTTTATGTACAAATATCATAATCTTTTAGGTAATTCTTTAACTTAAAACCAAAATTTAGCACAATTTGTTCATACATTTAGGTGATATTAGTTAGGGAAAAATTCAATTTTCGTCCTCTAACTTAGGTCTTGTCCAATTTTGGTGCAGTATATTTTCACTTTTCCATTTTAGTTCTCTAACTCCTAATTTTATCCAATTTAAGTTTGATTTTAGGCACGTCGGTAAATCTGGTGGCCACGTAGGCAAATCTGGTGGCCACATCAGCAAATCCGGTGGCTAAATTGGATAAAATTAGAAGTTAGAAGACTAAAATTGGAAAGTGAAAAAATATTGCACCAAAATTGGACAAAGCCTAAGTTAGAGAATGAAAATTGAGTTTTTTCCCTATTAGTTATATTTTATGTGATATTACTTGTACCTTTATAACAACATAGTCATATCTTATGTAATATTAGGTATATCTTTATATGAAAATATATATATGAAGGGTATATATATATTATAACATAAAGATTGACCTAATATAATAAAAATGTTTAATAATAGTATTACATGTTAATGTAAAGGTACAACTAATATAACGTAAATGTCTCGCTAACATAACTAAGAGGTATCACTAACATAACTAAAATGTATGACATATTTGTTAGAATATGAACACGTGGATAGAGTGTGTGCGCAAACATCTGAGCGCATGGGAACACATAAAGACGCGTGAAAGCACTTGAGACATGTAAAAATGACTTATTGGGTTAGATCGATTAGATTAAATTCATGTATGTGGTGTATAGAAATATTTGTATATATATTAATACCACTTTGTGTGTGAGATATGCCAACTTGTATGGAAAATAAGTTCAAATTAATTGATTGTTGGAATTTTTTTTATCATTAATTCATGTCACAATCCAATGACATTAATACAAAACTAAGAGAGGTGCCATGTGTAACACCTCTTATCGAAATATATAAGGTTTAATTTATTCTATGGGTTTCTATAAAATTAGAGTTTCTTTCTATACTATTGAGGCCTAAATAATAATTTAAGTATTATGATTACAGGAATATTTATTAAAATATTCCTAGATGATAAAACATTCGTGATTAACAATTTTAAACAACATAAATATTTTCGAATGAATAGAGTAAATTTATATTGATAATGATTAAATGCAGAGTGTCAAAGCGACCTAGCAACAATATAATACCTAGTGGCTCGAATAGAAATTTTTGACACAACCCTCTCCACATTTGACAAAGAAAAAAAAAGAGCTGACACAATCATTTTTAGTCTACTAATTAATATGCAAGCCTTTAAAAATCTTTGAAATTTGTAAATCAGTATGAAAAAGGCATTAGAAAAAAAAATATTTCTCTTTGGTAAAGGCACTTCTAATTATAGTGAAAAAAAACAGAATTTCGCAACTTTCTCCATTTGTGGAAGTGAATGAATTATCTCCTCAGGGTGTACCTTTATGCACAGATTGATTGAAAAATCTTCATTTTAAGAGATCTTTGAAAATTTACAAAACAAACTTTTTTTGGGGATCGGAATAAATTATGCATTGCATCTTTATATAGGTGTAAAAATCATTTTGATATTTCTATTGTGTGTTTTGCACAAAGAGAACTTATGTTGCATCATGGTGTGTTCTTGAACGAAAAATATTTTAAAATTTGTCATCCATTTAAATTTGAAATAAAACATAATTATTCACAATTTATGAAAATAATATGCAAATGATCAAATTTTACAAATTTACAAATATTTTGAAGACCTAGTAAATTTGGTTTGACAATTTGTGTTTTAATGCAATGTTTTAATATGTTGTTTTTAATTTCTTGAAACATAATGCTTCGGATCTCTTTATTTCTCTCACATTCGATTCTTCCTTCAAATGCCATTCAAAATATCCATCAACTTTCAAGCTTTAATTCTATCCTGATAAGAATCATGATGATATACATGTTTAGAAACTTACAAGAAATGGTTCTTTCTCCTTCAAAATTTATATATTTGGGAATCACCGAGATCCCACAAACCTATTCACATAAAGCATAAATTTAAATTACTCAACCTCTAAAGACTAATGCACATTAGAAGTTGAACTTTATGTCTAATGGCTTCTTCAAGTTGCAGATATCCCTACCTTTAATATTTGTGTGAGGCTATTTAGAAGTCATTAGTTGAAGAAACTGAGTTTCTTACTAAATCTCCATCTATATATGAGTTGTTGTAGCTTTGTGTGAGTTTGTGTCCGGTAAGTTGAGCTACTCGTGTGGAGGTGTTTTTCTTAGGTGTTTTGGTTTGTAAAATTGACGTGTCAGCGCAGTTTGGGACAATCGGTGAATCCAAAAGCAATCCTCGCACAATCACCGTACAAGTGGGTAACTTCTACTCTCTACTATGTGTTGTTAATTGAATTGATAAGTTATGTATGAAAATCTACGGCTGAAGCCCGTAGCTATAACTAGTATGTAACTTCCATACTGGGCGATGACCAAAAGGGCGAGAGTGCCTGGTCTATGAAAGCAAGGTTTAGTGGGCGAACGACTCCCACATTCCTTTATGTGTATTAAACGGTAAAGTTATCCCACTGGAATCCCTCTCCGGAGGTGTCTCATGATGTTACTTTTTATATTTTTCAGGCTCTGTAAATGATGATGTTGACGTGTAGCAGGCTGGGCTGACTTCTCACCATTACCTTAAAATTGTCGTACTAGAATAATGTTTCCTTTTGAGAACAATATACTGTTAAATATGTATAGTATGATAAACTAAGGGCCTAGACTTATATCATGTCATGTATATATGTTTTGTTGTGTAAACTCAGATAGACTTTTGGTTTGAACATTTTTCCTAGAAATGTGGGTGAGACACGAACTAGATTTGGATATATATGTATATATGTTAAGTCTTTTAAAAAAAATAGCTCTCGTGTCTACATTTTAAGTCTTCCGATGTATATTAGAAAGTAATTATAATTTCTTTAGTTCCTAAATAAGTAAAGGGTGACGACCTATTTCCAACTAAAAAGAGAATTGAGGCGCCATAGTGCGGTACCAAAGCCGAGGGTTAGGGATTTTTATCTCGGACTCTAGGACAAATGTTTTAGCATAGTGTGGTTTCAAATATAAAGTTATATGTATGATTAGGATTATGAACTAAGTATGCTAAGTGAGGGAAAGTCAACAACTAGCTATCGTTAGAATCATCACCGGGTAAGTATTTTAAGTTATGTTTTAAAGATATTCAATAAAGTATGATACATTTCATGAAAAGGTTCTAGTTATGATGTTATGCATGTAAGAGATCATCAGAAACGGTCTAATTAGAGTATGAAAAGTACGAAGTAATTGTATGCAATGGTAAATATTATAATGATCCGGGTGATTTAATTATGTTATAGTTGTACGAAAGGTCTTATTTAATTTTTTTTGTTTACCTCTATTGCTATTTGAATTAAATCGTTTCATTCCAAAATACGTGCATTTATTCCTTTTATGGGGTGATATTATGTAAATCAAGGGATTTGTTTCAAAGTCATTTTCTCTGTAGAGCAAGTACTATGGCCCCACCTACTAGACAACAAAGAGAAAGGCAACACCAATAAGGGGTACATGACAATAGAGAACCACCTGTTGAGCATAATGCAACAGCTGACATAGCAAGAGAGTTTTTTGCTCATCTAACTGGATTTATGCAACAACAACCTGTGTTGGTCCCAAGTGGTCAGAGGTTCAACGGGGTGAATGAACCTCTATCGATTATACAAACTTTTTCAAACTTTTCTATGAACAGGTTCCTGATTCTATAGAGAAACAGTAACCTGACTCGAGTCAGTAACCTGGCACAATGCTGATCAGGTTCCTATCTCGGAATCACAGTATGCAGCGGAATAAACAAAGATAGAATACTTTTGGAAAACACATTTTCTTTTCAGAGTATGGTTTTAGCAAAGTCTTTTCTCAAGATGCTTGTGATGTATGCAACAAGATAGATGTGCAGTAATTAAAGTGCAGCATACAATCAAAGCATATAAACACATTTTTCTTATAGTGGTTCGAAGATGGTGTAATCCTTCTACGTCCACTCTACTCCTTCACTGAGGAGGAACTTCGTTAGGTCAGTTTGATTTACAAGTCTCAACTTTACAAACCTCTTCCTAATAAGTTTACCTACAAAATCCCAGATTCCTAGGTCACAACCCACACAAGGTACAAATCCCACACAGGGCTACTAAACTTAGCAAGGATCAAATCCTATCAACTAAGTTACACCTAACACAACCTAGTGCACACATCACAAATGGTTAAAGAATAAAAGGTTCTTCAACTGTTGCGGTGAAGACAGTCTTGAACTTTGAAAGCTCGAATGCTTGAGTAGACTGACTTCGAAGGTTGAGTGACTGGGCAAAGGAAAGCTTAGAATTAGCTTTGGAGTATTTCTGATTTTCCACTCAGCTATGCTCAGCAACTTCTTCAGTCAACTTCACCTTCTATTTATAGATCTTGAGAATTTATCCATTGGAGGTAAGTGTTCGTTGAAGGAAGACACTTCTCCATTTGAATGTGAACTCCAATCTCTCAAGATCTTCTTCGTGGTTGCATTAAATGTTTCTGAATAGTTTCTGACATGTGCATTTAATGCGCTCACCATCTTTGACTTTCATGCAACGGTTAGCTAATCTAGTTGCCAGATAGCTTTGTTCCCGTTGGAGTTGCATGGTCTTCTTCGTACTACATGGATAGGAGTAACACTTATCTTTCTGCAAAAGATCCATTGGCTACTTTCTATTTTCCTTGTAGATAGTTGTAGCTCTTCTTTGCTTGCTGAGTCAGGATGCGGTTCTATGCTGCTTTTTATTCAACGCCAGGATCCTGTTTCAGAATAGTTTCCTGTTCTCGAAACCTGCGGTCAGCTTCCTATCCTACGTCTGCTTTCTGATCTGTACCAACTTCCTAATACTTGGTAGCTTCCTGATACTTGGCAGCTTATGTTCCACCATCCTCTTTGCTGCTTTATTCACCTTTCTGTTACAGCAGCTTGCCGCTACTTCCATGTTATTTCCTGTTTCAGAATAGCTCCTTGTTCCTGAAACCTTTAGTCAGCTTCCTGACTTGCTGGCTCCTCCAACTTGCTGCTCTTAGAAGATAACTTCCTGTTTCTTCTAAGGTTGGTTTTCCTTATAATTTGGAAAACCATTACATGATCTTATCTTTTCTTCTGATCATGTAATACGTGGAAAATTACTTACAACAAACTATATTATCTTATTATGTAACCTGTTCTGTCTTATCAAGATAACTATTGAAATATCCCAACAACCTGCACCATCCCAAAATGATCAAGAGCAACAGAACCCTAAACCGCATCAGGTCATTGAACAATTTCGACGCTTCCAGCCACCTAGATTGAAGGGTAGGGAACGACCAGCAACCATAGAAGAGTGGATTGCAGAACTAGAAAGAATCTTTGAGCACATGGAGATATCAGAGATATAGAAAGTCTCATGTGCCAGATTCCAACTAGCGGAAGATGCAAGCCAATGGTGGCAATCACTCGAGCGAACCCTAACACCGAAAGTAAGAAGAACCCTTGAATAGGGAGATTTTAAGGGGATACTACTAGATCGTTACTTTCCACAGTCATTTAGAAATCAGAAGGAGATTGAGTTTATGAATCTTCGACAATGGACAAGCACAGTTGCAGAATATGAGCGCAAATTTAACTCACTCTCCAAGTATGCCCCTCATCTTGTGGATACTGATGATAGGAAAACAAGAAGGTTTGAGAGAGGTTTACGCTCAGAAGTTGGTGGTATAGTATCTGTATTGAGACTTCCACACTTCAGAGATGTGTTTGAGAGAGCATGCATTATATCTATGAGCTTGGGTTTAGAGAGCGAGCAGAAACCAATTGTGAATCTGTTTAAGAGGAAGACTCCATGATAACCCATACTGAGGGGGAATACATTTTCCCGTAGCATTCATCCTATGATGATAGCGGCCCCAAGACCTATACAGATACCCAGTTGTCAGAATTGTGGAAAACCCCATTGGGGAGAGTGCATGAAAGACAAGGATATTTGTTTTCGATGCCACAAACCAGGTCACAAGGCTAATGTTTGCACCAATCAGGTGGGCATCCAAACAAAGAGTGGAAGAGCATTTGGACCTCGTCCGATAAACCCTCAAAATATGAACCAGAAATGTAAAGGTAAGCTGAATGCCCTACCAGGAATCCAATATGTCGATGAAGAAGAGGATCCGGAAGAGCAACAACCAGAAGAAGGTGATGAAGAGAATGAGACTGTGACAGGTGTGATACTAATTTCAAATATGACTACTTACGTCTTATTCGATACAAGAGCATCTCATTCTTTTATATCTGATATTTTTAAGAAGGAACTTAGTGAAAGCTGATAATCAGAGACCATCTGGATTGTTGAACCCGTTAGAAATTCTAAAGTGGAAATGAGAGCATGTGACAATGGATTTCATCACAGGATTACCAAGAAGTCCTAAGCAACATGAAGCTATATGGGTCATTGTTGATAGACTGACAAAGGTTGCACACTTCATACCAACTAAAATGACATACTCGATGGACCAACTAGCAAGGTTGTATATTGATGGAGTAGTTCGACTACATGGAGTTCCAGTTTCAATTGTGTCTGATAGAGATCCACGATTTACTTCTAAATTTTGGAAGAGCTTACAATCAGCAATGGGAACCAAACTGAACTTTAACACTGTCTTTGACCCCCAGACAGATGGACAATCAGAAAGAACCAATCGAATTCTTGAAGATCTACATAGGAAATGTGTTCTGGACTTTAGAGGAAGTTGGGAAGATCATTTGTCCTTAGTAGAATTTGCTTATAACAACAACTACCAATCAACTATTGGAATGGCTCCATATGAAGCACTTTATGGACGAAGATGTAGAACACCAATTCATTGAAATGATGTCGGAATAAGAAAAATTTTAGGCCCGGAAATAATAGAAAGGTCTACAGAAGCAATCACTAATATTCGAGAAAGAATCAAAATAGTCCAGGATCGACATAAATCTTATGCTGATTTGTGAAAGAAGGATCTACAATTTAAAATTGGTGAAATGGTATTTCTGAAAGTTGCTCCAATGAAGGGAATAATCTATTTTGGAAAGAAAGGGAAGTTGAAACCAAGATTCATAGGACCGTTTGAAATCTTGGAACGTATTGGAAATGTCGCATACCGACTTGCTCTCACTTCAGAATTTTCTGCAATTCATAACGTTTTTCACGTATCAATGCTACGAAGATACATGGTAGATCCGAGTCATCACATTAGTCTTGAACCATTTGAGATAAAAAAGGACCTCACTTATAAAGAGTGACCTGTATCTATTATGGGAAAAAAGATGAAGACCTTGAGCAATAGAGATATACCATTAGTTTTGGTACAATGGAATAGGCATGGACAAGAAGAAGCAACATGGGAACGTGAAGAAGAGATTCAGAATAAGTACCTCGAGTTGTTTTCATAGCCAACCCCAAATTTCGGGACAAAATTTTTAAAAAGGTGGGGGGAGTTGTAATACCCCGTTTGCAAGAAAACCTACATTGCATATTTTATAAAATTTCTTTTAGCGTTCCATTATGAATGATTTAAGTATGAGATTTTATATTACTTAAAGTTATGATATATGAATCACGTTGTGCTTGATAATTTTCAAAGACTTTATGACATATATTTCTTTCGAGATTTTAAGGGCTTTTGCAGGATTGCTCATGGAAGCAACCGAGCTTGATCTCAACTCACTCGACAAGCATGGATGAAAATAAAAGATAAGATAATAGACAAATTTAAATTAATTAAGATTATAGTAGGTTAAGACACTTAACTTACTTGTTTGTGCCTATGAATGCTTTATTTAAGATAATTTTACGTAGGATCTATTTATGTGATTTTATGTAATATTACTTTTACCTAATTCATTGTGTATCAAAATGGGTATCAAAATATATTCTTACTAGACATGTAATATTACTTTTACCTCTTTAATGATATATATATATATATATATATATATAATGTAATTAGGAAATAATACATATGAGACTAATAAAGAATACTAAATAATATTAAGTCAATTAGTAAACAAACAATATATATCATATCTAATGAAGAAATAAGAATATAATATCATTTGAGGAAGTGAGAGGTGACTATTCATATTTAGAGCAAGGAGAAGAGGACGTGTGTATTTGTGAATATGACTCATGTTAAAATCATTAATATCATTACATCAAAGGAGAAGATTACGATTTACAAAAAATAGAAAGAGAAGAAAGAGAGCAAGAAACAAAAGGTAGGTACGTACTTAAATTTGAAGCTATGAATTCAAAATTCTTTACTGCATAGTTTAATCATACTTTTGTTAACAACTATAGTAGAGTGATTCAAGCTATATTTGTGCTAAAATAATATGATTAATTAATTAGAAATTTCCACTTCAATTGATAATAGCTAATTAATTTCATCCCGTTAAAGCTTTGAAGGTATTTTGGGTGAACTCTTTCAATTCTTCTATTAATTTCCCATGATATATAGCTAGTATCTTGGATTAGGAAATCCAAAAAAAAAATAATGTCATGACATTAGAAAGAGAAGTTGTTGTTTATAAATTTCTTGAATGAAATTAATAGTTTGCTTCTTTGTTAGAATTCAATTTATGCCCTACTTCTCTGTTCAGGATCATTTTGAGAGTTGTAGAAATTGTTTTAAAATTAATTCTTTTACCACTGTTCAGTATATGAAGTGTAGAATATGCATGTTAAATTTCATAATATTTGGAGTTAAACCCGATTTTCTATAATTTTTCTAAGATAAGCTGTTCTGAGACAGTTTTTTGCCCCATTTTTTGATCTGAATCAGACATTTCTTGAATTGTATCCTTCGATTTTATGTATGATCTCTTAATATGTTTTAGAATCAGTTCTTTGGTACGTTTAGAAATTTAGTATGCATTTTTTTGATTCTTGTACGATTTATGCCGAATTTTACAACATAGCCTATTTTCAGCATACACTATGCTTTGTTTTTTGCTAACTTAGAAAATTCATAACTAATTATGTGAATGTTCTTTTCAGTTGATATTTTTATATGTTATACTTGGATATGTTTTCTGACTTCTGTAAAAATATGAAAGCATTTCATTAATCCTATAAGATTTGGTAGGGTTTGCAATATATATTGATTTTGAGCTGAAATTCAAGTGAAAGTCTTGTTTAGGATTCTTTTTTTTTTTATATACACTATAAAAAATAGTGAATTTTCAGAATATGATAATTGATACTAATATGTGATCATGCAAATAATTTTGTGATTTTAGGAATTACCTATGAGTTATTAAAATTGTTGCAAAATTATGTGTCATTTTATCCTTCAAATTGCTAGTTTAAGTATTTAACAATTATATAATAAGTATGATGATGTATTCTATATTCTAAATCCCACTTAAATGATTTGTGTATGATATGATCATGCTTAGAATTTAATAGAAGGATCAAGCATGTATTGAATGAGGTATGACGAATAATATACTGGAGAAATGATTGTAAAATCTTATTAATATGTGTTTAGAGTGATTTATTGAATAAGGTTTTTAAATGGCTATGCCTAGACTAATATAACCTAGAGATTAAGATACACACAAGTATGTTATACGATATAATAGACTAAACAGTTAAATGTGTCAGCGCAGTTTGGGACAGTCGGTGAATCCAAAAGCAATCCTCGCACAATCAACGTACAAGTGGGTGACTTCTACTCTCTACTATGTGTTGTTAATTGAATTGATAAGTTATGTATGAAAATCTACCGCTGAAGCCCGTAGCTATAACTTGTATGTAACTTCCATACTGGGCGACGACCAAAAGGGCGAGAGTGCCTGGTCTATGAAAGCAAGGTTTAGTGGGTGAGCGACTCCCACATTCCTTTATGTTATAGTATGGTCCAGGGTGAGCGTACCCAAATGACATGTAGTACTTGCTTAATAATTTAATTGCTTCAATGTATTAGACGGTAAAGTTATCCCACTGGGATCCCTCTCCGGAGGTGTCTCATGATGTTACTTTTTATATTTTTCAGGCTCAGTAGACGATGATGTGGACGTGTAGCAGACTGGGTTGACTTCTCACCGTTACCTTAAAATTGTCGTACTAGAATAATGTTTCCTTTTGAGATGTATAGTATGATAAACTAAGGGCCTAGACTTGTATCCTGTCGTGTATATATGTTTTGTTGTGTAAACTCAGATAGACTTTTGGTTTGAACATTTTTCCTAGAAATGTGGGTGAGACACGAACTAGATTTGGATATATATGTATATTCTGGTGGATGTCGCGTTGGCACCCTCATCAAGTAAGGTGTAGGCTCGTGTGGGGCCCTGTGGAGACGGTTCACACACCCGATAGGGTCAAGGGTACGAAGATCCACATCCTGGGTAATATAAGTTTTTGTGTTACGAATTGCCAACTTACTAAATTTTACTTCATAGTTATGACATTTATGTAGAATATGGAATTATCCTTTCCTTTTGGTTTGATCTGCAGATTGACACCACTAGTCACAAATGCATTGGAAGAAATTTAAATTCAATTAATGTAGAATTTAAATCAACTTTTTTATATAAAAACAAAATGAAACAAAAGCTCAAACCAAGCTCCAACTCCACTTACCCTTGTATTGATACAAGCCTCACTTACAAACATTTAATTACTTACATAATGCAACTTATTAATGTTTCTTGTCCGTTTTGCCACTTGCCATATTTAAATAGCGTAATTATACATAAAATTTTCTACTACCTTAATAGTGATTTTGATAAAAAAAAAAACAAAAAAACAAATTCATTTACATACATTTTATTTGAATATATTGTTTCCCATAAGTCAAACGAATCCTCCCAAGGTGGACGTCAGTCACTTCCAATTCGTTAAAGGTCAAACTCATTTAATACGGGAGTTCGCTATAAATAAACACCAAAATATAATTATCTAATTGGTGAGGGTAGTACCAATCAATTAATTTAACGTCTTCTCCAACCTAAAGTTCCATAATCATTCTCATAATCAGTGGAGCAACTTTGTTTACCCCAAAATCCCAAGAGATTAGATAAAAACCTTTCTTTTAAAACAAAAATTTAATCACAATTTTGTCTAATTTAGATTTTATTTTCTTGTTTAACTCTACTTTTATGTATTTTAACTTTTGTTCTATTTTATTTAAAATGTCAATTCTGACATTCACTATGTGAACACCGAAATTAGAGAGTTCGTAGCAGCAATTGTGACGTCCACTTAGAAAAAAAATCGAAAAATCAGACTAAAAATAAGAAAAAACAAATATCAAAGACCAAATATTTAAAATACATATAATTGATGGTATCATGCTAAGAAAATGACAATACCTACATTAAAGACAAAAAATTGTAAATTTCCCCGAGTGATATATAATATCAAGCTTCAGTTATCCATTATATTATCAGTTGCTACACAGTACTAATTCCTAATTCAATCTAGGTATTAATATAAATTTTATTGAAAAAGTGATCGGTTAAGGAAAAAGTACTATAAATTGCATAATAATTTTTGCACGACCAAATCCTGAAGTGCTTCATGATCCATCAATGCACATTCAGTGCATTCACATGATGTTGCTGGCTGCCCCACCTACCACACCATTAATTATTGCATGACCACCTTTATGAAAATTAAAGCGGAGCCTACCTAATTAACTTATTCCATTTCAAATAACTGTCGTTCAAACTAATTTCATAAAGAGTAAATAATCATTTAACGACACAATTATATGTATAAATTATATTTGTTGGTCTCAATTGGCCAGAGGTTTAGAGAGGGCTGAATGAATCTTTATCGATTTTTGAATTTTTAAAACTTTTCGTGAAACAGGTTCCTGATTCTATAGAGAATGCAGTAACCTGACAGTAAGCTGATTCAGGTTCCTGACTCGATTATCACAGTATGCAGTGGAATAAATTTAAGATAGAGTTCCTTTGGAAAACAGTTCTCTTTTTCAAGAATGCTTTTAACAGAAACCTTATGCAGAATGCTGATGATGTATGCATCAAGATTTATCAATGCAATGCAGCAGGTAAATAAAAACAGTAAACACATATGGCTTATAGTGGTTTGAATGTGGTGTAATCCTTCTACGTCCACTCTACTCCTTCTCCGAGGAGGAACTTTGTTAAGTCAGTTCGATTTACAAGCCTCAGTTTTACAAACCTCTTCATAACACAAGTTTACCTACTAGAATCAACAGATGTTTACACCTTATCTATCTTTCTGATGCTTACAATATTACAACCCAAGACAGGAAAAGATAAACTTATCATCTAGAAGTCCACTTATAAAATGTGGAAAAAAGGTACTCTAAAGAGTTATCTAAAATACATTGTCTCATCAAAATCTAAATGGAAATATCCCAACAATTTCCCCCTTTTTGATGATGACAAAACCCATAAAACAAAGATAAGCATCAAGAACAGATGTATTTATATACATATAAGATGTATATACATTAGACAATGTAAGCTTTACATCACAAAAATTGTAACGCCCCAAAATCTTTCGATCAAAATATCAGAGTTTTTCATTTTTGGGCGTTAAGAGAGAAAGGGGAAAGAGGCGTGCATGATATAAAATAGAAAGAAACAAGAGAGGATAAGAAGCGGTACACTTAAAACATCGGATACCACCGATAAAAGAATGTTTGAAACCATATGCAGCGGAAAAACATCAGGATCTTTTACAAAGAAGGAGAAATACAGTTTTCTTTTATAAACGAGCAACATAACTTTAAAAGCCAAAACCAGAAGATGGATATAGCTGATAGGACACCCCTCTCTCTACGCGTCTTCACTTTCTTCATTTCCTGTAGTGTGAGTACAGGTGGGGGGTGAGTGCGTTGAATACACTCGTGGGGATATTTTCCATGTTTTAATATTTTTAAGCCGATCACATATTAAACAGATATAATAATTCAGCAAGTAGTCACAGTATATAAAATGCATAGCACACAATGTGAAACACACGGCTCTAAGAGCACTCAACAATACTCGTTGCATTTCTAACGTATGGTGCTTTTTACGGGCCACCAGTCCATCCCTAACATGACGTATGGTGCTTTTTACGGGCCACCAGTCCATCCCTATCATGACTTATGACATCCGTTCTCGTTCATCGTATCATAAACTTTGTATGAAACAGTAATCATAAAGTATGCATGTACATAATAATCAAAACATGTATTCACAGCACGTAGAGCTCAACAGTTCAGATATCAATTATGGAAAACAATAAACATGTTGAGTTTAGAAGTTACCCCCACCTTGTTTGGTGGTTACCACGTGAGTCGCAAGTACTAGAGATTGGATATCTCAAAGCTCGAGTCTCAAAACTCGTGTCTCAAATCCCTTATCTCGATGTTCAGTCCAACTGATAGCCTACATATGTTACGGTGTTCTTAGATCTTTAATATCATATAATTAAAGCTGTAAAAGACTCCGGCGGAGAAACAATCGTTAAACGTGCGACGGATCTAGAGATCTAAAGATCGGAGTTTAAGAAACGTGAATGAATATATAATCCATCTGGCTTAGATGATAGGGAATGAAATAAGGATCGCAACGCAAAAAGAATGAGCTCAATCGGAGTTCAAACGAGCTCAAACGGACATTTTAGGTTCAGGGGTAAAAAGGTAATTTTGGTCAAAGGGTTGACTTTGACCGGGCCCACGTCCCTCGGTAAACGATATCTCATCGGCGACAACTTGATGTTGACGTACGGTGGAATAACGGGATTTGGTTTGAGAATCGGATCGAAAAATGACGTTGCGTGCGACGGGGAACGCACGTACACGGCCTCGGGTGGAAAAACTCAACGGCTGCCGAGTTTTCTCGACAGCGTGTCACCTCGTCTCGGCAGCTCGGCAGCGTCGTCTCGGCGGCTGCCGAGTTTTCTCGGCAGCTCGTGCCCAGATCACTCGGCGTCGCCCCTGCTCGCCAGCCCATTTCCTGGCGCCACCTTCTACGGCGGCGCCGCTCATATCCGGCCACCACCTGGTCCGCCGGCAAGCCTGCACTGCCGGCTACCACCGTCGGCCATCTATCGCCGGATTCCAGCGGTGAATAGTACCCGAAACCTCGCCGCAAAATCCTTCGATGCTCAGTTTTTCAAACCCACACCCAAACTTCAAAACTCCGGCCGGTGACTTCCCGTCATCGGCGACCACTCCCAATACCTCCGACGGCGAACCCTCGTCGTCGGCAACCTTTCCCGGCCAACCCAAGCCACACAGCCAACCCTGTACATATATGCATATACACACAAACTCATATATACACTCACATACACACACTGTCCTCCTTCTTGGCCGGCGGCCACCTGCCGCCGGCGACCACCACCGCCCTCCGTGACCTTGGCCGGTGACCCCCCGATCACCGGCCACCATCACCGCCGCGCGCACACACACACACACAGCGTAGGGTGTAAACACACACACACACACTCTGTTGTTGTTTGGCCGGCGGACACCAGCCGCCGGCCACCTCCTCCGGTCCTTCGCCGGCGACCTCCCGTCGCCAGCCGTTCTTTCCCACACGGCGGCGCCGGCAGCATGCAACACACCCACACATTAACACACCTAAACACATACACATGCACGTATACACACACACATATATATATATATATATATTTATATATATACTGTCCTTCTCCGGCGCCGCCACCTACGGCGGCGCCCGCCCTCCAACGTCGACCCCTTACCTCCGGTGACCTTCGGCAATCAACTCCGGTGAGAGGAGAGAGAGAGGGTGGTGCAAGGGTTAGGTTTAAGGTTTTGCTTCGGTTTTTCGCCATTTTCCGGCGAACATGAACTCGGAATTGAATTCCGAGACCTATCCTAGATTCATCTCATCGAGACGAACGTCGTGTCCGAAAATCGACCGAAACCGACAACGTCGGATTTTCCGGCCATCGGCCGGCGGTGCGCCGGAGGTAGAAAAGAGAGGAGAGAGAACTTGTTTTCATCGCGTTCGCCTCGCTCGAGAAAATAGTAAATTTTCGAATCGAAAACTCTCTTATTTATAGAAAATGAAAAGTTACTGTTCACGATATGGTAGGTTTACTGTTCAAGATAAGATCCTAGTTACTGTTCATCGTAAATATCTCGTATTTCTACTCTTCGTATACGCTCGTACTCGTCGTATTCTTCGTTTTCACTGTTTTCTTTATTACTTGAGCTACGTAACTCCGATTGACCTCTAGTTCGTTTTTATTTTCTCATTTTTCAAATACGCATCGCGTGGTAAAATAAAATCCTATGTTCCATGTCTAGGAAAATTATCGATTTAATTCGTGCATTAAACAAGTATCTGAAACGCACGCAATTAATGAAACAATTAAAACATACGCACATAACTATTAAATTATAGGTTTAAATATTTAAATTAATCAATTATGCTCATTTTGATTTGGGACGCTACAAAAATAAATAGCTTACAACCTCATAAATAAAATTAAGGAATAACGAATGTAATAATTCTTTACAAAGAAGCTTACTTAGCAAGGAATTTACTGATCTTCAAACACCTTCTTCTTGGCTAGATCGTGCCCTGAGACAACTTTCTGATTCTACTTAACGACTTCTTCATACTTCATTTTCTTCCACCAATTCACAACACAAGTCCTGATAAGATTTCTCCAGCTCAGCAGCAATCTTAGGAATCTGAATCCATTTAAGCCAAAAATCCTGGCAGTAAGGAACTCGTTCTCCTTTCTTGACTTTATCAAGGATATGCAACTGTCTGTCCAGTTTCCCTTCTCTACCCATCTCTTCATACTTCTTCAAGGCCAACTCACATGATGGAAAGTTCTTGAAGTAATTGAACTTGCAGAGATTTCGAAAATATCTGAAGTACTCAGAACTTTTAAACTTTGTGAGCTCATCAAAAGTTGGATTCCTGTTTTTGGGCAGGGATACTTGATCAAAGATCCTCAGGTTCCAGAAATGATTAATGTTCTTAGGTCTTTGATCCAGCAATGCCAACACCTCTGTAGGAGCACTATCTTTATCAAAGGCAGGGGTTTCTTGATCAGGAAAAGAGTGTAGGGCTGCATCAACTTTCTAAACAGCTGTTTTTCTGTGCCCAACTATTCCCAACTTTGAAATCCAGTCACCCTGCTTCTTTCTTCTTTCTTCTTTGAACTTGCCGACTTCCTCTTCCTTGGTCTTGACCAAGTTGCTATCTTTGAGTTCTATGTCTTGTAGGAGCAGTAGCAATCTGTCTTACTTGCTGTGCAGTACTGCTTACTGTTTGGGGCCCAGCACCACCAGTACCTGCACAATCATCATCATCATCCTTCCTTCTTCTTTTTGTTTCACCACCCTGAT
Organism: Scutellaria galericulata; assembly: GCA_946896805.1. Lineage (NCBI taxonomy): Eukaryota > Viridiplantae > Streptophyta > Magnoliopsida > Lamiales > Lamiaceae > Scutellaria > Scutellaria galericulata. Next base: position 6,888,175 of record OX335792.1, on the reverse strand, counting down.
CAAGTTCAGACTCAGATCTTTTGCATTTCAGTTTGGTCAAAGGGGCTTTATCTTCTTCATCATCATCTTCTTCAATTTCCCTTGTAGTGTCCTAAACTACTGTAACGCCCCAAAATCTTTCGGTCAAAATATCAGAGTTTTTCTTCTTTGGGCGTTAAGAGAGAAAGGGGAAAGAGGCATACATGATATAAAATAGAAAGAAACATGAGAGGATAGGAAGCAGTATAATTAAAACATCGGATACAACCGATAAAAGAATATTTGAAACCATACGCAGCGGAAAAACATCAGGATCATTTACAAAGATGGAGAAATATAGTTTTCTTTTACAAACGAGCAACAACTTTTAAAGATAAAATCGGAAGATGAACACAGCTGATAGGGCACCCCTCTCTCTACGCAGCATGATTCTCTTCATCTCCTGTAGTGTGAGTACAGGTGGGGGGTGAGTGCGTTGAATACACTCGTGGAAATAAAATCCAAGTCTTATCACATGTTAAACAGTTTAAATAAACAACACACATACAAGTTCGGCAATGAAACCCAACACTTAATTACCAATAGGTGCGGGTGTAACCCGTCTTACCCTATATGCATGAAGAAAGGTGGTAAGAGACAATTATTATAGAATAAAGGAGGTAAGAGACAGTTATCATAGAAGAAAGGAGGTAAGAGACAATTTATAGAAGAATTGAGGTAAGAGACAATTTATAGAAGAAATGAGGTAAGAGACAGTTTATAGAAGATATGAGGTAAGAGACAGTTTATAGAAATAAGGTAAAAGATAGTTTATAATATGACATGTCATTTAGTATTCCATAAAACATGTATCAGATAGGGAAAACCGTAATCAGATACAGAGTTAGAAATTACCCCCACCAAACACAACATATAATCGCAGCACATAACCCAAGACATATAAGCCTCGACCAATTCATAACGATCAATAGCATTCTAATAATATCCAGTTTACATGCATACGTCAATTGAAATATAAAGATTTGGATTTAGAGTTTACCCACACCTTGTTCGGTGGTTTACCACGTGAGTCGCAAAGACCAGAGATCAAATATCTCAATGCTCAATCCAACTGGTAGCCTACACAAGTTATAACATTTCTTAGTTCCTAAATATATATAATTAAAGCTATAAACACTTCCGGTGGAAAAACGATCGTTAAAGACGTGACGGATCGAGAGATCTAAAGATTGAGATCAAAGAAACGAGGGAAGATGATCAGTTTCAAAGGCTGAGATGATAGAGGATTGAATTTGGATCGTAACGGAAAAAGAATGAGCTCGATCGGAGTTGAAACGAGCTCGAACAGAGTGTTTTAAGGTTTAGGGGTAAAATGGTAATTTTGGTCAAGGGTTGACTTTGACCGAGACTCCCGACTCTCGACAACTCGACGGAAACAAGCAAAATAGAAAAATGGGTGAAAACGCTTGCCGACGCGCACACGGCAAGCACGGCAGATCCCGGCGCGCACACGGCACGCGCGCGCGCCAGCGCCCAGCGCACGGCATACCCGACAGCTGCCGAGTTTTCCCGGCAGCAGTCGCACCCGGCGCGCATCTCCTTGTGTAACTCGCGCACGCCCGTGCGCGAGTATCCAGTACCCTGCACGGCCAGCTGCCCGCCGGCGCACGACCTTGCACACGCGCACGGTCCTTGCGCGCACCAGCGTGCCCAGCGCGCCACCAGCGCACAATCCGCCCCTGCTGCGGCGCCGCCGCCGGCCACCCAGCTCTGGCAGCCACCGTCTCCGGCGACTTTCCGGCATGAATAGTAATTTTCCCTATTTTTTCCAGATTTCTTCCCCCAAACCCCAAACACACAACACACACTAAACCACTACCACCTCCCAAACCTTCTAGCTCCGGCCGGCGACCTCCCGTCGCCGGCAACACCTCTGCCACCATGGTCGGCGACCTCCCGTCGCCGCAACACCCAAAAACACACAAACCCATCAACACACAAACACAAACAACACACAAAAACACACCAAACACATGATTTCCACCAAAACTCAAACACACACAACTCTGGCCACGCCGCTCCTCTGGCGACGCCACCACCCCCAACATGTAGCCCTACACTCTGGGATGGTTATCTACCACTCCGACGAGGAAAACAAGAGAGAGAGCAAGAAACGAGGTGAGAGAAAGGGTAGTTGACCCCAACTTGGGGTTTTCCAGTGATTTGTTGGTGATCTAGCCGTCGGAATGGAAAAATGAGACTAACACTAGACTCACCTCGACGAGAGCTACAACCTATGCAAAAACCACTCAAAACCGAGCAAGTTGACTTTTCCGGCCACCGGAGGCGGCGGCGGCGGCGACCGGATAATGAAAGAGAAGAAGAAGAGGAAACTTACGTGTTTTTCGATTATGAGCTCGTTTTGACTTTTCAACTTAAAAACGGACCTATATATACTCCTCCAAAAAGGCTAGTATTTGCTATAAAATATCTCATATTCTACCCCTCGTATACGTCTCGTATATGTCGTATATTCCGTTTCACTGTTTTCTTCACTACTTGAGCTGCGTAACTCCGATTGACCTCTAGTTCGTTTCTATCTTCTCATTTTTCCATTACGCATCTAAATAAATAAAAATTTGCTAAGTTCCATGTCTAGAAATTTTATCCATCTAAACGGCATTAGACACGTATCTGTAACGCACATAATTAATTTAAACACTCAAAATTAACACACATAAAAATATTTCAATTAAGGGTTTAATTATTAAATTAACCAATTATGCTTCGTTTTTGTCCTGGGCGCTACAACTACAGTGGGATTAGGTTCAGACGGGGCTAGAGCTAACTGCTTATGCTTCTTCATTTCCCCTTTTTTGGCATCATCAACTCACACAGCATCGGGGTAAGTAACCGCAGCAGCCTCGCTCGGATAAACTTTTTCCATGATAGCTCTCATTTCTCCTACCAATAGCTCAAGATTTAAAATCTTATCATTGACGCTACGAGCTGTGGCATTCACTTCTTCCAGTACTAGATTCTGTGCTGTCTGATTGCTCTTTACTTCATCAATTGAAGCTTTTAGATCTCTTAAGGTTACATCTCGAGCATCATAGACAACTTTCTGTTCGCGCTCAAACCTGCTTCTAGAAGTATACTAAGTATTGAATTCATCATTCATCCGAGTTTTTATCTTTCCAGGAAGGGCATCCAGCTTTTTCCTCAATTATTTTAAGGTTTCTGAATGTGCTCTTCCTCATATAGTAGAGCTGGTGGCCAGATTCATCTGATGTATTTCCATTGCCCTCATTAGTCCCCGAACAACATTCATCACACCTTGAAGAGAGAGTTCTTATGCGTCATTAAGGGTCTCAACCCTATCTACTAGTCTTGTTTCCTAATGAGTATATAAGACCAGGGCTTGACTAAATTTCTCTCTTGCTGCTTCCTCAGCTTGCTGTTTCTCCCTTATCTCCATTTCAGCTTCGTATCTCATACTCTTCTCTATTGTCAGCCTGATCTTACCAGGTATTTTGAGTGGAGAGGAGTCTGGTTCATCATCACTGTCACTTGATAAGTCATCACCATCATCTGGATTAGGAGCAGAGGCAGCATCAACAATCTCTTTGCCTTTAGCAAGCTTATCAACATCCTCTTTATCATTCCCTTCTATATCCTCCGCTAGAGCTTTCTCAACAACATCCGAGCCCGAGGTCTTCTTAGGGGGAGCTGTCTCAACAACTTTCTCATGCTTAGTATCTCACACAACCACATCTACAAAAACCTGACTTCCCTCAACAACCTATTCAGGCACAACAATTGATTCATCGGGTATATTAGTAGCCTGTTCAACTGTTACTTCCTTAGTAACTGGAGCTGCTTGACAAGTCGCAGTCTCAGTCACCGCAACAGCCTCCTCAATTACCTCATCAGCAACCTAACTTACTTCAGCAATATGTACAACGTCAGTAGTTGCTTCAGCAATTGGAGTCTCAACAACTTAATCTATAGTTGCATCATTATCAGGATTCACTGCAGCAATCCTGTTGGTGCCCACTTTCAGAACCTGATGAGTAAGGATGTTGTCATCAATTCTGAGAAGTGCCATGCTGATTAGGTCTGTGGCAAGCTCATTAGGGGATGCTTCTTCCTCGTTCTCAGCATACTGTGTTGTTACATCGGCCAGCACAGGGAGTCTTGCCTCTATAACTTTCTCTAGGGCTGCTTCATCGGTATACTGTTCATCGATGGACTTGCAAACTCCATGGATGATTGGTGATGGTTCCCCCTCAGAAGATACATGATATACAAGAGAATTAGAGTACTCCACTAATTGTTATTCTTCAGTTTCATCCAAAGCGGTGATAGGAGAAAGAGATGTCATACCTGTAAAGTTGGAGAGTCAAGAGTCTCCGCAGCTTTTGAACTTCCCCTTCTTGGCAGTAGTATCCTGGGGGGCCTTTTGGATTCTGCTTTGCTTGCTGTCATCCCCAACTACAGCATTCTTTCATTAGCTTCCTTAGGAGTATGGTTAGCTAAATGAGCTTCAGTCAACTCTAACTCAGTAGGGGTCCTAATAGCCTTGGTGGTGGGGTTCATCAATGTGTTGTCTTCCCCTTGCTTCATCGGCTGCTCTCCATGCGTCTCCTTTGCCTTGCTCTTAGCCAGCCAGTGGGCATACAACATCTCTTGCATCTCATTGATTAAGGTTATGATGGGCTTGGCATAGTCCACTATGAACTCTTCACTGAACAAAGGCAGGAGTCCAGATGTGAGTTCTTCAAGATCACCCACGAAGTTATCTATCCAGGACAGGATAATCTCCTCCACCTCCAGCCATTCCTCCCATTGGAGCAGCTCTGCTCTTGGACTGAGCCTCGAGCACCTTCATATCTCAAAGACGGTGGCAAACTTCCTCTAGATGGCTTTGTAAGAAAAGCCTAAGACCCTCTCAGCTGACTTTGCATCAACAGAATCAATGGAGTTCCCAACACGAGTGAGAGTGTGTATTAGTAGCATGTCATCTTTGAGTGCTAGCCACAAGGTTTGGACCTTCGCCACATGTTTCTTGACTACTACTCCTTTCACCAATCTCCTCTTCCTCCTCGGAGCAAGAACCTATTCGTCTGGTTAGTCAGCAACCTGTTTGTTGTGGGCAACATTCTGTTCAACATCCTCCTCGGGAACTAGAGGACCTAGAGCAGCAACCTCTCCCGTTGTCTACTCTGAAGGCACTATAATCTTCTCAGCAACTGCCAGGGGAAAATCAGGAACTGTGGCCCCATTGGTGAGAGGTGCAAGCAGCTGTGGCACAGCCGGGGCTGCTTTAAGTGGTCAAATGTTCAGAAGTGATAGTAACCTCTTCTTCGGAGTCAGAATCGTGCAATCTGAGGGTCGGTGCAGATTCTTTCCCAGGGAGCTTCTTTGCCTTTGTCTTTTTCTTGGGGGCGGGGACAACATCGTTCTTTGCCTCTGTCTTCTTCTTCAAGGGGGCTTTCTTCTCTTCTTGATTGCCCTTGGTAAAGCCCTTCTTGACACCTAGAAACCAGCCAAGATTGATTGGCACTGGTTTCTCTAGGTGAGTGAACATCCTTCGGAGGTTGTTTGTAAGGACGATTCCAAACCCTCTACTGGTCGTCAGTTTGGTGGCCTCATCCCAAATCCTTTTGAAAATGAATTGAGCTCAATTCACTGCATCTCCTCATATGATGGCAGTCATCATCCTCAGCCTGAGGTTGGTGCACTTATCAAAGCTGCCACACCTTCCCTCAACGGTGTGGACCAGAATGTCATGGAGAAGCTCATACTCCGGCTTAAGCTTCTTCTTGGCAATGTTGCTGGTGGCGGTCTCCTCTATCACTGAATCCAGCTTGAACTGTTTTCAGCTCTCCTTCAAGTATTCTAACCGATATGACAACAAGTCAGAGTACTTCATCCCTTTATCTGAAATGCCAAAGGTCTTGGCAATATCAGAGACTGTCATCGAGTGCTAGTCTTCATCATCTTCATCCATCTTGAAGAGAATACACTCCTCATCCTCAAACAATGTGGGAAAGACATAGAACCTTTCCACAGATTTCTCAGAGAACCCAGAGTTGGTGGTGAATAGCCCAGCAATATGGCTCTGGTTCACCTTCTCCCGGACCTGTTTGATGAGATCCAGGTCAATAAACGGTGAATCAGACCCTAGCATCACAGATTCATCCACCATCCTTCCTTCCACAACCTTGGTCTCCCTTGCGATGGCCATTTCTAATATGTAAAACTTATGAGAATAGAGAGAAACTAATTTGCAGAGAGTCAGAAAATATGAGTGTGAGAATAGAGAGCGTAAGAGGAAGATGAAGAACTTGGCAGTTTATATATGAATCTAAGATTCAAATAAATCAGCGGTTCTGATTTCGTGGTTAAGTGTCACTTGGAATTTGACCATTACGATGAGATAGTGGAGGGGCATATCCGTAAATACACACAGATCGTGTCAGAATAAGAATCGTGCCTTTTTCTCTCTCCTCCGAAAAGGCGATTTTGGCATTTAATGTAGTTGCTAAAGTGTCGCACTTAATTATTGGCAAAGTTACTGTTCCTGGTACGAGGTTGCAGGACTCAATGAATGCTGATATCAATAAATTCTACACTCTTCTCATTCTACACTCTTTTCATGAATTCTGGCAGCTTGTTTTGGGTTTCTGATTTCTTGGCCAGGAAGATGGTTCAAGTAAATCTAGAGTAGTCATCCACTATTACAAGGGGATACTTTTTCCCACCTACACTAATAGGCTCCACTGGTCCAAATAAGTCCATGTGCAGAAGGTCCAGTATCTTGTGAGAGGATCTCTGAGCTTTGTTCTTAAATGAACTTCTTACTTGCTTTCCTTTCTGGCAGGCACCACAAACATTCTCTTTTTTGTAAGCAATATCAGGTAGACCTCTTACTAGGTTCTTCCTTACTACTTGTTGATTGTCTTGAAGTACAGATGACTTATCCTTTTGTGCCATAGCCAACTCAATTCAGGAGTGCTTTTAGCAATGAAGCATGTTTACTGCACTGTTGAACTTCAATCAACAAGGTAGATGTTGCCTATCCTGGTTCTAGTAATCTTAACCTCATTGGTTTTGTTGTCTCTGATCAGACATTATTGAAGTTGAACTCTACTGAACATCCCTTGTCACAAAATAGACTAATACTTAGGAGGTTATATTTTACCCCTTTGACATATTAAACATCATTGATTCTTGCATTCCCTCGGATCAAGCTTCCTATGCCCTTGGTGCTTCATTTGGAGTCATCTTCGAAGACAACCTTAGGTTTTTTGCATGGTTGGAAGTCTTTCAATCCATCTTTGTTGCCAGTCATATTTCTGGAGCAGCCACTATCAATATACCATACATCACTACTGCTTCCTGGCATTTGTTCCTGCAAGAGAATCAGGTAGATTTAGGTACACATACAAGTACAGGTCCTGGTGGGTTAGTTCTTTTTGGGACCCACACTTGCTTCCTGACAATTGGTTTACCAGTAGCCTTGGTGGCTCTCTTTCTGTTAGTACCTTTGGTAGGATACTATTTGTGTTGTGTGTGTACTGGAGCTTTCAGGTTTTGTGCTTCCTATTCAAGGAAGTTTCTCCCTTATACTCTTCAAGTACCCCAATTCTTTTAAAATGATGCACTTACACTCTGGTAAAGCAGTGGTAGAAGTTTTGCTGATCTCTGGAAGATTGTTGCTTTCTTCTCCTTCTAGCAACATACTAGTTATGCTGCTTCCTGAGTTTCTGAGCAGTCTTACTTTCTCCTTTTTGCAGCAAGGGCTTCTTTACCTTATCCAGGGTACTGGTTTTCTTCAAACTCCCATTAGTTGGAAGTAGTTCCTGAGCATATGTAACTTTTTCTTGAACAAACTTTCCCACTTTGGATGTACTGGCAGCTTTCTAAGAGGAACTGGCACAATATCCTAGCCCGCTTCCTATATGAGTGTTCTGGGTCTCTAGGATACACTATTCTGCCTTCCTAGCTGACTTGCTATACACATTAATTGTGTTTTGCAATCCAGCTTTCTCAACTTCTAGTTTAGTGACTAGCAACTTGAACTTGGATACCCCAGTTCTGAGATTGTTGCACTCTATACTGTATATTCTAGGTCAGTGAGTTGTTCCCTCAGTACAGCTTGCTCACTCTTGAGCTGAAGGTTTTCCTCCTTAAGTTCTTCATGAGTTGAATTTATCTGCTCAAAGTCACTCATGATCTGTCTAAATGACTGGATCATGTTCAGCTTCTCAGAACTAAAAACATCAAGAGATTGAGAGGTTACCTCATCTTCTTCTTCTTCCTCACATCCTTTGGCCATTAGACATAGTAAAGCTTCCTCATCGGAGGTAGAACTGTCAGAATCACTCTCGGATGAGCAATCCTCCTTGGTCTCTTCCTTGGAGCTGCTTGCTGCCTTCAAGGTTTTAGCTTTGCTTAGGAGAGCCCGGAGCTTTTTCTTGTTATCTCTCATCCGCTCTCTTCTTTGCACCTTTTCTTCCTTAGTATACTTTTGCTCTTAAGGGTAGGGGCAGTTTCTAGCAAAGTATCCTGTTTTCCTGTAATTTCTTGGAGACTTCCGTCGGATGATGTCCGAGGCTTCTTCCTGAAATCTTTCCCTTTATGGTTGGTTTTCAGAAATTTCTTAAACTTCTTCAGTAGAAGTGTCATTTTTTTATCAGCATCTTCAACAAGCTTTTCTTTATGCTTGCTCGTCAGCTTACTGTTGCTTGTTGTGGTAGTATCATGTGCCCTAGCAGTAAGTGCTGTAACCTTCGAGCTTGATCCTTCAACCTCTTTTTTTCTTCGTTCTATGTCGAACTCAAAGGCTTTAAGATCTAAGAACAGATCAAAAGGTGCTCATCATGTTGAGATCCAGAGAGACTCTCACAGCGGTCTCCTTACTGTGTCATTCTACTAGCAGTGCTCTCAACACCTTAGTTTTCTTCTCTTTCTACGTGTAGAACTTTCCAAGGGATTCCAGTTCATTTATGATAGTTGTGAATCTTAGGTCAAGATCCTCTAGGCTTTCTCCTGTCTTCATTTTGAAGCTTTCATACAATTGTGTTGCCTTAGAGATCCTATTATCCCAGGCAAGTTCATTACATTCACAGATCATTTCTAGCTTGTCCCATATCTCTTTGGCCATCTTGTAGCTTTTTACTTTGCTGAATGTTCCTTTGTTCGGTGTCGAAAATAGAGCATTCCTGGCCACATTGTCAAGGTTAGCTCTCTTTCTTTCCTCAGGAGTGTATTCGAATCTTTCCTTGACAATGTATTCTGCAGGTGGTGGTGCTCTAGCTCGCGGAGCGAATCCTGGAGGTACATCAACTTCCTCATCTATAATTGTTGCTCCATCTCCTTCACCTGTTGCTGCTTCAGCATGCTCTTGTTCGCGATGTTATCTAGCAAAGATAGGATTCAGCTTGTAGATAACTGGTGGCCCTTCGGTTATAACATACCACATTTCATCATGCATGGCTAACAGATGAGCCTCCATGCGAATCCTCTAGTCATCATATTCATCTATGGAAAACATAGGGAGCTTATGTGATGAGATATCCATTCATGTGCTAAAAAATGATTTTAGTCACGTGAAAATAAAAGCGATTTATCCAACAGAAACGGGTGGATTTGGGTAGGTTACCAGACAAGTTGACTTTTAACCCAACTCACTCTGATACTACTTGTTGGTCCCAAGTGATCAGAGGTTTAGAGGAGAGGAGGGTGTGAATGAACATCTATCGATTTTTGAAATTTTAAAACTTTTAGTGAAGAGGTTCCTAATTCTATAGAGAATGCAGTAACCTGACTCAAATCAGTAACCTGGCAGTAAGCTGATTTAGGTTCCTAACTCGATTATCACAGTACGCAGCAGAATACACTTAAGATAGAGTTCCTTTGGAAAACAGTTTTCTTTTTCAAGAATGCTTTTAACAGAAACCTTATGTAGAATGCTGATGATGTATGCAACAAAATTTATCAATGCAATGCAGTAGGTAGATAAAAGCAGTAAACACTTATAGCTTATAGTCATTCAAATGTTGTGTAATCCTTCTACATCCACTCTACTCCTTCTTCGAGAAGGAACTTTGTTAAGTCAATTCGATTTACAAGCCTCAGTTTTACAAACCTCTTCCTAACACAAGTTTACCTATTAGAATAAACAGATTCCTAGGTTCTATCCCACGTAGGGTACAAAACTCACACAGAGTTATAAGCCTACAAAAGACTAACACTTAACGAGGATCAACTCCTACCAGCTAAGGACATAAAACTAAAACAACCTAGCACACAACAAATGGTTAAAGAGGTATATGATTTCTTGAACTTGAAAGCTCAAGTGCTTGAGATGACTGCTTCGAGGGTTGAGTGACTGAACTTGGAAGGCTCAAGGATAGCTAAGAAAAATATGAGAGCTTGAGAATATAGCAAGTTGTTTAGTAGTTCAGTAACCTCCAGTGTCACTCCATCCTCCTATTTATATCAGTAGGAAAATATCTGTTGAAGAGAGGCATTATCCTTGTTGAAATTCAAAATTGATCTCCAGATCTTTACATTTAATGCGCCTGGAAAAACGGGGTACAAGGGCTCGTCCTTGTCTGATTAGCATTAAAGGCGCCACTCCTCGGCTACAGTACTTATTGCAGAGCCGTAAGTCCAAGTGGCATCACTTCATTGGCTTGACACAGACTTCTATCTAACGGATGCTTGACAAGAACCAATCCTCATATAACATTAAGAAATACCTCGTACTATTAAGATAGATAAACTTACAGCCTTGTGCTTAGCTTGTAGTTGTTGCTAATAGATTTGTGCCAGCATTCTGATCTACGTTAGCTTCCTGTTCCAGAATAGCTTTCTGAATGCGTCAACTTCCTGTTTTAGAATCCTGCAGTCAGCTTCCAGTTTTCCATACTACTATCTGTTCTTAGCTTACAGAACTTGCTTCCTAATCCTGTTTTCATCTTCAGCTTACTGACTTTCCTTACTGAAAATCAGTCTTCAAGAAAACTTCATCTCCAGAAACCTGCCACACCAGATTTCTCTATCTTTCTGATGCTTACAATATTACAACCCAAGACAGGGAAAGATAAACTTATCATCTAGAAGTCCACTTATACAACGTGGAAAAAAGGTACTCTAAAGAGTTATCTAAAATACATTGTCTCATCAAAACCTAAATGGAAATATCCCAACAATATTATTCCTCATTTACTTATTATAATTAGTGTATTTAACTAAATCTAAAAACTAGTATTAAAACATAAGCTGATAAGAGCAAAGTGGACAGTACGTAACTCATTTTTCAATCTTAAAGCGTTAGATAAATTGAATCAAATTCGAATTTTTAAAGCGACAATTTAAAATGCAAGGGGGTATATAGTTGTATATATATTTTAGAGTTAGACAAACTGTATCAAAATCGAATTTTTAAAGTAACAATTCAAAATGTTAGGGGGTATATAGTTGTACATATTTTAGGTTATGAACTCAATCGATACCGTTGGGGTAAACTGAACTAATTCAAATCAAAATTGGTCATATATTTATTGCCTTATATATATATGAGTTTTACATCACTTTCGTTGCACGTGGAAATCAATTCAAATTAAGAAATGAAATAATAATATAAATATCTTATATATAACATTTTTATATTAGAATTTTAATTATAATAGGATTCTATAAGATTTTGAATTAGTTAGAATTCTAATATAAAAATATTTAAACATAAAAATCCTAAATTGCTATATTATAGTTATAATCATAGTATGATTTTATAAGATTTTTAATTAGCTAAGATTCTAATATAAAATTATTTGAATATGAAAACTTAAATTACTATTATAACCTTATATAATAATCTTTGATAGGGATATATTTGGCAATCCATATTTTGTAAGAAATATCCACACTTTTATTTAGGTAATATATATATATATATATATATATATATATAAATTTCTTCACATTCAATATAAAATCCCCTAATTTCATTGAAAATTGTTACATGCAAAACACATAATGTAATATAGTGATTTTGTCATTATTAATCAATTCTAATTACATGTTGAGTTGGACTTTCATTTGTTGCACGGATCTTAAGATCCGTGCAACTTAGACCCGACCCATCTCAAGAAGTCACATATATATACCTTGTTTTTTTTTCAACCCTAATTAAGAGGCGCAATCCCGTTCAGTTCACCATCGCGTCTTCACCTCCTCCCTAAACTTCACCTCTTCAATCAATCATCTCCACGGGCGTCTTTGATTCCAACCTTCACCTCTTCAATCAATCATCTACATGTGTTGGGATATTTCTAGAGTTATCTTAATAAGACAGAACAGGTTGAATAATAAGAAAACATAAGTTTGCTGAAGTAAGTTTCCACGTATTACATGATCAGGATGTTAAGATGAGATCATGTAATGGTTTTCCAAATGTTAAGGAAAACCAACCTTAGAAAAATTAAGAAGACATTCTCTAAGGGTCAGCAAGCTGTAGGAAATAGCAAAGCTGATAAAAGGAAGAACATGCTGCAAGGAGCGGAGAGCAAGCTGAAGGAAACATCAAGTTGAAAGAGCGACAAAGAAAATAAAGTCTCCAAATAGAAAGCTGTCAACAAAGGAAACAGAAAGCTGGTCAGTAGTCTACAAGGACAGAGAAGCTACAAACAGAAAGCTGACAGCATATCAAGGAAACTAGCAAGCTAGAAGAGAAGCAGCAAGCTGAGGACATGCATACCGACTTGCCGCAAAGAGAAGAAGAAAATCAACTGGCATCAAGCAGCAACTGCATGGACTTCAGCTTTGGACTCATACCGACTTGACAGGTCAGCAGGAATGACAGAAGAGGTCCAAAAGCAAATTGTAGGCGCATTAAATGCACTTGTCAGGAACTACTCAGAAGCATTTAATGCGACCACATAGAAGATCTTGGGAGATCTAAGCTTTACGTTCAAAACGGGGAAGTATCTTCCTTCAACGGATACTTTCCTCCAACGAATATATTCTCAAGATCTATAAATAGAAGGTGTGGCTGATTGAAGAAAATTGCTGAACAGAGTCGAGAGGAAAATCAAATATATTCCAAAACTTCTCAAGCTTATCCATGTTCAACCACTCAACCTTCTAGAAGCAACATACATTAGTTCGAGGACTACAAAGATCAAGACTGCTCTGCACTAGTTGAAGAACTGTTTATTTTCATTTACCCATTATGTTGTGTGCGCTATGTTGTTTTAATGGTGTACCTTAGTTGAGATGATTAGATCCTTGTTAAGTGTGTAATCTATAGAGTTAGATTACTTGCCCTTTGTGGGCTGTGGCCTTCGACTGGAGTCAGGGACTCTTGTAGGCATAGCTTGTTAGGAAGAAGTTTGTAAAGCGAGGCTTGTAAATTGAACTGACCTAACGAAGTTCCTCCTTGAGTAGGAGTAGAGTGGATGTAGAAGGCTTACACCACCTTTGAACCACTATAAACAAATGTGTTTATACGCTTTGATTGTATGCTGCATTTTACTTACTATTTATCTATACTATTGCATACAAACATAAGCATCCTAAGAAAAGACTTCCTAAGATCATGATTAAAAAGAAACGGTTTTCCAAAAAGAACTCTATCAAGTTTATTCCGCTGCATAACATTCTGATACCGGATCAGGAACCTGATTAAGCCTTAGGCCAGGTTGCTGATTTGAGACAGGTTGCTGTCCCTAAGTTAGGAACCTGTTATAATAGAAAAGTTTTACAAAAAGAGTTTGCAAAATCGACAAAAACGATAGAGGTTCATTCACCCCCCTCTGAACCTCTGAACACTTAGGACCAACAACATGGGTGCCTGTGATTCCAACCTTCAAATTAAAAATGAAAATACAGACATCGCTGGTAACTTAGAGATTCAGATACTATCTTTAATTATCAATGCGAAAAGCTTAACTGATGTTGTGTTCATAATATTCAATCATAGATGAAACTATACCCAACCTTCAAATTGTTGAGTTATCTAGTGCAGAAGATGAATTTGCCGATGCAATTGATACAATTTCTTAATCTAAAGGTCATCTTGATAATACATAAAGGTCATGTTATTGAGACAGAAGGTATAAGTAACTTAACATAAATGTCTTTGAAATTTATACATAATGTGTCTTAAATGGTTGACTTATAAAGGTATACTTAATAATACATAATGGTCATCTTATGAACACATAAAAGTATATTTAACTAAATCTAAAGGTCTCCGTATTTACACAAAATGAATGTCTTGTATATATAACTGACTTATTTTAGTTTTGTTTATAAAGATATTTTTAATAGTAAATAAAGGTCATGTTATTGAGACATAAGGTATAAGTAACTTAATATAAAGGTCTTCAAATTTATACATAATGTGTCTTACATGGTTGACTTTTAAAGGTATACTTCAAAATACAAAATGGTCATCTTATGAACACATAAAAGTACCGTACATATATTATAAAGGTAATAAAGAGGTGTGCCTAATACTACATAAATGTATCAACATAGTCATACCTTTATGTAATATATAAAGGTACAACTAACATAACTAAAATGTATATGTAACATAACTAAAAGATATGACTGTTATAACTAAAATGAATGAAAGGTTAATATGTTTGTGTAAAACAAAATGCTAAGGTACAGCTAGCCTTACGAAAGATATGACTAACATAACTAAAATGTATGCTTAACACTACTAAAAGGTATAGTTAACATAACATAAAGGTCTGACACTTGGAAGAATGTTTGGACAGATTTTGTCTGCTACCTAGAGACGCGTGCGAGCGAGTACGGGCGTGTGATGGGTCGGGTTAACCTGAGTGCATGGATTTAAGATTCGTGCATCAGGTACACAAAAGTTTTTGTCTTACATATTTAGCAACCGTGAGAGTTGGCAGTGATATAGAAATCTAGGGATCATCGATTTACATATAACAAATACCATAATAAGGATCGACCCAATAAGACAAATCCCTCCAATTATCACATCACATACTTTGCATGTGACAATATATCAAGAGAACATATGATATTTATGACTAATTAAATTGATTAGTTAGTACTAAAAACATGCAATTTGACTCAATTTGGAATAATTTTGGCCCATCCTTGTAGTTATAGGATCTGATGTTGCTCCGATCCGTCGCTCTTATTTCTCGATCCAAAAACCCGTAATCTTGAACCCAAAGACCTGTAAAACAAACACCGGGAGAGATTCCCGGTGACGGGACTCCGACGCTCAAGTCAGAGAACGGAAGAGAATATTTTTATGTTCTTTTTGCAATAGTGCGTGTGTGTTTTTGAATATGTGTGCATGAGAGAAAAAAAATGAACACAAGAGATATATATATACTCCCTGGAATGCGAGTTAGTTGAGATTCATCCCACAAAATATGGGATATGGGCCAACGGTTCCGAGCTGAATCAATTTTCCCTGTTCGTCACTTTTCCCTGTTAGGTTCAAAACCTGTTCGTCACTTTTCCCTGTTAATCAATTTGTCGTTATAACTCCGAGCTGAATCAGCTCCCCTTTCATCAGTTCGATCATAAGGTTGTAAAACAGTTCGTTTAGCTTTATCGCATATCAGTTTATCATCATGTCCTATAACTAATTTTAGTTCGTCATCGTACTTTACAACTGCATCAGCTTGCGCTTCCTTAGTTCGATCCGAAGGCTGCCAAACAACTTGTTTCTTCAGACCTCACATACGTTGACTTTGACCTCAGTTCGGTTTCCAAGAGAAGAACTTTGTTCGACTTAGTTCGACCATATCAGGATCAATTTGCATTTTCCTCTCACTTAGATGTACTAAAAAGCATAGGATAATATAATTTTCACAAATTGATATATAAAAATTTATACGAGTTTTAGATCACGTGCGTTGTGCGTGGAGATCAATTTAAATTAAGAAAAAAAATACAAATACCTTGTATATTAGAGTTTTAATTATAATAGGATTTTATAGGATTTTGAATTACTATTATAACCTTAAATAATAATTTTTGATAAGGATATATTCGGCAATACATATTTTGTAAGAAACATATACACTTTTATATAAGTAATATATATATATATATATATATATGACTTGGGTAGAAAGTGCACATTGGTCTTTTGTACTTCTTCATCGATAACCTTAGAAAAAAAAGAGTTTCGTCCCACATAAAGTATAAGGACAAAACGCACTGAACATATATTTAAGAGTGAGTCTCTTGTGAGACTGTCCCATGGATTTTTATCGCATTGCGTGAGACAAGTCAACTCACAACCCATTCACCCACAACCCAAATCTTATAATTCACATATTGTTTGTGGATAATAGGACTCCATCTGACGGTAACTATCCATGAGACCGTCTCATATAAGCTTTTGTGTATATTTAATTCTTTTGAGTTTCAATGTTCTATGGATGTTGTGATTTAAACCCCAACTCGATCCATGAGGGTTTAACTATAGCTAGTTGATCAGTGTTGGTACTGAATTCAACAACAATCGTCTAATTATATTCATGCTAAGCAATATACTTAAAGTACGAACTACACCATATTTACTTTGGTTAAAGAATTATGGAAAAAGGATTAAAGAAAAAGGTTAAATGTAAAAACAACCTAAAGTATGTTCATTTTCAATTTGCAATCTAAACTTTTTTTTATCTGATTGCAACTTAAGGTGCAAGAGTTTCTCAAAAAGCAACATAAACTTTTTCTCCGATAAATTTTTCGGTGAAATGCACATCACTTTATTTTCAAAAGGATAAAAACAACCTCAAGTATGACAAATTTTCAATTTTAAATATGAAGTATATTTTTTTTCATTTTGAAGCCTAAAATTTTTTAAAATGACAAATTTATCTTTGTGACAATCATGTGTTGTGAATATCACCGAAAAATTTACCGGAAAAATGTTTAGGTTGCAATTTGATAAAATACTATTGAACTTTGTGTTGCGATTGGATAAAAAAATAGTTAAGGTTGCAAATTAAAAAATGATCATACTTCAAATTGATTTTTGCATTTAATAAAAAAAAACCATACCTTAAATTAGTTAAAGGCACATTGTCCATCTTTGAGTCATTAAAAATGTTCACTTGCCCACCGTAAACATGTAAATATGTCCATTATTGATATGAAAAAATTTAATTTTTTTTTAAATATTATAACAAATTAATGATTATTTTAAATTTATAACACATCAATAATAAACACATAACTAATATATGCTATGATGGGTATGTGAGCAGACATGTTAAGTCGTCTAAATAAAATAAGATTTCTTATCACTCAAAGTATATCATATATATATATATATATATATACGATTTAAACTTTACCCACTCTAAGATAATGACCCCCAATATATGGAAATATTATTTTAGCAACTTTCTAAATTTTGGATAAATATACTATTTCGATTTGATTTAAAAATTATGTCAATATTAATTACTATCCAGGTATATTGATAAGTGTCGTTTTTCACGTATTTGTGTGTATGTTTATATATTCATTTGAATATGTTTAGATACGTTAATATGGTGATTTATGATATTATATTGTATAAGTTGCATTTGACGGATTTGTGCTTAGTTTCATGATTTTAATGAGAAAGGTGCAAGTTTCAAATGTAATTGATGACTAAGGAAGGAAGAATAAAAATACGAGATCGTGTGGAATTGGTGGCGCACGGTCTGGTCGTGCCATGCAACACGACCGTGCGCCAGTATGCAGTGAGTGCTCGATGATGGGGCACGACCATGCCCCACAACACGGTCAGCTCCCTGAAAACGCCAGTGACCTCTTGGCAGGGCACGGTCGACCGTGCCCGGGTGAACAGGAATTCGAAGAGATTTGGTTTTCTTAGAGTGTTTTCACCTCTTACTTCACTTGGAAGATTCCCAACACAATATAAATACTCAACATATATGAAGAGAAGTAAAGGAAAAGGAGAGAAATTTAGAAGAGAGATTCATAGAAAAAAACACGATAGTTTGAGAAGCATAAGGAGGATTTGAAGAAGAATTCAAGAGACCGAGGGATCGCGAGATCATCATCTAATAGAGTTTTTAATATTTTCTTCCTTTGTTGAATCTTAGTAGATATGATATTTCCAATCTTGTCTATGAGTTTGTCTACGCATCGTCATCAAGAATTTCACTGTTTTCTTCGTTACTTGACCTCTAGTTCTTTTCTATCTTCTCGTATTTTAATTACGCATCGCGTGGTATAAAAATCATCTAGGTTCCACGTCTATAAAAATTATCGATTTAATTCGAGCATTAAATAAGTATCTGAAACGCACGCAATTAATTAAACAGTCAAAACATACGCACAAAATTATTTAAATTAAGGTTTTAATATTTAATTATTCAATTATGCTTCGTTTTGATCCAGGGCGCTACAGATAGATTCACGGATGAAAAATTTAATGCACGGATGAAAGCCTTGGAGTTACAAGTAGGGTAGATGGTCGAATACATAGAGAACCAACATAAAAAGGGACAATATCCAAGCACCACTGAAATAAACCCAAGGGAGCAGTGTTTGGCAATTCAATTGAGAAGTGGAACAAAATACGAGGGGCTAAGAACGCTAGTGGCGGAGGAAGATGAAAAGGAGATTAATGAGGAAGATGAAGTCGAACAAAAAAGGACTGAGAAGCCAAAATCGAATTCTAAACTTTCACTTTCATTTTCAAATTCTTCTCTTCCTTTTCCTCAACGGTTTCAAAAGAAAAATCTAGATGCTCAATTCACTAAATTTCTGGAAATTTTTAAGAAAATTCACATTAACATTCCTTTTGTAGATGCTTTGGAACAAATGCCGAACTATGCTAAATTCTTGAAGGATGTAATGTCAAAGAATAGAAGAATAGTGGATTTTGAAAGAGTGAATCTTACAGAGGAGTGCAGTGCAATCTTGCAACAAAAGCTGTTATAAAAGTTTAAGGACCCAAGGAGTTTCACAATTCCTTGCGAAATTGGAGGATCAATTTTTTATAAGGCTTTATGTGACCTTGGGGTAAGTATAAATTTGATGCCGCTATCCATCTTCGAGAAGCTTCGTATTGGTTATGTGAAGCCTTCCTACATCACATTGCAATTAGCGGATAGATCAATAACGTACCCCAATAGAATCATTGAGGATATGCTAGTCAAAGTCGGTTGATTCATCTTCCCAGTGGATTTCATGGTTCTTGACATGGAGGAAGATTATGATGTGCCCCTGATTTTAGGACGACCATTCTTAGCCACGGGACAGGCATTGATTGATGTACAAAAGGAGAGCTCACCTTGTGAGTAAATGACGAACACATTGTGTTCAATATTTACAAGGACATGAGATTCCATGATGAGAAGGAGAACTGCAGTTTTGTTGATGTAGTAGATGCCTGTGTAGAGGATCAAGAAATACCAATGAAGATGTACCATAGAAAGGCATGACAACGGCAAGACAAAAGACGAATCAAAGAGGAGAAGACCGGGCACGACCGTACTGTAGCGCATGGTCTGCCCGTGCCCGGTGGAGAAACGGTTTTGTACAATGGGGCACGACCGTGCTATACAGCACGATCGACCGTGCCTAGCCGTCTAATGGAATTCGATGTGGAGATCGAGGAAAATTTTCCTCCGTGTAAGGTATGTTTTCATCTCGTCTGGCTAAAGACGTTAAACTTAGCACTGTTTGGGAGGCAACCCAATTAGCCATTTCTTTCCAAATTTTGAATCTTCTTTGAAGTTGTCGACTTTAATTTTAGGGGATGGTTGCATCATATGAGTAGTTGCATTATAGGTTTATTACGTTAGCATTTTTTTTGTTTTGTTTTTAGGATGATAGATGATCTTGTGATTAAGAGATATGAAGTGAATTCTTGAGTTATAAGAAACATGAATTGAGTAAAATGAACGTGGAGATATATATTTGAGCATGCAATGATTGTGTAGTTTTGAGGAGTATGAAAATAAGCTTGTGAGATTTGAGCCTTGACTTGATATTACACCAAGTCTTATTTTCTTGATTGTGTGGTTATCGATTGTCTTGTTTATACCTCTGGAACTTGTTTTGGTATTTCATTTGAGACTACAAGTACGTGTGAATTTTAGAAAATGATATAAGACCATCTTTGCTCTGATTAGTCACTTAGCTAAATAATTTTTCACCAAATTTGATATATTTTCTTAGTTAGCATTGTTGAGCCTTTAAGCCTTATTTTTTCGTAGTCAAATGATTGGGTAAATTACCAATCCTTTTATTTTGAGCCTACCTACATATGATTTTGAAGCTCAATTGGGAAATATATGTGGAGTTGGAGAATTGGTGGAAGATATCAAGAAAAAAGAAGAGAAAAGAAAGAAAAAAAGAGAGAGACCAAGTGTGAAAATGAAAGAAGAGAAAATATATACTTGGGTTGAAGAGGTGAGTGTTGGAAGGAAAACTTTTACATGAGTTGTGTCTATTTTGATATGTTTTAGATATTTAGTTGAGTTGTACCTTTTCTGGAACTCAATTGAATAATTATTTTTTTAGTTGAGTTGTGTCTTTTCTGGAATTCAATTGAATAATTATTATTTTTAACATATCTCTGGAACTCATATTTTAGGAGAAGTGGTCATTTGAAGAGACCTCATGAAGATGGGAAAATTCATGATTTGAGTTGAAATTTGTGGAGGAGCTTCAAATATCTATTTGAATAGTCACTTTTATCCCAAATTTTTTCTACCCTGTCCAAAGAGCCTCATTGCATCCAAATAAAGTCATTTTTGATTCTTAATATTCACATGTACAAATGTGGTGGAGAAGTGAGACGATTTGCAAGCTTATGGTAGGTTTACTTGATTTATCGTTTTGAGCGTATACACGTCCTATGTTTTAAACACTATTGAGCGTGAGTGATACACTATTACCTTGTGAGGTTCATTACTCCTTGAAAGTACATGGTTATGAATTGTTTGAAGTATTTACTGGAAGTTTGGATGAATTTTTGATATCAATTAGGTGTATATGATCTATAGTTTGATGTACTTAAATTCATGGTTTGTGCTTCTTCTAAGTGCTTGCTTAGTTTTCTTTAGGAGTGTCAGTTGAGTAGTTGTTGTTGCTCGAGGACGAACAACAGTTCAAGTTCGGGGGATTTGATAAGTGTCGTTTTTCACGTATTTTTGCATACGTTTATATATTCATTTGGATATGTTTAGATACGTTTTGATGGTGATTTATGATACTATATTATATAAGTTGCATTTGACAGGTTTGTGCTTAGTTTCATGATTTTAATGAGAAAAGTGCAAGTTTCAAGTGTAATTGATAACCAAGGAAAAAAGAATAGAAATACGAGATCACGTGGAAGAGTTGGTGGCACATGGTCTGGTCGTGCCATGCAGCACGACCGTGTGCCAGTATGCAATGAGTGCTCGATAATGGGGCACGACCGTACCCCACAGCACGGTCAGCTCCGTGAAAATGCTAGTGACCTCTTAGCAGGGCACGATCGACCGTGCCGTACAGCACGATCGTGCTCGGGTGAACAGGAATTCGAAAAGTTTTGGTTTTCTTGGAATATTTTCACCTCTTACTTCACTTGGAAGATTCCCAGCACAATATAAATACTCAACATGAAGAGAAGTAAAGGAAAAGGAGAGAAATTTAGAAAGAGAGATTCATAGAGAAAAACACGATAGTCTGAGAAACATCAGGAGGATTTGAAGAAGAATTCAAGAGATCGAGGGATCGCGAGATCATCATCTAATAGAGTGTTTAATATTTTCTTCCTTTGTTGAATCTTAGTAGATATGATATTTCCAATCTTGTCTATGAGTTTGTTTATCATCATGTCTGGATAATTTTCTAGGGTTTTTAGGGCTTGTTAGTAATCTGATTCGAATCTAGATGGATCTTTAATTTTAATTCAAAGTTCATGATCGATTATCCTATTTGTGTGTTTATGAGTTGATTGCTTGTTTAGTTATGTGGCCAGTAATTGAACATGTTTTAGTAATTAGATCAAAATTCGGGAGATGAGATTTAATTATAGAAGAATAAACACATGACACATAAAAAGACTTAGATCGGGAGATTAAGGAATTTATGTAATGGAAAATCAATCCTAGGTACTTTTGGGAGTTGTTATGTTTCAATCAGATTGAGTAGGGATACCTCTGGTGGCATAATAATCAATCGGTTAACTGACTCGGGAGAGCTGTTAATTCAACATGTGTGATTGCTCATATAGGATGATTGATTAATGAACTTGAATTGGTTAAAGTGATGTTTTGATGAGAATTAGATGAAAGCATGTCCTAAAACCTATCTTAGATATCTGTTATTCTTGAGTGAATTTATTTGCGTAGAATTAATCTGCAATCGGTGTGATTTGATTTTCCTAGATAAAACTGAAAATTAAATTTTAGTAGTTAGTTAATGCCTAGATAACCAGTCTCTGTGGGATCGATCTTTCTCACTACTACTACACCCTACACCGTACACTTGTGGGAGTAGCTAAAACAAAATTAGTGAACATATATCTTAATCTTTTAGGCGAAAGGTGGATAAAAAATATGATTTCTTAATATTGATGGTTAGAAAATAATGACATTATATAAAAGTGGTATAAAACTATTATTTCTCTATTATAACATACAGTAGACAAATTTTTGAAGATGGTTTAGGTTGACCCAATCAAAGCGCATCAATGTCTAGTCAACCTGGCCAACATAGATCGGGTAAACCTTTGTCTCTATTAAATAATACTTTTGTATAATGTATATGATAGTTTTATGTATGTCATGTATACTTTTGAGAAAATATAATTTAAAAAATAATATTGTGTAATATTTTGTGTATATGAAGTAATATTTTCGTGTGTATCATGTAATACATTTGGTTCTGAAATTCTTAAATCATACTTAATTTGAAAAATTGTAATTTCATTAGTAATACTTTTTATTTTTTTCATTCACATAATACTTTTGAAAAATTATTTTGAAAAGTAATACCATATAATATTTTATATATATCATGTAATATTTTTATACGTATCGAGTAATACTTTTTGTTTCATGATTTTAAATCAATGATCATTTTAAAGATTATAATTTGACAAGAATACTTTTATTCTTATAGTGTTATCTTTTTGTATGTATCATGTAATTCTTGTAAAAATATCATGATATGTATAACGTTATATGTCACAAAATTATTACATAATGAATATAAAAGTTACGTATCTTATCAACTTACTTTGTGTCTGTATCATTGTCCCATAACGAACTCCACCTAAATCTCACCAGATGAGATTTATGATACGATCTCTGATAAGATCCACACTCAATATATTTTATATTGTCGTCATTCTTTGCAACTAGTAACTTGAAATATTGTCGTCATTACTTTGAAACTAATTACAAATTACATCGTTTTTAATATCACATTACTCTATCAATGATAAGGGTCAATAAATTTTATGGAATCATGGAGTCAATAACTCCCGCCACTCACCACCTAACACAATAAATTGAATTAAGAGAGATCAGAGAGAAGTATGTATATATATATATATATATATATATATATATATATATATATATATATATATATAATAGATATCAAGAATTGTATGTGTTTATCAAATTCTCTTTCTTCAGCAGTGTGCAGGCCCGGTTTTGATATTTTAGGGCTCCACGACGATATAAAAAAAGGGCATCGTAATTGAAAAATAAATATTTTTATTTAAACAATGGGTCTTAACTCAGAAGGAAGAACTGCTAATAGTCACAAAACCATCCACACTACAACAAAATTAAATATTTATGATAAGATTTTTTGCGACAATAAAAGTAGTTGCAAAAAGTCTAGTTATTGTGACAACAAATTGTCGAAAAAAATATTAATATAAATTGAAAATACGTGTCACAAGAAACAATGAGATTTTATTTAATTTTTGCGACAATATTGTTGTTGCTAATATATTAGCGACAATAATGTCGTCGCAAAACATCTATTTGTGAGAAGACTTTTGCAATAATAATTTAGAGACAACATATTATAACAAAATATTGCGACAATTACCAATGTTTCTGCGACAACATTTTATTGTCGTAAATACTCATTTTTACTTGTAGTGTCATTCTGGTTCTATATTTGTTTGAAGTCGGGATCTTGATGCATATAGATACAAATAATCTAATGGTAGCAATAATTTCAAATCCACTCTTCAAAACAGGAAATAGTTATGCCAGTTATAACAAGAAAATATTTGATCCAAAAGATTTCTCATCTGACTGGGAATTTTCTTATAACAATCTTCATCAAATTGTTTATTCCCATAAATTTTGTTTTTTTAGAAAATATAAAATTAATTATATGATATATTGGATCAAATATAATAAATATGTGATAATTATATATATATATATATATATATATATATATATATATATATATATATATATATATAAAATGCTGGATGAAAATTTAGGACCTAAAAAATTAGGCTCTACTTGGTTCTCAGGTCCAGACCTTGCAATGTGAAGTTCCACTTGGCCCTTTGAATGCTTTACAGTGCATCTCTGGCATGAACACGGTTAATTAATTCTCTGTCAGAATGTTGTTGGCATTTACATATAGCTGGATTGAAGTTGGTAAATTCCATTAATATTTTCTGCAATCATCAACTTAAATAAAGTTTTCAAGTGATGCTCAATATTTAAAGAAAACAGCTACAGTATTATGAAGATGGCCATCACTGAGAAACAACTCATAAGCGCAGTCGTTTGTCTTTCCGTCTTAATTAACGTTTACCGAGAAGCATGGTTTAATTTGTAGTATTGGAAAGCCAACTTATATTATCTTTCGAAAATTATAGAAGACCCTTCAAAGTGAAGTCCTTGAATTACTCTTCTTGTAATTTTTGTATTCATTGGACCAAAATTATAATTTGGGAAAAAAAATACCATCAAGTATAATAAATGAACAAAAATATCATCAAATATCACAAAATGTCCAAAACTACCGTAAAACAATAATTATCCTATGTTGACTTTTACTAACTTCCGAAAAATCATAATTTTTCCGTTTTGTTATTTTAATACATCCACTCCATTTATTTAATTAGATCCGGATAAAGCATATACTGATCAATATCAGGCCGAACATGTTTCTGTATTTAGTTTTTATACTCTGTAAAATGCATACCTTTGCCTTTGTCTCTGATTCTCTCGATTTCCGGTACTTTTTACGGATCAGCGATCCAACCACACCCCCATAGTCGGTGATTCTGCTCCGTCTTCACAATGAGAACCCAGATCACAATCCTTACTCCTACCCACCTGATAGAGTTTTTAAGGAGATCACGGGAGACGCACTGCTAGTATTAACTATACAAAAAACTTCCGAATAGCACGAAGGAAAGCAAAAGTCTTTCTTTTATTGAAGAAATAAAATAGATTTAATATTACAATACTATTTCTCCGCCATTGGAGGAGAATACTTGTTTTAGCCGATCATGGTTTAAACTTGTGGGGAAACCCCTATAAACTAGAACACTTAAGACTTAAACACTTAAGACTCTTTAGAGAGAGAAGTACTCAGGAAATATTGATGATTTCTGATGATCTTCTCAATTGACAGGAGCTCCTCTTTTATAGGCGATTTCCACTGATTTCAAATGTGGATTCCATCTTCAATTTTTCTTCTGTCATTTTTTAATTTTTCCACTGCTAGCCTTTCTTCCACCTTCTTTTGGCATTAGGTGGCCATGTGATTCCACCATCTCCTGTCGGTGGATCCCTCCATAATCCTTTGTAGGGTGGAGTCTTGTGAAGGTTGTCTTGTAGTGACGACTTATCCTTCATCGTGATAGGAACGTCCCACTAACCATGTCTGGTGTTAGTGTTTGGTAGGGCCTTACACGAGGATTAAAATCCTCCACGAGAATTAAAATCATACCCTTTAACTTGAAAATTCATTGGATTTTCTTACACGAGAATTAATTCCTACATGGGGATTTAATCCTTACATGAGGATTTACCCTTACACGAGAATTAATTCTACTTTACACGAGAATTAAATCCTACACTTAAACGAAGATTAAATCCTCACGAGAATTTAATCATACATGAGAATTTCTCTATACGAGAATTTTCTCTTACACAAGATTTATTATCAAGTCTAATTAGACTCGCTTTCTTTTACATTTTTAGGATTTTCTTTCTAACAACCCCTCTTCGGACCCTTCTTCTTCTGTTGTGGTTCGGGTCGGTTTTTCTTGATTTTGAAGCCTTGTCCGAACAAAGGCTTCTCTTATAATTGATAGCAAGAAAATAGTCGTTCTTCCCATCATCTAATATATATCATATTACATATCTTCTTTCTTGTGTTTTTCGTTGTCGGAACCTTGTTTTCCCAAATCAGCTTTCTTTTATTTTCAAATAAATTTTCAGCAAGTCCGGTAGTGTTTCCTATCATGGAATTTAACAGGAATGATCTGTTCAGAGAATTTTGAAAAATCTTGAATGAATACTTTACCTTGTCCATTTCTGTGAGACAGACCCAAATTCCCCATGTCCGCCTAGTAGATATATCATCTTCAGTGAGGGCGATGACCAGAGGACTGTTGGTTGGTGGTATTTTTACTCTATTGAACGCCACCATGTCCGACTGAGTAGCTTCATGAAATGGAAGAGTGGATGAGACCTTTTTCCTGTGATTTATGGAGCTGTTAATATGAATTTAAGCTCTAGGATATCTCCTCGACCAAGATGTGGATTATTTTTCCATGAGTCATGTACGATAGTGACAATCCATTCTGATAGTTTAGAAATCTCCAAAAAGCTTGGTACAGTGGTAGGAATTGAAGCAATAGCTCCAAAATCATACCATTCTCGTACATCTCGTGGGTTTGCACCCACTAACATCCACACACGTGGATACTTTCCAAACCAATCAACAATTATTTTGCTAGGATTGATCCCATTCCTTATCACCAATTTCTCTCACGTTATTTGGTAAACATTAAAAGGAGAAAATGGCTCGTTAGTGTTAACCTTTTTTTGGCCTGTCTATGAAAGAAGGTTAACCTCTCCCCCATTAACCCCAAAGGTGCTGAGTTGACTTGGTTTGTCCGAAACAGAGTCCTGACTTTCCAAATTAATTATTCTATCAGAGTCCGATAGATACTCATTTTTGGCATTATCTACATTTTCACCAGAATCTGATGAAAAACTTGTATTGGTAGGATTTCCTACCTCGGTATAAAAATACCTTGAGTATCCATCGATGATGAAATTTTCTCGTGAACCTCTCTCTGGGTTACTAATGGTGAACCTTCTTTGAGAAGAGGACTTTCGAGCGCATCCCATAGATGGGTATGAGCTGCTCTCGTAGCACTTTTGGCTTTCTAGACCAAGTCCTAATTTGCCCTTTGTACATAGACAACGGCTTCAGCACGCATCCTCAGCAAGCCATATCTTTTATCTAACTACTGAAGGTTTTCCCTGAGGTGTCTAGCTCGTACTGTGATGGAATCCGCTTCAAGGATATCTATCTCTTGTTAGGAAATCTGCAAGAATATTTTCATTAGATTTCACAATGACAATATCAAATAAATAATATTGGCATTCTGCTTTCCATCTGATAATATTGGCTTTCTCGATTTTTGATTCGAGTTTATTTTAAGAAAGCCTTAACATTTGTATTATCCACTTTTAATGTAAATTCTTTTGCTAATAAGAATAAAGACCATTTTTTAAAAGCCCTCCAAACTGCAAAGAATTCCTTCTCGTTAATGTGCCATAATTTGATTTGTTGTTCTGAGAACAACCCTCCTGTATATCTACAAGGTTCTTCGCTTGTAGATGTCTTTCGCATGAGCACTACTGCCCATCAGAAATCATTAGCGTCTGTATAGACAACTAATTGATCTTCATCCTATGGTATTGCGAGTTTCAGCAGATTGCTACAAATTTGTTTTAGCTCGAAAACTCTTTGGGAATGTATATCTTCCCATTTCCATTTTATCTTTTCATCGTTTTGTAATAAAGGGTGAAAATCCTTTCTATATTTTGCCATGTTTTTAATAAAACTACTTACAAAATTAACAACATCTAAGAAGCTTTGGAGATGCTTCTTATCATTCAGAACATCAGGGAAATTGCATATTTTTTCCACACTATGTTTCTGAAGTTCCATACCTAATTGGTCAATAATATCACCGAGAAACTCGATTCTATTGACTGCGATCATTGCCTTCTTTTCAGATAGTACTAATCCTTCTTTATGACATGCTTCAAATTATATTTCAAGATGCTTAATATGCTCTTTCATATTGTTTGATGCAATTAATGTGTCGTCGATATAGACAAACATAAACTTGAAATAATATTTAAACAGATTATCCATTTTTCGTTGGTATATCTGGAGTACATTTGCAAGTCCCATTGGAAGTACATTCTAGATATACTGACCTTGTGGAGTAGAAAAAGTTGTATACTTTCTTGATTCTTTTTCCATTTTAATCTGATAGAAACCAGACTTACAATCGAATTTAGAAAATAGTCTTAACCCTTTAATGCAGTCAATTAAATGTTCTCTATTCGGGATGTAATAACCATCAAAATCAAGTATCTTATTAATACCTTGATAGTTAATTACTAACCTTACTTTACCTCTTTTTATTTCATAGTAGTTTCTTATTAGAAATCTTGGGCTACTATAAGAAGAGACTCCAGCTTCAATCAATTTAAGATCGATATGCTCTTTGATAATTTTTTGCATATCTTTCTTATTTGTCATGTTCATCTGGATTGGCTTGTATCAAACCAACTCGTATCGGAATTATTCCTTTACTTTCAGAGTTGCTTCAATCTTGTTTTTGTTCTACCACGCCAGAGGATCCTGATTGAAGTTTCTCTAGATTAGTCTCTTAACATTTTCAAGGGAAAGTAAACTTTCCTTATCAATGTCGTCAACAGGTGTGCTCTCTTTAAGCACATTATTCAAAAGTTGGGTATCTTCTTCGGATGCCTTTTCGTAACCTTGTTGCGTGAAAGACAAAAAAGCTTTACCAAATTTTCTTTTATACTGCATTTTAGGATGTGTTAATTTGGTATCATCACCACGTTTGCTATGAAAATTAATGGGCATTATTCTATTGAATACCCTTTGTCGTCGCAAAATCTGTATATAACAGTTAGTAGTAAATGTTAAAGGTTCTTGTGATTATCTTGCTCATATTTTACAAAAGTTTGGATAAAATTGTTACTCAACAAAATATCAGCACCTATATTGTGAATATAGATCAGTGACATTTTTACCTTGTACCAAGGTGTACCAAATGCTCCTTCTATCATGATCTTTGTTTCATGAATGCCCTTATTGAGCATCAGGATTTTCTGAGAAAAATCCCTTCATGCAATAATAGGTAATGTTTCCACAGTTTCACTGGGGAAAACTCCTGGTTTTGCCGTGCAAATACCTGATCCTGAATCAGTATAAGCAGCAAAGTATTTTGTCTTATATTGTTCATACATCATCCTAACAGATATGTATATGGAAAATAGGCTCGTCATGCCAGCATACAAATTACCTACCATTGTACCAAGACAACCATCTTTGAGGTTATTGATTCTTCTATCCATTACTGATAGATGAAGTTCATAATCAATACCTTCCTTAAAGATAGCTTTGATTACTACTTAAATGGTTCCCATATGGATCCATTTCACAGTCACTGCTACTTCTTCCCTGATTCGGCCCAGTTCCTCAAGAATCTATTCTTTTGGAATAAGCTGTATATCAATTCTATTATCGGTTAATTTCATTGGAATTGAAAACTCACTTGAGTTCACCCGATAGATGATATTGTGCTTGCGTTGTTTTACTCCGATCTGATTAAGGATTCGACTAACACCTCCAATTCCATTGTTTTGTTTGAGATGGTCATTTGTAAATAATCCTGATAGACTCTCTCATGTTTGGAGTCTATCTTCTGTTTCGAGGCTATTCGTTTGATTCTGTTGATGATTCATAAGATCCATCTAAATCAATCTCGAATTCTTCTTCATAGATGTTTTCATCTGAAGAGATATCCTCGAACTGGTAAACGGGTACCAAATCGCCATAGAAAACCGCATCAAGAATGTCTGTACTCAGCTTGAATTGGCGAACTTCACTCTGCTTTTGTGGGCAGTCTGGCAAAATATGTCCATTCGCACTACATGTCCAGCAATTGCAGTCTTTGAAACTTCCATTTGTATGAGTATGAGCTCGTTTGAAAGTTCTCTTAGTTGGTGTTCTTCCTGTTGACTTTCCTTTGGATCTAGATTCTTGTAAAGAAAACCTAGAAGGACCGGATTTCTGACCAAATTTGTAGGTTCTGGCCTTCGATTTGGACCACCATGATCTTCATTAGTTGGAATGCCTTCTCTGTGATCCTCTAGACTTAGCATAAGATACACTTCTCAAGTGTTTGTTTCTCTTTCCATGCCTCACCTATTTTGATTTTCCAACTACCGATGCAAAATCGTTGTTATCACAACAAAGAGGAGTTCTTTTAATTTGTCCTCTGAGTTTTTTCTTGTTCTTTTGAATGGTCGCTTGTTGACACCATTCTCGCAGGTTGTCTTTTAGGAAAGACATCTTTCTTGCGACTGTGTCGACCTATCCCGGTGGTAACTTGTAGGACTAGATCAACATTTCTCACCATGGGTTATAAATCTTTGCAAAGAACATCTCTGTTGCCATATTTAGCGGGACCTCCTTTTGGAAGTAATATTTGTGGAACCAATAAATGTATTCGTTGGCCGCACATATACTTCTTAACTCGAGAGCATACATGGCGTATGTATATTCTCCTTCTTAATTTGGTCAAAGTATCCATCTCTGATGAAATAGACCTTAAGCATTCTTCCGACCTTTTCGATGATAGCGTATAAACTATCTCCGGAAAAGGCTTCTTCTTTAACTTGGGTAGATGTTGATTCCCAAGCAATCTTTACTAAACTTCTAGACTACTTTCGATTAGTCCGATAAATTTTTCTTTTTCTATGTCTAGTGTTGTTGAGGCCACTTTTAAAGAGGCCATCAATTCATCGATTAGTTTTTCCATATTTCAAAAATCAATAAAGTTAGTTGTGAGAACCAATCCATATGAATGTGTTGGCTCCAACATCGCTTTTGCCCACAGACTATTAGGAGGTGCTTCGTTCCTCCCAAATTCTCATCTGGCTCCTAGTCTCTAAGTTTCCGTGTCTAACTTGGATTCTACTTCTGCCCTCGATTTCTCAGGGGCTGGTGTGTTTGAACTCGTACTTCCTTCTGTAATAGGAATTGGAGAGTTCATCTTGATGTTAACCAGATCTACTATCCCAAGATTGGAGAGTGATTCGGTTAACTCTGAGATATTAACTCGTGATGCCTCCATATCAGATTTTTCTAATGATTTCACACATTAGTTCATCATTACTCTTTGACTCCAGGATTTATGTAGCCTTTCCTTTGGGAATAAGTGGCCTATCCCCGAACGCATTTTTGAAACATTCATTCATGGATCTATTGGATCCCTTTGGTAATTTAATTTTCAGATCTATAATTTCTTTTTTCAGATCAGAAACATCTCGTTGGATCTCGGTTAGAGATCTGACCATTGTCTCCGTCTGACCTCTATATAATTGGATGGTTTTCTGGTATTCTCTAAGATCTTGTGAGATCTTAGAACTACCAGGAACAATTAAAAAAACTATGTATTACATATACTATTATAAAAAAATAGTATTTTCCCAATTCATATAATATGTATTTTTTTTATTATTTGTATTTTGTGTTTATTTCAAACTTATTATATTTAATATGAATTCAAAGAATATGGGATGAATTTGGACAAAATAAATGAATTGAATCGCTAATTGAATATAATTTTATAAAGTGGATCAACATTAGAAAACTCATCAAACACTAGTTAGGCCACTTAATGTGAGCTCAGAATTGGGAAACCAAACTTGCGAGTTAAGATTTGGGCTTAAATATATTACATTTTTATAGTTTTTACAAGCCAGAATATCGTTATGAATATCATATATTAGTATATTAATTCATTTCTCCCCTTTCAAATAAATCATGTAGTACATATTACATATATTTAACCTAATTAAAAAAAATATAAACTTTCCATCTGTGTGTTAAAAAAAAAATATTTAACCTAATAAATAAAAGGGTAAAAAACGATTTTCCATCTGAACTATGCCCGATTTTACACTTTCTGGTATAAACTTTAAAAAGACATAAATGTCCTTAATGAAATCATGTGCTGAGCATGTGTGTGTTGGTTGGAAAAAATGATCGGAATACCATAGATTGTAAATTGTGTAAAGTTCAGTCAGTACGGTATAACATTTTAAAGTTTTTACCAGAAAATGTAAAATCGGGCATAGTTGGGATGGGAAATCGTTTTTTACTTGTTAGAATATATGATTAAATAATTATCTACTTGTTAGAATATATGTTGCACTTGTACAGGATCATAAATATTTTTTTATTTATTATTGAAATAATATATATTGCTATGGTTGTTGTATCGTTAACTCATCATTCATTTTTCAAGTTGAATTTTAATTATTAATATCTATAAAAAATTTCAAATTTTCTTTTCAATTAAATAATCGAAAATTGAAAGTCAAACTTTCACAAATAAACTTTATAGTTTATTTTAAAATACAAATTAAAAAACAAAGTATTCAAATTTTCATTAATTAATAAGTGTAAATTAAAACTTTGAACAATAATGTTCAATAAGCTCGTCTTTATTTTAATGTTTTCTTTTTTATTTATTTATATTTTTTCTCTAAAATTTTAAATTTAACAAATTTCAAATATGCAAATAATTCTTATATTGAAGCCTATCATATATTATTTAGATAAATTTAGTCAACATTCTAAATTATTTAATAATTTTTCTTCGCAACATAAAATTTGAAATCATTGATTAGCCTTATTTAATGTCAAAATAATGTGAGTTGCCATGTGTCTTTAGTGGTCTTACTTTTATATGTATATAAAAATATACTAGTATAGGGCCCTTGTAGTATACGAGATTAATCAAATTATATTAAAATTACTAAAATTAGAAAAAATGAAATATTATTTATATAATATATTTATGGGTTTGTACAATACACACCGCCTAGTTTAGCATAAAATATAATACATTATGATTAATATATTATTTAATTGTTAAAATATATGTTCTATTCGTAATAGAACATAAATACTTTTTTATTTATCATTTAGGAAAGTATATATTGTCGTGTCTATTATATTAATTAGCCATCTCACCATTTTTTAATTTTCATTAATTAATAAGTTTGAAAAGTTTGAACAATCATTTTTAATCAAACCAACCTTTATTGTATTTTTTTTCCTTTTATATTTATTTATATTTTTAATTAAATATTTTTAAATTATAAAAATTTCATATTTATAAATGATTTATACATTAAATGTAGCATATATTCTTTTAACAAATTTTGTTAACATTTCAATATTATTTAGTATTATTATTAGGTGATTCTATACATACCCACATTAAATTTGATAGCATTAAATGACTATATTAATTAATTTTAGAATTCCATTTATTATAAATATAATTTGTAAACAATGAAATTAATATGAAAAAAATATAGTTGACATGTATCACTTTTGGCGCTTACTTATATATATATATATATAAAGTTATATATGTATATATATACACATACACATATATTACACTTTCCAACTCAAAAATATCATGTCACAAATGACGGGTAGTAGAAATAATAGAAAATAAACATTTCTTTTGAAGCTATTTTTATATCATTTAAATTCTTCTATTATTAGTTTTTTTCTTTTAATGTTAGGTCTTTTAATTAGATTTTTGCGTAAAACGATAATAATTATTTAAATGTTTCATTTAATCTATAAATGATTTTTATAAAATTGCATTTTAGGACCCAAAATACTAATTAAGTGTACATATATAACATTGACTAATGTAATTTGCATTATGCTTATTATTTTTGTTGGTAATTTTCATATTTTATTTTTTGAAGGGTAAATATTTAAAAGTAACTACATAATTCTTAAATAAGCATTTTTTATTTATTAAATTTTTGTATTTAATTAAATAATATTGAAAATTTCATTTTTTATTTCAAAATTTTAATCATATACAATCTCATATATAATTATTCTTCTTCTTCATTAATACTTATTATTCTTATTATTAGTACTATTATTGTTATTGTTGTTGTTATTATTATTCTTAATTATTATATTATAAATAATTTTTTTTTTCAATTTGTATGTTGTTGTTTGTATTTCAAAATTTTAATATTATTGAATACAATAATTTATAATGGTTATAGTGAATTTTAAAATATGGTCCCAAATGGCATAGAGGTTCAGAGGGGGACTGAATGCACCTCTATAGATTTTCAAAAATCTTTTGAACCTCAACACTGTGCACTGTAACCTATGCAGCTTACAACATTGTATGCAGTTTTAGCTTACGACACTATTGAAGAGTGCAGTCTGCTGTATCTAAGAGTTCATGCAGCGGAAATAAGTTTTATGTCTATGAGATCCTTTTAAAAGCCTTTTACAAATATGAGATTTTAACAAGAATTTTATGTTATATGATAAGATATAAAACAAAAGATAGATAAGCAAGTTACAACAATATAAGATAAATAAACACATAATGTCTTATAGTGATTTAAGGGTAGTGTAATCAATTTACATCTACTCCATTCCTTTATAAAGATAAACTTTATTAAGAATGGTTTGGTTTACAGAACTTTCCTAACAAACACTAGACTGAACAATAATACCTACTAAAGCTCTACTTCCATACTAGCTGCTGCAAGCTTTAAAGGCAGACCCACATAGGATCTCTATAACACACATAGGGCTATTGCTAAAGCTGTAACGCCCCATTCCCAATTTATTTGGAAATAGGTCGTCACCCTACTTACTTGGAAATTAAAGAAATTATAATGATTTTATAACATACAGCGGAAGACTTAAAAGCAAAGACACGAGAGTTTTAAAATTTTACTTTTTAAAATTAACATATATATGTAATTATATATCGACTATTAAACAAGTCTAGTCGTGTCTTACCCACATTTCTAGGTAAAATGTTTGAACCAAAGACTTACATGAATTACACAACAAAACATATATATATATATATATAATAGGATACGAGTCTAGGCCTATCGTTTTTCATATAATACATGTTTAAACCATATACTGCTTTCAAAAGGAAACATGGTTCTAGCATATCTACTTTAAAGTGACAGTGAGAGTCCGCCCAGCCTGCTGCACGTCCTCGTCATCATCTGCCGAGCCTGAAAATATAAAAAGTAGCATCATGAGACACCTCCGGAGAGGGATCCCAGTGGGATAACCTTACTATCTAATATATTGAAGCAATTAAATCGTTAAGCAAGTACTACATGTCATCATCAAGGAATGTGGGAATCGCTCATCATCATCATCATAAAGGAATGTGGGAATTGCTCGCCCACTAAACCTTGCATCATCATCATAAAGGAATGTGGGAGTCGCTCGCCCACTAAACCTTGCTTTCATAGACCAGGCATTTAAGCCCTTAAGGTCGTCGCCGGGTATGGAAGTTATATACCGGTTATAGCTACGGACTTCAGTCGTAGATTTTCATACATAACTTATCAACTCAATTAACAACACATAGTAGAGAGTAGAAGTTACCCACTTGTACGCTGAAAATGCAAGGATTGCCTCCAGATTCACCGATCGTCTCGACTGCGCTCGACACACTTAACTAATTAGCTTCCTTATATCGTATAACACAATCTTTTCGTTTATATTAGGTTACATTAACCTAAAACACATTCATACTTATAACTTAATTGTTTAAGCATTTAAACTAGCAATTTTAGACCTAAAGGACACACAAAGGTGTAACAATTTTAATAATTCCCATATAATTCATAAAATGACAAAATTATTTGCATGATCACATATTAGTTTCAATTATCATATTCTGAAAATTCATATTTTTTCGCAGTGTATATAAATAAAAAAAAATTCCTAAACAAGACTTTCACTTGTATTTCAGCTCAAAAATCAGTCTATATAGCAAACCCTATCAAATATTATAGGATTAAGGAAATACTCTCATATTTTTACAGAAGTCAGAAAACATATCTAAGTATAACATATAAAAATATCAATCGAAAATAAGATTTACACAATTAGTTATGAATTTTCGAAGTTGGTAGAAAACAGGGTATCATCTAGACTGAAAACAGACCATATTGTAAAATTAATGATATTTTGTACAAGACTCCAAAAATATCATAGTAAATTTCTACATACTCATAAGAATATGATCTACAACATAGTAAAACACGCTTTATAAATACGATCTCAATAAATAGTTATGGCTTTTAGAATGAAGCTGAAAACAGGACATTGTCTACACGAAAAACAGGTTTTATTGTAAAAACTCGGCATAAATCGTACAAGACTCGAAAAAATGCATACTAAAATCCTACACGTACCTAAGAACAGGTTCTTGAACATAGTAAAAGATCATTCATAAGTTCGAAGTATACTGTGCCCAGAAAATTATAGAGTTCAGACCTAAAACAGGGCAAAAACTGTCTCCGAACAGTTTATCTTAGAAAAATCATATAAAATTGAATTTAACTCCAAACCCCATGAAATTTTACAGACATAATCTTGACTTCACATATTTCAATGTAGCAAAAGGATTCATCTTAATTCAATTTGTATAATTTTCGAACACAACTAAAACAGTAACAAAACAAAGCACATCCTTAAGCCTATTTTAGAATCAACTTATTCCTCCATGCAAACAACATATAATCCCAACAAATATGCCAAAGAACATCTTTGGACTTCTTATCCTAAAGTATTAAGCATAAATCATGAGTTTTAATGAATGATTCATAAGGGTTTAGCCAAAAATACCTTTAGGTTTGAGAAGAAGAACTTGAAGGATATATGATCTTTGCTTTCCTTTATCTCTTGTATTAACTTATCTTTGACTTTGGCTCTTTTATGTGAAGTGATCAAGAGAGGGAGAGGGAGTGATCGAGAGAGAGAGGGAGAGAGAGAGGGTATATATAGCATCAAGTAAAGGATGAGTTGCATGTTGCAAGTTGATGGTTATTTGCATGATGCTATTAGATTAGTGAGGTGGCTAGGCTAGGCTAGACTTCTTAGTTATCCTTAGCAAATTGGAAGATTTGGATTAAAAATAAAGGTTAATCTAATTATTTATCTTGATATTTCATGTTTCATATTACACATATATATAAGTATAGGTATACCTTATTAAATGAACTAGTAATCATAATGTGATGTATATTTCATATAAGTGTGGAATTTGCTTAGCATTAAATTAAGTATTAATTAAATTAATAATAAATATAATAATAAGCATTTCGGTTATTTCAATATTTACCATAATGCATGCTCGTCGAGTAAAACGTCTAATTTCATAAAATCACATATAAAGATCATAAGTAATACTTCATAAAAAGAAAGCATTCAAAAACGGTAACGAATAAAAATAGCATAAAACCTAAAATCATTTTATTCATTTAATTAACATCTTATCTTTTTACTTCCGTTCATGTGTGTCGAGTGAGTGGAGATCGAGCTCGGTTTCATCCGTGAGCAATCCTGCAAAACCCTTAACATCTCGAAAGAAAATCATATCATAAAATCTTTAAAATAATTAAACATAACGTATAATCATAAATCATAACTTTAAATAATATAAGAAATTGCACTTAAATCATTTATACTTAAACGATAAAAGAAGTTTTATAAAATATGCAATGCAGGGTGTTTTCTTGAAATGGGGTGTTACAAAACACCTGGCAATATACACTCAACAATGAATACTATCCTAACAATTGAGGACACCTAAAACAACATAGCACAAACAATAAGGTTAAAGTATATATGGTGTTGGGATATTTCAGTAGTTATCTTGATAAGACAAAACAATATGCATAATAAGATAAGAATAATTTTCTTAGGGTATAAGTACCTAGTTTCCATATTGTATACATGAATCTATAAGAGATCATGTAATGGTTTCCCAAGTAATAAGGCAAATCAACCTTAGAAGAATTATGAACATATCTTCTAAGAGCAGCAAGCTGGAAGAAGCATGTAGTAAGCTGAAGGAAGTAGCAAACAGGTTGTTGGAAACATGACGCAGTAAGCAGAATGCTAGGAACAAGGCTATAGCAGCAAGTAGGGAGCAACAAGCGTGTAGGAAGCAGCATGCAGGAAACAGCTAACAGGAAGAAGCTACAGTAACTTGAGGAGATGATAGGAAGTAGCCAACGGATCTATTGCAGGAAGACACGTGCTACTCAAGGAAGAGCAAAGCTATCTGACAACTAGCGTAGCTATCCATTGCATGAAGGTCAAAGATGTCAGACGCATTAAATGCTCATGTCGTGAGCAACTCAGATGCATTTAATGCGGCTGCAGAGAAGATCTTTAGAGATCAGAACTCTAATTCAAAATGGAGAAGTATCTCTCTTCAACAGATACTTTTCCTACTTTTACAAATAGAAGATGTGAGTGACTGAAGAAATTGCTGAGCATAGCCAAGGGGAAAATCAGAAATACTCTAAAGCTTATTCTAAGCTTTTCTTTGCTTAGTCACTCAACCTTCGAAGCCAGTCTACTCAACCATTCGAGCTCTAAGGTTCAAGACTGTCTTTCACCGCAACAATTGAAGAAACCTTTATCCTTTAACCATTTGTGTTGTGTGTGCTAGGTTGTGTTAGGTGTAACTTAGTTGATAGGATTGAGATCCTTGCTAAGTGTATAGTTTTGTATAGGCTATTTGCCCTGTGTGGGATTATGTACCCTGTGTGAGTTGTGTCATGCCCCGTTTTCTGTCTTAAAATTTATCAGAGTTTTCTTTGCGGGCGTGAAGAAAGAAGGGAAAAAAGACATGCATGATATAAAATAGACATCTTTGGAAACAGATTGGAGACGACTTTACAAAAACAAATCCTCGGCATCTAGCTGAATAAAATATTTAACATAGCAGTGGAAAAACATCAGGATCCTTTACAAAGAAGATGAATAGTTTAATTTTACAAACGATCAACATAATTTTATAAGACAAAACTGGAAAAAGACAGCCGATAAGGCATCCCTCTCTCTAGGCATCATGCTTTTCTTCAACTCCTGTAGTGTGAGTATAGAATAGGGGTGAGTGTGTTGAATACACTCGTGGGAGTAATTTCGTACATTAAAGTTCATTAAGTAATTATGTCATTTCAACATTTACGAATGTAACAATTAGACACAACACATATAATGCATTGCACATAAAATACGGACACACAACTCTAAGAATACTCAACTAACATATGGTGCTTTTTACGGGCCACTAGTCCATCTCTAACGTATTGCTGCTTTTTACGGGCCACCAGTCCATCCACAACGAGATCATAGATCTCCGTCGCGTTGGTGCTTTTTACGAGCCACCAGTCCATCCTAGAACGAGATCATGGATCTCCGTTCTCTTGGTGCTTTTTATGGGCCACCAGTCCATCCCTAACATATGGTGCTTTTATGAGCCACCAGTCCATTCCTAACGTATGGTGCTTTTATGGGCCACCAGTCCATCTTAACATGATTTTGGACTTCCGTCCTCATTTATCATATTCATAATGTATGTATGTACATAGTAATCACAGCAAATAATCACAACACGTAGAGTTCAATAGTTCATATATCAAATATGGAAAACCATATACAATTAGAGTTTAGAAGTTACCCCCACCTTGTTCGGTGGTTACCACATGAGCAGCGAGTATCAAAGATCAAGTATCTCAAAGCTCAATCCAACTGATAGCCTACACAAGTTACGGTGTTTCTTAGATCCTTAATAAGTAAAATTAAAGCTATAAATGATTCCAGAGAAAGAACGATCGTTAAAGACGCGACGGATCGAGAGATCTAAAGATTAAGGTTGAAGAAACGAGAGTGGATATTCAGTCCAATAGGCTGATAAGAAAGAAGGTAAGATTTGGGTCACAACGGAAAAAGAATGAGCTCAATCGGAGTTGAACGGAGCTCGAATGTATCGTATTTTGGTAATTTTGATCAAAGGGTTGACTTTGACCGGGACCCCCAACTTCCAAAGACTCGACGAAAACATTCGAAACGGACCGACGTATGAAAATGCTCACCGGCGCGCACATGGCGTCCATCGCGCCCAGCTCACCTGCTACTCCTCTCGGTTGCTACCAGCTGCGGCAGCGATGCTGGGCACCTTGTCCGCCAGCGACCCAACTCTGGCGACCACCATCTCCGACGACCCCTCGCTGGCTTTGGCCATGAACAGTACTTTCGGTAGCCCCAACAACAACACACACACACACACTCATAAACACACACCTCACCACCTCCTTTTTCACCACCATCACGGCTCCAGCACCGCCGCCCACGGCAGCGCCACTACCTCCGTCCGACAGCCCAACACCTCGGGAAGGTCGGCCACCACTCCGGCGAAGGAGAAGAGAGAGAGAGAGAAAGGGTGGAAAAATAAGGGTTAGAGTTTTCCGACGACATAATTGCCATTTCCCGGCAAACGACACATCGGATTTGAAATCCGAAACCTATCCTAGACTTGTTTCGATGAGACATACGTTCTGTGTGAAAATTAGCCGAAACCAATAACTTTGAAATTTTCTAGCCACCGGCGGCGGCGACGCGTCGGAGACAGAAGACAGAGGAGAGAGAGAGGGAGGGATGAGAGAGAGACTTACGTGTTTTCGTCACTTTAGGCTCGTTCGGAAAAACAGTGAAAAATGAATCGAATGAGCCTCTATTTATAGAATTTTGAAAATCAGTAATCATCAAAATATTTAAGTTACTGTTCCTTAAAATATTATTTTTACTGTTCATCAAGATTTTACCCCTCGTTTTTTCGAGACTTCATTTTTAGCCCTTTTCTTCGCCATTTGAGCTACGGGTGTTCGATTGACTTCTAGTTGGTTTCTATCTTCTCGTTTTTCCATTACGCATCCAATGGTAAACTTATATTCTTTGTTCCACGACTAAATTTTAAGTCCATCTAAAACATGTACTAATCACATATCTGAAACACACGTAATTAAATTAAACAGTCAAGATCAACGCACATAATAATTCAATTAAGAGTTTAATATTTAATTATTCAATTATGCTTTGTTTTTCATCTGGGGCGCTACATCCCTTACCCCTTAAAAGAATTTCATCCTTGGAATTAGGTGTTTGGCTAGGATCTCATCTTTTCTTGGAGATTTCATTGAATAGCAAAAGACAAACTGGTATCTTATACGTATAAGCAAAAGATGGGCCGCTCGTACATTATACAAAAGATTATGTACACTACTACAAGGTAAAAGTCACTACATATCTATTTACATTTATAATACTAAAAGTTCATTGTCAATAACCTATCTCTCAGTAACCTCTGTGCGTGTGAGAGCAAAAGCTCAAGCCTAGCCTGCTCCTGACCTTGGCCTCTGTGCTGCAGCTACTTGATTCTTGAACTTCTAGCAGTCACGCGTTATATGTCCCGGTTCTCCACACTTATAGCAATTTCGTGTCCATGTTGGCAGGGTATCGCATGTGACTTTCCACACTTGGGACACGAGTTCATTGGCCTAGCAGTAGGTAGAAGCGGTGTATCGTTAGTCCTTGGGAATATATCTTGATCTAAACTTTGACTCGGCTCGATCCACCTCCTCTTTCCAAGTACCTCGTCAAACTTCTTGGATGGCAACACATCCAAGTGCAGAGAGGAGATCTCTTGAGCTCTCTCTACGACATTGGCATAGGTTATTTTTCCCTGGCCTATCAATATTGAACTGATCTCCGAGCGTAGACCCTTTTCAAAACGTCGGGCCTTCTAGTCGTTGTTATCAACCAAATGGATCACATATCTACCTAGTTGATTAAACATCCGCTCATACTCTCCCACTGATGCGATTCCTTAACGGAGATGTAAAAACTCCGTTTCCTTTTGATCATGGTAAAATTGTGGTATGAAGTGTTGTGCGACCACTTCCTTGAAGGTCTCATACGTTATAGCTTCCCTCTGGTCTGACATTATGGTCCTCTCATACGAATCCCACCAGTGACCAGCCTCTTCCGTGAGTTGAAACACCGCACACGAAATCTCTTATTTGTTTATACAAGTCAGATGTCCAAACAATCAATCAAGTGACCTTAGCCACTATTCTGCATCGGCGGGTTCATCCCTTCCACTGAACGTCAGCGGATTGAAACACCGAAACAGTTCATATATCAGGTTAGGATCGGATCTTGCTGGCTATGGGGTGGCTCGAGTTACCTCAAAGTGTTGTGCCAATCCCCGTAGAACAGATACTAAATCTCCCATGCTTGCATCTACTCCCTGTTCTGGCTGATTGGCCATTGGTGTTTGCTCCATTCGGAGTCATCCTTTAGGCATAATTCTTAAAAGCAGCAAACGAAAGCTGACCTTTATCATCTACCCCGCGTAGTCCAACAAATAAAAAAAATACAATCAGATAAACAAACAACCGGTAACATGGCACTGACAAACCTTATTCCATAAATCAGTTATAACCTCAATAGATTCTTTGTCATTCATTTATCATGTATGATAACATATACTCAACTTGCATAAACCCACAAAAAAGTACATCATATGCAATACATTTTGGAACATATCACAAGCATCTTCACATGGTCTTCCTAGACCTCGAGTATTATCAGCGACTTTTCGTATCATAGCCACGAACTGGGAAAACCCACTCATTAGCACACTTGTTATAAACAAGGGCCTATGGTAGTTTCAACTATCATCACACAACATCAACTCCTGCGAATGGCCATACTCGCACACGAGCTCACGCTGCTGCAGTCAGCGGCTTTGTGGCGGTGACTCAGAGTAGTGTGTCGATTGTAGTGACATCAAGAGGTTTTTAAAACATCTTTTTTTTTTCATCGTGAAACTATATCCTTAACACCCCTTCAAACTAAAATGGTCTATATCATGCAAACAAGATAACACATAAAAGATAAAAACTCTTTTTATTAAGTTCTGTGTTTAGGAAGAGACACGTATAGAGAGAAGATGGTGCTTATCCATTTCTTTTTTAAAAGATTTTCATGTATAGAGAGAGGATTATACCATTTGTCACACCTCGTATTCTTTCTTAAAATTTATCAGAGTTTTCTTTGCGGGCATGAAGAAAGAAGGGAAAAAAGATATGCATGATATAAAATAGACATCTTTGGAAACAGGTTGGAGACGATTTTACAAATACAAATCCTCGACGTCTAGCCGAATAAAACATTTAACATAGCAGCGGAAAAATAACAGGATCCTTTACAAAGAAGATGAACAATATAATTTTACTAACGATCAACATAATTTTATAAGACAAAACCAGAAAAAGACACAGCTAATCAGGCACCCCTCTTTTTAGGCATCATGGTTTTCTTCAACTCCTGTAGTGTGAGTACAGAATAGGGGTGAGTGCGTTGAATACACTCGTTGGAGTAATTTCGTACATTAAAGTTCATTAAGCAATTATGTCATTTCAACATTTACGAATGTAACAATTAGACACAACACATATAATGCATTGCACACAAAATACAGACACACAACTCTAAGAGTAGTCAACTAACATATGGTACTTTTTACGGGCGACTAGTCAATCTCTAACATATTGGTGTTTTTTACGGCCTACCAGTCCATCCACAATGAGATCATAGATCTCCGTAGCCTTGGTGCTTTTTACGGGCCACCAGTCCATCCCAGAACGAGATCATGGACCTCCATTCTGTTGGTGCTTTTTATGAGCCACCAGTCCATCCCTAACGTATGGTGCTTTTATGGGCCACCAGTCCATTCCTAACGTATGGTGCTTTTATGGGCTACCAATCCATCTTAACATGATTATGGACTTCCGTCCTCATTTAGCATATTCATAATGTATGCATGTATATAGTAATCACAACAAATAATCACTGCAGGTAGAGTTCAACAGTTCATATATCAAATATAGAAAACGATATACAATTAGAGTTTAGAAGTAACCCCCCACCTTCTTCGGTAGTTACCACGTGAGTAGCGAGTATCAAAGATCAAGAATCTCAAAGCTCAATCCAACTGATAGCCTACACAAGTTACGGATCGAGAGATCTAAACGAGAGTGGATGTTTAGTCCAATAGGCTGATAAGAAGGAGGGTAAGATTTGGGTCACAACGGAAAAAGAATGAGCTCAATCGGAGTTGAAACAAGCCCGAACGGAGAGTTTTAAGATTGAGGGGTATTTTGATAATTTTGGTCAAAGGGTTGGCTTTGACCAGGACCCCCGACTCCCGACGACTCGACGAAAACATTCGAAACAGACCGACGTACGAAAACGCTCGCCGGCATGGACACGGGGGCTCCCGACGTGCGCACCGCGCGCGCATCCCACGTATCTTTCGCGTGCACGCCCGTGCACCCCCACGCGTTCGCATCTACGCGCACTCGCGCCCTACATTTCTCGGTAGCTCCCAACGCCGCGCGCCCGTGCCCTCGAGCACGGCCGTGCACAAT
This sequence comes from Scutellaria galericulata, assembly GCA_946896805.1. Lineage (NCBI taxonomy): Eukaryota > Viridiplantae > Streptophyta > Magnoliopsida > Lamiales > Lamiaceae > Scutellaria > Scutellaria galericulata. Next base: position 6,843,476 of record OX335792.1, on the reverse strand, counting down.
CTTTCAGACGCGCGCAAGACCGCGCGCACCTCGCACACGACCGCTCGCCCCTGTGTGCGCCCAGCACGCCCAACTCACCTACTGCTCCTCCCGGTTGACACCAGCTACGGCGACCACCATCTCCGGCCACTCCTTGTCGGCTCTGGCTATGAACAGTACTTCCAGCAGCCCCAACAACAACACACACACACACTCACAAACACACACCTCACCATCTCCTTTTTCACTACCATCACGGCTCCGGCGCCGTCACCGCCACCCATGGCTGCTCCACCACCTCCGGCCGACAGCCCAACACCCCAGGAAGGTCGGCCACCACGCCGGTGAAGGAGGACAGAGAGAGAGAACAAAGGAGAGAGAAATGGTGGAAAAACAAGGATTAGGGTTTTCTGGCGAACAACACATCTGATTTGAAATCCGAAACCGATCCTAAACTCGTCTCGATGAGACCTACGTTCTGTACGTAAATCAGTCAAAACCGATAACTTTGAAATTTTCCAGCCAGTGGCGGCGACACGGTGGCCTCGACGGCAGTGCACCGGAGATAGAAGACAGAGGAGAGAGAGAGAGACTTACGTGTTTTCATCGCTTTAGGCTCGTTCGGAAAAACTATGAAAAATGAATCGAATGAGCCTATATTTATAGATTTTTGAAAATCACTATTAATCAAAATATCTAAGTTACTGTTCATTAAAACATTCTTGTTACTGTTCATTAAGATTTTACCCCTCGTTTTTCCGAGACTTCACTTTTGGCCATTTTCTTCGCCATTTGAGCTACGGGTCTCTTATTGACCTCTAGTTCATTTCTATCTTCTCGTTTTTCCATTACGCATCCAATGGTAAACTTATATTCTACGTTCCACGACTAAATTTTAAGTCCATCTAAAACATGTATTAAACACATATCTGAAACGCACATAATTAAATTAAATAGTCAACATCAATGCACATAATAATTCAATTAAGAGTTTAATATTTAATTATTTAATTATTTAATTATACTTTTTTTTATCCGGGCCGCTACAGGTTGTGACATAAGAATCCTGGATTCTGTAGGTATAACTTGTTAGGAATATGTTTGTGAAGTTGAGACTTGTAAATCAAACTGATTTAACAAAGTTCCTTCTCTATGAATGAGTAGAGTGGACGTAGAAGACTTACACCACCTTCGAACTACTATAAGCCATAAGTGTTTACTTGCTTTTATCTTTGTGCTTTACTTCGTTATATCCTGTTGCATACATCATAAACATACTGCATAAGGCTTTTGTCAAACAACATACTTGAGAAAGAAAACTGGTTTTCCAAAAAAAAGACTATCCTATTTATTCTGCTGTGCATACTGTATACCGGATCGGGAACCTGATGCAGCATTCTACCAGGGTACTGATCTAAGACAGGTTGCTGCATTCACTCCTGAATCAGGAACTGTTTTACAGAAAAGTTTTAAAAAATTTTAAAACCGATAAAGGTTCATTCATCCCCCCTCTAAACCTCTGACCACTTGAGACTAACATATGGTTTGTTTGCAACTGGTATAGGAAGTAGCCTAAACATGCATTTCTAATTCATTATTTGTGTTAAAATATCTTCTCATTACACAAGTCAAATCATATGATAATTTGTTTTCTTGGTAATGTAATTCATCTAGTAAATATAATTCGTATAAACTATGTTATATAGTATAAATTTTATTCTCTTTTGTAATCATAAACACACACATATATGTATGTATAAAATTTACATATGTAAGATAAAATAAGAAGAAACAGGGAAGAATGAAAGAAGAGAAAATTGAGTAATATTACGTAAGTACAAACATTATATTTAAACAATGGTTAAGTATAAGCATTGCCACCTCCTACTCCAACTCATACACATCCTACTACACATCCTACACCTCCTACTATAATTTATACTAGCTATTGATGCATCAAATTACAAAAAACAAGGAACGAAAACATTCAGGAAGGAAAACACTTTTTCTCCCTTGAACCCTTGAAGTTATTTTAGCTTAAACCTTCTAATTTCTTATTTGACTCTTGATGTTTTCTAGCTTGTAACATATATTAAAAGTTTCAAAGATGTTCTTCAGAATTTGGTTGGGAATTTTCAGCTTATAATGTTCACTTGAATGTATAAAATGTTTGTTTCTATGCTAGAATTGAACTATATTCCCTGCTTCTCTGTTCTATAACTTTCTGAAACATTTTGAAATTCAATTAGCCTAAATACTTTTAAAAAGTTGTAATACATTAACTCAAGAACATGTATGTTAGATTTAAGAAGATTTGGACTTAAATTCAATTTACTATGATTTTTCAAACATGACCCTGTTCTGTGACATATTTATCCTATTTTTAGGTCTGATTAAAACCCTTATTTAGAATTGTTTAGTTTGATTTCAAAACTGATCTTCTAATATGTTGTAGTAAAAGTTCTTATAGACAATTAAAAATTTACCATGTAGTAATTTCTTAATAGTTTAATTGCTTCCATATATTAGATAGTAAAGTTATCCCACCAGGATCCCTCTCCGGAGGTGTCTCATGATTTTTTAATATTTTCAGGCTTGGCAGACGATGATGTGGACGTGTAGCAGGTTAGGCTGACTTCTCACTGTCCCTTTAAAGTTGTTATACTAGAATAATGTTTCCTTTTGAGAACAATATGATGTTTTAATATGTATAGTATGATAAACAATGGGCTTATATCATGTTATATATATGTTTTGTTGTGTTAATTCATATAGGATTTTGGTTCGAATATTTTACCTAGAAATGTCGGTGAGGCACGACTAGACTTGGTTTATAGTTGGATGTATATGTATATATGTTAAACAAACAAAAAAATATAGCTCTCGTGTCTTTATTTTAAGTCTTCCGCTGTATATTAGGAAGTAATTATAATTTCTTTAGTTCCTAAATAATTAAAGGATGACGACCTATTTCCAACTAAAAGGGGCATAAGGCGTCACAAAGGGTTATCTGAAAATCATTTTCCTTGGTTGCTATCATCAACTATTCAACAACAAACTCATCAAGGGACTCTTTTCCTTTTGCTGTAGATAAACCCTCGGTCTCCATCCTTCTTTGCTCTTCTCTTTTTTGCAACATATGTAGGATGTTTCTAGACTTGGTTTAATCAAAGACAAACTCTTTGATGCTTGGAAAGTCTTCCCATTGCATCAATTTTTTCTCTTTCAGAAAACCTAATTATTCTCTATAGGTTATATTGCTCTCAAAATTTCCAAAAACTATTTAAGCAAAAAAGGCTAAAAGACTGCCTGTGATTTCAGTACCAATAGACTAGGTATCATCAAGCCTTATCTCATGAATTATAATGGTTTTTTATTTGTGAGTAGCTTTATCCTTTATGTTACAACTGTAAGTTTCTTGGATACAACAAGCTTTTACTTCCTCTCCTATTTGATAAGATCATATGTCTAACATTTGATTCAAGTTTAGGTTTAGCTTCTTCTTTAGGCACGATCTCTTCAGATATAAAATTTTCATGTTTAGGTTCAAAGGAAGGTCATCATCTTCTGAGCTAGAACCATCAACTTTCTGCAGCTTCTCAACAAGGAGTGTGTTTTTTTCTTGTTTCTCAGCCTCAAAGAATTTGCTCTCTCCCTTCCTTTTCTTTCAACATTATTACCGCTGTAAGTTATCAATGCATTGGAACTTACATCTTTGTAGCTTATAGTGGGCGAAAGGGATCGACCTTTCTTTATAAGAGCTAAGATTGGAACGAGCTTCTTAATTTTCTTCTTGTTGCATCACCCACCTTCGCATCCTCCTCTTCATCATTCTTCTTAGTGGACTTGCCGTTTTTTTCTCCCTCAAAATTTCCAATGGGAATGAGTATTGTATTGATCAACTTGATACCCATCATGCAAAGAATAGAGTATATGATGATCCTGTAGCTTCTTCTGATTGTGGATTATCATTTTTTTCCTAGATTCTCTTTATAAGATATCTGCTCCAATCGAACTTTTCCCTCTTCATGATTGCGGTCATGATACTGAAGTGTTGATCAGTGTACTTATCATAATTGCAAGTTCTCCCTTCAATGGAGTATACACATATATCATGAATCAACTCATTCTCTGGTTTGAAGAGTTTCTTTGTAGCAATCTTATTTACTTCATAAAAAACATCTACCTTCTTAAAATTGTCCCACATTTCTTCATGTTGGTCCCAAGTGGCACAAGGTTTAGAGGGGACTGAATGAACCTCTATTGATTTTTCAAAAATTTCAAACTTACTGCTCTGTAACCTAGACAACTTATAATGTTGATTCTTATTCAACTTACAACGCTAGGATACAACACAACTTGCTAAAACTTAGAGTTCTTTGCAACTGAAACTTAAATTTTTTAAGATAAAGATTCTGTTGAGAACCTTTTGAAGTATGAGTTTTAACAAAACTTTAATGTTGTATGGTAAACAAGATAAATACAACAAGATAAGGTATCAGATATATGTTAAAACAAAAAGAACACACAAAGGTCTTATAGTGGTTCGAAGGTGGTGTAATTCTTCTACTACTACTTGGAAGCTACTACTTGATACAACAGTATATACAATGTCTGCATACTATAAGTAACCCAATGCAGCAAGTAGTAAGCACAAGTAAACTACAATGCGTACTGTGTACGAGAAGGTGGAATTACACTAGTAGGTTGCAGTAAACTGGTACAATATTCTAAAGGTTAAAGAAGACTAGAAACAAAAATAGACATTCACGCACAACAATGCAGTACGAGGAAGATCACTACTAACTGAGAATACATATTGTAAAAAATAGTCGGTAGAGACAAAGTGATTGAGCAGTATTAAAAACCAGTGTTCAGTTGACATATGGATCGACAAACTACAACCCTGTAATTTAGTACTGTCGCATTAAATGACCTGAAGAACAAGATAAGAAAATCATTCTTAGAATTTTAGAGACATTTAATACAAGCTCAAGGACAATCGAATGCCATTCAAATTCAAATGTAATGTCTCTCTTCAATGGACACATTTCTTAAATCTATAAATAGAGAAAGGGTCGACTCAAGTAAGTGTTGAAAAATTAATATTCTGAATTCATACACTCGTAAGAACAAGTTCTCAAGCTTCTTACTCTCTAAGTTTTCAGTCACTCAACCTCTAAGTGAAACAGTCAAGCCTTTAAACCATCAAGCTCAAGAGTCTTCAAGGCTACTTCAAGTACCAATTGAAGAAAAATCTATATACTTTTAACCTTTGTGATGTGTGCTTAAGTTGTTTTAGTGGTGTCCTCAATTGATAGGATTTAAATCCTTGTTGAGTGTTTTTGTCTTAAGTGGTTAAGACAATAACTCTATGTGAGTTAGTAGGATCCTGTATGGGTCAACCTATTTGATTCAAGTAACTTGTGTGGGAACTTAATCCTAGTAGGTGAAAAATTTGTTAGGTTGATAGATTGTAAGATCAAGTCCTATAAATCAATCTTGCTTAACAAAGTTCATTCTCAAGTAGGAATAGAGTAGATGTAGAAGGATTACACCACCTTCGAACCATTATAGGCCTTGTATGTTTATCTTTACCTCTTAACATTTTTGTGATTGTTTTGTGCTGCATTCTATTTCATATCATTCAAAGCCTTTCAAAACCATATTGTAGAAAATGTTTTCAAAAGACACTCTGTCAAGATTTTAGTTTCTGTTGCATAAAGAACTCAAATACAGTAAGCTGAGCTGTATTCTCGGTCAGCGCACTATACTGCATTCATTGCTATATTCTGTGATAGAATACAATGCCGAAAGTTCAAATAAATTTTCAAAAATCAATAAAGGTTCACTCACTTCCCATCTGAACCTCTAAACTACTTGGGACCAACAAGTGGTATAAGAGCAAGTTAGGTTAAAAGGTCACTTGTTTGGTCACCTACCCAGATCCACATGTTTTTGTTGTCAGAACTATTTTCATTTTCTACTTTCCTAAAATTCATTCTTTAGCATAACATGGATCTTTCACATCACAAGCTACCTATGTTTTCCATAGAGGAATATGACGATTGGAAATTCAGAATGGAGACACATCTCTCTACTATGCATGACGAGATGTGGTATGTCATCACTAAAAGACCACCAGTCATCACTAAGCTTAATCCAGCTCTTGGAAGAGAACAAAGAGAAAGAGAAAGAGTTGAAACAGAAGCAGTTGCAGTACATGTAGCAGCTACAGTAATTGCTGAAGTAGAAGAAACAATGAAATGAGCAGTAATCAATGATGGTGCTGATGGAGTTGGACCTAGACCTCCTTCTGCACGTCCACTATTAGCAGCAGCTGGAGTTGAAATACCTAATTACAAAAGAGCACCACCACCTACAGAATACTTGATAAAGCCAAGACATAAGTATATGGCTGAAGATAGAAAAAGAGCCAACCTGAACAATGTTGCCAAGAATGCATTGTTCCTCATGTTGGATAAAAGAACATTCAACAAAGTAAAGACATGCAAAACTGCCAAAGAAGTTTTGGACAAGTTAGAACAAATTTGTAAAGAAACTGAACTGATAAATGATAACAAAATATCTACTGTAACTCAGCTGTTCAAGTTGTTCAAAATAAAACCCACAGAATCCCTAGAAGAACTGGACTTAAGATTTATATCTATTGTGAATGAGCTAGAATTTTTAGGAAAACATTACAACCAGAAGGAGAAAAACCTTAAAGTACTTAGAGCACACTACCTGTTGAGTGGGATACTAAAACCACAGCCGTGAGAGTATCAATGGATTTGAATATACTGAATACCTTTGATCTATTCTCAAACCTCAAAGTATTTGAGTTCGACATTAATAGAAGAAAGTTAGAGGCTGAAGAATTAAAAACTAAAGTCACTACACTTACAACAAGATCTAAAGATACAATAACTGCAAGCATTAGCAAGCAAAAAGAGCTACATGTAGAAGATGTAGAAGAAGAAATGACACTACTCTTGAAGAAATTTAAGAAGTTTCTGAAAACCAACAAAAGAGGATAATATTTCAAGAAGAAGCCCCATATTTTATAGGTAAATCAAGAACAACAATCTATTGTAGTTTCTTCTGACTTATGTTAGAACTCTAGGAAACCAGGTCACTATGTAAGAAATTGCCCTTATCCTCAAGTGCACAAATATCCCGAAGAGAAAATGAAACAGATGAGAGAAAAGAGGAAAGATGAGAAACAAAAACTGAGAGCACTTCTTCAATAAGCTGAAACACTAAAAGCAACAAGCTCATCCAAAGAAGAGTCAAAAGAACAATGCTCATCGAAGAGTGATGAAGAAGCATTGTTATGTCTAATGATGAAAGATTATGAAGATGAAGATAACGAGGTATCCTCCCAACCCTTTAATGATTCTGGTAGTGAAAAGTTGAACATGATTCTAGTCCTTTAGACAGATCACGAGTGACTTTGAGCAGATAAACTCGGGTCATGAGGAATTTATGGAGGAAAATCTGATGCTCAAGAGTGAGCAAATTGCACTGGAAGAAAAACTCTCAAAGCTTGAGTACTATAGTAAAAAATGTCATATCTCAGGACAGAAGTCTCCAAGTTCAAGCTGCTAATCACTAAGCTAGAGAGTAAGAAGATAAATCTATAAAATATAATGATGTATACAACAGATCAGCTAGGCTGGCACCAAAATGTATCACTAAGACTCAAAACTCCTATAAAGGAAATGGTCTAGGATACAGTGTTGAAAATTCTCAGAATACAACAAGCTCAATCAAAACTGAGAAGTTTGTTCAATAAAAAGTATCATTTTCTAAAGAGTTCTATCAACCAAAGGAAATCTTGAACAAACACGCATAACTGATAAGGGAAAGAAACCCTTGCTGGAAACTATAGAAAGTAAGACTACACAGATTCACAAGATGCAGTAGAGTCAAACTGCTGCAACCAAAGTCAGAATGCATCAATCCCATAAGTTACAAAAAAGAATTTATGTCCATCTTATACCAAAATGTACATGTTTAAACCTAAATGAGCATATACTTTAGGAAGGTATAAGAAAAGACCATACTCCAGAAGTGAAGATAGCAGAAGAAAAGTTCCTATACACACTACTCACAAAAAACATTTTGCAATGATTGTTTATAGAAATAGAATCACCAAAGCTTATGACAAATCAGTTATCATTAAGCAGATATGGATTCCAAAGAAAGCTAACCCCAAAGGACCCGTACTTGAATGGGTATCTATAAGTCTAGCTTTTGTATGAACATCTTTTATGGAATGAGAATCACTTTGGTCATATGTTTGCATTTTTATATTTGTTATATATGTTTATGCAATGTCCAGTTAATTTATATTATAGATAACTTGGTGTGTGGTGCCACACAGAAGATCATGTTATCAGTTTCTTATAAATTATAAATAGTAGCTCACAACCAAGATGAATTTGGACAAATCATCGGAATGGTTGTAGTGTAGTTTGGTATTAGTCTGTCTTGATTATAAAACTACACTAGTACACTTTGTGTGTATTGAGCAGGACCATTTGAGGTTGTTCGTTTTATACTGACTATATAATAGAACAAGACCTCTGTTATTATGGATGTGCGTTCTCTTAATCCCTATATAATAACAACCATGTATACACAATATTTGTTTCTTTAATTTGCCAATGAGTGAGATTTATTTATTAAATCAATAAACTCGGTGAATTGGAAAACAATATTGTTTATATGGTGTACTGTTGATTATAGAAGGAATCTGTGTCCTAATTATTTAGGATGATGATGTCCCCCTGAGGAGCTCATAAGGATTATCATGTAAACCCTGCAGGTGGATTTAATCCGACATGACAATAAAGTTGAGTGGTACTACTCTTGGAATTAGATGTTAATTAATTAAGTTATCAGTAACTTATTTAATTAACGGACATTTGATATCTTAAACACAGGGAGATAAACGTGCACATAATAAGAAGGAGCCCATATTAAATATGGGATTGGGAAGGTAGTTCAATAATAATTCTTTAGTGGACTGAATTATTATTGATGGGTTTAAGTTATGTATTCAGGCCGAACACAGGATACTTAAGCCCATCAGGAGGCCCAACCCAATTCCTCCTCTAGGTCCCTGGTGTAGCCTATATATAACCCTTTTCCATCAGCACCTCAAACACACAAATCACAGAAAACACGTGATAGTGAAAGAGAGAGCAGAACTGAGATTTCTCGAAGGATCGTTGGCCACGCAACGTTCGAGAAAGGCTGTAGGAATACATCAGAAGATCAAAGAGGTCTAGGGTTACGAAAGATCAATCTTTGGCTCGTTTTCTTCTAGATTGATCAAAAGGTATAACTCTTTTTTTCCACTACGTTTGTTATATCTAGCATGGAACCCGATTAATTAATTGCACAGAGCCGGCGATCCGTCGGTTCCAACAACAAGAAGCTTGATCGAGGGCAACACATGCATCAATGATGTGTCCTATATAAAGGGACTGAAGTACAACCTTCTGAGCATTAGCCAATTTTGTGATAAAGGATGCTCTGTGGAATTCAACCTCAATAAGAGTCTGATCAGAGATAACAAGTCTAATGAGGTGAAGCTTACTGGAACCAGATGAGGAAATATCTATTTTGCTTATTGGAGTTCAAAATTGCAGCCAACCTACTTCATTATAAAAAATACACCAGAATTAAACTGGTTTTGGCATAGAAAGATGAGTCATCTGAACTTCAAAACCATTAACAAACTAGCAATGAAGAGTTTAGTGAGAGGCTTACCAGATGTAACCTTCGAAAAGCAAAATGTTTGGGAGCATGTCAAAGAGGAAAACAAGTTAGAAGTTCATTCAAAGACAAAGTACAAAGGTCATCTCACAGGATTCTGGACCTACTTCACATGGATCTATTTGGACAAGTTGAGCCTGTAAGTATGAGTGGAAAAAAGTATTCCTTAGTGGTTGTGGATGACTACTCTAGATTTACTTGGACAATCTTTCTAGCCAAGAAATCTTAAACCCAAAACAGGCTACTAGAATTCATGAAGAAAAGTCAGAATGAGAAGAGCTTAAGTATTCTGAATATAAGATCTAACAGGAGAACAAAATTCATGAACAAATTCATTGAACAATACTGTTCAAAAAATGGGATCAGTCATGAGTATTCTATTGTAAGAACACCCTGGTAGAATGGAGTTGCAGAAACAAGAAACACAACTCTGAAATAAGCAACAAGAACTATGATTGCTGAAGCTGCAATATTTAAGAGATTTTAGGCTAAAGCTACCAATACAATATGTTATACCCAAAACTGATACCTAATCAACAAATATCATGACAAAACTCCTTATGACATTTGGTACGGTTATATACCAAACTTTTCTTATATATATATTTTCGAGTGCAGATGTTATATCCTGAATAATGAAAAAGAACACTTGAAAACCTTCGATGCAAAATCAGATGAATGAGTACTTCTAGAATACTCATCAATAAGCAAGACCTTCAAGATCTTCAACAAAAGGAGCCTTGTTATAGCAGAGTCAATACATGTGGTATTTGATGACCACATTGTGATATAACCGAGCTTAGCAAGCTGAAAGAAGATATATCTCAAATGAAGATCAATGACCATCAAGTTAAGTACGTTGATGAAGTTCCATTACATGCTGAAGTTATCACTGAATACAGCACTGAAGTCTATGTACCAAAAAATACAGCAACACAAGTTACAACACTACAACTCGATGAAATACAACAGTTTAGCAAAACTCAACATCATAAAGTTGATCAGAAAGCTACAGATCACCAATCCTCATACATCTTTAAACCAGATAGAACATGGCTCAGGAATCATCCAAGAGAACTCATCATTGGAGACCTTAATGTTGGAGTTAGAACAAGAAGGTCAATACCACATGAAGCTATGTTTGCATGCTTCATATCATAAGTGGAACCCAAAACCATTGAAAAAGCTCTAGAGAACAACAATTGGATTCAAGTTATGCAAGAAGATTTGAATGGATCCGAAAGAAATCAAGTATGGAAATTGGTTCCTATACCTGATTATTAAGGTGTAATTGGAACAAAGTGGGTATTTAAGAATAAACTGGATGAATCTGGTGGTGGTGTCAGAAACAAGGTAAGATTAGTTGCTAAGGGATATTGTCAGGAAGAAGGAATTGATTTGATGGGACTTTTGTCCCTGTAGCAAGGCTAGAAGCTATCAGAATTTTTTACACAAGAATTTCATTGTATATTAGATGGATGTCAAAAGTGCATTCCTAAATGGTCTCTTATCTGAAAAAGTCTATGTAGAACAACCTCCAGGATTTGAGGATCAACCTGAAGAAAAGGATTTCAGATTACGAAAGCTTTGTATGGATTGAAACAAGCACCAAGAGCTTGGTATGATACATTGTCCTTATATCTGTTGGAAAATGGGTTTCAAAAATGAATAGTAGACAAAACTCTGTTCAGAAAACAAGATGGTGATAGCATTTTACTCATCCAAATCTATGTGGATGATATCATCTTCGGATCCACAAACAAAGATCTTTGCAAAAAATTCTCTATCCTCATGTAGAAAAAGTTTGAGATGAGTATAATGAGAGAATTAAGTTTCTTTCTTCATTTACCAGTCAAGCAACTAGACTACAATATTTTAATTAATGAAGTCAAGTATACCAAGTAGCTGATCAAGAGATTTGGAATGGAAAATGGATCAACATTGAGCATAACTATGGCTGCGTCAATCAGTCTTGACATGGATGATAATGAAAAGGATGTGGATATTACAAAATACAGAAGATTAATTAGTTTTTTGTTGTATATTATAACAAGTAGACTATATATTATGTTTGCAGTAGGTATATGTGTAAGATTTCAAACAACACCAAAAGAGTCACACCTTGCAGCTGTAATATATCAGAACATTATGCTAAAAGTGCATTCTTAAATGATCTTTTATCTGATGAAGTCTATATGGCATAACCCTTAGGATTTGAAGATCAATCTGAATAGAAGTTTTTCAGACTACAGAAAGCTCTGTATGGATTGAAGTAAGCGCCGAGAGCTTGGTATGATACATTGTCCTTATATCTATTGGAGAATGGATTTCAGAAAGAAACTATGGATAAATCTCTTTGCAGAATAAAGGATGGTGATAGCATTCTCCTCATACAAATCTATGTGGATGATATCATCTTCGGATCCACAAACAAAGATCTTTGCGAAAAATGTTAAATCCTCATGTAGAAAAAAGTTTGAAATAAGCATGATGGGAGAGCTAAGTTTCTTTCTTGATTTGCAAGTCAAGCAATTGGACAATGGTATTTTCATCAATCAAGTTAAGTATACCAATGAGCTGATCAAGAATTTTGGAATGGAAAATGGATCATCAGTGAGCATTTCAATAGCTACGTCAATCAGTCTTGAAAAAAATGAAAATGCAAAGGATGTGGATATCACAAAATAGAGGAGATTAATTGGCTCCCTGTTGTATCTTACAACAAGCAGATCAGATATTATGTTTACAGTAGGTGTATATGCAAGATTTCAAACAACACTGAAAGAATCACATCTTACAGCTGTAAAAATAATCATCAAGTATCTGAAAGGAACTCGAGATGTTGGCTTATGGTATCCTAAGGAAGGAAGATTCAGCTGAAAGGGATACTTAGATTCTGATTTTGTAAGATGTAAAATTGACAAAAAAGTATTAGTTGTACTTGTCAATTTCTTGGAGAAAGGTTGGAATCTTGGTTTTATAAGAAACGAACATCTATTGCAACTTCAATGGTAAAAGCAAAATGTTGCTATAGGAAGCTGTTGTGCTTAGATTTTATGGATACAACAACTTAAAGATTATGGGATTTTAGAAAAAGAAACTCCCATTCTATGTGATAATACAAGTGCAATTGTTATAACACATAATCTAGTTTTCCACTATTGAACAAAGAACATAGATGTGAGGCATCACTTCATAAGACATCATGTGGAAAAAAAGGATATTATGCTTGAAAAGGTTCATACAGATCTACAGCTAGCAGATATTTTCACAAAACCTTTATATGAATCAAGGTAATTTTCTATGCTTTTAAATGAACTTGGAATCATCAAGCTATGATGCTTCGAACAAACTATTCTCAGATGGAAGTGTAAGTATTAAGAAAGGGGGAATGCTATGATCATATGAAAATATAACAAAACAAAACAGCAGGAAGACAAAATTTAGCATGAACAGAATTCAGTGCATCTCATAATACAACATTTATTGCCACTACCTTTAAAGCCCTACAACCTTGTATCAGGAAGAGTAACCTTAAACGCCAATCATTCAAGCAGCAAAAGCATATCTCAAATTTAATGTAAATCCGCTTTTACAGAATGACAACAATCGCATCTTACATTCCGACCCTAAAAGTTATCTATATTTCTAAAAAGCCCTTCCGTTATTTTATCTCAACCATTAGATTTTGCGCCTTTATTATGATCTTTTAATCATGATCGTTGATCGTAAACTTATATATATTTGAATTGGAATTGGTCATCATCTCATTCACTCAATCTTTACCATTTTCTCAAGCAAGAACATCTCTCTCATTTCAGTAAAACCCCAAAAACTCATCTCCAGTAAATCCCAACCGTTCATCCATGGCTACTGCACAAGAAACTAAGATTATCGAAGGATGTCTCGTCAATCCAAAAACACTGATTGCAGAAGAAATCACCTATGATAGAGATGTTATATCAAGAATCTAGAAATGTATGGAGAAAAACAACATATTTGGTCTTCTCACCACTAGATACAAGGGCATGTCAGTCCCAGCCATCCAGAAATTCTATACATTTACCAGACTTACTAGTAATGATAAAAATATCATTTTCGAAATGGATACTGAAGAAAATGAATATGTTCTAACAGCGAAGGATATTGCTTCCACATTCAATATCTCTGCTAAAGGGCTATCCCCATCAGAATCCGAGAGATATGAAATAGAGTATACAAAACAAATATGAAATCTATTCAAAAAGGATTTCATCACAGGCGCTGCCAGAAAAAGCTATGAAAAGAAAAAGCTAAAACCTGAGTATGAGTTTCTTCACGACGTTAGTGCATACCCCATTGAAGGAAGGTGTGGAAGTTTTGACGAATTCATTGATCTCTCCACTTCAGAATGATGACTGCCATTATGAAGGTATGTAAGTTAACTGGAACAGATTCATTCTGAAGAGAATCTGGGAGGAAGCCACCAAGAAAACTATTAGAAGAAGCTTTAGAATCACCATCACCTCCGTTCTTTGAAAGTTGGGCATTGATGTTGAAGAAGTTGTACCTATTCATATTGAATAGTACTTAGGTGTCAAAAAGGCCCTCTTCAAGAAGAAGGTTATGGAGAAGATAGATGAATTTAAAGAAGACAACCCGCTGCCGTCCCTGTTGAGTGAAAATAGATAGCAGAATCTCCTGTTGCTGCAGCAAGCAGTAATGCAACAAGTGACTCCGAGCAGGATACAACAACATGATGCAGTACTGATGCTGAGAAGAAAGTAGCGGAACTCTCATCCTATAATAATGATGATGGAGATGATAATGATGATATGTTTCTCATGAGGATATCAAGAAATAAGAAAACAGTTGTACCTCAAGTCACAACAACTGTAGAAGTTTTGGAAGAACAAGAGGAACAGAAAGATGAGGCATATGAGCCTGAAAAAGCTGATGATAGTATGGGCCTTGTGCCAGCACCACAAATCAGGCACCTCATTTTACCTAGCCGAAATGAGATGAGAAAGATATAAAAACAAAGGCTTGAGTAGAAGAACAATGAGATGAAATCTAAAAGCTCCGGAAGATGAAGAAAAAGAAAGCACTGGTGATGAGGGACAGAACTGCTGAACCTATAAGAATAGAGGCTTGGGTTGATTAAAAGAAAACAATCGGCGATATTGACTCGCACATGACACATTCTCTCATTTCTTGTTCTGTTGAGTCAATAAATGAGAACTTCTTCAATCTCTATCACCTATGGAGAAACATCTGTCTTTGTAGAGGAAAAGAGTTGTTGGCATAGAAGGATTTTATGAAAGTAGAAGAAATAGTCCTTGACTAAGCTCAAATCGATGAAATTTTGCCTCTATTTCAGTTAGGATTTGCTAAATCCTGCAACGAAGAATAGTTAAACGAAATTGTTACAAAGTAAGAAAGTTAGAGAAGCATAAAGCTGCAAAAGGAAAAGATCCATTTTATGGTGCAAAGGGTGAACAATCGATGACAGTTGAGGTGGACAACATATTGATGAACCCTAATGCTGAGATAGTAGGGAACCCATCTGAATTGGAGATTACCGAAATATAAATAGCACGTCTCGACGTGGAAGAAGCCAATAACAGAATGCTGCAGCTAGGTCTGCAGGCAAGTAAAGCCGAAGCACCAAGGTAGACTCATCGCAAGTTGCAGCCCGGTGAAGAAGGAAGTGGAACAGAAGCTCATGACTCACATTCTTTTTAAAATATGGCAGCTGCTCTATTGCCTATTATCAGCCTTGAAGCAATGGAGACTGATGAAAAATAGCTGGTAGATTATGAAGACTCCCAGAACATATGGAAGATATATCTTAGTGGGAAGCATCAGAGAAGATTAAAGGAGTTTTGGCCAGCCTCAATGAAGAAATCGTCGATGATGTAACTACAGAGGAAGTTGATGAGGCAGGACTCCTGCACTTGCCTTGCTAGCAGTACAAAATGC
This sequence comes from Scutellaria galericulata, assembly GCA_946896805.1. Lineage (NCBI taxonomy): Eukaryota > Viridiplantae > Streptophyta > Magnoliopsida > Lamiales > Lamiaceae > Scutellaria > Scutellaria galericulata. Next base: position 6,827,747 of record OX335792.1, on the reverse strand, counting down.
AGATTTGGAATAGATTATAGTAGATTCCGATGCTGCAATTCAGGCTGCAATCGAGAAAGAAGTCATCTCTACCTACAAAGCTGGATTAGAAGTATTAGAAGATGACCAATTCTTGGTGAAATTCCATCATATCATTTAATGCATATACATCGATGCACAAACTCTGGACATTCTTGATGCTGCAACGAGAATGATAGATGTAAGAGAAATTACTGCAATGTAGCTGGAGGATCCGATGCAGTAGAGGAATGCTGCCGAGATTACTGTTGAGACAGTATCTCTGACGAAGACCTCGGGCATAGTTACTGCTGAGGCAGTGCTCGTAGAGGTTTTAGAAAGATAAGAAAGGGAGAATCGTGCACCTCAAGGATGAAAACAAAAATCTTATAGCCGCTCCTGCATAAGACCTTGAAGACGATGGAGTAGTTTTTCTGACGATGAAGTGGACTTTGGAGGAGACAGTCCCCCACCTAGAGCTGGCTCACCTTTTTCACAAGGTGCAACCTGCAGATGTCGTCAGGAGGAATATGGAGCAGTACTTTACAGAAGCTGCTAAGAAACAAGCTTAGGATTTTAGTCAAGCTGGTTCCCCATGGACAGACCGCAAAAGAGATCCCCAGGAAGAGAAGCCATGATTCTATGATCCTTACTAATACTCAAGAGCAATCTTTCTAAGGGATTATTATTGTTGTACATGATCTGGTTCATGCATTGCACACCTATAAAGTAAATATGGCCAATAGTATTAATGTGAGCGACAAATCCCATGCCTCCTCCATGGAAAATTTGAGAAGAAAGCTTGTTGAATTTCCTTTCAAAATTCAGACAAAGCTTACTGCTGAATGGAATGCACAACATCATAATCATCAATTCCAGTGAAGCAAGGAACTGATCAGTTGATGAGATTAAAACATCATTGCTGCAAAAAATTTAGTACTCAACTCTCTGCGTGAAAGTGCATCAGCTCAAGCTTAGGATTCTCAAAGCACGAATGACAGGATAAGTAATCTAGAATTGTTTGTTAGAGAGATGAGAATAATCCTACATCACGTTTTCCCTCAGTTCTTCCCTATTAAGCAAGAATCATCATCTCTCAAACTTACCCCAGCTGATGATGACAAAAAAGTGAAAATAGGAAAAGATTAGAACAAAAAGAGATGGATAGTAAAGTAGAAGATTTCATGAAGGACTTGGAGCAAGATGATGAAGATGAGGAGCCCCAGGCCAACAAAAAATGAAGGAGATTAGATTTTGGATATGGTCAGAACCCTCGATATAAGAAAATGAAGGATGACAAAGATGAATGAGGTGCATGTGCTGGGGTTGTTGCATCAAAAGCAGTAAACATCACTACATCCAAGATTGCAAAAAGAAAAGAAGCTACACCAACTCAAATGAGAAGTAGCAGACAACAACAACAAAGTAGCAGATAGTAGTAGCAACCACCTCAAAAGAACAAATCTTTAAGTGTTGTTGCAGTCAAAAGGTTGGATGAAGAAAAATGGAGACAGCTGAAAGAAGCTGAAGAGAAAAGGATAAGGGACAGTGAAGACTGGAAGTCTAGGGTCGGGTGTGATATGAGAGAAGAACACATATCTTGCTAAGAAGGTTAATGAAGCTTTGTACCAATATCCTCCCCAAGTGGTTTCCTACTTTGATCTAAACCACATTTCTGCTGAAGTATCTATGATGCTTGATCAAAGGCCCCTCAAAGAAAGCCATGCTTGAATCTTAAAATCTTTGACAAAGTAATCCTTCCAAAGCACAAAAATCCTACATTTGAAGATATAACCTTTTATAAAAGTGTTGGGAAAATTCCATGATTGTTTTGATGAGACAAATGTAATATTTGATAGAAAATAAGAGTACCCATTCTCCACGTTTTATAAGTGGAAACTTAGACCTATAAATAGGTCTTAGGAAAAATAAAGATAAAGGCTTGAAGTGTTCAAAGGATAATCAAGCAAACAAAAGATCAAGAAGAAACAAAATGGGCCAAACAAACGACTAAACTAAGGAAATTACATGAAAAACAGAATGCTGGCAAAAAGAAGCCATATGGAAGCTGATCTACATTAGAAAGCTGACCTACATTAGGAAGCTGACATCCGAGATACAAGTACTGGAGAATAGAATAGCAAGCTGACGATCTCCACTCAGCTCATTTATCACAGTACAAGGAATGTATAATGAAGTTTACTGACAAAGAGTCGTTGGAAAGAAGTTTGAGCCAAACCAATGAGAAGATACCACCTGGAACTGCGGCTCTGCAAAAGGTCTGCAACCAGGGTGTGGCGCCATTAATGCGGATAAGAGTAGGACAAGCCCTGTTCTCTCAAGTTGTCAATCGCATTAATTGCAAAGATATGGAGGATCATATTTGAACTACAACAGGAACAATGTCTCTCTTCAACGAGTATATTCCAAAGATCTATAAATAGAAGGATGGAGTGACCATGAAGACTACTGAAGCTTTGAAACACATTGAAAAATCTCTCAAGTCTTTCATACATAAGATATTACCAAGCTCAGTCACTCAACCTTCGAGAAGCAGTCGACCATTCAAGCTCCCAAGCTATCAAGTTCAAGACTGGCTTCATCACCACAGTTGAAGAAAACCTTATTTCTTTTAACCATTGTGCTGTATGTTCTAGGTTGTTTTATGGTGTACCTTAGTTGAGAGGATAGTATCCTTGCTAAGTGTATTGTCTAGAAATAGATTACGTACCTTTTGTGGGATTGTACCCTTTGTGGGTTGTGGCCTTCGACTAGAGTCTAGGATTCTAGTAGGCGTAGTTTGTTAGGAAGAAGTTTGTAAAACGAGGCTTGTAATTCGAACTGACCTAAAAAAGATCCTCCTTATGTTGAGGAGTAGAGTGGACATAGAAGGCTTACACCACCTTCGAACCACTATAAACCTTGTGTGTTTATATGTTTTGATTTACTTACTGCTCTGCATCTTAAATCATCTTATATCTTGCAGTATACATCATAAGCATTGTGCATTAACATATTGGCAAAGAGCATACTTGTAAAAGAAAATTGGTTTCTAAAAGAACTCTATCAAGTTTATTCCGTTGTATTACATTCTGATACCGGGTCAGTAACCTGATTAAGCTTAGAGCCAGGTTGCTGATTCGAGACAGGTTACTGCCTTTAGGTCAAAAACCTGTTAGACATAAAAAGTTTTCAAAAAGTTTGCAAAATCGATAGAGGTTCATTCACTCCCCTCTGAACCTCTGATCACTTATGACTCACAGGACCACCAAGTGGTATCAAAACAAGTTGGGTTAAAAGCCAACTTTACTGGTAACAAACCCAGATCCACTCTTTTTGTATTTGGATAAACCGTTTTCAATTTCACAAGACCAAAACTCATCTCTTAGCATAAGCATGGATTCTTCACATCACAAGCTACCTATATTTTCCATAGATGAATATGACGATTAGAGGATAGGCATGCAAGCTCATCTATCAGCTATGCACAATGAAATGTGGTTCGTCATCACTGAAGGAATCATCCAAGAGACAATGAAAGTTGATCAGCAAGCCAAAAGGAATCAACAGACAAACAACAATCAAGGACAGGATGTTGCTGAACAACAGAATACTAATTAGCAACCTACATTCACCTTTGAACCTGACAGAACATGGCTTAGGAATCATCCAAGAAAACTTGTGATTGGAGACATCAACAAAAGAGTGAGAACAAGGAGATCAAGACCTCAAAAATCACTATTCACATGCTTCATTTCACAAACCGAACTTAAAAATGTTGAAGAAGTACTTAAGGACGGTAACTGGATTCAGGCCATACAAGAAGAACTGAGTGGTTTTGAGAGAAACCAAGTATGGAACCTAGTTCAAAGGCCTGATCATCAAGGAGTCATAGGAACCAAGTGGGTATTAAAAAACAAGCTAGATGAATCTGGTACTGTAGTTAGAAACAAAACAAGATTGATTGCAAAAGGATACTGCCAACGGGAAGGAATAGATTTTGATGAGACCTTTGCTCCTGTAGCAAGACTTGAAGCAATAAGAATTTTTCTGGCTTATGCTGCTCACAATAACTTCAAAGCATACCAGATGGACGTTAAGAGTGCATTTCTGAATGGACTCCTATCAGAAGAAGTTTATGTGGAACAACCACCCGGTTTTGAAGAAGGACCACCAGTGATCTACAAAGCAAATACTGCATATGTGGAGCAACTTCGTGAGTATAGGCATGCTGAAGTAGTAGCTGAGGCTGCAAGTGGCGAAGTGGAAGGCGCAGCCAGTGTTGATAATGATATTCTACCAGGTGTTAGACCATATGAAACTGCACCAAGAATCAGAAGAACACAACCACCATAGGAGTATGTTGTCAAGGAGACACATTAGTATACCCCTGAAGATAGGAAGAGAGAAAACCTCAACAACGTAGCCATAAATGCCTTATTTCTCACACTGGACAAAGGAACGTTCAGTAATGTTAAAATTTGTTCCATAGCCAAATAATTATGGGTAATGCTAGGGATAATATGTGAAGATAATGAACTTGCCCGAGACAACAGGATCTCCAAAGCCATCCAACTGTTCGAGCAGTTCAATATGAAGATTGGGGAAACCCTTGAACAGCTCGATCAGAGATTCACAACCATTGTGAGTGAGCTTGAATCTTTGGGTAGAACACACCCAAAAGGAGAAAAACATGAAGGTGCTATGAGCCCTACCTTATGAATGGCATAACAAGGAGACCGCGATGAGAGTATCGCTGAACCTCAACGCAATGAGTACTTTCGATCTCTTCTCCAATCTGAAATCCTTTGAATATGATATTGAAAGAAGGAGAAAAGAGATTGAATGAACGAATGCAAAGATTGCAGCACTCATTGTAAATAGTCAGGTTGCTGTTGGCACAAGCAGCAACAAGCTGAAAGAAAAAAGGGAGGAAGTGCTTACTGGGGATGTAAAAGAAGAAATGACGCTCTTACTGAAGAAATTCCGAAGATTCATCAAGAATAACCATAAGGGAAACAACTTCAAAAGACAACCATAGCCATCAGAAAAAAGTCCTCAGATCAAACCACATCAACAAACTGATACATGATCCACTGACCTGTGTTACAATTGTAGAAGACCTGGCCACTTCATCAGAAAGATGATCTCTCATCAGAAAGCTCCTACAGTTCCTCATCTGATGAAGAAGCACCGATCCAGTCCTTTAGACAGATCATGAGTGACTTTGAGCAGATAAATTCAGCTCATGAAGAACTCAAAGAGGGGAACCAACAACTCAAGAGTGAGCATATAGTACTGAAAGAACAGGTTGCTGACCTGGGAAATTTCAGTACTCAATGCAATGAACTCAGAGCTGAAGTCTCTAAGTTCAAACTACTAGTCACTAAGCTAGAAACTGAGAAAGCTGAACTTCAAAACACTATTAGTGTATATAGCAAATCAACAAAGAAAGCACAGGAATGCATTCAAAGAACCCAGATCACCAATTCTGGATTAGGTCTAGGATACTGTGCTAGTACTTCTCAGAATCAAGCCAGCTCATCCGAAGCTAGAAAGTTTAATCAAGCTCAAGTTCCTTTTGCTCAAGAACTCACCTTACTGAATGAAAGCTTGAATAGAATAAGTATTCTGGATAAAGGGAAAGAACCCCTTCAGCAGGAGGAAAACAGCAAGCCTGTATGGAACCCTATAAAACAACATAATCAGTATGCTGTTAAGAAAACAAGAAAGCCAATAATGCAATACGAGGAAGATCACTACTATCTAAGAAAATGTCTTTTGAAAAATAGCTAGTAGAGACATAGTGATCAAGCAGTATCGAGAAACAGTGTTCTGATGACACATGGACCGACAGACTACAACAACCCTGCAACCTAGTACAGTTGCATTAAATGGCCTAAAGAATAAGACAAGAAAATCATCTCAGAACTTCAGAGACATTTAATGCAATCTCAAGGACAGTCAAATGACATTCAAATTCAAATGAAATATGTTTCTCTTCAACAAACACATTTCTTGCATCTATAAATAAAAGAAGGGTCGATAGAAGCAAGTACTAAAAAACTGATACTCTGAATTCATATGATCTTGCAAGAACAGGTTCTCAAGTTTCCTACACTCTTAGTTTTTAGTTACTCAACCTCTAAGTGAAGCAGTCAAGCCTTCGAACCATCAAGCTCAATAATCATGCTTCAAGCACAAGTTGAAGAAAAACCTATGTCCTTGCTGAGTGTCTTTGTTTTAATTTGTGTAGACAATAACTCTATCTGAGTTAGTTGGATCGTATATGGGTTTGCCTGTTTGATTAAGGCAACCTATGTGGAAGCTGAATCATAGTAGGTGAAAAATTGTTAGGTTGATAGATTGTAAGGTCGAGTCCTGTAAAATAATCTTGCTTAACGAAGTTCCTCCTCGGAGAAGTAGTAAAGTGGGTGTAGAAGAATTACACCACATTCGAACCACTATAAGCCTTGTGTGTTTATCTTTAAATCTAAGCATATATTTGGTAATTTTGGGCTGCATTCTATATCATATCTCTCTGCACTCAAAGCTTTTTAAAAGTCATATTTCAGAAAAGGTTTTCAAAAGAAACTCTGTCAAAAAGTTTAATTTTCCACTGCACAGAACTCTGATACAGTAAGTCGCGCTGCATTCTAACCTAGTGAACTATATTACATTATGTGTTGTATTCTAGGATAGAATACACCGTTGCAAGTTAAAAAAATTTTTCGAAAAATTGACAAAAGTTCATTCAACCCCCTCTGAACCTTTGAACCACTTGGAATCAACATGTGGTATTACCTACCTAGTTGGGTTAAAAGCCAATTTCTCTGGTCACCCTCTAGACATAGTTCTAAAGACATCATACGACAACTAACCCTTATCATCTACCCCACATAACCGAACAATATATATAACAACATGTAAACAATTAGTAGGTACATGGTACAGATCAACATCATCTTGTTAAGTTCCGCGATTAGAGACAGAAGCGTATAGAGAGTGGTGGTGTTTATCCTTTTCTTTTTTAAAAGATTTTCACGTTTCAAAAACACATTTTTCTCATTTTCTCTTTATAAAAACCAGTTTGAGCAGAGCCGTACAAAGAGTAGAACTCAGCTCTGATACCATACTGTCACATCCCGTTTTTTGTACTTTTTAAAATATCAGAGTTTCCTTTTGGGCGTGAAGAAAGAAAGGGAAAGAGACGTACATGATATAAAACAGAAACCTTTGGACACAGATAAGAGATGATTTTACATATACAAATCCTCGGCGTCTAGCCGAATTAAAACATTTAACATAGCAGCGGAAAAACATCAGGATCCGTTACAAAGAAGATGAACAGTTTAATTTTACAAACGATCAATATAGTTTTAAAAGACAAAATCGGAAAAAGACAGCTGATAAGACACCCCTCTAGTGTGAGTACCATGATTCACACACAGCTGATAAGACACCCCTCTACGCATCATGATTCTCTTCATCTCCTGTAGTGTGAGTATATAATAGGGATGAGTGCGTTGAAGACACTCGTAGGAGTAATTTCCATGTTTTAACATTATTAAGCAGTACACATATCAAACATATATAATAGTTCAGCAATTAGACACATCACATATTATGCATAACACATAAATTCGGTTCATTAACGGACACACAACCCATGACTTACAAATGGACACACAACCCAATGGACACTCAGCCCAAAGGACACTCAACCCATGACTCACTAATGGACACACAGCCCATGACCCCCTAATGGACATACAACCCAATGGTCACATAGCCCGTGACTCGCTAAAGGACACACAACCCAATGGACACACATCCCATCCTAATTTATGGACACACAGCCCAATGGACACCTAGCCCATGACTCATCCTAATCACAGTATCATAATATAAACACAGTATTCATAGCATATAATCACCTCATGTAAGATTCAATAGTTCATACATCAAATAGGGAAAACATTAAACAGATAGAGTCTAGAAGTTACCCCCACCTTGTTCGATGGTTACCACGTGAGTTGCTGAGTAACAAGTATAAAGTATCACAATGTATAATCCAACTGATATCCTATACCAGTATCGATATTTTCTTAGATCCTTAATACATTAATTACGTATAAATAAAGGTATAGACTTTCTCAAAGAAGAAACGATCGATAAAGATGAGACGGAATGGAAGATCTAAAGATTGAGGTTGAAGAAACGATAGTGGAAGTTTCAGTTTAGTAACTAATAAGAAAGAGGGAAAGATTTGGTTCGCAATGGAAAAGAAATGAGCTCAATCGGAGTTGAAACGAGCTCAAACGAAGCATTTTAAGATTGAGGGGTATTTTGTTAATTTTGGTAAAAAGGTTGACTTTGACCGGGACCCCCGACTCCTGACTGACGACATCCCATCGCCGGTGACACAACGTGCTCATACGACTCGTACCGACTCGTGAAAAAACTCACCGGCGCGCACAACACTCGCCCGCGTGCGTACGTCCGTGTACAGCGCGCCCACCGCACCCACGCCCGCACGGACACCCGCACGCCAGTGCCTACCCAGTGCACCCAGCGCGCCTGACTTCAAACCAACTTCCAACAACCACCTGCTGCGGCGGCGCCGCCCCTACCTGGTCCGTCGGCGACCCTAGTTCCGACCACCACTTGCTCCGTTCGCCACCAGCTCTGGCGTGAACAATACCCCCTCCAAAACAGCCTCAAAAAACACACACATTATCACGGAAAACACAAACACACCAACCTTCTAACACACACAACCATTTTCTACCACCACTTCTAGCTCCGGCGTCGCCACCCACGGCGGCACCACCACCCCCAACTGATAGCCCAACATCGCGGGAAGGTCAGCCACCACTCCGGCGAAGGAGGAGAGTGAGAGAGAGAGAACGGAGGTGAGAGAAAATGTGGAAAAACAAGAGTTTAGGGTTTTCCGGCGAACAACACATCAGAATGGTATTCCGAGAACTATCCTGGACTCGTCTCGACGATACATACGTTCTGTACAAAAATTAGCCAAAACCAATAACGTTTAATTTTCCGGCCACCGGCGGCGGCGGCGGTACTGGCATCGGAGACAAAAAACAGAGGAGAGAGGGAGAAGGGAGAAGAGAGAGACTTACGTGTTTTTCCCATTTCTTGGCTCGTTAGGAAAAATGGTGATTTTTGAATTGAAAGAGCCCCTATTTATAGAATTCCAAAGTGACTATTCACCAAAAATATCTCATTTTACTATGCACCAAAAATATCTTTCATTTTCTCGAATCTTCGTATTTTGCCATTTTCTTCGTCATTTGAGCTATGAGTCTTCGATTGACCTCTAATTTATTTCTATCTTCTCGATTTTCCATTACGCACGTTATGGTAAAATAATAATCTATGTTTCGTGACTAAATTATACTTCTATCTAAAAACATGCATTTATCACTTATCTGAAACACACGTAATTAAATTAAACAGTCAAGACATACGTACATAATAATTCAATTAAGGGTTTAACATGCAATTAATCGATTATGCTTCGTTTTTGTCCTCGAAATTAGATGTATACATAGGAACGGCAAATCGGGATACTTTAGTAAAAGTTTGTCCTCTTGTTCCCACATTTCTTCTTCCTTTCCATGGCGACTCCATTGAACTTTGACTAAAGGCCTGATCTTGATTTCTCAATCTTCGAGTCACGATCTGAGATAACCTCTGGATCATTTTCTCAAAGACGATTATTAGATTCTCTGGCGGTGTCTGAGATAAACAAATAGAATGGTTACATGTAACACGGATTAGTTGGGGACTATTGGTTTCTCGTTTACTTCATCATATCATGTTGAGTAATGAGCAGAGTCAATGCCCAAACCTACAACCTTCGTCCGATGTGTAAACTCTCTTCTTCTTTCTTCCAAGATTAGCACCACAAGCCAAGGATCATCCAAGATGCGTTCTTAACTTCTCTTTTTCCAATTTCTGATAAGAAAACGGAATCTTGTCTTTCCTAATGGGATTCCAACTTCTAGAGTTTCAGTGACTACCTTATCATTCTCATGCTTCAACTAATCCGGTGCCACAACAATACTATAGGTGAAGAAATTAAATACGAAATGCAAGGAGCGAAGTAAATGTAGATTCTATCAATTAGCAAAAGTCAAACTAGTATCCTATATATATAAGCAAAAGATGGGTAACTCATACATTATACGAAATGATATATGTACACTATAAGTCTCGTTCACCATCCATAATCTATCTCTCGGTAGCCTCTGAGTTTCCAAACTTCTGACAGTTTAATGCGATGTATCTTGGTTCTCCACATCTATAGTATTTCTGAATTCCCCCTGGCCTCGGCCTCGATGTTGCAGCTACTAAATCTCCAATCTTCTGACAGTTTAACGCATTGTGTCCTGGTTTTCCACATCTGTAGCATTTCTGAATTCCTTGCAGACATGGTCCCACATGAGTCCTTCCACATCTGGCACATGGATTTCTCGGCCTGGAAGTGAGGAAAAGTAGAGTATTAATAGTCTTGGGAAACTTGTTTGGGCTAAAGCTCTGACTCGGACCGGTCCACTTTCTTTTTCCGATTATCTCATCAGCCCCCTTGGGTGGTAAAACGTCCAAGTGCAGATGAGAGGAGATCACTTGGGCTCTCTCTATGACGTCGGCATAGATCATTGTTCCTGTCCTGTCAGAATCGACCCAATTTCTGGACGGAGACCCTTCTCAAAACGTCAGGCCTTTTTGACATCAGTGTCAACTAAGTGAGTGGTATATCTACTAGATGGTTAAACCTCCTTGGTACACGTTAGGTATCCATATAATCGATTGAGTGACCTCAGCCACTCTTCCACATCAGGAAGTTTGCGTTTTCCATCGAATGTCGGCAGATTGAAATGTCGGAACTGTTCGTATATCAAGTTCGGATCGGATCTTACTGGCGGGAGTGTGGCTCGAGTCACCTAGAAGTGTTGTGTCAGTCCCCTTAGTACAGATACTAAATCTCCCACATTTGTAGTTTCATCTCTTTCCAGCTGATTAGGCGTTTGTGGTTGTTCTCTTCGAGGTCGTCCTCTAGACATAGTTCTAAAGACAACATACGATAAGTAACCTTTGTCAACTACCACACATAACCCAACAACATATATAACAACAGGTAAACAATTAGCAGGTACATGATACAGATTAAAATCATCTTATTAAATTCTGCGATTAGAGAGAAAAGCCTATAGAGAGTGGTGGTGTTTATTCGTTTCTTTTTTAAAAGATTTTCACGTTTCAAAAACACGTTTATCTCATTTTCTCTTTATAAAAACATGTTTGAGCAGAGCCCTACAAAGGGTAGAACTCAGCTCTGATACCATTCTATCACGCCCCGATTTTCGTACTTTTTAAAATATCAGAGTTTCCATTTGGGCATGAAGAAAGAAAGGGAAAGAGACGTACATGATAAAAATCAGAAATCTTTGGACACAGATAGGAGATAATTTTACATATACAAATCCTCGACGTCTAGCCGAAATAAAACATTTAACATAGCAGTGGAAAAACATCAGGATCCTTTACAAATAAGATGAACAGTTTAATTTTACAAACGATCAACATAGTTTTGAAAGACAAAACCGGAAAAAGTCATAACTGATAAAACACCCCTCTCTCTACGCATCATGATTCTCTTCATCTCCTGTAGTGTCAGTATAGAATAGTGGTGAGTGCGTTGAATACACTCGTAGGAGTAATTTCCATGTTTTAATATTATTAAGAAGTACACATATCAAACATATATAATAGTTCAGCAATTAGACACATCACATATTATGCATAACACATAAATTTGGTTCATTAACGGACACACAACCCATGACTCACAAATGGATACACAACCCAAAGGACACTCAGCCCATGACTCACTAATGAACACACAACCCAATGGACACATAGCCCATGACTCGCTAAAGCACACACAACCCATCCCTAATTTATGGACACACAGCCCAATGGACACCCAGCCCATAACTCATTCTTATCACACTATCATAATATAAATACAGTATTCATAGCATATAATCACCTCGTGTAAGATTCAACAATTCAAACATCAAATAGGGAAAACATTAAATAGATAGAGTGTAGAAGTTACCCCCACCTTGTTCGGTGGTTACCACATGAGTTGCTGAGTAACAAGTATCAAGTATCACAACGTATGATCCAACTGATATCCTACACAAGTATCGATAATTTCTTAGATCCTTAATACATTAATTACGTATAAATAAAGGTACAGACTTTCTAGGAGAATAAACGATTGATAAAGATGAGATGGAACGGAAGATCTAAAGATTGAGGTTGAAAAAACGAGAGTGGAAGTTTCAGTTCAGCAACTGATAAGAAAGAGGGAAAGATTTGGGTCACAACGGAAAAATAATGAGCTCAATCGGAGTTGAAATGAGCTCAAACTGAGCGTTTTAAGATTGAGGGGTATATTGGTAATTTTGGTAAAAATGTTGACTTTGACCGGGACCCCCGACTCCCGATCGACGACATCCCATCACCAGCGACACAACGAGCTCACACGACTCGTACCGACTTGCAAAAAAACTCACCGGTGCGCACACAGTGCGTATACTACTGTTCCCGTACCAAGCTTGCCCACCGTGTGCACACCTGCGAGGTCGCCCGCGCGCACACCCGTACGCCTGCGCCTACCCACCGCGCCTAACTTCCAGCCAACTTCTAGCGTACCTGGTTTGCCAGCGACCCCAGCTCCAAGCACCACATGCTCCCGCCACCACCAGTTCCGGCATGAACAGTACCCTTTCCAAAACAACCTCCCAAAACACACACTATCACGGAAAACACACACACACCAGCCTACTAACACACACAACCACTTTCCACCAGCACTTCTAGCTCTGGTGCCGCCACCACCCCCAACTGATAGCCCAACATCCCAGGAATATCAGTAACCACTCCGGCGAAGGAGGAGAGGGAGAGAGAGAGAACGGAGGAGAGAGAAAATGTGGAAAAACAAGGGTTTAAGGTTTTCCGGTGGTGTTCTGCCATTTCCGGCGAATGACACATCGGAATGAAATTTTGAGAACTGTCCCAGACTCGTCTCGACAAGACCTACGTTCTATACGAAAATCAGCCGAAACCGATAATGTTGAATTTTCCAGCCACCGGCAATGGCGTTAGAGACATAAAATAGAGGAGAGAGAGAGAAGGGAGGAGAGAGAGACTTATGTGTTTTTTCCATTTCTTGGCTCGTTTGGAAAAATGATGATTTTTGAATTGAAAGAGCCCATATTTATAGAATTCCAAAAGTTACTATTCACCAAAAATATCTTTTGTTTCCTCGAATCTTCGTATTTTGTCATTTTCTTCACCATTTGAGCTACGAGTCTCCGATTGACCTCTAATTCATTTCTATCTTCTCAATTTTCCATTACGCACCTTATAGTAAAATAATAATCTATGTTTCGCAAATAAATTATACTTCCATCTAAAAACATGCAGTTATCACTTATCTGAAACGTACGTAATTAAATTAAATAGTCAAGACTTATGCACATAATAATTCAATTAAGGGTTTAACATATAATTAATCAATTATGCTTCGTTTTTATCCTGGGCACTACTGGAAATCCTAGGAAGTAAGATTATATAGACTCACAGGATACAACAGAATCATTCTGTAGTAACTAGAGTTAGAATACAGCAACGTCACATGTTACAGCAAAAGAACTTCTATCCTTCTTATATCAATACCCATATGTCTAAACCTAAAGGAGTTCATACTCCAATAAGGTATAAGAGGAGACCATACCATAAGGGTGGAGGTAACATATAGAATGTTCCTTCACATACTATTCACAAGCAGTATCCTGCAAGGACTGCTAACAAGAAGAGAACCAATTACGCTTATAACAAATAAGTTATTGTAAAACAAGTGTGGGTTCTAAAATGAACTAACCCTTTATGAGTACCTAAATCTGTTTGAACTGTATGCATGAAAAAATGCCAAAAAGTAACAATGATATATAGTATATCGATAGTGGCTGCTCAAGACATGTGATTGGTAACAAGAAAACCTTAAGACACGTGATTGGTATCAAGAAAACTTTAAAAGAGTTCCAACCATTTAAAGGCCCTATGGTGGTATTTCGAATAACTCAAGAGGAAGCACCAATGGTATAAGAATCTTAGTCAAAGACAAAGCATGCATCAATGAAGTGTCCTATGTTAAAGGACTAAAGTACAACCTTTTGAGTATTAGTAAATTTTGTAATAAAGGATACTCCATGGAATTCAACCTCAACAAGTGTTTGATCAAGGATAACAACGAATGAGGTGGAGTTAATTGGAACCTAAAGAGGAAATATCTACCTAGTTGATTGGAGTTCAACAATGCAGCCAACAAGCTTTATTGCAAAGAGTTCACCTGAGATGAGTTGGCTATGGTACAAAAGGATGAGTCATTTGAACTTAAAAACCATCTACAAGCTAGCAAGAAAAGGCCTAGTGAGAGGACTACTAGACTTAGCATTCAAGAAAGAAAGTGTTTGTGGAGCATGCTAGAAAAGAAATCAAGTTAAAAGCTCATTCAAAGATAAAGTACAAAAGTCATCTCAAAGGATACTGGATCTACTAAACATGGATCTCTTTGGACCAGTTGGACCTGTCAGTATAAACGGCAAAAAGTACTCTCAAGTAGTGGTTGATGACTACTCAAAATTCACATGGACAATCTTCTTAGCCAAGAAATCAGAAACTCAAAACAGGTTATCAGAATTCATGACAACAATATAGAATGAGAAGAGCCTAAGCATTGTGAACATAAGACTTGATAGAGGAACAAAATTCATAACAAATTCATAAAGAAGTATTTTTCAGAAAATGGAATATGTCACGAGTATTCTGTAGCAAGGACTTCCCAGCAAAATGGAGTTGCAGAAAGAAGGAACGAAATGCTCAAATAAGTAGTAAGAACAATGATTGCAGAAGCTTCTCTACCTAAAAGATTTTGGGCTATAGCTACCAACACAACTTGTTATACCCAAAACAGATGTCTAATAAACAAAGATAATGATAAAACCCTCCATGGAATTTTGTATGAACATACACCAAACATATCTTATCTGTACATCTTTGGATGCAGATATTATATTCTAAACAATGAAAATGAACATTTAAAGACCTTCGATGCCAAATCAGATGGAGTATTCTTAGGATACTCATCAGTAAGCAAAACTTTCAGAATCTTCAGTAAAAGAACTCTTGTAGTGGAAGAATCAGTACATATTTATTGTTCTTGGGATGCATGTTTTTTTATGAACTCTTGACCAGATGAAAGAAGACCTATCACAGATGAAGATCAAGCATCACCGGTTTAAGTATATTAAATGAATCTCAATCCTTGTGAAATATCTGTAAAAGACAGTACAAAAAATGCTACACAAGAAAATATAGGAGCACAGGTTACAATACTACAACCTAATAGAATACAACAAAAAGATAGAATTCAACAACCTGTAACAAAACAACGAGTAGCAGATTAACAACTTACACATATCTTTAAACGAGATAGAACATGGCTCAGGGACCATCCAAGAGAACTTATCATTGGGAATCACAATGTTGGAGTTAGAATAAGAAGATCAAGACCTCATGAAGCTATGTTGGTCTGCTTCATATAACAAGTTGAGCACAAAACCATTGAAGAAGCTCTAGGAAGACAACAATTGGATTCAAGCTATGCAGGAAGAGTTGAATGGATTTAAAAGAAATCAAGTGAAAGCTAGTTGCAAGACCTGATCACCAAGGTGTAATTGGAACAAAATGGGTATTCAAGAACAAGCTAGATGTGTCTGGAATTGTTGTTAGAAATAAAGAAAAATTAGTTGCCAATGGATATTTTCAGGAGGAAGGAATTGATTTTGATGAGACTTTTGCACCAGTAGTAAGGCTTGAAGCTATAAGAATTTTCCTAGCCTATGTTGCATACAAGAATTTCAATGTCTATCAAATTGATATTAAAAGTGCATTCTTAAATGATTTTTTATCTGTAGAAAATTATGTAGACCAACCCCCTGGATTTGAAGATCATCCTAAAGAGAAAGTATTTAGATTACAAAAAGCTCTATATGGTTTGAAGCAAGCACCAACAACATGATATGATACTATGTCCTTATATCTTTTAAAGAATGGATTGTAGAAAAGGGCAATAGAAAATTCCTTATTTAGGATCCAAGATGGATATAGCATTCTCTTTTTACAAATTTATGTGGATGATATCATATTTGGATCTACTAACAAAGGAGTATATGAAAAGTTTTCAACCCTCATGCAAAACAAGTTTGAGATGAGTATGATATGAGAATTAAGTTTCTTTTTAAGACTGCAAGTCAAACAGCTTGACAATGGTATCTTCATCAATCAAATCAAGTATACTAAGGAGTTGATCAAGAAGTTTGGGATGGAGAATAGATCAACAATAAGCTTCCATATGGAAACATTAATCAGTCTGGACAAAGATGAAAGTAAAAAGATGTGGATACCAGAAAATACAGAACGTGTTACTTTTATAGTATCTTACTTTTAGTAGGCCTGATATCATGTTTGTAGTAGGTGTTTGTGGAAGATTTCAAACAGCCCCCAAGGAGTCACATCTTGCAGCAGTAAAAAGGATCATCAAATATCTATTGTTGTAACCTCTCATATCTCACAAATAGAGCATCATATCTCACATTTAATGAAAAATCCGTTTTAGCAGAAGAGCAATTGATGCTCTATTTTATTTTAACCCCAAAAGATTCAAATATTGTAAGGAAGTCCCTCCATTTTTTTTATCCCAACCGTCGGATTTTGTGTCCCTTACAAAATCTTTAATCTTGACTATTAATCGTGGACATCTCTATAATGAATTAAAATTGTTCATCATCTTCTCACATCAATCTCTATTTAGAATTCTCAAATCCTTAAGAAATATATATATATATATATATATATATCTCTCACAAAACCTAACCCCTATCTTGAAACCGCTCTTCTTCGACAATGGCTGCTGCTAGAGAATTGAAAGTGATCGAAGGACACCTTGTTAACTCTGATGCTCTAACAACGGACGGTAGCATCTATGAGAAAGATGTGATTTCCAAAGTGTTGAAATTCATGAAGGAGAGCAATATTGTTGGTCTTTTTACCACTGATACAAAGGTCTCTCGATCTCCATTGTACAAAGATTCTATACCTTTGCAAGGCCTTTCGAGGATGATTAGAGCAAATAGTGCATCCTGACCTCGAAGATCATTGCATCCACCTTTGTTATATCAGGGAAAGACTTGCCCCAATCAAAACTTGAGAAGTATGAGAGTGAACAAACTAAAGAGATATGGAACCTTTTCAAACAAGATTCAACCACTGGCCCCATGACGAAAAGCTGTAAGAAGAAGAAGTTCAAACTAGAATATGAATTTTTTCATGATGTTAGTCCATAATCCATCGAAGGGAGATGTGGGAGTTTTGACAAGTGCACTGACCTCCACTTCCAAATCATGATTGCCATCATGAAGGGAGCACTAGTGAATTAGAGTAGATTCACTCTGAAGAGAGTTGGAGGATACTGAGGATGTTATACCAATTTCTACGGGATGGTACTTAGGTGACAAGAAGATAAGAAATTCTTCAAATAAGACATTTGCAGAAAAGGACATAGTTGTTCAACAATAAAAGAGAAAAGTTGTTATTCCCTCTACTCATGTGTAGAAAGAAAGATCTCTCACTCCTGCAGAAAGCAGCAATATAGCAAGCTCATCTGACTAGGATGCAACAATGGGGGCGCTGAGAAATGGGAGAAAAACACACTCTAACCTTTGAAGAAGGATGACCAGAAAGTTGTGGAGCTCACTTCTTCCAACAATGATGATAATAATGATGATGATGAAATGCCATTAACCAGGATTTTGAGGAAGAAGGTGGAACTTGCTCCTACAGAAGTTGAATTTGAACAGATTGTGGAAGAAGAACAAGAACAAGAAGATGAAGCTCTCATTGAGCAAGAATATGTTCTTTGAACCCTCAAATGCTGAAGATGATGAGTCAAGGATTCTGGAGCCCATGCAGCAACTAAGACACCTGATCCTGCCTAGCCGAAACAATATAAGAAAGCTGAAGAAAGAGAAGCGGGTGAAGAAGAAGATGGAGAGCAAATAAATAAAGTTGAGAAAGTTGTGGAAGAAGAAGTCCCTGAGAGAAGAGATAGTTGGAGAGCCCTTGAACCAAATTGAAGCATGGGCTGAGACAACCATTGATGAAATTGATTCAAATGCAGTATATTCTTTTCTTGATCATTCTTCTGAGTCAATCTGTGCAAATCTGGAAAGCTACTACTAGTTGTGGAGGACAACGCATCTCCTAGAGGAGAAACACTGCTAGTATGAAGAGATTTCCTCAAAGTAGAGAGGGTTGTTTTTTATTGAGCCAGAACTAATGATATCCTATTTCTGATTCAACCAGGATTTGCGAAATCTTGTAGGGAATAAAAGTTAAAGGAAGTTATTAATGCCTAGGAAAGGTTATGAGAGCAAATAACATCTATGAGAAAACATCTAACCCCTTATGTTGAGCATACTAAAATTTTGGGTGAATAGTCAATGATAACAGGGAAAGATAATGTACAAATGATTTCCACTACCGAGACTATAGGGAACCAATAAAATTAGAGCTAGTTGAGATACAAATACTATATTTTGGGGTTGAAGAAGCTAATGACAGGAGCTATAGCTTGGCCTACGAGCTAGCATATTAAAAGTACCAAGGTAGACACCTCGAAAGCTACAACTAGTGAAACCTTCGAGTAGCACTAAAACATATGACTCCCCCATTTTTCATGTTATGGTTGGTACATTGTGACCTATTGTCAATCTTGAGGCAATGGATAAAGAAGAACAAGAACTTCTGTACTATGGATATAATTCCCTCTTCACCAAAGAATGATTCATTTGAGGGGGAACCACCCGTAAAGATACAAGGAGTTATAACAAGCCTATAGAAAGAAATCACCATTGATGCAACCACAGAAGAAGTTGCTAAGGCACAACTCTACGTATTAGCTCAACTAGCAATACAGAATATTGTGATTGATTGGAATGCAATAGAATCCAATGCAATAATTTATGCAGAAATCAAACAAGATATTATCTCTACCTGCAAAGATGTTACAACAACCAAAGAAGATGATAGATTTATGGTAGATTTTCAAAGAATCATTGAAGTTACTTATGTGGATGCTAGAAACCTAGAAATATTTGAAGCTACTACCAGAATCATAGAGCAACAAGAGAATGTAGTTATGCATATAGAGGATCCGATACAACAAGAGAATGTTGTTGGGACTACTATTGAGATAGTATCCTCTATAAATATCTCGAGCGAAGCTACTATTGAGACAGGGCTCGCGAAGGATTTACAAATGACTGTAGTGGAGAAAGAAAAATAATACAGCTACAGATATCTTAAAAAGAGATTGACCCTGCATCTGATGCTGGTTTATCTAACTTCTCATCTCATCTTACAGAAACTTTGGCAAGACAGAATATAGCAAGCAATACAGATATAACACCTATCCAGGATACTGTTATGTTCCTTAAAGACAAAGAAACACCGATTACTGTACCGGCATAGGATCCAGAAGGAGATGGATGAGACTCTTCTGACAATGATGATGGTGATGATGATGACCGACCTTAAGGAGAAAATCCTTTTCGTATGAAAAAATCTGAAGAATGCATCAAGAAGAAGATTGAGGAAGTTGTGAGATGATTGAAGAGCAGTTTGCTGAAGCTACAAATAAATAATCTCTAGAATCCAATCAAGCTTTGGTTCCATGTGCTTAGCCGACATAAGAGAATCCAAGAAAGAGGAGTTATGACACCATATCTCTTTTTGCTACTCAAGAACAATCATTTCAAGACATTGTCAATGTTGTTCAAGACTTAGTATGTGCTCTGCAGAATCATAAAGTAAACATGGTGAAAAATATACACTTGAGTGACAAGTCTCATGCTTTATACATGGAGACTCTGTGAAAAGAGTTGTGAAAAAAGCTGCGAAAGGAGCTAGCGGAACTTCCTACGAAGATGTAGATGAAGCTGAATGTTGAGTGGAATGCTCAAGTTCTAGACAGGAAGAGAGTTGAAAGAGACATAACAGCTGCTAATAAAGCAAGAGATAAATCTGTTCAAAACATCAAGGATACTGTTTCAGTACATTCATTTGCGTTGAATTCACTTCAAGAAGGTGCCTCCAATCATGCTCGTGAATCTCAAAGCATGAATGATAGATTATCCAATCTTGAACTATATGTTGGAGAGCTTAAAGAGATAATGATCCAAGCATACCCTCAACATGCTCTCTATGCTAAAATTACAACTGCCCCTACCATGAAAGCCCCTATTCATGATGACAAAAGGGGGGAAGACAAGAAAGTATCTCGAGATAAAATGATGGATGTTGCAGTAGAGGATGTGATGAAATCCTTGGAAAAGGATGAAGATGAAGAAGATGAGGAGCCTCTAGCTAGAAAGAAGAGAAGAAGATGTAAATCAGTATAGAGCCAGAGTCCTCAATCAAAATGAAAGAGGAGAAGCTGATGGTGTTGCTACATCCCAAAATAACAAGTTGTATCCAGGACCACTACAAGAAGGGATATAACATAGCAGCAACATCAATCCTAATCAAAGCGCAAACCCTTAAGTGTCGCTGTTGTCAAAAGGCTATGAAGACAGTTGGAGATAACTGAAAGCTGCTAATGAAGAATGGAAAATGAAAGAAGATGCTTGGATTTCCAGACTTGGTGTTATTGAACCAACAAGAACAGAGCTCATGAAGAAAGTAGATGATGCTCTTTATCAATATCCACCACAAGACATTTCTTGTTTAGATCCAGACAATACATATACAAAAGCTTCAGTTCTTTTGGAGTAAAGACCTCTGAAGGAAGGCATTGCTTGGAATCTGAAGTTGTTTGACAGAGTATCTCTCCCTAAAAATAGGAATCCAACATTCAAGGAAATCAATCTGTTTAAAAGGGTTTACTATTTTAGGTACTTTAGACATTTGTGCCAAAAAAACTGCTTTTCCAATTACCCTACATGCTTGGTAGCATTGGAGAAGTATGAAAAATTAGCAAATGTTGGAGAGCTGAAACTCAGAAAGATCTGATCAGGAAGGTGAAAGATGGCAAAGAGATACCTTTCTGTGAAGATTACTGGCTAAGGTCCATTCAAGCACCTAAATCAAACAACAGCTTAAAGAATCATACCAACAGTCCATTGCGAATTCGTGGAAGGGTACGAAGCTGGAATAGAGGAGATTTGAAGAAAGTTCTTCTAGGAAATAACTCTTCTGCCAGTAATTCTAAAGCCTTACAGAATCGTTTGAAGACATGAAGACTAAGATCGTTAGCTTACTGCTCTTATTTGAATTTTATATTTGTAAACTATATTTTATGATCTTTCATTTTCCTCTGATGTAACTTGTAATCTCCAGGTTACTACTAGATGGAACAAGTTCACCACTTGTGAACTTTATATGTTTTTTTTTTCTACTATAGGAAATCATGTTAGAAATATTTACTTAAGTTATGTGTTGATAGTATATAGGATAGGCTGCCAGGATGGCATTTGCTTTCATAGCTTGCTTTGCTTCTGTAGAAAACTTTCATTGTATACATTCTATAATCTGAAAACAGCTATATATAAAGTATGAAAAGAAAATTGTTATAATAATGCTCTAATACTTCGCAATGAACTACATAAGTAAATGTTTTGTCATCATAAAAAATAGGGAAATTTTTAGGAAATTAATGTTTAGATTTTGCTGAGACAAGATAGCATTGTAATAAGAAAGTAAAGTATCTCATTTTTCACAATGTTTAAGTGTAACTTAGGTTAGTTTAAAGTCTAGAAGATAAGTTGAATAATTGAGGATTTAACAATTCAGTAGTTGAATGCTCAAATGAGAAGATTCTGCAAACAACAAGAAGGTCGTTGCTGGATATCGAAGAGGAATACAGTACTTAGATATTGTAAGCAATAAAATGCAGCAGGACAATAAAACAATCAAGTTACTATACACAAAACAAATACATCAATGCATCAGAAAGTTACATTACTGCACTGGATCAAGGTTGCAGAAAAGAAGAACTGCATTGTAAGTCAAATAAATAAGAAGAATAAATTGATGAACTGTACACACACCAATTTAGTACGAGGAAGATCAACTGAAGTCCGAGGATCGATCAAGTCTAACCAGCCAGTAGAGACAAGCTAAAGAAAATAATACCGAGAACAAGTAACAAGTCAACATATGGCTTGACAAACTGCGACAAGACTGCAACCTAGTACAACCACATTTAATATCCTAAAGTGCAAGATAATAAAGAATTAATGCAAGTCTGCATACACATTTAATGTGGGCTTTACACTTAAGAAGAAGGATTCAAATTCAAAGAGATATGTCTCTCTTTAACAGACATATTCTCTACTCATATAAGTTGAGGAAAAAACTGATTGAAGAACACACATCTTCACACTTAACTGAAGCAATCTATGAAAAACTTGAGCAAGCATTATTTCAAGAAGCTCAAGCTTTTATACATTCAGTCACTCAACCTCCAAAGAAATAGTCAAGCCTTAGAGCATTCGAACTCAAGATCTTCAAGACTGCTTCAAAGCACCAATTGAAGAAACCCTTATATACTTTTAACCTTTGTGTTGTGCGCTTAGGTTATGTTATGTGTCTTCAGTTGATAGCATTCTTATCATTTATGTTTAACCTATAGGATCTAAGATCATGTCATATTTATATGTTACAAAGAAAATGCCTAAAAGTTTTACATAATAAGATGGAAAATTTATGTAACATCTTCATTGAGTGATTAATATTCAAATATTATAATTGTCCTTATTGAATACTTTGCATGCTTTAGTATCTAGACTTTGACATGTACGCACGGGCAGCTTGACTCTACCGATGATATTAATATTCAAAATTGTATAGGGCTTCGATTTGCACGTATGGATAGCTTAGATTTGCCAGCACAATTTATTTTCAGAATTATGTTAAGCTTCAGCCTTCATATAAGGTAAGTGTAGTATCATTTACTTTCAGAATTACAGTAGGCTTCGGTCTGCACTTATGGTTAGTTTGGCTCTGCCAGCATCGTTTATTTTTTAAATCATAATAAGCTTGGACCTGTACTTATGGTTAGCTTGGCGCTGCCAACACCTCCGGTGGCATAATAATCAACCGGTTAACTGACTCGGGAGAGCTGTTAATTTGACATATGTGATTGCTCATATAGGATGATTGATTAATGAACTTGAATTGGTTAAAGTGATGTTTTGATGAGAATTAGATGAAAGCATGTCCTAGAACCTATCTTAGTTATCTGTTATTCTTGACTGAATTTATCTGCTTATTTACGTTTCTATTGAATTAATCTGAAATTGATGAGATTTGATTTTCCTAGATAAAATTGGGAATTGAATTTGAGTAGTTAGTTAGTGCCTAGATAGACTGTCTCTGTGGGACCGACCTTGCTCACCGCTTCTACATCCTACACCGTACACTTGCAGGAGTAGCTAAAATAAATTAGTGAACAAGTTTTGGCCCCGTTGCCGGGGACTAGAGTTTAGGAATAATTAATATTCAAATTCTATTTTTGGTTTTAGTCTAGGATTTTATTTATTTATTTATTTATATTTTTTTTCTAATTTTATGTGTCACTAATACTTGTCTTTTAAGTGTTTTTAGATCGTGCATGAACACTCGTTCTAAAAAGGTGAACTTGATTACACTAGATTTGGAGATTGAAGCAACTTACAGACGTAGGAAAACACGAAGGCAGCCTTTTGCTCCAACTCAGATGGCTGAAGATAATCCAGAAGAGCAGGTATTAAACAATCAAGAAAGAGTGAACCAAGTACCACCAGTTAGTGCTCAAAGAACCATTAGAGACTATTTTCAACCACAACAAAATGGAAGGGGGGTTGTGTGACCACCTAGTTAAGAAAATAATTTTGAGTTGAAGCCGGGTCTGATTAATATGGTTCAACAAAATCAGTTTGGGGGGAGCCATTTAGATGACCCCAATGCGCATCTGGCACAATTTCTTGAAGTTTGTGACACGATCAAGTTGAATGGCGTTTCTAATGATGCTATAAGACTTCGATTATTTTCGTTCTTTTTACGAGATAAAGCGAGGTTGTGGTTCAACTCACTCCCTCCAGGCTCAATTACTACGTGGGATGGATTAAGTAGTAAGTCTCTATTTAAGTACTTTCCACCAAGTAAGACGTTGAAGTTGAAGAGTGAGATTACACAGTTCAAGTAATTTGATGGGGAGTCCTTGGGCGAAGCTTGGCAAAGATTCAGAGATATGTTAAGAAGATGTCCCCTACATGGATTCCCGGAAGATCAACAAGTCTGTTTCTTCTACAATGGACTGTTTGGATCAACGAGAGCTATGATAGATGTAGCGACAGGAGGAGCATTGTTGGCCAAAAGCCCAGAGGATGCGATATATATCTTGGAGAAAATAGCAACAAACAGCTACCAATGACCGTCTGAAAGAAACGCATATTGAAAAGTGGTGGAGATTCAAAGTCAAGATCAATTGTCCGTTTTATCCTCACAAATAGCAGCTCTCACAAACCAAGTATCTGTGCTGGCAAAGATTCAAACTCAAAACGTGGGAAACGTAGGGAGTCGAGGATGTGATTTCACCCAACAAGAGGAAGTAGAAGAGGTCAACTATGTGAATGGGTAAAATTACAACAACCAAAACTTCCGAAATAGACGTATGTATCAGTATAAACACGGAGGGGCGAATGATGAAAATTTTTCTTATGCAAACAATAATAATGTTCTGCAACCCCCTCCAGGTTTTTCTGTTACAAATGGAGTTATCGATGAACCAATGAAGCCGGCACTAGAAGATTTGGTGGGTGCATTTGTGAACGAATCACGAGATAGATTCGCAAGGATTGAAGAAAGATTTGATGCACGGATGAAAGCTTTGGAGTTACAAGTCGGGCAAATTTCCGAGTACATAGGGAATCAACATAAAAAGGGTCAATATCCAAGCACCACTGAAATAAATCCAAGAGAGCAGTATTTGACAATTCAATTGTGAAGTGGAATGGAATACGAGAGGCCAAGCATGCCGGTGGCGGAGGAAGATGTAAAGGAGATGAATAAAGAAGAAGAAGTGGTGGAGAAAAAAGAAGATGAAGTCGAACAAAAAGGGGCTGAGAAGCCAAAATCAAATTCTAAACCTTCACTTCCATTTTTAATTTCTTCTCTTCCATTTCCTCAACGGTTTCAAAAGAAAAGGCTAGATGCTCAATTCACTAAATTTCTGGAAATTTTTAAGAAAATTCACATTAACATTCCTTTTGTAGATGTTTTGGAACAAATGCCGAATTATGCTAAATTCTTGAAGGATGTAATGTCAAAGAAGAGGAAAATAGTGGATTTTGAAAGAGTGAATCTTACGGAGGAGTGCAGCGCAATCTTGCAACAAAAGCTACCACAAAAGCTTAAGGACCCGGGGAGTTTCACAATTCCTTGCGCAATTGGAGGATCAATCATTGATAAGGCTTTGTGTGACCTTGGAGCAAGTATAAATTTGATGCCGCTATCCATCTTCGAGAAGCTTGGTATTGGTGACGTGAAGCCTTGCACCATCTCATTGCAATTAGCGGATAAGACAATAACTTATCCTAAGGTAGTCATCGATGACGTGCTAGTCAAAGTCGGTTAATTTATCTTCCCGGTGGATTTCGTGGTTCTTGACATGGAGGAAGATCATGATGTGCCCTTGATTTTAGGACGACCATTCTTAGCCATGGGGCGAGTGTTAATCGATGTACAAAAAGGAGAGCTCACTTTGCGAGTAAATGACGAACACATCGTGTTCAATATTTACAAGGATATGAGATTCCGTGATGAAAAGGAGAACTGCATCTTTGTTGATGTACTAGGTGCCTGTGGAGAGGATTGAGAAAAACCGATGAGCATGTACCACTGAAAGGCAAGGAAACAGTAAAAAGAAAGTTGAATTGAAAAGGAAAAGACCGGGCACGACTGTGCTGTGGTGCACAGTCAGACCGTGCCCGACAATGAAAAGGTTCTGGATAATGGGGCACGATCGTGCCTAGCCGTCGGATGAAATTTGATGTGGAGGTCAAGGAAAAATTCCCTCCATAACAGGTACGTTTTCATCTCGTCTGGTTGAAGACGTTAAACTTAGCGTTGTTTGGGAGGCAACCCAATTAGCCATTTCTTTCGAAGTTTTGAGTCTTCTTTGGAATTATCGACTTTAAGTTTGGGGGGATGGTTTGCATCACATGAGTAGTTGCATTGTAGGTTAATTGCTTTAGCATGTTTTTTTTACAGATGATCTTGTGATTAGAAGATATGAGTGAATTCTTGAGCGATAAGAAACATGAAATGAGTAAAATGAACGTAGGGATATATTTCTTCATTGAAGTTGAAAGTTTGTTTTGAGTTTTGGTGAATATATTTGAGCATGCAATGATTGTGTAGTTTTGAGGAGTATGAAAATAAGCTTGTGAGATTTGAGCCTTGACTTGATATTACACCAAGTCTTATTTTCTTGATTGTGTGGTTATCGATTGTCTTGTATATACCTCTAGAACTTGCTTTGGTATCTCCTTTGAGACTACAAGTACGTGTGACTGTTTTAAAAATGATATAAGGCCATCTTTTCTCTGATTAGTCACTTAGCCAAATAATTTCTCACCAAATTCGATATATTTCCTTAGTTACCCTGTTGAGCCTTTAAACCTTATTCTTTGATGAGCCAAATAATTGGGTAAATTACCAAATCTTTTATTTTGAGCCATTTGGATATGATTTTGAAGCACAATTGGGAAGTATATGTGGAGTCGGAGAAAGAATTTGGTGGAGGATATCAAGGAAAATTGAAAAAAAGAGAGACTAAGTGTGAAAATGAAAGAAGAGAAAATATATACTTGGGTTGAAGAGGTGATTGATGAAAGGAAAAAATTTTCCATGAGTTGTGCCTAATTTTGATATGTTTTAGATTTTTGTTGACTTGTGCCTTTTCTGGAACTCAATTGACTAATTATTTTTTAGTTGAGTTGTGCCTTTTCTGGAACTCAATTGAATAATTATTTTTTAGTTGAGTTGTGCCTTTTCTGGAACTCAATTGAATAATTATTATTTTTTACATATCGCTGGAACTCATGTTTTGGGAGAAGTGGTCATTTGAAGAGACCTCATGAAGATAAGAAAGTTCATGATTTGAGTTGAAATTTGTGGAGGATCTTCAAATATCTATTTGAGTAGTCACTTTTATCCAAATTTTTCCTACCCTGTCCAAAGAGCCTCATTGCGTCCAAATAAAGTTCTTATGGTAGGTTTTACTTGATTTATGGATTTGAGCGTATACACAACCTATTTTAAAACACTTTTGAGCGTGAGTGATACACTTTTACCTTGTGAGGTTCATTACTCCTTGAAAGTACATGGTTATGAATAGTTTGAAGTATTTATTAGAAGTTTGGATGAATTTTTGATATCAATTAGGTGTATATGGTCTATAGTTTGATTTGCTTAAATTCATTGTTCGCGTTTCTCTAGTTGTTTGCTTAGTTATCTTTATGAGTGTCAGTTGAATAGTTGATGTTACTCGAGGATGAGCAACAATTTAAGTTTGGGGGAGTTGATAAGTGTCATTTTTCACATATTTTTGCGTATGTTTATGTATTCATTTTGATATGTTTAGATACGTTTTTATGGTGATTTCTTATGTTATATTGTATAAGTTGCATTTGATGGGTTTGTTCTTAGTTTCATGATTTTGATTAGAAAAATACAAGTTTCAAGTGTAATTGATGATCAAGGAATGAATCATAGAAAAACGAGGAAGAATAGAAGTTGAAATACGAGGTTGTAGAGAGTGTTGGATGGCAAGCCATGACAGTACCATGGGGCACGACTGTGCCGGATAGCACGACCGACCAGTGCCGTGAGGCACGACCGTACACCAGTATACAGTGGTAGGGCACGGTCGATCGTGCCGTGTAGCACGATCGTGCCCGGGTGAATAGGAATTCGTGGAAAGCTGGTTTTCTTGGCGTATTTTCATCTCTTACTTCACTTGGAAGACTCCCAAAGCCATATAAATACTCAACATGAATAGAGAAAAGAGGAGAAGAGAGATTCAGAGAGGAAAACACGAGAGTCTAAGAGACATCGAGAGGATTTGAAGAAGAATTCAAGAGATTGAAGAATCGCGAGATCGTCGTCAATAGTGTTTTTATCTTTTCTTCCCTTGTTGAATATTAGTAGATATGATATTTCCAATCTTCTCTATGAGTTTGTTTATAATCATGTCTAGCTAATTTTCTAGGATTTCTAGGGCTTGTTAGTAATCTGATTCGAATCTTGATGGATCTTTAATTTCAATTCAATGTTCATGATCGTTTATCCTATTTGTGTGTTTATGAGATGATTGCTTGTTTGGTTATGTGGCCAGTAATTGAACATGTTTTGGTAATTAGATCAAAATTCGGGAGATGAGATTTAATTATGGAACAATAAACACATGACACATAAAAAGACTTAGATTGGGAGATTGAGGAATTTATGTGATGTGAAATCAATCCTAGGTACTTTTGGGAGTTTTTATGTTTCAATCAAATGGAGTAGGGATACCTCTGGTGGCATAATAATCAACCGGTTAACTGACTCGGGAGAGCTATTAATTCGACATATGTGATTGCTCATATAGGATGATTGATTAATGAACTTGAATTGGTTAAAGTGATGTTTTGATGAGAATTAGATGATAGCATGTCCTAGAACCTATCTTAGTTATCTATTATTCTTGACTAAATTTAATTATCTGCTTATTTAAGTTTGTATTGAATTAATCTGAAATTGATGAGATTTGATTTTTCCTATATAAAATTGGGAACTGAATTTGAGTAGTTAGTTAGTGCCTAGATAGACAGTCTCGGTGGGATCGACCTTGCTCACCGCTTCTACATCCTACACCGTACACTTGCGGGAGTAGCTAAAAGAAATTAGTGTACACCTAACCCTAACCTTAATCCTAACTATCAATAGGTTAAGAAGACAAATTCTACTCATGTTTCTCGGGGAAAACAACAATTTTCTTCTTCCAAGGCTTCTTTCAAAATTCTTACTCATACAGAGATGGCTATAAGGAGAGAAAAGACCTTTGTTACAATTGTGAGAAGCCTTACTCATTTGGTCACAAATGTAAACAAAGGATTGCTTATATGATTTTGACAAAAGACATGGGCTTAGACTCTACTCCCATTATTTTTCTTCCTACTGATATACAAGATTTCTCTATGGATTCCTCCATAGAGGAAGTACGAATGACCATGAACTATATTTCATGAGAAGGGGGTGTTATCACTATACAACTATTTGGAGATTTCAATAATCAGAAACTACAAATTCTCATTGACATTGGTTTGGTTGTGTCCTATCTTCATCTAACCCTATTTTGGTGAAGATCATTAATGGACAGGGGATGGTTTATACTCACCCACTGAGATTATTGGAAGATGATGGTTGTGATCTAATTATTAGTGGTGATTAGCATGAATAGCGTACCACTGTTGAATTAGATTATGAGAAGATGATTTTTACAGTCACATTGATGGGAAAGAGGGTCAAATTGCAGACATTAACATCTTCTCATGATTGTCAACTCATAAGTGATGTTTCACTTTTCCATTTATTACATAATGAGATTCCTGCTGACATTTTGGAGCTATATTTGATAACTTTTAATTCCATACACAAGGACCAAAACTCAGAATTATAACACTTACTAACTTCTTATGAGGATATATTTTAGGAGCTTGTTGGATTACCCCCTGGAGAAGGTGTTGAACATCAGATTATTCTGAAACCTGGTAGTTCTCTAAAACAATAATTTATTTAGCGTACATCACATCAATATAAAAGGAGATTGAGAAGATTGTTCGTGACTTATTGGTTTCTGGGTGATAAAAAATAGTAAGAGTCAATTTGCTTCCCTAGTGATTCTAGTGAAGAAAAAGGATGGTTCATGGAGGCTATGTGTTGACTATAGGTATCGTAATGACCTCACCATCAAACATAATTATCCAATTCCTATAATAGATGAGTTATTAGATGAGTTGAATGGTGCTAAGTTTTTGTTGGGATACTTCAGTAGTTATCTTGATAAGACAGAACAGTATGAGTAATAAGATAATGAAGTTTGCTAAAAGAAAGTTTCCACTGATTACATGATCATAAGCTTATTTCTCTATGAATAAGATCAAGTAATGGTTTTCCAAATGATAAGAAAAACCAACCTTAGAAGAATTAAGAAGACATTCTCTAAGGGTCAGCAGACTGTAGGAAACAGCAAGCTGAGAGGAAGTATCTGCATGAGAAGTAGATAGGATGCTGCAAGGAGTAGATAACAAGCTGTAAGGAACAACATGCTGAAAAAGAAGAAGAAAGCTTCGAACATAAAGCTGTCGACAAAGGAAATAGGAAGCTGTCAACAGATTACAGAAGCAGCAAGCTGAGGAAACAGGAAGTTGTTAGCAGATTACAGAAGCCAGCAAGCTGGAGAGAAGAAGCAAGCTGAGGACAGCAAGAAGCAGCATTAGGAAGATCATGCAGTAAGAAGAAAAGGAAAACTAGTTGACTTCAAGCAGCCACTGCATGAACTTCAGCCTTGGACCCATACCGACTTGACAGGTCTACATGAATGACAGAGAGATCCAGGAGCAAATTGTAGGCGCATTAAATGCACACGTCAAGATCAACTCATAAACATTTAATGCGGCTATAGAAAAAGATCTTGAAAATTGGAGTTCACATTCAAAATGGGGAAGTGTCTTCCTTCAACGGATATTTTCCTCCAATGGATACATTCTGAAGATCTATAAATAGAAGGTGTGGCTGATTGAAGAAAATTGCTGAACAAAGTCGAGAGGAAAATCGGACATATTCCAAAGCTTCTCAAGCTTATCCATGTTCAACTACTCAACCTTCTAGGA
This sequence comes from Scutellaria galericulata, assembly GCA_946896805.1. Lineage (NCBI taxonomy): Eukaryota > Viridiplantae > Streptophyta > Magnoliopsida > Lamiales > Lamiaceae > Scutellaria > Scutellaria galericulata. The sequence goes on along the minus strand of OX335792.1, from coordinate 6,796,614 downwards.
GCAGCATACAATAGTTTTTGGACTACAAAGATCAAGACTACTCCGCACCAGTTGAAGAACCTTTTATTTTCTTTTAACCATTGTGTTGTGCGCTAGGTTGTTTTATGGTGTAACTTAGTTGAGAGGATTAGATCCTTGCTAAGTCTTCCCTTTGTGGGATTGTACCCTTTGTGGGTTGTGGGCTTCGACTAGAGTTTGGGATTCTAGTAGGCATAGTTTGTTAGGAAGATGTTTGTAAAGAGAGGCTTGTAATTCGAACTGACCTAACAAAGTTCCTGCTTGAGTAGGAGTAGAGCGGACGTAGAAGACTTACACCACCTTCGAACTACTATAAACCTTGTGTGTTTACATGCTTTGATTTACTTACTGCTCTGCATCTTACATTATCATATATCTTGCAGTATTCATCATAAGCATCGTGTATTAACGTATTGGCAAATAGCATACTTGTAATAGTGTCACGCCCCGTTTTCTTTCTTAAAATTTATCAGAGTTTTCTTTGCGGGCGTGAAGAAAAAAATGGAAAAAGACATGCATGATATAATATAGAAGGAGGTAAGAGACAATCATAAGAAGAATGAGGTAAGAGACGATTACATATACAGAAGAAGGGGGTAGGAGACAGTTATCAGAAGAATAAGGTAGGAGACAAACATAATCATTACATATGAACCATCGGATACAACCGATTAACTCAAAACATTCGCAGCAGAAATAAACCTTCAGGATCCATCATTCAAAACATAAATGAGATTATACTTTACAAAACGTGATTTATCAAAATATTATTTAATTATTATGGGACATCAAACTTAAATACACAAGTCCAGATAGAGCACCGTCGTCTCTCCCTCTAAGGTTCAACATGCTCGTCATCTCCGGTAGTATGAGTACAGAATAGGGTGGTGAGTTCGTGGAATACACTCGTCAGGATAAAGTCCGCATCTTATAATATTCAACCAATATATAACACAGAAATATGTAACAATCGGCACGAAGTCATAGCACGTAAAATGCATAGCAGATATTAGAAATGGTAAGGGACGAATAGGTGCGGTATTCCCCGTCTTACCCTATAAAACGGTCTCATTTACTGCTGGTGCATTTGCAAGACCACCAAACCTCTCGAAGTAGTAAAAGGGGGTAAGAGACGAATGCATGTGCAATTTGGCCCTCAGTCATTTCACAGTATAAAGTATGGCACAATAATTATATTCACAACATTTAGTATTCCGCAATTCATGCATTTAACAAGGGAAAATTGTAAACAGATAAAGATTTAGAAGTTACTCCCACCTTGTTCGGTGGTTAACACATGAGTAGCAAGTATCAAAGATCAAGTATGTCAATACTCAATCCAATTGGTAGCCTACATAAGTTACGGTATTTCTTAGATCCTTAATAAGTATAATTAAAACTATAAATAATTTCTGAGAAAGTACGATCGGTAGATACGAGACGGATCAGTAGATCTAAAGATTGAGGTTGAAGAAACAAGGGTGAAAGTTCAGTTTATAAGGCTGAGATGAAAGAGGATGAAATTTGGGTCGTAATGGAAAAAAATGAGCTCAATCGGTGTTAAAAGGAGCTCAAACGGAGCGTTTTAAGATTGAGGGGTATTTTGGTAATTTTGGTCAAAAGATTGACTTTCACCGGGACCCCGACTCCCGGTCGACGACATCTCGTCGCCGACGACTCGATGATAACATATGACGGAAAGAACGGGACTCGTATCGAAAACACGGCGTTGCGCGCGCACCCGTCTCCTGGCGTCATGCACGCGCGCTTCTCGTCCCCGGTGCACAAATAGTGCGCGCCTAGCGCACCCGGTGCCCTGCATTACTTGATGGTCTCGGCAGCATGCACGCCCGCACTCTACAACTCCCGGCAGCACGTGCGCTAGTACCCGGCATATGCACCCAGTACCCGACGCTTCTCGGTGGACTCGACACACATGGTAGGCGTCCTCGGTAGAGGCTCGGTTTCTCGACAACCTCAGCACCCCTCGGCGGGATACACGCCCAACGTGCACCAATAGCTCCCAGCTACCGCCTGTTATGGTGGCGCCTCCCCACCACCACCATCTCCAGCAACTTCTCCGGTGACTGCTCCGACGAGAATGGGTAAAAATCTTGGTCACTATTCATGTAAAAAATCTTCATTACTATTCACCGTAAATATCTTTCGATTTTCTGAAACTTCATGTTTTGCTCTTTTTGTCGCCACTTGAGCTACGGGTCTTCGATTGACCTTCAGTTCGTTTCTATATTTTCATTTTTCCATTATGCATCTAATGGTATAAAAATATTCTATGCTCCACATCTAGAAAATATTTCCATCTCAAATCATGCATTAAACACGTATCTAAAACACACGAAATTAAATTAAACAGCCAAGATTAGCGCAACATAATAATTCAATTAAGGGTTTAATATTTAATTAATCATGTATGCTTCGTTTTTGTTCCAGGGCGCTACATCCCTTACCCGTTAAAAGAATTTTGTCCTCGAAATTAAACGTGTACTAAGAACGGCGAAACTGGATACTTTGCCAAAAAATCTCATTCTCTTATTTCCGTGTTGCTTTATTCTTTCCATTTCTCATCAAAGAACTTGCAGGCCTCGATTATTTAGCTAAGCTCAATGTTCAGAACTTTTGTCGATCCTAAGCTTTCCCAATTCTTTCTCGAACCTTCCTAACCAAATCGCACTTCTGCTTCTCATTCTTTTCCTTCATCAACTCATAGTACTGATTGTTGTAATAATCATCCTATATACTTCTTGTTTTCACCATTTTACTTGCGGAGTAGGGTGAGGAGTAGTTGGCGCTGGAGAGTCGTATTTCTCAATCAAAGAAGTACATATGTTTTTGACAAGGACAAAGAAGAGAGAGAGAGAAAGAGAGTCGAAGAGACGGGGAAAAAGTTGTCGCATCCAACCGGAGGCATTAGCTGCATGCGTAACTCCTTTCACAGAATTTCTAATGCGTTCATGAAATGCTATTCGTGGTGCGTTCTATCGCACGAATAGATAAGAATATCATCAATAAACACACTGATGAAAAGATCGAGATACGGATGGAAGACGCGATTCAACAAGTCCATAAGGACAGTTGGAGCATTGCTAAGTCCAAATGGCATTACTACAAACTGATAGTAGCTATGTCTCATCCTGAATGTTGTCTTAGATAAATTTGAAATTTTAACTTTCGTTTGGTGATATCCAGATCTTAACACTACAAGAAAAATACACATAGACTACACCTCTAAGACAAGGGTTTTTTGAAAAAACCGTTGTCGTAGCCTAAATTGCCGTTGTTATAGACAGAACCGTTGTCTTAGATCAAAAAATTCTCTCATAAACAAGGGTTTGAATTTGCCGTTGTCGTAGACGTGTTGTTGTAGGACCCTAACACAAGGTTTTTGACGTGAGGTTGTCGTAGAAGTGTTGTCCTGGATCAAAATTGAGCCCTAAGACAACGATTTGAACTTGTCGTTGTCGTAGACGTGTTGTCCTAGGACCCTAAAGACAAGGGGTGTTTTCTAACGTTGTCGTAGCCTCATAGAAGCGTTGTCGTAGACTAATTTAATTAATTTTAAAAAAAATCAAATATAGCGCCCCGGACCAAAACGAAACATAATTTATTAATTAAATATTTGAACACATGACTTAATAATTATGTGCGTATATTTTGACTGTTTAATTTATTATGTGCGTTTTAGATACGTGTTTAAAACATGTTTTAGATGGAAGAATAATTTAGTCATGAAACATAGGATATTAATTTACAACGCGATGCGTATTTGAAAAACGAAAAGATAGAGATGAATTAGAGGTCAATCGGAGACTCGTATCTCAAGTAATGAAGAAAACAGTGAAAACGAAGAATACGACGTATACGAGATGTATACGAAGAGTAAAATATACGAGATATTTCTGATGAACAGTAATCAAGCCCTTATCGTCAACAATAACTTGGGATATTTTCGATGAATAGTGTTTTCCGGGATTACTATAAATAGGAGCTCTCCCAATTCATTTTTCACCGTTTATTCGAGCGAGCCGAACGCGACGAAAACACGTAAGTTATTTCTCCACTCTCTCTCCCCTCTGTTTTCTGCCTCCGGCGAGCCACCGCCGATGGTCGGAAAATCTCAACTTTGTCGATTTCGGCCGATTTTCAAACACGACGTAGCCCTCGTCGAGACGAGTCTAGGACAACTTCCGGAATTCAATTCTGATTTACCGTTCGTCGGAAAACGGCGAAAGACGGTCTCCAAACCCTAAACCCTTGTTCTTGAACCCTTTTCTCTCTCCCGTTTTCTCCCTCTCCCTCTCTCTTTCTCGCGGTTGCAGGCATCGGGGGGGCCAGCCGGGGTTGTGGCCTAGCCACTGGAGGGGCGGCGCCGGCGCTAGAAAATGATTGGAAAGGTGGGCTGTTTACCTGGGGTTTGGTGTGTGTGTGTATGTTGAACGTGTGTTGTGTATGCATGCACGCCTTTCCAGTCGGTGGTCTCGGCAGCATGCACGCCCGCACTCGGCAGCTCCCAGCAGAACGCGCGACAGCACTCGGAATCTCTTGGCAGCGTGCGCGCCTGCACTCGGCAGCTCCCAGCAGCGCGCGCGCCAGCACTCGGAAGCTCTTGGCAGCACGTGCACCAACACCCGGCATGCGCGTCCAGCACCCGTCGCTTCTCGACGGACTCGGCAGAATCGGCAGGCGTCCTCGGTACTGACTCGGTTTCTCGGCAGCCACGGCGCCTCCCGGCGGGACGCACGCCCAGTGCGCGCCACCTACACCCAGCGCGCACTAGCAGTTCCCAGCTGCCGCCTGCTGCGATGGCGCCGCCCCCACTTGGTCTGCCGACGATCGAACTCTAACCACCACCATCTCCGGCCGCCCCTCGCCAGCTCCGGCATGAATAGTACTTCTGTCCCAAACTCTTAAACACACACACGTACATGATTATATAAGCACACGCCTGTTCATAGCTTGGCCGGCGACCACATGTCGCCGGCCAACCACTACCAGGCCTCGCCGGCGCATCAACAGCGCCGGCCAACAGCATCCACGGTGGTGCTGCTGTAGCGCCCCGGATCAAAATGAGCATAATTGAATAATTAAATATTTGAACCCTAACTTAATAATTATGTGCGTATATTTTGACTGTTTAATTTAGTACGTGCGATTTAGATACATGGTTAATGCCGGTTTTAGATGGGTATATTTTTCATGACATGGAACCTAGGATATTGTTTCACCATGAGATTCGTATCATAAATACGAGAAAATAGAAACAAACTAGAGGTCAATCGGAGACCCGTAGCTCAACTGACGAAGGAAAGGGTAAAATTTTGATAAAAGGTAAAAAATAAAAATAATATTTTAATGAAAGGTAAATTAAGATATTTTTGGTAAATAGTAAATTTTCAACGGTAAAAAAGTAATTTCCAAAATCTATAAATAGGGGCTCATTATTTCAAAACTTATACGTTTTCAAAGTCAACGACGCGAGCGACGCGAACACGTAAGTTTCTCTCTCTTTTCTCTTTCTTTATGTTTTTATTTTTCCGCCGCCACCGGAGCGTCGCCGTCGCTGCCGCCGCCGCCGCTGGCCAGCAGTGGAGCTGGTGGTGGTGTGCCGGGCGTCGGGGTGTGCGTCGGGTCGGGTGCCGGGTTGTGCGTCGGGGTCGGGATGTGCGCGTTGGGGTGTGCGTTGGGTCGGGTGCCGGGGGCCGGGTGTGCGCGCCGGGGGCCGGGGGTGCGCACGCTGTGCGGGCACCGGGAATCTAGCGCGCGCGGGCGACGGGGACCGGGTGGCCGAGGAAACTCGGCAGCTGCCGGGTTATGCGCGAGCCGTCGGGTTCTTTTTCGCCCGACGCCGGGTGCTTGCGTGTCCCGACGCACGTGACGCCGTATTTTCAATCCGAACCCTGTCATGTACACCATACTGCAACATCGAGTCGTTTTTGGCAAGATGTCGTTGACCGAAGGTCGTGGGCCCGGTCAAAAGTCAACCCTTTGACCAAAATTACCATTTTACCCTTAAAACCTAAAATACACCGTTTGAGCTCGTTTTAACTCCGATCGAGCTCATTCTTTTTGCGTACGATCCTAATTTCATTGACTATCATCTCAGCCTTCTTGGGTTGAACTTTCAGCCTTGTCTCTAAAATTCCAATCTTTGGATCGTTCGATCCGTCGTATCATTAACGAACGTTCTCTCGCCGGGGACCTTTACAGTTTTAATTATACGTTATTAAGGATCTAATAAATGATATAACTTATGTAGGCTACTTGTTGGACTAAGCTTTGAGGTGTTGGGTTATCAGACTTTCGGTTCTAGCTACTCACGTGGTAACCACCGAATAAGATGGGGGTAATTTTTATCTCTTTATCTGTGTACAGTTTTCCCTATTTACTGCATGATTGTCTGAATACTAAATGCTGTGATTATATGCTATGATTACATGTACATGTTATATTGTGAAGGGACGTGGGTCCACATTCATTTCTATGTAGGGTCGGACGCTGTCCGTACCTGAGATATTGTAGGGTCGGGAGATGCCCGCACCTGAGATTTCCATAGGGTTGGGGGAGACCCGTACCCGAGATGTTGTAGGGTCAGGTGATGCCTGTACCTAAGATTCCGTAGGGTCGGACGCTGTCCGTACCTAAGATATTGTAGGGTCGGGAGATGCCCGCACCTGAGATTTCCGTAGGGTCAGGGGATACCCGTACCCGAGATGTTGTAGGGTCAAGTGATGCCTGTACCTGAGATTCCGTAGGGTCGGACGCTGTCCGTACCTGAGATATTGTAGGGTCGGGAGATGCCTGCACCTGAGATTTCCATAGGGTCAGGGGATACCCGTACCCGAGATGTTGTAGGGTCAGGTGATGCCTGTACCTGAGATTCCGTAGGGTCGGACGCTGTCCGTACCTGAGATATTGTAGGGTCGGGTGATTCCCGTACCTGAGATATGTAGGGTCAAGTGATTCCCGTACCTGAGTTCTTGTAGGGGTAAGACAGGGGATACCCGCACCTGAGTTGGGTTGCGAAATACATGTTATGCATCTTATGTGATGTGACAACGTGACTGAATGTTACTATTCCGGTATTTTATATTTGTTGATTGTTATAAGAGGTGGATTTCATCCCAACGAGTGTATTCCACGCACTCACCCCCTATTCTGTAACTCACGTTACAAGTGATGGCGAGCACGGTGATCCTTGGAGAGAGTGATGATGGTGCTCTATCTAGGCTGTTGTATTTTAAGTTTGTTGGTTCACAACAGTTAAATAATGATTTTGTAAAACTCGTTTTGTAAAGTACAATCTTGTGTTGATTTTGGGATGATGGATCCTGATGTATCTTCCGCTGGTATGTAAAATGTTTTATTTCGGCTTAACGTCGGGGATTTGTATTTTGTAAAATCGTCTCCTTTCTATTTTCAAATGTTTCTATTTTATTTCATATACGTCTTTTTCCTCTTCTTTCTTCACGCCCAAAGAGAAAACTCTGATATTTTGACCGAAAGATTTTGGGGCGTGACAGCTGCACAGCGCCGCTCTTAACAGCACACAACACACACGCACACACCATACAACACACACTCACACCACTGTATAGCTCCGGTCGGCGACTTCTAGTCGCCGGCGACACCTCCCTCACCACTGGCCGGCAAACACCCGTCGCCGGCAACCACCAACACCAAACACATAGCCACCAACAACACCACAATCAGCAGGAAAAACATATACACACACACAAACCCCATGCAACTGACCACTTTTCCAACCAACTTTCAGCTCCGGCGCCACTGCCCCTCCAGCGGCTCTCCCACGCCTCCAGCAGCTTCTCCGGTGATTGCTCTGGCGAGAAGGAGAAAGAGAGAGAGAGAGAAAATAGAGGATAGAGAAAGGGTGACAAAATAGGGTTTAGGGTTTCTTGGCGGGGTTTTGCCGTTTCCCGGCGAACGACACATTGAAATTGAAATCCGAAACCTATCCTAGACTTGTCTCGACGAGACCTACGTTCTGTGTAAAAATCGACCGAAACCGATAAAATCAAATTTTCCAGCCACCGGCGGCGGCGCACTGGAGGCAGAAAGAGAAGAGAGAGAGAGAAGGAAAGAGAGAAAGACTTACGTGTTTTCGTCGCTTTAGGCTCATTTGGAAAAACGCTGAAAAAAATGAATCGAATGAGCCCCTATTTATAGATTTCCCAGAAATCACTATTCATCAAAAAAATCTAAAATTACTGTTTATAGGTAAAAATCTTCGTCACTATTCATGTAAAAAAAATTTGTTACTATTCACCGTAAATATCTTTCAATTTTTTGTCGCCACTTGAGCTACGGGTGTCCGATTGACCTCTAGTTCATTTCTATCTTCTCATTTTTCCATTATGCATCTAATAGTATAAAAATGTTCTATGTTCCACGTCTAGAAAATATTTCCATCTAAATCATGCATTAAAAACGTATCTGAAACGTACGAAATTAAATTAAACAGTCAAGATTAGCGCAACATAATAATTCAATTAAGGGTTGAATATTTAATTAATCAATTATGCTTCATTTTTTATTTGGGGTGCTACAAAAAGAAAACTTATTTCCAAAAGAACTCTATCAAGTTTATTCTGTGGTGTTATATTCTGATATCGGGTTAGTAACCTGATTGAGCATAAAGCCAGGTTGCTGATTCGAGACAGGTTACTACTTTTAGGTCAGGAACCTATCAGACAGAAAAAGTTTTCAAAAGAGTTTGCAAAATCGATAGAGGTTCATTCACCCCCCTCTCTGAACCTCTGATCACTTAGGACTCACGGAACCAACCGTTTTTCTCCGAAATTAACCTTCGCTCTAGAACACAAATACTTAACTACTTTTAGAACTCATAATGGTCATTATAAGTTCTTGGTAATGCCATTTGGATTATGCAATGCCCCTGCAACTTTTCAGTCTCTAATGACCTAAAATTTTAGGGAATTTCTAAGGAAATTTGTATTGGTCTTTTTTGATGACATTTTGATTTATAGTTCCACTTGGACTGATCATATGAAACATCTACAATCAGTTCTGGATATCCTTCGACACAACAAGTTGTATGCTAAGAGAAGTAAGTGTCACTTTGGATAATCTCAAATTGAGTATTTAGGCCACATCATTTCTGATAAAAGAGTTACCACTGATCCTCAAAAAGTTAAGGCCATGATTTAGTAGCCTACACCTAAAACCATCAAGCAATTAAGAGGTTTTCTTGGCCTCACTGGTTACTATAGAAAATTCATCAGAGGCTATGGTATTTTGAGTAAACCTCTTACTCAATTATTGAAGAATGATGGGTTCAAATGGTCTTTTGAAGCTGATATAGCTTTTCAGAGGTTGAAAGAGGTTATGACTATAGGTCCAGTCTTAGCTCTACCTGATTTCTTTAAAGCATTTATGTCAGAGATGGATGTCAGTGGTAAGGGAAATGGCGTTGTTCTTATGCAGAAGGGCAGACAACTTGTTTATCTTAACAAGACTCTTCGTCCAAAGAACCAAGCTTTATCTATATATGAGAGAGAGTTTTTGGCAGTATTGATTGTTGTATAGAAGTGGAAACACTACTTACAAGGCTAAAAATTCATTATTAAGACTAATAATAATCTTTGAGACATTTGTTGGATCAGAAAGTGGTTTCTCCACTTCATCAAAATTGATTACTAAGTTATTGGGTTTATATTATGATATCCAATTCAAGAAGGGAGCTGAAAATAAGGTTGTTGATGTGTTTATCCAGAAAAGATGATCAAATGTTTCTTGTGTTGCCATTACTACTATCATTCCTACATGGATAACTCAAATTCGTATGAGTTATAACACTGATGAGTTTTTTTAGAAGATTTTGTCTACAAAACACTTGGATTCGAGTGTCTATCCTGATTTTCAGATTACTCATGGTATCATCAGGTATAAAGGCAGAGTTGTTGTGGGTATTAACACTACTTTGAGAAGATAAATCTTTGAGTAAATGCACAACTCAGCCTATAGAGGACATTCATGTATTAATGGTACTTACCTCAGATTGAAACAATATTTCTATTAGCCAAGATTGAGAGCTGATGTTAAAAGCAGGGTAAAAGACTGTGATATGTGTACAAGGAATAAGGTTGCTCAAGGGGTTACCCTGGTCTTTTACAACCATTACCTATTCCTAATTAGGCTTGGTTCCATATTTCTATGGATTTCATCGAAGGGCTTCCTAAATCTTCGGGGAAGAATGTAATTTTAGTGGTTGTTGACAGGTTTACCAAGTATGGTCATTTCATTGCCCTATCTCACCCATATAGAGCTCAGACAATTGCAAAATTATTTCTAGAAATCATTTTTAAATTACATGGATTACTAGTGTGCATAATCACAAATCGAGATAAAATTTTTACTAGCTCTTTTTGGAAAGAGTTGTACAAATTGGTGGGGACCAAATTGAATATGAGTTTAGCCTATTTAGAGGCAATATAGATTTTTGAGGTGGGCGATTTTGTATTTCTCAAACTTTAATCATTCCGACAGTTTTTAGTGGCTTTGCATCAGAACTTGAAATTATCATCGAAATATTTTGGGCCTTACAAGATCTTGGAGAAAATTAGTTATTCATCTTGTTTTTCATGTTCCTTTGCTTAAGAAAAAATAGAAGTTTTGGACATACCTTCTACTCATCTCCCGGATCTAGACGACGAAGGCTCTGTTTAGGTTCTTCCTTTGCAGATCTTAGAGCACTGTGAGTCCCTATCACAAGGAAAACTAGAAATATAGGTTATAGTTAATTGGGGACATTCCAACTAGAATGTATTTTCTTGGGAGAATTTAAATGTAATGTAGTCCTATTATCCTAAATTTTATTCTTGGGAACAAGGATTTCACACCCTGAGGAGCATTCTTGTGAGTACAAAGAATATAAATAAAAGTTTTGTAGAGAAAAATCTTGAAGATGATGGGATTTTGGAGAAGAAGAAATGTAAAACTATGTTTGGTCTTGAAAATGACTATTGGACCCTGGCTCTTACTAAGTGTCTAAAAATAAAGAATGATACATGTGTCACTCAAGATGCAAATAATGAAGATGAAATGAAGAAATCTGACCCTCCACGTGGAAGCACTTGACCAGCAACTTGTGTTCAAGAAGAAATATCATTTAAATCATTTTTCAATTAAGTCATATACTATTGGGAACTTATCTTTTAAATGTTTGCATTATTGGGAACTTCTATCAATCTCTACAACCTTTCAATATTCAAATAAAATTTACATTCCAGAAAAATCATACAAAAATTATTTATTTACAATTTGTAGATCAATACACTACAAGAGAATGAAGAACCTCTATATATTTTGGGTTAATTTCATTTTCCAACCAATACTATACACGTTTTTTTAATTTTGCATCCTAAATTTGTTTTTCTCCGATCAAAACCCATACTAAACGTTTTGTTTATTTTTACAATCTCTGACCAATATTTTCCGACAAGAAAATGCCTACATGATTTTTATGTGCTAATTAAGAGTTATCTTCATCATTTCTAGGTCATTAACTAACTTCCCCTCCAAAAATGAATTTTTTCCTAATTTTTCCCACAATTTTTTTTGCAAATTGTTTGAATGAATGAAGATTAACGGTGAGGTTTAAACGAAAGATCTTTTTACCATTGAAAATAGTTGATGAATCGAATATACTTGTAGCGCCCCGGATCAAAACGTGCATAATTGATTAATTAAATATTTGAACCCTGACTTAATAATTATGTGCGTATATTTTGACAGTTTAATTTAATACATGCGTTTCAGATACATGTTTAATGCACGTTTTAGATCGATAATTTTTATAGACGTGGAACCTAGATGATTTTTATACCACGCGATGCGTAATTAAAATACGAGAAGATAGAAACGAACTAGAGGTCAATCAGAGACCCGTAGCCCAACTGAAGAAGGAAAGGGTAAAATTTTGATAAAAGGGTAAAAATAAAAATAATATTTTAATGAAAGGTAAATTAAGATATTTTTTGTAAATAGTAACTTTTCAACGGTAAAAAGGTAATTTCCAAAATCTATAAATAGGGGCTCATAATTTTCAAAACTTATATGTTTTCAAAGTCAACGACCCGAGCGACGCTCGCGACGCGAACACTTAAGTTCTCTTTCTTTTCTTTTACTTAACGTTTTTATTTTCCGCTGCCACCGGAGCGCCGCCGGAGCTGCCGCCGCCGTCGCCGCCGCCGCTGGCCAGCAGTGGAGCTGGTGGTGGTGTGCCGGGCGTCGGGGTGTGCGTCGGGTCGGGTGCCGGGTTGTGCGTCGGGGACGGGATGTGCGCGTCGGGGTGTGCGTCGGGTCGGGTGCTGGGTGTGCGAGGGTGAGCGAGCGTCGGGTGCCGGGTTGTGCGTCGATGCCGGGTGTGCGCGCCGAGGGCCGGGGGTGCGCACGTTGTGCAGGCGCTGGGAATTTAGCGCGCGCGGGTGACGGGGACCGGGTGGCCGAGGAAACTCGGCAGCTATCGGGTGATGCACGAGCCGTCGGGCTCTTTTTTGCCTGACGTTGGGTGCTTGCATGCCCCGACGTACGTGACGCCGTATTTTCAATCCGAACCCTGTCCTGTACACCATACAGCAACATTGAGTCGTTTTTGGCATGATGTCGTTGACCGAGGGTCGTGGGCCGGGTCAAAAGTCAACCCTTTGACCAAAATTACCATTTTACCCCTCAAGTTTAAAATGCTTCGGTTGAGCTCGTTTTAACTCCGATCGAGCTCATTCTTTTTCCATCGTGACCCAAATTTCATTTCCTATCATATCAGCCTTTGAAACTGATCTGTCCCTCTCGTCTCTTCGATCTCAATATTTAGGTCTCTCGATCCGACGCGGTTTTTACGATCATTTCCTTTACCGGGAACTTTTATGGCTTTAATTATACATTATTAATGATCTAAGAAACATCGTAACTTATGTAGGCTACTTGTTGGATTGACGTTGAGTTATCTGACCTTTGACACTCGCTACTCGAGCTTTGAGTTGACAGATCATCGGACCTTGCTACTCACGTGGTAATCACCGAACAAAGTGGGGGTAAACTCTAAACCCTAACTTTGTGTTTCCATTAACGAATGCATGTAAACTGGATATTATTAGAATGCTATTGATCGTTATGAATAGGTCGAGGCTTATGTATCTTGGGTTATATGTTGTGATTATATGTTGAAAGTGGGGAATAATTGTTAAACCATATGAGCTGTGTTTATATGCTTTCGTTTAGTGTGTCAGTTGGGTTGTGTGTCTGTGGGAGAGTGCTGGTGTTTGTGTCCATCAGATACCTGAGATTTCTATACCTGAGCTTCTGTAGGGTCGGGTGATACCCGTACCTGAGATTCTATAGGGTCGGGTGATGCCCGCACCTGAGATTTCTATACCTGAGATTATGTAGGGTCGGGTGATACCCGTACCTGAGATTCTGTAGGGTGTCCTTTGGATTTCGTGTCCACTAGTGAGTTATGGGCTTGTGCCCATTAGGTTGCGAGTCCTTTTGGTGAGTCATGAGTTAGGTGGCATTAAAGAACCGAATTATGTGTTGTGCATTATATATGTTTGATTTGTGTACCTGCTTAAATTAAGAAAGTATTCACCACGAGTGTATTCAACGCAATCACCCCCCATCTATACTCACACTACAGGAGAAGAAGAGAACCTTGACGCGTAGAGAGAGGGGTGCCCTATCAGTTGTGTCCATCTTCTGGTTTTGTCTTTTAAAGATATGTTGTTCATTTGTAAAAGAAAACTGTATTTCTCCATCTTTGTAAAAGATCCTGATGTTTTTCCGCTGCATATGGTTTCAAACATTCTTTTATCGGTTGTATCCGATGTTTTAATTATACCGCTTCTTATCCTCTCCTACTTCTTTCTATTTTATATCATGTACGCCTCTTTCCCATTTCTCTCTTAACGCCCAAAGAAGAAAAACTCTGATATTTTGACTGAAAGATTTTGGGGCGTTATAGATGGTATCAGAGCCTAGTTTTACCCTTTGTAGGACTTTGCTCGAACTGATTTGATAAAGAGAAAACGTGATTTCAAAAGTGTGATTTTAAAACGTGGTCGGATTTTCGTAAAGCAAACGGATAAGCACCATCCCCTCTCTATAGGTGTCTCTTTCTGATCACGGAACCTGGTGAAAGAGTGGTTATCTGTTATGTGTTGCCTGATATGTGTTGCCTACTATGTGATATCTTGATAAGTGCGATATAAACTGGTTGGTTGACAGGGTATTACGGATATTGTTCCACGATAAAAAGATCTTTTAAAAACCTCTTGATGTCGCTACAATCAACACACTGCTTTGAGCCACCGTCACAAAGCCGCTGACTGCAGCAGCGTGAGCTTGTGTACGATGTATGACCATTTGCAGAAGTTGATATTGTGTGACTGATAGTTGAATCTACCATCGACCTTGTTTATAACAAGGTGTACCAATGAGTGGATTTTTCCCAGTTCGTGGTTACTATATGTAGCACCCCTGTCAATATTCGAGGTCTGTGAAGATCATGTGAGAATGCTTTTGATAAGTTCATATTCGAGGTCTGTGAAGACCATGTGAGGATGCTTGTGATAAGCTCCAAGATATATTGCATATGATGTGCTTTTCTGGTTGATTATGCAAGTTGGACATACGCTATCTTACATGACAAGATTATACTATGTATATAAACGAATGACGAGGAAATCTAACAAGGTTATACATGATTTATTGAGTAATGTTTATCGGTGTCATGTTACTTGCTATTCGTTTATCTGTGGCTTTATATATTGTGAGTTACATGGGGTAGATGATAAGGGTTAGTTTTCGTATGTTGTTTTTAGAATTATGCCTAAAGGACGACCCCGAAGAGAACAAACACCAATGGCTGATCAACCCGAACGAGAAGAAATCGTGAACGTAGGAGATTTAGTATCTGTTATACTAGGACTGGCACAACACTTCGAGGTAACTCGAGCCACCCCACAGCCAGCAAGATCTGATCCTAACCTTATATACGAACAATTTCGACGTTTCAATCCGCCGATATTCAATGGAAAGGGCGAGCCAACTGACACCGAAGAATGGCTAAGGTCGTTGGATCATTTGTTTGGACACCTAACCTGCACGAAAGAACAAAAGATATCGTGCGCGGTGTTTCAACTCACGGAAGAGGCTGGACATTGGTGGGACTCGTACGAGAGGACCCTTTTGCCTAATCAAAGAGAGGAGATGACATGGGAAGATTTCAAGGAAGTAGTCACTCATCATTTTATACCTCGATCCTACCAAGATGAAAAGGAAACTGAGTTTCTACGTCTCCGTCAAAGAACCGCGACGGTAGGAGAGTACGAGCGGAGGTTTAATCAATTGAGTAGATATGCAACTCACTTGGTTGACACTAACAACAAGAAAGCCCAACGTTTTGAAAAGGGTCTTCGCTCGGAGATCAGTTCAATCCTGGCAGGTCAGGGACAAATGACCTATGCCACTGTCATCGAAAGAGCCCAAGAGATCTCCTCTCGTTTGCACTTGGATGGGTTGCCGCCCAAGAAGTTTAACGAGGTACCCGGAAAGAAGAAGTGGATCGAGCCAAGTCAAAGCTTCGATCAAAATATACTCCCAAAGAGTAATGATACACCGCTTCTACATATTTCTAGGCTAAGGAACTCATGTCCCAGGTGTGGAAAGTCACATGTAGGACCATGCTGGCAAGAGACTCAGAATTGTTTCAGGTGTGGAGAACCTGGACATGTAGTGAGGGACTGTCAGAAGCTTAGACGTTCAACAGTGCAAGAGACTCAGAATTGTTTCAGGTGTGGAGAACCTGGACATATCGTGAGAAACTGTCAGAAGTATAAACGTCCAACAGCTACAACACCGGGGCCGAGGCTAGGGGCAAGTAAGGCTCGGGCTTTCACTCTCAATCACGCAGAGGCTGCCGAGAGATAGATTACGGACGATGAACCATTAGTTTTATATGTGTAGATAGATGTGTAGTGGCTTTTACCTTGTAGTAGTGAACAAGATCATTTTATATAATGTACGAGCGGCCCATCTTTTGTATATATATATAAGATACCAGTTTGACTTTTGCTAATCGATGGAATCTACGTTTACTTCTCTCCTCGATTTTCATGTTTAATTTCCTCACCTATAGTGTTGTTACGACATCGGATTTGCTGAAGCATGAGGATGGTAGGATAGTCGCTCGGACTTTAGAAGTGAGTATCCCCTCGAGAAAGACGGTAAGGACAGAACACCTACACCGTCACCTTAGGATTGCGTTCGAAGATAAGATCCTTCTAGCTGACCTCCACGCATTGGAGGAGAAGGATACTGATATAATTGGGAATGGACGGGCTAGAGTTCAACCACACAGTAATCAAGTGCCGTGTAAAGAAGATCGTCTTTCAAGGTTCGCCCAGTACTTGAATTCACATTCCACGATTTGGAGTTCACATTCCACGGAGCACAAGTTAAAGCCGACACAAGGTTTGTCTCGGCCGTGGAAACAACCGAGATGCTTAGCAAAGGAAATGGCGAAGCGGGGTTGGTCAACATGGTGAACCCCGAGAGAGAACCGACTACTATCAAGAAGGAGCTGGTGATTAGGAAATGCATGGACATGTTTCTAGAAGAGTTACATGGTCCTCCGCTGAATCGACACGTAACATCCTAGATTGACCCCATCTGGAAGTCAACGTTGGTGATAGAAGCTCCTTATTAGATAGCACCGAAGGAATTACAAGAACTGAGGGTCCAGTTACCAGAACTGTTGGACAAAGGTTCCATTAGACCAAGCGTGTCGCCTTGGGGAGCTTCAATGCTCTTCGTGAAAAAAAATAGATGGGAGCTTACGGATGTGTGTCGATTACCGATAGTCGAACAAGCGGGCCATAGAGAACAAGTATACACTGCCTTAAGGTGAAGATCTCTTCGATAAATTAAGAGGAGCTAGTGTGTTCTCGAAGATAGACTTAAGGTCTGGGTATCACCACATAAAAGTCAAAGACGTAGATGCATCACCAATCAGTACTATGAGATGAAGAAGGTGGAGAATGGAGAGCAGAAATGCGGTTTGGCACGGAAGGATCGAGAAACAGGATTTGGTGAAAGTTCTGAACATTGAGTTAGCCAAATCATCAAGGAACTTGCAAGCCGAGTTAGTTTCCCGATGAGAAATGGAAAGAGAGAAACAACAAGGATATAGGAGGACGAGAGTTTTGACGAGGTACCTAGTTACGGCGTCCGTAGTACGCGTTCAATTTCGAGGACGAAATTATTTTAAGGGGTAAGGGATGTAGCGCCCCGGATCAAAACGTGCATAATTGATTAATTAAATATTTGAACCCTGACTTAATAATTATGTGCGTATATTTTGACAGTTTAATTTAATACATGCGTTTCAGATACATGTTTAATGCACATTTTAGATCGATAATTTTTATAGACGTGGAACCTAGATGATTTTTATACCACGCGATGCGTAGTTAAAATACGAGAAGATAGAAACGAACTATCGGAGACCCGTAGCCCAACTGACGAATGAAAGGGTAAAATTTTGATAAAAGGGTAAAAATAAAAATAATATTTTAATGAAAGGTAAATTAAGATATTTTTGGTAAATAGTAACTTTTCAACGGTAAAAAGGTAATTTCCAAAATCTATAAATAGGGGCTCATAATTTTCAAAACTTATACGTTTTCAAAGTCAACGACCCGAGCGACGCTTGCGACGCGAACACGTAAGTTCTCTTTCTTTTCTTTTACTTAACGTTTTTATTTTCCGCCGCCGCCGGAGCAGCCGCTGCCTTCGTCGCCGCTGCCGCCGCCGTCGTCGCCGCTGCCGCCGCCGTCGCCGCCGCCGCTGGCCAGCAGTAGAGCTGGTGGTGGTGTGCCGGGCGACGGGATGTGCGTCGGGTCGGGTGCCGGGTTATGCGTCGGGGATGGGATGTGAGCGTCGGGGTGTGCGTCGGGTCGGGTGCTAGGTGTGCGAGGGTGAGCGAGCGTCGGGTGCCGGGTTGTGCGTCAGTGCCAGGTGTGCGCGCCGGGGGCCGGGTGTGCGCGCCGGTGGCCGGGGGTGCGCACGCTGTGCGGGCGCCGGGAATCTAGCACGCGTGGGTGAGGGGGACCGGGTGGCCGAGGAAACTCGGCAGCTGCCGGGTGATGCGCGAGCCGTCGGGCTCTTTTTCACCTGACGTCGGGTGCTTGCATGCCCCGACGTACGTGACGCCGTATTTTCAATCCGAACCCTGTCATGTACACCATACAGCAACATCGAGTCGTTTTTGGCAAGATGTCGTTGACCGTGGGTCGTGGGCCCGGTCAAAAGTCAACCCTTTGACCAAAATTACCATTTTACCCCCAAGCTTAAAATGCTTCGTTTGAGCTCGTTTTAACTCCGATCAAGATCATTCTTTTTCCATCGTGACCCAAATTTCATTTCCTATCATATCAGCCTTTGAAACTGATCTGTCCCTCTTGTCTCTTCGGTCTCAATCTTTACGTCTCTCAATCCGACGCGGTTTTTACGATCATTTCCTGTACCGGGAACTTTTATGGCTTTAATTATACATTATTAAGGATCTAAGAAACATCGTAACTTATGTAGGCTACTTGTTGGATTGATGTTGAGTTATCTGACCTTTGACACTCACTACTCGAGCTTTGAGTTGACAGATCATCGGACCTTGCTAAACCCTAATCTTTGTGTTTCCATTAACGAATGCATGTAAACTGGATATTATTAGAATGCTATTGATCGTTATGAATTGGTCGAGGCTTATGTGTCTTGGGTTATATGTTGTGATTATATGTTGAAAGTGGGGAATAATTGTTAAACCATATGTGCTGTGTTTTTATGTTTTTGTTTAGTGTGTTAGTTAGGTTGTGTGTCTGTGAGAGAGTGCTGGTCTTTGTGTCCATCGGATACCTGAGATTTCTATACCTGAGCTTCTGTAAGGTCGGGTGATACCCGTACCTGAGATTCTGTAGGGTCGGGTGATGCCCGTACCTGAGATTTCTATACCTGAGATTATGTAGGGTCGGGTGATACCCGTACCTGAGATTCTGTAGGGTATCCTTTGGATTTCGTATCCACTAATGAGTTATGGGCTTGTGCCCATTAGGCTGCGAGTCCTTTTGGTGAGTCATGAGTTGGGTGACATTAAAGAACCGAATTATGTGTTGTGCATTATATATGTTTGATTTGTATACCTGCTTAAACTAAGAAAGTATTCACCACGAGTGTATTCAACGCACTCACCCCCTATCTGTACTCACACTACAGGAGAAGAAGAGAACCTTGACGCGTAGAGAGAGGGGTGCCCTATCAGCTGTGTCCATCTTCTGGTTTTGTCTTTTAAAGATATGTTGTTCATTTGTAAAAGAAAACTGTATTTCTCTATCTTTGTAAAAGATCCTGATATTTTTCCGCTGGATATGGTTTCAAACATTCTTTTATCGGTTGTATCCAATGTTTTAATTATACCGCTTCTTATCCTCTCCTGTTTCTTTCTATTTTATATCATGTACGCCTCTTTCCCCTTTCTCTCTTAACGCCCAAAGAAGAAAAACTCTGATATTTTGACTGAAAGATTTTGGGCCGTTACAATACTGATGTCTTAAAAGTGTAAATAATGATGAAAATAACCCTCAATTAGCACGTGAAAATCATGTGGGCACTTTCTTGCCGGAATATATTGACCGACGATTGCAAAAATAAACAAAATATATAGTATAGGATGTGATCAGAGAAAAAAATTAGTTTAGGATTCAAAATAAAAAAACATGCATAGTACAGGTTAAAAAATGTAATTAACCTATGATTTTTAAAAATTTGAACTTTCTTGTTGTATGATGTACACTACTTGAGATTACAACACTATTAGTAGTTTCTGCATGCAACACTAAGTAAGCAATGTCTATGACAATTCATGCAATGGAAATTATATATGCCTTTTAGAGATTATTTTTAAAAAGTTTTGCAAATATGGGATTTTCACAAGTGTGTTTGTTTGGAATTTTATTTTGATTTTGTGATACCCGAGTTTGTCACGCCTCGTTTTCTTTTTGTAAAAATTATCAGAGTTTTCTTTGTGGGCGTGAAGAAAGAAGGGGGAAAGAGACGAGCATGATATAAAATAGAAGGAGGTAAGAGACAAACATAAGAAGAATAAGGAAAGAGATGAACATAATCATTACATATAAACTACCGGATACAACCGATTCATTAAAACATTCGCAAGAAACATCTTTCACAAACAGAAGAAGAAGTTAGGAGACGATAGAAGAATGAGGTAAGGGACGATGTGAATCATTCAGATTTCAACACTCGGTGTCAATACTGATAATTACAACATAACAAAGCAGTGGAAATAAAACTTCAGGATCCATCACTCAAAACATAAACGAGATTATACTTTACAAAATGTGACTTATCAAAACATTATTTAATTATTGCTTGATAACAGACTTAGAATACAAGGACCAGATAGGGCACCATCATCTCTCCCTCTAAAGTTCAACATGCTCGTCATCTCCTGTAGTGTGAGTACAGAATAGAGGGTGTCACGCCCCGTTTTCTTTTCATTTAAAATATCAGAGTTTTCTCTTTATGGGCGTGAAGAAAGAAAGGGGAAAAAGGCGTACATGATATAAAATAGAAAGAAAAAGGAAAGGATAAGAAGTGGTACACTTGAAACATCGGATACAACCGATAAATTAAAATTTTGAAACCTTATGCAGCGGAAAAAACATCAGGATCCATGAAACATAAACGAAATTATATTTACAAAACGTGGATTATAAAAATCATTGTTTAATTGCTATGAGACCACAGACTTGAAATATATAAAATCCAGATACGGCACCATCTTCATTCTCTCTAAGGTTCAACCCGCTCGTCCTTACCTGTAGTGTGAGTACAGAATAGGGGGTGAGTGCGTTGAATACACTCGTGGAGATAAAATCCGCCTCATGAGACTCAACAGATATAATAATACAGCATGCGCATAATTTTAACACATAACACAGCACGTAAAAGCACAGCAGATATTAGAAATGGTAAGGGACGAATAGGTGCGGGATTCCCCCGTCTTATCCTATAAAACGGTCTCAATACCGCTGGTGCATTTCAAGAGGACCACCAAACCTCAACAGAGTAGTAGAAAGGGATAAGGGACGAATGCATGAAAGAGGTGGACCGCAGCCCATGCATAGTATAAAGTATGACACAACAAATATAATCACAGCACTTAGTATTCCTCAATCATGTTTTGAATAGGGAAAACTGTAAACAGATACTGAGTTTAGAAATTACCCCCACCTTGTTCGGTGGTTACCACGTGAGTAGCAAGGACCAGAGATCAAATGTCTCAGTGCTCAATCCAACTGGTAGCCTACATAAGTTGTAACATTTCTTAGTTCCTAAATAACGTATAATTAAAGCTGTAAAGGTTCCTGGCGAAAGAACGTTCGTTAACGACGTGACGGCTCGAACGATCTAAAGATTGGGACCAAAGAAACGAGAGGGACAGATCAGTTTCAAAGTCTGAGATGATAGAGGATTGAATTTGGGTCACGACGGAAAAAGAATGAGCTCGATCGGAGTTGAAACGAGCTCAAACGGAGCATTTTAAGTTTAGGGGTAAAATGGTAATTTTGGTCAAAGGGTTGACTTTGACCGGGCCCACGGACCCCGATCAACGACGTCTCGTCATCGACGACTCGATACGGATGAACGACGGAAAGAAAACGAGGTTCGGATCGAAAACACGGTGTCACGTGCGCAGTGCACCCGTCGCTCGCACGCTGCGTACGCGCGGCTCCCGTCGCCGTGTGCCCAGCTCGCCTGCGCGGACTCGCCACTTAAACGGCCTACCAACCGCCGCCGGCCAGCGAACCACCGGTCGACGGCCACACCCTCGGATTCCCCACACTTCAGGCTACTAACTCCGGCCAACGGCGGCCACGACGGCGCCGTCCAACTCTGCCAAAACACCTGCAAATACAGCCCGTCGCCCAGCTTTCCGACGGTGGCCTGCTTGACCAGGCCACTTCCCGGCGCCGCCCAGAGCGGCAGCGCCGCCCCCTTCCGCCGCCACTTACCTCGCCGGATACCTTACACCGCCGTCTACCATCTCCTGTCATCCCTCGCCGGATTCCGGAATGAATAGTGCCCCAAAAATACGCCGCAAAACCCTTCGATACACTGATTTTCCAGAAATTCCAACTCCAACCAAAACTCCGGCCGGCGACTCGACCCTTCCCTAAGTCTTGGCCGGCGACCCCCCATCGCCGACCACCTATTCTGGTCAACCCTAAACACCAACACAGCCATATACACTCACGCATGAAACACACACACACACACGTTCAAACACACACACATCGGATTCACTTGCCTTGGCCGGCGGCCATGACCACCACACTCGCCGGCGCATCACCAGCGCCGGCCACCAGCAGTTCACGGCGGCGCCACCTGCGCCGCCTCCCAACAGCATGCAAACACAACACACACACTATCTCACTTACAAACACACACACATGCACTACATACATATATATACCTACTGTTCCGGCCCGGCGCCGCCACCAGCGGCGCCGCCACCTCCCCCTCATCACCACCACACCACCACCAGCTTATCCGGCCACTGTTCCGGCAAGAGGGCGAGGAGAGAGAGAGAAAACAGAGGAGAGAGGGAGAGGAGGGAGGAGAGAGAACTTACTCGTTTTCGGCGCGTTCGGTCGTTCGGAAAAACGGTGAAAAATGAACTGGAGGAGCCCCTATTTATAGAATCTGAAAATTCACTATTCACTAGGTAGGTTACTGTTCATATAGGCTAGGGTACTGTTCCGGATCAGATTTTTGGTTAGAAAATATCTCGTATTTTATACTCTTCGTATACGTCTCGTATACGTCGTATTCTTCGTTTTCTCTGTTTTCTTCATTACTTGAGTTACGTAATTCCGATTGACCTCTAGTTCGTTTCTATGTTCTCGTATTTTAATTACACATCGCGTGGTATAAACATCATCTAGGTTCCATGTGTAGAAATTATATCCATCTAAAACCGATGTTAATCACATATCTAAAACGCACGTAATTAATTAAACAGTCAAAGCATACGCACATAAGTCTTAAATTATAGGTTTAAATATTTAATTAATCAATTATGCTCGTTTTGATCCGGGGCGCTACATCCCTTACCCCTTAAAATAATTTCGTCCTCGAAATTGAAAGCATAACTAGAAACGGCAAGTCGAAATACTTCTCCAAGATTTCATCCTCTAATCCCCATGTCGCTTCTTCCTTCCCATGACGTCTCCATCGAACTTTTACTATGGCCAACTCTCGATTTCTCAATCTTCGAATCTCTCAGTCTAAGATGGATCCCGGCCACTGGATCCTCTTCTCAAAGACGATTCTTAGATTCTCTGGCGGTGTCTGAGACAAACAAATGGGATGGTTACATGTAACAACAGATTGGCTGGAGACTTTTGATTTCTTGTTTACTTTACCATATCTTGTTGAGTGATGAGCAGAGTCAATGCCCGAACCTACAACCTTCGTCCAATGGTGTAAACTCTCTTATTCATTCTTCCAGGATTAACACCACAAGCCAAGGATCATCTAAGGTGCGTTCTTGACTTTTCCCTTTCCAATTTCTGATAAGAAGATGGAATCTTGTCCTTCCCAATGGGATACTAACTTCTAGAGTTTCAGCGACTACCCTAACGTTCCCATGCTTCAACAGATCCGGTGTCGTAACAACACTATAGGTGATGGAAATATACATGAAAAAAAATTCGATGAGAGAAGTAAACGTAGATTCCATTGATTTAGCAAAAGTCAAACTGGTATCATATACGCATGAGCAAAAGATGGGTCGCTCGTACATTATACAAAAGACCATGTACACTACTACAAAGTAAAAGCCACCACTTATCTATTTACATATATAATACTATAAGTTCATCATCCCTGCTCCTCTGCAGCTCCTGGGTGGTTAAGGGCGTAAGCCCGTGCTCTGCCTGCCACCGGCCTCGAGTTCCGAGACTTCGGACAGTTGGCCGCTATATGTCCTGGCGCCCCGCAGGTGAAACAATTTCGTACTTCAGGCTGGCACGGTCCCGTGTGCACCTTCCTGCATCTTGGGCACGGGTTCGTTGGTCGGGGAGTAGGAATGAGTGGAGCATTGTTTCCCTTTTTTGAAATTCATATGGGGCAAACTCTTGACTCGGGCCAATCCACTTTCTCTTTGGAGGAGTCGGGAAGACTTTCTCGAGGGGTGCAGCATCCAAACCCATACGGGAGGTGATCTCCTGGGCTCTTTCATTGACACTTGCATAGGTCATCGCTCCTTGTCCAGCCAGAATCGAGCTAATCTCCATACGAAGGCCCTTTTCAAATCTTCGGGCCTTTTTGAGATCAGTATCCACCAGATGTGGGGCGTACCGGCTCAAATGATTGAACCACCGCTCATACTCCCCTACAGTTGAGTTCCCCTGTCGGAGATGAAGGAACTCTGTCTCCTTTGTGTCCCGATAGGACTAAGGGATGAAGTGATGAGACACCACTTCCTTGAACCCTTCCCAAGTCATCCCCTCCTTTTGAGCGGGCAATAGAGTGCGCTCGTACGAGTCCCACCAATGACTCGCCTCCTCAGTGAGCTGGAAGATGGCACAGCTGACCATCTGTTCCTTAGAGCACGTCAGGTGTCCAAACAGTCGGTCGAGTGACCTTAGCCACTCTTCTGCGTCAGTCGGCTCTCTTTTCCCATTAAAAGTCGGCGGGTTGAACCGCCGGAACTGTTCATAGATGAGATTCGGGTCAGTTCTCGCTGGCTGTGGTGCGGCCCGGTTTAATTCAAAGTGTTGTGCCAACCCCCTCAACACTGTAACCAAATCCCCTACATTGGCATTCTCCTCACGTTCTGGCTGGTTGGCCGTTGGTGTTTGCTCTCTTCGGGGTCGTCCTTTTGACATAATTCTTAAAGGTGACAAATGAAAACTAACCCTTATCGTCTACCCCACGTAGTTCAACAAATACAATACAAATAAATAAACAAACAACAGGTAACATAGCACCGACAAACTTTATTCCGTAAATCATTTATAATCTCAGTAAATTTTCTGTCATTCGTTCATAAACACTTCATGATCTTGTCATGTAGGATAGTGTATATCCAGCCTGTATACACTATCTGCAAGAATACATCATGGAACATGTCATTAACTTCCCCACGTGGTCTTCATAAACCCCAAGTATCAAATCCAACAGTATGCATCACGACTACGAGCGAGGAAAAAACCCACCAACTGGCTCGTCTTTGTTGTAAACAAGGGCCAATGGTAGTTTCAACTATCAGTCACACAACATCAACTCCTGCGAACGGCCATACTCGCACACGAGCTCACGCTGCTGCAGTCAGCGGCTTTGTGGCGGTGACTCAGAGCAGTATGTTGATTGTGGTGACATCAAGAGGTTTTCAAAAGATCTTTTTGTCGTGATACATAATCCTTGGTACTCCGCCAAACCCAAACAGTTTATATCAGATAAATAAGAAACACAAAGAAGATAAACACTCATCCAAACCTTGTCGGTTTATATCTTGCAAACCAAGTAACACATAACAACTAGACACTCTTATTGTCAAGTCTTATGATCAAGGAGAGACACCTATGGAGAGAGGATGGTGCTTATCTGTTTTCTTTCGAAAAGATTTTCATGTTTAAAACATGTTTGTTTTTCTCATTTTCTCTTTATCAAACCAGTTCGAGCAAAGTCCTACAAAGGGTAGAACTAGGCTCTGATACCATCTGTCACGCCCCGTTTTCTTTTCATTTAAAATATCAGACTTTTCTCTTTATGGGCGTGAAGAAAGAAAGGGGAAGAAGGCGTACATGATATAAAATAGAAAGAAAAAGGAAAGGATAAGAAGTGGTACACTTGAAACATCGGATACAACCGATAAATTAAAATTTTGAAACCTTATGCAGCGGAAAAAACATCAGGATCCATGAAACATAAACGAGATTATATTTACAAAACATGGATTATAAAAATCATTGTTTAATTGCTGTGAGACCACAGACTTGAAATATATAAAATCCAGATACGGCACCATCTTCATTCTCTCTAAGGTTCAACCCGCTCGTCCTTACCTGTAGTGTGAGTACAGAATAGGGGGTGAGTGCGTTGAATACACTCGTGGAGATAAAATCCGCCTCATGAGACTCAACAGATATAATAATACAGCATGCGCATAATTTTAACACATAACACAGCACGTAAAAGCACAGCAGATATTAGAAATGGTAAGGGACGAATAGGTGCGGGATTCCCCCGTCTTATCCTATAAAACGGTCTCAATACCGCTGGTGCATTTCAAGAGGACCACCAAACCTCAACAGAGTAGTAGAAAGGGATAAGGGACGAATGCATGAAAGAGGTGGACCGCAGCCCATGCACAGTATAAAGTATGACACAACAAATATAATCACAGCACTTAGTATTCCTCAATCATGTTTTGAATATGGAAAACTGTAAACAGATACTGAGTTTAGAAATTACCCCCACCTTGTTCGGTGGTTACCACGTGAGTAGCAAGGACCAGAGATCAAATGTCTCAGTGCTCAATCCAACTGGTAGCCTACATAAGTTGTAACATTTCTTAGTTCCTAAATAACGTATAATTAAAGCTGTAAAGGTTCCTGGCGAAAGAACGTTCGTTAACGACGTGACGGCTCGAACGATCTAAAGATTGGGACCAAAGAAACGAGAGGGACAGATCAGTTTCAAAGTCTGAGATGATAGAGGATTGAATTTGGGTCACGACGGAAAAAGAATGAGCTCGATCGGAGTTGAAACGAGCTCAAACGGAGCATTTTAAGTTTAGGGGTAAAATGGTAATTTTGGTCAAAGGGTTGACTTTGACCGGGCCCACGGACCCCGATCAACGACGTCTCATCATCGACGACTCGATACGGATGAACGACGGAAAGCAAACGAGGTTCGGATCGAAAACACGGTGTCACGTGCGCAGTGCACCCGTCGCTCGCACGCCGCGCGCGCGCGGCTCCCATCGCCGTGTGCCCAGCGCGCCCAGCTCGCTTGCGCGGACTCGCCACTTAAACGGCCTTCCAACCACCGCCGGCCGGCGAACCACCGGTCGACGGCCACACCCTCGGATTCCCCACACATTAGGCTACTAACTCCGGCTAACGGCGGCCACGACGGCGCCGTCCAACTCTGCCAAAACACCTGCAAATACAGCCCGTCGCCCTACTTTCCGACGGTGGCCTGCTTGACCAGGCCACTTCCCGGCGCAGCCCAGAGCGGCAGCGCTGCCCCCTTCCCTAAGTCTTGGCCGGTGACCCCCCATCGCCGACCACCTATTCCGGTCAACACAAAACACCAACACAGCCATATACACTCACGCATGAAACACACACACACACGTTCAAACACACACACATCGGATTCACTTGCCTTGGCCGGAGGCCATGACCACCACACTCGCCGGCGCATCACCAGCGCCGGCCACCAGCAGTTCACGGCGGCGCCACCTGCGCCGCCTCCCAACAGCATGCAAACACAACACACACACTATCTCACTTACAAACACACACACATGCACTACATACATATATATACCTACTGTTCCGGCCCGGCGCCGCCACCTCCCCCTCATCACCACCACACCACCACCAGCTTATCTGGCCACTGTTCCGGCAAGAGGGCGAGGAGAGAGAGAGAAAACAGAGGAGAGAGAAAGGGTGAGGGGTTAGGGGTTGGGGCTATTTTTCGCCGTTTTCCGGCGAACCGTAAGTCGGAATTGAATTCCGGAAGTTGTCCTAGACTCGTCTCGTCAAGACGAACGTCGTGTGCGAAAATCGTCCAATTCCGACAACGTCGGAATTTTCCGGCAACCCTCCGGCGGCGGCGCCGCCGCACCGGCGGCTGCTCCGGCGGCGGCGCGCCGGAGGCAGAAAAGAGAGGAGAGAGGGAGAGGAGGGAGGAGAGAGAACTTACTCGTTTTCGGCGCGTTCGGTCGTTCGGAAAAACGGTGAAAAATGAACTGGAGGAGCCCCTATTTATAGAATCTGAAAATTCACTATTCACTAGGTAGGTTACTGTTCATATAGGCTAGGGTACTGTTCCGGATCAGATTTTTGGTTAGAAAATATCTCGTATTTTATACTCTTCGTATACGTCTCGTATACGTCGTATTCTTCGTTTTCTCTGTTTTCTTCATTACTTGAGTTACGTAATTCCGATTGACCTCTAGTTCGTTTCTATGTTCTCGTATTTTAATTACACATCGCGTGGTATAAACATCATCTAGGTTCCATGTGTAGAAATTATATCCATCTAAAACCGATGTTAATCACATATCTAAAACGCACGTAATTAATTAAACAGTCAAAGCATACGCACATAAGTATTAAATTATAGGTTTAAATATTTAATTAATCAATTATGCTCGTTTTGATCCGGTGAGTGTGTAGAATACACTCGTGGGGATAAAATCCGTATCTTATAACATACAATAGATATATATATATATATATAACAGAAAAAGAAATGAAGGCATGAATCGGCACGTTGTCACAACATGTAAAATGCATAGCAGATATTAGAAATGGTAGGAGACGGATAGGTGTGGGTTTTCCCCGTGTTACCCTATAAAACGGTAATTAATACCGCTGGTGTATTTCAAGGACCATGAAACCTCCTAGAGTAGTAGAAGAGGGGTAAGAGGCGAATGCATGTAAGAGGTGGACCGTAGTCCTTTCACAGTTTTTCTAACGCGTTCCTGAGATGCTATTCGTGGTGCGTTCTATTGCACAAATAGATGAGTGTATCATCAATAAACATGATGATGAAAAGATCGAGTGACGGATAGAGGACGCGATTCATCAAATCCATAAACACAGTTGGAGCATTGCTTAATCCAATTGGCATTACTACAAACTCGTATTGGTCATATCATGTCTTGAATGTTGTCTTAGATATATTAGTATCTTTGACTTTCATCTGGTGATATCCAGATCTTAAGTCAATCTTCGAGAACACACTGGCACCTCTTAATTGATCGAAAAGATCTTCAATCCGAGGCAGTGGATACTTGTTCTCTCTGGTTTGCTTGTTCAACTCTCGATAATCAATATACATCCGAAAGCTTTCATCTTTCTTCTTCACAAAGAGCAGTGGAGCTCCCCAAGGCGACACGCTTAGTCTGATGAATTCTTTGTCCAGGAGTTCTCGTAATTCATCTGGTGTCATCCTATTTGGAGCTTCCAACACTGGTGTAGATCCGGGTACGAGATCAATCTTGAAGGTCACATGTCTATCTGGCGGAGGGCTAGGTAAATCCTCTGGGAAGACGTCCAAGAATTCCTTTATCACCGGCACATCCTCGATAAATATCGATCCCTACTCGGGATTTACCATGTTGACCAACCAAGCTTCACAATTTCTTTTGCTAAGCATCTTGGTTACCTTAATGGCCGATATAATCCTTAAGTCAACTTTGACTCGTGTCCCATGGAAGGTGAACTCCGGTTCTCCAGGGGCCTAAAAGATAATCTCTCTTGCACGACACTTGATCACTGCATGATTGGACTCCAGCCAGTCCATTCCCAGGATTATATCGAAATCCTTCATCTCCAGAGCATGAAGATCATCTAACAAAATCTTATCTTCAAATGTGAACTTAAGGTAACGGTATAGGTGTTTTGTCCTCACCGTCTTCCCTGAAGGAATACCAACTTCTAGGGTTCGAGCGATTATCCTACCATCCACACGCTTCAACAATTTACAAAAGTTCACAGATATAAAGGAGTGTGTCGCTCCAGTATCAAACAGGATGAGAGTAGGTATATCACATACTGAAAACATACTTGTCATCATCTTAGTTCCCTCATCAGCTTCTGGGTGGGTAAGAGCAAAGACTCGTGCTCTGCCTGCCATTGGGCCTCGAGTTTCTTGCCCTCCAGTAGTTGGCCGCTATATGCCTCGGTGCCCCACATGTGAAGCTATTTCGTGTTTCTAGTTGACACGGCCCAACGTGTACTTTTCTACATCTAAGGCACGGGTTCCCAGGTCTGTGAGTGGGAAAGAGTGGAGCGTTGTTTGCCCCTAGAAATTCATTTTGGGCAGAACTCTGGCTTGGGCCAGTCCACTTCCTCTTCGCAAGAGCCAGAAAGACTTTCTTCGGAGGCATAGCATCCAAACGCAAACGAGAGGTAATCTCCTATGCTCTCTCGATATCATTCCCGTATGTCATCATCCCCTGCCCAGTCAGAATGGACCCAATCTCTGGGCGAAGACCTTTCTCAAACCTCCGGGCCTTCTTGAGGTCAGTGTCCACCAAGTGCGTTGCATACCGGCTCAGGTGATTAAACTGCTGCTCATATTCTCCCACCGTCGAGCTTCCTCGTCGGAGATGCAGGAACTCCATTTACTTTCTGTCACGGTACGATTGAGGAATGAAGTGACAAGAAACCACTTCCTTGAATTCTGCCCATACGATTTCCTCTCTTTGAGCGGGCAACAAAGTCCTCTCATATGAGTCCCACTAGTGACTCGCTTCATCCATAAGATGAAAGATTTCATAGGAGACCTTCTGTTCCTGTGTACACATCAAGTGCCCAAATAAATAGTCGAGTGACCTCAGCCACTCTTCCGCGGCCGCAGGTTCACCCTTCTCGTCGAACGTCGGTGGATCGAATCACCGAAACTAAATGTATATGAGATTTGGATCGGACTTTGTTGGCTGTGGGTTGGCTCGAGTTGCCTCAAAGTGCTGTGCTAAACCTCAAAACAGATACCAGATCTTCTACGCTTGCATTTTCTTGTTCAGGTTGATCAGCCATTGGGTTTGATCTCTTCGCGGTCTTCCTCTTGACATAGCTCTGTTACGTTATATAAATATATGCCGATAAGATTCCACAATAAAAAATTGATAGAGATAAAATAACGCGACACACATGAAAAGGTATAAACGTGTATTCCATTAAACAGAAAAGGAATTACACGTGTTTGAAATATATAAACAAAATAGGGTAGCCCTTACATCATGCCAAAAGGATTATGTACACTATCTACATGAAATAAAAGCTACCATATAAATATAGAAAAGTATAGCATTGTAGCATATATACATATCACAAAAGTCATAACCCTAGTCTACGCGACTGAGGCTGGAGACGGTGGAGGCCCCTGTAGTCCTGGTGCAAAGCTCCTCGGGTCACCGGCCTCGGGGTCGTCCTCCTCAGGATCGTCATCCTCCGGCTCGGAGCTACTGCTAGACAGATCGTAAGGTCCTGGCTTAGGAGCAGTCGGAAGGCCGTGTATGCCCCACAGCTCCAGCATCTTCTTCGCCACGTTACCGAAGTCGGCAATGGGTACGAGATCCACCGATGAGTGTAACAGCTCATCACGGTAAACTAACCGCGCCCAGTCTCCAACTCACATGACAAGGTATGGATCAGGTGCAACCAAGCCTGAACCCCACTGATCCTACCTCCAGTGCCCTCTAACTCCCTCCAACAGTGTAGAAGTCTGGCGACGTGCTCACCCACCGACTTATCGTCCGTCACTCTACTCTCGTAAAAACGACTTCAGAGTCTCTCCTCACGTGTCTCCACAACAAGTACTCGTATCCTAAGGGTAACATAAATCCTATTGATCTGTCATATAGAAGTTACACGAGTTTTTATGATCAGTCTATACCCGTAAACGCCCCCTCTAAACCTTAACGGTTTATATCATGCCAACATGGTATCACATAATAGATAGGCATTCGTTTTCACAAGTCCTATAATCAGGGAAAAACACCTATAGAGAGAGAATGGTGCTTATCTTATTTCTTTTCGAAAACATTTTCACGATTTAAAGACACGTTTTTCTCATAAACTCTTTTTAAAACAAGTCAGAGCAATGCTCTGATACCAAACTATTACGCCCCGTTTTCCTTCATAAAAATATCAGAGTTTTGCTTTGGGCGTGAAGAAGAAATAATAAGAGACATATATATATATATATTCACAAACAGAAGAAGTAGTAGGAGACGACAGAAGATTTACGTAAGGGATGATGTGAAACATTCACATATCAAAAATCGGTCTGAGCCGATAATCTCAACATTTGCAACGAAAATTATCATCAGGATCTCACATCCCAAATACATATCACAAAATCTCAAAACGTGAATTACTTAAAACATTGTTTGAAAGTGTTTGTGAAACATCATCTTAAAATTTCAGATCCAGATATAGCACCTCCTCTCTCCTTCTAGGTTTCATCATGCTCATCATCACATCTAGTGTGAGTACAGAATAGGGGGTGAGTGCATGGAATACACTCGTGGGGATAAAATATGGATCTTATAACATACGACAGATATATATAACAGAAACAGAAATGAAGGCATCAATCGGCACGTTGTCACAACACGTAAATTGCATAACAGATATTAGAAATGGTAGGAGACGGATAGGTACGGGTTTTCCCCGTCTTACCCTATAAAACGGTAATTAGTACCGCTGGTGCATTTCAAGGACCACCAAACCTCCCAAAGTAGTATAAGAGGGGTAAGAGGCAAATGCATGTAAGAGGTGGACCGTAGTCCTTTCACAATATAATGTATGACACAACAAATATAATCACAACATTTAGTATTCCTCAATCATGCTTTGAATAGGGAAAACAGTAAACACATAAAGAGTTAGAAATTACCCCCACCTTGTTCGGTAGCTAACACGTGAGTAGCGAGTACCAAAGGTCAAGAATCTCAAAGCTCAATCCAACTAGTAACCTACATAATTTATAGTGTTTCTTAGATACTTAATAAGTATAATTAAAGCTATAACTGATTCCGGAGAAAGAACGATCGCTAAAGATGCGATGGATCGAGAAATCTAAAGATTGAGGCTGAGAAAATGAGAGGGACAGATCATTTCAGCAGCTGACATGAAAGAGGAAAGGATTTGGGTTGTTATGGAAAAAGAATGAGCTCAATCGGAGTTGAAACGAGCTCGAACGGAGCGTTTTAAGGTTAAGGGGTATTTTGGTAATTTTGGTCAAAGGGTTGACTTTGACTAGGCCTACGACCCTCGGTCAACGACATCTCGTCGGTGATGACTCGATGATGACATATCATGGAAGAAATGGGGTTCGGATCAAAAACACGGCTTTGAAAGCGACGGGGTGCATGCGCGCACCTGGCGTCGGGTAAAAAACTCGGCGGCCTCACGCGCCTAGCGCACACGCATCTCGGCAGGTCTCGGTGGCTTCCGAGTTTTCTCGGCAGCTCGGTGTGTAACACCCCGTTTTCAAGAAAACCTGCATTGCATATTTTAAAAATACTTTTAATGTTTATTTAAGAATGAGTTAAGTGAGAGAACTTATATGATGCTAAGTTATGATTTATGATTATACGTTATGTTTAATTATTTTAAAGATTTTATGATATGTTTTTCTTTCGAGATTTTAAGGGTTTTTGCAGGATGACTTACGGAGGAAACCGAGCTCGATCTCCACTCACTCGACACATATGAATGGAAGTGAAAAGATAAGATGTTAATTAAATTAATTGAATAAAATGATTTAGGTTTATATGTTTTCTTTTTAGGAAGTTTTACTTATGATCTTATATGTGATTTTATGAAATTAGACGTTTTACTCGAACGAGCATGCATTATGGTAAATATTAAAATAACCGCAATGCTTGTTAATTTAATTACATATGAAGATTTTTAATACTTAATTTTATGCTAGGTAATGTTACACTTATATGATTTATACATTACATTATTATTGTTAGTCCTTTCAATAAGGTGTACACATACTTATATATATATGTATAATATGAAACATGAAATATCAAGATAAATAATTAGATTAACCTTTATTTTTAATCCAAATCTTCCAAGATAAGTTTGCTAAGGATAACTAAGAAGTCTAGCCTAGCCCAGCCACCTCACCACCCGAATTCCCATATGCAAATTATCCATCAACTTGCAACATGCAACTCATCCTTTACTTGATGCTATATATACCCCCTCTCTCTCCCTCTCTCTCGATCACTCACTCTCTCTCTCTCCCTCCCTTGATCACTTCTTATAAAAGAACCAAGGTCAAAGATAAGTTAATACAAGAGATAAAGGAAAGCAAGGATCATATATCCTTCAAGTTCTTCTCAAACCTAAAGGTATTTTTGGCTAAACCCTTATGAATCCTTTATTAAAACTCATGATTTATACTTAATACTTTAGGATAAGAAGTCCAAAGATGTTCTTTGGCATATTTTTTGGGATTATATGTTGTTTGCGTGGAGGAATAAGTTGATTCTAGAATAAGCTTAAGGATATGCTTTATTTTGTTACTGTTTTAGTTGTGTTCGAAACTTTTACAAATTGAATTAAGATTAATCCTTTTGCTAGATTGAAATATATGAAGTCAATAATATGCCTGTAAAATTTCATGAGGTTTGGAGTTAAATTCAATTTTATATGATTTTTCTAAGATAAACTGTTCGGAGACAGTTTTCACCCTGTTTTTGGGTCTGGTTCGTATAATTTTCTGGAATAATATAATTCGAATCTGTGCATAATATTTTACTATGTTCAAGAACCTATTCTTAGGTACATGTAGGATTTTAGTATGCATTTTTTCGAGTCTTGTACGATTTATGCCGAGTTTTACAATAAAACCTGTTTTTCACGTAGACAGTGTCCTGTTTTCAGCTTCGTTCTCAAATGCATAACTAATTACTGGGATCGAATTTATAAGCCATGTTTTACTATGTTGTAGTACGTGTTCTTATGAGTATGTATAATTTTTCTACGTCATTTTTAGAACCTTGTGCAATTTATGGTGATTTTTACAAAAAAGTTTGTTTTCAGCATACACTATGTCCAGTTTTCAGCCAACTTCTAAAATTCATAACTAATTATGTACATGTTCTTTTCAATTGATATTTTTATATGTTATACTTGGATATGTTTTCTGACTTCTGTAAAAATATGAGAGTATTTCCTTAATTCTATAATATTTGATAGGGTTTGCAATATAGACTGATTTTGAGCTGAAATTCAAGTGAAAGTCTTGTTTAGGATTCTATTTTTATTTATTTATATACACTACGAAAAATTATGAATTTTCAGAATATGATAACTGAAACTAATATGTGATTATATGAATAATTATGTGATTTTAGGAATCATGTGGGAATTATTAAAATTGTTACACCTTTATATGTCCTTTAGGTCTAAAATTGCTAGTTTAAATGCTTAAACAATTAAGCCATAAGTATGAATGTGTTTTAGGTTAATGTAACCTAATATAAATGCAAAAGATTATGTTATACGACATAAGAGGCTAATCAGTTAAGTGTGTCGAGCGCAGTCGAGACGATCGGAAAATCCGGAAGCCATCTTTGCATAATCAACGTACAAGTGGGTAACTTCTACTCTCTACTATATGATGTTAATTGAATTGAGAAGTTATGTATGAAAGTCTACGATTGAAGTCCGTAGCTATAACCGGTATGTAACTTCCATACCCGGCGACGACCTTAAGGGCTTAAATGCCTGGTCTATGAAAGCGACCCTCCTTAAATGCCTGGTCTATGCAAGGTTTAGTGGGCGAGCGATTCCCACATTCCTTTATGATGTAGTACTTACTTAACGGTTTAATTGCTTCACTATATGTGTTGTTAATTGAGTCGATAAGTTATGTATGAAAGTCTACGATTGAAGTCCGTAGCTATAACCGGTATGTAACTTCCATACCAGGGCGACGACCATAAGGGCGCAAAGTGCCTGGTCTATGAAAGCGACCATAAGGGCGTAAAGTGCCTGGTCTATGATGTAGTACTTGCTTAACGATTTAATTACTTCAATGTATTAGACTTTAAGGTTATCCCACTGGGATCCCTCTTCGGAGGTGTCTCATGATGTTACTTTATTTATATTTTCAGGCTCGGCTGGTGATGACGAGGACGTGTAGCGGCTGGGTCGATTTCTCCCTACTACTTTAAAATTGTTATGTAAAAACCATGTTACTTTTACTTTAAAAACGATATGTTGTTTAAACGTGTATTATATGAAAAAAAAATGATGGGCCTAGACTTATCTTATATTATATGTACGTTTTGTTATGTAAATTCATGTAAGTCTTCAGTTCAAACATTTTACCTAGAAATGTGGGTAAGACACGACTAGACTTGTTTAATAGTCGATGTATAATTACATATATATGTTATATTTAAAAAGTAAAAATTTTAAAACTCTCGTGTCTTCGCTTTTAAGTCTTCCGCTGTATGTTATAAAATCATTATAATTTCTTTAATTTCCAAGTAAGTAGGGTGACGACCTATTTCCAAATAAATTGGGAACGGGGCGTTACACGGTGTGTGTCACTCGGTAGCTACCGAGTTTTCTCGGCAGCTTGCGGCATCGGGTCAGCACTTCTCGGCAGCTACCGAGTTTTCTCGGCAGCCTGGCGCCCAGCACTCCCAGGCCTCCCGGCGTTGACCCTACTCGACTACCACTCTTCCCGGCACCACCAGCCGCAAACACCCTTCGTCACACACACATGCAAAACCAACCCCAACCTTTCCAGCTCCGGACCACCTTAGACATTGGCCCTAAATAATTAACCGATTAATTATTTTAATTTATTATGTGCATTCTTAACTGTTTAATTTAATTACGTGTGTTACAAATTCATGTTTAATGCCGGTTTTAGAGAACATAGAAATGAACTAGAGGTCAATCGAAGACCCGTAGCTCAAGTTGCGACAAAAAGGGAAAAATACGAAATTTCGGAAAAACGAGAGGTGGAATCTTGATGAATAGTGAAAAGAATTTTCCTACATGAACATTAACCTAGTCTACATGAATAGTAACCTACCCTACATGAATAGTAACTTTCCCAAATTCTATAAATAGGGGATCATTCGATTCTAAAATTTACCGTTTTCCCGAGCGAGCCGAATGCGATGAAGACACGTAAGTCTTTCTCTCCTCTCTCTCTCTCCCCTCTATATTCTGTCTCCGGAGCACCACCGCCGCCGCCGGAGTTCGCTGGAAAATTTCAAACTCATCGGTTTCGGCCGATTTTCACACACGATGTAGGTCTCGTCGAGACGAGTTTAGGACAACTTCTGGAATTCAATTTTGATTTTCGGTTCGCCGGAAAATGGCAAAATTCGATCTCCAAACCCTAAACCCCAGTTTTTCACACATTTTCTCTCTCCCGTTTTCTCCTTCCCCCTCTCTCTTTCTTACGGTTGCAGGCATCGGGGTAGCTGTCGGGGATGTGGACTAGCCGTCGGAGGGGCGACGCCGCCGTGTGTGGTGGTGCCGGCACTGGAAAATGGTTGTGTATGTGTGCATGAAATCACGTGTGTGTGCTTTTGAGTTTGTTGCTGCCGTTTGGGGGCGGCGCAGGTGGCGCCGTCGTGAGCTTCTGGTCGACGACGCATCACCAGCGTGTGCTTCTAGTCGCTGGCGCATCACTAGGTGGTCGCCGGCCAAGCCTGAAATCAGTATGTGTATGTACGTGTGTTTATATATATGTGCGTGTGTGTATCTTTTGTTGTGTGTGTGTTTGGTTGCTTTGAGGTGGTTGCCGGTGACTGGAAGTCGTCGGCCAGTGTCTTAGGTGGAGCTGGAAAGGGTGGGGTTGGTTTTGCATGCGTGTGTGACGAAGGGTGTTTGCGGCTGTTTTTCCGATACTATTCATGCCTGAATCCGGCGAGGGATGGCCGGAAGTGGTATCCGGCGGTGCAGGCTCGCCGGAGGACGTGGTGGCGGCAGCACAGGGCGGCGCTGGAAAGAGTGGCAGTCGAGCACGGTCGATGGGCGCCGGGCTGTCGAGAAAACTCGACAGCTGTCGAGAAATGCCGACCCGATGCTGCCGAGACGCGCGCGCGTCCTGTCGAGCGCGACACCGTGTTTTCGATCCGAACCCCATTTTTTCCACCGTACATCATCATCGAGTCGTCACTGATGAGATTTCGTTGACTGAGGGTCGTGGGCCTAGTCAAAGTCAACCTTTTGAAAAAAAATTACCAAAATACCCCTCAACCTTAAAATGCTCCATTCGAGCTCGTTTCAACTCCGATCGAGCTCATTCTTTTTCTGTAGTGACCCAAATCCTCTCATCTTTCATGTCAGCTGCTGAACTGATCTGTCCCTATCATTTTCTCAGCCTCGATCTTTAGCTCTCTTGATCTGTCACATCTTTAACGATCGTTATTTCTCCGAAATCAGTTATAGCTTTAATTATACTTATTATCTATCTAAGAAACACCGTAACTTATATAGGTTACTAGTTGGATTGAGCTTTGAGATTCTTGACCTTTTGTACTCGCTACTCACGTGGTAACCACCGAACAAGGTGGGGGTAATTTCTAACTCTTTATCTGTTTACTGATTTCCCTATTCAAAGCATGATTGAGGAATATTAAATGCTGTGATTATATTTGTTGTGTCATACATTATATTGTGAAAGGATTGCGGTCCACCTCTTACATGCATTCGCCTCTTACCCCTCTTCTACTGCTCTGGGAGGTTTGGTAGTCCTTGAAATGCGCCAACGGTATTAATTACCATTTTATAGGGTAAGACGGGGAAAACCTGCACCTATCCATCTCCTACCATTTCTAATATCTGTTGTGCAATTTATGTGTTGTGATAACGTGCCAATTGATGCCATCATTTCTGTTTCTGTTATATATATTTGTCGTATGTTATAAAATGCGGATTTTATCCCCACGAGTGTATTCCATGCACTCACCCCCTATTCTGTACTCACACTACACGTGATGATGAGCATGATGAACCCTAGAATGAGTGAGGAGGTGGTATATCTGGATCTGAAATTTTAAGATGATGTTTCACAAACACTTTCAAACAATGTTTTAAGTAATTCATGTTTTGAGATTTTGTGATATGTATTTGGAATGTGAGATCCTGATGATAATTTCCGCTGCGAATGTTGAGATTATCGGCTGAGACCATTTTTTGATATGTGAATATTTCACATCGTCCCTTATCTAAATCTTCGGTCGTCTCCTACTACTTCTTCTATTTGTGAATATATTTATGTCTCTTACTATTTCTTCTTCATGCCCAAAGCAAAAGTCTGAAATTTTTATGAAGTAAAACGGGCCGTGACAGAGTTTCTCATGAACTTCATGCATTGCATGCATCTTTTATTATTTATGTGTTAACTTTGATCTTGCATTGTTATAATTTGCTTTTAGATAAAATTATTTATACTCTGTTACATAATTAATGTTGAGAAAACCTTGACATAATTGGTTGGGACTCTAGTAATATTCGAGTATACAAAACAAATCATTTGACTAATGATAGTAAATTAAGTATAAATTAAGGAAGAAAAATAAATTTAAATTTGCTTTTATGTATATATAAACAAATGTATATAATATTATATATATATAAGTTTCGTGTGTGAGTTAATATAAGAGAGGTTTAATTAATTAATCAATAATATAGGGTGTGTATATATGTATGCAAGGGTGTCTTACATATACATATATAGAAGAAGATTCAATAATTATAATATATATTATATTTGCATTTGTTGTGTACTTGACTATATATCACGAGTTTCATTATTATTAATATATATGTTAATATGTGTAAGTCAATGGGTAAAGATTGCCATGACATTAAGCATAATGTTACGCCCCTTTTTACGTTATTGCAGAATATCAGAGTTTAATAAATTTTCATTTGGGCGTCCAGCAACTTAATAAAACATGTATTTCCACAGATAATTTAAATTTGTAAATAAAGGTAAATCAGTTCAAACATCCCTGATTTATAAAGCGTAAATCGTATACAACGGAAGAAACATATTTTACTTTATAGATACATGATTAAAATTATATAGCTTTGCAGCCACACTTTTCAAAAGTCTTCAAAATATCATCTTCTATATAACAAAATAATATGACACCTCTTTCACCTCTCTTCCGAGCAGCTGCAACCTGTAAAATAAAATCACTAAAGGTGGTGAGTGCAAAAGGACACTAAGTGGGGTGAGACATGTGAGCAGTTAAAATATTAAAGGAAACATAGACATGTAATTCATCAAGCACATAGTTTCGGATCTGAGCCGCGTTAAAAAAATTTGCAGTTTTGAGTCGCCGTGAAAACATTTTGTAGTTTTGAGCTACCATATTGCGGTTCTGAGCCGTCGTATAACATTTTGTGATTCTGAGCCATTATATTACAGTTCTGAGCCGCTATATAACATTTTGTGGTTCTGAGCCACCATATTATGGTTTTGAGCCACCATATAATATTTTGTGATTCTGAGCTACCGTATTGCGGTTTTGAGCCACCGTATAATATTTTGTGGTTCTTTAGCCAGGTTGATAACATCTTGTGGTTCTTTAGCCAAGTTGATAACATTTTGTTGTTCTTTAGCCACGTTGATAATATTTCATAAATACAAACACATTCATTCACATTGCGAACATCACATAGTTGGGTGAACATTAAGCACATTCTTTCACTTTAATTAACGTAAACATGTTCATCGTAAATACACCCATTCACTTTGCAAATAACACACATTCATTCGTATCTCATAGTAAGCATATAATGCAACGTTCATTAATTTAACACATATGTTTTAGGTAAGCACATAACTTCACTTGAAACTCCACTAGAGACTTAAACGTGAGAGTACAGAAATTACCCCCACTTCAGACAAGTGGTGTCTTAGGAAAACTGCTATGTTTTAGGAAACTAGCGTGGTCCTTCATCTGCGTTTCCTATAAGATATATATAAACTCATCTTAACAACTAAATAAGATTATCTATAACTCGAATTAGAACTCGAATTGAAAATATTCTTAAATAGGGGTTGATGGAAAAAGATCCGTAGAAAGAACTTTTGAATGTAAGGAAAGATAGCTTGTATCATTTGGAAAAACAAGCGTTAGCAACTGATGATGGCTTATAAGGGGAAAACAAAAATAAGATTTATAAATATAGCATTTGAAGGTTCGACTTTTGTGGCAAAGAAAGAAAGCTTAAACTTGCAAGCAAAAATTTGACTGGCAAAGAAGAATTAAACTTGCAAACTTGCAAAGAAAATAATTAAGCTCGCAAACAACATTAAACTTGCAAACTATTTAGTAATATTTGAGTACACAAAATAAATTATTTGATTAATGATAGTATAAATTAAGTATAAATTAAGGAAGAAAAATAAATTTAAATTTGATTTTATGTATTTATAAACAAATGTATATAATATTATATATATATATATAAGTTTCGTGTATGAGTTAATATAAGAGAGGTTTAATTAATTAATAATATATTGTGTGTGTATATATGTAAGTAAGTGTGTCGTACGTATACATATATAAAAGAAGTTTCAATAATTATAATATGTATATATATTGTGCATGTGTTGTGTACTTACCTATATATATCATGAGTTTCATTATTATTAATATATATGTTAATACTTGTAAGTCAGTGGGTAAACATTGCAATGACATTAAGCATAAATAGTGTTGTGTACATGGAAATTCGTGGTGGTGTTGTGTGCATGAAATTTTATGGTGTTGTGTGTATAGAATTCATGTCCAGTGAAGGGTTTAGCAGTGATTTTACTAGCCCCGATGAATATGTTAGAAATGAAATATGTGGTTTCAAGGGAGGATGCATGGGAGGAAATTGTGAAGAATCCTATTATCGTGCATAATTTTTGCTTGCTGAGTTTTATCTCACATAATTTATATTTTGTAGGTAATTTTGGTGAGGCGTGATGTTATAGACTTAATGGGCAAGTTTTGGAGCTCCTGCAGGGTTTTGAGCACATGTGTACATAGATGATGACCTGTTGGGCATAATTGTAGTTTATGCTACTTTTGCTTTTAGATATTAAGTCTCATTTGGACATGTTTTGAATTATATAATATGATGCGTACTAATGGGTTAATATGAGAATGGTTCGTGAGTTGCTGACTTGGTGAAACTTCTTTATATGAATGTGAACAGAGTATCTTTGGGTATGAGATAATATTATGTGGTAAAAGAACAAAAAATACATATATATAGCAGGATTTTTGATTGCGTTATATTTAAAATTTGTTCTATATGCGGTTGAGTAAGTGTGGTCATGACAGAGTCGTATCAGAGCCCAGCTAATGGTCCTGTAGACTGTCTATGCATAAGGGCTTAAAACTTTGG
This sequence comes from Scutellaria galericulata, assembly GCA_946896805.1. NCBI lineage: Eukaryota > Viridiplantae > Streptophyta > Magnoliopsida > Lamiales > Lamiaceae > Scutellaria > Scutellaria galericulata. The sequence continues at coordinate 6,754,303 of OX335792.1, read as the reverse complement.
GAGCCCAGCTATGCCAGTAAGTTATTTTAAATTATGTTTATTCTCTGTGCATCATATATTATATAATTGACCATGTGGTGTAAGATCATAATGTTGTTATACAAATATGGTAAGTGATGAAGGTGAGAGTAGTGAGACGAAAAGGACGTGATGCTATCATTGCACGACTGGCAGATTTACTTGAGCGGTAATCTCAACAAATCCAATAACTTATTCAACAAAAGGACGTTTATAGACAACTGCGTGATGAAGTTAATCAACCACAACCCCGAGTAGAATATGCTAAAATGGGTTGTGAGTGATTTCGAAAACTGAACCCACCTATATTTGAGGATGCTAAAGATCCCTTAGTTGCGGAAGATTGGCTGAGAACTATGGATAACATGTTTCAGTACAACATAATTCTTGAAGTAGAGAAGGTTTTGTGTGCATCTTTTATGCTATTGGTGGGATACCGTTAAAAGCATTGAAGACGTTGCCATTATGACTTGGCAGAGATTCAAAGAAATTTTCAAAAATAAGTACTTCACGGTCCTAGTTAGGATAATGAAAATGAATTAATTCATACAATTGAAACAGGGAACCATGACTGTTGGGATATTTCAGTAGTTATCTTGATAAGACAAAACACAATAACACAATAAGAAAAGAACAGTTTGCTTAAGGTTTTGATACCTAGTTTCCACATTACATGATCACAAGCTTAACGATACTGAAGGAAAGATCATGTAATGGTTTTCCAAGATTCAAGGAAAAACAACCTTAGAAGAAGTAAGTACACTTCTAAGGATCAGCATGTTGTAGGGAACAACAAGCTAGAAGAAGTATCCTTAGTAAGAAGGAGACAGGATACTGAAAGAAGTAGTCAGCAGGCTGCAAGAAAGCTATTCTGATAGAAGAACTCAGAAAGCAAATTACTGCTGCAAGAAACCAACATGAGCTGCAAGAACCCATACTTACAGCAAAGACTGTTGAGGTTACAGGACCGGCTGAGGAGACGGGGTCCTTGCTGAAGATCTCAGGTGAGGCTGTTGTTCAGACAACACTCTCTGAGGATTAGAAGACCTCTGAAGGGGCGGCTGTTGGGACAGTACCCTTAGAGGATGTTCGAAGAGAAGCAGAGGTAAGCTGAGGTAACCACTAAGCAGCTAGAGACATCTCATGAGGAGGTTGATGATGCTGCTGCTGCAAGCTCAAAAGAACCTATCTAGGTTACAGAAGCAAAGGTTACTAAGGAAGCTGCGTAAGAAATGACGGCAAGCAGCTGCAGCAAGAAAGGTGTTGCAACACTGCAGCAAAGTGCAAAGTAAGAAAGAACGACATACAACATACTGCAAGAAAGGATACAACAGTATTGTACGAAGACTCTGCAAGAAGGTCTAAGTTACAACAGCACGGTAAAGGACAAACTGCTGCAAGCAGACCTAGGATACATCGCGAAGCTCTCTACTCAAATAGTCAATTGAAGAAGTATCCAAACAAGAATAAATAGAGCTGTTCCAGAGAAGATCAAAGTTATAGATACGGAGCCAATGATGAGACGCTACGTGGACTGACGTGCTGTAAAAAGCTGCAAGCCGCAACAATCACATTAAATGCTACACAGAGAAAAAGTCAAGAAGCATTTAATGCGGTCACAGAGGAAATCTTGAGAAATCGTAGTTCACACTCAATATAGGGAAGTGTCTTCCTTCAACGGATACTTTCCCCAACAGATATACTCTCAAGATATATAAATAGAAGGTGTGGCTGATTGAAGAATTTGCTGGACAAAGTTGAGGGGAAACTCACATATCATCCAAAGCTTTTAAGCTTTCACATGTCCAGCCACTCAACCTTCTAGGAGCAGTCTACAACAACAAAGGAGCTACCCAAGATCAAGACTGCTTCTCACTAGTTGAAGATTTATTTTCTTTTTAACCTTGTTGCTGTGTGCGTAAGTTGTTTTAGGTGTCGAATAGTTGATAGGAGAAATCCTTGTTGTTTGTATAGTTGTCTAAGTGTTAGGCAGCTTCCTTGTGCGGGAGTGTGGAACCCTGTATGGGTTAGCCTTTAGAGTTCACAGGAGCTGTGTGGATATTGGACTCTAGTAGGTGGTTAACTTTGTAAGTGGATAGATTGTTAGGAGTGTCCTGTAAATCTATCTTGCTTAACAAAGTTCCTGCTCGAGGTAGCAGTAGAGTGGATGTAGAAGGGTTACACCACCTTGGAACCACTATAAGTCATAAGTGTTTTATTGCTTTCTTATCTATGCTCTATCGTTTATATCTATCTTTGTCATAAGCATAAAACATTTTGAAAATGATCATATTTGAGAAAACCAGCCTTGTGTCGTAAAACCTTTATTTTTCCGCTACGTATAAAACTCTAGGTTACAGCGTGCAGCACTGCATCCTAGTGTTGTAAGCAGTAACTGACTGGCTCTGCAAGTTCAAGTAACTTGCAGAACAGTAAAGTTTTAACAGATTTTCAAAATCGACCAAGGTTCATTCACCCCCTCTGAACCTCGGACACCACTTGGGACCCAACAAGTGGTATCAAAGTCGGTTGGGTTAAAAGCCAACTTGTCTGGCTACCTACCCAGATCCACCCGTTTTCTACTATTTTTAAACTGTTTTATCATGTTTTCTCAACTCATATCATGTCCTCTTATCATGCATAACATTCGAGTTCAAGTTCTCATGCTTAATCTATATATCATGTTTATGCGAGGAATGTACCTATCTTTGGTATTACTACCTTTGTGTTATTTGATTCTGGAGCTACTCATTCATTTGCATTCAAGTGGTTGTGATTTTTATTTGGTGAATGTAATGAGTATCGAAGGGCATCATTGCTTGACTGTGAGTAAAGTACCGGTGATGCAAGAGTATTCAAAGGTATTTCCAAAGGATCTTTCAGGATTACCACTACATCGTGAAATTGAATTTGTGATTGATCTACACCCATGAGTTTTCCTATATCTAAATCATTGTATAGAATGCCACCAAGTCAGTTAAAGAACTAAAGACACAGTTACAAGAACTACTGGACAAAGATTTTATTTGGCTTAGTTTTTCACCGTGGGGAGCACCTGTTTTGTTTGTTTAAAAGAAAGATGGTACCATGAGAATGTGTATAGATTATCTAGAGGTGAAAAAAATTACAATCAAGAATAAGTATCCCTTACCTCGATTTGATGATTTTTTTGATCAACTGCAGGGTGCATCCATCTTTTCAAAGATCAACTTGTGATCAGGTTACCATAAACTGAAAAATAAAAGAGGAAGATATTCCTAAAATCACATTTAGTACGAGGTATGGACACTATGAGTTTCTAATAATGCTATTTGGACTGACAAATGCTCCAGCAGCATTCATGGACTTGATGAACAGGATATTTAAAGACTTTCTGGATAAATTTATCATCGTTTTATTGGCGATATCTTGATTTATTTCAAGAATAAAGATCATGCAGTGCATTTGAGGCTCATGTTAGAAATCTTGAAAGAAAAGTAATTAAATGCAAAATTCAAGAATGTGAATTCTGGTTAGATTAAGTTGTCTTCTTGGGATATGTAATATGTGGGTAGGGATTTCAGTCAAACCAAGTAAAGTTAAAACTATTGATAATTGGCCTCAACCAAGAAATTCATTAGAGGTGCGTAGTTTTCTTGGTTTAGCAGAATATTATCGAAGATTTGTAGAAGGATTCCCCAAATTTGCTTCTCCATTGACGCAATTAAGTAGGAAGAATGTGGCTTATACGTGGACGAAAGCATGTGAACGAAGTTTTCAAGAACTGAAGAAGCGACTAACATCAGCTTCAATCCTAGCAATTCCAATAGGAATTGGAGGCTTCAAAGTATACAGTGATGCTTCGAATAATGGTCTTGGTTGTGTGCTGATGTAAAATGGTAAGGTGATTGCATATGCATCCCGACAATTAAAAGAATATGAGAAGAACTACCCCACCCATGATCTAGAGCTCACTGCGGTGGTATTTACACTAAAAATTTGGAGACATTATTTGTGTGGGGAACATTTCGAGATCTATACTGATCATAAGAGCTTGAAATATATTTTCACCCAAAAATAGTTGAATATGAGGCAACGAAGGTGGTTAGAACTTGTGAAAGATTACGATTGTGTCATCAATTATCATCCAGGCAAAGCTAATATGGTGGCAGACGCATTAAGCCAAAAGTCAGTAGAAAGAGTAGCTATGACCTTAATTCATAAGCCCGAGTTACTTGACCTACAAAGAATGAACGTGGAAATCGTTGATCACGAACTAGTAGAAGTAAAACTTGCAGCACTAACACTAAGACCTATTTTGTTGGATAGAATCTATCAAGGGCAACCGATTGATGAATATTCTACTAAAGTGAAGAAATACATCATTTTAGGAGAAGCATCTGATTTTCAGTTAATGGAGAATGATGTACTTTGATACAGAAATCGATTATATGTGCCAATGTGGATAAAATTCATGAAAACGTGATGACAGAGGCACATTCAGCACCGTATTCAATCCATCCAGGAGCCACTAAAATGTATAGAGACTTGAAATTGCATTACTAGAGACCGGGTATGAAGAAGGATATTGCACGGTATGTAGAACAGTGTTTAACTTGTTAGCAAATCTAGGCAGAACACCAAAGACCTGCAGGAATGTTGTAACCCCTGTTCATTCTGGAGTGGAAATAGGAGATTATAACTATGGATTTTGTCATAGGTTTACCCATAACAGTTAAAGGTTATAATGCAATCTAGGTTATTGTGGATTGATTAACTAAATCAGTTCATTTTCTTCCAATTTGTACCACATATCCTATGACCGTTGTGTATACAAGAGATTGTCAGGCTCCATGGCGCACCACTTATTATTATTTCAAATAGGGACACTAGATTTTTGTCTGCTCTTTGGAAGAGCTAACACAAAGCATTATGTACTCAGTTATCTTTCAGTACTGCGTATCATCCACAGACAGATAGACAATCAGAATGAACAATACAAATTTTGGAATATATGCTGAGAGTCTGTGTGTTAGATTTCAAGGGTCAGTGGAGTAAATTTCTACCCTTAATAGAGTTTTCTTATAACAATAGTTACCAATCCACTATCAAAATGGCTCTGTTTGAAGCACTCTATGGTAGAAAATGTCGATCTCCAGTACATTGGGCAAAGTCGGAGAGAGGAAATTTTTGTGTACTGATATGATTCAGGAGATGAGTGAAGAAGTCGACCAAATTCGACAAAGAATGAAGACTGCTCAAAGCCAACAAAAAAGTTACGTGGACAAAAGAATAAGAAAATTAGAATTTGAAGTGAGTGATCAAGTGTTTCTGAAAGTGTCTCCAATGAAAGGTATAATGTGTTTTGCGAAGAAATGAAAGTTTAGTCTAAGGTACATTGGACCATTTTCTATTATTGAAAGGGTTGGTGATGTCGCTTATAAACTTAATTTGCCTACATCAATGTCTCAAATACATAATGTGTTCCACGTGTCTACGCTGAGAAAGTACATCACAAATCCATCTCACTTTTTAAACAAAGAACCCCCGGAGCTAAAAGCAGATTTAAGTTATGAAGAAGTACCAGTTGAGATTTTACTATGAGAGGTAAAATGACTTAAGAATAAGGAAATTACATTGGTCAAAGTATTATGGAGAAATCAACTGGTAGAGGAAGCCACTTGGGAAAGAGAAGATGAAATAAAGTCTGAATACCCAGAACTTTTCAAGTAAGTGAAATTTCGGGGATAAAATTTTTATGAGGGGAAGATATGATACCTGAGTTTCTCATGAACTTCATGCATTGCATGCATCTTTTATTATTAAAGTGTTAATTGTGGTCTTTTAGATAAAATTATTTATACTCTCTTACATAATTAATGTTGAGAAAATCTTGACATAATTTGTTGGGATTAGTAATATTTGAGTACACAAAATAAATTATTTGACTAATGAGTGTATAAAATTAAGTATAAATTAAGGAAGAAAAATAAATTTAAATTTGATTTTATGTATATATAAACAAATGTATATAATATTATATATATATATATGTAAGTTTCGTGTGTGAGTTAATATAAGAGAGGTTTAATTAATTAATAATATAGTGTGTGTATATATATATATATATATGTAAGTAAGGGTGTCGTACATATACATATATAAAAGAAGATTCCATAATTATAATATATATTATATGTGCATGTGTTGTGTACCTGCCTATATACCTTGAGTTTCATTATTATTAATATATATGTTAATACGTGTAAGTCAATGGGTAAAGATTGTCATGACATTAAGCATAATTTAATAAAATAATGATAATAATAAATAACTAATGATAATAAATAAATAAAAGAAATATTCGAATGAAAGCTATTGTAAGGCGGTGGTTTTACAGAACATCCCTCCACTTATACATGGAGCATGCTCACCATTTGCTTTTCTCTCAATGCTTAATCCAACGACGAATTTTAGATTTAATCTCAATTAATTTTGAGAGGTGATGATCTTGTTTATACAACCAAAATCCTTGGAAATTCAAGTAAGTAGAAATTTATTATAACTACAAAGCATAAATTAGTATTTTGTGAATTCATGGTGTTAATTGATGATATATGGATATTACGTGTTTTACGAGATTTGATTTGTTGTCTAATGGCTATTGAATTCAATATTTTTTATGAAACGAATTTGTGGGTTGAATAATTATTGTGGATCATAGTACAGAGTTATATCAAATGATGTGTTTTGACGACAAGAAGATGAAATTATATTTCTAGGTCAGATTTATATTGGCTATAGGGTGTTGTGTGCATAAAATTGGTGTTGTGTGCACGAGGTTGGTGTTGTGTGCATGATATTGATGTTGTGTGCACGTGGTTAGTGTTGTGTGCACAAAAGAATTAATGTTGTGTGCACAAATAAATAGTGATGTGTGCACAAAAATTCATGGTGGTGCTATGTGCATGGAAATTTGTAGTGTTGTGTATACAGAATTCATGTTCAGGGGAGGGTTTAACAGTGATTTTACTGGTCCCGACGAATATGTTAGAAATGAAATATGTGGTTTCAAGAGAGGATGCATGGGAGGAAATTGTGAAGAATCCTCTAATCGTGCATGATTTCTTCTTGCTGAGTTTTATCTCACATAATTTATGTTTTGTAGGTAATTTTGGTAAGGCGTGACGTTATAGATGTACTGGGCAAGCTGTGGAGCTCCTGCAGGGTTTTGAGCACATGTGTGCATATAGATGATGACCAGTTGGGCATAATTGTGGTCTATGCTACTTTTGCTTTTAGATATTAAGTCTCATTTGGACATGTTTTGTATTATATAATATGATGCGTATTAATGGGTTAACATGAGAATGTTCGTGAGTTGCTGACTTGGTGAAACTGCTTTTATATGAATGTGAACAGAGTAGTTTTGGGTATGAGATAATATTATGTGGTAAAATATATATATATATATATATATATATAGCAGGATTTTTGATTGTGTTATATTTAAAATTTGTTTTATGTGCGGTTGAGTAAGTGTGGTCATGACAAATTTTAATGATGAAAAAACTCCTCTTCTTTAAGATTTGTTTTTCTTTACATTTTCACATATAAGATCGAGTCCCTATAAAGTTTTATTAAGGTCGACCAGCTGAAGAAGAAGACCACCAAAAGAAGAAGAGATAAATCTTGGAAGGGCACATTTTAAAGGGCAATATATTCCAGAGAACACTCTTCAAAACTATTCAGAAGACTTTTATCAAAGAAGAAGACACTCATTTTACAATTTGACACTCAGCTAAAAGACTATCCAAGTAGATGTAACTTCGAAATAGAAAAACTATAGATAAGTCCGAATTGGCATCTCTAAAACACACACATCACTCATACTCTAAAAAGAGATGTCACATAAGTCTCTAAAGATTATCTGAAAAATGAAGGAACTCCAGAAGAGTTCTTCTGGATTAGAGACTAGAAGACTTCGACAATCATTAATGAAGTTACAATCATTGAAGCAGACACATTTAACGAGCCCTATATTCTCATCAAGTATGCTATCAGCCGTCGAGTCAACTAAGGAAGATCAATTTGGAATTGATCGAAGACAACACCTGAATTAAAGATAAGAGAAGTGAAAGATTATTAAAGGAACTCAAGTTACTATTAGCATAAGGTCAAATTCCTATGAAAACCACGTACAACTACCTTAAATACTATAGTACAAGCGTCCACAATTCAAATTAACTCTCTAACGGCTAAATCTGGAATCTCTCTTATAAATAGAGACTATCATTCTTGAAGATGGCAAAATCCTCAACTTTCAAAAAGTTCATCAAAATTCTTCATCTTCAAAACCCAAAGTCAGCATCCTTCAAGTGTTTCATCATTTTTTAGTGAGAGTTAGATTAGAAGAGAGAAATTTTTTTATCTCATAAATCTTCTGTAAATCCTTGAAACATGGGATTGGTCCTCCTTAGAATTAAGGAGTATTCCTCATAGTGTGTTTGGGAGAACATTCCCTAGTGGTTTGGGAAGAAGATATTGTTTGTGTTTCCCAGGAGATTGGGAAGAAAAGTGTGTATTGTACCCCTTGTGAGGAAAGAAGTTTGTGTTTGCCCAGTTGAGTACTCTAATAAGTAGATTCCACTGCTTTGGGAAGAGAGAACGTATAAAGATTACACCACATTCGAACCTCTATAAATCTCCTTGTCATTTACATATCTGTTATCTCTTCCCTTATCTCCATCTTTACACAGTCACTGTGAGACTTGAGCCTCTCACTACTTATTGATCAATAAAGTTAATACATCCATGCATTGTATGCATTGCATGTTGTTTATTATGTGGTACTTGAGTTTACATTGATATCATATAACATGTTCATTTATTTATCATTTCAATTAAACTTATTTTCTTTGGTTTCTTTATTATTATTAGTAATTGAAAGCTCAATTTATGTATTAAAGAATATATTAGGATTGAGAAATTAGGTGTTAATATTTTTATATTTAATTAGTTGTTTGGTGAATAAAATTTTATAGGTGAATAAATCTCTCATAAGCTTGACTGTATATACACACATATATATATATATATATATGTATGCGTGTGTTAGTGCACTTTGTCATATATATGTATGTACTCCATATACTAACTAATCAGAAAATTATATGGATATAGTTATATAAAAAGAAAATAAAATAAGAGATTTAATAAAGGTGATATATTATTAAAGGGATGACTCTTAATTTAGGAATAAAGAAAGAGAAGACAAGTGTCCAATAAATGCTGACTCATGTATTTTTATCATTCATATTGATAGATAAAAAAAACAAAACAAATTAAGAAGAAAGGAAAAGAGAAAGGAATAGCAAGCAAACGTGAGGTAATTTATGATTACGAGTTATAAATTCAAATTTCACCTCATTTTAGATTATATGCATGTATGTTAATGGAATCAGATTATTTTGTTTGTTAAATGTAAATAATTATTTAAGTTTGAATTTTGTTCCCAACTAATGAAACTAATTAAAGCTATGTCAATTAATTTCTCTAATTTATTTGCATGGTGTAACTGAAAGTATATATTTTCAAAATGATTAGTTAAATATAAACTCCAATCTAACTACTAAAGCTGATTAAGGATGTAAATACGTATATATATTTAATTAACTGAAGCCTAAGTTGTTGTTGTAGACATTATGAATTATTTGTTGGGGTTTATTAAGCTTAACAATAATCTTATACTATTTTATTATTTAATTGAAAGTATAAACAAATTTCTCTCACTCGCTCTTAATGTCCTACATTATATCTTTTGGAATAAAATCAGGAAATTATGTTATTCAATTTGGTAAAGTGTTGTTTTAGTGTTAAATTTGTTAATTTTCATTGATAATTTAATAAAAGAGCTTTTGTGAGATTTTGGGGAATGAAGTTATCTACAAACTAAATTGATTTAGAAAACCTATTCTTGAGTAAGTTCAATAGAAAATATTTTAATCCTTCAAAATTGCTCCAATCGATTTCAAAAGCCTAATAAAAATATTAAATTTGTTATTTTAGATTTATCTTGGTAACGCAAGAGACAAGGAATCTTCACGGAGAAGAAAGGTAAGTAGAAATTTATTTGCAATTACAATGTATGAACATAGTATTACATGTTATGTATTGATTGAGTGATATTATGTGATTTTACACATCTTTGAGAATTGATGTGTTTAAATGATGCTATGGGGGAGTATATGTTTGTTGCATTACGAATACCATTCACAAGCATCAAAACGAGTATACATAAACAATGAAAGTTATTGCATTTTACATGCACACCATGATTTCAAGAAGAAACATTTTTATTGACCATTACTAGTGCATTGATGTATGTAAATCATGCTTATGATATGTTTAGCTGGTGGCATGTGAAACATGGATATGGCTTAATTCGTCAAGCCGATGGCATGTAACATATGGATATGGCTATTAATGATATGTTCAGTCGGTGGCATATGAGATATGGATATGGCATATGAGAAATGGATATGGCTATATGATAAATGATGTTGAAATGAGCTCATTCTGGTGCCTAGTAGATGGTGATCAAGGGCCTAATGAAGGAAAATTGTTTTAAAATAAAAGTTTTCATTCATTAGCATGCATCATTGATGTTATTTTGTATTATTCATGTTATGTGCATAATTTCTGCTTACTAAGCTTTTTAGCTCATATAGTGCATGCATTGTAGGTGAACCTGAAGATGTATAAGCTCATGGACCTACTAACCATGTTGTTGAGTTCTTACGGGTTTGGAGATAGTGTAAATGGATGACGACTTGTTGGACTATGCTATGAGTTTATTTTGTTTTAAACAATATTCTGTTAACGTATCTTGACTTTTGTTTTATACTCGTACTCTGTTGGGTCCCAAGTGGTGTCCGAGGTTCAGTGGGGGGTGAATGAACCTTGGTCGATTTTGAAAATCTGTTAAAACTTTACTGTTCTACAAGTTACTTTACTGTTCATGAATCTTCTAAATTTCTTTAGAAGAAGAGCCATATCCTCCTCAGCGTCTTCTACTGTAACTTCTGATTGCTTGCTGCAACTGGTGGTTGCTGTATCTTTGGGTCCTCTAGCAGTTAGCGCTATAACTTTGGAGCTTGATTCTTCTGACTCCTTTCTCCGTCTGTTGATATCGTATTCGAATGCTTTGAGGTCGGAGAATAGATCAAATATACTCATGGATTTCAAATCCATGGACACTCTCATGGCAGTGGTCTAGCTATCCCACTCTGTGGGCAGGGCTCTAAGCACTTTCATGTTATTCTCCTTCTAAGTGTAGTGCTTGCCCAGAGCTTCTAGTTCATTCACAATGGATGTGAATCTTAAGTCTAGTTGCTCAAGAGTCTCTTCATTTTTCATCTTGAAGAGCTCAAACAGTTGGGTGGCGTTGGAGATCTTATTATCTTTGGTAAGTTCTGTCCCCTCACAGATTTGTTCCAACTTTTCCCAAATCTCCTTGGACGTTCTACAAGTTTTGACTTTGCTGAATGTGTCTTTATCCAAGGTGATGAATAGAGCATTCTTGGCCACATTGTCTAGGTTGGCTCTCTTCCTGTCTTCATTGTTCCATTCTTATCTTGATTTGACCAGGAAGTTGGGAGATGGTTGTGCTCCTTCTTCTATTTCTCTACCGAACATGGGATTCACCTTCATAGGGATAATCGGTCCTTCGGTATGACCATCCACATCTCATCATTCATTGCTGAAAGATGTGCCTACATTCTTATCTTCCAATCGTCATATTCTTCTGTGGAAAACATGGGTAACTTATCAATAGAGGTATTCATGATATGCTGTAAGAATGAGATTTTAGAATGAGAAAAACAGCGAGGCAAAGGTGGATCTGGGTAGGTAGCCAGACAAGTTGGCTTTTAACCCAACCTGCTTTGATACCACTTGTTGGGTCCCAAGTGGTGTCCGAGGTTCAGAGGGGGGGTGAATGAACCTTGGTCGATTTTGAAAATCTGCTAAAACTTTATTGTTCTACAAGTTACTTGAACTTGCAGAGCCAATCAGTTACTGCTTACAGCACTAGGATGCAGTGTTGCACGCTGTAATCTAGAGTTTTATACGCAGCGGAAAAATAAAGGTTTTAAGACACAAGGCTGGTTTTCTCAAATATGATCCTTTTCAAAACGATAAAACACTTATGGCTTATAGTGGTTTGAAGGTGGTGTAACCCTTCTACGTCCACTCTACTGCTACCTCGAGCAGGAACTTCGTTAAGCAAGTGTTCACACAGCTCTTATAAACTCTAAAGGCTAACCCACACAGGGTTCCACACTCCCACACAGGGAAGTTGCCTAACACTTAGACAACTATACAAACAGCAAGGATTTCCCCTATCAACTGTTCGACACCTAAAACAACCTAACCACACAGGACAGAGGTTAAAAAGATATAGATCTGTTCTTCAACTGGTGCGGTGAAGTGAGCTTTTGAATCATTCAGAGGATCTTTCGGCTAGAACTTGCTTCACTTCACAGAGGTTGAGTGACTGGAACTGAGAGACGTCTTGAAAGAATATAGCTTGAAGGCTTGAAAGGTTTGTACAAATAATTCAGTTGTTCAGTTTTCCAATACTTAGCTTCAGGGTTACTCATCCTCTATTTATACTTGTAGAGTAGATATCCGTTGGAGGAGATATCTCATTTGAATTTAAGCGTACTTGATCAAAGGCATGGCTTGCATTTAATGCAACTAGACTTTTCCTTTTGCAGCATTTAATACGATGGTTGTGTCTCGCAGCTTTCTGCGGTGCGTCAGTCTACGTGCCGTCTTGCCATTGGCTTCATGTCTGCAACTTTGATCTTCTCTGGAACGGCTCTATTTAGAAGTTCTGGATCTTTGTTCCTCGTACTGCATTTATCCTTTCATGGGTTACAGGATACTTCTTCAGTTGTCTGTTTGAGTAGAGAACTCGGCGCCGTATCCTCGGTCTGCTTGCAGCTGTTTGTTCACAGTAGAGCTGCTGTAACTTAGACCTTCTTGCAGTATCCTTGTAGCTTTTTCTTGCAGCGATGCTGCACGCTGTTCTTACTTACGTTGCTGCACTGCTGTAACTGCCTTCTTGCAGTGTTGCAGTATCTGCTTTCTTGCAGCAGCTTCGTTCTGAATTCTTCGATGCAGCCTTGTATGCATGTGTACTTCCATCTTTCAGTTTCTATAACAAAACTCAATCCTAGTTTATGTTTTCATTTAAACATCATGAAAAATGGGGTACTCAAACTTCCTATTGCTCTCTTGGTTTGTCTCATCAAAATCTAAACATTGAAATCACAAGAATTTCCCCCTTTTTGATGATGACAAAACCATTTCATTATCTCATTCATGAGGAAATCTTTACATGCATCACACCATTTTTCATCAGGATTACATATATGATAAGTTTTGAGAAATAAAGACTGATCCTGGATTTATCAGAGATGTTGATTACTGCTGAAACAGGGACCTTCTTGTCGACGTTTCATCTGGTCTTCTTTCAGCAGTTCTTGCTTCTTGCTCTGCTTTTTCTCTTGATCCTTTCCACCAGTCTCAAATGGACTCTTGATAGGATTCTTTAAGTATTTCCTTAATTCTTTGGATCTGAATCCATCTCAGCCAAAAATCCTCACAGTAAGGCACTATGTAGCCTTGCCTCGCTTGGTTTATGTAGTGATTCTGGATTTCAAGATCTTCAGCCCTAGTAAGCTTTTCATATTTTCTCAGTGCAGTTTGGCAGGTTTGAAATCTAGTGAATTTGCCCTTTCTGCATAGAAATCTGAAGTTTTTGAGATACTCATATCTCTTGTACATCGTTATTACTTCAAAAGATGGATTTCTCTCTGTAGGCAACTTGATTGCCCTGAAGATGTTTAAGCTCCAGGCCATGTTCTCTCCATCTGGCCTCTATTCCATCAACACTGAAACTTCAGCAGATATGTTGTCCGTGTCAAGACGTGGAATTTCTTGAGGGGGATATTGGTAGAGGTTTTTGTCAAAGATTCTCCTCTTACCAATCACTCCAAGCTTTTGCATCCAGGCATATTCTTCTCTTTCAACTCTGGCTTTCTCCGCTCTTTGAGCAGCCTTTTTCTCATTGTAATACCTTTCAGCCTCGGCTCTACTTACCCTCTTTACTGAGTTTTGCTGCTGGCTTTCTCTCCCTCTCTTTGTATGATGAGAAGAGGGATGTGCTGCATCTTTGCTTGCAGCACTGCTGTAAGCAGCGCCTGCTGCTGATCTGCTTGCCGCAGCTGCACCACCAACTCCTCCTTCATCATCTTTTCTCCATCTTTTTAGAGAAGGAGCGTCAGTAGCAACAGATGATCCAAACCTCTTCCTCCTCCTACTTAGAGGCTGGTCATCATCTTCTTCTTCCTCTTCACCTTCATTGTCCCCAGAACTCCTGTAACACCCCATTTCAAGAAAACACCCTGCATTGCATATTTTATAAAATTTCTTTTATCGTTTAAGTATAAATGATTTAAGTGCAATTTCTTATATTATTTAAAGTTATGATTTATGATTATACGTTATGTTTAATTATTTTAAATATTTTATGATATGATTTTCTTTCGAGATGTTAAGGGTTTTGCAGGATTGCTCACGGATGAAACCGAGCTCGATCTCCACTCACTCGACACACATGAACGGAAGTAAAAAGATAAGATGTTAATTAAATGAATAAAATGATTTTAGGTTTTATGCTATTTTTATTCGTTACCGTTTTTGAATGCTTTCTTTTTATGAAATATTACTTATGATCTTTATATGTGATTTTATGAAATTAGACGTTTTACTCGACGAGCATGCATTATGGTAAATATTGAAATAACGGAAATGCTTATTATTATATTTATTATTAATTTAATTAATACTTAATTTAATGCTAAGCAAATTCCACACTTATATGAAATATACATCACATTATGATTACTAGTTCATTTAATAAGGTATACCTATACTTATATATATGTGTAATATGAAACATGAAATATCAAGATAAATAATTAGATTAACCTTTATTTTTAATCCAAATCTTCCAAGATAAGTTTGCTAAGGATAACTAAGAAGTCTAGCCTAGCCTAGCCACCTCACTAATCTAATAGCATCACGCAAATTACCATCAACTTGCAACATGCAACTCATCCTTTACTTGATGCTATATATACCCTTTCTCTCTCGATCACTCCCTCTCCCTCTCTTGATCACTTCACATAAAAGAGCCAAAGTCAAAGATAAGTTAATACAAGAGATAAAGGAAAGCAAAGATCATATATCCTTCAAGTTCTTCTTCTCGAACCTAAAGGTATTTTTGGCTAAACCCTTATGAATCATTCATTAAAACTCATGATTTATGCTTAATACTTTAGGATAAGAAGTCCAAAGATGTTCTTTGGCATATTTGTTGGGATTATATGTTGTTTGCATGGAGGAATAAGTTGATTCTAAAATAGGCTTAAGGATGTGCTTTGTTTTGTTACTGTTTTAGTTGTGTTCGAAAATTGTACATATTGAATTAAGATGAATCCTTTTTCTACATTGAAATATGTGAAGTCAAGAATATGTCTGTAAAACTTCATGGGGTTTGGAGTTAAATTCAATTTTATATGATTTTTCTAAGATAAACTGTTCGGAGACAGTTTTTGCCCTGTTTTAGGTCTGAACTCTATAATTTTCTGGGCACAGTATACTTCGAACTTATGCATGATCTTTTACTATATACAAGAACCTGTTCTTAGGTACGTGTAGGATTTTAGTATGCATTTTTTCGAGTCTTGTACGATTTATGCCGATTTTTTACAATAAAACCTGTTTTTCACGTAGACAATGTCCTGTTTTCAGCTTCATTCTAAAAGCCATAACTATTTATTGAGATCGTATTTATAAAGTGTGTTTTACTATGTTGTAGATCATGTTCTTATGAGTATGTAGAAATTTACTATGATATTTTTGGAGTCTTGTACAAAATATCATTAATTTTACAATATGGTCTGTTTTCGGTCTAGATGATACCCTGTTTTCTACCAACTTCGAAAATTCGTAACTAATTGTGTAAATCTTATTTTCGATTGATATTTTTATATGTTATACTTGGATATGTTTTCTGACTTCTGTAAAAATATGAGAGTATTTCCGTAATCCTATAATATTTGATAGGGTTTGCTATATAGACTGATTTTTGAGCTGAAATACAAGTGAAAGTCTTGTTTAGGATTTTATTTTTATTTATTTATATACACTGTGAAAAAATATGAATTTTCAGAATATGATAATTGAAACTAATATGTGATCATGCAAATAATTTTGTCATTTTATGAATTATATAGGAATTATTAAAATTGTTACACCTTTGTATGTCCTTTAGGTCTAAAATTGCTAGTTTAAATGCTTAAACAATTAAGTTATAAGTATGAATGTGTTTTAGGTTAATGTAACCTAATATAAACAAAAAAGATTGTGTTATACGATATAAGGAAGCTAATCAGTTAAGTGTGTCGAGCGCAGTCGAGACGATCGGTGAATCCGGAGGCAATCCTTGCATTTTCAGCGTACAAGTGGGTAACTTCTACTCTCTACTATGTGTTGTTAATTGAGTTGATAAGTTATGTATGAAAATCTACGACTGAAGTCCGTAGCTATAACCGGTATGTAACTTCCATACCCGGCGACGACCTTAAGGGCTTAAATGCCTGGTCTATGAAAGCAAGGTTTAGTGGGCGAGCGACTCCCACATTCCTTTATGATGATGATGCAAGGTTTAGTGGGCGAGCAATTCCCACATTCCTTTATGATGATGATGATGATGCAAGGTTTAGTGGGCGAGCGATTCCCACATTCCTTGATGATGACATGTAGTACTTGCTTAACGATTTAATTGCTTCAATATATTAGATAGTAAGGTTATCCCACTGGGATCCCTCTCCGGAGGTGTCTCATGATATTACCGTTTATATTTTTAGGCTCACTGGATGATGACGTGGACGAGTAGAGGCTGGACTGACTTCTCTCCGTTGCATTAAATAAATATGTTAGAACTAAGTTTTTTTTCTTTAAAAACAGTATGTAGTCTTAATCATGTCTATTATAAGAAAACGATGGGCCTAGACTTTTCTAATGTTATATATATATAATTTGGTTGTGTATTCATGTTGGTCTATGGTTCAAATATTTTACCTAGAAATGTGGGCAAGACACGACTAGACTTGTTTAATAGTCGATGTATAATTACATATATATGTTAATTTTAAAAAGTAAAATTTTAAAACTCTCGTGTCCTCACTTTTAAGTCTTCCGCTGTATGTTATAAAATCATTATAATTTCTTTAATTTCCAAGTAAGTAGGGTGACGACCTATTTCCAAATAATCGAAAACGGGGCGTTACAACTCCTGTATCTGTCTGGAAGCTCTTCCCTATTTTTAGCATCATCAAAAGCCGGGGACGGAGCAGGGGAACTTGGAACCACTTTAGACCGTGGTCTATATGAAGGTGTTGGGGCCTCCCTGGAACCATGGGCATGTTGGGGAAAAGCATTCATCAGAATCGTCTTCAGGTTCCCTAATCGATCGTCGATGGTTCTGGACCTTTTAGATTGATCGGCTATGTGATCCAGAAGTGTCTCTAGCACCATGGAGTGAGTTTGCAGCCTTTCCGATGTTGTTTCTGCATATATCTTGCAGAGTTTGACTTCAGCTCGGGTGCTTGCAACTTCTTTCTTTAGTTTTCCCTCCATTCTAACCCTGTCCATGTACAACTTGTGAGCATTATCATTCAGAGTTCGCTTGATCATCTTAGGCAGTGCTTCAGCATCTTTCTTGAAGCTGGACATGGTCTCAACGTGGAATTTGGCACCGGCCATCATGCTGTTCTGCATGTTAGACTCATGATCTTGAAGAGCATGAACCAGATGTCTAACAGCATCAGCTATCTTGTCAATCGATTCATCAGGGGTAAGGCCAATATTTCTCCTTTGAGAGGCAGCAGCCGATGCAACATAAAGAACTAAGGATCTTAAGGCTTGTGTTGCATCCTGCCTTGGGGCCTCTGGTTCAGTTCTTCCATCCTCAACCTCATGTAGGCTTGATAATGGACTTGAGCAGCCTGAGGTGGGATTTTCTTCCTCATCGGATGATGCTGCTACTTCGCAAATGTCTCCATATTAGGCTTTCCTGATGTCAGCCATCCTCCGTTGGAATTCAGCATATTCAGCTGCCTTAGTAACCTCTGCTGCTGTAAACTGGATGAGTTCTTGTGAGCTTGCAGCAACAGCAGCATCAACCTCCTCATGAAAGTTCGATTGCTGTAAGAATCTTAACCTCCGCCTTTCTTGTTTCTTCTACAGCTTCTGATAAGGTGGCTGCTTGCTGTACTGCTGTCTCTTCTAATACAGGGAGTACCGCCTCTGCAACTTCCTTCATGGTTGCTTCATCGGCATTCTCAATGGCTATTGATTCCCCCTGAATATCTGCAACAGTATCAGGAACTATATGCATCGGGAAATCACTGTAGTCCACTAGTTGAGGCTCCTCCTCCTCCAAGGAATCAAGCGTAACAATGTTGGAGAGGCCTTCAACCATTTGCTCAAATGCAGGGGAGTCTGAATTGTGATTACTTGTGCTTCCTTTTCCCTGCATTTTCCTAGAAGTGTGCTGCATCCGTGTCTCATTGACGCTTGCTTGCAGCGCCTGTTGCAGCATGGCTTCCTCAGCCTGTTCCACTCCCAAGGTGTTGATTTGCTCTTGTGCAAATGCAACAACATCACCCCTTCTTACAGCCTCTACAGCCGGGGCTAGGAAGATTTGAGAATCTTCCATTACTGCTTTCCTCGGCAGCTCTGCAGAGTGAGATTCTGCAAGAGCTCTACATTTCCCTTTGTCCAGTGCTCCCTGAGCAGTAGTGCTTCTAGATCGATCATACACCATTGCTGTATACTCAGGTTACAGGAGTGCCAAAATATCATCTGAGTTGGCCTACTCTAGGACAGCATGTTCCATAGTAAGGAAATTCTTCCATTGCAACAAGATTTCCCCCTTGGATAGTCTCATCTTCTTCTAGAGACTGTACTACTGCTCCATATTTCCAGTAGATGGAAGGGTTGGATCGAGTACAGACTGAACAGCTTTAGGTTCACTCAAAGAGGCTAAATCAGTAGCACAATGTGTATCAGTTTGTTCATCTGGTTGAATCATTTGCAGATGTGACTCATCCGCAATAGTTCCTACTGACAAACTTGCAGTAGAGGGTTAGGAATTAGTAGTTGCAACAGCCTTCTTCTTGTTGCGTGGGGCCCTCTTGGCCAGGGGTGCGTCATCATCTGAGGACGAGGACTCAGGTTTAGGTTCTGCCCTCCTTTGTGTCTTCTTGATGACGGGAAGAGGATTTTCATCATATCATCATCATCTTCACCCCCGCTACCTGTTATTTCATCCCGTAGTGCCAGGGTTGCATTCTTTTTGTCTTTGGTTTTCTTTTGTGCAACCCTAGCGACAGTTGTCTTTGGTTGGGTCTTTCACTTCTTCTTCTCTCCAAGATACTTCCCAACGGGAATGAGAATAGGAGCTGTAAGCTCAAGGCCTAGCTTGCAGAGCAGAGAGCATATCGTGATTCCATAGCTCCTCCTTGGTGTGCTCTTCTCTGCTTCCTCTCATATCCTCTTCAAGATGAACCTAGCCCAGTTGACCTTTTCTCCGGCCATGATGACAGACATGATTCGGAACTGAACATCTGTGCATTTGTCGTAACTCCCTGTTTTTCCTTCAATGGAGTACGCATAGATATCATGGAGCAGTTCAAACTCCGGTTTGAAGAGTTTCTTAGGGGCTCTTCTCTTGATTTCTGCCCTAGCATCTTTAACTTTAAAAAGATCCCACATCTCTTGAGCGTTGCCTTCCCCATATGTCGCAAGCTGACTGGGGGTTAAGCCTTTGGACCCGATGCTGAAGGTGGTGGCTATGTATCTGGTGGTTAGAGACTTTTCATCATCATCTACATCCATCTTGAACAAGATGCAGTTCTTCTCCTCAGAAATTCTAGCAAAGACGTAGAACTTTTGAACTGATTCGACAGAGAATCCAGCTTAGACAGTGGTTAATAACCCTAGGATTTGGGTTCATTCAAGGTCATCAAAAATCCTATGGATGATGGTGTTGTCGTACATCCCAGAATTATATATATGCTCCTGGTTGATCAAGCGTCCTTCCAAGACTATGGTTTGTCAAGCTGCCATTGATGAGGGTTTAGTAGTTTTGAGATATCGGGGATTTTAGGGATTTTTGCGAAGGAGAGGGAAACTTCTCTTTGTGATGGAGGCGGTGTCAATTTGAAAAGAGAAGTTTATTGGGTTATGGAGAATATCAAGGAACGTGTAGTAAGATCAACAGTTGAGATTTAAAACGATGAATATGATCTTATGGTCTTTAGAAAAAGACGGAGGGGTCAAATCGTAAATGATCATGATTTGCACAGACGAGGGTTCTGACCGCACCTCTACATTTTCTGACAGTCGCAGACATGCATTAAATGATGAGGGACATGCGATTTGCTGCCAAATTTATTGTCCCCTTTTTTTTTAAGGTTGCAGCATCTTAGGTACGAGGTTGTAGAGTATTAAATACTCTTTGAAATAAATGTTGTAACCAAGTGCTGCTTACTCTCCCATTCTCTTGCTGTGCTGTAAGAATAAACGATGCAGCACTGTTTGAATCCAGCGCTGTATGAAGACGCAGCTTACAACACTATACTTGCAGCTTCTTGTAAGCATGTAGATATTCCCCCTAGACTTCTGCATCTCCTTTCCCTCATAAGTTCAGAATTCCTAGCTCGTTTCTAAGCTTAGAAAATCTCGATTCACTCAATGGTTTAGTGAATATATCTGTAAGCTGGAAATCCGTATGAACTTTCTCAAGCACGACATTTTTATTTTCCACGTGGTCTCTAATAAAATGATGTCGTATATCGATGTGCTTTGTTCTTGAGTGAAATACAGGGTTTTGAGTATTATCAATTACACTCGTATTATCATAGAGAATTGGAGTTTCTTTTTCTTCAATCCCATAGTCTCTTAGTAGTTGCTGTATCCAGAGAATTTGCGCACAACAACTTCCTGCTGCAACATATTCTGCTTCTGCTGTAAATATTCAATCGATGTTTGCTTCCTGCAGAACCATGAAACAAGTCTATTTCCCAGAAATTGACAAGTTCCACTGGTGTTTTTTCTATCAACCTTGCAGCCTGCATAGTCTGAGTCTGAGTATCCTTTGAGCTTGAATTCTCCTTCCTTGGGATATCATAGGCCTACTTCCTGAGTTTCTTTCAGATATTTGATAATCCTTTTGACGGTTGAAAGATGTGACTCATTTGGTGCTGCTTGGAATCTTGCACAGACTCCAACTGCAAACATGATGTCTGGCCTGCTTGCTGTAAGATACAGCAAGGATCCTATGAGTCGTCTGTATTTCGTGCTATCTACATCTTTACCATCTTCATCTTTGTCAAGGCTTGTGGATGTAGACATAGGAATAGATGTTGCTGACCCATTCTCCATGCTAAACTTCTTGATAAGTTCCTTTGTGTATTTGACCTGGCTAATGAAGGTTCCTGCAACCAGCTACTTTACTTGCAGCCCTAGAAAGAAACTTAATTCTCCCATCATACTCATCTCGAACTTTGTTTGCATCAGATTGGAGAACTTCTCACACAACACTTTGTTGGTGGATCCGAAAATGATATCATCCACATATATATGTACTAGAAGTATACTGTCTCACATAACTCTATTCAGAATACAGGATGAAGAACTTCTCACATAACTCTTTGTTGGTGGATCCGAAAATGATATCATCCACATATATATGTACTAGAAGTATACTGTCTCCATCATGTATTCTGAATAGAGTTTTGTCCACTGTTCCCTTTTTGAAGCCTTTTTCCAGCAGATAGAGAGATAAGGTGTCATACCAAGCCCTTGGTGCTTGCTTGAGTCCATACAGAGCTTTTTGTAGTCGGAACACCTTCTCTTCTGCTTGATCATCAAAAGCTGGAGGTTGCTCTACATACACTTCCTCTGTAAGAATGTCATTAAGTAATGCACTCTTTACATCCATTTGATAAACATTGAAGTTCATGTGAGCTGCATATGACAGAAAAATCCTTATTGCTTCCAGCCTTGCTACTGGAGCGAAGGTTTCATCAAAATCTATTCCTTCTTCCTGACAATATCCTTTAGCAACTAATCTTGCTTTGTTCCTAACAACGAGTCCAGATTTATCTAGCTTGTTCTTGAAGACCCATTTTGTTCCAATAACTCTTTGATGAATTGGTCTTACAACTATTTACCACACTTGATTTCTTTCAAATCCATTTAGCTCTTCCTGCATGGCTTGTTCCCAGTTGCTATCTTGTAGGGCTTCTTCAACATTCTGAGGCTTTGTTTGAGATATGAAACATTAAAACATTGCTTCATGAGGGATGGACCTTCTTGTTCTTACTCCTATGGATGGATCTCCAATGATAAGATCCCTAGGATGATTTCTCAGCCATGTCCTGTCAGGTTAAAAAATATGTACAGGTCTAGGTTGCTCCTCATGTTGCTGTAGGGTTGGAGGTTCTGTTGTTCTAAGATTATCTGCTGCATCTAGAGGTGCAGCTTCTCCTTCTTTGTCTTCTTCTGTATACAGAACTCCTTCAATATATGAAACATCACTTTCTTTCCTTGGAGCTGTATCCTTAGCAGGTTCTTTTAGTTTCTTGGTGTCACAATGTGGTTTATCAAACACCACATGGATTGACTCTTGAACCACTAAGGTTCTCTTGTTAAAGACTCTGAAGGCTCTACTCAAGCAGAGTATCCTAAGAATACTCCTTCGTCTGATTTTACATCAAAGGTTTTTAGATGCTCTTTTCCATTGTTGAGGATATAGCACCTGCATCCAAAGATATGCATATATGAGACATTTGGTGTATATCCATTACAGACTTCATAAGGGGTTTTGTCTAAATCCTTGTTGATTAGACATCTGTTCTGTGTATAGCATGCAGTGCTGGTTGCTTCAGCCCAAAATCTCTTGGGTATCTCTGCTTCTGCTATCATTGTCCTTGCTGCTTCCTTGAGGGTTCTATTCCTCTTTTCAGCTACACCATTCTGTAGAGGTGTTCTTGCAGTAGAGTATTCATGACAAATACCATTGTCAGAACAGAATTTTTCAATGAATTTGTTCGTGAACTCAGTTCCTCTGTCTGATCTGATCTTCCAATGCTCAAGCCTTTTTCATTTTGAGTTTTCTTCATGAGGTCAGGTAGCTTGTTTTGTGTTTCTGATTTCTTAGCAAGGAATATGGTCCATGTGTATCTGGAGTAGTCATCTACTACCACAAGTGAGTACTTCTTCCCACTTATGCTTGTTGGTTATACTGGTCCAAAGAGGTCCATATGTAGAAGATCTAGTATCCCGTGAGATGACTTCTACAACTTGTCTTTGAATGAGCTTTTCACTTGCTTTCCATTCTAACATGCTCCACATATATTTTTCTTTCTGTATGCCACATCCGGCAATCCTCTTACAAGACCTTTTCTTACTAGCTTGTTGATTTTCTTGAAGTTCAGGTGACTCAATCTCTTGTGCCATAGCCAGCTCAGCTCTGGTGGACTTTTCACAATGAAGCATGTTGGATGAGTAGAAGAGTTCCAGTCTGCAAGATATATGTTTCCTCTTCTTATTTCTGTAAGCTTGACTTCATTTGATGTGCTGTCCTTGATTAAGCACTTGTTGAGGTTAAACTCCACTGTGTATCCTTTGTTACAAAATTGACTGATGCTCAGAAGATTGTATCTTAGGCCTTTCACATAGGATACATCTTTCATTTTTATGTTTCCTTTGACTAGACATCCACTTCTTTTTGTTCTTCCTTTGGAATCATCTCCAAAGATGACCTTTGGTCCTTTGCATTCCTGGAAGTCTTTTAGAGCTTTTTTACTGCCTGTCATGTGCCTTGAGCAGCCACTGTCTATGTACCATATATCGCTGCTGCAACCTGGCACTAAAACCTGCAACAAACTTAAGCAGATTTAGATACCTATTTCTGTAAGGGTCCTTTGGGGTTAGTTACTTTGGGAACCCATACTTTCTTAACAGTCAATGTTTTGCTGTAAGATCTGTTGGTTCTATGAATATATGTTGTTTCTTTTTTGAACAACTTGAAGAATATGTTTGCAGAAACTAAATATGTGTTACTGACACCCTTGTGGTGCGGTCTTCCACCATACTTCCCTTGAGTATATCCTCTTTGAGGTTTAGACATATAAGTCTTAGTATATGTGGGAAACTTTTTCTTGTGCTGCAGCTTTGTGTGTTGCTGTATCTTTTTGCTGCTTACAACAAATAGCTTCTGCTGCAGCCAGTTCTTAGATGCAGGCTTACTTTCTGTAGCTGAGCATTGGGTTTTCTTCTTCTTATCCATCAATGCTGGTTTGTTCAAGATCTTTTCTGAGTTACAGGGTAGCTCATTCTCGATTGAAGTTTCAGCTTGAACAAACTTTACAGCCTTGGATGAACTTGTTGTATCCTGAGAGGCATGAGTATTGTAACCTACGCCCGATTTTTCAAATGGGCTTCTACTTTGACTTATGCACTCCCTTACGTCCTTAGCTGATTTGCCAAATGTTCTGATTATGGACTGCAAGTTCTTCATCTCAGTTTCTAGCTTAGTGACTAGCAGACTTAGCCTTGAGATCTCCTTTTGTAGCTTACTGCACTTTGAGTTATCAGACTCACATGCGGCGACCATTCTAACAATATCGATATTTTTGCTTCTGAGGATCTCATTGTCAATTCTTAGATTTTAATTCTCAACTTTTAGGTTCTCATGAGTTGAGTTAATCTGCTCGAAATCACTCATGATCCTCTTTAGAGAGTGGATCATGTTCAGCTTCTCTTTATCTGATATGGAAAACGATTGAGAGGTTACCTCTTCTTCATCATTATCCTCGTAGCTATTTACCATTAGGCATATCAGCGCTTCTTCATCAGAAGACGAGCTTTTAGTGTCGCTGTCAGAGGATTCTGCAGCTTTCAGTATTTTCTTTGAAACTGTTGTATCCTTGGCTTCCTCCATCTCTCCAATGAGAGCTCGAAGCTTGTGTCTATCCTCTCTTTTCTTTTCTTTCCATTGTTCTCTCTCTCCTTCTAGATATTTATACACTATTGGGTGTGGACAGCTTCTGGCATAATGTCCAGGCTTCCTGCAGTTATAGCATAAATCAAGGTCAGTCATATCAGTTCTAGGAGATGAGGATACCTGAGGATATGGATGACTTCTTCTAAAGTCATTTCTCTTATTGAGGTTGGTGTTGATGTTGCTTTTCATGAATCTTCTAAATTTCTTTAGAAGAAGAGCCATATCCTCCTCAGCGTCTTCTGCTGTAACTTCTGATTACTTGCTGCAACTGGTGGTTGCTGTATTTTTGGGTCCTCTAGCAGTTAGTGCTGTAACTATGGAGCTTGATTCTTCTGACTCCTTTCTCCGTCTGTTGATATCGTAATCGAATGCTTTGAGGTCGGAGAATAGATCAAATATACTCATGGATTTCAAATCCATGGACACTCTCATAGTAGTGGTCTAGCTATCCCACTCTGCGGGCAGGGCTCTAAGCACTTTCATGTTCTTCTCCTTCTGAGTGTAATGTTTGCCCAGATTTTCTAGTTCATTCACAATGGATGTGAATCTTAAGTCTTGTTGCTCAAGAGTCTCTTCATTCTTCATCTTGAAGAGCTCAAACAATTGGGTGGCGTTGGAGATCTTATTATCTTTGGTAAGTTCTGTCCCCTCACAGATTTGTTCCAACTTTTCCCAAATCTCCTTGGACGTTCTGCAAGTTTTGACTTTGCTGAATGTGTCTTTATCCAAGGTGATGAATAGAGCATTCTTGGCCACATTGTCTAGGTTGGCTCTCTTCCTGTCTTCATTGTTCCATTCTTGTCTTGATTTGACCAGGAAGTTGGGAGGTGGCTGTGCTCCTTCTTCTATTTCTCTACTGAACATGGGAGTCACCTTCATAAGGATAATCGGTCCTTCGGTGATGACCATCCACATCTCATCATTCATCGCTGAAAGATGTGCCTGCATTCTTATCTTCCAATCGTCATATTCTTCTATGGAAAACATAGGTAACTTATCACTAGAGGAATCCATGATATGCTGTAAGAATGAGATTTTAGAATGAGAAAAACAGCGAGGCAAAGGTGGATTTGGGTAGGTAGCCAGACAAGTTGGCTTTTAACCCAACCTGCTTTGATACCACTTGTTGGGTCCCAAGTGGTGTCAGAGGTTTAGAGGGGGGGTGAATGAACCTTGGTCGATTTTGAAAATCTGTTAAAACTTTACGGTTCTGCAAGTTACTTGAACTTGCAGAGCCAGTCAGTTACTGCTTACAGCACTAGGATGCAGTGCTACACGCTGTAACCTAGAGTTTTATACGCAGCGGAAAAATAAAGGTTTAAGACACAAGGCTGGTTTTCTCAAATATGATCCTTTTCAAAACGTTTTATGCTTATGACAAAGATAAATATGAACGATAAAGCGCAGATAAGAAAATGATAAAACACTTATGGCTTATAGTGGTTCGATGGTGGTGTAACCCCTCTACGTCCACTCTACTGCTACCTCGAGCAGGATCTTCATTAAGCAAGATTGATTTACAAGACACTCTTAACAATCTATCAACTTATAAAGTTAACCACCTACTAGAGTCCAGTGTTCACACAGCTCCTACGAACTCTAAAGGCTAACCCACACAGGGTTCCATACTCCCACACAGGGAAGTTGCCTAACACTTAGACAATTATACAAACAGCAAGGATTTCTCCTATCAACTGTTCGACACCTAAAACAACCTAACCACACAAGATAGAAGTTAAAAAGATATAGATCTATTCTTCAACTGGTGCGGTGAAGTGAGCTTTTGAATCCTTCAGAGGATCTTTCGGCTAGAACTTGTTTCACTTCACAGAGGTTGAGTGACTGGAACTGAGTGACGTCTTGAAAGAATATAGCTTGAAGGCTTGAAAGTTTTGTGCAAATAATTCAGTTGTTCAGTTTTCCAATACTTAGCGTTAGGGTTACTCATCCTCTATTTATACTTGTAGAGTAGATATCTGTTGGAGGAGATATCTCTCATTTGAATTTAAGCGTACTTGATCAAAGGCATGGCTTGCATTTAATGCGACTAGACTTTTCCTTTTAGAGCATTTAATGCGATGGTTATGTCTCGCAGCTTTCTGTGGTGCGTCAGTCTACGTGGCGTCTTGTCATTGGTTCCGTGTCTGCAACTTTGATCTTCTCTGGAACGGCTCTATTTAGAAGTTCTGGATCTTTGTTCCTCGTACTGCATTTATCCTTTCATGGGTTACAGGATACTTCTTCAGTTGTCTGTTTGAGTAGAAAACTCGGCGCTGTATCCTCGATCTGCTTACAGCTGTTTGTTCACAGCAGAGCTGCTGTAACTTAGACCTTCTTGCAGTATCCTTGTAGCTTTTTCTTGTAGCGATGCTGCACGCCGTTCTTACTTACTTTGCTGCACTGCTGTAACTGCCTTCTTGCAGTGTTGCCGTATCTGCTTTCTTGCTGTAGCTTCGTTCTGAATTCTTCGATGCAGCCTTGTATGCCTGTGCACTTCCATCTTTCAGTTTATATAACAAGACTCAATCCTAGTCTATGTTTTCATTTAAACATCATGAAAATGGGGTACTCAAACTTCCTATTGCTCTCTTGGTTTGTCTCATCAAAATCTAAACATTGAAATCACAACATACTCTGATATATATAAATATGTAAATATACATGTGAGTGTGGTTTAACAATATGGTATAAATTATGAAACATTTTATAATCTTAACGAGTTTTTATGTGCAATAAAGGTTTTTATGTTATTACGTTTTAATATGATAATTTATTACAAGTCCAGCTATGTTTGAAATGAGGGTGTAACATTCACATACATATATTTGTGCTTTCTTGATTTATATTTAGTTATCTGAAAAGTTCTCATATTCTATATGCTTACGTACATGTTATATCTATTGCTTGGATAGAAGAGAAGAGTCGGCCCTTGATAATTCTGCATAGAGCATTTAGCTTGACCCTATATTATCAGCCAAGTACATCTTGTCTACTTAATTATCTTACCTATCATATTTTATCTTCTATCTTCTAGTAGACCTATCACTTAACCTTGTTGTTATCTTGGTTGGAAAAATTTTAAATATATTCACCCCCTCTAGACTTCTTTGACTCTTTTCGGGACCTACAATATTTTATGTTGTATGACAGTTATAGAATACAACAAGGTATGTAAAACAACTTATAGAACAATAAAAAACAAACAAATGTTTATAGGTTCAAGAGTGGAGTAATCCCTCTAATCCACTCTACCCCTTCACACAAGAGGAACTTTGTTAATCAATGTTTCAATTACAAGGAGTTCTTTCCTAACCAAACACTGGACTCAACAAACAATACCTACAAATGTTTAGCTTTCACATAGGTTGCTCAAACACTTAGGCTAGACCCATACAAGATCTCTCCTAAATGCACATAGGATGGTTGTTTTCTCTAAACTCAGTAAAACTACCTCTCACACAGAGTAAATAGTTAAGGATATAAGTTTTTCTTCAACTGGTATGAAGCAACCATTAGAATTTTAAAGATCGGATTCTTTTTTAGCTTGCTTCTGAGGTTGAGTGACTTAAACTTGATAGCTCAATAAAATAATGAAGTTCTTAATGCTTGTGTTTGCTTAAGGTTTTAAGAGTCATAGTTTCATTAATTCTTCTAATCTTCATCCACCTCTATTTATAACATATGATTTCTTCCCATTAAGGAATGATGAAACCATGCATTTAATGTGGTTCTAGGATAGAATAAGGTTGAATTAAATGTGTCTTGCCTTGTACTCAAAAAGTTATTAAGTCATTCTGTTTATTTCTATTTGGAGATACTGGTTTCTACAGTCTTTCGGGCCAGGTGTCAGCTTGCTATTAGCTAGCATCTCTGTTTGAAGGATTTTTCTCTATTGGCTATATTACAATCTTGGATTTGATCTCTCCTCCAACTTATGTTGATCTTCATCGTATGCCAATTAGTTAATTATCTACATGTAGTTTTTTTGTTCTTTCGAGAAGTTAACTCTTGTTGTACAAAATGGCTTTGTTGTAACCTTATTTCATTACATAATAGTTCTTCATCGTACAGCTTACTGCAATTGTTTCCTGTTGCTGGCAACAATGTCTTGACTTACCTTTTTGCCCTTCTTTTTCCTAGAATACTAAAGACAAAAATCTATCTAGATTCACTTAAACAATGTGAAAAATGGGGTACTCGAAAGTCCTATTACAATTTTGTTTTGCCTCATCAAAATCTAAACATTATCTCGTAAAATCTTCTGCTACCAGATTCTGAAAAATGATTATGTTTCTTTAATATTTTTTAATCTATACTTAATTTCTTAAAATAGTTATTTGTTAATACCTCATCCCAAAATTGACTTGTTAAAAATTATTGGGATGTTACACTAGTACTATATGAGAAGAGTGAAACAGTTTACTGGCTATCTTTTTAAAGGAGTGTTAATGTGGATATTATGTCCATTGTTTGCTTATCAACTATAGTTGGTCTTAATAACATTTGCTAAAAGTTTGATACTAATTAAGCATTTCGTTTTATATGTGAATATTATTGTAAATTTGGTGAATTTTTCTTCTAAGCATCATGATCAACTATAAAGTACGTTGTTCAGGTAGATTTCGGGTTCTTAAAGGTAGTGCAGTTACTTTAAGGCATCATTATCGATTTGCGATAGTCATGGAAACACTAGATTTTATACTTTTGAAGATGAAAAAATCTATTTATTGATGACACCATTAAACTACTTAGGCTAAGCGTGATCAACTTTCGATCTGATATGAACACAAATATTTCAACATTGATAATACTTGTTTGGGGAACTAATGGAGAAGTTCTATTTTGATAGTTTTAGTAGCCACGAGAAATTACAAATGAAGTATCAATTGGAACATTTTGAAATTGATATCAGATGTGGTGAGCTTTTTTAAAAGATATCAACACTTTAACAGTTGTGTTAATTATTGTCTAAGACTAGTAAGACAATGAATTACTACCTTCTTGATACACTAGTTAGACTTATTTTGACTATTCTAATTTCTACTACAACAACAAAGCGTGCATTCTCATCTATGAATATTTTCAAGATAAGGTTGCGAAACAAAATGGAAGACAACATTTTGGCTAACTCATTACTAATGTCTCGAGAAAGAAATTTCCTAAAATTTTGATGTTCATTCGATTATTGATGAGTTTGAAGGTATGAAGAAGCGAAGAATACAACTTAATAAGGTTAGTGAGCATTATCTTTTATATTGATTTAATTTTTTAATATTCTTAACATTTTATAGTTATCTCATGGTAAATTTGTAAATATGAAATAGTAATGTTTTTCCTGTGATTTTGCAAAGTTGATTCTATTGTAATGACATGCCACTTAGTATTGAGACTTCGATATGGATTGTTCTCGATATAAGGTAATTTATCTTTAAATATTATTAATCAATTATTGTAACACCCCAAATTAAAATTTAAGTAAATAAAATATAAAGAGAATTTTTTATTGAAATAAGACTTAAGTGACAATAATAATTATTTTTATAATAGAAATAAAAAAAAGAAAAAGAAAACTAAAATTATTTATATATAAAAATACACATGCACACGATATATATGTGTGTGGTAATAGTATACATAATACACATAATATACATTATAATGTACACGTGTAGGAATACAAATGTTTGTCACAAGAGTCATCAAAGTCTTCATAGACTAGTACTGTCATGCCCTGTTTTCTTTCGTAAAATTATCAGAGTTTTCTTTGCGGGCGTGAAGAAAGAAGGGGAAAAAGACGTGCATGAAATAAAACAGAAATCATTTGGAAGAGATGAGAGATGATTTTTACATATACAAATCCTCGGCGTCTAGCCGAATAAAACATTTAAAATAGCAGCGGAATATACATCAAGATCCTTAAAGAAAATGAGAAGAGTTTATCTTTTACAAACGTGTAAAATTAAAACAACGTTTCAACAAGTTTCGAAAGAGAGACCAAAGGACAAGACTTTATATAGCACCATCTTCTCTACGCATCTTGACTCTCTTCATTTCCTATAAGGTGAGTACAGGTGGGGGTGAGTGCGTTGAATACACTCGTGGGGATGAAAATTCCATGTTTTAAATATTATTAATCAGTTACACAAATCAATCGTATATATATGTTTGACAAATAAACACATCACATATATGGCACAGTATGTAAATTGTTTCCTTAACGGACTACCCAACTGTTGGGATATTTCAGTAGTTATCTTGATAAGACAAAACACAACAACACAGCAAGATAAGAACAGTTTGCTTAAGGTATTGATACCTAGTTTCCACATTACATGATCACAAGCTTATCGTTTCTAAAAGAAAAGATCATGTAGTGGTTTTCCAAAGGCCAAGGAAAATCAACCTTAGAAGAAGTAGTATACCTTTAAGGATCAGCATGCTGTAGGGAACATCAAGCTAGAAGAAGTATCCTTAAAGGGAGAAAGGATACTGAAGGGAGAAGACGGCAGGTTACAACAGCAAAAGATGTTCTGAAAGAAGAACTCAGTAAGCAAGTAACTGCTGTAAGAAACCAACAGTAGCTGCAAGAATCCATTATTACAGAGACTGTTTAGGTTACAGGACTGGCCAAGGAGACGGGGTCCTTTCTAAAGACCTCAGGTGAGGCTGTTGTTCAGACAATAATATCTGAGGATTAGAAGACCTCTGAAGGGGTGGCTGGTGGGACAGTACCCTTAGAGGATGCTCGAGGAGAAGCTGAGAAAGCTGAGGTAACCACTAAGCAGCTAGAGACACCTCATGAGGACGTTGATGCTGCTGCTGCTGCAAGCTCAAAAGAACCTATCCAGGTTACAGCAGCAAAGGTTACTGAGGAAGCTGAGTATGTTGTAAGTAAAGATACAGCAGAAGTGTACGAAGCTACTGTAAGAAGGTCTAAGTTACAGCAGCGCTGCAAAGAACATACAGCTGTAGGCAGACCTAGGATACAGCGCTAAGCTTTCCACTCAAGCAAGACAGCTGAAGAAGTATCCTGCAATCCAGAAAAGGATAAATGCAGTACGAGGAACGAAGATCCAAGCAAGAACAAATAGAGCCGTTCCAGAGAAGATCAAGTGGCAGACACGGAGCCAATGGCAAGACGTCACGTGGACTGACACACCGCAGAAAGCTGTGAGACGCAACCGTCGCACTAAATGCCCTAAAAAGAGAAAGTCTAGTCACATTTAATGCAAGCCATGCCGTTGATCAAGTACACTTTAATTATTGAGAGATCGCAGTTCACATTCAAAATGGGAAGTGTCTTCCTTCAACGGATACTTTCCCCAACGGATATACTCTCAAGATGTATAAATAGAAGGAGTGGCTGATTGTGGCAATTGCTGAACAAAATCGAGAGGAAACTCACATATCATCCAAAGCCTTTAAGTTTGCACATGTTCAGCCACTCAACCTTCTAGGAACAGTCTACAACAACAATGGAGCTACCCAAGATCACCAGTTGAAGATTTGTTTTTCTTTTAACCTCTGTCCTGTGTGGTTAGGTTGTTTTAGGTGTCGAACAGTTGATAGGAGAAATCCTTGCTGTTTGTATAGTTGTCTAAGTGTTAGGTAACTTCCCTATGTGGGAGTGTGAACCCTGTGTGGGTTAGCCTTTCGAGTTTGCAGGAGCTGTGTGAACACTGGACTCTAGTAGGTGGTTAACTTTGTAAGTTGATAGATTGTTAGGAGGGTCCTGTAAATCAATCTTGCTTAACGAAGTTCCTGCTCGAGGTAGCAGTAGAGTGGACGTAGAAGGCTTACACCACCTTCGAACCACTATAAGCTATAAGTGTTTTATCACTTTCTTATCTGCGATTTACATTTCATATCTATCTCTATCATAAGCATAAAACGTTTTGCAAATGAGCACATTTGAGAAAACCAGCCTTGTGTCACAAAATCGTATTTTCCGCTGCGCATAAACTCTAAAGTTACAGCGTGCAGCACTGCATCCTAGTGCTGTAAGCAGTAACTGACTGGAGCTGTAAGTTCAAGTAACTTATAGAATAATTAAGTTTAACAGATTTTCAAAATCGACCAAGGTTCATTCACCCCTCCCTCTGAACCTCGAACACCACTTGGGATCCAACACCAACCCATCTATAACTATTCGGTATTTTTTCTGACTACCCAATCCAACTCTAACTATTCGATATTTTTACGGACTACCCAATCCATCCCTAACTATTCGGTATTTTTACGGACTACCCAATCCATCCCTAACTATTCGGTGTTTTAATGGACCACCCAATCCCTATCTAGCGGTGTATTTATGGACCACCCGGTCCATCCCTAGTGGTATATAAACGGACCACTCTGTCCCTCCCCTAAAATAAATAGACATACACAATATTCACAGTACATAAGGTTCAACAATTCATATATCACATAGGGAAACTGTAAACAGATAAAGGTTTAGAATGTACCCCCACCAATAAAACATATATATAAGTTCAGCATACGTTCATTCATCATCATAGTATGTTGAATACCGAAACATATAATTAATAGGGTTTAGAGGTTACCCCCACCTTGTTCGATGGTTACCATGTGAGTAGCGAATACCAAAGGTCAGGTATCACCACGCTCAATCCAACTGATAGCCTACACAGGTTATGATGTTTCTTAGATACTTAATAATGTATAATTAAAGCTGTAAAGAATCCGGAGAAAGAACGATCGCTTGAGACGAGACGGATCGAGAGATCTAAAGATCAAAGTTAAAGAAATGAGAGAGGATAATCAGTTTCAAGGCTGATATGATATTGGATTGAATTTGGGTCACGATGGAAAAAGAATGAGCTCGATCGGAGTTGAAATGAGCTCGAACGGAGCATTTTAAGGTTGAAGGGTATTTTGGTAATTTTAGTCAAGAGTTGACTTTGATCGGGACCCCCGACTCCCGAACACTCGACGAAAACATTCGAAACGGACCGACGTGTGAAAACGCTCACCGGCAGGCACACGGCGGCTCCCGACGCGTGCTCGGAACCAGGCGTCGCGCGCTCGCGCACCAACGCTCAGCGTCTCTCGGCAGTTACTGAGTTTTCTCTGCAGCATCGGCATGGGTCTCGGTGGCTGCAAAGTTTTCTCGGCAGTGGGTTAGCTCGTGCATGCGTCTCGGTAGCTAGCTGAGTTTCCTCGGCAGCTAGGCCAGGCCACTTTCTCGGTAGCTAGCTCGTACATGCGTCTCGCGCCCAGACCTCCCAAAGTCGGGCCTGCTCGACCAGCCACTTTTTCGGCACCACCAGCCGCGATAGTGCCGCCCTGTGCTGCCACCACCATGTCCGCCAGAAATCTCGCACCACCGGCTACCACCTCCGGCCATCCCTCACCGGATTCCGACGGTAAATAGTACCTGAAATTCCACCGCAAAAACCTTCGATACCCTATTTTTCGAACCCAACTCCAACTTTCAAAACTCCGGCCGACGGCTTCCAGTCGCCGGCGACCCTTCCCAGACCCCCGGCCGATGACTCCCCATCGCCGGCAACCATTCCCGGCCAACCCAAACCCCAACAACCGACAAATACACCCACGCTCATACATACACACAAACGCATCAATACACACACACACACCCTGCACCAGCTTGGCCGGTGGCCACTAGCCACCGGCCGCCACCACCTGACCTTGCCAGAACTCTGGCCGGTGACCCCCAACCGCCGGCCACCCCCTACCAGCCGCACAACACACACAACAGCCACCTACACACTCACGTACACTATCACATACTCATCACACACACACATCCACGCTACACACAAACACACACTATTCCGGCCAAGCGCCACCACCCCGAAAGCTCCCCCTTACACCCAGGTAGCTTCGCCGTCCACTGATTTGGCAAGAGAATGTAGAGAGAGAAAGAAATCAGAAGAGAGAGAGAGGGTGGTGCAAAGGTTAGGGTTAGGGTTTAAGAGACTATTTTCACCATTTTCCGGCGATCGGTAAGCCGGAATTGAATTCTGGAAGATGTCCTAGACTCGTCTCAACGAGACCTATGTCGTGTGTGAAAATCGGCCGAAACCGAGAAGTTTCAGATTTTCCAGCCACCACTAGCGGCGGCGCACCGGAGGTAGAAAAGAGAGGAGAGAGAACGAGAGGAGGGAGGAGAGAAAACTTACGTATTTTCGTCGTGTTCGGATCGTTCGGCTCGCTCGGGAAAATGGTAAATATTCGAATTGAATGAGCCTCTATTTATAGAAATGGGAAAATACTATTCACATAGGGTAGGGTCATTGTTCATAGGATAGGGTTACTGTTCATCATAAGCTCCTGGTTACTGTTCATCGATTGAAAAGTCTCCGTTACTATTTACGTAAATATCTTCCGGTATTTCCGAAACGTCGTGTTTTGCCCTTTTCGTCGTAACTTGAGCTACAGATCTCTGATTAACCTCCAATTCATTTCTATCTTCTCGTTTTTCCGTTACGCATGTAATGGTGTAAAAATATTCTATATACCATGTCCAATAAAAGTATCCATCTAAAACGTGCATTAAACATGTATCTGAAATGCACGTAATAAATTAAACAGTCAAAATAAGCGCACATACTTATTAAATCATGTGTTAAATATTTAATTATTCAATTATGCTCGTTTTTTATCCGGGGCGCTACAAGTACTATAATGATAAATAATAATAATATAATTTAACAATAAGAGTATAATGAAAAATGATAAAAATTTATCCTACAAGATTTAAGTGAAGGTGAGGAAAGAACTTATGCACACACGTCCTTTTCTCTCTTACTTGCTCTCTTTCTCTCTCTTCTCACCATCTTTCATTTCCTAAATTTTTTTTGTTGTTCTTCGGTCATAGCTCTCTCTCATCTCACTCGTGACATTCTGTCCTCTTATCTTCATTGCTACCATGCGTGTGTGTTGTGATGCTCATTCGAGACAACGGGGGTTGTGCTGGTGTCTCGATTTTTGTTGTTGGGATGCCAGCAACATGGGGTCATCGATCATGGTAATATCAGGGGAAGCAGGTTTAGGTATTTGGGCGTGCTGTATTATTTTATGATTATTATGTTTGTTTAAACTTGACAACTACATAATTAATGGATGTTTGGTGTAGCACTATTATTCTGGAATTTTTGTATACTTATAGAAGTTGAATCAGCCTAAATCCTTTTACCAATATCAATTTTATTGAGTCAATATTATGTGTGTAAAATTTCAGAAGATTTAGAGTTAAATTCGATTTACTATGAATTTTCTAAGAAGATGTAGTTTTTGAACAAATGTGATCTGTTTTTCGGTCTAATTAAAACTCTCTCCTGAGCTGTGAACTTCAAACGTGTGTATGATATTTTACTAGCTTATACCGCAAGCTTTTAAGGACATGTGAAGATTTATCATGTAAATTTACAAGTATTATACGATTTACCACAAATTTTACACATCAGCCTGTTTTTCTGCAAAGATAACATTTTTCAGCAAACTTCTGTAATATATTAGTACTTCTATGAAAACAAATTTTGAAGTATTTTAAGTTATGGAGATACTATGAAAATTTGAGGAGTTTTCATAAATTGTAGTGTTGGTCCCAAGTGGTCAGAGGTTCAGAGGGGGGTAAATGAATCTCTATCGATTTTGAACTTTGAAAAAAATTTCTTTAGAACAAGTTCCTGATTCAACAGAGAATATAGTAACCTATCTCGACTCAGCAACCTGGCCAAAGGCTGATTCAGGTTCCTGACTCGGTATCAGATTGCAGCGGAATAAACTTAGATTGAGTTTCTATTTTGTAAACCAGTTTCCTTTTCAAATATGATTTTAGTAAAGTCTTTTTACAGGATGCTTATGATGTATACAGCAGGATAGATATGTAGTAAGTAAAGTGCAGCATACAAAACAGAGCAGAAAAACACTTATGGCTTATAGTGGTTCGAAGATGATGTAAGCCTTCTACGTCCACTCTACTCCTTCCCATGGAGGAACTTCGTTAGGTCAGTTCGAATTACAAGCCCAGCTTTACAAACATCTTCCTAACAAGTTATACCTACAGAATCCCAGATTCTTAGGTCACAAACCCATACAGGATACACAATCCCACACAGGGCAAATGACCTATACAAAGACTATACACTTCGCAAGGATCCAATCCTATCATCTAAGTTACACCAAATAAAATAACCTAGCGCACACAACATAATGGTTAAGAGATATAAGATTTCTTCAACTGTTCCGGTGAAGTCAGTCTTGAACATGATGAACTCGAACACTTGAATGGTAGACTACTTCGAAGGTTGAGTGACTGGCCTTGATATGCTTTGAGAATAATAAAACTTGAGTGATGTGAAGTTCAAAGCTTTAGTTATACATTTTTCCAGTACTCTTCATGGTCACTCTAACCCTTTATACATATCAGTGGAAAATACCCGTTGAAGATAGGCATCGTCCTTTTTCAATTTCAAAATGATCTTGCAAATTTTTGCAATTAATACGCCTGAGACAGACTAGATTGAGAGTCATATCTTCCTCTGATTTGCATTAATGTCGGGCTTAAAGAATCCGGGTTACGCTAGGCTTAAAGACCCTAGAGGGGTTTGATTAAACCCCTAATTCATGTGTTTTTTTTCCTCTGAATGTTAAATGTTATGGAATGTTAACGTTTTACCTCCACTAGGTGTCTCTATGCATGCACCCCTTTATGTTAAACTATTTTCAGTTTAAGAAATTCTTGAGCGTGGTACGCGAGCATCGGATGCTGGTAGCCAATATTTTAAAGATTGTAGGAAAGCATTATTACATAAATTTCAGAAATTTGTATTTTAGAATTATTTTCGACTTTAATTATCTTTACTGTTATAGAATGGATGAATTTTGTACGTAACACCTTAGCTAAAAATTATTGAGTATTTTTAGTATATTAGGTAAGTAATATGAAAAGAATATACATTAACACTACAAGAAATTAAAGAATTTGCGACGACAAAATTCGTCATAAAAACATCATTTTTCGTGACAAAAGGTGTTTGGTGACGAAATATTTTCGTTGCAAAGAACATTGTTGTAAGTGTGTCGTATTAGGTAAATTGCGATGCTATTTGAATTCTTCATCTAAAGTCATCTTTTGATGACGCTAAAGGTCATCGTCGTTATATCATCTCATCTATAGTGACAAATAAAGCGTCACAGTTGACATCAAATTTCGTCACTAATTATGGTGTTTCGTCACTAAAAGTGTATCTTTAAATGACAAATTTAATTTATTGTCACTAAAATATTAATTTTTAGTAA
Organism: Scutellaria galericulata; assembly: GCA_946896805.1. Classification (NCBI taxonomy): domain Eukaryota; kingdom Viridiplantae; phylum Streptophyta; class Magnoliopsida; order Lamiales; family Lamiaceae; genus Scutellaria; species Scutellaria galericulata. The sequence continues at coordinate 6,715,803 of OX335792.1, read as the reverse complement.
TGATTATCCATTTACTACCAACTTTGTCAAATTTTGGTGACACAATTTTAGTCACAATTTGATTAACTAATTTATCACTAAAGAGTTAAACTTTTGTGACGAAACACTACAAGAATTTCATTGAATCCATTGTCTTTCCCAGATTTTGAGTGTTGTCGTGACACATCATCATAGGGCACTGACACGTCAGCATGACATGATTTTGAACATTGTCGTGACACATCATCATAAGGCACTGACACGTCAGCATGATACGTCACACGTGACATTGACACATCGAATTCGTTGTCTTTCCCAGATTTTGAGCGTTGTCGTGACACATCATCATAAGGCACTGACACGTCAGCATGATATGATTTTGAGCATTGTCGTGACACATCATCATAAGGCACTGACACGTCAGCAGGATACGTCACACGTGACACTGACACATCAGCATGACACGTCACACATCAGCACAACACTAACGTCAACGCTGACATCACCAACACCAATATTGTGCGTTGTCTGGGAATTGAACCCGGGTGCCCAAGGTGGTACTCTAACCACTAGACCACTGGTGCTTCATGTAATAATATTCTGCATGCATTTCTTTTATTTCAATTTTTGATATTTTTCAATTTTCTATTATCACATAATTTTTGTTATTTTTTATAAAGTACCATTACTTATTAATATAAGTCATTGATTTCCAATTTTGATATATTAACTCGATTTCAATGGCCAACATATGAATGTTCAAAACTCAAAATGTTAATGCACTCACGATACAATTTTGTTAGTAATAAGTTCAAATAATTAATGACAAAAAATAGCATCGTCATAAAAAGATATTTTTATGATGTCGAATATTGTCAACAATTATTATTAAAATCGTCATCAATTATTATTGTGACAAAAGAATTTTGTCACTAATTAATTCAAATAATTAATGATAAAAAATAGCACCGTCACAAAAATTTATTTTTTACGACATTGAATATCATCACCAATTATAATTAAAATCGTAACCAATTATTATTGTGATGAAATAATTTTGTTAATAATAATTTAGAATAATTAATGATGAAAATAACATCATCATGAAAATATATATTTTTATGACATCGAATTTTGTCACCAATTATTATTAAAATCATCACCTATTATTATTGTGATGACATAATTTATGTTGTTATGAAATTTACAAATTAGTGACGAATAAAATTATCAATGGTGACAAAATAAAATTTTGTCACAATTTCTAGTATTTTAATAACCAAAATAACATTTGTCGCCTTTAAGTAACAAATTGCGATTTTTTTATCATCGCAAAAATATTCGTCACAAAATGTGTGATTTCTTGTAGTGTGATATTAAATATCTATATTCAATTCAATTTTCTTAATTTGGGTTTTAAGAAAGTTCGCGACCCTCGCCCCTAATATAAATCATGGCTTTGTGTTGTGCGAAAACTAACACTACGCAAGTGCACGTATCGTGACAAGTAATATAGTGGACTTGAAAAGTCTGGATATCGAACCCACAGGAAAAATAATAACTATCTATCCTAAGTACTAGATTCTCACAACTTATGATCCTATCCAGTGAATCCAAATTTAAGAGTTGATTGTTAACCTACGAAAAACAATGAAATAGTGATTACAATTAAGCAAAGAAGAATTAAAGTAAGATTTATCACAATAAACAAACCTAGGATTTTATCTCCCTCTATGTGTTTTAATCCTCTTTATTCTTTTCTCATGCAAGATTCAATTCCCGATTCCCAACCTGAGATGCTAATATAATCATATCCCGTTTCCACGTGATGCATGAATCTAAGGTTATGAACAATTTACTGTATTCCTACGCAATTAAATTCATAACAAAGCATTAAGCATAAATCCCAAATATGGCTTCCTAAGGTGAAATATATATTCCTACGATTTCACACGTAATTAAACATTATCATGTTTAATTAACTCAAAGGATCTTCTACCACAATTCTAATCATCAAACCAATCTTCCGATATAAATTTGACAATAATATAAAGATACACAAATTGGCCAGATTCATGCACTTAATCAAAAACAAGTAGAAGAAAGAATCGTAAAGAACCTGATTATCTCTCTTAACTCTTCCAATCAGTGTCTATTGTCATTCCAATCTTCATTCTCTTGCCAGCTCTTCATACTTCTTTAAAGCTTTCTCACAAGATTGGAAGTTTTTGAAGAAGTTGAGTTTACAGAGGTCTTTGAAGTATCTAAACTATTCTGATCTTTTGTGAATGGTGATCTCCTCAAATGTTGGATTTTTATCTAGAGGCAGGTCGTATTTTTTAAAGATCGCCATATTCTAGAATCCAGGATCAATAATGTTGTCAGGTTTCTGATCGAGTATAACAGAAACCTCAGCTGGAACATTGTCATTCACAAAGTGTGAAGCTTCCAGATCAGGATAGGAGCTTCTTGAATTAGGTTGAGAGATTCCAGAGCCAACAACTCCTAGCCTTGATATCCATTCATGCTCTATCTTCTTTCTTCTTTCCTCATCTGCAGCTTTTAACTACCTCCACCTTTCTTCAGAAAGAGTATATTCTGCAGGTTTGGCTTTGGGATCCGCACCCTATTGTCTGCTACTCTTTCTTCCACCTCTTGGTATTTGCTGTTTATGATAACCTCATGTGGTGGTAACAACAGTAACCTGTGGTGTAATATTTCCTGTTGTCTGCTCCACATTCTCCATCTTTTCTCTTTTTAGGGTCAATATCTTGACCATGTCCTGAATCAGATCTCTTCATTTTTCGTCTGGAAAGAGGAGCCTGATCCTCCTCTTCATTATCTTCAACCAATGCATTGTTGGGCTCTGTCTGTTTTTCTTTACCTTTTCTCTTTTTGGCATCATCAATCTGGATAACACGGTGGTTGGTAATTTCAGCAACTTCAGCAGGGTGAAGTTGCATCAAGATAGCTCTGACTTCTCCTATCAGCATCTCAAGGGTCTGAAACCCTATCTTGAGGCTTTTGATATCACTGTCATGTGAAGATATGTTCTCTTGCATGTCTTGCAGCACGATCCCATGAGTAGCTTGAGTGTCCTTTAACTCTATTAATACATTTCTCTGTCTGACCTCAAAGCTGGCTCGAGATCTATTCTGGTTATTGAATTCATCATTCAACTTCTCTTGGATCTTGCCAGGTAGCTCAAAGAGTTCCTTCCTTATTTCTGCCATATCAGAAGAGTGTTAACTGTTCTTCTCATGTTCGTGAATGGCCCGTGCTAGCCCTTGAACAATGTTCAACACACTCTGAAGAAAAACTTCATGAGAGTCAGTAGGACTCTTAACCCCAGCTACTGATCTTGTATCCTGAGGTGTGACTAAGATCAGGGCCTGATTATCTTTCGCTCTTTGCTCAGCAGCAGCTTACTCTTTCAATCTGGCTTCTTCTCCGACTATCTGCATCATCTTTTCCTCAATAGTCATGTTAATTTTGCCTGAAAAGGAGATTAAGAGAGTGTCTGGTTCATCATCAATATCACTGGATAAGCATTGTTAACAGATGCAGGAGAAGCAACAACTAGTTCTTTGCCCTTCGCAGACGCATCATCCCTGGTGGATGTCCCTTCTATATTCTCTGCATGAGCTGTCTCAAAAGCATCCATGCTCGAGGTCCTCTCCTGAGAAGCTGTCTCAACAACTTTCTCTGTCCAAACATCTTATGCATCAGCAGCTACAGCAGCCTGGTTACCCTCAGCAACATGTTTAAGTATAGTGATTACTTCATTGGGAACAACATTATCTCGTCCAGCAGTTACGTCCTTAGTGACCTCAGCTACTTGAGAAAGTGCAGCATCAGTCACTTCAGTAACCTCATCAATTTCTTCATCAGCAACCTGATTGATTTTAAAGATGTGTGAGGTGTCAGTAGTTGCTTCAGCAACTGGATTTTCAGCCACTTCTCCCTCAGTTGCATTGAGACTGTCCTCAGCTACCTGATTGGCAGCTTTTTATGGATGTGATCGTTCAAGCATCAAGTTGAGAAGTTCTGTAGCCAACTCTTCATGAATTGCTCTTTCATCCTCTCCAGGAGTAATGTGTGGGACATCTTCTACAACAATATGTACTGTTGTTTTAGCCAGTACAGGGAGTCCTGCCTCTGCAACCTCTTCCACAGGTGCTTCATCGGCAAACTCGGTCTTGACTTGTTGACAAACTTCATGGATGATGGGGGATGGACCTCGCTCCTCAGAATCATCAATAAGAGCGGGTGATGTAGAGTAATCCAGCATCTGCACATCAGCATCCATTGTGTCGAGATAAGTGATGGGGGAGAGAGCTGCGATTCATTTGTATGTCGGCGAATCATGAGGCTGTACAGCTGAAGAACTTGTTTTCCCCTGTTGTAGTATCCTAGGTTGGCATATGGTGTGTTGGGTCACAAGTGGTGGTCAGAGGTTCAATGGGGGGTCAATGAACCTCTATCGATTTTCATAAAATCTTTTCAAAACTCTTTTTACAAACAAGTTCCTGATTCCAAAGAGAAACAACAACTTGACTCGAGTCAGTAACCTGGCACGATGCTGATCAGGTTCCTGTCTCGAATCACAATACGCAGCAGATTAAACTAAGATAGAGTTTCCTGTTTTGCAAACACGTTGTCTTTTCGCAATATGATTTTAGCAAAGTTGTTTTGACTAGTATGCTTATGACAGATGCAACAAGATAGATATACGATAAACAGAACTACGCATGCAGTTAAAGGAAATAAACACTTATGGCTTATAGTGGTTCGAAGGTGGTGTAATCCTTCTATGTCCACTCTACTCCACACAGGAGGAACTTTGTTATGAGAGATCGAATTACAGGCCGAGCCTTACAAACTACTTCCTCAACAAAGAGGTCTACTAGAATCCTCTAATTCCTAGACTCCCACATATGGAACAAACTCCCATACAGGGAAACTTAACAAGGATCTATTCCTATCAACTAAGTACACCAAACACAACCTAGCGCACACAACACAAATGGTTAAAAGTATATAGATTTCTTCAACTGTGTTGTTCAAGTCAGTCTTGAACGTGTTAGCCCGAATGCTTGACTGGTAGACTGGCTTCGAAGGTTGAATGACTGAACAAGAAGGCTTGATAGCTTAATTGTGGTAGCTTTTTGGAAAGAATGTGATCTCAGTTGTTGAGTAGTCTTCAAGGTCAGTTCAACCTTCTATTTATATATGTGGAAAAATGCCCGTTGAAGAGAATACATAGTTCCGTTATAATTCAAATAGATCTTCAAATCTTCGCAATTAATGTATCGCCGGAGATCAAAGTTTAGGAGCATGGCCTACTCTGATTGGCATTAATGGCGTCATACTTTTCGCATCAGTACTTTGCAGAGTAACTTTATAGGTGGCGGTATCTCATTAGCTCTTCACTTGCTTCTCTCCACTGGTAACTTCATCAGGATTTGAACCTCGTATGATCACCAATGTAAACTTCGTACTACATTGAATTAGCTGGAGAGTCTTATGTTTCTTGCATTTATGCAGGTGGTAGAAGACTCTTCCTGTTTTGCGCTGAGATTTTGATTCAGAACAGCTTCCTATTCCTGAATGCTGCAGTCAGCTTCCTGACTTGCACATCTTCCCTGTTCTGCTTTAGCTTACTGTTCCTGAAAATTTTCTTGGTTGACACTACTGATCTCGACTCTGGTTTGTTGTCCTTTTATTAAGAAGGTCAGTCTTCAAGTCTTCAAGTCCAGAATCCTGCTTTTCCTGGAATTTCCTATCTTTCTGCTATGTATTACATCTTGAAACCATCTCAAGAAAGGATAAGAAAAATAAGCTAGATTCCATTTATAAAACGTGGAATATGGGTAATCTAAAAGACCGTCTATCATTACATTGTCTCATCAAAACCCAGATAGAAATATCCTAACAATTTCCCACTTTTTGATGATGACAAAACCCATATAAAGCAATAAATAAATGTACTTTTACACAAGTAGTGATTACAAGTATAGAACAGAAAAAGTTTTTACATCTCATGAACAAGTACTTTTTTTTAAATGAAAGATCAAGAAGGAATACAATATGTTCATCAAGAAATGCATACTCAGAGTGTCTAATGGCAAGCTATTCTTCTGTGGATTTCCTGTCAGCGAACAACTTCCTCTTAACTTCATCATGTCCTGAAGCTTGCTTCTTTTCATATTGAGTTCCCTTCCACCAATTTACGATGGAATCCTGATAGGATTTCTCCATTTGCTCGGCAATTTGAGGAATCTGTATTCATCTCAACCAGAAGTCATGGTAGTAAGGAACTTCTTCTCCTTTCTTGACTTTCTCTATCAGAAACTTCTGTCGATCTAATTTCCATTCTCTTGCCAATTCTTCATACTTCTTCAGAGCACTTTCACAAGAGGGAAAGTTTCTAAAGAATCCATCTCTCAGAAGTTTCCGAAAATATCTCCAGTATGTTGATCACTTATATTTCGTGAGTTCATCAAATGTTGGATTTCTGTTTCGGGGTAGATGAATTTCTTTGAAAATACTTCAGTCCCGAAAATCCTGAATGTTCTCCGGTCTGTGGTCCAACAAAGCTAATATTTCACCTGGAGCATCTCTTTATTGAAATCAGGGGCTTCTTGATCTGGGAATGACTGTAAGGCTGCATCAATCTTCTCAATAATCTTGGTTCTGTGTTCAACAATTCCCAATCTTTAAATCCATTCTGCCTCATTCTTTCTTCTTCTTTCTTCATCTGCAACCTTCAACTGCCTCCATCTTTCCTCACTTAGAAGATGACCTGTAGGAAAAGACATGTACGGTTTGGCATTTGGATCAACTTGCTGTATAGTTTGTTGTTTGCCTCTTCCTTTGCCTCGACCAAGTTGCAGCCTAAAGGTTCTTGAAGGTGCAGCAGTAACCTGTTTTTCTTTTTGTAATGCAGTGCTACTTACTGTTTGAGATGCAGTACCTCCAGCACTTACATTATCATCATCATCATTTTTTCTCCTTTTTGGCTAACCATCTTGACCATGTTCAGAGACATCTGATCTCCTACGCTTAATCTTGGTCAAGGGCAGTTCATCATCATCATCATCATCTATTTCTTTTGTGGTAGCTTCCACAATCTCATCATCTGGTTCATTAGCGAGGGCTAGTTTCTTAGCTCTTTGCTTTCCTTCCCCCTTTTTGTTATCATCAAAAACAGTATTGGGGTTAGCAACTGCAGCAACCTCACTAGGATAGACTCTTTCCATGATGGCTCTCATTTCTCCCACCAACAGTTCCAGATTAAGAATTCTATCATTGGTACTACGAGATGTGGCATTTATTTTTTCATTTATCAGATTATGTGTTGTCTGATTACTCTTAAGCTCGTTAACTGATGTAGACAGTTCTTTCAGCACTTTGCTTTGAGCATTAGAGGCAGCTTTCTGCTCGCTTTCATATCTTTTTCTGGAAGTGAGATGCGAGTTAAGTTCATCTTTCATCCTTATCTGAATCTTTCTAGGAAGTGCATCAAGTTCTTTATTTAATTCACTCAAGGTTTCTGAGTGAGCCCTTTCTCGCATAGTAGAACTTGTGGCTAAATTTATCTGGTGAGTTTTCATAGCTCTCATTAGCCCATTAACAACATTTGATACACCTTGAAGAGAAATTTCTTGCTCATCAGTTAGGGTCTCAACCCTGCTAGCTGGTCTTGATTTCTCTAGAGTATATAAGACCAGATCTTGATCAGCTTTCCTCTTTGCTTCTTCTTCAGCTTCTGTTTTTTCTCTTGTTTCCCTTTCAGCTTCATACCTCATTCTTTCCTTCTTAGTCATTTTTATTTTACCAACTTCTTTGTAAGGGGAGAAGTGATCTGACTCGTCATCACTGGAACTGGATGAATCATCTACATCATCTGGTGTGGGAATACCAACGGCCTCAGATGACTTTTCACCATGAGTAGGATGTTCATTATTTCTTGTTGTGGCGTCGACATCCGCAGTAGGAGTTGTCAGATCATCAAGTGCTCATGGGTTGTTTGCAGGATTAGCAGTCTCCATTATGTCTTGAGGAATAAAAGATTCCTCCACTTGACTGTTAGCAGCTTGATCTATCTCAGTAGCCTCAACAACTCCAACTGTTGTATCCACAGTAATCTTAGCTTCCTGTAGTGTAGGAGCTTCAATTACCTCAGCAACCTTTTCAACTGTGTCATTAGCAACCTGAAAGATTTCATATGACTGATCAATGCCAGTTGTTGCCTCAACAGTTGGAACATTAGCAACTTCCTCTCCAGTTGCATTAGTGCCCTGACTTATCTTCGTTAATTTTGAAGCAGCATCATGTATGAGTGCAAGAGTAGGATCAGGTCTCTGGACAACAACCTAATCTGCTTCAATTTCTTCCACAGATGCTTCATAGTATAGGGAGTCCTGCCTCAACATCCTCTTCCACAGATGCTTCATCGGCATACTCCTCAACAATTTGCTTCAGAACACCATGAATGATTGGTGATGTTTCCCCCTCAGCAGTTTGATCATTGAGGATATGGGAATCAGAATAATCAAGCAACTAAACATCTCCATCCATTGTATTCAGATGGGTTATATGGGAAAGAGCTGTGATACCTGTATAGATGGGTGACTCGTGAGTCTCAGCATCTTTCGAGCATCCTTCTTCTTGTTGTAGTATTCTGGATAGCTTTGTTGTCGCTTCTTTGTTGGCTTGTATTTCCAATCGTAACATCCTTTCATTGGCTTCCTCGGAGGTGAGACCAGCCAATTGAGCTTCTGCTAGTTCCAGTTCAGTAGGGGTCCCAACAGTCTTGGCAGTGGGGTATATCAGTGTGTTGTCTTCCTCCTGCTTCATTGACTGTTCTCCCTTGTCTTCCTTAATTTCATCTTTGGCCAACTAGTATGCATTCAAGGTGGCTTGCCTTTCTTGAATGAGCGATATCATTTGATCAACATGTTGGCCAAGGTAGGCTTCGTTGAGAAACGGTAGAAGTCCATTGGATATATCATCCTCCTCTGATATGAAGTTCTCTATCCACTGTATAACAATGTCTTCTACCATAAGCCAATCTTTCCACCCAATCAATTTAAAACCAAGGCCCAATCCCATCCATCTCCAGGACTCATAGACACGATTGAATCGTTTCCAAATAGAGTTGGCGGATTCCTTTAGGGCTCTTTCAGCATCTTCAGCACTAATGGTGTCAATCGAGTGTGCGACCCTGTTAAGGGTGTTAACTTCCCTTAGTTGAACTTTTTTGCCTAACCACTTTATTCATTTAACCGACTTCTCAGTTGTTTTCACCAGTCTTCTTTTCTTCTTAGATTGCTGTGATTCCTCGATAGTAGCAACCTGACCAGAATCCTCTTGTGTGTTAGCATCCTCTATCTCTGGTTCCTCAAGAATCTAGATGTCAAGAGCTGTAAACTGTTCCTCTTCCATAACTTCATTTCCTTGGGAATATGGAGCAGCAACCTGACCCGCTACTTGCTAAGTGTTTCTTCCCATATGTTTGTCGATTCCGAGGTCCGTCTCAGTAATTGGCTCATTTGGTTGGTTTCCTGTGTCTGAATTATCTTTGCCAATGGTAGGGCTAGGTGATAGTGATGTAGAGGCAGTGATGGTCTTTTTCATCCCAAATGACTTCTTCTTTAAGGAAATTTTCTTCACAACTTTCTTCCTTGTTAGCTTATAATTGTCATCACCAGAGTCGTCGGAACTATCAGCAACCTGTGGTTTGATTGCAGCCTTCTTCTTGGGCTATTTTTCCTCCTTCTTTCCTTTGGAGTACCCTTTTTTCACTCCGAGATACCATCCTGGAGGAAGGGTACTTTTCTCTCCAGAGGAATCCTTTTGTGGCTCAGAATGGAAGAAATGACAATTCCAAACCCTCTCATTTCCTTGGGTTTGATTGTTTCTTCCCAAATCCTCTGAAACAGGATTTGTGCCCAATTGACTGTTTCTTCCCTGATGATAGCGATCATCATCCGTAGCCTTAAGCTTGTGCATTTATCAAAACTTCCACACCTCTCTTCTATAGTGTGGACAAAAATATCATGGAGGAATTCATACTCCGGTTTAAAATTTTTTTTAGGAAAATTGCTTGAAACAACTTCTTTCTTCATAGATTCAAGGTAGAATTGATTCCAACTTTCTTCAAGAAACTCTGACCCATACTCCACTAACTCAACGTACACTAACTCTTGGTCAGATATGCCAAATGTTCTTGCAATGTCTCCAATAGTCAGAGTGAGGGTTTCTTCATTATCTTCCTCCATCTTGAAGAGAATCATTTCTTCGTCTTCAGAAAGTTCCGCAAAGGCATAGAATTTTTCTACCGAAGTGGCAGAAAATCCATCATAGGTTTTAGTTAATAACCCATCCAGTTTGCTCTTACAGATGTGACTCCAAATCTCGGAAATGAGATCCTTATCATCATAGGGTGATTTGTCGCCAAGAAATACCTTTGTGTCAACAAGTCTTCCTTCCACGACTTTGGTTGTTCTTGCTTGAGCCATTGTAGTTTGAGTTACTTGGGGTTGCTTTCATCGAAAGTGAAGCTTGTTTGCAGAGAGTTTAGAAAAATCTTTTCAGAATTTCGAGAGATTACAATGATCACATAGGGTGAAGGAAAGAGAATATGATCGGTTTTTCGAATTTGAATCCAAGTCAAAAATATCAATGGTCTCGATAAATCTTTTGAAAGATCGTGGCTAGAGGAACGGTTGAGATTAATCATAAAGAGACATCTTCGATTCTTGATGTACACGTGTCAGTTTTGAAAGAGAGTCTTTTCCGCTTTTACCAGAAAGGTGGTTTTTCGCATTAAATGCGGCTGCAAAACTGTCTCTTATAATCATTGCCAATCAGGTTACTATTCTTGATATGAGGTTGTAAGACTCAATGAATGATGCATTCAATATTTGTTTGAAGGTTTCCTGCATCCTGTTTTGTCGAGCTGCATCAGGAACCTGTTGTCGTAACCTGTTTCTGAAAACTGTTTTAGCAACCTGCTGAAAATCTGAATAATCCTCATACAAGCTTGATGATCCCATATTCACTTCTCAGCATCGAGAACCTTGATTCACACAGTGTCTTTGTGAAAATATCAGCAAACTGCATGTCAGTGTGTACTTTTTCAAGTACAACATTCTTCCTCTCCACATGATCTCTTATAAAGTGATGTCTGACATCAATGTGCTTCGTTCTTGAGTGAAAGACAGGATTATGGGTAATGGCAATAGCACTTGTGTTATCGCATAGAATGGGGGTCTCTCTCTCCGAAGATGGCGGCCGCCGGAGCTGGGTGGCCGGTGCGACCGGTGGGGGGCGGCGCCCCGCAGCAGGGGCGGTTTGTGCGCAGGTGGCGCGCTGGGCGCGCACGGAACCATGCGCGGGGGATGCGGTCGTGCGCTGGCGAGCGAGTGGCCGTGTGCAGTACTGGATACCCGCGCACGGGCATGCACGGGCGTGCACCGTCGTGCGTTGGTTGCACGCGGAGATGCGCGCTGGGTGTGAGTGCTGCCGAGAAAACTCGGCAGCTGTCGGGAAACGCCGCGCGCTGTGTGCGGGCGTGCGCGCGCCGTGTGGGCACCGTGTGCGCGCCGGTAAGCGTTTTCACCCGTCTTTCCATTTCGCTTGTTTCCGTCGAGTTGTCGAGAGTCGGGGGTCTCGGTCAAAGTCAACCCTTTTACAAAAATTACCATTTTACCCCTAAACCTAAAATGCTCCGTGTGAGCTCGTTTTAACTCCGATCGAGCTCATTTTCTTTTTCCGTCGTGACCCAAATTTCATTTCCTATCTTCTCAGCCACTTGGATAGATCTGACCCTCTCATTTTTTGGACTCCAATCTTTAGATCTCTCGATCCGTCGCGTAGTTAACGATCGTACTTTTGTCAGGAATGTTTATAGCTTTATTTATACATTATTAAAGATCTAAGAAACATCGTAACTTATGTAGGCTACTTGTTGGATTGATGTTGAGTTATCTGACCTTTGACACTCGTTACTTGAGCTCTGAGTTGTCAGATCATTGGACCTTGCTACTCACGTGGTAACCACCAAACAAGGTGGGGGTAACTTCTAAACTCTATTTGTTTAATGTTTTCCATATTTGATATATGAACTGTTGAAATTTACATGTTGTGATTATTTGCTATGATTACTATATACATGTATACTTTATGAATATGATATATGTGGACGGAAGTCCAAAATATGTTAAGAATGGACTGGTGGCCCATAAAAGCACCAATACGTTAGGGATGGACTGGTGGCCCGTAAAAAGCACTAGCAGAACGGAGGTCCATGATCTCGTTCTGGGATGAACTGGTGGCCCGTAAAAAGCACCAACGGAACGGAGGTCTATGATCTCTTTCTAGATGGACTGGTGGCCTGTAAAAGCACCAATGGACTGGTGGCCCATAAAAGCACCATATGTTAGTTGAGTACTCTCAGAGTTATGTGTCCGTATTTTTATGTGCAATGCATTATATGTGCTATGTCTAATTACTGAACTATTATATATGTTGGATCTGTGTATCTGCTTAATAATATTAAAAACTTGGAGATTAATTCCATGAGTGTATTCAACGCACTCACCCCCCACCTGTACTCACACTACATGAAATGAAGAAAGTCTAGACACGTAGAGAGGGCAGTGCCATATCAAGAGTTATCTTTACTTTCGATACTTGATGTCAAAATATCATTTTAATGTTATACGTTTGTAAACGATAAACTTTCCTTCTTCTTTGTAATAGATCCTGATGTTTTTCCACTGCTATTTTAAACATTTTTATTTCGGCTAGACGCCGAGGATTTGTATATATAAAATCATCTCTTTAAACTGTTCCCAAAGGTTTCTGTTTTATTTCATGCACATCTTTTTCCCTTTTCTTTCTTCACGCCCAATGGAAAACTCTGATATTTTAATGAAAGATTTTGGGGCATGACACCTCATAAGGGGTCTTGTTATGGTCTTTGTTGATCAGGCATCTGTTCTGAGTGTAGCATGCTGTACTAGTTGCTTCGGCCCAAAATCTCTTAGGGACCCCAGCATCAACAATCATAGTCCTTGCAGCTTCCTTCAGGGTTATGTTTCTTCTTTCTGCAACTCCATTCTATTGAGGAGTTCTTACTGCAAAATACTCATGATTGATCCTTGTTGGTCCCAAGTGATGTCTAAGGTTTAGAGGGGGAATGAATGAACCTTGGTCGATTTTGAAAATCTGTTTAAAACAAACCATTTTGCAAGTTACTTGAACTTGCAGCGCCAGTCAGTTACTGCTTACAGCACTAGGATACAGTGTTGCACACTGTAACTTAGATTTTTATACGCAGCGGAAAAATAAAGGTTTTAAGACACAAGGCTGGTTTTCTCAAATATGATCCTTTTCAAAACGTTTTATGCTTATGACAAAGATAGATAGAAACGATAAAACGCAAATAAGAAAGCGATAAAACACTTATGGCTTATAGTGGTTCGAAGGTGGTGTAACCCTTCTACGTCCACTCTACTGCTACCTCGAGCAAGAACTTCGTTAAGCAAGATTGATTTACAGGACACTCCTAACAATCTATCAACTTACAAAGTTAAACACCTACTAGAGTCCAGCGTCCACACAGCAATTGCAAACTCTAAAGGCAAACCCACACAGGATTTCACACTCCACACAGGGAAGCTGTCTAAACTTAGATAACTATACAAATAGCAAGGATCTCTCCTATCAATTATTCGACACCTAAAATAACCTACGCACATAGCAACAAGGTTAAAAAGAAAATAAATCTTCAACTGTTGAGAAGCAGTCTTGATCTTTGAGAGCTCCTTTGTTATAGACTGCTCCTAGAAGGTTGAGTGGTTGAACATGTGAAAGCTTAAAAGCTTTGGATGATATGTGAGTTTCCTCTCAACTTTGTCCAGCAATTTCTTCAATCAGCCATACCTTCTATTTATAGATCTTGAGAGTATATCCGTTGGAGGAAAGTATCCGTTGAATGAAGACACTTCCCCTATTTTGAATGTTAGCTACGATCTCTCAAGATCTCCTTTGTGTCCTCATTAAATGCTTCTTGACTTTTTCTCTCTAGAGCATTTAATGCGATGGTTGCGGCTTGCAGCTTTCTACGGTGCATCAGTCCACATGGCGTCTTGGCATTGGCTCCGTGTCTGCAGCTTTGATCTTCTTCGAAACGGCTCTATTTATTCTTACTTGGATCTTCGTTCCTTGTACTGCATTTATCTTCCCTCGGATTACAGGATACTTCTTCAGATTGTCATTGGCGCTGTAAGCTGATTAGAGTAGTAAGCTTCACGTTGTATCCTAGGTCTACTTGCAGATGTTAGTTCTTTACAGTGCTACTGTAACTTAGACCTTCTTGCAGTATCTTCGTACAGTACTGTTGTGTCTTCTTTCTTGCAGTATGCTGTAACTTTTTCTTGCAGCGATGCTGCATGCCGTTCTTTCTTGCTTTGCTGCAGTGCTGCAACTGTTTTTCTTGCAGCAGCTACTTGCCGCCCTATGCTTTCTCAGTAACCTCTGCTACTGTAACCTGGATAGGTTCTTTTGAGCTTGCAGCAGCAGCAGCAGCATCAACCTCCTCATAAGGTGTCTCTAGCTGCTTAGCAGTTACCTCAGCTTTTCTTCGAACATCCTCTAAGGGTACTGTCTCAACAGCCGCCCCTCCAGAGGTCTTCTCATCCTCACAGTGTTATCAAAACAATAGCCTCGCCTGAGGTCTTCAGCAAGGACCCCGTCTCCTCGGTCAGTCCTGTATCCTCAACAGTCTCTGTTGCAAGAATGGGTTCTTGCAGCTCCTGTTGGTTTCCTACAGCAATTACTTGTTTTCTGAGTTCTTCTTTTAGAACAGCTTTCTCATAACCTGCTGACTACTCTTTCAGTATCCTATCTCTTTTTTACTAATGATACTTCTTCTAGCTTGTTGTTCCCTACAGCATGCTGATCCTCAGAAGTGTTCTTACTTCTTCTAAGGTTGGTTTTCTTTGTATCTTGGAAAACCATTACATGATCTTTCCTTCAGTATCAATAAGCTTGTGATCATGTAATGTGGAAACTAGGTATCAATATCTTGAGCAAACTGTTCTTCTCTTTATTGTGTTATTTGTGTTTTGTCTTATCAGGATAACTACTGAGATATCCCAACAATCCTATATTCTGAGCAGTACTTTTCTATGAATTTGTTGGTGAACTCAGTTCCTTTGTCTGATCTTATCTTAACAATGCTCAGATTCTTCTCATTCTGTATTTTCTTCATAAATTCTGGAAGCTTGTATCGAGTTTCTGATTTCTTGGACAGAAAGATGATCCAAGTAAATCTTGAGTAATCATCCACAACTACTAGGTAATACTTCTTCCCACTTACACTAACAGGTTCCACTGGCCCAAACAGATCCAATATCCTGTGTGATGATCTTTGGACCTTATCCTTGAATGAGCTTTTTACTTGTTTTCCCTTTTCACAAGCTCCACATATGCTTTCCTTTTTAAAAATAACATCTAGTAAACCTCTTATCAGATTCTTTCTTACCAGTTTGTTGATCGTTTTGAGATTCAAATGGCTCATCCTTTTGTGTCATAGCCAACTCAACTCAGGAGAAATTTTTGCGTTGATACAGGTTGGCTGCCGTGTTGAATTCCAGTCAGCAAGATAGATGTTGTCTCTACTGGTGCCGGTTAGTTTAACCTCATTTGTTTTGTTGTCTCTGATCAGACACATGTTGAGGTTGAATTCCACTGAAAACCCTTTGTCACAGGACTAACTGATACTCAGAAGATTATATTTTAATCATTTGACATATGATATGTCACTGATACTTGCATTGTCTTTGATCAAGTTTCATGTACCTTTGGTTCTTCCTTTGGAATTGTCACGCCCCAAAATCTTTTCGTATTATATCAGAGTTTTCCATTGGGCGTGAAGAAAGAAAGGGGAAAAAGACGTGCATGAAATAAAATAGAAATCTTTGGGAAAGAGAACATACGATTTTATGTATACAAATCCTCGGCGTCTAGCCGAAATAAAACCATTTTACAATAGCAGCGGAAAATACATCAGGATCTGTTTACAGAAAAGGACATTATACTTTTACAAAACGTGAAGTTAAATAAAACATCGTTTGAACATGAAGTTTTGAAAAGCAAAAGGGAAGTCTGGATATGGCACCATCCTCTCCACGCATCTTGACTTTCTGCATCTCCTGTAGTGTGAGTACAGGTGGGGGTGAGTGTGTTGAATACACTCATGGTTCCATGTTTTAATATTATTAAGCAGATACACAAATCAAACATATATAATAGTTCCACAATTAGACACATCACAAATACGGCACAACATGTCCCGGTGTATTTACGGACCACCAAATCCTGATGTATTACAGACCACCAAATCCCGATGTATTACGGACCATCAAATCCCGATGTATTATGGACCACCAAATCCCGGTGTATTACGGACCACCAAATCCCGATGTAATACGGACCATCAAATCCCGGTGTATTACGGACCACCAAATCCCGATGTATTACGGACCATCAAATCCCGGTGTATTATGGACCACAAAATCCCGATGTATTACGTACCATCAAATCCCTCGCCAAGATATAAATATGCACATAATATTCTCAACAGTTCACATATCCAGTAGGGAAAATAGTGAACACACAGAGGTTTAGTAATTATTACCCCCACACAATATAATCACAATGTTTATCTCAAAACACATAAGTTCACAAATCATCAGTGTGCGCTTATATAGAAACATAAAGTTATTAGGGTTTAGAAGTTACCCCCACCTTGTTCGGTGGTTACCACGTGAGTAGCGAGTACTAAATATCAAGCTTCTTCCAACTGACAGCGATCGGTAGATCGGTAGATATATAGATTGAGGTTGAAGAGACAAGGGTGAACGATCAGTTCAGTAGGCTGATAAGAAAAAGGGCGAGATTTGGGTCGTCACGGAAAAAGAATGAGCTCGATCGGAGTTGAAACGAGCTTGAACGGAGCGTTTTAAGGTTGAGGGGTATTTTGGTAATTTTGGTCAAAAGGTTGACTTTGACTGGGCCCCGACTCCCGGTCGACCCGACGTACAAAAAGACTCGGTCAGACGGGTACAAAAACTCGACGGTGCGCGCTTGGCGTGCACAACGGCACCCGGCGCGTGCACTGATTCCCCGTCGTCCTTGCCCGCGCCCGCGTGCTGCTCCCGTTGCCCGTGCGCGCGGCTCCCGTCGTCCGCGCCCAGCGCGCTCTGGATCCCCGGTGCCCGCGCGCGTACCCATTTCCCGGCGCTCGCCCGCGCGCGCGCACCCGTCCCCGGTGCTCGCCCCAGCGCGCATCCAGCCGCCCAGCTGCCACCTGCTGGTGCGGTGGCTCCGGCAACTCCGGCGGCTCTCCGGCGGCGCTCCGGCGACGACTCCGGCCGGTGAAAAACTTAAAAGAGAGGAGAGAGAAACTTACGTGTTCGCGTCGCTCGCATCGTTGACTTTGAAAACATATAAGTTTTGAAATAATCAGCCCCTATTTATAGATTTTGGAAGTTACCCTTTTACCGTTGGAAAATTACTATTTACCAAAAATATCTTAATTTACCTTTCATTAAAATATTATTTTTATTTTTACCTTTTATCAAAATTTTACCCCTTTTCTTCGTCAGTTGAGCTACGGGTCTCCGATTGACCTCTAGTTTGTTTCTATTTTCTCGTATTTCCGATACGAATCTCGTGGTAAAATAATATTCTAGGTTCCATGTCATGAAAAATATATCCATTTAGAACCGGTGTTAACCATGTATCTGAAACGCACGTATTAAATTAAACAGTCAAAATATACGCACATAATTATTAAGTCAGGGTTCAAATATTTAATTATTCAATTATGCTCATTTTGATTCGGGGTGCTACAAGAATTGTCTCCGAAGACTACCTTGGGACCTTTACATGGTTGGAAATCTCTTAATCCAGCTTTGTTGCCAGTCATATGTCTGGAGCAGCCACTATCTATGTACCATACATCTCCAATGTTCTCTGGCAACTGTTCTTGGAAGTGAATCAGGTAGATTTAGGTACCCATACAAGTACGGGTCCTGGGGGAATAGTCTTCTTTGAGATCCACACTTGCTTGACGATAATTGGTTTACCATAAGCATTGGTGGTTCTCTTTCTATTAGTACCTTTAACAGGATACTGTTCGTGATGTGCGTGCATTGGATATTTCCAGGTTTTGTATATCCTGTGCGGAAAGTGTACTTCCTTATATCTGTCCTAAGTAGAGACTCTTTGAGATATAGACATGTAGGTCTTTATCTATGAGGGATAAAGTTTTTGCTGTTTTCTGGAAGTTTGCTACTTTCTTCTTTTGTTAACATCATACTGGTTTTGCTGTTTCTTTACTGTTTGAGCAGTCTTACTGTTATCTTCCTGCAGCAGGGGTTTCTTACCCTTATCCAGAGTATTAGTTTCGTTCATACTTCCATTGTTTGGAAGGAGTTCCTGATTATAGGAGACTCTTTATTGAACAAACTTTCCATCATTGGATGTGTTGGAAGATCTCTGAGAAGTACTAGCACAGTATCCTAGACCATTTCCTATAAAGGCATTTTGGGTCTCTTGGATACATTGTTGTGCTTTGCTTGCTGAGTTGCTATACACATCAATTGTGTTTTGCAATCCAGCTTTCTCAGCTTCTAGCTTGGTGACCAGGAGTTTGAACTTAGAGACCTCAGCTCTAAGATTATTGCATTCTGTGTTGTATTAATCCAGGTCAGCAACCTATTCTTTCAGCACAGTTTACTCACTTCTGAGCTGATGGTTTTCCTATTTTAGTTCTTCATGAGCTGAATTTATCTGCTCAAAGTCACTCATGATCTGTCTAAACGACTGGATCATGTTCAGCTTTTCGGAATTTGTAATATAAAAGGATCGTGAGGTTACCTCGTCTTCTTCATCGTCTTCACAATCTTTGACCATTAAGCAGAGTAGAGCTTCTTCATCGGAGATAGAGCTATCAAAGTCGCTATCAGATGAGTAGTCATCCTTGACTTCTTCTTTGGAATTGCTTGCTCCCTTTAAAGCTTTTGTTTCACTAAGAATGGCTCTGATTTTCTGCTTGTCATCTCTTCTCTTTTCTCTCCTCTGTAGTCTTTCATTTTCTAGGTACTTGTATACTTGAGGATGTGGACAATTTCTGGCAAAATGACCAGGTTTCCTACAGTTGTAGCATAAATCAGATGAATCTGAATTTGCTTGCAGTTGCGGCCTTATTTGGGAACTCCTTTCTGAGTTGTGAACTTTCTTTCTGAAGTCATTTTCCTTGTTGTTGGTTTTCAGAATCCTTTTGAACTTCTTTAATAGAAGTGTCATGTCTTCCTCAGTATCTTCAGTAGGTGTTTCTTTCTGCTTGCTCTTCAGCTTGCTACTACTTGAGGTGGCAGGATCCTGTTGTCTGGCAGTGAGTGCGGTTACCTTAGAGTTTGATCCTTCAGCCTCTTTCTTTCTTCTTTCGATATCAAACTCGAAGGCTTTGAGGTCTGAGAACAGATCAGAAGTACTCATTGCATTGAGATCAAGAGAGACTCTCATTGCGGTTTCCTTGTTATGCCACTCTAATGGTAAGGCTCTCAAAACCTTCAGGTCTTTCTCATTTTTCTTGTAGTTCTTTCCTAATGATTTCAGCTCACTGATGATAGCTGTGAATCTTAGATCGAGTTCTTCAAGAGTTTCTCCAGGCTTCATAGTGAATTGCTCGTATAGCTATGTAGCCTTTGAAATCCTGTTGTCCTTGGCTAGTTCGTTGCCTTCACAGATTACTGCTAGTTTTTCCCAAATTTCTTTTGATGTCTTGCAACTTCTCACTTTACTGAAAGTGCCTTTATCCATTGTAAGACATAGGGCATTTTTTGCCACGTTGTCAAGGTTGACTCTTTTTCTTTCTTCCGGAGTGTATTCATATCTTTCCTTGACTATGTATTCCTGAGGTAGAGGTGCTCTTCTGTAGGCAGATCCAAACTTTCATGGTCCGACTCTTGGTGGTGCTTCAATACCGTCATCAATGATCGCTGCACCTTTCACTTCTCTATTTGTTGTTGTTGCAACTTCTTCAGTTCGTCTTTGTTCCCGAAGTTATGCTACATAATTAGGATTGACTTTGTAGATCATCGGTGGTCCTTCAGTTATGACGTGCCACATCTCATCTGCATGGCTGACAGATGAGAAATCCATGTTCATGCTAAGTTTATGATTTTGGTTTCAAGAAAAAGAAAAATGGTTTAACCACATGCAAAACGGTTGGATCTGGCTAGGTAGCCAGAAAAGTTGGTTGTTAACCAAACTTGCTCTGATACCACTTGTTAGGTCCCAAGTGGTGGTCAGAGGTTCAAAGAGAGGTAAATGAACCTCTATCGATTTTCACAAAATCTTTTCAAAACTCTTTTTACAAGTAAGTTCCTGATTCCAAAGAGAAACAGCAACCCGACTCAAGTCAGTAACCTGGCACGATGTTGATAAGGTTCCTGTCTCGAATCACAGTATACAGCAGATTAAACTAAGATAGAGTTTCCTGTTTTGCAAACACATTTTCTTTTCGCAATATGATTTTAGCAAAGTTGTTTTGACTAGTATGCTTATGACAGATGCAACAAGATAGATATGTGATAAACAGAACTATGCATGCAGTTAAAGTAAATAAACACTTATGGCTTATAGTGGTTCGAAGGTGGTGTAATCCTTCTACGTCCACTCTACTTCACACAGGAGGAACTTTGTTAGGAGAGATTGAATTACAGGCCGAGCCTTACAAACTACTTCTTTAACAAAGACGTCTACTAGAATCCTCTGATTCCTAGACTCCCATATATGGAACAAACTCCCACACAGGGAAACTTAACAAGGATCTTGTAGCACCCCGGATCAAAATGAGCATAATTGAATAATTAAATATTTGAACCCCGGCTTAATAATTATGTGCGTATGTTTTGACTGTTTAATTTAGTACGTGTGTTTCAGATACTTGGTTAACGCCGGTTTTAGTTTTAGATGGGTATATTTTTCGTGACATGAAACCTAGAATACGATTTTACCAAGAGATTCGTATCGGAAATACAAGAAAATAGAAACAAACTAGAGGTCAATCGGATACCCGTAGCTTAACTGACGAAGGAAATGGTAAAATTTTGATAAAAGGTAAAAATAAAAATAATATTTTAATGAAAGGTAAATTAAGATATTTTTGGTAAATGGTAACTTTTCAACGGTAAAAAGGTAATTTCCAAAATCTATAAATAAGGGCTCATAATTTTTAAAACTTATACGTTTTCAAAGTCAACGACCTGAGCGACGCTCGCGACGCGAACACGTAAGTTCTCTTTCTTTTCTTTTACTTAACGTTTTTTTTTTCACCGCCGCCGTCGCTGGCCAGCAGTGGAGCTGGTGGTGGTGTGCGTCGGGTCGGGTGCCGGGGGTGCACGTCGGGGTGTGCGTCCGGTCGGGGTGTGTGTCGGGTCGGATGTCGGGGGTGCGCGTCGGGGTGTGCGTCGGGTCGGGTGTCGGGGTGCACGTCGGGGTGTGCGTTGGGTCGGATGCCGGGTGTGCGCCGGGTCAGGAGCCGGGTGTGCACGCTGTGCGGGCGCCGAGAGACGGGCGCACGTGCCGGGTATCTAGCGCGCGCGGCGACGGGGACCGGGTGGCTGAGGAAACTCGACAGCTGCCGGGAGATGCACGAGCCGTCGGGTTCGTTTTCGCCCGACACCAGGTGCTCGCGAGCCCCGGAGTACGTAATGCCGTATTTTCGATCCTTCGTATCGTTAACGAACGTTTTTCCGTCGGAACCCTTTACAGCTTTAATTATACTGTATTTAAGACCTAAGAAACACCGTAAATGGGTAGGCTACTTGTTGGACAAATCTTGGAAGTGTTGGGTTGTTGGACGTACTATTCTATCTACTCACGCGGTAACCACTATACGAGGTGGGGGTAACTTCTAAACCCTAATGACTATGTTTTCTGTATTTAACGCAAGATGATGATAACGAACGTATGTATGTAAACTGGATATTATTAGAATGCTATTGATCGATATGAATTGTGAACTTAAGTGTGTTGGGATAAATGTTGTGATTATATGATGTGTTCGGTGAACATAACTTCTAAACTCATTGTGTTTACGGTTTTCCCTATTTGATATGTGAAATGTTGAATCCTATTGTTGAACCCTATTTACTGTGAATGTTGTGTGCGTATTGTTTTATTGTGGGGAAGGGACAGGGTGGTCCGTAAGTACACCGTTAGAGATGGACAGGGTGGTCCGTCAATACACCGCTAGGTATAGGGACTGGGTGGTCCGTGAATACACCGCTAGGAAGGGACTGGGTGGTCCGTGAATACACCGCTTGGTATAGAGACTGGGTGGTCCGTGAATACACCGCTAGGAAGGGACTGGATGGTCCGTGAATACGCCGCTACCTGGAAATGGGCTGGGAAATGGCTAGGTCGTCCGTTAAGAAAATGATTACATGTCATGCCTTATATGTGATGTGTTTATTTGCCGAACGTATATATATGATTGATCTGTGTGTCTGCTTAATAATATTAAAACTTGGAGACTGTATCCACGAGTGTATTCAACGCACTCAACCCCCACCTGTACTCACACTACAGGAGAAGAAGAGAATCTTGACGCGTAGAGAGAGGGGTGCCCTATCAGCCGAGTCCATCTTCCAGTTTTACCTTTTTAAAGATATGTTGCCCGATTGTAAAAGAAAACTGTTCTTCTTCTTTGTAAAGGATCCTGATGTTTTTCCGCTGCTATGTAAAATGGTTTTATTTCGGCTAGACACCGAGGGTTTTGTATTTGTAAAATCGTCTCCCATCTCTTTCAAAGGATTTCTATTTTATTTCATGCACGTCTTTTTCCCCTTCTTTCTTCACGCCCGCAAGAAAAACTCTGATATTTTGACCGAAAGTTTTTGGGGCGTGACAGATGGTATCAGAGCCTAGTTCTACCCTTTGTAGGACTTTGCTCAAGCTGGTTTTTATATTCAAATGTGTTTCAAACGAGAAAAACGTGTTTTAAAACGAGGAGATCTTTTCGGAAAGAAACGGATAAGCACCCTCCTCTCTCTACACGTGTCTCTCTCTAATCATGAGTGGTTATCTGCTACGTGTGATCTTGCTTATCTGATAAAGATCAGTAAAGGTGTGAGAAAGTGTTACGGATATGGTGACATGATGGAAGGGTCTTTTAAAACCTTCTTGACGTCATTACAACCACGATAAAAAGATCATTTAAAAACCATCTTGACATCACTACCATCGACGCACTGCCTTCGGCCGCCGCCACAAAGGCCGTTGACTGCAGCTGCGTGAGCTCATGTGGGTAACCACAAGAGCCGTTTACTGCAGCAATGTGAGCTTGTGTCGTAAATGGTTGATTGCATTAGTAGAGATTATGTGACTGACAGTTGTGATTACCATTGGCCTTTGTTTACAACAGGGTGAGCTAGTTGGTGTGTTTCCGATTCATGGTTGTGATACGTAAGGTTGGTTTTGAAACTTGAGGTCTATAGGAAACCATGTGTGGAGGTCGGTGATGTGGTCATGATGGTTTGTTTATGTTTTGTTTTCTAGTTAATTTATGCAAGTTGGGTATGCGCTATCCAACATGATCAGGTTATGCTATGATGATAAATGAGCTATGATGACAAATGAATGACAGAGAATCTATTGAGAATATTATATGATTTATGGAGTAACGTTTATCGGTACCATGATATCTCCTATTTGTTAATCTGTTGTGATGTGTATTGTTGGGTTATATGGGGTAAAGTATAAGGGTTAGTACTCGCTGTTTGTCTTTAGAATTATGCCTCGAGGTCGACCACGAAAGGTCCAGCCGCCAACAGTAAATCCACCAAAACCGAATGTGGATGCTACAAGGATGGATTTAGTAGCCGTCCTTAGGGGACTGGCACAACACTTCGAGGTGACTCGAACCACACCCCCGCTAATAAGATCCGATCCGAATTTGATCTACGAACACTTTCGGCATTTCAACCCGCCGACGTTCAACGGAAAGGGTGAATCAGCTGACGCCGAAGAGTGGCTAAGGTCGCTGGATCGTTTGTTTGGACACTTAACCTGCACGAAAGAACAAAAGATCTTGTGCGCAGTATTTCAGCTCATGGAAGAGGCTGGTCACTGGTGGGATTCTTATGAGAGGACCATGATGCCGGACCAGAGGGAAGCTATGACGTGGGAGGCCTTCAAGGAAGTGGTCGCACAACACTTCATATCACAATGTTACCGCGATCAGAAGGAAACAGAGTTCTTACACCTCCATCAAGGAATCGCGACGGTGGGAGAGTACGAGTGGAAGTTTAATCAATTGAGCAGGTACGCAACTCACATGGTTGACACTGATGACAAGAAGGCCCGACGTTTTGAGAAGGGTCTTCGATCAGAGATCAGTTCTATTCTGGCAGGGCAGGGAAAAATGACCTATGCCAACGTCGTAGAGAGAGCCCAAGAGATTTCCTCTCGTCTACGTTTGGATGTTGAATCTTCCGAAAAGGTTGATGAGACACTTGGGAAAAGAAAGTGGACCGAACCAAGTCGGAGCTTCAATCAAAACAAATTTCAAAGGACTAACAATGCTCCACTCTCCCCCACTCTCAAACCGGGAAACCCATGTACCGGATGTGGAAAGATTCATGTGGGACCATGCCGGCAAGAGACTCAGAATTGTTTCAGGTGTGGAGAATCCGGACATGTTGTGAGGGACTGTCAGAAGTTTAGACGTCCAATAGTGCAAGAGACTCGGAAATGTTTCAGGTGTGGAGAACCTGGACATGTCATGAGAAACTGTCAGCAGTTTAGACACCCAACAGCTACAACACCGGGGCCGAGGTTAGGGGCGGGCAAGGCTCGGGCTCTTGCGCCCAATCACACAAAGACTGCTGATAAATAGGATACGAACAAGGGACCTTTAGTATTATATATGTAGATACCTTGAAGTATTGTACATGATCTTTTGTATAATGTACGAGCGGCCCATCTTTTGCTTATAAGTATACGATGTCAGTTTGACTTTTGATAATTGATGGAATCCACGTCCTTTCTTTCCTCGCGATTTGTGCTGATTTTTCTTCACTTATGGTATGTTATAACACCAGATCCGTTGAAGCATAAGAACGATACGTAGTCGCCGAAGCTATGGAAGTTACTATTCTTTTAGGAAAGATGAGATTCCACCTTCTTATCAGAAATCGGAAAAGGCGAAGTTAAGAATGCATCTTGGATGATCCTTGGTTTGTGATATTAATCTTGGAAAAGGTAAGAAGCAAAAGTGTGATCCGGTTAGGAAGGTTCGAGAAGGAATTGGAGAAGCTCAGGATTGACAAAAGTCCAGAACATCAAGAAACTTGCAAGCTGAGTTATTTCTTTGACGAGAAATGGAAAGAACGACACGACACGGGAATAGGGGGACGAGATTTTGAGAAAGTACCCCGACATACCGTTCCTAGGTATACGTTTGTTTATCTTTATAAGTACGCGCTCAATTTCGAGGACGAAATTATTTTAAGGGGTAAGGGATGTAGCACCCCGGATCAAAATGAGCATAATTGAATAATTAAATATTTGAACCCCGACTTAATAATTATGTGCGTATATTTTGACTGTTTAATTTAGTACGTGCGTTTCAGATACTTGGTTAACGCCGATTTTAGTTTTAGATGGGTATATTTTTCGTGACATGGAACCTAGAATATGATTTTACCAAGAGATTCGTATTGGAAATACGAGAAAATAGAAACAAACTAGAGGTCAATCGGAGACCCGTAGTTCAACTGACGAAGGAAAGGGTAAAATTTTGATAAAAGGTAAAAATAAAAATAATATTTTAATGAAAGGTAAATTGAGATATTTTTGGTAAATAGTAACTTTTCAACGGTAAAAAGGTAAATTAAAAATCTATAAATAGGAGCTCATAATTTTCAAAACTTATACGTTTTCAAAGCCGACGACCCGAGCGACGCTCGCGACGCGAACACGTAAGTTCTCTTTCTTTTCTTTTCCTTTACGTGTTTGATTTCCGCCGTCGCTAGAGCGCCGTTGGAGCGCCACCGCCGGCCAGCAGTGGTGCTGGTGGTGGTGTGCCGGGCGTCGGGTACGCGCCGGGTTGTGCGTCGTGCCGGGTGCCGGGTTGTGCGTCGGGTCGGGTTGTTGGACGTACTATTCTATCTACTCACGCGGTAACCACTATACGAGGTGGGGGTAACTTCTAAACCCTAATGACTATGTTTTCTGTATTTAACGCAAGATGATGATAACGAACGTATGTATGTAAACTGGATATTATTAGAATGCTATTGATCGATATGAATTGTGAACTTAAGTGTGTTGGGATAAATGTTGTGATTATATGATGTGTTCGGTGAAGATAACTTCTAAACTCATTGTGTTTACGGTTTTCCCTATTTGATATATGAAATGTTGAATCTTATTGTTGAACCCTATTTACTGTGAATGTTGTGTGCGTATTGTTTTATTGTGGGGAAGGGACAGGGTGGTCCGTAAGTACACCGTTAGAGATGGACAGGGTGGTTCGTCAATAGACCGCTAGATATAGGGACTGGGTGGTCCGTGAATACACCGCTAGAAAGGGACTGGGTGGTCCGTGAATACACCGCTATGTATAGGGACAGGGTGGTTCGTGAATACACCGCTAGGAAGGGACTGGGTGGTCCGTGAATACGCCGCTACCTGGAAATGGGCTGGGAAATGGCTAGGTCGTCCGTTAAGAAAATGATTACATGTCATGCCTTATATGTGATGTGTTTATTTGTCGAACGTATATATATGATTGATCTGTGTGTCTGCTTAATAATATTAACACTTGGAGACTGTATCCACGAGTGTATTCAACGCACTCACCCCCCACCTGTACTCACACTACAGGAGAAGAAGAGAATCTTGACGCGTAGAGAGAGGGGTGCCCTATCAGCCGAGTCCATCTTCCAGTTTTACCTTTTTAAAGATATGTTGCCCGATTGTAAAAGAAAACTGTTCTTCTTCTTTGTAAAGGATCCTGATGTTTTTCCGCAGCTATGTAAAATGGTTTTATTTCGGCTAGATGCCGAGGGTTTTGTATTTGTAAAATCGTCTCCCATCTCTTTCAAAGGATTTCTATTTTATTTCATGCACGTCTTTTTCCCCTTCTTTCTTCACGCCCGCAAGAAAAACTCTGATATTTTGACCGAAAGATTTTGGGGCGTGACATTGGTTGAGATTCATCCCTCAAAGTATGGGATACGGACTAACCGTTCCGCTGAAATAGCGGTTAGTTAGGTTCAAAGTCTGTTCATCACATTCCACGTTAATCAGTTCGCTGTTATGACTCCGAGCTAAATCGGTTCCTCTTTCGTTAGTTTGTTCATAGGGCTGTAACTCAGTTCGTTTAGCTTCACCGCATACCAGTTTTTCCTCGCATCTTATAACTAATTTAGTTCGTCATCGTACTTCCCGACTGTACTGGCTCGCGCTTCTTTAGTTCGATCAGAAGATGGCCGAACAGCTTGTTTCTCCATACTTCAAATGCCTTGACTTTGGCCTCAGTTCGGTTTTTAAGAGAAGGACTCGGTTCGACTTTGTTCGACTAAGTTCGGTTTCTAAGAGAAGGACTCGATTCGACTTAGTTCGACCATATCAAGTACTCCCCCCCTTCGAAGTGCGTGTTGACACGCACTAACATAGTCTACAAGCTAATTAGTCGAACAATTAATGCGCCTTCCCAAGACGAAACGTCTCTTCAGCCGCTTCTGTCCCATCTTTGCGACATGTGGCCAGATAGGATTCCCGCCCAGCGCCTTTTTGTCTTCCACCGTTGGATTTCGTCGCATCTAACGGTTGGAAGTTCGTGACTTTTCACCTTTTCCCCCCAAAAACCGATGAAATCTCTATATATGTGCCCTTCATTAGGTTAAAAAACCTTTACGCCACAAATCACTGTAGCTTATCTTCTCCAGATTTTCTCTCTTCCATCAAGGGTTTTCTCCTCCGATCTAGGTTTCTTCGATTGTTCCAGGTACCCATCTTCTCCTCTTCCCTGATCATTATTTTTCAAATGGCCAACTCCAGTTCAGTGGTTGAAATTCCTAAGAAGTCTAGACGAAAGACCGTAGATACAGTATTTTCTTCCACAAAAACCACCCAAACCCATCTAACCTTGCTAAGCTCCCTTTTGGTGGGCGGTTATTCTGTGACAATTCCTAGCCCAGAAGACCGACCCCATCGAGC
The DNA here is from genome assembly GCA_946896805.1 of Scutellaria galericulata. NCBI lineage: Eukaryota > Viridiplantae > Streptophyta > Magnoliopsida > Lamiales > Lamiaceae > Scutellaria > Scutellaria galericulata. The sequence goes on along the minus strand of OX335792.1, from coordinate 6,687,507 downwards.
TCCCATCGGTCATCAGACGTGGTTTCTTAAACATGTCACCCTGGGCTTAGTTCCCCCTGTTCATCCCTTCTTTTTAGAAATCGGTTCGGGTTTTGGCGTCTGTCCGAACCAATTACACCCGAATTATATTAGTTATATAGTATCATTTTATATGATATGTAAATGGATGGGGGTCGAACCTACTTTTGACCGATTTCGATCTTGCTTCGTTTTAAAAAATGCGAATCCTTTCTGTTTCTATTTGAGCCCTCGCAGGGGGGAAAGACGAGCTACATTTCTATCTCCTGGGGACGAAAAGGTCAGTTTCTAGGAGAAATACTATTTTTTCATTCGCGGACCAACGAACCAACCCTTCAATTCTCTTCTCTGGGTCCAAACCTCTACTCAATCTGATCCTCCTCCATCCCCTGATTACCAAATCTCCGTTTTGAATAAGTTTTTCGACAAGGGGTGGTTCGATATTGCCCAACTAAGTTCTTGTGAATCGTTGTTGGCCTTCTGAGGGTTCTACCCGAACAGCCATGTTCCTTCTCGATTCAATCTAGGTCGTTCTTTTTAATTCCTGTCATTCATCATGCTAATACGAACTGCTTGGATGCATAGTGGCTTACCCATACTTTCTTTTTGCAGATAGAAAAATGAATCGATTCTCCAGCTTCGCAGACGAGGTCCCTGAGGAGGAAAGGACTCCTTACTCGCCTTCCCAGCATTGCGTGAACACTGACTTGGCTGCGACCTTCAAACAAGCGGAGGAAACTCGCCTCGCCTCGCTAGCCCAGAGGACTCCAGGCTCAACTGATCATGTGATGCAAGAGGAGGGTGTTCTCCCCGAGAGATTAGAGTCTGCTTTGCCGATCACGCTGCCAACTGCCGAAGTTCCTACTCCGTCTCCCACTCGTTCGTCTGAACTTGTCGATCTGAGCGAGAAGATTGCAGGGGAGGTGGCGGAAACTACGCCTTCCCTGCAGAGGAAGAAAAGGGGGTCCACTAGCTCGCGGAAGTCCGCAGATAAGAAGCAGAAAACAATTGAGGGGCCCCCAGTTAGTTCGGAAGTATCTAGGGATGTAGCCGTCCAGAAGGGAAAAGCAGCGGTGGCAGAGGAGGATGCTGAGGAAAGAGACATAAGGTTAAATCTTGCTCGTCTGGCGAACGCGAGGAAGTTTTTTGAAGGCTTAAGCAAGAGAGCTCTTCACCGACGGGACAAGGCTTTGGAATACCGTCATGTAGCGGAAGAGAAAGAAGATGAGAAAAAGGCCTTGGAGAGCGACCTAGCGATCCATTCTGACCAGACGAACAAGCTGTCCGCTGAATTGGAGCAGTGCCAGGTTGAGCTTGCCATGGCTCGATCAGAGGTGTTCAAAAGGGATGAATTGTTGTTGGAGAAGGAAAAGTTCGCTACCAAAAAACAAAAAGAGCTCCTTGCAGTCGAAGCGGAGGTTCGGAAACTGAGGGAGGATTTAGAGTGGGAGCAGAGTGTGCGGATTCAGTTCGCGGAGAATTCGAGGATGGAGGGATTCCGAGCTGGAATTACAGAGGGCTTTCATCGATTCGCTCAAAGCTCGGAGATGGAGCTAATAGCTGAAGAGTTTCGCGAGAGACTCTTTAGTCGCTTGTGGAATTCCTTCCTTTTTCTCTCCAAGGCTGCTCCCATGGCCGAAGCCTATTTCAAGGAAGGTGTTCGACTGTGCCAAGAAGAGGTGAAGGAAGCTCAACCCGAATCCCAGCTCCGATTCTGTCTTTCTTTACTTGGTAAAAAATTGCAACAATCCTTCCCGATTCCTCCCGGTTGGCAAGGGGATCCGAACGAAGACGTTGATGCCAAATGGTGGGAAGGATTTCTTCAGCAAGCCATTTCAGAAGTTCTTCCAAGTGCCAATTCGACTATTCAACTTGAGGAAGATACTTCCAATCTAATGGTGGATCTTCCTGATGAGATGTTCGATCCTTCTGCACCGCCGACCTTCGCTGCTGACCCTTCTTCCAAAAAACCATCTGATGATCCTTTGTAAATTTTTTCTTATTTTTTATCTAGGACTATTCTGTATCTTCTACGATCAATCTATCGAATTTACTATTAAAATTTTTTCCATTCCTATTACAAGTTATTCACGTCATCCAAACTTTATTAATAAGCGAATGAACCATAAGATATGCAAGCATTAGTTCGACTAATCAACACTTTCTAAAGAATGTTGTAGTTCGCTTAATCAGGACACTCCGAGGGAGTGTTTACATTCCGAGGGAATGTTGAAGTTCGCTTAATCAGGACACTCCGAGGGAGTGTTTACATTCCGAGGGAATGTTGCAGTTCGCTTAATCAGGACACTCCGAGGGAGTGTTTACATTCCGAGGGAATGTTGAAGTTCGCTTAATCAAGCATAATAGTAGTATGAAATAAAGCAGAAAAATGACACAACGATATAACGTGGTTCGGTCAAATCGACCTACGTCCTCGGAGTAAATGTTTCTTATTTCATAAAGTAGCAGAAATTAAAAAAATTAATAAACAACCTATATAAAGATGGTACTTCAAGCATAGAACTTCTTCAAATGACTCACATGCCAGGGTCTGGGCAACCTTTTACCATCTTCATTCGTCAGTTCGTAAGATCCTCCCGAAAGAATCTTGGAAACAATATACGGTCCTTCCCAAGTAGCATCCAACTTCCCGATTTCGACCAGGGCGTCTGATTGTCTTAACACCATGTCTCCTACTTGGAATTCCCTTTTCCGAACTCTTTTATGAAACGCTGCTTGAATGCGTCTTTTATAGAGTTCATGTCGAACTCGGGCTTCGTTCCTCAGCTCGTCCAAAAACATTAGATCTGTTCTAATCAACTCCTCATTTTCTTGTGGTTCGAAATTGGTGATCCGCAAAGCTTCTCCTTGAATTTCTGTTGGAACTACTGCTTCCATCCCAAACGCCAAACTGAAAGGACTCTCTCCCGTCGTCGACCTAGCTGTTGTTCGATAAGCCCACAATACTGATGGTAGTTCATCCACCCAGTTCGACTTCTCAGATTCGAGCCGCTTTTTGAGTCCATCCACTATGATTCGGTTTACTACTTCGACTTGGCCATTTGCTTATGGATGTGCAACTGCAGTAAACACTTGCACAATTTTCATCTCTTCGCACCATCCCGTGATTTTCTTTCCTCGAAACTGAGCTCCGTTGTCTGACACCAAAACTCTTGGCAAACCAAATCTGCAACAAATATTCTTCCAAACGAAGTGTATCATGTCAGCTTCTGTAATTTTGACTAAAGGTTCGGCTTCGACCCACTTAGTGAAGTAATCTACTACTACCAAAAATTGTTTGCTTCCCCTGGTCTTCGCAAACGGACCAACTATGTCGATTCCCCATCTAGCGAATGGACAAGGCGAACAAGTAGTTAGCATATCTGCGGCTGGCGTGTGGATCCGCCATCCATGTTTCTGACAAGATTCACACTTTTTAACAAGCTCCTCAACATCATTCTTCAACGTGGGCCAATAAAACCCAGCTCGTACCACCTTCCGAGCTAAAGCTCTTGCTCCAGAATGTTCGGCACATCCTCTTTCATGAGCTTCTTTTAACACCTTAATCCCTTCTTCTTGAGATAAGCATCTTGCATCCGTTGGTAAAAAGGTTTTCCTGTATAATAATCCGTCAATAACATAGTAGAAACGAACTTGCCTTTCTAACCTTTCTAACTCCTTCGCTGTTCCTTCCCTTTTGCCCTCCAAAAAATGCAAAAAATGAGTTCTCCAATCGGTCTCTGCCTCGTCAATATTCATAACTTCACTTTCTCTCCTAACGCCCATCACAATAATACTTCTCTGCGAACAGTCTTGCAACGAACTGCCTATCTTTGATAGAAAATCCACCTTTTCATTTTCACTTCTGGGGATCTGTTCAATTTGAAGCTTTTCAAATCTGTTCTCCATATCTTTGATTTTGTCCACGTAGGAAATCATCCTATCTTCTTTGACTTCACACTCATGTCAAAGTTGTTGTGTTACTAACTGTGAATCTGATTTCACTGTTAAGTGGCGCGCTCCAGCCTGTTCGGCTATCTTCAAACCCTGCAAAAAGGCTTCATATTCTGCTTCATTGTTAGATGCTTTGAACAAGAATTTTATGGCAAAATGTAATTCATCCTTTTCCGGACTAATCAGCAATATTCCAGCTCCGGCCCCTCGATGAGATGAGGATCCATCTACAAACAACTCCCACTCCTTCTTTTCTTGTGCTCAAGTTGTTTCTTGGATGAAGTCCGCCAAGGCCTGACCTTTAATAGCTGTTCGAGGTTCGTACTTGATGTCAAATTGACCCCGTTCGATGGCCCATTTGACCAAATTCCCTGATGCCTCAGGCTTTCCCAGAATGGTGCTCAATGGATGATCTGTTCGCACTGTTATCGCATAACTCAAATAGTACGGTCGTAATCTCCTGGTAGCAGTAACCAAAGCATAGGTGTCACGACCACATTTCTAAAATAGCTAGATATGTAATAGATTTTCATATTAAAAGACCTGTAAGTGAGTGTGTGACTTTTTTTTATATATAATAACATAAATAACTTTTTTTGCACGTGAAAACCCGATAAGACTATAATACGTTTTGTAGCAGATACCATAAAGTCAAACCACACTCACTTCTATATCTTAGATATTTATATACATCAGATGATCAAATAGAAGAAGTCCAAGTACTTTATCAAAATATTGTTGAAAGCAAAATAAGCTCATAACGCAGCCCAACAGGTCGTTATCCATGTACACCATCTTCGAACCCATAGAAACTCAACAACACAGTCAGTAAGTCCATGAGCCTATACATCAGCAGGTTCACCTACAATGCATGAACTATATGAGCTAATAAGCTCAGTAAGCAGAAATTATGCATGCACTGACATACAAATGGATGTAAGGACTTTAAGAATATCATGAATGCATGGCTTTGATATCTTTTACTATGTTGGGCCCTTGACTCATCTACAGTACATCGGAAAGGAGCTAGCTCAATAATCTCTGTACTTTGCTTTGCTTTAAAGTCATGTTTATGGCCCAATATCTTTGAACCATAACCACGGCTCGCATGCCATAGGCACATTTTTACTATGAAAGCCGATACCGGCCTCGATGTACTAGTAGTGGTCAACTTTGCTTTAACTTTGCTCTTTGTATGATATAATGTGCACACAGACTCAACATGTCTTCTATGCATACACCTATCTATGCTCATGAATGATATGTACAAAATTCAATGCCAATGCATCATCTTTAATCACACATAAAAAGTAATCACCAATATCAAGAAACGCAAATTCACTATTATCATATAATACAAGTAAACACATAAAATACTATAGTTCATGCATTGTAGTTGCAAATGAATTTCTACTTACCTTGTCTTGTAAAATGGTTATTCTCCACCTCTCGTTTCTTTTGTCTATACCACTAAAGAAAAATAATTTGTGAAATGTTATATTAGATCACTGATAATTACTCCCTCCGTCCCAAATTATTTGTCGTTTTAACACTTTTCACGCAGATTAAGGAAACCAACAAAAAGACTGATCTATCCCTATTTAAATCTAATAATACATATTTCCAATGTCTACTTTGAAATAATAGAGCATTTAGCAAGGAATAATAAATAGGGGTAAATTTGGAAGATTTTGGGAAAATATGCCTTGAATTCCTATAACGTCAAATAATTTGGGACAAATCTCGAAAGCTAAAACGACAAATAATTTGGGACGGAGGGAGTATATTAAACAAAAATTAACTTCTAAGAACCTAAAACATCTCTCATCCAGATTTAATAACATTAATTTTAGTTAATATAAATATTATAATATAAAGAATATCAATTAATTTACTAGAAGCCAAATACCCACTGATTTAATTGAATTAAAAAAAATGATTTTCCTTAATTTTCCAAAACTTTCAATTGTAAAAAGAATTAAAGAAAGATCATAAACTAAACCAACAACATCTGGATTCAATATGATTACAAGATTTTAATATTAAATCATTCAATTTATTAGAATTTTCCTTTTCAATTGTTTATTTATTTACGATGAACACTAAATCAATATTATATTTATTGTTTCTCACCAACACTATAGTTAATAATCCAAACTAAATCATTGATCTCAAAGATTAGTTAACTTATACAGATATATGATAATTATTCTTACTGTATCAACTAATATCTAATAATAAATTAATTTATAAATCCACTCATGTCTTAGTTAGCCACAAAACAATACATTTTACACACATGTATATTATGTATTGATTGCTTTATCATCTTGAATAACAGTAATTATAAACATAAGATCTTAATTTGGTAAAATTTCTCTTTCTTTCGTCATTATACAAGATATTTAAATCAAATAAAATCATATAATAAGGACACAATTTAGTTTCTTGTATAATTTAGTAAAACTCATGTTTGGTATTTCATAAGTACCTTTCAATTACTAACAGTTAATTAACACAAAATTTAATAAAATTACTACTATTAATTAGATGTTTAATACTTGTGATTATAATAAATTATGATAAACGAACAGAAGTATATTCTTTTAATTAAATGCATCTAGTTAATGATTATATAAGCGCGCACACACATCTAATCAAGAATTATCCCTACTAAATCAAAATACGTACCTTCTTCGTTTGCTTAAAAAAACATCAAAATGAGATAAAAATTTCTTGAATTAATACTCCATTACCTGTATTCACCTGTTGCTCTTTATACTAGTTACTCTTTCTTTTTTTTTTTGTTTCTATTAGCTTTAATTATCAGATGAGTCATCATATGGGTTGTAGGACACATGCCTTCTCCGCCTATCTTCTTAAATGAAGAGTGATCTTTTTCCTTTTTTTTGTTTGTATGTGTATGTGTAAGGAGATATTTAACTTTATATATATATATATATATAGGTTGTGTGCGTGTGTATATATTTATATATATAAGAAATTTTAGTTTTTTTTTTCCATTCATAGTTTATACATATTTATATAACTATTATTATTATTTAAATCTACTTTTCAATTATTGAAAATTCTTATTATATATTATATAGTAAATATTTAATTTGGGGTGTTACAATAGGCCACCTTTTCGATCTCAGTATATCGCACTTCGGCGCCTTGAAGAACTTTACTGACGAAGTAGACAGGGAACTGGTCCTTCCCTTCTTCTCGCACAAGAACCGAACTAACAGATTCTTCGCCAATCGCCAAGTATACCAGCAGCGCTCCTCCTTGAATCGGCTACTTCAACAACGGAAGTGAAGAAAGGAACACTTTTAAATCGTCAAAAGCCTTCTGACATTGTTCGTTCCATCCGAACTGACTACTCTTTCTAAGGACTTTCAAGAAAGGCAATCCCTTATCCGCCAATCTTGATATAAACCTGCTTAGAGCAACAACTCGACCAGTTAGAACCTGTACCTCTTTTATGGTTCGCGGAGGAGCCATATCTTGGATAGCTCGAATCTTGCTTGGATTTTACTCCGAACGAGCACTTTGATGGATTCAACCGCATCCCATGTCTTCGAATAGTTGTCATTGTTTCTCTCAAGTCTGCCGCATGAGTGTTCGCCTGAATACTTTTCACCAACATGTCATCCACGTAAGCTTCCATATTACGACCTAACTGGTGCTTGAACATCTTATCCACCATCCTCTGGTAAGTAGCTCCCGAATTCTTTAATCCAAACGGCATCATAGTGTAACAATAGGTACCTGACGAAGTGATGAAAAAAACTTTGGGCTTATCTTTCGGATGTAACAGGATCTGATGATACCCTTGTGCAGCATCCATCATGCTGAGCAGTTCGCAACCGGCAGTTGAGTCCACCAATTTATCGATTCGAGGGAGTGGGTAATGATCCTTTGGAGAAGCTTTGTTCAGATCTCGGAAATCAATACACATTCGCCATTTGTTTCCAGGTTTAGGCACCAACACCACATTAGCCAGCCACTGAGGGTATTGGATCTTCTCAATATGCCCTATCTCCAACAACTTCTGAACTTCCCTTTCTATTATCTCGTTTTGCTCATCACCAAAGTGCCTCAACTTCTGCTTGATTGGTCGAACCTCGGGCTTAGTATCCAACTGATGAACTGCTATATCCGGGTTTATACCCTTCATATCTTCCGGCTTCCATGCGAACAAATCCACATTCTCTTTCAATACCTGCACAATCTCACTACGGTTTGGTTCGGCCAAATGACTGCCAATGCGAACTACATGTCCCGGTTGTTCTGAAATCAACTCAATGCTCATCAATTCCCCTTCTTCAAACTCCGCTGTGTTCGCCTCTCGTCCTTTCTTTCGACTCTGATCTCTTTCTCTATCAATCTCAGTTTTCTGTTCGGCCTTCCGTTTTTGGGATTCGGACTGGCGAACAACAGCAACGTAACAGCGCCGAGCTGTCTGCTGATTGCCATGAACTACTCCCACTCCCACAGTTCGTCCTTCCTCATTTTCCATTGGGAATTTCATCATCAAATGAGCAGGTGAGATAACAGTTGCATAAGTACTCAACGAAGGACGCCCTAAAATCACGTTGTACTGCGAAGGTGCGTCCACCAATAGGAAAGTTATTGTCTTATTTTGCCTCCATTCCCTTTCTCCCAAAACCATGGGTAACTGAACCTTGTCAAACACTGTCACGGCTTCTCCAGAAAACCCATAAAGAGAAGTCTCCACCGACTTCACTTCGACTGTCGATCTCATCTTTCGAAAACAGTCCATAAACATGATGTCCACCGAACTTCCGGTATCAACGAATATCCCTTCGACGTTAAAACCCCCAATCTCAGCCGCAATCACCATAGCATCGAACTGCGGACTTTGGAGAGCTACTTTATCTTGAGCCCCAAACTGCACTACTACTTCGTCGAAAATTGTTTGAACCTCATCGCCTTTCTGTCGAACTGAATTCAACCTCACCTTGCGAGCTCTGTTTGAATCTCCATCCGTTGGTCCTCCTATGATCATGTGTATAGTGGGCCTTTCCTCCCTCTCAGGCCTGTTTCGCGGCGGAAGCGGCGGAGGGGGAGGTAGTTCAGGACGTTGTTGTCCCATTTCTCTTCTAGGCTCCTCCCGAGCATTCCTCTGCTCTCTGTTATCTTGTCGGCGAGGGCGAACATACCGAGCCAGCCTGTTTTCCCGAACTAATCTCTCTAGTTCGTGTCTGAGGTGCAGACATTCATTAGTACCGTGTTCATATTCGTTATGAAACCGATACAGCTTGCCATTCCCGAAGGTGGATGGCTTTTTTAGAGTCGGGCTCCAGGTCGCCGGCCATTTCAGTTGGGGCACATTCCAGATCTCCATCAATACTTGTCCGGGAGAAATATTCAGGGGGTTATATTGGTCATACCTCCTACCAACTTTGTTATCTCGCAACGGCGGGGGTGCGAACCTCGCTCGAGATTCTCCCGTCTCCTTCCTCCTTGTAGACTCCTGTTCCTGTGACTTATTAGCTCGGTTAGAGCCTTCACCCTTCTTAATCCGCACTGCCTCTTCCAGGTTGATGTACTTGGTGGATCTCTGCAATAAATCATCAAAATTCCTCGGCATCTTCTTAACCAGAGAAGTATGAAGATCACCCTCTTTCAAACCCTGTATGAAGGCATTGACTATTAAGTCATCTGAAGCCCCAAGAGCTTCCCGGGCTGCATCTGTAAACCTTCCAACGTACTCTCTCAACATCTCATCCCCTTTCTGTTTTACCCCGAACAGAGTTTGAGTAGATCGCCGCTGTCTTCTGGCACTGACGAACTGGTGTAGGAATAACTCTGATAATTGTTCGAAGTCATGAATAGTTCCATCAGTCAGTTGGCTGAACCAGGTCTGGGCAGCCTTTGTGAGGGTAGTGGCAAATACCCTGCACTTGATGCCATCTGAATACCGGTGTAAAAGAGCAGTATTTTCAAATCAACACAAGTGATCCCACGGATCAGTAGTACCATCATAATCAAAATTCACTGGTCGAAAAGATGCCGGTAGTTCGTCTTCCATTACTTCCTCCGAAAAGGGATTCCCCCTTGAACCTTTCGGAACTCGTCGGATATTATGCTGGACTTCTTTCAATTCTCTTTTCAGCTCATCAACCCTTTCTGATAATTCATCATGGCCTCGTTTCTGCCCCCGAGAGTGATGAAACTGACTTTCCCTCTCATCCGTTCGTGACCTATAATCACTGGCCTCCTTCTCTTGCTGAGTATCCACATTATCCTGCTGTGACTCAACTCTTTGTTTCCCTATAGCCTTCTGGACAGCTGCTTCCATCAAATACGCCAGTTCCTCCGGCGTCAAAGTGATAGTACGAGGGGGATCCACCGGGGTAGAGCTCCGGTCACCCTCTTGATTTTCCGGTCTTCTGGATGAATCACCGACTTCCATCCTTCTCCTTGATCCTCTGGTATTCACCATGCTTGTTATCTCAACGCCTTAAAAACTCAAATTTATTTCCCACAGACAGCGCCAATTGATGTTGCTCCGATCCAAAGCTCCGATTCTTCAACCCAAAACTCGAAACCTTGAACCTTGATGTTGCTCCGATTCAATTCTCCAACTTCCCGATCCAAAAACTGATGATCTTGAATATGAAGACCTGCAAAATAAACACCGGGAGGGGTTCCCGGCGATGGGACTCCGACGCTCAAGTCAGAAAAAAGAAGAGGATATTTTTGTAAGTGTACGTGTGTGTACTTTGAATTTAAGTGTGCATGAGGAAAAATAAAGAATGAACACAAGAGGTATATATAGACTCCCTGGAATATGAGTTAGTTGAGATTCATCCCTCAAAGGATTTTATATGTACTTTGAATTTATAGACTCCCTGGAACACAAGAGGTATATATGTACTTTGAATTTTTCCGCTGCTATGTAAAATGGTTTTATTTCGGCTAGACGCCGAGAGTTTTGTATTTGTAAAATCGTCTCCCATCTCTTTCAAAGGATTTCTATTTTATTTCATGCACGTCTTTTTCCCCTTCTTTCTTCACGTCCGCAAGAAAAACTCTGATATTTTGACCGAAAGATTTTGGGACGTGACATTGGTTGAGATTCATCCCTCAAAGTATGGGATACGGACTAACCGTTCCGCTGAAATAGCGGTTAGTTAGGTTCAAAGTCTGTTCGTCACATTCCACGTTAATCAGTTTGCTGTTATGACTCCAAGCTAAATCGGTTCCTCTTTCGTTAGTTCGCTCATAGGGCTGTAACTCAGTTCGTTTAGCTTCGCCGCATACCAGTTTTTCCTCGCATCTTATAACTAATTTAGTTCGTCATCGTACTTCCCGACTGCACTGGCTCGCGCTTCCTTAGTTCGATCAGAAGATGGCCGAACAGCTTGTTTCTCCATACTTCAAATGCCTTGACTTTGGCCTCAGTTCGGTTTCTAAGAGAAGGACTCGGTTCGACTTAGTTCCACCATATCAGATACCGTAGTACTGACCTATTTCTTCCGTTTTCTTCCTTTTTTCACACACTTTGTCTCCATCATCCCGTTTTCACCTCTTGTACCTATATCAACCAATATTTCGTAGTTATGATTCATTTATGACCAAAATAGCACGATAAATGTGCTTACGACCATGTATATTGAGTGTATTTTACACACTCAACACTTTGTCCCTCTTTGTATGAGTAGACATATGTTTATTTAGTTGAAGAATCAAAAAATGATGATAATGGAGATTTGAATTTACTCTTGGTCATATGTTTAATGTCTTACGTAAGATATTTATATTACTTTGGAGACTAAAATATTTTGGTTGTTAATGAGTGAAATGCAACACAGTGTATAATGACTTAGATTGTTGGTTAATGTCAACGACATTATTGATAAATATGTATGGTTTGGATTTGCAATCAGTGTATAAACAACCAACATGTATGTGTTTTACATGCAATGCATAAAAATTGAAAACAAAATCACGGATGTTTTACATATATGTTGTTCATAGGAAATAATTATATTAGATATTTAAAATCATTGTAAACATGAGATTTAATTAAACTAAATGATGAAAAAGAAATTTAAAATATTCATGAAATAAATAATAATAAAAATAATAATGATGATGTGAGGAGGAGGAGGGCGACAAAGAGAAAGACAGTGAATAAGAAGAAGATGAAGAAGAATAATAATAAGATACAGTATGGATCAAGAAAATGGATCTAGAAAATGAAACTTCAAAAATTGAAATGGAAGCCCAAATAACTCAAATACATACACAAGATGTGTATATTAGAATTACCCCAAACATACAAGTTAAGTTAAACCAACCAACATTAAAAAAAATAAAAAAATAAAAATAAAAATCAATTTTATGAATTGTACTAATCCATTTGGTTTGATAGTTGGGATTGTTAAAATTCATATGTTACGATGGATTTGTACTGTTCACAAAAAATTGATTTGATTTTTGGTTTGAGGGTTGAATGTTAGGTTTTATTTGATTTGTATCTTTGGATTGAATTTTGAGATACTTTTAAATTGGTTAATTTATGTAACTTTTGTTTGGTTGTAATGTTTATATGATATAGTAATGAAAAATGTTAAGTTTATCATGAAATAACTTTTCATTAATCATTTTCTACATCTTCCCAAATCTCTACATTATCTCTCAACAAACATTGTCGGTCGCACCATGAGCCTTATAGCTTAAATGGTATCCCACTTTTATAGAGGTACAAATTGTATGACGACCAAGATTCAAACTTGGATCACGCAAGTTTTCTATTTTTTATTGTCCCTTCCCTTCCACTCCTCTAAACTCACTAAAAAAAATAACCATTGTCAGTCACTGCTCGACCAACATCAAATTTTCAAACCACTCATTGTTACCAAAACATCCCACAAATTGGGTGGAATTCAAGGAAGAAACTTTCTCCTTTCACTTTCCAATAATGTGTGGTCAAGAATCCTCCAAAACCACCAAATGCCGTTGCCACCCCCACCGAAAAAACACCATATATAGTCACCCTCATGTTTTCCAAAAATTATATCTCACTCAAATCTGAACAAAAATATATGAAATTTGTACCAAAACACTCCTCTTCCTAAGCTCTTTCAAAACCCCAAATCAATTTTGAGCAACAAATTCAGTTCAAGTTCAATTTCACCGAAATTTATTTCAAATTGGACACAAAAATATTGACCTCCTGCATGATGACATCTTATATGAGTTGTGTTGTATAGTCATCAAATGAACCCCCTTACTCCATTACATATTTTGTTGTTTCATCTCTCTTCTTCATCCATCAACTTGGCTTCTTCTTCTTCATCCATCTACTTGTCAATGGCCATCGTTTAAATTATCACTCTTCATCTACATTCCCACATCGTCTCCTTCCGAGTGTTTATCCTCATCCCGATCTAGATTACATTCATGATGAAATTTGCATTATAGAATTGCTCTGCAAGTAGTGGCCATGTTTCCTTTCAAGAGTTGACGGCATAAATGAGATTTCTAATAATATTATTACTATGAAGGCAAAAAATGAGATGACTTAACCCACCATACCGACCTTTTAAACCCAAATCATAAACGGGCATATTTAACCTAGGCTTGAAACCCTTAACACAAACAATAGCTTAGGTGGTTTTAAAGCCTCTAAACCCGACCAAACCCTCAAACCAAATTAGCCCTTAAAACTAACTAATCATCCATCAAACCAAACGAGCCTTAAATATTCCATTTCCCACCCAAATTATCCTTATGGATTATATCCCTCTATTTCTCATTCAACTTACAAAACCAACGAGCCTTAAGTATTCCATTTCCCACCCAAATTATCCCTATGGATTATCCCTCTATTTCTCATTCAACTTACCAAACCAAGCTTCTTGTACTCCCTATGGATTATCCCTCTATTTCTCATTCAACTTACCAAACCAAGCTTCTTGTAAAACAATCGCTATGATAAAATAGTTAAGTATCAACTGCTCACAAAACTAAATCCATTTTCACAAATTCATTAGAGAACTGTGAGTTATAGGTCAACTTATCTCACGCAATTAGATTCATGAAAAATCCTACTTGACTTGATAAATAAATGTTGGAAAATCAAATCAGAAAACAAGGAATGATAAGTAAGAACACTTTTGTCCAAGCACATATAGAAAATATAAAAACCTAAATAGAATAGCAGCCAATTGAAACTTTCATTTTATCAAAATGATAATTGTTGAAACAAGTTCCAGAAGCAGAGGCAAAACAATAGGCAGCTAAGAGTGAAGAACAAGTGATGCACATTATCCATCTACTTCCAAAACCAACATGCTAATAATCATCATCACATATATAACCCCTCGGGAACACCCTCCTTCTTCTTGAACATAACCTTATCCTTTGCTTTCTTGAAATCAGCATGTGTCACCTAAACATGAAATTGAATTTTGTCAAAATCTACAGCTAGAAGATGTTGAGTGCATACACAATCGAGCATCTCGGAACATAATAATGAAGTCTATTCCTTAAAAGCTCAGTGGCAAATTAAAAATAGCAGAGTACTTTTAAATATAGATGATGATTTGCCTTTGATCTTAAAAATAGAAATAATGTTAGGTTGCACATGGATCAAAGGAATCGGAGGATGGATTTGAAATTAATGGTTATGGACTCATCAATGTTGCTTTGATAAGTCTGTTATCATGGATTTAAATACATTACTCCCATCTTGAACAATTTTGGGACTGAGTTTAGGGGATTGAAACCCACCTCATATGAACTCATTTGAAATTGTACTCTGAATACTCTCCTCAAATCATATCATTCGATCAAATGAAACCTTAAACATGCAAATCTAGGAGGCCAGTTGAGCATGAATTCTTAAACTACTATACAAAATAGTAAATCTTCCCTGAAGTCCCATATTCGATAGAAGAAACACTGACTTCTTACAAAAATGACAGTATGAAGATAACTTTTTGCTCATACACCAAACTGGTAAGAAGAATTCTAGAGGATCTTAGAGAAGAGATTATTTGCCTTACCTTCATGCGACGCTCTCTCAATGCAAGCAAACCAGCTTCAGTACATATGGCCTTGATATCAGCTCCGGAAAACTCATCTTTTGTCATAACAAATTCTTCCAGGTTCACATCATCAGCTAAGGTCATCCTTGATGTGTGTATCTAAGCATTAAATGAAAAATTTACTTCACCAGTTCAACAAACACCAACCTAATTTATAAGTGACAAATCATAAGCCACATATACCAGGAAAATGCGCCTCCTTGTTTTGATATCTGGAAGAGGGAATTCAATTTTTCTGTCTATTCTACCAGGCCGAAGGAGGGCGGGATCAAGACTTTCAATTTTATTCGTTGCAAGGATGACTTTCACATCTCCTCTTGAATCAAAACCATCTAATTGGTTCAGCAATTCCAACATAGTCCTCTGAATTTCACGTTCACCACCTGAGTGAGCATCATACCTGTTGAAAAAAATTATCCAATAAATTCCTCGGTGACTATGAGAATGACAGCAATCATATCGAGTCTTGACATTACCTTTTTGTACCCACGGCATCAATTTCATCAATAAAGACGATAGATGGTGAGAGGTCATCAGCAACTCTGAAAAGCTCTCTCACCAATTTAGGACCATCTCCCAGATACTTTTGAATTAATTCACTTCCAACAACACGCAAGAAAGTTGCTGATGTTGAATGTGCCACAGCCTAGAGGTTTTCATGAAAAAGATAAGCAACTAAGTACTTTAGAACATACTCTGATGATGTAAAGCAGCTGAATAAAGTAATCAAGAGACTTGATAAAAGAATAATTGAAATCCCATGCAATGAAAGCAACATGGAGCAACCATCTACAGAATGACTTTCAAATGCCACTTGCTAACAGATCCGCCTAGACTAATGCTCCTAATGAGCCACTTTTCTTTCAGCTTAAGTCCATATGAGGAATAAAAGGCAGGAATATGATGTTTAGTGCCTAACTATCAAGGTGAGGAGAAACATCTCACCAGCTTGACAAAGCAAGCTTCAGCCAGTTCAAAGTCAATATTCATCATTATGGTGGCCAACAATCAAGATATGACAAACATCACTTTAAATAAAAAGGAGGAACATGAAACAGGAGTGAACAAAACAGCATAACACTCTTTCCCTGGTTTTCATCCATTAGACGTGACAAGCAGCACACACACAAACTTGATATTTGATAAAACAGCAAAAGATGCTAAAGTCAAAGCCAACAGTACTTCAAGATCAGGTAATTCTATCACTAGAGGAGATAAACAAAACAAAAATGTATGACCTTGACAGTCAAATAAATGCACAAAAAAAGCCTATCAAGTACACACACCTTTGCAAGTAAAGTTTTTCCAGTTCCAGGCTCTCCATAGAGTATGACACCCTTGGGCGGTTTGATACCAATATCTTCATACAATTCTGGGTGCGTTAACGGAAGCTCAACTGCCTCTTTGATTTCCTGGATCTGGGAATCCAGTCCACCAATATCAGCATATGACTCCAATGGAGCTTTTTCAACTTTCATTACAGAAACCATTGGATCGACATCATCTTGAAGCAGTCCAACCACAGAAAGCACCTACAATAAGATACAGTTGCAAAACATAAAATTCATTGACAGTATAGGCAACTCCAACTCACAAAGTAGCACAACAGATTCATTTTTTAAGGAATGTTTTTTTCTCTTAAGATCATTATATTCCGAAACTCTTCTGACACAAACTCATTTATATGCATATCCTTTATTTTTATTTTTGCATAAAGCCTTTGGAGAAAGTAGAGGAATAAAATGATAACCATTTGAAACCTTGCTCAATCTTACCTTTAACAAACCCAAGAATATATATTCATAGCTTCTTTTATCCCTTTCATCTGATGAAAACCAAAGTACTAATTCCAAAAATAGAACCACTAGCTACTATTACATAGACAAGTAAAATCATTCCAAATAATTTTTACTGAACCATTTTTCAAGATATTATAATACAAAATAATGGATTATGGACTTTCTTGAGTTCAGACTTTTGAGATAATCCGTCCTGCAGTAGAATATTTTCAGATTATATAGAAGAAACTTCTCCTTGAATCAGTAACTATTTCCTTAGACCACAAACCCCATGGCCGTTCCCACCAACCAAATCAAATTCTAACAAAAGACTACTATACAGCAGTACAATGAGTGATCACTCAGGTAGAGAACAGTGAACTGTCTAATCCTGAAGCTTAGCTTTACAAAATTGCCAAAGTTGTCCCTTCAGGATTGAGGATTAATACTCTTCAATACCAATTTCCCCCAAAAAAGGAATAATATTAATGTGTCTTAAAATTCCGAAGTCAAACTACGTCTCCTTCAGAACACAAAGCCAAGAACAGCCAAACAAAGACTCTCAAAACTTCATTAACTCTTAATCAAGCTCAACGTGATAATATCTGATGCACTAACCTAGAAGCTCTAACTTCAGCACGACAGTTCAATATAGGCCAAAAAGGAAACCAGAACCTCCGAGGAAATATCCTAGCTAAAACCACATAAGTGAAATCAAAAACTAGATAAAATCATTTATTGATATACAGGAATATTTGAGCACAGATTCAATCATCACCAAAACTAACCCAACTATAAATAAATCCCCAATCCCCTCTTCTTCTTACCTCACAAATGAGATTCCCATAGAACAAATTTTTTACCTGAATTAAAAAGACCACATTTCCTTACTCACAATTTCAGTAAAAAACATGCGAATCCTCCCAATTTATTACAAACACCCGAAATATAAAAACCCTAAATATTGAAATCATCATAAACTCAAAATGCCCGAATTTACACATTCAAAAGTATAGATATACCTTATTATGCATAAGAATTGCACATCCAGGCTCGAGCTGATCCTTATCCACAAACGACAAGATCCCAACATAATATTCCGGTCCCACCGACGACGAAACAATGGCATGATTCTCATCAATCAGCTCCTCCAAATTCCCAACACTCATCGGAGAGCCTCTCAAGTCATCGACTTTCGATCGATCCTCCTCGGTTTTTTCCTCTTGTGGCTTCAATCTCTCTTGATTGGCCACGAATTCCTCTTCCATAAGCAAGTAGTCCTTAATTCGCTCGAGTTTCAGAAGCCGCAGCTTGCACTTAGTCAGCGGTGTGACAGTAGGTATCCGAGCTGCCGCCTCTGGTCCCTTCTGTTTGCGCTGTTTCCGACCGACGCGAGCTGGCGGCGCCGCCGGCTCGAACTTCTTTTCTTTCTTGTCGCCGTCGTTTTTGCGATCACCGGGGAGTTGACGGTTTAGACCTCCGGGTGTACCCTGACCCATCGTTCTGCTGAGGTTTGAATTCGGGTCGAAATCTGGATTTTGTTGGGGGTTATTTGTTTCTTGAGAGGGTTGTCTTTCTGTTCAAGAAAGAGACCAAGAACACGTGAGCTCGCGTGCCTATAATTTTTATTTTTTGGAGAAAAAGTTATTTTGCTATCATAATTTTATGATCTTATCGACTTTTATTTTTCCTTCTATAAGCTTATCAATTTATAAATTAATAGTGTAACTTGTGACTTTTTTTTAGCTAGTTTAGTATCATCATTCATAGTTGATCATTCACCTTGTCTTAAATAGTATCTAAACTCAATTTTAACTATCATTCTATTAACAGATACTAATTTTCCATGACAATACAATTATTAAGTAGAATATTCAAATTACTATAAACTATATTAATTTGGTTCTACTAATTTTTTCCAACTACTATATTTTCTATCTAATGGTTTCAATGAAGGAATGAGTTGATATTTGCTACATCAATGCAATAAAATATTAGTAATTACATTAATTTATTTACATATTTTCAATATCAATGATATTATAAATAAAAACATTCTTAAAATCTGGCTTATATAGGACTTGTCTATTCATATACAAACTGTAAATGTCTTTTTTAGTGACTAAACTTTATTATTCATGCTTGCAACATTTTACAATAATAATTAACCTAGGGGTGTTAGGATTGTGGGTTGGGATTATAAAACCCCTAAACATGGGCAAACACATGTTTGGATTGTGAATTTGGGTTGGGGGTTTGTCAAAGGTTCATATTAGGATATTGGTTTAGAAGGTGGATAAAGAGGGTTTGGGCTTGGATGACTCAACCCATCCATGATGTCACTATTGGCATATACGAGATTACCCTTTCTTTATGTCTTGAAGTATTCATTATACCCCTTAGCCTATTCGAACATTCAGTGAAGATGCTGTATTTACACTCATCTGAAAAGGTTAGTAAAAAACTCGAATCTCTGATTGTGTGAATGTCATTGAGTTTAGTATATGATTCAAATATCACTGATGAAGATGATTAAGAAAAGGAATTTCAATTCAACTTACATTCAACACATTGTTGTTTTGGGGTGGTCCATTGGATTTAAATGCTATTTTATGGAAATATAAAATGTATAATTATATTAAGGGTAAATTAGTAATTTACCATAACCCCCATATAAACATAAAATCCAAACAAAACGTTAAAAAATAAACCCACCATATCTTATTAACACCCAATACAAACACAAAATTAAAAGTAAATCAACTTCTCCAAACATTCAATCGAAACAAAAAAACATCAAACCACACTTTATGTAGAACCTTATCTAAATACCCTTAACCATCTCAAACCATAATCCAAACCACCCTTAACACTTGTTTGGATTGATAGTTATGGTTGAAGATTTTTTTGGGCCCGGGTTTGCATGTGGACGAGAAAGGATGATTAGGTGGGTTTAATTGTAGGTTCATTGAACCCATCAAAATGATGGGTTTACTTAACCAAAAATATATTAAAATGATGAAAAACTTACTTTTTCCTTTAATTTAAGCCATGATATATATACAATAGCCATAATGTTGGATCTCAAAAGACAAACCTGAAATCCTAGGAACACTCGCAAGCCGCTGATTTTCTGGTGGTAAAGGTAAACTTGTTGGGTGAAATCTGGAAAATGTTGGCAAAACCGACGGCAACAATTGAAACTAGCAGATTCTGGAACAAGTGAAATGTTGTCGGAAATGTTGGCAACAACATCGGCAACACCTGGAACTGGCAGATTCTGGAACAAGTGAAATGTTGTCGGAAACGTTGGCAACAACGTCGGCAACACCTGGAACTGGCAGATTCTGGAACAACGTAAGACCGAGGCCCGTGCACGCACGGTTTCCTTAAAACAGATTCGTCCGACTCTCTTGGTGCTTGAATACTCTATGGACGTCCATTTCCCAGGATACAACGGTTAAAAACCACAGCTAAGTTAAGCACTAAAACTTGCTGTTTTGGCGAACTGGAAGAGTGTCTGATCGGTATCGAATAGAGGAAGCAATATACTGGAGTTTTCGAGGCAGGAAAAAGAGTGGAAAAGCTTGGATAAACGAGTTGAGCTTGGTCGAGATCATGTGGAGGGAGGCCCCTTTTATAGGCCTTTCAAAGTAGTTTTAAAACTGCAAAATTCATTGCTTGCAATTGATGCAAGAAGTTGGAAGGTTAAAAGGTATGTCACATGTTGGAAAATGAAAGGTCACGGGTGAAAAAACGTGGCAAATTGAACCGGGCGAGGCCGCCACTTATCGGACCGACATTCGTGTACGCAGGTCGCGTGTGCACACAAGTTCCATGGTCCGAAGTTCAATTTGGAATTTGATTTGCACCCCCCACGCGCGCGAGAGAGAGTCTTTTGCCAACATTACTTATCCCACACTATAGAGAAAAACTATATATAGTGGAAAATTTTGTGTTGGTTTTCCAATGTGGGACAACAACCCACACTCCAATTTCCAAGCCTAAGCAAGGATCCAAACATGCAACTTTGAGATTCAATTTCTCATTCACCTTTTATCCGTTTTGGGCGTACAATATCAGCCATTGGTGTAAACGATGATGCGTCTCACACAAGACTTTCCCTAACACTATCCAGTTCTCATGGTTATGTTCGTTTTTGGCCATGAACAACGTCCTGGTTCTGCGAGAATTGCTAAGAATCGAGCCTTTCAACGATTCCCTTTGAAGCGGCCCCACTTCTTTCTCACATAGGTGATTCTTCCTCCACGACAGAATCATTAAAAGCTTTAATCTTACCCTAAACCCACTAAATCACTGTTTCTCAATTCAGGATGTGTTTTGAGATATATTAACAATATCCCCCACAGTGATCGTTCGAGTTTTAACAAGTCGGTTGTCCATTTGAACCTAGATCTTGGGATCTCCAGTCAACTAGGTTGGGTTTTCCTTTGTCTCAACTCAACTTATCATAAGGCTTTAGCCCCATCCCTCTCGATGAACTTGCAACCAACTCTCTATTTAACCCTTTGGTTAACGGATCTGCCAAGTTGTCTTTCGATTTTACGTAATCAATCGAGATGACTCCAGTAGAGAGTAGTTGTCTAATGGTATTATGTCTTCGATGAATGTGTCTAGACTTACCATTATACATGTGGCTTTGTGCTCTCCCAATAGCCGATTGGCTATCGCAATGTATACTAATTGCGGGCATAGGTTTAGGCCACATTGGGATATCTTCTACAAAGTGACGAAGTCATTCCGCTTCTTCTCTACACTTATCTAGAGCTATAAACTCAGATTCCATAGTGGATCTAGCAATTACCGTTTGTTTAGAAGATTTCCACAAAACAGCTGCACCTCCTAGTGTGAACACATACCCACTAGTGGACTTAGAGTCCTTTACATCCGATATCCAGTTCGCATCACTGTATCCTTCAACTACAGCTGGATAATTGGAATAGTGCAGGCCATACTCACGAGTGTACCTTAAGTACCTTAGTACTCTCACGATAGCTTTCCAGTGCCCAGCACCCGGATTGCTCGTATATCTACTAAGTCTACTGATAGTGTAAGCAATGTCAGGTCATGTACAACTCATCAAGTACATCAGACTTCCAATTATTCGAGAGTATTCAACTTGAGACACACTGTCTCCTCGATTTTTTGATAAATGTTGGCTAGGATCTAACGGGGTCCTGGCATATGTTGAATCATCCTTGTTAAATTTCTCAAGAATTTTTTCAACATAATGTGTTTGACTTAACACAAGTCCCTCAGACGATCTATGGATTTAATTCCAAGGATCACGTCGGCCAAACTCATATCTTTCATGTCAAATTTTGCATTCAACATATCTTTAGTGGACTTGATCATCTTATCGTTGCTTCCAACGATGAGCATGTCATCTATGTAAAGACAGAATGGCGTAGCCATTTTCAGTGTTCTTCACATAAACACACTTGTCGCATTCATTGATTTTGAATCCACTACTTAACATTGCATTATCAAATTTTTCATGTCATTGTTTTGGTGCTTGTTTCAAGCCATACAAAGACTTTACTAACTTGCACACCTTATTTTCATATCCAGGTGCTATGAAAACTTCTGGTTGTTCCATATAAATCTCCTCTTCGAGATCTCCATTCAAGAACGCAGTCTTGACATCCATTTGATGCACTTCAAGATTCCTTAAAGCTGCGATGGCTAACACCATTCTAATGGATGTTATTCTCGTTACAGGAGAATATGTATCGAAATAGTCAAGGCCTTGTTTTTGCCAAAATCCTTTTATCACAAGTCTTGCCTTGTACTTATCGATAGTACCATCTGCCTTCATTTTCCTTTTGAAGATCCACTTGTACCCTAGTGGTTTACTCCCCGGAGGAAGATCCACTAATTCCCAAGTGTGATTTTGCAGGATTGAATCAACTTCACTTTTAATTGCCTCTTTCCAAAGAGGTTCTTCAGAGGAACTTACAGCCTCTGAGTAACTTTGAGGTTCACTTTCAAGCATGTATGTAAGGAAATCATCACCAAATGATTTTTCAACTCTAGCCCTTTTACTACGTCTTAGCTCAACCTCGTTATCTTCACTTGGTTCTTTTCCCATAGGTACCACATCCCTACTAATGGATACACCATCCATTTTCATTTTGTGTGGAAAGATGTGTTCGAAAAACGAAGCGTTTCGTGATTCGATTATCATGTTCTTGTGTATGTCAGCTAATTGAGACTCATGCACAAGAAACCGATATGCGCTACTGTTGTGTGCATATCCAATAAATACACAGTCAATAGTTTTAGGACCGATTTTCACTTGTTTGGGAAGAGGTACGACTACTTTTGCAAGACAACCCCACACCCTCAAGTATTTGTAGGAAGGTGCCCTTCCATGCCACAATTCGTATGGACTTTTGTCTAACTTCTTTCGGGGCACTTTATTTAAAAGGTAATTAGCTGACAGCACAGCTTTCCCCCACATGTTCGGAGGCAAACCCGAACTTAGCAGCATGGCGTTCATCATCTCTTTGAGAGTTCGATTTTTACGCTCTGCAACACCGTTTTGTTGAGGTGAATAAGGTGCTGAAGTCTCATGTCTAATTCCGTGCTGAGCACAGAAGTCGGCAAAAGGTGATACGTATTCACCTCCTCTATCACTTCGAAGCACCTTAACTTTTGTACTTAGTTGATTTTCCACCTCATTTTTGTAGAGAATAAATTTCTCTATTGCCTCATCTTTACTCTTTAGAAGATAGACATAACAAAACTTAGTGCAATCATCTACAAAGGTGATGAAATATTTATTTCCACCACGTGTTTGCACCGATTTTAAGTCACACACGTCCGAGTGAATTAAACTTAGTGGTTCACTATTTCTTTCAATAGTATGAAATGATGACCTCGTTAATTTTGCTTCAACACAAGTTTCGCACTTACGTTTAGAGTCAATTTGGAATGTAGGTATGCTTTTCAAATTCATTAACCTGCGTAGGCTATCATAATTAACATGTCCTAGTCTACCGTGCCAAATAAACGAAGACTCAAGCATATAAACGGAAGAGGTACCAATTTTATTCATAACATTCTTAGGTTTAACAACCATTACATTGAGCTTAAACAGCCCATCAATAATATAACCCTTCCCTACAAACATTCCATTTTTGGTCAAAATGACCTTATCAGACTCAAAAATAATACGAAAACCGTGCTTGATCAGAAGCGAATCGGACACCAAATTCTTGCGAATTTCCGGCACATACAACACATTGTGAAGCGTCAACTCCTTCCCAGATGTCATCTTCAACACCATATTTCTTTTGCCTTTCACATCAGACGTGGTCGAATTTCCCATATACAGCTTATCTTCGGACCCAAATTCCTCAAGCTTGCTGAACAACTCCTTACTGGAGCAAACATGACAAGTAGCTCCAGTATCAATCCACCACTCAAGCGGATAGGAGTTCACCAAGTTAACTTCAGAAATGACAGCAGTTAAGTGCATGTCATCAACATCTTTGGTGATGTTTTCAACCATGTTGGATTCTTTTTTCTTCTTTGGCTTTCGACATTCAACCGCCTAATGACCCGGCTTGTCACAATTGAAACAATTATCGGAAAAATTCTTCTTGAAATTCTCTTTCTTCGGCCCTAGCATCTTTTTGCTATCATGACCAGAATTCTTCTTCTTTCTTGAGCTATGCTCGACCACATTAGCCTTCGCCCCATCCGGGCTGATCAACCTCTTTTTGGAGCCTCGATTGTCCTCTTCAATACGAAGACGGACGATCAACTCCTTCACATTCATTTCTTTGCGTTTATGCTTCAAGTAGTTCTTGAAGTCTTTCCAACCTGGTGGCAACTTCTCGATTAATGCAGCCACTTGGAAGGTTTCACTTAACGTCATCCCCTCGGAATGGATCTCATGTAAGATAACTTGTAACTCTTGCACTTCACTTATCACGGTCTTAGAATCGACCATCTTAAAGTCAAGAAATCGGCCAACTATAAATTTCTTGGCACCGGCATCTTTGGACTTATATTTCTTTTCCAAAGATTCCCACAGTTCCTTAGCCGTTTTCAATGAACTATACACGTTGTACAGTCCATCAGCTAGGCTGTCATCACGTAATTCCGACAAAGAAAGTCGGCGTGATTCCATGCATCCAAAGCATGAGCAGCTTGTGCATCCGCATTCTCACCAAGAACCGGAGCATCTTCCGTCAAGAACCTAGCAAGGTTCAATGTTGTCAAATAAAACAACATCTTCGATTGCCAACGTTTGAAGTTCAAACCATTGAACTTCTCCGGCTTATCAAGGTGATTGATTGGAACCCCGACTAGAGCTGGAGGGGCAGTAGGTCCAACAGGTTAGCACCAGTAGGGGGAACCTGAGCAGGGGCAGGAGGATTGGTCGACATTTCCAGAAGGTAAAAGAATCTGTTTTAAGACTGTTGGGTGAAATTTGGAAAATGTTGGCAACACTGACGACAACAACTGAAACTGGCAGATTCTGGAACAATTGAAATGTTGTCGGCAATGTTGGCAACAACGTCGGCAACACCTGGAACTGGCAGATTCTGGAACAAGTGAAATGTTGTCAGAAATGTTGGCAACAACGTCGGCAACACCTGGAACTGGCAGATTCTGGAACAACGTAAGACCGAGGCCCGTGCACGCACGATTTCCTCAAAACAGATTCGTCCGACTCTCTTGGTGCTTGAGTACTCTATGGACGTCCATTTCCCAGGATACAACGGTTAAAAACCACAGCCAAGTTAAGCATTAAAACTTGCTGTTTTGGCGAACTGGAAGAGTGCCTGATCGGTATCGAATAGAGGGAGCAATATACTGGAGTTTCCGAGGCAGGAAAAAGAGAGAAAAAGCTTGGATAAACGAGTTGAGCTTGATCGAGATCATGTGGAGGGAGGCCCCTTTTATAGGTCTTTCAAAGTAGTTTTAAAACTGCAAAATTCATTGCTTGCAATTGATGCAAGAAGTTGGAAGGTTAAAAGGTATGTCACATGAACCGGGCGAGGCCGCCACTTATCGAACCGACATTCGTGTGCACACGAGTTCCATGGTCCGAAGTTCAATTCGAAATTTGATTTGCACCCCCCCGCGCGCGCGAGAGAGAGCCTTTTGCCAACATTACTTATCCCATACTATAGTAAAAAACTATATATAGTGGAAAATTTTGTGTTGGTTTTCCAATGTGGGACAACAACCCACACTCCAATTTCCAAGCTTAAGCAAGGATCCAAACATGCAACTTTGAGATTCAATTTCTCATTCACCTTTTATCCGTTTTGGGCGTACAATATCTCGCCACGAACCTCTCACGGAGGTGAACACAGTCCAACTTTATTTCGCTACAATCGGGTTCGGGACTCACGTGCAATTAATGCCCAAAGCAATGCAAAATTTCTGGAATTTAATCCAGAATTTCCAACAGAACTAAGGGCTCGTTTGGTTTGGAGGATGGGTTTAGGGCATATTGTTTAAATGTGTGATAACTTACTGTTCATCAAAGACAAAATAATATTTTTTTGGGTGTTTGGTATGTTGGTTTTAGGTTAGGTTATTTATAAATTTTGTGTTTGGTTTGAATGGTTAGATATTTTTTAAATATCCAAAAATTTAATTATATATATATTAAAAGATTAAAAAATATTTTAATTATATATATATAATATCTGAAAATTTAATTATATATATTAAATTATTTTTTAATAATTATATATATATATAATATATTAAAATATTAAAAAATAACTTAATTATACATATATATATAATTTAATATCCCAAAATTTAATTATATATATATATATTAAAAGATTAAAAAATAATTTAATATATATATAATTTAATATCAAAAAATTTAATTGTATATATATTAAAAGATTAAAAAATAATTTAATTATATATATAATATCCAAAAATTTAATTATATATATATTAGAAGATTAAAAAATAATTTAATATATATATATATAATATCCAAAAATTTAATTATATATATATATTAAAAGATTAAAAAATATTTTAATTATATATATAATATTCGAAAATTTAAATATATATATATATATATATTAAAAGATTAAAAAATAACTTAATTATATATATATAATTTAATATCCAAAAATTTAATTATATATATATTAAAAGATTACAAAAATTATATAGATATATAATTTAATATTCTAAAATTTAATTGCATATATATTAAAAGATTAAAAAATAATTTAATTATCTATCTATATATAATATCCAGAAATTTAATTAATTATATATATATATATGCAAAAAGTAAGGACATTTTGGTCCAAAATCCAAAGTTACTATTTGGCTTATTTAAATCCACCAAAATTGTTGGGTTTATAAAACACCTCCTAATCCAACATAATCACATGGATAAAACCGGGCCGAAATTGTAATCCAACTTGCAAACCCCCATACCAAACGGGGGTTTAGGTTGGTTTGTAATTTTAAACCAACCTAAACCCCCAATCCAAACATGCCCTTACTTCTTGGACATTCACTGAATTCGCTAGATACCATAAACTAGATACCATAAAATTCGATTAGGTTTAAGCCATAAAAGTTGTTTGATTTTCATTCTTTTTCACACTCACTCCAAAATATTCTAATCAAAGATCTACCAAAATTTATTAAACTAAAAAACTCTCAGCGAACTAGTTCGCAAAATTGAAGGGTATTTACAAGATGAAGATGGTGAGCTACTAGTGTACTAGGTTGAACTCCAACACAAGCGGTAAGTGCTTTTTTTTTTGGACACAATTACTTGAATTTTCAATTTTTTGGATACACAATACCAGGATCTATCTTGTTCCTTAAGGACTTTTTGTCATAGATTATTTGGTTGAAGTACATAACTAATATCAAAAACTATCCTCATGTTTTCAAATATATTGTTCTTATTCAAATATGTAGTTAAGAAAATCCAGTTTGGATACATAAGAAAGTGACAAATTAAAGAACTTATATTTTGGGTTTAAAGCTTGAAATCAGGATATTCCAAACAAAAAAATTGGGTTTAACCACTTGTTCTGAATCATTATTCAAAAGTTAAAATTATAGATAATGGAGGTATAACTGGGACTGCTATTGTGATCACATCCATCTTAAGCTTTAGACTTCCGTTGATTTATGAAACAAATGCAATTCATATATTACTAGCTTTTTTGAAATCCAACAATGAGTTGAAGAAATTCGAATGCATTCTTACAATTATTTCCACAGTAGCATGTAAAGACTGCCATCTTTAATTAAAATTATCTAAGCATCTAGTATGACCATTAATTTGAAACATAGCTACTTGCTTGATTAATTAAAATTATGAATGTACGACTAGCTTACTAATATGAAATTACCATGTTCCTAGTACCATTTTGGAGTCCATTTTTTCCTCGTTCATGAACACATAACAATAAACTAAAATAAGAAATAATCAACATGAATTTATATTTTGATATTTTCTTCTAGATTGGAAGAATATATACGATTTTTCAAGTTCTTATCCACGTGTCACTCTAAACATAACTCATCTTTACCTATTTCTAGCCCTGTTGGGATTTGTTCAACCAATTTTTTCAAATTTTATCATGCGACCTTAATAATCTGTATTGTAATCACTAAGAAAAATGCACACAAAGACAAAGGTTATTAACCGTTGTCTTTGCCATAAATCCACTATTATAGTAGCCACCGTTGTTGTAGGGTCAGGATAAAAAAAACGCTCATAGACCACGGGTATTAACCATTGTCGTAGACCCCTACAACAACGACTTAGATATCTACGACAATGGTAGGACACGGTCAGATGAAAAAGACATTGCCTTAACAACGGTTAATAACCTTTGTCGTAGAGTCTATGACAACTGTCGAACAACGGTTAATAACCGTTGTTGTTGGTCAAAAAGATGATGCCATTACAACGGTTAATAACCGTTGTCGTAGATCCTACGACAACGACGAGACAACGGTTTTAAACCGTTGTCATAGGTAGCAAGGACAACGGCTTAACAACGGTTAATAACCATTGTCGTAGATCCTATGACATCGGCAGGACACCATTTATTAACCGTTGTTGTAAATCTAGGATTGTAGAATATTTAAAAAACTGTTGTTGTAGGTTTTGTTTTTTAGTTATCTTTTATTGTATAATAACAATTTTTAAATAATTAAAATTAAATAATACGAAACATAAAATATTATGGACATCCAATTCCCAAAATATTCATTACGAGAAATTTATGTATCATCCTACATCACAAATATTCATGTCACAAGAGACAACTCAAGTATTTATCAAAAGTATTTATTACATTAGTTCAAAGTACGTATGATCATGAGACTTGTAAAGAGATCGATCAATTACTCCCACCACCAACCAAGGATGTTGAAATATACTGCAACACAAACAAATCCATATTTAATTTTATATCTCGAATAATCATACAAAAATTAAAAGCAACTTTAAACACAATATACCTCAATTAATTGAAACACAATGCACACCTAAAGTCAAACAAATACAACTCAAAATTCAACCGATTAGAGTAATAAGTATAATATCACTCATTACCAAACTAAGACATTCGATTTCTACTCAAAGCAACATATACCTCAATTTATTGAAACTAAATTCACCAAAAGCCAAACAAAAGCAATAAGTTGAAATCATTAATTGTCAAACTAAAAACATCAACATCTACTTAAAGCAACCTATATTTCACAACATTGAAAAAGAATTCACCAAAATCAAGCGAAATACATACATTTAGAGTTCAACTCATCAACAAGTATAATATCATTCATTATCAAACATAAACATCTATTCAAAGCAACCTACCTCAATTGTTTGACATATAATTCACCAAAAGTCAAACAAATACAACAAAAAAGTCCAACTAAAAAACAAATATATTATCATTCATTACCTAATATTCATATATATGTTCTTGTACACATTCCGTCCACTCCTTACGCACTTCACTAATCTCCATTTCAGTGTAGCTTTCTCTAGTAATGTAGCGCCCTGGACCAAAATGAAGCATAATTGATTACATAAATATTAAACCTTTAAATGAATATTATATGTGCATTAATTCTTGATTGTTTAATTAATTATGTGCGTTTCAGATACGTGTTTAGCGCCAGTTTTAGATAGATATATTTTCTAAACATGGATTATAGAATATTATTTTACCATAAGATGTGTAACGAAAATACGAGAAGATAGAAACGAACTAGAGGTCAATCAGAGACCCGTAGCTCAAATGGCGAAGAAAAAAGGTAAAATTTTGATGAACGGTAAAAATAAAAAGAATATTTTAATGGAAGGTAAATTAAGATATTTTTGGTAAATAGTAATTTTCCAACGGTAAAAAAGTAAGTTTTCAAAATCTATAAATAGGGGCTCATTCATTTAAAACTTAACGTTTCTCCGAACGAGCTGAAAGCGACGAAAACACGTAAGTTCTTCTTCTCCCTTCTCTTTCTTTCTTTACTGTTTTCCAACGCCGGACCTCCGCCGGACCGCCGCCACTGCGTCCGGGGTTCGCCGGAAAATTTCAAAGTTATCGGTTTCGGCCGATTTTCGCATAGATCGTAGCCCTCAACGAGACGAGTCTAGGACAGCTTTCGGAATTCCATTTCGATGTGTCGTTCGCCGGGAAATGGCAAAGATGTCGTCGAAAAACCCTAACCCTAGTTCTTGACCCCTTTTTCTCTATCCCGTTTCTCTCTAGTTTCTTGGTGGTTTTGGTTCATTCCTTTTGCTGGGGCAAGTCGGGGTGTTGAAGAAGAGGTTGGGTCGGTTTTGGGGTGGTGACCGGCGCCGGGAAGTCACCGGCCGGAGTAGTTTTTAGAGGTGTTGGAGTGTGTGTTTGGAGGCTGCTGCTACTGTTCACCGCCGGTTTCCGGCGAGGGGTGGTCGGAAAAGGTTGCCGGCAACGGGTGGTCACCGGCCGGAGCTGGAAAGGTTAAGGTGTGCATGTGTGTGTGTGTTTTTTTCATGGGCGACAGGCTGTTTTTTTCAGGAGTTTTTTCGGAGCTAGGCGACGCCGCCGTGGTCGCCGATGACCGGAGTTGGTATCCGAAAGTGGGTGGAATCCGGGGGTGTGGCCGGCGATCGGTGGTTCACCGGCCGGCGGCGGCTGGAAGGCCGGTTAGGTGGCGAGTCCGCGCAGGCGAGTTGGGCGCGGGTGGCTCGCGCTGGGCGTGCAGGGTGCATGCGGATGCCAAGGCTGCCGAGAAAACTCGGCTGCTGTCGAGGATGCCGTGCGCGGGGTGCGCAGGCGGGCACGCGCATGGACGCGGGTGCGCGGGAGCTGGGCGCGTGCTGCCGAGAAAACTCGGCAGCTGCCGAGGAGTGCTGCGCGCTGGGCGCGCGATGCGCGGGCCGGTAGCCGCCGTGCGCGCTGGGTGCACGCCGACGAGCGTTTTCACACGTCGATCCATTTCGGATGTTTTCGTTGAGTCGTCGGGAGTTGGGGGTCCCGGTCAAAGTCAATCCTTGATCAAAATTACCAAAATACCCCTCAACCTTAAAACACTATGTTCGAGCTCGTTTCAACTCCGATCGAGCTCATTCTTTTTCCGTTGTGACCTAAATTCAATCCTCTATCATCTCAGCCATATGGATTGGATATCCACTCTCGTTTCTTCAACTCCAATCTTTAGAGCTCTCGATCCGATGCGCCTTTAACAATCGTTTTTCCGCCGGGATATTTTATAACTTTATTTATATTTATTAAGGATCTAAGAAACATCATAACTTGTGTAGGCTATCCATCGGATCGTACGTTGTGGTATATCGTGGAACGTTGTGATATTTGATACTCACTATTCACGTGGCAACCACCGAACAAGGTGGGGGTACATTTTAAACCTTTATCTGTTTACAGTTTTCCCTATTCCAAGCATGATTGAGAAATACTAAATGTTGTGATTATATGTTGTGTGTGGGGGTACATTCTAAACCTTTATCTGTTTATAGTTTTCCCTATTCCAAGCATGATTGAGAAATACTAAATGTTGTGATAATATGTTGTGTGTGGGGGTAACTCCTAAACCCTAATAACTTTATGTTTTCTGTATTCAAAGCATGATAATGATAATGATCGTGTGAGTGTAAACTTGTTGTTAGATGAACCGTTGAATCTATATGAGATGATTATATGTTATGAATATCGTGTTTACATTATATAGTATGGTAAGTCAAGGGTTGGGTGCCCATTGAGCTGAGTACTATTAAGAGTTGTGTGCTGGATAGAGTTGAGTGTTATTAAGAGCTGTGTGCTAGATAGAGTTGTGTGCTAGGTAAAGTTGTGTGCTAGATAGAGCTGTGTGCTATATTAAGGGTTGTGTGCTAGGTAAAGTTGTGTGCTAGATAGAGTTGTGTGCTATATTAAGAGTTGTGTGCTAGTTAAAGTTGTGTGCTATATTAAGAGTTGAGTGTTATCTAGAGTTGTGAGCTAATTAGAGCTGAGTGCTACTTAAAGCTGGGTACTCCTAAGTTATGTGATATGCATTATATATATGCGGTGTTTAATTGTTGAGCTTGTATATGTGATGTGTTTAATTGTTTAATGATCTTGGATATGAAATTATTCCCACGAGTGTATTCAACGCACTCACCCCCCACCAATACTCACACTACAGGAGATGAAGAGAGGATGGTGCCATATCAAGTCTTGTCCTTTGGTCTCTCTTTCAAAGCTTGTTGAAACGTTGTTTTAATTTTACACGTTTGTAAAAGATAAACTCTTCTCTTTTTCTTTAAGGATCCTGATGTATATTCCACTGCTATTTTAAATGTTTTTATTCGGCTAGACGCCGAGGGTTTTGTATTTGTAAAATCGTCTCCTATCTGTTTCCAAAGATTTCTATTTTATATCATGCACGTCTTTTTCCTCTTCTTTCTTCACGCCCGTAAAGAAAACTCTGATAAATTTTACGAAAGAAAACGGGGTGTGACAAGTAAACTGTCAAAACCAAAAAAATATATATTAAGTATATTGAATACACTTTCATGAAACTCAAAGAAATAATATTTTTACCAATGCTTCCAGCGAACAATCTTCTCAACAATATCACACTCAACTATTTACTTCATGTACTGTGAGACCCGAGCCCCTCGTTACTTATTGACAAATACGTTTCATGCATTGCATGCATATTTTATTATTTATGTGCTACTTGTGATTTTGCATGATTATATTTTACTTTTAGATAAAATTAATTATATGCTCTTACGTAAGTGGTGTTGAGAAAATACTAGTAATATTTGAGTGTATATTGTAAAATATTTGATTAATAGTAGTATAAATTATAGAAAGAAAATATATGTAAAATTAATTATATATATTGGTACATGTACGCATATATATATATATATATATATATATATATATATATAATTTGTTTTGACAGCAAGTGTCAACCTAAAGTGTGTATTTATTAGAAAGGAAGTTTGAATAATAATATAATATATATTTGTATATTAGTGCTATGTTTATATATATAAGAAGCTTATTTGATAGATATTAATATATATATATATATATATATATGATTATACGTGTCAGTGGATGGAAGAGTTGCATTACACATGCCATGACATTAATAACATAACAATGATAAAAACAAATAATAATAATAAAATACAAACAAGCTTATAAGGAAAGATATGAAAGGCGGCTGCACACACACACATGTATATATATATATACACTTCCATTCTTTGACAAAAAAAAAAAGAGCAGAGCACACTCTTTTCTTTCACTGATAAAAGTAAAAATCGTCCGAGGGTTGATATTAAGAAAGTTTGGGAGATCAAAATCGTGTTGGGGATTCAAGTAAGTAGAAATTCATTTGCAATTACAATGCATGAACATAGTACGTCATGGTTATATATTGATTAAGTGATGTGATTTTATATCTCCTTGAGAATGACGTGTTTGAGTGATGTTATTTGAAGATATATGTGATGCATTACGAATATCAATCACGAGCATTAGCACGTGCATGTGTAAATGATGAAAGTTACTGCATTCTGCATGCAAGACATGATTTCAAGATGAAAAGTATTTCATTGACCACTACTAGCATCGAGGCATGTAATCATGCTTATGATATATTATATGGGTAGCCGGGGGCCTGTGAGACATGGCTACGGCTTGATTCGCTCAGCCGGGGGCCTGTGAGACATGGTTACGACTACCATTACTATATGTTTAGCCGGGGGCCTGTGAGACATGACTATGGCTTGATTCGTTCAGTCGGGGGCCTGTGAGACATGGTTACGGCTATAATGATGAATGATGTTATATTGAGCTCTATCCGGTGCTTAGTAGCAAGGTGGTCAAGGGGCCCAATGAAGGAAAAATGATTTTGTAAAGAAAGGTTTTTCATTCATTAGCATGCATCATTAACATCATTTCATATCATTAATGTTATGTGCGTAATTTCTGCTTACTGAGCTTATTAGCTCATATAGTTCATGCATTGTAGGTGAACCTGCTGATGTATAAGCTCATGGACTTACTGACTGTGTTGTTGAGTTCCTACGGGTTCGGAGATGGTGTACATGGATGACGACCTGTTGGGCTACGCTATGAGCTTATTTTGCGTTAAATAATGTTTTGATAAAGAATATGGATTTCCGTTTTATCTTTACTTTCTTTTGGGGATTAGTATGTAAATATAAAAGTGGGTGTGATTTGTCTTTATGATAAATGCTATGAAGCATGCTACATATTTTCTTATCTTGTTTTGGGTGCAAGAAAAGTTATTTATCACAACATTTAAAAAAAAAAAAAAATCTCACGCTCACTTATAGGTCTTTAATATAAATATATATTACATGTCTAGCTATATTAGAAATGTGGTCGTGACATGTACTTCATCACATAATAACCACATTGGAATGCGTCTGGTTGTTTAGGAGCCTACATATATTTAAATCCAATTATTAATGACTAAACTTATTAAAAATCTTTACTTATGATGTTATTACACACCTTAATTACTATCCATGTAGGTTTTTTTTCTTCCTTCGCACATTGTCTCTACACTAAACATCTTTAAGGCCTTTCATAGGTGATATTCATGATATAATTTAGTAACAATCACATATTAAAGAAATATAGAAAAAGATAAAGAAAAATAGTAATTAAACAAACCAAAACTTACAACTCAACAACTTGTTTCCATACTCCATCACGAATACCATTATACAGTGGATCTAACATTCCAACTTCCTTCTTGTGAGGATCAATAATAGTAAGAATCCAATGTGCACTACATATACACAAACACAAGATTAGGTACATGTAATGTTCAAGTAAATTTAATGATCAAGTCAATTTAAATGATTTCAAATTCTTACTTACCCCACATTACATGGAACCAATACAAGTTGATTGATCAAGGAACCGTCAAGCCCATTTGTCAAATCACGCGCTCTTTGCTCCATTCCATCGTTGATAGTTTTCTTATCCTTTTTCGTATGTGGAATATGGTTAATGTTCCATGGATTAACAAATTTAAATCTGTTCAACATGTTTGAGCTCCTAATCTTGTTGTATAAATGCCTATAGATTAAGAAATAAGTTTGTAATATACATTTCATATTCAAATAAGATAAATAAATTAAATTACAAAATACTTCAATATTTATATACCATATGTAGACAACAATACACGTATACGAAATTGGTTGCAACTTGTAAAAAGGCTCGACATCCTCGATGTGTACATAAAGGGTGTGCTCACTTCCAAAAACACCATCATCGAGACTTATCACGACATTGTCTTTACCTTCAAGAGAAGCCTTGCAATAACAATAGACCATTCATAATGGTATTGGCATGGTCGAGAAATCCATCACAGGCTTACTCTTTTGAAGCTTCTTTTTCTTTTTTGATATCTAAATATTGCAATTTAACTCATATTAGATATGTAAAACAAGTTGATATTATTACATACTAAGTAATGAAGTATTTACCTCGTCTTGCAACTTGAGAAGATGCACCGACTATGCGACATGAGATCCTACTGCATCACTAATGCTTAAACACTCATGTGTTGGAATGGGCAAAGAGGAATTTTCATCCATTGCTTCATCGATAGCAACTCGCATACAATTTTCAGGCAATTGCATTCCATAAATAACCTCATTTGAACAATAAGCTTTCACAATAGTGCCATAAGCAACAATGTTGGTGCCCAACTCCAAACTTAATTGTCACAACCCGTTTTCATAAATAAAAATATTAGAGTTTTCTTATAGGTGTGCAGGAAAAGAAAAAAAGGAAAAGAAAGCATTAAAAGATACCGATGCAATAAACGAGTCAAGATTTAAAACGATATCTAAAATCCGGAACCTAAAAAAAAAGTTTAAAATACAGTCTTTACATATTCATATCCATCGGTGGCAAGCCAGAAGAAAACATTAAAAACAAAGCAGTGGGAAAACAACATGATCCATATCCTGGAAAGCTACGTTCAGCTCTTGGAAAACCCTTCGATGAACCTCCTGTAATATCCTGCTAGTCCAAGGAAACTCCATACTTTATTAGCATTCGTTGGAGCTTTCCAATTGCTGATGGCTTCCACTTTGTTAGGGTCCACTTCAATCCCTTTCGAAGATACAATATGTCCGAGAAAGGCTACCTTGTTGAGCCAAAACTCACACTTCTTGAACTTTGCAAAAAGCTTCTCCTTCCGCAAAGTTTCCAGCGTGACCTTGAGATATTGTTCGTGGTGTGCTTCATCACACAAATAGACCAGGATGTAGTCGATGAACACTATGATGAAGCGATTGAGGTACGGATGGAAGACGTGATTCATCAGATCCATGAAAACTGCTAGAGCATTGCTTAGTCCAAAAGGCATCACTACAAACTCATAGTGGCCGTACCTTGTCCTAAAGGCTGTCTTGGGTATATCGGCTTTCTTAACCTTCACTTAATGGTACCCAGACATCAAGACGATCTTTGAAAACATACTTGCACCCCTCAGCTGATCAAATAGGTCTTCAATTCGAGGCAAAGGGTACTTATTCTTGATGGTTCGCTTATTCAGCTCCCGATAGTCAATACACATCCAAAAGCTTCCGTCCTTCTTCTTTACAAAGAGCACTAGAGCTCCCCAAGGTGATACACTTGGACGGATAAAACCCTTACCCAAAAGCTCTTGTAGTTAGACCTGGTGCTTTTGATATGGTGGCGATCTGATATGGTGCTTTCGATACTGGTGCTGATCCCGGAATGAGATCAGTCTCAAAAGTAATCTGTCTATTTGATAGAGGGCCGAGTAGGTCTTCTGGAAAAATGTCTGCATACTCCCTTACGATAGGTACCTTCTCAACGGGACTCATCTCCTGTTCGAAGTCTATCATGTTCACCAACCAAGCCTGGAAATCTCCTTTACTGAGCATCTTGCTTGCCTTCATAACTGATACGATCCTTGGACTAACTCCAACTCACGTCCTATAAAACGTGAACTCCTCATCGTCAGGAATCTGAAAAGTGACATCCCTTGCATGACACTTGATTATTGCATGATTCGCTTTAAGCCAGTCCATTCCCAGTATTATGTCAAAGTCCTTTATCTCTGTTACATGCAGATCGGCTAGAAGAGTTTTATTCCCGAACGCAACTCTCAGACCCCGATAAAGATGTTTGGTTTTTACTATCCTTCCCGAAGGGATACTAACTTCTAGGGTTTCAGCAACTACCCTACCATTCTCATGCTTCAACAACTTATCAAATCCGACAGAGATGAAAGAGTAGGTTTCCCCAGTATCAAACAAGACGAGAGCAAGGATATCGGATACTGTTAATATACCTATCATGGTCTCCGATCCCCCAGCAGCTTGCATATGAGTGAGGGCGAACGCTCGAGCCTGGCCTTAGCTTCGGTACTGTAGTAACTGGATTTTTGGACTTCTGGCAGTTGCTTGCTATGTGTCTAGGCTCTCCACATGCGTCTTTCCACACTTAAGACAGACATTCCCTGATCTAGACGTAGGGAGAAGCGGGGTATAACTAGCCCGTGAGGAGCATATCTGTTGAGTTGTTTAAACTTTCTTTCATACTCACCGACGGTAGCAAACCCCTGTTGGAGATGCGGAACTCCGTCTCCTTTCGGTCTCGGTATGATTGTGGTACAAAGCTCTACACGACTACCTCTTTGAAGGCTTCTCAGGTCAAAACACCCATTTGTTCCGATGTTACGGTTCTCAGTGAGTTGAAACACAGCGTAGGAAACCTTATGTTCCTCAGTGCAAGTCATGTGTCTGAAAAGACGATCCATCGATCTCAGCCATTATTCCACCTCAGATGGTTCTCAATTTCCATTGAAAGTTGGCGGATTGAATCGTTGGAATTGCTTGATGATTAAGTTCACCTCGTTCCTTGACGGTTGTGATACAGGCGGTGCAGTCTTGAAGTGTTAGGCTAGTCCTCTCAGCACAGTTACTAAGTCCCTCATTGTGGCATCTGTCTTGCTCAGGTGGGTTTTCTACTGGTGGCTGGTCTCCGCGGAGTCGTCCTCGTGGCATGCTTGTTCTAGAAAACACGATATACGCATCACAAAAAGATACTATAAAGAGATTCCACAACAACGATTCACAACAGAAACTGAGCACAACTTAGAAAATGAGAGAGAAGAAGGAGATAAACATAAACATAAATCCATAGAAGAACATAAGTTCAAACAAAACATCGTCATACATCACGTCCTATACTGTTCCTATAGCCCTAAGAGCCCCAAACACAATACATCTAAATTACTCATACACCACTACTACGGTAGCTCCGACTGCTGGCGGCGGCGGTGGCGGTCCTCGGTGCCTACAACGGGGAGGCTCCGGATCCTCCTTAGAATCCCCGTCACTGCTCGAGGGGTCGAAAGGTCCTGGTTACGGCATCGTGGGCTGTCTTTCTCATACCCACGCATCGAGGATGATGCTTATGAAATGTATAAATGAGATGATCGGTTGGCTGCTATAGATGGAGTACACCACCTAAATACGGTATGTCCTGTGGGCAAAGACCGACCAGTGGTCACACAACACCTCCATGACATGCTGACATGCCTGATCGTGGGATATGTGGCCCTCCGTCCTCCTCCATAAAGTTTGTAGTCGAGCCATGAGCACTCTTGCGGACTCACCACCCAATCTGTGGGTCGTAAGAAAAGTCCGCGCCCAGTCCGTTGGAAATATCCTCCCAACCGTACTCTTCTGTTCTATCAAACGCGTCCTTACCATCTATACCGATAAAGAGCGTGACTACCTAAACTACCCCACGCAACCCAACATCATACAAAGGCAACAACAAGATAAATGAGAAAGGATAAATATAAAACAGATAGACATATAACATATAAACATTCTTTCTTATTAAGTTCCATGATTAAAGAGAGAGAAGCATAGGGAGAGGTGCTTATCTATTATCCTTAAAAGATTTTCTCGTTAAAACACGTTCGAAAAGAAAAGGGTAGGACCTTGCTCTGATACCAAATCTGTCACGCCCTGTTTTCATAAATAAAAATATCACAGTTTTCTTGTTGGCATGCAGGAAAAGAAAAAAAGGAAAATAATGCATACACTTAAAAGATACCGATGCAATAAATGAGTCAAGATTTAAAACGATATCTAAAATCCGAAACCTCAAAAAAAGTTTAAAATATTGTCTTTACATATTCAAATCCATCAGCGGCAAGCCAGAAGAAAACATTAAAAACAATGCAGTGGAAAAACAACAGGATCCATATCGTAGCAAACAGTTTATCTTTACAAATGGTACAAAACATTGTTTATAGAATACGGAAAGAAAAATGAACATGACACGATTGATAGGGCACCCATCTTGCTACGCCTCCTGATAAGTAGAAAAATTGCATCTTTTTATATGTTTAGGCATTTGGTTTTAGTTGCATATTCATGCTATTTTTTTATATTTTCCTAATTAATAATTCTTCTTGGTAGATCTCTTCGATTCCTTATTTTGTGTATTTTAGGGGCTTAATGGAGTTGTTCCGAGGATGAATCCTAAGTGCAAGTGTTGGAGTGAAGCATAGGAGAACAAGAAATAAAGTTGCTGGATTTTGGAGCTGAAATCGCTGAAAAGTACATTGACACATGTTGAGCATGTGTTGACTGACATGCCCGTGTTGGGCCATTTCGCTGAAGTTGTTTAGAATTTCTTAGAGGCAAAGTTTCGGCCCAAGCTTAATTATTTTGGCCCAAGACTGTAGGTCACGACCAGGACATATTGAGACCTATCTTGGACGTATTTAAGAAAGATTTGTCCTGAAGGGATACAGAGAGATTCGAGACGCAAGAACAAGTTTTATCATCTTTTCTTTTGGGAGTTTTTGAAGCCGATATGCAAGGCTAGACTACTTTCTCTTAGTTCGAAGCGAAGTTGAAACCCAGAAACTTTTTTATTCTATGATTTATTTTAGTAACATATTCTCTAATTTATTCTCCTGAATTGATTGTGTTATTCTGTTATGAAAGTTTATAATTTGTGTAACTTTGATTAAGCCTGATCAACTTTATTGAATTTGCACATGTATATTGCTATAATTGAGATTGCAATCCGTAATTGTTGTTATTCTTGATTCATAGTAGCAAACTAGTGGTCGAGCATCGCTAGGGATAACATAACCTAAGTTAAACGAATTGTCGTACATATTTGTTTCTTAGACTAACCTATTTTCCTTGATCCCAAATATGTCGTTGCATTAAATCTAATTAATTAGGTTGTCCAACGATTAGGTCTAATTAACGATCCTATCTTAATTAGACATACTTAAGGGAAAATCCGAATAACTCGTCGTACTTGTTATTTAGGGTTAGTAATTCATGAGGAAAGAAGAGAATATTATTACAATCAATTTTACATAGTTGAGTGAGGGTGGGAACGGAACTGAGAACCGAGTGTTTTCTTAATTGATTAAATTCCATTTTAATTGCTTACTTTATTCTTGAAGTTTTCTCTATATTTTTAAATTCAAAACCCCCCTGTTTTCTTGATTGAACTCTAAATACAAAATAATTATTTTTGTCCTCTCTCCATGGGATCGACCTTTGCTTATCACTTCTACATCTTTGTAGTGGTTTGAGTGGAGAAATAAATTTAATTTTATCATGTCGGTGACAGCACAGTCAAATATTGGCGCCGTTGCCGGGTAGTAGTGTTAAATCTATATTTTGTTCTATTTAGTTGTTCTGTTTAATTACCCCTTTATTTCCTTGTCTGGTAGATGATCACACGTTCTTTTGGCTTGAGAAACTTTGAATACTATCCAGAGCTTGCAAAAAGAGAACGTGACTTGCATAAGGCGACTAAGAAAAAGTTGAAAGAATTGTCGTTTCACTTGGAGCAAGAGAATAGAGATTCAGATAACAGTGAGAAAGACACGATGGCAGCTACGCAAATGCTAAAAGAGCTCGCAAATCCCGATCTTCCTCAGCAACCTCTATGCATTAATTTCCCTGATTTTAGTAAAAATAGTAATTTTGAGCTTAAATTGGGATTAATTCACTTATTATCTCATTTTCATGATTTGGCAGGAGAAGACCCGCATAAACATCTCAAAGAATTCCATGTTGTGTGCACGAGCATGAAACCAACTGCTATGACTAAAGAACAAATTTAGTTGCGTGCATTTCCGTTCTCCTTAAAGGATGCCGCAAAGGATTGGTTATATTACTTGCATCAGACACGGTGACAACTTGGAAAATGATGGAACGATTATTCTTGGAGCGATATTTCCCTACATCACGTGTTACCGATTTATGAAAAGAAATATGTGGAATCTCACAAATGCATAGGGAATCACTTTATGAATATTGGGAGCGCTTTAAAAAGCTTTGTTCAAGTTGTCCGCAATATCAGATTAGCGAGCAACTCCTTCTTCTATACTTCTACGAAGGACTTTCCTTGATGGACAAGAATATGATCGATGTAGCAAGTGGTGGAGCTTTGGTCGATAAAACTCCACAAGCCGCGAGGGAATTCATTGCTAACATGATGGCGAATTCCCAACAATTCGGCATTCAAGGCGATGCACCCATGAAAAGGGTGAACGAGGTGAATGATTCTTCAATGGAGCAAAAATTATTTGAATTAACCTCTTTTGTTCGCCAACTTGCTGTAGGAAAATAACAGGTAAAACCATGCCATCTTTACCAAACAACAGAGTATGAGACCGACTCATGTCCAATTTTGATTGATGAGATTGAAGCACACGTAAATACCGTGGGGGCTAAAATTTTTTAGGAAAAGAAGTATGATCCGTTCTCAAACACCTACAATCCAGGTTGGTGAGATCATCCCAATTTTCGTTTGGGAGGGAATATGCAGCAACATCAAAATTCATTTCCAAATCGCCATCAAGGGTCATTTCAGCCCAAGCCGCCACAACCACCCCCCGATTTAGGTAAACCGTTAGACGAAATGCTTAAGACCCTTACATCTAACACTGTTCAATTCCAGCAGGGTATGATGCAATTCCAGCATGGCATGATGCAATTCCAACAAGAAATAAGGTCGAGCATTCACAACCTAGAAAATCAAGTCGGCCAATTAACAATAGCTATGAATCGGCTTGAATCATAGATTGGGGAAAAATTACCATCTCAACCCGAGATCAACCCCACGATGAATCTGAGTGCAATGACCCTAAGGAGTGGGAAGCAACTCGAGGAATCGAAGAAACATGTTTCGGGCACAGAAACTGAAGATCATGGTGTAAATCACAAGGCTATCGATGCTCGACACGGGCATGTCACTCAACACGACCCAGCCCCTGTCACTGAACAGACTATAGAAAAACAGGTACAAATTGATCCGTCTCTTCAAATTAAAACTGATCATCCACCTTTTCCTTGCAAGTTGGAGAAGACAAAGCAATAGGAAAAAGAAAGGGAAATGTTAGAGGTGATTCGCAAAATCAAGTTAAACATACCATTGGTCGACGTGATCAAACAAATTCCAAGGTATGCCGAATTTCTCAAATATCTTTGCACCAACAAGAGGAAATTGAATGGTAATGAAAAAGTTATGATGAGAGAAAATGTATCAACCATGTTTCGAAAGAAAATTCCTCTCAAATGTAAGGATCCAGGTATGTTCGTAATCCCATGTATAATTGTAGATACCAGAATTGAGCGTGCCATGCTAGACTTAGGAGACTCAATTAATGTTATGCCTAGATCAATTTATGCCTCCTTAAACATTGGTCGTTTAAAAAAACTGGTGTTATTATTCAGCTTCCAGATCATAGTACGACTTATCCTGATGGGGTAGTGGAGAATATATTGGTTGAAGTTAATAAGTTGGTGTTTCTTGCTGATTTTTATGTGCTAAATATAGGGGATGAAACATCACCTAACTCCACTCCTATTCTGCTTGGAAGGCCATTTTTAAATGTCACACCCCATTTTTCGTACTTTTAAAATATCAGAGTTTCCTTTTTGGGCGTGAAGAAAGAAGGGAAAAAGGCGTACATGATATAAAATAGAAACCTTAGGAGGAGATAAGAGACGGTTTTACATATACAAATCCTCGACGTCTAGCCGAAATAAAACATTTAACATAGTAGTGGAAAAACATCAGGATCCTTTACAAAGAAGATGAACAGTTTAATTGTACAAACGATCAACATAGTTTTAAAAGATAAAACCGGAAAAAGACACAGCTGATAAGGCACCCCTCTCTTTACGCATCATGCTTCTCTTCATCTCCTGTAGTGTGCGTACATAATAGGGGTGAGTGCGTTGAATACACTCGTGGGGATACTTTCCATGTTCTAACAGTTATTAAGTAGTTATAAC
Source organism: Scutellaria galericulata (assembly GCA_946896805.1). Classification (NCBI taxonomy): domain Eukaryota; kingdom Viridiplantae; phylum Streptophyta; class Magnoliopsida; order Lamiales; family Lamiaceae; genus Scutellaria; species Scutellaria galericulata. The sequence continues at coordinate 6,643,780 of OX335792.1, read as the reverse complement.
AAATCAAACATATATAAGTTTGACAAAAAGACACAACATATAAATTGCACAATACATAATTCGGATCCTCAACGGACACACAGTCTGATAGAGCTCATATCTGTAGTGAGGGTGGGTACTCCCCGTTGACCATAGGTGCGGGTACTCCCCGACTTATTTTACGAAACCCAGTTACCCCGTAATGAAAGTACGGATCCTGGTTACCCCATACACGAAAGTACGGACCCCTGTTATCCCGTACACAAATGTAGACTTGCGTCTCTTCAGCATGAATATGGATTTTCGTCCCTTCAGCTGGAATGAGGACTTTCGTCCCTCCATAACATCATCATAAACCATGCATGAACACATTAATCATAGCATATAATCACAACACATAAGGTTCAACAATTCACTTAATATCAAGTTCATAAGCATGCGTTCATTTATCATTATTATGTGTTAAATACATAAACGTATAATTATTAAGGATTAGAAGTTACCCCCACCTTGTTCGGTGGTTACCACGTGAGTAGCCGAGTAACAATATCAAGTATCACAAAGCACCTTCCAACTGATAGCCTATACAAGTTACAATATTTCTTAGATCCTAAATATGTATAATTAAAAGTATAGACGATCTCGGAGAAGATATGATCGATAAACACGAGATGGAGCGGAAGATCTAAAGATTGAGGTTAGCGAAATGGGATTGGAAGTTTCAGTTCAGCAACTGATAAGAAAGAGGGAATGATTTGGGTAGCAACGGAAAATAATGAGCTTAATCGGAGTTGAAACGAGCTCAAACGGAGCATTTTAAGATTGTGGGGTATTTTGGTAATTTTGGTAAAGAGGTTGACTTTGATCGGGTCCCCCGACTCCCAGTCGATGACATCTCATCGCCTATGACTCGACAATAACGTATGATGGAAAAATACGATTCGTATCACAAACACGGCGCCACACGCGAACCCGTCACACAACGTTGCGCGTGCACACCCGACATCGTGCGCGCTGGCACCCTGCATTTTCTTGGCATCTCCCGACACTGCGTGTGCTAGCTCTCAGTAGCTCTCGATAGCGCGCGACAGTTCTCGGCAGCTCTCAGCACTGCGCGCGCCCGCTCTTGGCACCGCGCGGCAGTTCTCAGCAGGTCTCGGCAGCTCTCGGTAGCAGCGTGCGCGCCAGCACCCGGTGCCTCCGGGCATGCATGCCCAACACCCATCGCACCTGCTGTCCTTCCAATAGCTTCCAGCTGCGGCGGCGCTGCCCCCAATTGACCTGCCAGCGACCCCAGCAACGGCCACCACCTGCTCCGGCTGCCACCAACTCCGGCGGCCGTGACCAGTACCTCAACAGCAGCAACTTAGCACTCACACACTCATGCATGCACCCACCTAGCTCCAGCCAATGACTTTTAGTTGTCGGCGACCCACCAGAACCTCTTGCTGGTGACCTCCCGTCGCCGGCAACCCCCTGCTCCACTCAAACCAGCCCTCAATAACACAACACACACACATCATATAAAATACACGCACACAGCTCACTCAAACACATGCACCCAGCTCCGGTCAGCGACCTCTATGTCGCCGGCAACCACCTCCAACCCATCACACACACCCAGCCACCTCCTCATGCTTCAGTATCCGGCAAGGGGGAAGAGAGAGGATAGTCGGGGAGAGAGAAGAGAGGGAGAATAGAGAAAGATTTTGGCCGGATCTTTGATCGGCGATTGCCGGAGGAGGAGAAATCCGATCAAAAACCCAAGCCCGGATTCATGATGGGCTCGACGAGAGCTTCGATTTAAGGAAGGAGTTGTCCCAAAACGAAGAAGAAATGAGATGGGGAGGAAGAGAGAGAAAAAGGGTTTTTCAATGATGTTTTGCCATTTCCCGGTGAACGAGACATCGAAATTGAAATCCGAGACCTATCCTAGACTTATCACGCCGAAACCGAGAAAAATTATTTTCCGGCATCGGTGGCGGCGCGCCAGAGGCCAGAAAATAGAAAATAGAGAGAGAGAAGAGGGAGGAGAGAGAGACTTACGTGTTTTTCGTGATTTAGCCTCGTTTGGAGAAAAATGACGATTTTACGATTCAATTTCACGTTATATTTATAGACTTTCAAAAAGTTACTATTCATTGAAATATCTCGGGTTACTATTCACCAAACATATCTTGATTACTATTCATCAAAAATATCTCGTATTTTTCTACCCTTCGTATACGTCGTATTCTTCGTTTTCACTGTTTTCTTCGTTATTTGAGGTATGAGTCTCTAATTGACCTCTAATTCATTTTTGTTTTCTCGTTTTTCCATTACGCATCTTATGGTAAAAATTATAATGTCTTTATACATTTCTCTGATACGTTTCCATTACGCACCAAACATATGTTTCGCGACTAAATTATACTTCCATCTAAAAACATGTCTTTATCATTTCTCTGATACACATATAATTAAATTTAAACAATCGAGGGTTAACGCACATAATAAAATAAATCGATTAAGGGTTTAATTATTTAATTAATCTATTATGCGGCATTTTTGTCCTGGGCGCTACATCCATTACCCCTTAAAAGAATTTTGTCCTCGAAATTAGATGTCTACCTAGGGACGGCAAATCGGGCTACTTTACTAAAAGTTCATCCTCTTGTTCCCATGTTGCTTCTTCTTTTCCATTTCTCGTCAAGAACTTGCAGGCCTCGATTATTTGGCTAAGCTCGATGTTCAGAACTTTTGTCAGTCCTGAGTTACTCAATTTCCTTCTCGAACCTTCATAACCGAAACACATTTTTGCTTTTCATTTTTTCCAACCAACCCTCGTTTTATCATGTCAACTCTCATCGACTTCAGTTTCACTTTCTTTCCTCACAATCACTTTGCTACCCATTTGCTTTACATCATCGTTTTCATAATCATCATCACTCATGAAAAAGAAACTATCCGACGATACATGAGACAGAGATTCACCCACTCTATAAACCTCATCAGATACCTCCGAATCATCCCAACTATACACATCGATACAAACATCATTGTCATGTGTCTGCTTTGCATTTTCTGGTTCGACTTTTAGAAGTCTTCCTTGACCACAACATCTGTTGCTTCATCTATTATCAACCTTCTCAGTAGTGGATGAAACGACCTCGTCTAAACTATCCCGTCTTGAGCCTGGTTTTTAAACTAGAGCTATTAGAGACAACCTGTTCAACATCATAGGATTTCCTATTTTTCTCTGTTTTCTCCGAAGCCACATCTCTTAAGGTCCTAAGTCCCACCACTTTTCTCATTATTCTTCTTCTTCGACTCCGAGTACTGATTATTATAATATTCATCCCATTTACTTCTCATTTTCACCATTTTAGCTGTGAAGCAGAGTGAGAAGCAGTTGGTGCTGAAGAGTTGTATTTCTTAGCCAAAGAAGTAAGTAAGTTTTTGATAAAGATAAAGAAGAGAGAGAGAGAGAGAGAGGAAGAGTCGAAGAGACAGGGAAAAAAGGGTGTCGCATCAAATAGGAAAAATCAGCTACATACGTCACTCTTTTCATAAAATTTCCAACACGCTCCTGAGATGTTGTTCGTGGCGTGTCTTGTCATATGAGTAGACCAGAGTGTCATTGACGAACACTATGATGAAGCGTTCGAGGTACAAATGGATAAGACGATTCTTTGATTCTCTGATGGTATCTGAGAAAACAAATGGGATGGTTACATGTAACAACCGATTAGTTGGGGACTTTTGGTTTCTCATTTACTTCCTCATATCTTGTTGAGTAATGAGCAGAGTCAATGCCCGAACCTACAACCTTCGTCCGGTGTGTAAACTCTCTTCTTCATTCTTCCAAGATTAACACCACAAGCCAAGGATCATCCAATGTGCATTCTTAACTTCTTCTTTTCCGATTTCTGATAAGAAGACATAATCTCGTCTTTCCCAATGGGATTCCAACTTCTAGAGTTTCAGCGACTACCTTATCATTCTCATGCTTCAACTAATCCAGTGTCACAACAATACTATAGGTGAAGAAAATAAACACAAAACGTAAGGAGAGAAGTAAACGTGGATTCCATCGATTAGTAAAAGTCAAACTGGTATCCTATATATATAAGCAAAAGATGAGTAGCTCATATATTATACAAAAGGATCATGTACACTATTATAAGGTAAGAGCCATTATATATCTATCTATATATATAATACTAAATGTTCATTGTCTGTAATCTATCTCTCGGCAGCTTCTGAGCGAGTAAGATTAAAAGCTCGAGTCTTGTCTATTCCTGGCTTTGGCCTTTGTGTTACAGCTGTTAGGTTTCCAAACTTCTGACAGTGAAACACGATATATCTAGCTTCTCTACACCTGTAACAGTTCCGAGTCTTGCTTATTTGTAACCCCGGCTTCTTCACCGTTGCTGTGTTTCTGAACCTCTGATAATTGGCTATAATGTATCCTGGTTCTTTGCACCTAAAATAAACCTTGGTCCCTAGAAGACATGGTCCTGTATGAGCCTTTCCACACTTGGCACACATGTTTCCCGGCTTAGGGGTAGGGAGAAGTGGAATATGGTTAGCCCATGGGGACTTGTGCTGGTCGAAGTCTTGGCTAGGACCGGTCCATTTTCTCTTTCATATTGCTACTTCCACTCTCTTAGGTGGAGCCACGTCCAAGTGTGGCATAAGACCGTGGCATAAGACATTGCACCCTGGCTAGCCAGGATGGAGCTGATCTCCAAACGAAGACCCCTCTCAAAGCATCTGGCCTTCTTGGCATTCGTGTCTACCAGATGGGGCACACACCTACTGAGTCGGTTGAATCTTTTCTCATACTCTCCTACTGAGGTGGTTCCTTGACGAATATGTATAAAATCTGCTTCTTTTTTGTCACGGTATGACTGAGGCAGGAAATCATGTTTAACCACCTATTTGAAGACTCCCCAAGACATTGCACTCCTATGTTCTGGTGCCATAGTCTTTTTGTATGATTTCCACCAGTGACTAGCTTCTTCAGTGAGTTGTAACACGGCACATGAGATCTTCGGCTCATCTGTGCATGACAAATGTCCAAAGAGTTGATCCAATGACCTTAGCCACTCTTCCGCTTTAATCGATTCTCCTGTTCTATTAAAGATCGGTGGATCGAAACGTCGGAACTGTTCAAGGATTGAGTTCGCATCATTCCTTAACAACGGTGATGGTGCAGCTTGTGCGGTTTCGAAATATCAGGTCAAGCCTATTAATGCGGTCACCAAGTCTCCCCTCACGACATCCATATCGTGTTTAGGCGTATTCTCCTTTGTCAGTTGGTCTTTATATGGTCAACCTCGTGGTATATCGTTCTAAGGACGACATATGAAAACTAACCCTTATAATTTACCCTACGTAACTCATTATATATATAACAATAAATAAACAAACAATATGTAACATAGTACCGATAAACGTTATTCCATGAATCATATAGTAACCTCAATAGATTTCTCTGTCATGTAGGATAGCATAGACCCAACTTGCATAAACTAACCACAAAAGTACATCATGAGTAAAACCTCATGAAACACATCTCTTGACAATCACACATGGTCTTCATAGACCTCAAGTATTAACAACGACTTTACGTATCATAACCACGAACGGGGGAAAACTCACTCATTAGCACACCCTGTTATAAACAAGGGCCCATGGTAGTTTCAACTATCAGTCACACGACATCAACTCCTGCGAACAGCCATACTCACACACGAGCTCACGCTGCTGCAGTCAGCGGCTTTGTGGCAGTGGCTCAGAGTAGTGTGTCGATTACAGTGACATCAAGAGGTTTTTAAAAGATCTTTTTATCCTGAAACAATATCCTTAACACCCCTTCAAACCTAAATGGTTTATATCAGATAAATGAGAAAACACATAACAGATAAACACTCCTTTAAGTTCTATGATTTGGGAGAGACACGTATAAAGAGAGGATGATGTTTATCCATTTCTTTTTTAAAAGATTTTCACAATTAAAAACACGTTTGAAAAGTACGGACCCCGGTTACCCCATACACGAAAGTACGGACCCCAGTTACCCCGTACATGAAATTACGGACCCCGGTTACCCCATACAAAAATGTAGACTTACGTCTCTTCAGCATGAATATGGACTTTCAACCCTTCAGCTGGAATGAGGACTTTCGTCCCTCCATAACATTATTATAAACCATGCATGAACACATTAATCATAGCATATAATCACAACACATGAGGTCCAACAATTCATTTAATATCAAGTTCATAAGCATGCGTTCATTTATCATTATTATGTGTTCAATACAGAAACGTATAATTATTAAGGATTAGAAGTTACCCCTACCTTGTTCAGTGGTTACCACGTGAGTAGCCGAGTAACAATATCAAGTATCACAAAGCACCTTCCAACTGATAACCTACACAAGTTACAACATTTCTTAGATCCTAAATATGTATAATTAAAAGTATAGATGATCTCGGAGAAGATACGATCGATAAAGATGAGATGGAGTGGAAGATCTAAAGATTGAGGTTGAGGAAACGGGAGTGGAAGTTTCAGTTCAACAGCTGATAAGAAAGAGGGAAAGATTTGGGTCACAATGGAAAAAGAATGAGCTCAATCGGAGTTGAAACGAGCTCAAACGTAGCGTTTTAAGATTGTGGGGTATTTTGGTAATTTTGGTAAAAAGGTTGACTTTGACTGGGTCCCCCGACTCCGGGTCGACGACATCTCATCGCCGATGACTTGACGATAACGTATGATAGAAAAATGCGATTCGTATCACAAACATGGAGCCGCGCGTGCACCCGTCACACACGTCGCGCGCACGTCCTGGGCACCCGGCATCGTGCGCACCAGCGCCCCGCATTTTCTCGACAGTCTCGGTAGTGCGCGGCAATTCTTGGTAGCTCTAGGCACTGCGCGCCTGCTCTTGACAGCAGCGCGTGCGCCAGCGTCCGGCACCTCCCGGTATTCGTGCCTAGCGCCTAGCATGCGCGTCCAGCGCCCAGCGCACCTTCTGTCCTTCCAGCAGCTTCCAGTTGCCGCTAGGCGCCACCCACACCTGACCCACTGACGACCCAAGCACTGGCCACCACCTGCTCCGGCCGCTACCAGTTCCGGCGGCCGTGAACAGTAACTCAACAGTAGCAACCTGGCACTCACACACTCATGTATGCACCCATACACTCCCTTCTCCACCTAGCTCCGGCCGGCGACTTCCTGTCGCCGACGACCCACCAGAACCTTTGGCCGGTGACTTCACGTCGCTGGCAGCCCCCTACTCCACTCAAACCAGCCCTCAATAACATAACACACACACATCACATAAAACACACGCACACAACTCACTCAAACACATGCACCCAGCATCGGCTGGCGACCTCCATGTCGCCGGCCACCACCACCAACCCATCACACACACACCCAGCCACCTCCCCATACTTCAGTATCCGGTGAGGGGGAAGAGAGAGAGCATTCGGGGAGAGAGAAGAAGAGGGAGGAGAGAGAAAGATTTTGGCTGGATCTTTGACCGGTGATTACCGGATGAGGAGAAATCCGATCGAAAATCCGAGCCTGGATTCTTGACGGGCTCGACGAGAGCTTTAATTTAGGGTAGGAGTTGTCCCAAAACAGAGAAGAAATGAGGTGGGTAGGAAGAGAGAGAAAAAGGGTTTTTCCGACGATGTTTTACCATTTCCCAGCGAACGAGACATCGGAATTGAAATTTGAGACCTATCCTAGACTCATCACAACGAGACCTACGTTCTGTGTGAAAATTAATCGAAACCGAGAAAAACAATTTTCCGGCACCAGCGGCGGCGGCGCACTAGAGGCCAGAAAATAGAAGAGAAAGAGAGAGGAGGAAGGAGAGAGAGACTTACGTGTTTTTTCGTGATTTAGCCTCATTTGGAGAAAAATGACGATTTTACGATTCGATTTCATGCTATATTATTTATAGACTTTCGAAAAGTTACTATTCATCAAAATATCAGGTTACTATTCACCAAAAATATCTTGATTACTATTCATCCAAAATATCTTGTATTTTTCTACCCTTCATATACGTCGTATTCTTCGTTATTTGAGCTACGAGTCTCCGATTGACCTCTAATTCATTTCTGTCTTCTCGTTTTTCCATTACGCATCTTATGGTAAAAATTATAATCTATGTTTCGCGACTAAATTATACTTCTATCCAAAAACATGCCTTTATCATTTCTCGAATACGCATATAATTAAATTTAAACAATCAAGGGTTAACATACATAATAAAATAAATCGATTAAGGGTTTAATAATTTAATTAATCAATTATGCGTTATTTTTGTGCTGGGCGCTACATTAAATACTTTGCAAACTAAAATAGATGTTCATGAGGGCACCCTTATGATGGAATTTGATGGCGAAGTTATAGAATTTAATACTTTTTACACCATGAAATATCCTGATGATGATAACTCTATTTTTGCTTTAAGTGCGATTGATCCTCTTATTGAGAAAGTTTTTTAGATGAATTGCAAAGACAATTTTGAAATGGTGCTAACCAAAAACTTTAGAGATGAAACACTTCACACCAAAGTTTCAAATCTCAAAGTGATATATTAGATAAAGCTCAATGGAGGGTTGGACATGGTAGTTTATGATGAGTCTTCTTTGAAACTCTTGGGATATTTCAAGAGTTATCTTAATAGGATAGAACAGGTTGCATAATAAGAAAACATAGTTTGCTGAAGTAAGTTTCCACGCATTACATGATCAGTATTCTAGAAGAGATCATGTAATGGTTTTCCAAATGCTAAGGAAAACCAACCTTAGAAGAATTAAGAAGACATTCTCTAAGGGTCAGCAAACTGTAGTAAACAGCGAAGCTGAAGGAAGTATCTGCACAAAAGGCAAATATAATGCTGCAAGGAGTAGACAACAAGCTGAAAGGAACAACAAGCTAGAAGAACGACAAAGAAAATAAAATCTCCAAACAGAAAGTTGTCAACAAGGAAACAGGAAGCTGGTCAGCAGACTACAAGGACAAAAAAGCTACAAACAGAAAGCTAACAGTAGATGAAAGAAACCAGCAAGCTAGAAGAGAAACAACAAGTTGAGGACAGTATGAAGCAGCATCAGGAAGCACATGCAACAAAGAAAAGAAGATAATTAGCTGACATCAAACAACAACTGCATGAACTTCAGCTATGGACCCATACCGACTTGACAGGTCAGCAGGAATGTTAGAAGAGGTCCAGGAGCAAATTGTAGACGCATTAAATGCACTTGTCAGGAACTACTCAGAAGCATTTAATGCGACTGTAGAGAAGATCTTGGGAGATCTAAGCCTACGTTCAAAATAGGGAAGTGTCTTCCTTTAACGGATACTTTCCTCCAAAGGATATATTCTCAAGATCTATAAATAGAAGGTGTGGCTGATTGAAGAAAAGTGCTGAACAGAGTCGAGAGGAAAATCAGACATATTCCAAAGCTTCTCAAGCTTATTCATGTTCAGCCACTCAACCTTCTAGGAGCATCATACAACAGATATGTGTCTACAAAGATCAAGACTGCTCCACACCAGTTGAAGAACCTTTTATTTTCCTTTAACAATTGTGTTGTGTGCGCTAGGTTGTTTTATGGTGTAACTTAGTTGAGAAGATTAGGTCCTTGCTAAGTGTGTAGTCTATAGAGATAGATTACTTGCCCTTTATGGGCTGTGGCCTTCGATTGGAGTCTGGGACTCTAGTAGGCATAGCTGTTAGGAAGAGGTTTGTAAAGCGAGGCTTGTAATTCGAACTGACCTAACGAAGTTCCTCCTTAAGTAGGAGTAGAGTGGATGTAGAAGGCTTACACCACCTTCGAACCACTATAAGTAAAAAGTGTTTATATGCTTTGATTGTATGCTGCACTTTACTTACTGAATATCTTTAACTGTTGTATACATCATAAGCATCCTGTGAAAAGAAGACTCTATCAAATCATGTCTAAAAAGAAACGGTTTTCCAAAAAGAACTCTATCAAGTTTATTCTGATGCGTTACATTCTGATACCGGGTCAGGAACTGGATCAAGCTTTGAGCTAGGTTGCTGATTCGAGATAGGTTACTGCCCTTGGTCAGGAACCTGTTATAACAGAAAAGATTTTCGAAAGAGTTTGCAAAATCGATAGAGGTTCATTCACCCTCCGCTTCTGAACCTCTGAACACTTGAACCCACGAGACCAACAGAAATCAATTCCAAAACATCCTTGGTGATCTGGTGATTTCTATTCCACAGTTTTTATTATTGCTCCAATTTCCTTACATATATAAATCTTTGTCTTATCTATATCTTTTATTGTGTTTTGATAATGAGTTGCTTGAGGACAAGCAAGATTTTAAGTTTGGGGGGATGGAGAGTTGTTGCATATTTGATGATGTGTGGAGTAGATCACATACCTTGCATGTAGGTGCATTTAGGTTCATGTAGTTGCATGTAGCTTGTTATTATTATTATTATTTTTGTATTAGGATTCATGTTTACGTGCTTTAGCATGTTTACTTATGTTTGCATTTGCATATATATAAAAAAAATGTTGAGTAACTGAGCTTGCAATGATGATTCGAGAGCTATTTATTTTCGTTATTTGGGAATTCGATGATCTGTTGGGAAATGTGTTATTGAGCTTTGTTTTGTGTTAGTTAATATTTGCTAAATGTCGTATTTGGAAATTGCTGTTAGCAAGGATAGTGTTGGTTTGAGAATTAATATGTGACTTTGAGTTGATTTGCTTTGCCTACTTGTGTCTTAAGATGTGCTTTTTAATTCTGTGATGAAAGTAGTTTAGATTGGAATTTGTGAAAATTGGATCACTTTTAATGAACCCCCTTGGTTGGAAAAAAATTGATGTGGTTGGAGATAAAGGTGCTGAGTTGAAGAAAATATTGAGAAGTGAAAAGATGATGGGGTGTGGAATCAACTGCCTGTTTTTAAGGGTTCAAAGATTTGAAAGTAAAAAACACGAATAAAATTCGTAGTAATTCATAGACTAACCTAAGAGTGGTGTGGAGCTGCCAACCCCATCTAAAAAAATATAAGACGAAGAATCATCATCTTTGTGAAAAAAAAGATAGAAAAAAAGAAGAGAGAAGAAAAAAAATTGGAGAAAAAAATGGGGGCCAATGAATCATTGTGTGTGAAATCTTAATGAGTTTTAATTTAGATGAAGGATATCGTAAAAGGAGTTGAAGTATGTTGATTGATGCAAATGGTAGAGTGAGTTGATGAATTGTCTATGAGAAGTTTGATTTCTAATACCCTTCCAAAACTTGTGATTTCTTAAGAATGTGCATTGAATCCAACATGTTTTTGTGTCTTGTTCCTAACATGAATTCGAGTTTCCATGAATGTTGGTGAGGAACTGAGCAAGTGATGATCTTCTTTATTTTGATTACCTAAGGTTGAGGGGATTTGATAAGTAGGAAAGTTGCGTCTTTTTATATGTTTAGGCGTTTAGTTTTAGTTGCATATTCAAGCTATTTTGTTATATTTTCCTACTTAATATTCCTCTTGGTAGATCTCTTTGATTTCTTGTTTTTGTGAATTTTAAGGGATTAATGGAGCTGTTCTAAGGCTGAATCCTAAGTGCAAGTATTGGAGTGAAGCATAAGAGAACAAGGAATGAAGTTGTTGGATTTTGGAGCTGAAAACGCTGAAAAGTACATTGACACATGTTGCGCCTATGTTGACTGACACGCCCGTGTTGGGCCATTTCGCTGAAGTTATTTATAATTTCTTAGAGGCCAAGTTTTGGCCCAAGCTTAATTATTTCGGCCCAAGACTGTAGGTCACGGCCAGGATATATTGAGACCTATCTTGGACGTATTTAAGGAAGATTTATCATGAGGGGATATAGAGAGATTCGGGACGCAAGAACAAGTTTTATCATCTTTTCTTTTGGGATTTTTTGAAGCCATTATGCAAGGCTAGACTATTTTCGCTTGGTTCGAAGGGAAGTTGAAACCCAAAACCTCTTTTATGCTTTGATTTATTTCAGTAACATATTCTCTAATTTATTCTCGTGAATTGATAGTGTTATTCTATGATGAAAGTTTATGATCTGTGTAACTTTGATTAAGCCTGATCAACTTTATTGAATTTGTATATGTTTATTGCTGGAATTGAGATTGTAATCCGTAATTGTTGTTATTCTTGATTCGTAGTAGCAAACTAGTGGTCGAGCATCGTTAGGGATAACACAACCTAAGTTAAACGAATCGTCGTACGTATTTGTTGCTTAGACTAACCCTATTTTCCTTGATCCCAAAGTTGTTGTTGCATTAAATCTAGTTAATTAGGTTGTTCAATGATTAAGTCTGATTAACGATCGTATCTTAATTAGACACACTTAAGGGAAAATCCAAATAACTCGTCGTACTTGTTATCTAGGGTTAGTAATTCATGAGGAAGGAAGAGAATATTGTTACAATCAATTTTACATAGTTGAGTGAGGGTGGAAACGAAACTGAGAACCGAGTGCTTTCTTAATTGATTAAATTCCATTTTAATTGCTTGCTTTATTCTTAAAGTTTTCTCTAGATTTTTAAATCCAAAAACCCCCTATTTTCTTGATTAAACTCTAATTACAAAATAATAAGTATTGTACGCTCTCCGTGGGATCGACCTTTGCTTATCACTTCTACGTCTTTGTAGTAGCTTGAATGGAGAAAGAAATTTAATTTTATCGTGCCGGTGACATCATGGTCACCTCCCTACTTCCATAGTTACTTGTAGCGTGAATACATGCGGGATGAGTACGTTTGAATATACTCGTGGGAGTAATTTCCTTATTAAGTTGTATAAATGGTTAAATAAATTAAGCACACATCAGCACATCAAGTATAACACAACACATAAAGATGCATTGCACATAACATCATATAGGTGCAGGAATTTCCTGTCTTACCCTACGAACGGTTTTAGTACCGTTGGTGCTTTTTACGGATCACCAGCCCCTCTGTGATATTTTTTACGGACCATTAGTTCCTCCGTGATGATTGTGGACCTTTCGTCCAGTATAACATATACATATTGTATGCATGAATATATAAAAACATAGCACGTAATCCAAGATACATAAAGTTCAACAATTCATAGCGATCGGTAGCATTTTAATAACATCATGTTTACATAAATGCATTCGTTCATCATCATTATGAATTAAATATAGAAACGTAAGGCCATTAAAGATTAGAAGTTACCCCCACCGTGTTCGGTGGTGTTTTTCCTCTTGTAAGTTGAATGTTAAGCTTACGATCGATCCTAGCTAAATGCGATAGCCTACACATGTAAACGATGTTTATTAGTTTCTTATTACGTTAATTATGTATTATTTAAAGAACTCTATCGAAAAAGAAGCATTGAAGAAAGGAAAAAGGAAACCAAGACTTAAAACTTCATTATTAGATGTAAAGGGATTGATAAGGGTTCGATAGGAGCAAGAACGAGCTTAAACGGATGAGAAATGAGTTTAAACGGAGCGTTCTAAGATGCAGGGGCAGTTTTGTAAATTTTGGAAAAAACGTTAACTTGGACAAGGGGCTTTTTGTAAAATCAGAGAAGTTTTGGGGTCTTTTTTATATTTTCAAAACCTCAGGGGTCAAAATGTAATTTTTGAAAGTTTTGGGGGTCAAAGTCAAAGACTTGAAAACTTTTGGGGATCAAAACATAATTTTTGAAAATTCGAGGGCTAAAACGAAATTTTGAGGAAGTCCAGGGACCAAATCGTAAATACACCAAAAATCTAGGGTTTGCACCCAGGTCCTTTAACTATCAAAAAATTGCAGGAAGGCCCTTGTCTCTCCCAAACCCACCCTGCCGCGCCACTGCTTGGAAACCGATGCCAAACACATGCCGACGACACCACGTCGCCGGCAACCACCCAACACACGCCGGCAACCACCCAACAAACAAATGGTGGCGTGTCCATCGCCACCTCCACTCACACACACGTGCACTGCCGTGGCGGCATACAGACGTCCGCGGCGACTCCGACGATACACGGCGGCATAACCAGGGGCCACCTCAACTAAACATACACCACGACAACCCGGCGGCGGCAACAGCAAGAAAACGGTGAGAGAGAAGAGAGATCGACGAGAGAGAGAGAGTCAAGAGAGAGGAGAGAGAATGTGGGTTTGTCGGAACTTTGACCGACCATTACCGGCGGAGGCAACAGCCAATCAAAAATTCAAGCCTAGATTCATGACGAGCTCGCCGAGAGCTTCGATTTGGTGTATGAATCAAATGAAAATGGAGAAGGAGAGGGGAAGAGAGGAAGAGAGAGAAAACGGAGAGATAGAGGGTTGCCTCGTCTTTACGGGCCGATTCCTGACAGAGGTGGCAGTGGCTCAGCGATCCAAGCCCGGATCCGTGATGGGCTCGACGATGGCTACGTTTTGTCGTAGAAGTCGAACGGAACGGAAAATGGGAGGCAGCAGCATTGGCATGGCTGGCCGCGGCGCTCCGGCCAGCATGCCGTAAACCTAGAAAGAGAGAGAGGATTTACCTTGATGAATTTTGCAAACTGTGTAAAAACATTTCTACCCTTATGTTCATTTTTTATCATTCCTTCACTTGAGACTTAGGCCATGTGCCCTATTTGGGCCCTAAACGAGTTACCCTTAAACGATTCATCTTCTCGATTTTTCGACTACGTAAACTTTGATTAAGTTATAATATATGCTCTTCAATTTAATTATGTTTTCGATAATTTTGATCATACATTTGATTAATTAAATCATACATTATATCGATTAATCTGAAATGCACGTAATTAAATCACGCAATTAGGGGTTAAATTATTTAATTAGCCAATTATGCATCGTTTCGTCCTAGGCGCTACATTAATGCTACAAGTTTTCCCTACAAAATATATGTAAAGATAAATAATGATTATAAACAACTACTATGATTTGACAACAATGATATATTATAAACATGTTATATCTGTAATTCTGCATTGTTTTCAATTAATTGCACATCATCCCAATCTAAGTTGCAGATGTCATATATATTTTCAAATGCAATGGAAGTTTTTCACGTTCAAGAGGGCATTTATCAGTTGAAGGAGGCTTATACTTCACCGAACAACTATCCTTCTCATCAGTATCAACATCATGTGCAACAAATTTGTATAGAGCAACTTTTAGTCTAGTAATGTATTCATCCCGTTCGGTATTTTTCTTTTTTTCTTCACTCAACTCACGCTATTGGATGTCATACAACTGATCTTTCTTTGACTTCTTTCCCCTTAGAACATTATAATTAGTCGTCTGAGTGATATGAGCTCTAACACCTTTCAAACGCCCATGGTGTTCTTCAAAGCCAAGTGCATTTGCTAGTATTGTGGTTTTCTTTCCCTGTAGTTTCAAAATTCCTTCATTTTTCTTGGTAAAAAAAATTCATCCTAGTATTTAAATATCCAATAAGATGATTAACATAATAAGTAAATAAGATTTAAAGTTAAAAATGAAATATACAAAACATAAAGTGAGCTTACAATCTTCATAACTTTTTCTTTAAGGTCCTCTCCGTCATGTACCCCATCTTTAGACTTTCGGCCTTCAACCCAAAGTATAGCATGATTAATTTCAACATCTTCACACAAGATCTGAGGCTGCATATATAAATAATTATAAATTAATATTCACATATGTGGATTATATTTTTCTTCGACATACATTAATAACATTCATTTAAAGTTACTTACATGTTCCTTTACATACTGCGCATACCCTTTTCAAGATAAACGATAGGGTTATGGATTTTGGACTTTTCATTCTTGTTGTTGCTCCCTCAATTTCTAGAGAGCACATGCAAACATGTAAAAATTAGCTTATATATTTTCAACTTAGACAACATCAAATAAATAAGTATAAAATAAACATGTTACCTTGAAGTTATCAGACAATCGGCTGATCACAAAAGCACTCCAGTCTTTTCCTTTAATACAAGGATATTCGGCTGGTGGCGTGTTCAAATCAGGTGACTCTAGTCTTCTATAAACAAACTCATTAGTGAGTTTGGTCTTAAATTGACGCCACTTGGCATTGGCTGAGTTAAGACATCCCCTCTTCCATTTTGAGTCAACATTGAAGGACAACTATGAAATGATAAAGATCACATCAAAAAATAAGATAAAAACAAATCACATTTTTACTTACATTTACAGACTCCCAAATAAGCTTATTCACATCATTTGGAACAGCTTCCAACTTTCCTAAGTAATTTTCACTTTTTCCCTCGCTAGAACCCCAATGTAACTTTGCATTTAACATGCAATTTCTCCAACTGGCTAATCCAAATCATTAAAATCTACATCTTTTTTTACACCTTGAACCCTTCGTACTGACAGACAATGCATTACCATTCGTCTTCTCAGTGATCTTGTAGATTGGGTGCTCGTTGTCAATGTATCTGCTGCAATATCATCATCAATTCATCAACCACTCTTTCTTTGTTTTTCTCTTGCAACTCATCTAATAATGTTTTTTTACTCTGTATAGTCATTGATGTAAGAAATATGCAATCAAGAAAATAAACAATTAATTAAGAGTCATGACCTACCCTACTTAGCCAATCACTACAAGAAAAATATGAAACAACAACCCCCAAAGACAACCTTTTTTATGAATTTGTGTAGTATTTTCGAAATTTACAACCCTTTTTCCAAAAAGCGTTGTCTTTGTTGAAAAAATTCGCTCTAAGACAATGCAAATAATGGGAAAGACAATGCTTTTTTCATAGGGTTGTTAAATAGCGGATTTTTTAAAAAAAAGACAATGCTTTTATGCAACACTTTTTTCAAAGGGTTGTTAAATAACGGATTTAAAAAAAAAAAAGACAACCCTTTTATGCAACGCTTTTGTGTGTTGTCTTTTAGCGGATTTTAAAAAAAAAAGACAACCCTTTTATGCAACGCTCTTTATGCATTGTCTTTTAGTGGATCTTTTTAAAAAAAGACAACCCATTGTGCAATGCTTTTTTTATGTGTTGTGTTAATATTAATTATTTTTTAATTAAATTAAATTTGAAAATTTTAATTATTTTATGATGTTATCTTATATTATATGCATTAATATTTATTGGGATATTTCTAGAGTTATCTTGATAAGACAGAACAAGTTGTATAATAAGAAAATATAGTTTGTTGAAGTAAGTTTCCACGTATTACATGATTAGAAAAATAGATGAGATCATGTAATGGTTTATAAGGAAAACCAACCTTAGAAGAAACAGGAAGTTATCTTCTAAGAAGCAACAAGCTGGAGAAGCCAGCAAGTCAAAATGATTAAAGGCTTCCGGAACAGGAAGCTGTGCTGGACAGCAAGCCTGTAAGAAACAATAAGATGTTGTAGCAGAAAAGATGGATGAAACAGAAACATGATGCTAAAACAGAAAGCTGACGCAGGATAGAAAGCTGAAGAGAAGGAAATAGAATCCTGGCAGCAAACAGAAAGCGCAATAGAACAACATCCTGAAATCATGCTAGTAAAGAAGAGCGAGCTACATCAGTCTATAGAGGAAGCAGAAAGTAGCCAACGGATCTCTTACAAAAAGACAAGTGCTACTCCCATCCATGCAGTATGAAGAAGACCATGCAACTCAAACGGGAAGAAAGCTATCTAGCAACCAGACTAGCTAATAAGTTGCATAAACGTCAAAAGGTGGGCGCATTAAATGCATATGTCAGGAATATCTCAGAAACATTTAATGTGAACACAAAAGAAGATCTTGGAGAACAGAAGCTTCAATTCAGAACGGGAAAGTGTTCACCTTCAACGGATACATTTCCAACGGATATATTCTCAAGATCTATAAATTTAAGGTGTGGCTGACTGAAGCAGGCGCTGAACAGTGTTGAGAGGAAAACCAGAAATACTCTAGAACTTCTCAAAGCTCATGCCTGTTCAAGCCACACAACCTTCAAGGAGCAACATACAACAGTCATATGACTTCATAGATCAAGATTGCTCCACACCAGTTGAAGAACCTTTATTTCTTTTAACCATTTGTGTTGTGTGCACTAAGTTGTGTTTGGTGTACTTAGTTGATATGATTAGATCCTTGCTAAGTTTCCCTGTGTGGGAGTTTGTTCCCTGTGTGGGAGTCTAGGAATCAGAGGATTCTAGTAGACGTCTTTGTTGAGGAAGTAGTTTGTAAGGCTCGGCCTGTAATTCGATCTCTCCTAACAAAGTTCCTCCTGTGTGGAGTAGAGTGGACGTAGAAGGATTACACCACCTTCGAACCACTATAAGCCATAAGTGTTTATTTACTTTGACTGCATGTTTTACTTTGTCTATCGCATATCTATATTTTTGCATCAGTCATAAGCATTCTGGTCAAAACAACTTTGCTAAAATCGTATTGCGAAAAGAAAACGTGTTTGCAAAACAGAAAACTCTATCTTAGTTTAATCCGCTGCGTACCGTGATTCGAGATAGGAACCTGATCAGAATCGTGCCAGGTTACTGACTCGAGTCGGGTTGTTGTTTCTCTTTGGAATCAAAAACCTGTTTCTTAAAAGAGTTTTGAAAAGATTTTGTGAAAATCAATAGAACATTTACCCCCCATCTGAACCTCTGACTACCACTTAGGACCCAACAATATTATCTTATATGAACAAACTCATAAGTTTATAAAAATAGTATTTTTATAAAATATATTAAAAATATGCATTAGTATATTTTATAATTGTCTTCAAATGAAATAAGATTAAACATTAAAAAACATATTAATTAGTCATTAATCTTCCAATTATATATATATTGTTAACCTTTTAAAATATATTAAAAATACAAATAATATTGTTATTCTTCAATAATATTTTAGGTATTGAATAAATCTATGTACGTAAAAATATATGTAAATAAATCTATGTATGCAATATGACAAATAGTCCAACAAATTAAATTAAAGAATAATATTTTTATTGAGTCACATTTATATTTTGTATCATGAGTGTATTAACATTTTGGGTTTTAAACATTCATATGTTAGCCATTGAAATCGAGTTAAATACAGTAATATATCAAAATTGGAAATCAATGACTTATATTAATAAGTATTAATGGTACTTTATAAAAATTAACAAAAAATATGTGATAATATTAATTGTTTTTTAATTAAATTAAATTTGAAAATTTTAATTATTTTATGATGTTATCTTATACTATCTTATGTTAATTAGTCATTAATCTTCCAATTATATATATAGAGGAAAGTATCACTTATACCATGAAAAATATAAAATAATACACTTTATACCATCAAATTTAGTTTTAGGACACTTTCTACCACAAAATATAGTTTATATACACTTTCTACCACATTTTTAATCCAAGTCAATGGAGAATAATTCTTCGATTTGACAAGTAAATAGTATTGATGACACTTGTCCATGCATGCAAAAAAATTCATAATTTCATGCAAAAAAAATGTGGATTATTGTCCATGCATGCAACTATTACACCCATTTTTTTGTTTTTTTCCTTTAATATTTACTTTGAAATTTTGTTGTTATTATTTATTGCACATGCATGCAACTTCTACATCTAATTTTTTGTTTTTTTGTTCTTAATATTTACTGTGAATTCACATGCATGATTTAAAGGTTATTCACTGTATACGTTTATATATGGTTGATAAACTCAGTAACAAAGTTATCATAAAATAATTTTTCATAAAAAATTCTCTTTAAAAAAATTTCAACATTTTGGCACTTGGAAGATTTGAAGAATTATCATTGAAATGAGAAAGACGTGTTTAATAGCTAAACGAGGATTATTAACATAATCCGCGTTTAACCCTATTTTTTGAGTATTAGTTGAACAAACGGAGGGTTAAACGTCGATTTCAAATCCCGTGGAACCCTAAATTATTTAGGGATTAGGTTTAATTTATTTTAATATATGCTTGAATTCATATTTGGAATGGTTAAATAGGTTTAATTTTGCATTTGATAGGGTTAATTTGTTTGAATATGTGCTTGAATTCATGTTTGAAAGGGTTAAACGGGCATCATCAACGTTTAACACTATAAATTTCAAATTTTATAGTGTTAAACGTGATTATAGGGAATAATCACGTTAACACTATAAAATTTGAAATGTATAGTATTAAATGTAATTATTCCCTATAATCACGTTTAACACTATAAACTTCAAAATTTATAGTGTTAATGTGATTATCATTATTCACGTTTAAACCAGGTGCGCACGCGCACTGCGCCCCAATCATCTATGTTGCGTGCGCGTGCGGCCTGCCCCTGTCAGACGCTGCGCACGACCCTTCACACATTGCGCACGCGCACCGCCCATCACCCACCAGGCGCACGCCTGCGCACCGCGCCCTAATCACTCGTCGAGAGCACGCACGCACAGCGTGAGCGCCCCCATCACCCATCGGGTGTGTGCACGCGCATCGCACCCCCATCACCCATCGTGCGCGCACCGCGCCCCGTCACCCGTCGTGCGCGCACATTTGAATAAACGGACTTGAATAATTAAAACAACATAATTTAATAATTCCTGTTTAATAATTTATTAATTATGTTAATAAGGAAATTTTTTTATTTATTGGGTTAACTAATTTTGTTATAGATTTAATTTTATTTAAAAATAATTTATTTTGTTTAGAAGGAAAATCCACTATTAATTATTTATTTTGTTGATAAGGAAATTTATTATGTACCTATTGTTTAGTTACAATTGTTATAATCTTTGTGTGTACATTAAAATATGTTTTTACAATAATCATGAAATGATTTCGTGACGAATTATTATTATTTAGTTATAATAACATAACTATATTAAACGGAGTATGTATATTAGTTATTGAGAATTATAAGTCATACCAAGATTAATTATATTAACGTTAGTTTATAAGTTAAATCTATTAGTTATTGATATTTGATTTATTATTGAAATAATTTATTCTTTTACGAGTGGAAAATCTAGTTTATGAGTTTTTTATTTTATTTGTTATTTATTATGTGTTTCATAATACTCACAAATTTTAATGTTATATTTTTGCAGTATCCACAAAAATATGACTTTTGAAGTTATTGTATGGTATGGAGGCTATTTGGAAGGTTTAGAATAGACCAACGGTTTTTAAGAGATCATTTACCTTCGTGAAAGAACCCTATATGATTTAATGTCTTCCATTCATGAAGTTGTGAGTGCCGACATAATGCAGTAGGGATATGTGATTCACTCACTAATTAAAACTGAAGGAAGGGTAGAGAAGATAAAAATAAAGACTACAACAGTTTTGCAACGAATATTGTCAATGATCCATGACGTTCTTGTTGTTTTTGTTACTCTTACGAGGTTGAACGTTGGAGTATCCGATGTTGTCATGTTTGAGGAGCCTGAAAATACACAACCTAAAGTTACATCATCTTATCCTGAATATCCGGAACACCATATCACTACAGATGAGCAAAGTCAACGATGTGGTGAAAGTAGTGTACCATTTTCATCTAACTATATGGATCCGAACTCATATGTGTACACCGACCGAAGTTACTATTTTGGTTCTATTCCCCTTAGACTTCAATCCGACGAGGGATTTCAAGCAAGATGAGGAATACCCAATGAAAATAAAAATGACAGTACTCGTGTTGGGAGTTCTTCGGGAATGCAGTGGGATCCTTCACCACCAGAGCATGATCGAAATGACTTTGGTGGCAGACACGACCTAAACAACCCTCCTACAGGTTTCGGACGAGAAGAGGTGCAACCACGTGGAGAATTTACTGAAACGACATGTGAAAAAAGACCAGATTATGAAGATAATGGTCGAAGTGGTAATCCTGATGTTGGTCCCAAGTGGTGTCCGCGGTTCAGAAGGGGGGGTTGAATGAACCTTGGTCAATTTTGAAAACTTGTTAAAACTTACTGTTCTGTAAGTTACTTGAACTTACAGTGCCAGCCAGTTACTGCTTACAGCACTAGGATGCAGTGCTGCACGCTGTAACTTAGAGTTTTATACGCAGCGGAAATTATATATATTGACACAAGGCTGGCTGGTTTTCTCAAATATGCTCTTTTGCAAAACATTTTATGCTTATGATATATGAAGATATGAATAGTAAAGCACAGATAAGAAAGCAATAAAACACTTATGGCTTATAGTGGTTCGAAGGTGGTGTAAGTCTTCTACGTCCACTCTACTGCTACCTTGAGCAGGAACTTTGTTAAGCAAGATTGATTTACAAGACCCTCCTAACAATCTATCAAC
Organism: Scutellaria galericulata; assembly: GCA_946896805.1. Lineage (NCBI taxonomy): Eukaryota > Viridiplantae > Streptophyta > Magnoliopsida > Lamiales > Lamiaceae > Scutellaria > Scutellaria galericulata. The sequence goes on along the minus strand of OX335792.1, from coordinate 6,621,524 downwards.
TTACAAAGTGACCACCTACTAGAGTCCAATGTTCACACAACTCCTACGAACTCTAAAGGCTAACCCACACAGGGTTCACACTCCTACACAGGAAAGTTGCCTAAAACTTAGACAACTATACAAACAGCAAGGATTTCTCCTATCAACTGTTCGACACCTAAAACAACCTTCGCACACAGCACGGTTAAAAGAAAATAAAAGGTGCTTCAACTGATGCGATGAAGTGAGCTTCTGAATCCTTCAAAGGATCTTTCTGCTTTGAACTTTGCTTTACTTCACAGAGGTTGAGCGATTGAAACTGAAGAAAGACTTGGAGAAGATATAGCTTGAACGCTTGAGAGTGTTTGTGCAAAAGTTTGATTCTTCTGTAGCTCAACTGTTTAGTTCATCAGCAGTTCAGTTGTTCAGTTTTTCAGTAGTCCAGTAGTCCCTTCAGTGTTCCTCATCCTCTATTTATACTTGTAGAGTAGATATCCGTTGAAGGAGATATCTTCTCATTTTGAATTTCAAAGAGTACTTGATCAAAGGCATGGCTTGCATTTAATGCGACTAGACTTTCTCTTTCTGGAGCATTTAATACGGTGATGGATGGTCGCAGCTTTCTGCGGTGTGTCAGTCCACATGTTGTCTTGGCATTGGCTCCATGTCTGCCACTTTGATCTTCTCTCGAACGGCTCTTATTTCTTTCTACATGAGTCTTTGTTCCTAGTACTGCATTTATCCTTTCTTCGGATAGTTGGATACTTATACTATTTGTCGTTGGCGCTGTTAGCTGTCTGAGCAGTGTACTTAGCGCTGTATCCTAGGTCTGTTTGCAGCTGATTGTTCTTCGTAGTGCTGCTGTAACAGAGACCTTCTTGCAGTGTCTTCTTACTGTTAGGATGTATACTATAAGCTTAGCTTTTGTATGAACATCTTTTATGGAATGAGAATCACTTTGGTCATATGTTTGCATTTTATATTTGTTATATATGTTTATGTAATATCCAATTAATATATATTATAGATAACTTGGTGTGTGGTGCCACACAGAAGATCATGTTATCAGTTTCTTATAAATTATAAATAGTAGCTCACAACCAAGATGGATTTGGACAAATCATCGGAATGGTTGTAGTGTAGTTTGGTATTAGTTTGTCTTGACTATAAAACTACACTAGTACACTTTGTGTGTATTGAGCAGGACCATTTGAGGTTGTTCGTTTTATACTGACTATATAATAGAACAAGACCTCTGTTATTATGGATGTGCGTTCTCTTAATCCCTATATAATAACAGCCACATATACACAATATTTGTTTCTTTAATTTGCCAATAAGTGAGATTTATTTATTAAATCAATAAACTCGGTGAATTGGGAAACAATATTGTCTATATGGTGTACTGTTGATTATAGAAGGAATCTGTGTCCTAATTATTTAGGATGATGATGTCCCCTTGAGGAGCTCATAAGGATTATCATGTAAACCCTGCAGGTGGATTTAATCCGACATGATAATAAAGTTGAGTGGTACTACTCTTGGAATTAGATGTTAATTAATTAAGTTGTCAGTAACTTATTTAATTAACGGACATTCGATATCTTAAACACAGGGAGATAAACGTGCACATAATAAGAAGGAGCCCATATTAAATATGGGATTGAGACGGTAGTTCAATAATAATTCTTTAGTGGACTGAATTATTATTGATGGGTTTAAATTATGTGTTCGGGCCGAACACAGGATACTTAAGCCCATCAGGAGGCCCAACCCAATTCCTCCTCTAGGTCCCTGGTGTAGCCTATATATAGCCCTTTTCCATCAGCGCCTCAATGATACAGATCACAGAAAACACGTGATATTGAGAAAGAGAGCAGAACAGAGATTTCTCGAAGGATCATTGGCCACACAACGTTCGAGAAAGGCTGTAGGAATACATCAGAAGATCAAAGAGGTCTAGGGTTATGAAAGATCAATCTTTGGCACGTTTTCTTCTAGATTGATCAAAAGGTATAACTCTTTTATTCCGCTGCGTTTGTTATATCTAGCATGGAACCCGATTTACTAATTGCATAGAGCCGGCGATCCGTCGGTTCCAACAATTGGTATCAGAGCGAGGTTTCTGGTTTTATGCAATTGGATCGGTTAATTATTATGATCTTATGCTATATTTTACGTTTTATATTCAGATTGTATGATAGTAGGGTTGCATAGGATAACTCGGTTTTGCAGGTTACCTATATCCAACTATTATGGTCTGTGTATATGTTAATGTATGATCTAAACCCTCGGACCTGTCAAGGTTTTTTGTTTTGGGTTGGTTGCATGATTGTAATAGTAAAAACACGGCGGTTTGTCGTGTTAGGTTTTATGTAATTCTTGATCGATTTCTTGGTCAATTTATGTAATTCTTGTTTTGTTCTCGATGTAATACTGTTCGATTGCAATCTTGATGTAATCTGATCAATGTAATTTGCTGAGATGTATTGCTAGTCCAAACAGCGGCTGACCAGATGGATAGGCGCTGACTAAGGGGTTGTTCGATCAGATTGCTAGGCGCTGGATCAGATTGCTGGATGTTGCCGTTGATCAGGGTTCGCTAGATTGGCGCTGATTCTGCGCAACAGCCTGCTGGATTCACGCAACAACCCTAATTCTGTTCGTTGGATTTTGACGCTGATTAGGATTTTATACCCTAATTTTAGCAGGCGAACATTCGATCGAAGTGGCCATAATAGTTGGATTTATTTTATTCCATATTTATTGCCTATCTATATGTTTGTTGTTTTATTAAGCATGCTTTTATATGTTACGTTTTATTGCATGCTAAATTCCCTCATTTAAATAACTAAGTGTAAGAGGGATTTATTTTGAATAAATCCCATGGTCTCCATTACTGGTTTATAAGTGATGCATTTAAACTTGCGCGTTGGCTTTAAGTGCCTTCCTCCATATCGGATGAGTTTGATTGCAGATCACTAGATCAATCTTTCTTTATGAATGATTATAGAATATTATTTAGGAGCATGTCACCTTCTCCATCTGAAGAGACACAATCTTAGATGATGGACTTAGTATCAAGTAATGGCGTACACTTAGGTGTAATTGATAATATCCTCCCCATCGGAGTCACAGCTGTTAATTGCATGGCCAAATTTGAACCAACTATTAATTTTATTTGTCATAAAGTTAGGTTGACAAGATAATAGAATTAATGGGTAAAACCTCCTCTAACGAATGTTTGAATTAGTATACGTCCACACCATCGTGGCATACGAAATTCACGGTGTATTGAGGTGTTGGTGAATTTAATTATATTGTTTGAGGGAACAATATAGGCTTTAAATTCTATATGTTATGACCTGTGTATTTATTTATTTATTTATATGATTCTCAGGATTTCATTATGTCTTTCAACCCACTTGCTGTTATACTCAAAGAAAACAAACTTACTGGTCCTAATTATATTGACTGGAAAAGAAACCTGGATATTGTCCTAACTGCTGAAGAGTACAAGTTTGTACTCCATGAGCACTGTCCTGACATGCCTGATGAAAACTCTAGTGAAGAGGAGAAAGTGCATTATAGGAAGTGGGCTAAGGCAGATGAGATGGCGTGGTGTTACATTTTGGCTTCCATGTCAAATGTACTACAACATCAGCATCAGGCCATGCCCACTGCCTATGATATAATGCACAATCTCAAAGAACTCTTCGGACACCAGAGTCGGGCTGCCAGACAGGAGTCAATGAGAAACTTAATGACGACCACCATGTCTGAGGGGACACCTGTGAGTGACCACGTCCTTAAGATGATGGCTCATTTGATTGAGATGGAAGTCCTTGGAGCTAATATCGATGGGGAAACCCAGGTCGATATCGTGCTCCAAACACTGCCTAAGAGTTTTGAGCAGTTCCACCTTAATTATAATATGAACAAAAGGATGTACTCCTTGGCGGAACTTCTGACAGAACTCAAATCGGCAGAAGGACTATTTCATCAAAGTGCTCAAGCTTACGTTGCTGAAAATGTTTCTACTTCTAAGCCGAAAGGTGGAAAGAAGAAGAAGAAACAGAATCCTTCGGCGAAGAAAGCGAACGGACCTCAAAAGGCTGGGCCACAAGGTGGTATGAAAAAGCCGAAGGGCAAGTGCTTCACATGCAAGCAGCCTGGACATTGGAAGGTGGATTGTCCTCGTAAAAAGGAAAACAAAGAAGGTACATCTTATTCATTAATTATTGAAACATGTTTAGCATTGTTATCTACCGACACCTGGTGTGTAGATACGTGAGCCACTGATCATGTCTGCAATTCTTTGCAGGGGTTCCAGGAAACCAGACGACTTAGTGAGGGCGAGATTACCATCTACACGGGTAACGCTGCAAAAGTGGTGGTTGTTGCAGTGGGAGATGTTTATTTATCTTTTGATAGGAACAAGACTTTGGTTTTGAGGAATTGTCTTTACATACCTTGTTTTAGAAAGAACTTGATTTCAGTTTCTAAGTTGTTTTTGGATGGATATTCTATTTCTTTTGATGGCAAAGTGGTTGTCAAGAAAAATAGGGTTATTATCTGTTCTGGTACGTTGGTTGGCAATTTATATACTCTTAATCCAATAACTCCTACGATGTAACAAATGGAAATTAATAATACATCTTCTAACTCAAATAAGAGAAAAGAACCTTAAAAAATGAACCAAACATATCTTTGGCATCTAAGATTAGGTCACATTAACTTGAGTAGGATTCAAAGGTTGATAGCCGATGGACCTTTTGAGTTCATTGGAAGTGGAAAACTATCCGACATGCGAGTCTTGCTTGGAAGAAAAAATGACCAAGAGGCCTTTTAAAGCCAAGAGGTATAGAGTCAAAGAAGTGTTGGAATTGGTTCATTCTGATTTGTGTGGTCCTATGTCTATCCAAGCAAGAGGTGGTTTCGAATATTTTGTCTCTTTTATAGATGATTATTCGTGATATGGATACATTTATTTGATGCGCCGCAAGTCTGAGTGCTTTGATAAGTTCAAAGAGTACAAGGCTGATGTGGAGAAGCGTCATGGTAAATGTATCAAAACACTACGATCTGATCGTGGTGGCGAGTACCTCTTAGGAGAGTTTAGGAATTACTTATCAGAGGCTGGGATTCAATCCCAATTGTCTGCACCTGGTACACCCCAACAGAATGGTGTGGAAGAACGAAGGAATAAGACTCTTATGGAAATGGTTAGATCGATAATGAGTTACTCGGAATTACCAAATTCTCTTTGGGGGTGTACTCTGGAAACGGCGGCGTACATTCTAAACTTGGTTCTCTCTAAGTCAGTACCCTCTACTCCCACAGAATTGTGGAATGGGCGTAAGCCTAGTCTGAAACACATTCAGATTTGGGGTAGTCCAGCACATGTGCTGAAGGGAGATGCTGATAAGTTGGAATCTCGTACGGAAGTTCGGCTGTTTGTGGGCTATCCTAGAGGAACGAAAGGTGGTTTGTTTTATAGTCCTAAAGATCAGTGGGTAATTGTTAACACAAATGCCCGATTCTTAAAAGAGGACTATGTAATGAATTACAAGCCCATGAGTAAAATTGTTCTAGAAGAAATAAGAGGGGAAACTCCTACCTTAGTACCAACGGTACAAGATGAGATACCACAGGGGTCCGCACCATCTGTCACTAATAATACACTATTACCACAAGTGCCTTGTCGTAGTAGGAGGGTTGTTAGACAACCTGATAGATTCATGTTTTTGGGAGAGTCTTCGGACTTAGTACCTGGTGAACATGAATCTGATCCTTAGACCTATGACGAAGCACTCCAAGATAAAGATGCAGAATCTTGGCAAAAAGCTATGAATTCTGAATTAGAATCTATGGATTCTACTCAAGTCTGGGAGCTAGTAGAACCACCAAATGGTATGAGGAAACCTTTTCGCCGGTAGCCATGCTTAAGTCTATCCGGATTCTTTTGTCTATTGCTGCTCATATGAATTATGAGGTTTGGCAAATGGATGTCAAGACAGCTTTCCTTAACGGTAGTCTTGAAGAAAACATCTATATGAAGCAACCAGAAGGATTCATTGCAAAGGGTAAAGAGCATCTTGTATGTAAGCTTAATCGGTCCATTTATGGACTGAAACAAGCTTCGAGATCTTGGAACATCCGTTTTGATGAGGTAATCCAGTCTTATGGATTCATTCAATGTCCGGATGAGTCTTGTGTATACAAGAAGAGTGACGGAATCATGGTGGTATTTCTTGTACTATATGTAGATTACATCTTGCTCATTGGCAACAATGTCAAGGTGTTGTCAGACGTAAAGGTATGGCTGTCCAAGCAGTTTGATATGAAGGACTTGGGAGAAGTTGGACATATTCTTGGGATCAAAGTTATAAGGGATCGCAAGAAAAATGATGTTATGCTTATCTCAAGCTTCGTACATTGATATTATCCTAGCTCGTTTTAGTATGTAAAACTCCAAGAAAGATTTTCTACCTTTTCGACATGGAGTACCTTTATCTAAGGAGATGTGTCCTAAGACACCAAAGGAGATAGAGGATATGAAGACAGTTCCTTATGCTTCGGCTGTAGGAAGCCTAATGTATGCAATGCTATGTACGAGGCCAGATATCTATTTTGCCGTGGGCATGGTTAGCTAATATCAAAGTAACCCAGGACAAGGACATTGGACTGCGGTAAAGCATATTTTAAAGTACCTGAAAAGGATTAGAAATTATATGCTGATTTACCAAGTAGATGATTTGCTTCATGTGGGTTACACAGATTCTGATTTCCAGTCGGATAGGGACAACGGTAAATCTACCTCGGGTTATGTGTTTATCTTGGGAGGTGGAGCCATAGTATGGAGGAGTGTTAAGCAGAAATGCGTTTCGGACTCAATCATGGAAGCTGAGTATGTGGCAACCAAAGAAGCTATATGGCTCAGAAACTTCATGATGGACTTAGAAGTGATTCCTAGTTTGCCTAAAGCTATCACAATTTATTGTAATAACAGTGGTGCAGTAGCAAACTCGAAGGAACCACGAGCCCATAAAGCAAGCAAACACATTGAGCGCAAATACCACCTGATACGAGACATCGTAAAACGAGGGGAAGTTGTTGTCGCCAAGATTGCATCAGCCGATAACCTAGCAGATCCTTTCACAAAGGCCCTTCCGGCGAAAGCCTTCGATGAGCATGTTGAAGGAATGGGAATCAGATGTATGGTAGTGTAGATGACAGCATAGTCTTTTAGTATAAGTGGGAGATTGTTAGGATGTATACTATAAGCTTAGTTTTTGTATGAACATCTTTTATGGAATGAGAATCACTTTGGTCATATGTTTACATTTTATATTTGTTATATATGTTTATGCAATGTCCAATTAATTTATATTATAGATAACTTGGTGCCACACAGAAGATCATGTTATAATTTTCTTATAAATTATAAATAGTAGCTCACAACCAAGATGGATTTGGACAAATCATCGAAATGGTTGTAGTGTAGTTTGGTATTAGTTTGTCTTGACTATAAAACTACACTAGTACACTTTGTGTGTATTGAGCAGGACCATTTGAGGTTGTTCGTTTTATACTGACTATATAATAGAACAAGACCTCTGTTATTATGGATGTGTGTTCTCTTAATCCCTATATAATAACAGCCACGTATACACAATATTTGTTTCTTTAATTTGCCAATGAGTGAGATTTATTTATTAAATAAATAAACTCGGTGAATTGGGAAACAATATTGTCTATATGGTGTACTATTGATTATAGAAGGAATCTATGTCCTAATTATTTAGGATGATGATGTCCCCTTGAGGAGCTCATAAGGATTATCATGTAAACCCTGCAGGTGGATTTAATCCGACATGATAATAAAGTTGAGTGGTACTACTCTTGGAATTAGATGTTAATTAATTAAGTTGTCAGTAACTTATTTAATTAACGGACATTCGACATCTTAAACACAGGGAGATAAACGTGCACATAATAAGAAGGAGCCCATATTAAATATGGGATTGGGACGATAGTTCAATAATAATTCTTTAGTGGACTGAATTATTATTGATGGGTTTAAATTATGTGTTCGGGCCGAACACAAGATACTTAAGCCCATCAGGAGGCCCAACCCAATTCCTCCTCTAGGTCCCTAGTGTAGCCTATATATAGCTCTTTTCCATCAGCGCCTCAATGATACAGATCACAGAAAACACGTGATAGTGAGAAAGAGAGCAGAACTGAGATTTCTCGAAGGATCGTTGGCCACGCAACGTTCGAGAAAGGCTGTAGGAATACATCAGAAGATCAAAGAGGTCTAGGGTTACGAAAGATCAATCTTTGGCACGTTTTCTTCTAGATTGATCAAAAGGTATAACTTTTTTATTCCGCTGCGTTTGTTATATCTAGCATGGAACCCGATTTACTAATTGCATAGAGCCGACGATTCGTCGGTTCCAACACTTACAACACTGCTGTATCTTACAGTAGTATCCCTAGAAGCTCTTTTTTGCAGCGACTCTGCATGCCGTTCCTTCTCACTATGCTGCATTGCAGTGACTGCTTTCTTGCAGTATGTTGTATCTGCTTCTTTGCAGCAACTTCGTTCTAAATCTTTGATGCAACATTTGTATGCATGTGCACCTTCACTTTTCAACTTCTATCACAAGACTCAAATCTAGTCTATGATATCACGTAAACAATGTGAAAAATGGGGTACTCAAAACTTCCTATTATAAGTTTGGTTTGTCTCATCAAAATCTAAACATTGAAATCCCAACACATGCACTCTTGATTAGATCATTTCATTTTGATAATAAACTATCCGAGGTTGCATTATTTGTGATTATATCTATCTATATATAGATTCAGACAATGCAGGCGATGACTTCGAATTAAATACTGATTAGGATAATGTTTTGGATGCTGGACAACGGGAGGAGTATGAGTAATTCTGTACATACATAGTAAGACCGGAATGGTCTATCCCCGATATGTGGGAAATCGAGCTACCCAATGCAGGATAATTAGAGGGGGATGAGCAAGTTACACACATTCTGCAAAAAAGGATCCACCTTTTGCAGTAAGGAGGAATTGAAGAATGTTGTTAGGTTTTACCATTTGGAAAATCAAGTAGAATATCGCATGTGCCATTCCGACAAACACAGATGATTTGTAAGATGTAGGCAACAAGACTGTCTTTTCATATTTCATGCAACCGAGAAATATGGGATTTGGAAAATCTCAAAGAGTGTCTTGCAACATAGTTGTTCTTCGTATCTGAACTGTAGTGCTTCATGTTGACTTCCTTCTACTTTGATCGGTGAGTACTACGCGGACTCACTTTGGAAGGAGGAATCGACTATCGGGCCCAGAAGGATCATTGACGAAATGAACCAACAACATGGTTTGACTCTCAGTTATAGGTCTGCACTAAAGGCAAAATGTCAGACAATGTTCCTCGCTTACGGTGACCCGAAGAAATCATTTTGGAATATTCCATCTTACTTGCAGGTGTTAAAGGACACCAATCCTGGTACTTATACAGCCTTGGATACCGATTCTACTGGAAAATTCAAAATTTGTGTTTTTTGCATTGGCCGCCTCTATTGTCGGCTTTGTAAGATATTCACGGCCGATAATTGTGGTGGACGGATGTCACTTGAAATGATTGTATAAAGGAATTGGATTTGTTGCTATTACACAAGATGGAAACAATCAAATATTTCCTCTCGCAATTGGTATGGGAAACGTTGAGAATGATGAATCTTGGACATGGTTTTTAGAAAAAGTCCGTGCAGCATTTGTATTCCCAGAGTAGCTTCTTATTGTGTTTGATCAACACCTTAGCATTGAAAATGCCATCAAGGAGGCATACCCAGAAGCAACCCAAGGGCTATGTTGCTTTCATCTTCAACAAAACTTAGTGAAGTATGGATCACATTTGGTTGGACTTTTCAAGAGGGCTGTCTATTGTTATGATCGTGACGAGTTCGAGAGGTAAGTACAAAATCAATACAGTTTCAATAATTCACTCGGTAAATTTATACACATACACTAGTTAAGGTTGTTAATTTATACAAAATCTTTCTTCTTGTTTTTTTCAGGTACATGAACAATCTAACAGCTTTACAGGTTCAAGGTGCACTCAATTCATTAAACAAGCCAAAGAAGAGCAGATGGTCGCGTGTGCATTGCCCAGTTTGGAGATTTAACTTTATGACGTCCAATGCTGCCGAGATGTGGAATTCTCGCCTCCTTTGGGTGCGGAGGCTTCTCGTGTGTTCGTTTCTGGAGGGGGCTTGATGGATAATAGAGAAATGGTTTTACGAAAGAAGAACGGTTGCTGATGATAGAGATAAAATTCTGACAAAAGTTGTATATCATCGAGTGGTCGAATCCTTAAAGCTTGGCCAATAAATGCGTGTGGATGCCATTGAATGCCAAAAATTCAAGGTGACGGACCGTTAAAAGATTTTCACAGTTGACCTCAATTCAAATGAGTGCACCTGTTGTGTTTTCCAGATGGACTTGATACCATGCTCACATGCATGTGCTGCAATCAGGTTTGTACTTCACCACAAAATCTTGTTTGTCTTCTCTTAAATTGTTTGAATTTGACAATATCTGACACCAATAAACACATTTATGGTAACCTTTGTATACAGTTTTACGAACCGGTCTGTGACTGCATACGTGTTTGAGTACTACACGAGGATGTCTTTGAGGAGAATGTAGGATGGTGATGTTAATCATGTGCCTGAAGCACAAGATTGGATCCTGTCGGATGATGTTCGTGGAGTACTATGTCGTGCGCTAAACAAATTCCATTAACAGGTGAGGTTTTCAAGGTGAAGAAAGGGGACTCAGGTATGTAGTCGTTGCGGCACCTCCGGTCAAAACATATCCAGATGTACCAAAAACGTCGTGCCCATATCCAAACATCAGGGTGAAGATGGACTCGGTGAAGAAATTCCAACACCATACGAACCACAACTAAGGACGAGAAGACATAAAAAATGTAGTTTATGTTGTTCGGAAGAACATACAAGAAGAAAATGTCCACTATATCGAAGCAATCCTGACCCTAAATATATCTGTAGACCTCTCGTTTATAGTATATATCATGTATATTTTTGAAAATCTATCAAGAGCCAGCTTCAAGTGAATAAACGAAAGAATGTATCAATTCATGTTGTTAGATCTACATAATGGTCGCCACAAATCTATCATTAACAAACCATGTTTTTTCCGATAAATTGGTAGGAAAATATCAAAATCATTCTACTTATCGATATATTAACCCTAAATATTGTACTCAATTGTTACAATATTTCAATGAAGTATTAACCCTATCTATTATACTGAATTAGACGAGAGGACTATATAAAAAATATTTTGCTGGTCATACGAAACAATCAATAATAAGATAATTGTTTTGTCAATACGATCAACAGATAAGAGGAACCTCAACATACAAAAAAATATCCAAAATAAGTAAAACAAAAGCATGACAAAAATCGACAAAAGCAATCTGTCCTTGATGCAACACTAACTATCAAAGAAATCGAGAGAAACTGTGTCTCCATCAGTACTCTATCTGTAAATGTCGAAACCCATCCATCGCCGAATCCTATCTATACATTCTGTTCACTAATTTCTTTTAGCTACTCCCGTAAGTGTACGGTGTAGGGTGTAGAAGCGGTGAGCAAGGTCGATCCCACAGAGACTGTCTATCTAGGCACTAACTAACTACTCAAATTCAGTTTCCAATTTTATCTAGGAAAATCAAATCTCATCAATTTCAGGTTAATTCAATAGAAACATAAATAAGCAGATAAATTCAGTCAAGAATAACAGATAATTAAGATAGATTCTAGGACATGCTTTCATCTAATTCTCATCAAAACATCACTTCAACCAATTCAAGTTCATTAATCAATCATCCTATATGAGCAATTGCATATATCGAATTAAGAGCTCTCCCGAGTCAGTTAATCGGTTGATTATTATGCCACCAGAGGTATCCCTACTCAATCTGATTGAAACATAACAACTCCCAAAAGTACCTAGGATTGATTTCCCATTACATAAATTCCTTAATCTCCCGATCTAAGTCTTTTTATGTGTCATGTGTTTATTCTTCCATAATTAAATCTTATCTCCCGAATTTTGATCTAATTACTAAAACATGCTCAATTACTGGCCACATAATCAAACAAGCAATCAAATCATAAACACACAAATAGGATAAATGATCATGAACATTGAATTGAAATTAAAGATCCATCTCGATTCGAATTAAATTACTAACAAGCCCTAGAAACCCTAGAAAATTAGCTAGACATGATTATAAACAAACTCATAGACAAGATTGGAACTATCATATCTACTAATATTCAACAAGGGAATAAAAGATTAAAAACTCTATTGACGATGATCTCGCAATCCCTCGATCTATTGAATTTTTCTTTAAATCCTCTCGATGCTTCTCAGACTCTCGTGTTTTTCTCTATATGAATCTCTTTATATCCTCATCCTCTTCCTCTCTACTCATGTTGAGTATTTATATAGCTTTGGGACTCTTCTAAGTGAAGTAGTAGATGAAAATACACCAAGAAAACCAACTTCCCGAATTCCTGTTCACCCGGGCACGGTCGTGCTATACAGCACGATCGACCGTGCCCTGCTTAGGGTCATTGGCGTTTGCACGGCGTTGACCGTGCTGTGGGGCACGGTCTTGCGCCATCATTGGGCACTCACTGTATAATGGTGCACGGTCATGCTGCATGGCATGACCAGACCGTACGCCACCAACTCTTCCACGTGATCTCGTATTTCAACTCCTATTCTTCCTCGTCTTTCCACGATTCCTTCCTCGATTATCAATTACACTTGAAACTTTCAGTTCATTTTTCACCATCTTTTCGAACGAGCCGAAAAGCAACGAACACACGTAAGTCTCTCTCTCCTCTTCCTCTCTCTCTCCTCTCTTTTAGGCCTCCGAAGTGCCGCCGCCGGTGGTGGCTGGAAAATCTGAAAGTTGTCGGTTTCGGTCGATTTTCGTACACGACGTAGCTCTCGACGAGACGAGTCTAGGAAATCTTCCAGAATTCCATTTCGATTTACCGTTCACCGGAAAACGGTGAAAGAAGGTCTCCAAACCCTAAACACTAGTTCTTGAACCCTTTTCTCTCTCTCATTTTCTTTCTCTCTCTCTCTCTCTCTTTCTCGCGGTTGCAGGCACCTGGGGGCAGCTGGGGTTGCAGGCTACGTACTGGAGGGGTGGTGGCGCCGCCGTGGGAGGCGGCGCCGGTGCCGGAAAATGGTTGGAAAGGTGGGTTGTTACATGGGGTTTGGTGTGTGTGTGTTGAACGTGTGTTGTGTATGCATGCTATGGACGCGGCGCTGTGCAGCGCCGCCATGGGGGAACTGTTGGTCGGCGCTGGTGATGCATCGGCGAGTGTTGGGTGGTGGCGGCCGGTGGCTGGTGGCCGCCGGCCAAGCTTGTGCAGGGTGTGTGTGTGTGTTGATGCGTTTGAGTGTGTGAGTTGAGCGTGGGTGAGTTTGGTTGTTGCTAGGGTTACGGCTGGCCGGGGGTTTTGGAGTTGGGGTTGGGTTTCGAAAATCTGGGTATTGAAGTGTTTTGCGGCGAGGTTTCAAGCACTATTTACCATCGGAATCCGGTGAGTGATGGCCGGAAGTGGTAGCCGGCGGTGCGAGGTATCCGGCGGACTAAGTGGTGGCGGCGGAGGGCGGTACCACCGCGCCGGGTGGCGTCGGGAAGGTGGCGCGTCGAGCAGGCCCGACTCCGGGAACCTGGGAAGGACCTAGTCGAGAAAACTCGACCATGCACGCAGGCTGCCGGGAGATCCGCCGAGGATGCCGAGAACCCACTGCCGAGAAAATTCAGCTGCTGCTGAGGATGCTGAGACCCGCTGCCGAGAAAACTTGGCAGTTGTCGAGCCGCCGGGTGCCGCGCGCGCCTGTCGCATGCCACGTCGCCCGCGACGCCGTGTTTTCGTTTCAAATCCCATTTTTTCCGCCGTACGTCAACATCGAGTTGTCACCGACGAGATGTCGTTGACCGAGGGTCGTGGGCCCGGTCAAAGTCAACCCTTTGACCAAAATTACCATTTTACCCCTAAACCTAAAATGCTCCGTTTCAGCTCGTTTCAACTCTGATCGAGCTCATTCTTTTTCCATTGCGATCTAAATTACTTCCTCTATCATACCAGAGACTGAACTAATTCTTTCACCTTCGTTTCTTCGGCTCCAATCTTTAGATCTACCGATCCGTCTCGTCTCGATCGATCGAATCTTATTCGATATCGTCTAAACTTTAATTAAATATATTTAGGAACTAAGAAATGTTATAACTTGTGTAGGCTACCAGTTGAATTGAGCGTTGAGATATTTGATCTCTGGTCCTTGCGACTCATGTGGGGGTAATTTCTAACTCTTTATATGTTACTGCTTTCCCTATTTATGAAGCATGATTGAGGAATACTAAATGTTGTGAATATACGTGTTGTGCCATACTATATACTGTGAAAGAACTTCGGTTCACATTGCATGTTCGGAGAGTCCTACGGGACTGTAAAAAACTGCCTCCCTCCCTTCTACTACTCTGTTGAGGTTTAGTGGTCCTCTTGAAATGCACCAGCGGTATTGAGACCATTTTATTGGGTAAGACGAGTTGTTCCCGTACCTATCCTTCTTACCATTTCTAATATCTGCTATGCATTTTACCTGCTGTGATTGAATGTTAGTTTCCTGTACGATATAACTATTGCATGTTATAAGATACGGACTTTATCCTCACGAGTGTATTCAACGCACTCACCCCCTATTCTGTACTCACACTACAGGAGCTGATGAGCATGTTAAACCCTAGATGGAGAGAGGCGGTGCTGTTTCTGAACTTGTGTTTTTAAGATGTTGTCGCACAAACATTTTCAAACAGTGTTTTATTTAAATCACGTTTTGTAATAATATTTGATATATGTTTCGGATGTGAGATCCTGATGGTTTATTCCGCTGCTTTGTTATGATGTATATATATCGGTATTGAGACCGAATATTGTCGGTAGTGAGACCGATTGTTGATATGTGAATGATCCATATCATCCCTTATCTCTTTCTTCTGTCGTCTCTAATCCCTTTCTGCTGTTGTCTCTTGCTATTTCTTCTTCACGCCCAATGAAAAACTCTGATATTTTATGAAAAGAAAATGGGGCGTGACAGATAACCACACAATCAAAAAAATAAGACTTGGTGTAATATCAAGTCAAGGCTCAAATCTCACAAGCTTATTTTCATACTCCTCAAAACTACATAATCATTGTATGCTCAAATATATTCACCAAAAAAATTCAGAATAAACTTTCAACTTCAATCAAGCAATATATCCCCACGTTCATTTTACTCAATTCATGTTTCTTATTTCTCAAGAATTCACTTCATATCTCCTAATCACAAGATCATCTGTCATCCTAAAAATAAATAAATATGGTAAAGCAATAAACCTACAATGCAACTACTCATGCAATGCAAACCATCCCCCCAAACTTAAAGTCGACAATTTCAAAGAAGACTCAAAACTTGGAAAGAAATGGCTAATTGGGTTGTCTCCCAAACAACGCTAAGTTTAACGTCTTTAGCCAGACGAGATGAAAACGTACCTGTCATGGAGGGAATTTTTCCTTGATTTCCACTTCCATTTCCATCAGCCGGCTGGGCACAATCGATCGTGCTGTACAGCACAGTCATGCCCCATTGTCCAGAAGCTTTTTATTGCCGGGCATGGTCAGACCGTGCACCACAACACGATCATGCCCAGTTTTTTCCTCTTTGATTCATCTTTTGTCTTGTTGTTTCCTCGTCTTTATGTGGTACATCTTCATCGGTATTTCTCGATCCTCTCCACAGGTACCTACTACATCAACAAAGCTGCAGCTCTCATTTTCTTCATGGAATCTCATGTCCTTGTAAATATTGAACACTATGTGTTCGTCAATTACTCGCAAGGTGAGCTCTCCTTTTTGTACATCGATCAATGCTCGTCCCGTGGCTAAGAATGGGCGCCCTAAAATCAAAGGCACATCATGATCTTCCTCCATATCGAGAACCATGAAATCCACCAGGAAGATAAATTGACCGACTTTGACTAGCACGTCCTCAATGATTCCCTTAAGATAAGTTATTGTCCTATCCGCTAATTGCAATGTGATGTTGGAAGGCTTCACGTCACTAATACCAAGCTTCTCGAAGATGGACAACGGCATCAAATTTATACTTGCCCCAAGGTCACACAAAGCCTTATCAAAAATTGATCTTCCAATTTCGCAAGGAATTGTGAAGCTCCCCGGGTCCTTAAGCTTTTGTGGCAGCCTTTGTTGCAAGATTGCGCTGCACTCCTCCGTAAGATTCACTCTTTTAAAATCCGTTATTTTTCTTTTCTTCGACATTACATCCTTCAAGAATCTTGCATAGTTCGGCATTTGTTCCAAGCATCTGCAAAAGGAATGTTAATGTGAATTTTCTTGAAAATTTCCATAAATTTAGTGAATTGAACATCTAGCTTTTTCTTTTGAAAACATTGAGGAAAAGGAATAAAAGAAGTTGAAAACGGAAGTGAAGGTTTAGAATTCGATTTTGGCCTTTCAGTCCCTTTTTGTTCGACTTCATCTTCTTTTTTCTCCACTACTTCTTCTTCCTTATTCATCTCCTTTTCATCTTCCTCCGCCACCGGCATGCTTGGCCCCTCGTATTCCGTTCCACTTCTCAATTGAATTATCAAACACTGCTCCCTTGGATTCACTTCAGTGATGCTTGGATATTGACCATTTTTATGTTGATTCCCTTTGTATTCGGAAATCTGCCCGACTTGTAACTCCAAAGCTTTCATCCATGCATCAAATTTTTCTTCAATGCTTGTGAATCTATCTTGTGATTCGTTCACAAATGTACCCACCAAATCTTCTAGTGTCGGTTTCTTTGGTTCATCGATAACTCCATTCGTAACAGAAAAACCCGTAGGGGGTTGTAAAACATTCTTATTATTTGCATAAGAAAAATTTTCATGATTCACCCCTTCGTGTTTATATTGATACATACCCTTGTTTCAGAAGTTTGGTTGTTGTAATTTTGCCCATTCATATAGTTGACCTCTTCTACTTCCTATTGTTGGGTGAAATCACATCCTCGACTCCCTACACTTCCTACGTTTTGAGTTTGAATCTTTGTCAGCGCAGATACTTGATTTGTGAGAGCCACTATTTGTGAGGATAACGCGGACAATTGATCATGCCTTTGAATCTCCGCCACTTTCCTATATGTGTTTCTTTCAGACGGCCATTGGTAGCTGTTTGTTGCCATTTCCTCCAAGATATATATCGCATCCTCCGGGCTTTTGGCCAACAACGCTCCTCCTGCCGCTGCATCTATCATAGCTCTTGTTGATCCAAACAGTCCATTGTACAAGAAACAGACTTATTGATCTTCCGGAAATCCATGCTGAGGACATCTCCTTAACATATCTTTGAATCTTTCCTAAGCTTCACCCAAGGACTCCCCATCAAATGGCTTGAACTGTGTAATCTCACTCTTCAACTTCAACGTCTTACTTGGTGGAAAGTACTTAAATAGAAACTTACTACTTAATCCATCCCATGTAGTAATTGAACCACAGTCTCGCTTTATATTGTAAAGAGAACGAAAACAATCGAAGTCTTATGGCATCATCAGAAACGCCATTCAACTTGATCGTGTCACAAACTTCAAGAAATTGTGCCAGATACGCATTGGGATCATCTAAATGGCTTCCCTCAAACTGATTCTTTTGAACCATACTAATCAGACCCGGCTTCAACTCAAAATTATTCGCTTGAATAGGTGGTCGCACAAGCCCCCTTCCATTTTGTTGTGGTTGAAAGTAGTCTCTAATGGGTCTCTGAGCACCAACTGGTGGTACTTGGTTCACTCTTTCTTGATTGTTTAGTACTCGCTCTTCTGGATTATCTTCAGCCATCTGAATTGGAGCAAATAGTTGCCTTCGTAGTTTACTACGTCTGCAAGTTACTTCAATTTCCAAATCTAGTGCAATCAAGTTCACCTTTTTAGAGCGAGTGTTCATGCACAATCTGAAAACACCTAAAAGATAAGTATCACTGACTCTTTACAATTAGAAAAATAATAATAAATAAATCCTAGACTAAAAACAAAAACATAATTTGAATATTAATTATTCCTAAACTCCAGTCCCCGAAAACAGCGCCAAAAACTTGTTCACTAATTTCTTTTAGCCACTCCCGCAACTGTACGGTGTAGGGTGTAGAAGCGGTGAGCAAGGTCGATCCCACAGAGACTGTCTATCTAGGCACTAACTAACTACTCAAATTCAGTTCCCAATTTTATCTAGGAAAATCAAATCTCATCAATTTCAGGTTAATTCAATAGAAACATAAATAAGCAGATAAATTCAGTCAAGAATAACAGATAACTAAGATAAGTTCTAGGACATGCTTTCATCTAATTCTCATCAAAACATCACTTCAACCAATTCAAGTTCATTAATCAATCATCCTATATGAGCAATTGCATATATCGAATTAAGAGCTCTCCCGAGTCAGTTAATCGGTTGATTATTATGCCACCAGAGGTATCCCTACTCAATCTGATTGAAACATAACAACTCCCAAAAGTACCTAGGATTGATTTCCCATTACATAAATTCATTAATCTCCCGATCTAAGTCTTTTTATGTGTCATGTGTTTATTCTTCCATAATTAAATCTTATCTCCCAAATTTTGATCTAATTACTAAAACATGCTCAATTACTGGCCACATAATCAAACAAGCAATCAAATCATAAACACACAAATAGGATAAATGATCATGAACATTGAATTGAAATTAAAGATCCATCTCGATTCGAATTAAATTACTAACAAGCCCTAGAAACCCTAGAAAATTAGCTAGACATGATTATAAACAAACTCATAGACAAGATTGGAATTATCATATCTACTAATATTCAACAAGGGAGTAAAAGATTAAAAACTCTATTGACGATGATCTCGCAATCCCTCGATCTATTGAATTCTTCTTTAAATCCTCTCGATGCTTCTCAGACTCTCGTGTTTTTCTCTATATGAATCTCTTTATATCCTCATCCTCTCCCTCTCTACTCATGTTGAGTATTTATATAGCTTTGGGACTCTTCTAAGTGAAGTAGTAGATGAAAATACACCAAGAAAACCAACTTCCCGAATTCCTGTTCACCCGGGCACGGTCGTGCTATTCAGCACGGTCGACCGTGCCCTGCTTAGGGTCATGGGCATTTGCACGGCGTTGACCGTGCTGTGGGGCACGGTCGTGCCCCGTCATTGGGCATTCACTATATAATGTCGCACGGTCATGCTGCATGACACGACCAGACCGTGTGCCACTAACTCTTCCATGCGATCTCGTATTTCAACTTCTATTCTTCCTCGTCTTTCCATGATTCCTTCCTTGATTATCAATTACACTTGAAACTTGCACTTTTCTCATCAAAATCATGAAACTAAGCACAAACCCGTCAAATGCAACTTATACAATATAACATAAGAAATCACCATAAAAACGTATCTAAACATATTCAAATGAATACATAAACATACGCAAAAATATGTGAAAATGACACTTATCACGTTCTCTTAAATAGGGTTTAGTCCAAGTACGAGTCAGACAACACTTAATGGCCATCAAGGCAAATATAGTGCAAGAACTGTTGTCCAACTTTTCATGACACTTGGCCTCATCTCCGATGACCAATTGATACTCATCGGGGATAGGAAAAGCATTAAGACCCTTCTCTCGTCTTTTATCGTTGAGAGATACGTACTCCAATAGGGATGGGAGAACACATCTGATCGATAGTGTTTGTATCAAGTGATACATTTCCTTTTGCTTGGTATAAGTGTGCAACATGCTATCAAAATGAACAACAGGTCCTTGACTCAGCTGAATCTCACAGGCCACCCAATGTTGGTTGATGTTTATCACCATGCATATCTGCATCAAACATGATACACATTTTCATGTATCTCAATTAACTATAACGTATGTATGATCAGAATCCTTCTACTTTAACCTACTCAGGGGAAATTGTACTTACACTATCGACATCATTCCACCATGGTCTAATGCATCCCATCTAGGCTGTGTACCTTTGACGTAGGGCATCAACACCTCCAGAGACGCAGCTGGAAAATTTTTCCTTTGTATGAGCGTGTTGTTTTTTATATGCTTTGTCTGGCCGGCATGCACCTCCTTGAATATGGCCTTGCACTTTTCCTATAGAAAATGATACAATTAATTGTAGTACTACTTTACCAGATAAAGGCAATTATTAAACCTTAGGTCAAGGATCAATACAAAAAAATGTGTGTCCACTATCAGGATCTTGCTTGCTAAACCTCGTTCGTGTCTGACATCGACGAACTTTGTTTTGGTCTAAAGAATGTCGAGGTATGCATCAATCGGCTACAATTAACACAACAAAAATAATCACTACACTCACATCGTAAAAATAACAACAAGAATATGTACAATTACGAACTAAGTTTTTGCAATAAGAATACGTACCTGATAATTGACGTCCACATCCGTAGCCACGAATGTACTGAAAAATTCAGGACCAACTGAGTAGCCGGTCCCCACGTTAAGCCTGCAATGATCGAGTAAATTAGTATATCATTAATTAGAAATAAATTATTATCAACATTTGTTGAGAAAGAGGACTAATAGTTCGGCATTGGGTCTAAAGGCCATGTATCTCTCAAACTCATCCTCCTTTTCTCGTTCTCTTGCTCGCCTTTCATCCCTTATGAACGAGCTCAGGACATATTTGCTCGATCTCTCAATCGCACATATCGGATGCCGGCACTCGTTTGAGGGATATGGGATGAAGAGCTAGAATATCCTGACCCCCCCTCCGTAATCGGTTGGATTGTGTGCCACAAGGGCAACACCAGCTGTAGAAGTCCCCAAATCAAAAGGTATAGTTGATAAGTGTCCCTGAGGGTCAGCTGTGACAGGGAGAGCAACAAGAGTATACTTAGGGGCTATACCCTGCTGTGATGCCAAATCCTGCTCAAAACCCTGCTCCGATGGAGGATAGAAGGACTCATAAAATCCGGGTCTATGGGATGGATAATCTTACTCACCCGGTGGGTAGAACTGCTCATGATACGAGGGTACCTGGTTGTAGTAGTCCGCAATCCCAGACTGGATCATGTTTGGAATCTCCAACTCCAAACGTTCTATGTCCTCGCGTCCCATATCCTCCACGTGTCCGAGCCTGTCATCGACGTATGTCTGCATCTTAGAGAACTATTTCCCAACGTAATCTCTCATGCCCATCAGGCTTGTGTTGATCGTTTCGAAGCCAATGTTGAACATATTCTTCAGCTCGTCGAACATCTGTCCAACACCCTTGACATCTCCACGTCTCGTGTACGAAGGACCCGGCTGGTCGGCAACAAGACACGTGTGTGGGGGATACACTAGCGACTGAGGACTACCAAAATCGTGATGCCGTGTTTGATATGCTAGATAACCCTCAGTATGATAACCCTCAGTACGGTAGGTCGGGATCTCGTAATCCCTATGTCTTGGATGCATCTCCGATATAGGAACCTCAACATACTAGTATGCTCTACCTTCATCTTCATCTTCGATCATATGCAAGGTTGCACCATCAGATCTCTGATCAATGGCCGGTAAGTCTCGCTGGCCAGTTGGTCGAGAACTCTCTCCTACCGTTCGGGTCGACCTCCTCGACCGCGTAGTCCTCGCAGCTCGGGCTAGACGGTCGGTGACGAGAGCCGATGGATCACCAATATCTACGGCAGCGTTCACTGATTCCTACAAGACGACAGTCGATCTCCTCGGACGACCCCGATGGGTCATAGGAAGCTGAACCCCAGATCTGAGATCCTGATCGATGTACTGCCAGTACGGCCGATGAGTCTTCTAACGCTCGACCCTAAGGGTCTCATAACACACAAGACCCTACAGTAGAGATAGTTACAATGAAGTGGCGTACATTTAATGTCTTATTGTAAGTACATGTAAAGAATAAGCGACTTTGAGTGTAATTAACCCACGAATATATCAACATATCTCCTGATCTAGCTCTCTCGAGACGTCGTCTAGTGGAATCTTTGTAGACCACCTCAAAAGCCTTGGTAACACCTTGTGAGACTTCAAAAGACACATTTCGACAAAATCACCGGTGTATGGAATCGCCTCAAAAGCCCATATCTATAAAGTTACAATAACAATTCATGTTACAAGTAAATTGAATTGAATTATATGATCAAAATATGAAACAATAAAAATGATAATTAATACTAACCATTAAGGCTAACGAGAATCCATAGAAGTGGTACGCCGGGGGCATGTTCGTAGTTGGGTTCGGCAATTGAGATGGTATCTTGTTGATTTTGTTCAGAAGGTGAAGACAAGAAATCTTACCCCATGGAATGGTCTCTCATCGCTCCTCGTCCTCCACCAAGTCCCAAACCCAAGGGTCAACTGAAGTGGTGAGTGGGTCGACTTCAAGTAAAATGATATACAGGAGGATAATCTTGGCAATCTTCATCATGTCATCCCCATAAGCTACGAACTCCTCCACTCTAAATCTCTTAAGAAGAGCCGCAACAATAATCCAAGGCTCCCCTAAACATACTCGGTAAAACACACCATCCAACTGCTGCGGAACCTGAAGAGCAGTCGGCCTGAAATCAGAGTCGCCAAACCTTAAACCCGTCACCAGGGCGAACTCCCTTCTTGAGAACCGACATAGACTACGGTCTCCACCAATATGAAACCACACCTCATCTATGGGGATATGGGGCCCATGCACTTCACGTGACATAAGGGCATGCAGAAAGCTCTTGCAACTGTCACGCTCGGTAACCCAATGCAAGAAATGGCCGAAACAGGTTCTCTCAAAATCAGCCTCACATTCAATAAGGTTTTCTTTATATAGTCTAGTACTCTAATACGAGTATATGAGTTAATGTATGCCTGTTTTGTCTGATACTCCGCACGTACCCAATCGACTTAAAAACCAGAAAAAAATGTTCATATTAATTAATACATTAATATACAAATTGAAAGTACATATGCGAATTATTGTCTTACTATCTCTCTGAAAAATAAATATATGAAACTTATGAAGCTGGGTATTTTAGTTATTAAAATTAGTAGAGCTGGATAAAACGTGGATTATTAAATTTCCAAAAAAAATTAGTAAACGGGGATTATTAAAATTATTAAAAGTTTTAAGTCTCCCAACCATGGAAATTATGTTGCTTTAATTATGAAATGAGGATTATTAAATTTATCTACCTATTATGTAAGATGGATTAGAAAATTATTTGGCATTAAGTGTTGATTATTAAACGGCGATTATAAATTTTTTTAAAGGGGGATTATTCAAAAATGATGTTTTAATTATTAAACTAGGATTATTAAAATTTTTAAACGGGATTATTCAAATTAGTACACGGGGATTATTAAGTTATATTGTCTTAATTATTAAAGGTGGATTATTACCCTGTTAAGCGCTCCCAATGGGTGATCACGGGGGCGCGGTGCGCATGCGCGCGCGCAACGTGTGAAGGGTGGCGCGCGGTGTCTAACAGGGGGCGGGCCGCGCACGCGCACCCCTAACCTAAACGTGAATAATGATAATTACGTTCAACACTATAAATTTTGAATTTTATAGTGTTAAACGTGATTATAGAGAATAAAAATATCTTATGTTAATTAGTCATTAATCTTCCAATTATATATATATATATATATATATTGTTAACCTTTTAAAATATATAAAAAATACAAATAATAAAAATTAACAAAAAATATGTATTAATATTAATTGTTTTTTAATTAAATTAAATTTGAAAACTTTAATTATTTTATGATGTTATCTTATATTTTCTTATGTTAATTAGTCATTAATCTTCTAATTATATATATATATTGTTAACCTATTAAAAATACAAATAATAAAAATTAACAAAAAATATGTGATAATAGAAAATTGAAAAATATCAAAAATTGAAATAAAAGAAATTCATGTAGATTATTATTACATAAAGCATGAGTGGTCTAGTGGTTTGAGGACCACTTTGTCACTCGGGTTCGATTCCTAGACAACTCTCAGGCTATAATGATTCATCGTTGATGTCACCTGTGTATGATGATGTGTCATGTTGACGTCATCACTATGATGACGTGTCATCATCCTATGATGGCGTGTCCTGATGACGTCAGCACTATGATGACGTGTCATTATCCTATAATGACAGGCCCTGATGACGTCAGCACTATGATGACGTGTCAGTACTTTGATGATGTCAGCATCCTATTTAATAGTTAATTTAAAAAAAGACAACCCTTTCGTGTAACGATTTAAAAGCGTTGTCGTATTTAAAAGCATTATCGCTTTTAGTGCGTTGTTAAATAGCGAAAGTTTTTTTGGAATGCTGGATATGACAACGCTCAAAATTTGGATTTAACAACGGGTAACCCTAAACAACGGGTAATAACCGTTGTTAAATGGCGAAATTCTTGTAGTGAATCCAAATCATATTAAACTAAGATAAAAAAAACTAACACTTTAAAACTCAACATATCTAATAACAAGTATAAACAAAGAGACATTTCATATTTAATGACAAAATAAGATAATACCAAAGTGAATTAATTGTTTGCATGGTCAATCCAAGTCCCATCACAATCAACACGAACACATGGTGGGTCATCATCATCTGATGCATCATCATCCTTAGTAGGTAACTCTTTAGTAAAACAAGGGTGGTGGATTACCGCGTCATCAAATTCATCATCACCTATGTATTCAAAGTACTCCCAAATAGGTGTTGCAAGCATAACCGACCATTCATGATCCATAGGGTCTTCAATGTAGAAAACTTACCTTGATTTGCCAAAATAAATGAGTCATGTTTGAATCCAACTTTATTGAGATTTACCAATGTGAATCCAAGATCATCTATCTTGATGCCACTTTTATTATCTATCCATTTACATTTGAACATGGTAATTTGAAGCTTGTGGTAATCAATTTCTCATATCTCTTCAATAAGCCCATAGAAGATCATGTCAGATACAACTGGTTGTTTATCTTTCGCACTAGCAAGTTGCATGGTCTTTGCAACTAAGCTTACTCCAGAGTTTTGAACAGTTTGTACTGCTTCACTCTCTTTTGTGTATAAAGTAACCCCACCAACTAAGTAACTGTGATACTTCAACACATGATTGTTAAGCCCCTCTATTATCTATTTCACCATTTCTGATATGTTTTGAGTGGAGCAATCTTTTTGTTTTGCAACCTAGTACAATGATATGTTAAAATTACAATATAATTGTATACTTCACATTAATACTAGATTATATATGGTGTTACACTTACTCGATCACTCAACCAACCAGTAAACAATTTATTATGTTGATCTTGTAACCATTTTGTTGACTTAGCCTTTGCCCATGATGTTGTCTCCAAATAGGTCATGTGCTCACTAAAGACATAACATTAAAATTATTTATTAGAACATGAATAATCTACTTAACATGGTGTGAGTTTGATGACTTACTTGATAAAAGGATCAATCTCAGCATCATTAACGAGTACATAACGATGAGCCTGTAGCAACGCCTCAACACAAACATACATCACTTGTGCATTTGATAGAGGTTTTGTAGGTTGGATGTGGTGATGCGTTGTTGGGATGCCACATGTTTGCATGTTTGACAAGTAGTATGAGCAAAATTCCATGGCCTTTTCAGCGATATAACATTCAGCAATACACTCTTCAGGTCGACTTCGATTTCTCACAAAACCCTTCAGGACTCGCATGTATCTTTCAAATGGATACATCCATCTATACCATACTGGTCCACACAGTTTGACCTCTCATACTAGGTGAACAGTTAAATGCACTATGATATCAATGAACGATGGAGGAAAATATTTCTCTAACAATATTGAAAAAGAAACTTAATCTGGTGATAACATATCTGACAATATAGGTAAGACACCACGAATTGCCATAGGGAGTAATTGTTACATTAAGGTGTGAAAGTCATGTGACTTTACTCCAACAAGTTTCAAATCCTTGAGTGAGACCAACTAGTTAACGTTCAATGAATAACTAGTTGGGACTTTCATTCCCGATAAAGATTCACAAACTTTTCTTCTCTCATCTCAGCTTAATGTATAACAACAATGAGGCAAAAACATCTTCTTTTCCCCCACAATCGGTGCCAACTCAATCCTCACCTCATCTCAAAAAGGTCTTCTCTTAATGTTATACCATTGTTTTTCTTGGGATGTTGAGTAACGTGCCAATAAGACTTTCGCATATATTTTTCTCAATGTGCATTACATCGAGAATATGTTGAATATGTAGATGTTCCTAATACTCAAGTTGAAAGAAATTTGATTTTTTCTTCCAAATTGATTTGTCTCCAACCTCATTTGCTTGAGAATTGTTATTCATCTTCCCCTAGTTGCATTTTATTAAGGTAACTCTTTTTAAAACATCACGGCCAGACAATGGTTTTAGTGCAATTCTGAACTCTTGTGTTCCATCAAATGCTTTCTTTTGTCTTCTGTAAGGATGACTTTTATGGAGAAATCTTCTATGACCTGTGAATGACATCTTTCGACTATGCTTTAACCTTTTTACATAAGTGTCACGACATGTAGGACATGCATGATATCCTTTCACCTTGCATCCTGATAGGTTTCCATAAGCTGGAAAATCATTTATTGTCCAAAGCAAGACAACTCTAAGTAAGAAACTTTCATCTCGAAAAACATCATATGATCGAACGCCTATTGACCACAATTATTCTAAGTCATCAATTAAAGTTGCTAAGTAGACATCAATATCATTCTCAGGTTATTTAGGACTAGCAATCAACAAAGTGAGCATGATAAACTTCTATTTCAAACACAAGCAGAGAGGAAGGTTGTAGGTGATTAGTAGAATTGGCCAACAACTATACGTAAAGGTCATCAAACTATAAGGATTCATCTCATCCGATAACAATGCTAATCTAAGATTTCTCAGATCAAGAGCAAACTCTAGCCATCTATGGTCCACAACTTTCCAAGAGGGTGAATCGGCTAGATGGCGTAGATAACCATCACTGACCCTCTTTTCAGCATGCCAAGTTAAGTCCTTTGAAACTTCCTTATTCCGAAACATTCTTTGACATCTCGGAATAGGTGGAAAGTACCACAAGACCTTTGTAGGAATTAAGTTCTTCGTAGTGGAATTCCTTCCCATTTTCTATCTCGAGGCTCCACAAGTTGGGCAACTAGTACATGTCTCGTACTCTTTTCGATACAAGACACAGTCATTAGGGCATGAATGAATTTTCTCATAGTCCAAACCCAAAGAAACCAGACTTTTCTTTGCATCGTATAAAGACAAAGGCAATTGATTACAGTCCGATAGCATATCTTTCATCAATGTAAGAAGGTTTGTAAAACTGTTATCACTCCAACCATATTTGGACTTCAAGTTGTATAGTTTGACAATGGCAGATAACTTGGTGAATTTAACACAACTAGGATATAATGGTTTCTTTGCATCCTCATGAATTCACTTGGATTGCATGTTTCTTCATATCCAGTATGTATATCAATTGGGTCTTCAGAGATAAAACTATTTTCACCATCACCACATTGATCAAAATCATTTTTTGAGTAAGTAGATCTTTCTCCATGTCATATCCATGTATGGTATGTTAAATCCATACAATTACTCAACAAATGCATCCTTACAAGATCAACTTTTTTCCTCAAAATATTTCCACATGTTGAGCATAGACATGACATTAGATCACTGTTCGCTACATTTTGCATAGCAAAGTCAATGAAAAACTCTACTCCATCTTTATACTCTTGTGACAATCTATCTTGGACATCCATGATTTGTCCATTATCAACCTAAAAACAACATATTTTTATTGAACAAATATATATGTGTCCCTCTCAATAATAAATAGTCGATTATATATATATATTACACTATATAAGTATGAATATTTCATCCATTTTTCATAATGCCGATTTTAACCCTCCAACATAATTAAATCAAATCAAATTAAATTAGAGTTCTAATGAAAGAAAACTCTTTATTAGGGATATTAACTTAATTTAATATTTATTGTATTTTTCTATTTGATTATAAAAAACAAGAGTCCTTTATCTTTCAAACTCTTCTTAAAAAAATTACATGTTTTGATTATTTTTATTTTGTAATCTTGAACATTTTGAATCTTAAACTAAAATTAGTCTTATATTAATATATATTTAAAGAGCTTTTCAATGATATATTATAAGCATATTTTTTAATAATATCAATTTATACGAAAATTAATATACATCCAATTCTTTAAAATTCAATGACAAATTTAATTTAATTTGATTTAATATGAAGGTGATATCAATAATTGAAAGGATTTAGTTGAGAATTGAAATATTGAATTGGAAGATATAATGGATTATTAAAAGAAAAAAAGATTTAGTTTATATATGAAATCGAAGACATGGGGAATTCTTATCGGTTACAGAAAGTGATATTAAAAAATTTGTCTCTTTTATATTTCATATAAAAAATTAGGTTGAAATAGATTGTTATTTATTCATTTAAAATAATTGACAACAACAGTGGTGATTGTTTTCTATGTTGGTTATAATTGATCACATGATTAATATTAAGACCTTTTTTTATGATATTCAGAAAGTATATATATTTGTCTAATCTTAATGATGCCATTTATAATCAAACCAAGTAAAATGATGTATTAGAAGACATTTTTTCCAGCTATTTACATGAGTGTATCAATCAGAGTGCCACCAAAGATAAAATCGAATAAAAAACATTTTAAAAGAGGGAGTGAGAATGAGCAATGATCAAAGGAAAGAAAAATCGATAAAGTAGATGAGTTCTTTTTGTAGGTTGTATGATTATTTTATAGAGTAATTATATGAATGGATTTTGTAGGTTGTAAATAAAAAATTTCATTTTTTAAGGAGGTCATTTTTTAAATATTGGATGGTGGAGATAAATAATGGAGTTGTAATCAAAACTTCCATTAACAAAATTTTGACTTAATTATGAAACCAATTTACTATAACTCTAATTTAAAATCCTAACTAATGCTTAATAAATTAAAGTCTTAATTAAAAAAAATTCTTCATATCTAATTTAATTAGAATTTCATTAGGACTTTAATTTAGAGTCCTAATGAAGGAAAACTCTTTATATCTAATTGCATTAGAAGTTTATTAGGATTCTAATTTATTATGAACACATTATATAAAGGGTAAATTACATAATGATTGCCAAACTATGGTCACTTTTCCACTTTTTTACCCGAACTTTCAAAGTTTACTGTAAAATAACTCAACTTTATTTTTCTTACCAAACAATAGCCAGAACTTTCAAAAATTACTGTAAAATTACTCCGGCGGAATATTCCGAGAATATTCCGTTCGACCTTTCAAAAATTACTGTACAATAGCTGAACTTTAATAGCTGTACAATACCAAATAATAGCTGAACTTTTTTTTAATAACTAATTAGAAATAACAATATTATTAATAACTATAAAAATAATTAGAATAACTAACAAACAATAAAAATAATATTAATAAGTCTAAAAACAATCATAATAACAATAATTATAAGAACAAAAATTAATTACCAACAATAATATTACCAATAGTAATAATAAAATTAAGAATACTAAAAATATTTATTAAAATACATAGAAACGAACTATGATCAATTATAAAAAAAGAAAAGTTATATGTAAACCATAGAAACTAAAGTAATTTTACAGTAATTTTTGAAAGTTCTGGCTATTGTTTGGTAAGAAAAATAAAGTTGAGTTATTTTACAGTAAACTTTGAAAGTTCGGGTAAAAAGGTGGAAAAGTGACCATAGTTTGACAATCATTTTGTAATTTACCCTTATATATATATATGACATATTTGTATTACTTATACAACAACATAACAAGTACCATTGGCAAGAGCACGATCATATTACGATTATCTCATGAAGGTTTTCATCATTGATAATAGTGGTTTGTCTTCAAATTTTAATAAAGAAAAAGTTTAGATATTAAAAATACTCGAAATTAAGTATTATCGTCAGGGCGCAACTTAATCATGATAAATATCTAAGTAAAACACTTGAAAAGATCACAGCTTGAAATTATTTTGACCAAACTCCCAATTTCTCTGTGGTATAAAGTTGAAAATTTTCAATTTTGGCTATA
The DNA here is from genome assembly GCA_946896805.1 of Scutellaria galericulata. NCBI lineage: Eukaryota > Viridiplantae > Streptophyta > Magnoliopsida > Lamiales > Lamiaceae > Scutellaria > Scutellaria galericulata. The sequence continues at coordinate 6,591,157 of OX335792.1, read as the reverse complement.
CTATAACTTAGATATGCATGAACTTTATTTTAAAAAGATTTATAAACATAACGAAAACTTATTTCTAAAATTTTTTAGTAACTCTTTTTTAAAATATAGTCAAAGAAGAGTGGCGATGTCTGAGATGAGTGGAATTGATACCAATCCTAAAATTGATGACATTCGTAAGATCCTTTTATTTTATCTTCATTTATTATTATTTGAATGATTGTATGTTTGAACAGTCAACGCCAAATACATATGGCGTCAAAAACTTGCTGGACAAAAGAGAAGATATGCAAATCTTAATGATGCTACGAAAGAAAACTATGTAGAAAATGATTTGCAGAATCGTGAAAAGAGACAAGCAACATGTAATTTAGAGGTTCAAGCAAATCTAAGTAGAGATAAGCAACATGTAATTTACAAGTTCAAGCAAATCTAAGTAACTCTGAAGGTATATTTTTTTAATATTCTTTAAACTTTGCATTGAAATACATTTTTCATATAAAATTGAAAATTATATATTAATATATTTATCTAATTATGAATTTTAATGTTAAGGGAACATAAACTAAAAAAAAATGCCAAGTTACATTCACTGTGGAGCAACAAGATTTGAGTATGAGCCTCCTATGTTTTGTTGTGATAATGGAAAAGTTAAACTTGCAGCTTCAAAAGTTTCAGAGAAATTGTACGAACTATACACTTCTCAATCGGAAGAATCTGTTGATTTTCGGAAAAATATACTTTCATACAATTCCATATTCTCATTCACTTCATTTGGAGTGAAATTGTATAAAGAGCTTGCTTCAGCACGACGAGGAGTTTTCACTTTTCGAGTACAATGAATGATTTATCACAATCTCCCAAGTTTGAGTCTTAATGGAAACAAACCAGTTAATTTTCAGTTATATTTTTTTGATACTGAAAATGAAACTGTGAATAGAATGTGCCTTAATTCACATGTATCAGAAGGAATTGTACGGAAGCTCACTGAAATACTAGAGGAAAATCCATATGCCAAAATCTTTAGAAGACTAACAGAGTATTCTTTTCTAGATGATGTGCAACTTTGTATCTCAAAAGATGTGAGATTAGATCAGCGAGTGAATAATGCTCCGATAACAGATCAAGTTGCAGTTGTTTAGATTGAGGGAAATAATGATAATGTAGGGTTTGAACGAGATATTATTGTTAGTGTTCATTTCGGAGACCAATATAGAATAATGCATTATTTTGGATGTTATAACCATGTACAATACCCTATTCTATTTCCAAGAGGTGAAACAAGATGACATCAAAATATTCATAAGGTTCATATACAAGAACATGTGCATGAAAAAGAGAAAGGTACATATTTATGTTATAATATATTTCAAGAACATATATATTTTAACTTTTTTCAAAATTTAATTTTATTGGATTTTTTAATACATATACAATTGCAGCAAATGTACCAAATGTCCTGAATGCTTCTAGACTTACATCAATCTACTCCAGAGGAAATTATCTCCCAACAGCAAGAAGGTATGTACTACAACATGCGTATTCCTAAAAAAATTTGATCAAAGAGTTTATGTTCATTCTAATCATTCCAATCATTGTTTCTCATAATTAGTTGTGGTAAAACGAAATGCAAAAAGAGTCTCTTGCTGATAATACAATTGTTATAAGTTACAAATTGGAGATCCAAGACACTCTACTCTATTATTTGTGGGAAGATGGTTACAACAATATGCAATTGACAATTATATAAAATTGGAGACAACAAGATTACAAATTTTCTGTTTGAACCAAGCAAATTTGAGAACTGAATTCTACCAAGGGATCATGGATAGTGTTTTAGAGGTGAATTTCATGGTAGTGAAGTTGGATCGAGAATTTTTTTTCTTCCTGTATCATTTATTGGTGGCCCAAGGGATATTCCAATGAGATATTTTGATGCATTGATGTTAGTCCAAAGATTTGAAAAACCAGATCTATTTATCACCATTACTTGCAATCTTGATTGGAAAGAAATACAAGAAAATTTGTATGAAGGTCAAAAAGCTCAAGATCGTCCAGATTTAGTTGTGAGAGTTTTCCGAGCAAAATTGCATTACCTAAAAGATCAATTATTTAAGAAACAAATATTCGGAAAAGTTGCTACACATGTTCATGTGGTCGAATTTCAGAAAAGGGGACTACCACATGCTCATTTACTTATAATTCTAAAGGGTGAATATAAAATTCATACAGCTGATCAGGTAAGTGCAAATGTCGTTATCCATAAAAATTGGAAACTCATTAAAATATTTGTATCAAACTATATTAGAATTCGTTAGTAATCAAATGCTAATGTTATAAAGTTTTTAAGTCATTCTCTGTCTTTATTTTTTTTTTATATTTCACCGACTTTTAGTGATTCATTTCCACTCTGGACTAACGCCAATGCATCAAGATATCTCATTCGCATATCCCTTAGGCCACCAATAAATGATGCAGGAAGAAAAAAATTCTCGATCCAACTTCACTACCATGAAATTCACCTCTAAAAACACTATCCATGATCCCTTGGTAGAATTCAGTTCTCAAGTTTGCTTGGTTCAAACAGAAAAATTGTAATCTTGTTGTCTCCAATTTTATATAATTGTCAACTGGATATTGTTGTAACAATCTTCCCGCAAATAATAGAGTAAAGTGTCTTGGATCTCTAATTTGTAACTTATAAAAACTGTATTCTCTGCAAGAGACTCTTTTTGCATTTTCTTTTACGACAACTGATTATGAGAAAATGGTTGAAATGATTAGAATAAACATAAACTCTTTGATCAATTTTTTTAGGAATACGTATGTTGTAGTACATACCTTCTTATTGAATTGAATAATTAATGGGTGGTTCCTTACAATCCATATTTTTTATCTAGATATAACTGTAACATCAATGTTGAGATATGCTCGGGGGTGACGACTGTGAAGTACCTTTACAAGTATATTTACAAAGGTCATGATAGAGTGGTAGTTAATCTAACCCAAAATGATGGTGATTATGTGATCAATGAAATCAAACAATTCCAAGATGCAAGATGGGTGTCGGCTCATGAGGCATTATGGAGAATTTTTGAATTCAATTTAAATAAGATATACCCTACATTTTTCCACTTACACATCTGGAGTAACAACCACATTGATGCCAGGAGGAACAAAAATACATTCACGATTCAAACTACTAATAAATGCAGATGAAAACAGTAAATGTTGCATTTCCAAACAAAGTGGTGCCGTAGAATTATTGCGTAAAGCAAATTTGATTTTATGGGATGAAGCTCCAATGGCAAAACGATGGGCAATTGAAAATATGGATAGATTACTGAAGGATGTTACTGGAAATGATAAAGATTTTGGTGGAAAAATGATAGTTTTTGGAGGAGATTTTAGACAAGTTTTACCTGTTGTCCCAAGGGCAACAATTTTACAAACAATTTCTACTAGCATGTTCCAATCATATCTATGGCCAAGAATGCATAAAATACTATTATCTAAAAGCATGAGAGTTGCAAAAGATCCTAATTTTAGTGAATTCTTGCTACAAATTTGTAACAGAGAGGAACCAACAGATGAGGAAGGAAATATCTCAATTCCAAATGAAATGATCATTGAATATGATTATGAAGAAGATTCTATACAACAACTCATCAATACTATTTTTCCAAACTTACAGAAGAATGCAGAATCAACAAAATACATGACAGAGCCAGCCATATTATCTGCAAAAAAATAAGCAAGTTGATAAGTTGAATGATAAGTTGATATCCATATTTCCAGGAGATCCAAAAACTTATTTAAATTATTTGGTAGTTTTTATATTAGACTTTATATCATGTATTCATTCTCAATGTAGAATGTATGTTATTATTTCACTAGAGTTGTGGACAAGGTAGAGAATGAAACAAAAATATGGTACAACGCATGCAAAAAATGCACAACATTGGCACCTAAAGATGACGAAAATATAATATGTAGAAAGTGCAAAGATGATCCAGTGTAAACAACACCGGGTAAAAAATTAAAATTATAAATTACAAAATAAAACATGCAATGACATGCAACTATACTTATAAAAATTCATTGATTGCAGATACGTAGTTAAACTAAGTGTGATACAAGGTCATCTTGAAGTAACAATGACAATGTTTGGTGACACGACATCAATTTATGTTGGATGCTCAGTAGAAGACTACTTGAAGTCCATTGAGAAGGTAACAATATTTCTTTAGTTAAATGATTTCAAAAAATATATATATATATCTAATTAAGAAAAGGTGGATGAATTGAATTACTCATATTTATATTGTTATTTGGGTTAACTCCTCTTTAATATACTGCTTAAGAAAATAATTGTTGAAGAGACTATTTTTTTGCTTCAATATTGTCTTACTAAAGTGCATGTTAGAGTAAATCGTATAAGATGTGCTTTTAGTGAGGAGAGTAATAATTTTTTTATTTTGTTGTTTATGGGTTGGGGGTTCTTTTCTCACATACACCTCATTATTGTCTCTTTATCTCAAGAAATACAAAGGAAAGAGAAGTGAGAGAAAGGTCTTATGTTTGTATAAGATGGTCTTCTTTTATTTGTTCTTATGTGCATGCCTATAATTGGATATTCTTGGTTTTAGCAACAAAACTCCATTCAAACTTGAAAAAAATAGTGTGTCGAGAAGAGTTCTTTCTCTCATCTCTCTCATACTGTTTGTATGTGCAAATGGAGGGTGTTTGTTTCTGGTTATTAAAGCAGATGGAAATGTATTTTTTCAATTATGATTTTATAATACAATCCAAATTTATATTTTTTGGTGAGACAATGGAACTCAATATCAATATAAAACAATCCCTTATACAATTATAAATCATTGCATGCCTAAGAATTTTTATATAGATTGCTAAAATCTATCTTTCTTGTTCTTTTTAACAAAAAATCATATGTAGGCCCAAAGTACATCTGAATACTATAGACGATTGATCTTACAAGAAGCGAGTGAGGTCTGTTTTCTAATTATCCTAAACTACAATACAAAAGTTGAAGGAGGAAGATTGAGTACAATAGCTGAAGCAATAGAATAGTTGGAACCCACGGAGATAAGAGATGATAAACTAAACAATACAACCACGACAACGACAGTAATAGTGGCCACCACAAAAGATGATGAAAATAAGAAAAAATGAAGAATTAGGAAGACAAAAAACAAGGAATGCATCCACGTATCCAGCGGTGAGGAGGATCAGACAATCAAAGATTTATTAACCAAATCACGAAGAAAGAGGACTAGAACGACAAAGAAGATCAAACAAGAAAAGATATAGTTAGTGGTCAAATTAGAATTATAATCTTTCGTTTTAGATTTATTATTCTTTTTTTTATTAGAAATAGTGGAACAAGAATTTTTTAATCGAATAATATTTTTTTTAATAAATTATTGTTGTTATGATACCTATATTAAATTGAAAATACATTAACTTATAATGATCAAATGATAAGTAATTTAAACACAGTTCAAAAAAATATTAAACAACAAGTGAAGGGAAAAAACACCCACAAAATCAACCAAAAGATGGCTCTCACGAGTTAGTCTCTCCACGTGCAACGCACGTGTTCTCAACTAGTATATATATATTACTATATGTATATAGTATGATGGGATGAATATGAACACTGAGTATGTAGAGTGATTGGGTGCTTCTTTTTTAGGTTCTCATACCATACACACGAGCACATATTATTTTATGCAATATTACTATTTTTATTGTGAAAATATACATTACATGCACAAAACAAACAATACAATTTAGCATAGAAAATTAAGATATAAAGGACCTTATGTGTTATCTAGCCTGCCTCCACAAACTACCACAAGATATTATAATCTAGTCTAGAGAGAGAAACTCAGGGAGACACAAAGATATGCATATCAGAAGAAGCCCAAGCCGTAAAAGCATGCTAAAATTTAATCTCAAAGGCCCAATGCCTTAGAAATTAAAAAAATCAGCATAAAAAATACACACACGAAATCATACCACATGGTCAGAAGAAGCTGAATGAAGAGAAAACTGTCCACAAATCTATATGCAAGAATAAAATAGAAGACAAGTAACATTTATGCGGCATAAGAAAAGAACCCATAACAAACTCCTAATACATGCTAATATCCAAATGACCAAGGTACAAAGTGATATGGTCGAACTAAGTCGAACCGAGTCCTTCTCCTAGAAACCGAACTGAGGTGATTATAGGTCACAAACGGATGAGAGGGAAAGCCAGTTTGATCATCCTCGGGGTCAGAAACGTGATCACAATAAGTTATCGGAGAGGGTCGACGAGCTAAAGAGGGAATTGAAAGAAGTCCAGCGGAATATCCGGTGAGTTCCGAAGGGTTCAAGGGGGAACCCCTTTTTGGAGGAAGTGATGGAAGATGAATTACCGGCATCTTTTCGACCAGTGAATTTTGATTACGATGGTACTACTGATCCGTGGGATCATTTGTGCCGATTTGAAAATACCGCTCTCTTACACCGGTATTCAGATGGCATCAAGTGCAGGGTGTTTGCTACTACCCTCACCAAGGCTGCTCAGACCTGGTTCAGCCAACTGACTGATGGAACTATTCATGACTTCGAACAATTATCAGAGTTATTCTTACATCAGTTCGTCAGTGCCAGAAGACAGCGGCGATCTACTCAAACTCTATTCGGGGTAAAACAGAAAGGGGATGAGATGTTGAGAGAGTACGTTGGAAGGTTTACAGATGCGGCCCGGGAAGCTCCTGAGGCTTCAGATGACTTAATTGTCAACGCCTTTATACAGGGTTTGAAGGAGGGTGTCCTTCATACCTCTCTGGTTAAGAAGATGCCCAAGAATTTTGATGATTTATTGCAGAGATCCACTAAGTATATCAACCTGGAAGAGGCAGTTCAGATTAAGAAATGCGAGAGCTCCAGCCGAGCTAGTAAGTCACAGGAACAGGAGTCTATAAGAAGGAAGGAGATGGGAGAATCTCGAGCAAGGTTCGCACCCCCGCTGTTGTGAGATAACAAGGTTGGTAGGAGGTATGACCAATATACTCCACTGACTATTTCTCCCGGACAAGTATTGATGGAAATCTGGAATCTACCCCAACTGAAATGGCTGGTGACCTGGAGCTCGACTCCCAAGAAGCCATCTACCTTTGGGAATGGAAAACTTTGTCGGTTTCATAACGAATATGGGCATGATACTGACGAATGTTTGCATTTGAGGGACGAACTAGAAAGATTGATTAGAGAAAACAGGTTGACTCGGTATGTTTGTCGCCCCCGACAGGACGATAGAGAACAACAAAATGTTCAAGAAGAACCAACAAGAGAAATGAGACAAGAACGGCTTGAGTTACCTCCACCTCCTCCTTTCCAACCACGGAACAGGCCGGAGCGGGAAGAGAGGCCCACCATACACATGATCATGGGTGGGCTGACGGATGAAGACTCGAACAGAGCTTGAAATGCAATGCTGAACTCGATACAGTAGAAAGGAGGTTTATATCGAGGTTATCAGATAGAAGTTTGATTTTCTCCAAAATTCTGAGGAGTCAGTTCGGCTGGAATGGAGAAATTATGTACTAAAAATGCCACACTTTTGTATGTTGTTCTCTACCTTTCTTAATTTCCTTTAAGCGAACTGATAAACTTGATTGTTGTGTCCTTTATTTTTTTGGTTTTATTTCATATGATTGCTTTTATACTTGATAAACTTGATGATTAAGCGAACTACAACATTCCCTCGGAATGTAAACACTCCCTCGGAGTGTCCTGATTAAGCGAACTTCGACATTCCCTCGTAATGTAAACACTCCCTCAGAGTGTCCTGATTAAGCGAACTTCAACATTCCCTCGGAATGTAAACACTCCCTCGGAGTGTCCTGATTAAGCGAACTGCAACATTCCCTCGGAATGTAAACACTCCCTCGGAGTGTCCTGATTAAGCGAACTGCAACATTCCCTCGGAATGTAAACACTCCCTCGGAGTGCCCTGATTAAGCGAACTACAACATTCCCTCGGAATGTAAACACTCCCTCGGAGTGCCCTGATTAAGCGAACTACAACATTCCCTCGGAATGTAAATACTCCCTCGGAGTGTCCTGATTAAGCGAACTGCAACATTCCCTCGAAATGTAAACACTCCTTCGGAGTGTCCTAATTAAGCAAACTACAACATTCTCTCGGAATGTCCTGATTAAGCGAACCAACACATTCTCTCGGAATGTCCTGACTAAGTGAACTAACACATTCCCTCGGAATGTCCAGGTTAAATGAACTAACACCCCTTCGAAACATACCGACCAAGCGGACTAAAATATTCCTTGAAAAGTGTTGATTATTCGAACCAATTCATTCGCTTATTAATAAAGTTTTGATGGTGTGTACCTTATACTTACAAACAAACAGATGAAAGATTGATATACGATTGGAAAAAGTCGTAATAGGAAGTTCGATAGATTGTTCGTAGAAGATACAAAATAGTTCTAGACAAAAAATATGAAAAAAAAAAATTTACAAAGTATCAACAGATGGTTCCTCGGAAGGAGCCGGAAGAACTAATCGATCAATAGTGGAGGTCGGCAGTATAGGAAGATCGAATATCTCCTCGGGCAGATTCGTGGCACCTTTGAGCTGTAGAGGATTCGAGCTGGAACTTTGACGCTCAGGAAGAATCTCTGAGATAGCTTGCTCTAAATATCCTTCCCACCATACCGCGTCAACCGACTTGTTCGGATTCCCCTGCCAGCCGGGAGGAGTAGAGAAGGACTGCATTAACTTTTGACTTAGTTCGGAGAGGCGAAACCGAAATTGAGATTTTGGCAGCACCTGACCAGTCTCTTGTTGATATTGCTGCAAGACTCTCGTCACCTGCTCTTGGCATAAGTGAACTGCCTTTCGGAAATAGGCTTCGGCCATCGGAGCAGCTTTGGAGAGAAAAAGGACAGAGTTCCAAATCTGATGGAAGATCCTGTCGCGATATCCTGCGACAATTAGCTTCATCTCCGGGCTCCGAATGAATCGGTGATAACCTTCGATTGATCCAGCTTGATAACCTTGCAACCTCATCTCCTCCCCGAACTGAGCCTTCAAGTTCTTTTCCCGCTCCAGTTCCTCTCAAAGCCTCCGGTTCTCTGCCTCCACTGCAAGAAAAGTTGTTTGCTTCTCCATGGCAAATTTCTCTTTTTGCAGTAATAGCTCCTCGTTCTTCAAACCATCTGATCGAGCTACTGCTAGATTAACCTCGTATTGTTCCAGCAGAGTGGATAGTTTATCGGTCTTCTCAGCTTGAATGGATAGATCGCTTTCCAGTGTCTTTTTCTCATCCATGATTCCTTTAATTTAGCATAGCTTTTCCAAGTCTCAGTCCGCCGGTGAAGGGTTTTCTTAGCATAGTCCTCGAAAAAAAATTTGGCATGGGCAAGGCGGATTAAATTCTTTTTCACTTCTTTCTCCTCAGGATCGAGTTCATCCTCGCCACTTTCCGCTGCGCCTTCCTCCGGCACTGCCAACTCGCTCGCAGTTACTTCTTCAGTTCGTTGCTTCTTTCACCTCGAACTCTGTGAGGAAGAAACACCCATTTTTTTAGCGGGGGTTACTACAGCCTGATCCTCATGAACCTCTATGGTTAAATCAATGGGTTCAGAAGGCGCGCTCGTAGTAGGAAGCGGGTTAGGTTGGATTTTTTAAGAAGACTGAATGGCAGTTGTGGGAGAGGCAGGTCTCAAACTCTCTAGGAGAACCCCCGCCTCCTCCTGCAGGATGTTTTCCGTTGAGCCAGGCGTCTTGCTAGCCAATTAGGCAAGACGAGCTTCCTCTGTCTGTTTATAGGTCGCAGCTAAGCCAGGATCTACGCCATGTTGTGGGGGAGAGAAAGGATTTCGCTCCTCAGCAGGAACCTCGGCAACAAAACTAAAGAATTGATGCATCATCTTATCTACAGAAAAGAATAATATAGTCAAGTCAGAGTTCGATACAATAGTATGAATTAACGTGAGAAAGTACAAAAATTAAAGAATGACCTAAAGTGAATCCGATGGGTGTTTTGCTGTTCGGGTAAAACCCCCAAAAAGACAGCAAGGCCTCGTAGGAACTTAACCTCACTATGTCGAACCATCCCTTGTCAAAAATTTGATTCAGAAGAGATATTTTTGAATTGGTTCGGGGAGGAGGATCTAGTTGGGCAGAAGCCTGAGCCCATGGAAGCGAACAAAAAGGTTCATCCGCTGGTTCGCGAATAAAGCAATAGTATTTCTCCTAGGAACTGACTTTCTCGTCCCCGGGGGATAGAAAAGAAGCTCGTCTCTCGCCTCTGCGAGGGCTTAAATAGAAACGGAAAGGGTTTGTATGTTTTAACACAAAACAAGATCGGAATCGCTCAGAAGATGGTTCGACCCCCGTCCATTTGCAGACCATATAAAAAGAAACTATATAACTTATAGAGTTTGGATGTAATTGGTTCGGGCATACACCAAATACCGAACCAATCTCAAGAAAGAATGGATGAATAGGAGGAACTAGCCCTAAGGTTACATTCTTCAAAAACCAAGTCTGATGGCTAGCGGGAGCTCTATGGGGCCTATCATCAGGGTTAGGAATTACAACCGAATAACCACCCACTAGGAAGGAGCTAAGTAATATGGTATGAGTATGAGTGGCTTTAGTGGAAGAAAATACGGTATCTACAGACTTCTTTCGGGATTTTTTGGTAAAATTGGATGTTCTCTTTTGTAGTGAAGATGGAGAATTAGGGTTTGTAGATCTGGAATCAGGGTGTAGAGGGAATTGTTCAAAACCCTCTTCTGAATCACTCTCATCCTTAAAACGAACTAAACGACTGGAAGATGTCATTGAAATAAAAGGACTAAGAAGAAGATTGGTACCTGGAAGTTGAAAGATTCTAGAGATTGGAAAGAAAGTCCGATGTTGATAAGGGATCTACAGTGATTTTTTCTGGTGAAAGGATTCGTCGGCGTTTTTGCAGAAGGGTTTCTAGGATGATAAAAGTGATGTATATACGGAGAAGATGACGCTTCACATGGAAGACAACGATTGATTTGTGGGGGGAAAAATCGAAAGGTCGCGTTTTTCTTAGCCTTTGGATGTGACGAAATCTAACGGTAGAAGATGAAGAGACACTAGGCGGGAAACATGCTTTGCCACACGTCGATGAGATGGGATAGAAGCGGCTGAAGAGACGTTTCGCCTCGAAAAGGAGCGTCGAATATTCGGCTAATATACTAGAGAACCATTTTAGTACGTGTAAACACGCACTTCGAAGGGGGGGAGTACTTGATATGGTCGAACTAAGTCGAACTGAGTCCTTCTCCTAGAAACCGAACTGAGGTCGAAGTCAATGTATCTGAAGTCTGAAGAAACAAGCTGTTTGGCCGCTTTCGGATCGAACTAAGGAAGCGCGAGACAATGCAGTTGTGAAGTACGATGACGAACTAAATTAGTTATAGGATACGAGGATAAACTGGTATGCGGCGAAGCTAAACGAACTGATTTACAGCCCTATGATCGAACTTACGAAAGAGGAACTGATTCAGCTCAGAGTTATAACGACGAACTGATTAATAGGGAAAGTGACGAACAGATTTTGAACCTAACTAACCACTATTTCAGCGGAACTGTTAGTCCATATCCCATATTTTGTGGGATAAATCTCAACCAACTCGTATTCCAGGGAGTCTATATATACCTCTTGTGTCCATTCTTTTTTTTTTCCTTATGCACACTTATATTAAAAATACACACGCGCGCACTTGCAACACACAAATACTCTCTTCCTTTTTCTGACTTGAGCGTCGGAGTCCCATCGCCGGTAACACCTCCCGGTGTTTGTTTTGCAGGTCTTGGGATTCAAGATTACAAGATTTTGGATCGGGAAATCGGAGAATTGAATCGAGGCAACATCAAGATTGAAGATCTCAAGTTTTTGGGTTGAAGAACCGGAGCTTTGGATAGGAGCAACATCACAAAGAATGCACAAAAAAGACCCCTAGTATAAACATCATCAGAGAAGCCGTAAAACAACATCACCAAACAAACAATATAAACATCAGAATCAAACAGAGTAATTAAATCCAAGTCTCCAGCACTCCACCCTAATCATGTTTGCGACTCTTAATGAAATCCAATCACTTCAGGTTTTTGTTATTCTAATTCTTGAGCATACTAGGATACATCAGTTTACAGAAAATAGACAAAGAGAATACCTTCTTTAGTTACACCAAAAATCCTTATAATTGCAGCCGGACCTGAAGAACTTGGCAAAAGTTCCTTGTGGCAATCCCCAATAATATAATCGATTTCCAACTGTTGAAACACTACAAAATAAAACATGGGGTAAAAGTGACAATTAATGGCACATTCCATCTTCATTTCCATAAAAACATTCCACTTTTTCCCAACAAAAACTCGCAAGTTATGGATCTATTTGCAGTTATGACCTAAAACCAAAATGTAAGCTCTAAAACATGCCAAGAATTTATGATATGGGATACCATTACATCTCTTTGTGGTTCATGTTAATTGCCTAGATAAACTTACACACCCAGTTTCTTGATGACCTCTAGTAGTGTCATCTCATCAATGAAATCAAGAACACATTTTTTCCAAATTAATACAACCAAGTTTGTAACATTCACCATTAAATTAGTCTAACACATGAGCTATTCTCAATTGAACGATCTAGTCAGCACCAACCAGTACAAGAGCTTTGTAATACCCCAATTTTCTAAATAAATCTCTTTTATATATGAATAATAGATTTTTAGTTTTATTTTTATTGTGGCCTCATACTAATTTATAGCGAAGTAGTTACGTGAGGTGTTTAGAATTCTTAAATAATTAGTGAATTTATAACTCTATTAGGTTAGATATATGATTTTAGAATTTCAATCAATTAATGAGAATAAGGCCAGTAAGTTAAGTAGTTAAGAAACACTAGAAGTCCACGTGCTTTTAAATTCCTAAAGGATAAGAAATCTCAAACCCTACATGAATAAATATAGACTAAAACCTACAAAATAAAAAATGTAACTAAAAAGATGAGAAACAGAAAAGAAAAATAGAAGAGAAAATATCTGTTGTCTTCAAAAGAAAAGTCAGGAAATTGAAATAATAGTATTATTGTTATTCTAAACTTGATTACTCGACAGTGATTAGTCGGCTTATTTGACTTGGGAAGTCAGTTGCTCTTTCTCCAACTTATTCCATTCTGTTATATTTGGTTACGTCTTATTATATAGTGAGTGAGTATGTATAATTCAATTTATAGATTAAGAAAGTACAGGGAGTATCTAGGTGCATTCATACACGTGTCCTACGGAAGTTTGATACTAAAAGGAAAATAATAGGTGTAAAAGAAAGAGATTAATAGTAGGTTAGGTATTGAAAGATTAGATACTAATTGTATTTAATATATTGAGTATGTCTTAGATTTGGTTGAGAAAGCTTAGAACGTGTTTAAGAGTCTTGAGATATATAAGCTTTGGAAATTCCAAGTAAGTACATCTCTCACCTGCAGTATGAGTAGCTTTGTTTTAATTGTTTAATGATTATGCAAAATTATGTCAGTGCTTATTTATGTTTTATGTGAGTATGCTTTAATGAGTTAATAAGTTAAATGCTTCGTGAGTTTTATTTATAATTTATGTGAATGTGAAGAGATGATTTGCTAAGTGATGTGCTTTCATGTATTTTGATCAAGTACAAGATGCTAGTTAATCTAGTTTTTATGTAAAGTGAGAAAATATATTTAAGAAGGTATATATATATATATATATATATATATATATATATATATATTAAGAGACTGGTACCGGGCTCCTAAACTGCCCTATTAGTTATCAATTGCTCTGTTTCGATTCGGCGGCTAGCTACCCCGGATTCTTCGGAGTTGCATGCATTAGTACCATGTTTGGGCCCATAATATATTATTTTCAAGTATAAGAGTATATTATTGTTTTTATTAGTGATGTTCTTATTTTCTATTAAGTTGCAAAGAAAATGTTTTGTGAGATAGGTGATGTACTTGCTAAACATTTTGCTTATAGTATTACCTCATACTGCAGATAAAGACAAAGGTAAGATGTGATACAAGAAGGTAGCAGCGTTGAAGCGTGATTGGTGGTGACGGCCTCTGAATTGGTTTAAAATTTTTAGAGTTTTCGAAATTTGCATGATAACAAGACTTTTGATTTGATTTTTTTTTTGAAAGTTTTACACAAACGATTTAATTCTTTTTGGATGCTTTAGATCGTTTTAAAACTCTAATATGTTTCTTAACAAAATTGTTTCCGTTGTTTTAAAAAAAGGAAAATTTTATGAATCCTTATGACATATTTTTATTAGTTGGAAAATAAGCATAATTTAGTAAAAGTAATTACCCAACCAAAAGGGGGTGTTACCAGCTTAGTTGAACTTTATGACTTTTTTCTTATCATTTTTCAATTTGCTATCGATTTCTAATGATTAGCTTACTTGTGACTAATAATTATTATAAAATGTCTTTTCTTTTGATCATGTATGTGAAATTTGTTGTTACTAAACGAATAATAATAGTTTTTTTGCTGACCCCGAGGTGAAACCCTTTTTTATAAAGGTTGAAGGCTTTTTTATCCCCTATTTTATGTGAATTAATTAAATATAAGTTTGGAACATTGAAATGCAATTCCTAAACATTATATTTTGTCCAGAATGAGTGTTATACAATACACTATATTTGGAAAGTACATTATGTTGATTATAATTTAATTTATTTTAATGTATGTTGTTTGTGTTTGGATATGTTTTTGTTAGGTTTACGTGCTGGTTTTATTTTTCCAAATGTAGTTTTAAATTATAGTCTTAGGATAACCCGTTAAGAGGTGCTCAAACGGTTCGAACCGCCGGTTCGGAAAATCGTAAAGACCCAAACCGAAATCGAACCGTGGAATTCCGATTTTAGTTCCGGTTTGTAAACTGTCGATTCCAGTTCAAATCACCAGTTTGGAAGGTTTGTTTGTTTTTTTTATTTTTTTGTTTTTTATAATTTTTAAAAAAAATTAAAAATTAAATTTGAATATAAATATTACAATTATTCATATATTACAAAATAACAATATTTTTAGAGTAAATAATTTGATATAAAATAAAAAATAGAACTTACATTTACAAGTTACAACAATACTACATTACAACTTATAAGTTACAATTTAAAAAATTAGAAATTACAATTTAAATATAACCAAATACAAACCATAAACCTAAAAAAATTACAACTTATAATACAAATTAATAGTAATAATCAATACAACTTAAAATTAAAGAGTAAAATAACATAAATACATAATATTATTTATATAAAATATAAATTTAAATAAAATAGATAAACCGGTGGATTAACCACTAGTTCGAACTGCTAGTTTGGAACCACTGATTAAATCGTTGGTTTACGGTTCGAAATATGCCTGAATCGAAACCGAACCGTCGAACCACGGTTCGCGGTTCTGGTTTTTCGGTTCCGATTTTCCGAACTAGATGAACACCTCTAAGTCGTTTATGTGTTGTTTGTTTTCATAGTGAATTTGGTACAAAGTTGATATACTTGTTTGAAATGCTGCTAGGATGCAATTTTGTTAACTGTGTTTTTTGATACTGTTGTCAAATTGGTTGGAATTATATGTTGGTTATTTTCTTATTAAGATTTGTTAAACGTGTTAGGTTTATTTGCTAGCTATTTTTTGAAACTTTTGGAGATATAAAAAGTGCAGGTAGAATTATTTAAGCTCTAATAAATAGAATTCAATTCTTATAAAATAGGTTTAAAAAGTTCTACAATAAGCTATAAAAGTATCATACAAAATAAGAAATGATATTATTGAAATTTATAGTTTTTTTCATATCACTTTTCAATTTGCTATCGGTTTCTGATGATTAGCTTACTAGTGACCAATAATCATTATTAAATATGTTTTTTTATCATGTTTTTTACTAAATGATTTTTTGCTGACCTTAAGGTAAGACCCTATTTTTTATAAAGGTTGATGACTAATTTTTTTAGATATGTCTTTAGTCCTTTCATACTTCTTAATAAGTGAAGCATTCAGAGTTTTTAACAAAAGTACTTTAGTGGCTGAAGAATGGATACATGTTGTATTTGATAAACTATATTGTGATACAATTGAGTTTGAAAAGTTGAAAGAAAATGTCACAGCTGAAAGTCAAGAAGATAGCATTATACCCTATGTTGAGTTATACAACCTACTGCACTGATAGAAGAACTTCAGCGGAGGATACAACATAACAATAAGGTGAGTATAGAATTGAGCAGGTTGTAGTACAACAACCAAAAGTTGTACAACAAGATGTTAACCAACCTGTAGTCCTATTTTATTTGAACCAGACAGAATATGGGTAAGAAACCAACCTATGCAACACATCATTGGAGATGCTAGAGCAAGAGTAAGAACAAGAGATCTATCCCCCATTAAGTCATGTTTGCATGTTTATCTCTAAAGTTGAACCTAAATGTGTTGAAGAAACTCTTGAAAACAATCATTGGATCCAAGCTATGTAATAAGAGTTGAATGAATTTGAGATAAATGAATTTTGGAACCTAGTTCCTAGACCTGATCATCAAGATGTTATAGGAATTAAGTGGGTATTCAAGAAAAACTAGATGAATATGGATTTGTTGTAAGAAACAAAACAAGATTGTTGCTAAAGGCTACTATTAAGTGATTAAGTTTGATGAGACATTTGCCCATGTAGCCAAACTTGAAGCTATCAGAATCTTTCTAGCCTACGATGCACATAAGAAACTTTGTTGTCTATCAAATATTTAGATGTGAAGAGTGTCTTCCTAATTGGTCTACTTGCAGAAGAAGTATATGTTGAACAACCACCAGGTTTTGAGGATCAACCAGGGAAGAAAGTTTTCGAGTTATAGAAAACATTCTATTTGATTGAAACAAGCACCTAGAGCGTGGATACAATGTCTCTATTGTTTTTGTTTAGAATGGATTTCAGAAAGGGATAGTGAAGCACGATATCTTCACTAAACTCTTGTGTGAAGCAAGATTTTCTATGCTAAAGAAATGAGCTTGGAATTATTAGATTGTGAAGAAAGAAGATTATGATGAAGGATGAAATGAACATGCAACAAGATTAAAGAAGAATGCTTCAAGTTAGGGAGAATCCAACATTGGTTTAGCATGCAACAAAGAAAGTAGTCTTTTTACAATGCATGTGATCATACGGTGTTGCACGTAAATGAGGTTACAACATGTAGAGGTTACAACATTTATTGTAAGGGCACTTACAATGGTTACAAAAATTTCCAATTATAGTTAACTCTCTCTCCTCCACCTACCAATCCACATCATCATTCCTTTAACTATAAATCACAGTTTATAACTCCTCCTGTCACGCCCCGTTTTCTTTTCATAAAATATCAGAGTTTTCCATTGGGCGTAAAGAAGAAATAGCAAGAGATGATAGAAGAAGGGGATTAGAGACGACAGAAGAAAGAGGTAAGGGATGATATGGATCATTCACATATCAACAGTCGGTCTCACTACCGACAATATTCGGTCTCAATACTGATATAAATATACATCATAACAAAGCAGCGGAATAAACCATCAGGATCTCACATCTGAAACATATATCAAATATTATTACAAAACGTGATTTAAATAAAACATTGTTTTGAAACTGTTTGTGCGACAACATCTTAAAAACACAAGTTCAGAAACAGCACCGCCTCTCTCCATCTAGGGTTCAACATTCTCATCAGCTCCTGTAGTGTGAGTACAGAATGAGGGGGTGAGTGCGTTGAATACACAGCGAAAGTACGATCGTTAACTACGTGGCAGATCGAGAGATCTAAAGATTGGAGTCTAAGAAACAAGAGGTTCAGATCTGTCCAAATGGCTGAGAAGATAGGAAATGAAATTTGGGTCACGGCAGAAAAAGAATAAGCTCGATCAGAGCTAAAGCGAGCTCAAATGGAGCATTTTAGGTTTAGGGGTAAAATGGTAATTTTGGTCAAAGAGTTGACTTTGACCGGGCCCACAAACCCCGGTCAACGATGTCTCATTAATGACGACTCGATTCGGACGAACGATGAAAAAAAATGAGGTTCGAAATGAAAACACGGCGTCGCGTGCACGTCGGCACCCGACGGGGTACGAGCGTGCGCGCGCAGCACCCGGCGTCTGGGCAGTGTGCGCGTCCTCTCTCGGCAGCGGGCATCGGCAGCTCGGTAGGTCCTCGGCGTGGGCCGACATTTCTCGGCAGGTTGGGCGTGGTCTCGGTGATTGTCGAGTTTTGTCAGTAGCGGGAAGCCTCGCTTGGCAGTTGGCCGAGTTTTCTCGGCAGCTCGTCACCCGACGCTCCCGGCGTCAGGCCTGCTGGGCCAGCCTTCTTCCCGACGCCGCCGCCGCCCTCCGCCGTCGCCACCTCATCTACCCAAAACCTTACACCGCCGGCTACCACCTCCGGCCACCCCTCGCCAGAATTCGGCCGTGAATAGTACTCGAAAGTCCACCACAAAACCCTTCGACGCACACATATACAAAACCAAACCCCACCTTTCCAGCTCCGGCTGGCGACTTCCAGTCGCCGGCGACCCTTCCCAGACCCCCGGCCGACGACCTCCCGTCGCCGGCGACCATCCAAACCCAACCCCAAACCCCCAGCAACTTATATACACACATGAGCATGCTTACACGCACACACACAAAGCCTAGCCAAACCCAGCCCTTGGCCGGCGACTTCCAGTCGCCGGCGATTCTCCCCCACCACTTGAAACACTGACCGGCGACTGGAAGTCGCCGGCAACCACCCCAGAGTAGCCCAACACCCACAACTCAGCCACACACACACACATATATATAAACACACACGCATAAACATACATATACACAGCTTGTCCATCTCTGGCGCTGGCCCTCCAGCAGCTCCTCCATATCCCAGGTGGTCCTCCGGTGGCTGCTTCGGCGAGAAAGAGTGAGAGAGAGAGAAGGTGGTGGAAATCTAGGGTTTAGGGTTTAAGAGGCTGTTTTTCACCGTTTTCCGGGGAAAGGAAAGTCGGAATTGAATTCCAGAAGATGTCATAGACTCGTCTCGACGAGACCTACGTTGTGTGTGAAAATCAGCCAAAACCGAGAAGTTTCAGATTTTCCGGCCACTACTGGCGGCGGCGCGCCGGAGGCAGAAAGGAGAGGAGAGAGAACTTACGTGTTTTCGTCACGTTCGGCTCGCTCGGGAAAACGGTAAAATTTCGAATCGAATGAGCCTCTATTTATAGAA
This sequence comes from Scutellaria galericulata, assembly GCA_946896805.1. Classification (NCBI taxonomy): domain Eukaryota; kingdom Viridiplantae; phylum Streptophyta; class Magnoliopsida; order Lamiales; family Lamiaceae; genus Scutellaria; species Scutellaria galericulata. The sequence goes on along the minus strand of OX335792.1, from coordinate 6,571,824 downwards.
ATGGAAAAACACTATTCACATAGGCTAGGCTACTGTTCACTTAGGTAGGGTTACTGTTCACGATAAGGCTTGGTTACTGTTCATCAGTTGAAAAGTCTCCGTTACTATTCACGTAAATATCTTCCGATTTTCTGAAACTTCGGGTTTTGCCCTTTTCATCGCCGTTTGAGCTACGGGTCTCCGATTGACCTCTACTTAGTGTCTATCTTCTCATTTTTCCGTTACGCATCTAATCGTGTAAAAATATTCTATGTTCCATGTCTGTGAAAATTATCGATCTAAATCGTGCATTAAACACATATCTGAAACGCACGAAATTAATTAAACAGTCAAAGCATACACACATAATTATTAAATTATAGGTTTAAATATTTAATTAATCAATTATGCTCATTTTGATCTGGGGCGCTACACCTCCAACCATATCATTGGTTAAACACTATTTGTATATCAACAATCAAATCACATCTATTATCCAAATAAACTTATATTTAATTTGAGAATTTTTATCTAAAATAATTTTTTTTTTACGATATTGTGAATAAAATGAATATCAATTTTTGAAAATTAAGATTTTTTCATTATATTGTTAATGAAATATTATTAATTGTTTTGTTCATATTTGGAAGAATTATTAAAAAATCAATTTATTTTACCTCTTCGAAAAGATATAGTTGTAAACAATTATTATAAATTTAATCAAACAGTACATCAAATTAAACAAAAATTTAATGAAGTAGTACATCAGAGTTTTGTGTAGGTGAAGAAAATTCCGAATAATCAAAGTTTTGTGGAAATGATGAATTTTGTCCATCAAAATTCTCGAAGAAATCCTGATTGTTTTCGGTCATTTGGAGAAGTGGATTGAAAAAGATAAATCAAAATATGAAACCAACAAAAACTATGACTTGGTGTATTTAAAGAAAAAAAAATAGAGTCGTTTATTAACAGCCATAAACGGCTCTATTTTGGCAACGATCATAAACGGCTCTATTTTGTCAATGGCCATAAACGGCTCTATTTTAATTTGATATAATTTTATATTTTTTCTTGAATTTAATTAAATATATATTTAAAATTTAACTAATATGAAAATTGAAAAAAAATGATTTATCTTAAAAATTTAAAAAAGATGACGTTAAAAAAATTAAAAAGAAAAACCAATACATGCAAATTCCAAATCAACAGTAATAAAGAATTAATAAAATAAAGTGAAAAAAGAAAAAAAATAACAATCGCATGCGTGAACAGTAACCGTCCACTTTATCTCTCACTCTCCTATGTGGCATGCGCCAATCACAAAGATTGTCATCGGGACGTGCTTAATTTTTTTTTTCTGGTTCACAAGTGTGAACCTAATAGTAACCCCAGTTACCTAACTATAACTATCAAAATTGTTCCAATGGGGATAAAGTTATAGTTCACTAACTATAACTCCTTTGTTTTAGCATTGTAAGTGCTCTAAAGAGCAGTTATTGCTCTGAAACATCATACAACATTGCTGCCTTAAAAAGAGTTAATCATTTGGACAACAAAATCATTATCCTAAAGGATCTACGCATTTAATGCAAATATGTTTTTTGAGAAGTGCAACAGTTTCATTATTCCTTTAAGAACTTTATTATACCATATTTTCATTTTAGCCCTCAATCTTTTAATTTAACCCATTCGATTTGGCGGTTATTGCACGGTCTTTCAATCTCGATCGTTGTTCACATCTTTGTTATTTTGATAATATAAAACTCATCAGCCTCAACATTTCAAAGATCACACATCTCATACTTCTAGAAATACAATAGTTCTCTCTCCCAAACCTTGATATATCTCTCAAGTCTCAAAAGCTCTCAAAACCTTAACAATGATGGAAAGACAAACAACTATTGTTGATGGTCTTCTCATCAGTCTAAAACTCCAACAATCTGAGAAAAGCAGGTATGATCACAAAGATTTTAAAAATAGTGGATTGTCTTAAAAATCTGGCCTTCTATGGCTTTGCACCAGTTATCACTGGTGTGCTCTTGAAGCACCTAAAAATAAATCATTTTTTCCTCCACTAATTTGCAGTAGGGGTCGATCCCATAAAGAGCAGTAAATCCAATTGGGTGCTAATGTACTAAATCAATAGCAACAAAAAGAGGGGGTTGTGGATTGAAACTATCTAAAACTAATCAACTAACTAATAAGCAAAAAACAAAGAACAAAGCAAACAAGAATTGATAGATCAAATTAAGCTCACCCAGTTTTCAGATCAGTTATCACCCACTTTCTTCCTATTATGATCGCATGCAATGTTAATTTAGTTTACCCTAGAATCTTCAGCACTTGAATGTTAATTATTCATGTCATCCCTTGTGGTGTATTCAATTAAAGATATGATCTCAATTCACTTTGATGGATAAACAACCTAATAGGTATAACTTCTAGATTTAATTTACTAACATTGAACTATAAGACAAAAGACCAAACCTGTAGCGCCCTAGACCAAAAATGAAGCATAATTGATTAATTAAATATTAAACCCTTAATTGAATTATTATGTGCGTTAATCTTGATTTTTAATTTAATTATGTGTGTTTCAGATATATGATTAATGCATGTTTTAGATTGAAGAATAATTTAGTCGCGGAATATAGAATATTATTTCACCATGAGATGCGTAACGGAAAAACAAGAAGATAGAAATGAACTAGAGGTCAATCGGAGACCCGTAGCTCAAATGACGAAGAAAAGGGTAAAATCTGGATGAACGGTAAAAAAATAAAAAGAATATTTTAATGAATGGTAAATAATAACTTTCCAACAGTAAATAGTAACTTTCCAAAATCTATAAATAGGGGCTCATTCAATTCAAAAAATTATCATTTTTCCGAACGAGACGAAAGTGACGAAGTTTCTCTCTCCTCTCTCTTTTTTTTAGTTTTCCGCCGCCGTCGGTGGCCGGAAAATTTCAAAGTTATCGGTTTTGGCTGATTTTTGCACACAACGTAGGTCTCATCGAGACGAGTGTAGGACAGTTTCCGGAATTCCAATCTGATGTCTCGTTCGCCGGGAAACGATGAAAAACCATCTCCAAACCCTAAACCCTAGTTTATCACCCTTTCTCTCTCCATTGGTTTCTCTCTCTCTCTTTCTCGCCGGAGTAGGCACCGGAGAGGCTGCCAGAGATGTGGGGAAGCCGCTGGAGGGGAAGTGCCGCCGTGGGTTGTGGCGCCGGAGCTGAAATGGGTGGTGGTTGCAAGGTATTTTGTGTATTTTATTGAAGTTTGGGGGCTATTTTGGGGTACTGTTCATGCCGGAATCTGGCGAAGGGTGGCCGGATGTAGTGGTCACCGGAGCAGGGTTGTCGGTGGACCAGGTGACGGTGGCGCCAGGCGGCGGCGTAGTTGGTGGCTACTAAAGTTGCTTGGGAGTCATGTTGTTGGGCGACGCCGGGAGGCTGCTCAGCGGGCGGGCGCCGGGAGCTGGGCACGCACTGTGTGTGCGCCGGGAGACGGGTAGCGCGCACGTGTTGGGCGGGCAACGGGAGCCGCGCGCGCACGGAGCTAGCGACGGGAGCGCTGCGCGCGCGGCGCCGGGTCCGTGGTGCAAATCTCATTTTTTTTCCATCGTATGTTATCATCGAGTCGTCGGTGATGTGATGTCGTCGACCGGGAGTCGGGGGTCTCGGTCAAAGTCAACCTTTGACCAAAATTACCAAAATACCCCTCAATCTTAAAACGCTCCATTTGAGCTCGTTTCAACTCCGATTGAGCTCATTCTTTTTTCCATTGCGACCCAAATCCTTTCCTCTTTCTTATCAAAGTATTGAACTGAACTTTCAACCTCGTTTCATCAACCTCAATCTTTAGGTTTTCCATTCCGACTCGTCTCTGTCGATCGTATCTTATCCGATAATGTCTAAACCTTTAATTATACATGTTTAAGAATCTAAGAAATGTTGTAACATGTGTAGGCTATCTGTTGGAAGGTGCTTTGTGATACTTGACACTTGTTACTCGCTACTCATATGGTAACCACCGAACAAGGTGGGGGTAACTTCTAAAACTCTTAACTCTTATGTTTCCATTAATAAATGCTTATATGACTGTTACATGTTATGTGAACCTATGATCGATGAAATGATTCTTAAATGATATGAAATGATGGAATCATATATGTCATGTTTACGTGCTGTGAATTCTATGAATGAGTGTGCATATCATGATCATGCTACGAAGGGACTTCGGTCCAATACTTTTCTACGAAGGGACTTCGATCCAATATTCTACGAGGATGGTGCCATATCAAGCTTCTCATTTTTGCTTTCAAAACTTAATGTTCAAACGATGTTGTATATAACTTCTCGTTTTGTAAAAGTATATCGTCCTTTTCTGCAGATAGATCCTGATGTATTTTTCGCTGCTATATTAAATATTTTATTTCGGCTAGATGCCGAGGATTTGTATTTGTAAAATCGTATGTTATCTTTTCCAAAGGTTTCTGTTTTATATCACGTACGTCTTTTTCCTTTTCTTTCTTTACGCCCACAAAGAAAACTCTGATAATTTTTATGAAAGAAAACGGGGCGTGACAAAACCAAGCAACAAATATGAAATATTCAACCGTTTAACTTGAACTAGTGTTACCTTGCTACTAATGATTCAATTATTGTAATAATTACAGATTATCAACATCTATTCTAGCAATAGGCATACAAATCATTCAAAATATCAGGTCATTACTACATCAAACATTCATAAACCATAAACATGTAAAATAGATAACACAAAGTAACTCCAGAAAGCAAAGAAACTAAACGTCACTAGAAACAATCACATATTAAGAAAGATGGGTTCAAACTTCCATTCAAATTGGATGAATAAAACATCTAGCTAAGCATATTGATGTCTTGAAGAATCTACATACTTGAAAACTAGAGAAAACTAAAGATAAAAGATATTATAATGTGTCTCTCTTCACTTAATGTGCGTTCTCTTCAATTCTCTAGGGCTTCCAGCCTTTAAATACTTATGAGAATGGGTAACGGGCCTTAAATCTTAGGCTTTAAGTTAATGTTAGGAAATTATTGTTTAGATATTGATGAGACAAAACATAAATGTAATTGGAAAATAGAGTGCCCTAATTTTCACAATGCATAAGTGAAAATAGACTAGGATTTCAGTCTAAATTTTAGGTTGAAGAATGGTGAAAATCAGAATACTGTAATTGAAGATTCGAACTAAAAAAATGTTGAATGTAGTAAAAAGATCGTTACTGCAAACTAGAAGGAAAACAACACAGTAAGTTGTAAGCAGTAGGATACTGTAGAAGCAGTACGTATAGTTTTGCAAGTAGAAAAGATACAGTAGGAAGACAACAACCGTATTACTGTAGAAAGAATGGTTGTAGAAAGAAAATGTTGTGTTCCGCCAAGTCAAGGAGACAAGAACAATAAAGTGAAACACTACTCATTCTAATACAGTACGAGTTAGATCAACATAAGTCTGAGATTCAGTCACTTTAACAAGTCAAAATAAGCCAGTAGAGACAAAGTGATCAAAACAATATCGAGAACTAGTAAACAACAGACATGTGGCCTGTTGGTCCCAAGTGGTCAGAGGTTCAGAGGGGGGTGAATGAACCTCTATTGATTTTACAAACTTTTCTATGAACAAGTTCCTGATTTTATAGAGAAACAGTAACTTGACTCGAGTCAGTAACCTGGCACAATGTTGATCAGGTTCCTATCTCGGAATCATAGTATGTAGTGGAATAAACAAAGATAGAATACTTTTGGAAAACACATTTTCTTTTCAGAGTATGATTTTAGCAAAGACTTTTCTCAAGATGCTTGTGATGTATGCAATAGGATAGATGTGCAGTAATTAAAATGTAGCATACAATCTGTCACGACCACACTTACTCAACCGCACATAAAATAAATTTTAAATATAACCTAATCTTAAAAAAAACCTGATATTATTTTTTTTTTCTTTTCTTTTCTCCAACATAATATTTTCATATAAAAGAAGCTTCAACAAACAAAAATCCATAAACAGGCTTCGTATTAATTCATTAGTATGTATTATGCTATACAATACATAACATATACAACATAGACTTAGCACCAACCTTGCGCACACAACGCCCCAACCTTGCACACACAGTGCCAATTTTGCCAACCTTGCACACACAGTGCCAAATTTTGTCAACCTTGCACACACAATGCCAATTTCATTCCTTTTTTGTCAAAATATATCATTTGATAGGACCCACAATGTCATTTCACAATGATCATTCAACTATCAAATTCATTTCATAAAAATTATTGAACTCGCAGGTTCATATATTTTACGATAGCCACTGAACGACAATTCAAAACTCGTAGAACACGTAGTATACATGTATCATCAATTAACACAAATAATTCACAAAATACCATTTTATGCTTTTAGTTATAATAAATTTCTACTTACCTGAATTGCTAAAGATTTCGACTTCTTAATGTTCAATATAGAAGAAGGTGTTCTGTCTCGTAAAATCCAGAAGAAAATATGTATCACTTTTTTTTTTCTTTTCTCATTCTCTTTTTTTCCTTTCCCTTTTTTCATCCAGTGTCTCCCCCATTTTCTCCCAATGCTCAGCCCTTTCTTCCCTTTTTATTTTTATCATTCTTATTATTATTATTATATTATTATTATAATTCAAAGATGGTGGCAGTTTATGCCTTTACACGTATCATACCTATATTATTATATATTACTATATGCAAGTATATATATAAGCTACTGTTTAAGAAGTATCATTAATTACCTCCATGTGCTTCTATATATATATATATATATATATAGAATTACCTCCACTTATATATATATATATATATATATATAATTAATGATACTTCTTAAACAGTAGCTTATATATATATATATTTAATATTATTCAAGTTAACTTTTTATATATATGTATATATGTAAACACACGGCTTCCCCACACACACATACATATATATCTATATTGCACACAAGTGTACATTTGCATAAAAATTTAACTTTATTTATTATTATTATTTTTTAATTTGTATTTATAATGTATAGTACCATTAATTAAATAGTTTACATTGTTCATTCGAGCATCACTAGAGTCTCAACTAATTATGTCAAGGTTTTCTCCACGTTAATTATGTAAGAGAGTATAAACAATTTTATCTAACAGCAAATTATAACAATATAAGATCACAATTAACACATAAATAATTAAAGATGCATGCAATGCATGAAGTTCATGAGAAACTCGGGTATCACATCCTCCCCTCCTTATAAAAATTTCATCCCCGAAATTTCACTTACCTGAAAAGTTCTGGGTACTTAGACTTCATTTCATCTTCTCTTTCCCAAGTGGCTTCCTCTACCGGTTGATTTCTCCATAACACTTTAACTAATGAAATCTCCTTATTCCTGAGTCGTTTTACCTCTCGTAGTAAAATCTCAACTAGTACTTCTTCATAGCTTAAATCGGCTTTCAGCTCCAAGGGCTCTTTGCTGAAAACGTGAGATGGGTTTGTGATGTACTTTCTCAACGTAGACACGTAGAACACATTATGTTATTGGACAGGCAAATCAAGTTTATAGGCGACATCACCAACCCTTTCAATAATAGGAAATGGTCCAACATACCTTGGACTGAGTTTTCCTTTCTTCCCAAAATGCATTATACCTTTCATTGGAGACACTTGCAGAAACACTTGATCTCCCACTTCAAATTCTAGTTTTCTTCTTCTTTTGTCCGCGTAACTTTTCTGTCAACTTTGAGCAGTCTTCATTCTTCTTCGAATCTGGTCCACTGCTTCACTCATCTCTTGAATCATATCTGGACCCAAAAATTTACTTTCTCCGACTTCGTCCGAATGTACTGGGGATCGACATTTTCTTCCATATAGTGCTTCATAAGGAGCCATTTCGATTGTGGACTGAAAACTGTTGTTGTATGAAAATTCAATCAAAGTCAAGTATTTACTCCACTGACCCTTGAAATCCAATACACAAGCTCTTAGCATATTCTCCAAAGTTTTTATTGTTTGTTCTGATTGCCCATCTGTTTGTGGATGATATGCAGTACTGAAAGATAACTGAGTGCCTAATGCTTTGTGTAAGCTTTTCCAAAAGGCAGACAAAAATCTGGTGTCCCTATCTGAAACAATAGTAAGTGGTACGCCATGGAGCCTAACAATCTCTTGTATATACATCTGAGCATAATGTTCCATAGGATATGTGGTACATATCGTAAGAAAATGAGCTGATTTAGTTAGTCGATCCACAATAACCCAGTTTGCATTATAACCATTAATGGTCCTGGGTAAACCTGTGACAAAATCCATAGTTATATTCTCCCATTTCCACTCCGGAATGAACAGGGGTTGCAACATTCCTGCAGGTCTTTGATATTTTGCCTTGATTTGCTGACAAGTTAAACACGGTTCTACATAGCGTGCAATATTGTTCTTCATACCCGACCACCAGTAGTGCAATTTCAAGTCTCTATACATTTTAGTGGCTCCTGGATGGATTGAATATGGTGTCGAATGTGCCTCTGTCATCACGTTTTCATGAATCTTATCCACGTTAGACACATATAATCGATTTCTGTATCGAAGTACATCATTCTCCATTAACTGAAAGTCAGATGGTTCTCCCGAAATGATGTCTCTCTTCACTTTAGCAAAATATTCATCAATTTGTTGCCCTTGATAAATTATATCCATCAAAGTAGGTTTAAGGGTTAGCGCTGCAAGTTTAGCTGCCACTAGCTCGTGATCACCCATTTCCACATTCATTCTACACAGGTCAAGCAGCTCGGGTTTCTGAATTAAGGTCATAGCTGCTAGTCGTTCTACTGACTTTCGGCTTAATGCGTCTGCCACCACATTAGCTTTGCCTGGGTGATAATTGATGACACAATTGTAATCCTTCACAAGTTCCAACCACCTTCGTTGCCTCATATTCAACTCTTTTTGGGTGAAAATATATTTCAAGCTCTTATGATCTGTGTAGATCTATCTCGCAACATTCCCCATATAAGTAATGTCTCCAAATTTTCAGTGCAAATACCACTGCCGCGAGCTCTAAATCATGGGTAGGGTAGTTCTTCTCATATTCTTTTAGTTTTCGGGATGCATATGCAATCACCTTACCATTTTGCATCAGCACACAATCCAGACCATTCTTCGAAGCATCACTATATACTTTGAAGCCTCCGGTTCCCGTTGGGATCGCTAAGATAGGAGCTGATGTTAGTCGCTTCTTCAGTACTTGAAAACTTCGTTCACAAGCCTCTGCCCATTTGAAGGTTATGCTATTTCTTGTCAATTATGTCAATGGAGAAGCAATCTTGGAGAATCCTTCTACAAATCTACGATAATATCCTGTTAAACCAAGAAAACTTCGTACCTCTATGGGACTGGTTGGTTGTGGCCAATTGATAATTGCTTCAACTTTACTTGGATCTACTGAAATTCCTGCCTCAGATACAACATGACCAAGAAACACCACTTGGTCCAACCAAAACTCACATTTCTTGAACTTAGCATACAATTGTTTCTCCTTTAAAACTTCTAACACTTTTCTTAAATGCATAACATGCTCTTCTTTATTCTTGGAGTAAATAAGGATATCGTCAATGAAAACAATAAAAAACTTATCCAGGAATTCACTGAATATCCGATTCATTAAATCCATGAACGCTGCTAGAGCATTTGTCAAACTAAATGGCATCACCAAAAACTCATAGTGTCCATACCTTGTGCTAAAAGTTGTTTTGGCTATATCTTCTTCTTTGATTTTCAGTTGATGGTACCCTGATAGTAAATCAATTTTTGAAAATATTGCTGCACTTTGAAGCTAATCAAACAAATCATCCATTCTGGGTAAAGGATATTTATTCTTGATGGTAACTTTGTTCAAGTCTCGGTAGTCTATACACATCTTCATTGTACCATCCTTCTTGCGAACAAACAAAACAGGTGCTCCCCACGGTGAAAAACTAGGCCGAATAAAACCTTTGTCCAGTAGTTCTTATAACTGTCTTTAGTTCTTTCAACTTAGCGGGTTCCATTCTATATGGTGATTTAGATATAGGGGAAACTTCTGGATGTAGATCAATCACAAATTCAATTTCACGATCTGGTGGTAATCCTAAAAGATCCTCTGGAAATACCTCTGAATACTCTTGCACCACTGGTACCTCACTCACAGTCGAGCAATGATGACCCCCGATACTCATTACACTCACCAAATAAAAATCACAACCACTTTTTAGTAATCTTTGTGCCCTGGTTGCTGATATCATTGGAAATTTATAACTTTTTTTTAATCCAACAAAAGAGAAAGGTTCTTCTCCTACTAGCTGAAATATAATACTCTTTTTCTGGCAATCGATTGTAGCACCATATTTTGATAACCAATCCATACCCAATATCACATCATAATCATTCATATCTAGCACAACCAAATCAACACACAATTTCCTACTTTCTATCAAAATAATACATCCTCGTAGAATTTGATTGGTTTGTTTCGAATCACCAGATGGAATCATCACATTAAACCTAGCTTCCGTTAAGGTAGGTAGTTTACCCAATCTTCTCACATACTTAGTGGATGCAAATAAATGAGTAGCCCCAAAATCAAATAACACAAAGGTAGCAATTGTAGCGCCCCAGACCAAAAATGAAGAATAATTGAGTAATTAAATATTAAACCCTTAAATTTGAATATTTTATATGCATTAATTTCTGATTGTTTAATTAATTATGTGCGTTTCAGATACGTGGTTAACACCGATTTTAGATGGGTATATTTTTCTAGACATGGAACCTATAATATTATTTCATCATGAGATTCGTATTGAAAATACGAGAAAATAGAAATAAACTAGGGGTCAATCGGAGACTCATAGCTCAAATGGCGAAGAAAATAGTGAAATCTTGACGAACGGTAAAAATAAAAAGAATATTTTAATGAAAGATAACTTGGATATTTTTGGTAAATAACAATTTTCCAATGGTAAAAAGTAACTTTCCAAAATCTATAAGTAAAGGCTCATTCAGTTCAAAATTTAAAGTTTTTCCGAACGAAACGAAAGCGACAAAAACAAGTAAGTTTCTCTCTCTTTTCTATTTCTTTAAAATTTTCCGGTGAACCGCCGCCGCCGCCGCCGGACTACCGTCGGAGTCGCCGGCAGCTGGGCGGCTGGGTGTGCGCTGGGGGCTGCCGAGAAAACTCGGCAGCGGCCGAGCCTGGCTGAGTGGCGGGTGCGCGGGCAGGCGCAGACAGGCGCGCGCATGAGCGGGCGTGGACGCTGGGCGCAAGCTGCTAAGAAAACTCGGCAGTTGCTGAAGAACGCGCGCGGGCGTGCGCAACGAGGCGCGCTGGTGCGCACAGGGTGCGCGGCTGGGCACGCGGGACGAGCGCCGTACGCGCCAGATGCGCACCGTCGAGCATTTTCACCCATCATTCCGTTTCGGATGTTTCTATCGAGTTATCGGGAGTCGGGGATCCCAGTCAAAGTCAACCCTTGACCAAAATTACCAAAATACCCCTCAATCTTAAACCGCTCTGTTCGAGCTCGTTTCAACTCCGTACAAGCTCATTCTTTTTCCGTTGCAACCCAAATCTCGCCCTCTTTAATATTAGCCTTATGAACTGATCTTTCCTTCTTGTTTGTTCAACCTCAACTTCTCGATTTATTGATCCGTCTCGTCTCTATCGAACGACTCTTCTCCGCGACTGTCTTTATACATTTTAAATATAAGTTTTAAGCGTATTAATGATCTAAGAAATATTTTAAAATTGTGTAGGCTATCCATTGGGTTGGTATCAGTTGGATTGGGAATCAAGATACCAAGTTTTTGATATTAGCGACTCACGTGGTAACCATCGAACAAGGTGGGGGTAACTTCTAAACCCTAATAACTTTATGTTTCTATATTTAACGTACAATAAGGATAAATGAACGCATGCTTATGAACTTGATAATAAATAAATTGTTGAACCTTATTATGTTGTGATTACATATTATGATTAATATGTTCATGCGTGGATTGTGATAATGTTGTGGAAGGACGAAAGTCCATGGTTATGTGAAGAGACCAAGGTCCACATTCGTGATGAATGGACGAAGGTCTACTTTCATATTACGGGAGAACAATGATACCCGTATAATAAGTCGGAGAGTACTCGCACATGGAGTCAATGGGGAGTACTCGCCCTCGCTGCAAATATGAGCTCTATGGGACCAAGTGTGTTCGATATGGATCCAAATTATATGCTGTGCAATCTATATGCTGTGTTTAATTGCCGAACTTGTTTGTAGTTGATTTGTTATAACTTTTTAATAATTGTTAAAAAAACATGAAAATTATTACCATGAGTGTATTCAACGCACTCACCCCCCACCTGTACTCACACTACAAGAGATGAAGAAAGTCGAGATGCGTAGAGAAGACGGCGCCATATCCAGCTTTCCCCATTTGATTTCAAAAACTTCCCGTGGAAATGATGTTTTTATAATTCACGTTTATAAAAGATAAACTCTTCTCTTTCTCTTTACGGATCCTGATGATGTTCCGCTGCTATGGTTTAAACATTTTATTTCGGCTAGACGCCGAGGATTTGTATTTGTAAAAATCGTCTTCCATCTCTTCCAAATGATTTCTGTTTTATTTCATGCACGTCTTTTTCCTCTTCTTTCTTCACGCCCACAAAGAAAACTCTGATATTTTGTGAAAAGAATCGGGGCGTGACAAATGGTATCAGAGCCTAATTCTACCCTTTGTAGGGCTCTGCTCAAACTCATTTTTCTTTTTAAACGTGTTTTTAAAACGTGAAAATCTTTTCAAAAAGAAATGGATAAGCACCATCCTCTCTCTATAAGTGTCTCCCCCTGATTATGGAACCTGATTAAAGAGTGTTTATCTGTTATGTGTTACCTGTCATGTGTTACCTTTTTAGCATGATATAAACTATTGAAGTTGGTAGGGTGATATGAATATTGTTCCACGATAGAAAGATCTTTTAAAAACCTCTTGATGTCACCACAATCAACACATTGCTCTGAGTCACCGCTACAAAGCCGCTGACTGCAGCAGCGTGAGCTCGTGTGCGAGTATGGCCGTATGCAGGAGTTGATGTTGGGTGACTAATAGTTGAATCTACCATGGGCCCTTGTTTATAACAAGGCGTACCAATGAGTCGGTTTTCCCAGTTCGTGGTTACAATATGTAAAGTCGCTGTCAATACTCGAGGTCTGTGAAGACCATGTGGGGATGCTTTTGATAAGCTCATACTCGAGGTCTGTGAAGACCATGTGAGGATGCTTGTGATAAGCTCCAATATGTATTGCATATGATGTACTTTTCTGGTTGGCTTTTGCGAGTTAAGTATACGCTGTCATATATGACAATATTATGCTAACTTAATAGAGAATCTATTGAGGTTATAAATGATTTATGGAATAAGGTTTGTTGGTGTCATGTTACATGTAGTTTATTTATCTGTTTATATTTTTATTTTTGGACTACGCGGGGTAGTTCCTAAAGGTTAGTTTTCGTATGTCGACTTTAGAACGACATGTCACGAGGTCAACCGAGTAAAGACCAACCATCAATGGAGAATCCACCTGAAAATAATGTGGATGCCACAATGGGAGACTTGGTATCCGTGCTGGGGGGCTTGGCTCGACATTTTGAGACATCGCAAACTACACCGCCGTCGTTGTCAAGGAACGATGAGAACTCAATCATTGAGCAGTTCCGACATTTCAATCCACCGAACCTCAATGGAAAAGGAAAACCGGCCGAAGCTGAAGAATGGCTAAGGTCGTTGGATCAAATATTTGGACATCTACCATGCACGAAAGAGTAGAAGATCTCATGTGCCGTGTTTCAACTCACCAAAGAGGCCAGCTATTGGTGGGAGTCAAATCAAAGGACTATGCCGCTGGAGCATAAGAAGGTCATGTCTTGGGAAGAATTCAAAGAGGTGGTTAGACAGAATTTCATACCTCAGTCGTACCATGACAAAAAAGAAGCAGATTTCCTACATATTCATTAGGGGACTGCCTCCGTAGAAGAGTATGAGAGGAAGTTCAATCAGTTGAGCAAGTATGCGCCTCATCTAGTGGACACTGATATTAAGAAGGCCCAACATTTCAAAAAAAGCCTTCGCCTAGAGATCAGTGTCATCATGGCAGGTCAGGAGACCATAGCATATACTAAAGTCGTTAAAAGAGCCCGAAAAGTTGCTTTTCGTCTACACTCGGTTGTCGCACCATCCGAGAAGATTGTACGGAGGTCTGGAAAAAGGAAAGGGACTGATCCAATTAAGAACTTCAATCAGAGCAAGCACCCAAAGACCCATAGTACTCCGTACCTTTTTACTCCTAAGTTAGGAAACTCGTGTGTCAAGTGTGGAAAGGCTCATGCAGGACCATGCCTTCTAGGAACCAAGATTTGTTTTGGGTGCAAAGAGCCAGGACACATGGTAGGCAACTGTTAGAGGTTCAGAAACACCACAACGGCGATGAAGCCGAGGTCACAAATAAGCAATACTCGGAATTATTTTAGGTGTAGAAAACCTGGACATATCATGAGAGACTGTTAGAAGTTTAGACGTCCAACAACTGCAACACAGAGACCAAAGCCTGGAATAGGCCAAACTCGAGCTTTTTCTCGTACACGCCTAGAAGCTTCTGAGAGATAGATGATGGACGATGAACCTTTTAGTATTATTATATATGTAAATAGTTATGTAGTGGCTCTTAGCTCGTAGTAGTGTACGTAATCCTTTTGTATAATGTACAAGTGTCATCTTTTGCTTATGTATATAAGATACCCGTTTGTCTTTTTCCTATTCGATGGAACCCCGTTTACTCCTCTCCTCACATTTCGGGTTTAATTTCTTCACCTATAGTATTGTTGTGACACTGGACCGGTTGAAGTATAAGGACGATAGGATAGCCGCCAAAACCCTAAAGGTTAGTATACCTTCAGGAAAAACGGTGAAGACAAACCATCGGTACCATCACCTAAAGGTCACTTTCGAAGATAAGGTTCTTCTTGCTGATCTCCATGCTTGGGAGGTAAGGATTTTTATATAATCCTAGTGATGGACTGGCTAGAGTCGAATCGCACAGTAATTAAATACTGTAAGAGAGAGACTATCTTTCAAACACCTGGGGAACCAGAGTTCATCTTCCACGGGACACGAGTCAAAGTTAACTCAATGATTATATAGGCCATGAGGGCAACTGAGATGCTTAGCAAAGGAAATTGTGAAGCTTGGTTGGTTAACATGGTGAATCCCGAGAAGGGATCGGTATCTATCGAGGATGTGCCGGTAGTAAGGGAATTCTTGGATGTTTTCCTAGAGGATTTACCCGACCCTCCACCAGATAGGCAAGTGACCTTCGGGATTGGCCTCGAATCTGGATCAGTATCAGAGTTGCGCAACGGAAGCGTGGTGGGTCCATAACCCACAGGTTTTTGGACAAAGGTTTCATTGGACCAAGCGTGTCGCTGGGGAGCTCTAATGTTCTTTGTGGAGGAGGAGGATGGAAGCTTTCGGATGTATATTGATTATCGGGAACTGAACAAGCAAACAATAAAGAACAAGTATCCCCTGCATCGAATTGGAAAATCTCTTAGAACAATTAAGAGGTGCCAGTGTGTTCTTGAAGATTGACTTAGTGTTTGGATAACACCAGATGAAAATCAAAGATACAGATATATTTGGGGCAGCACTCAGGATGAGACATGGCTACTATGAGTCGTAGTAATATCATTTGGGACTTAGCAATGCTCCAGTTGTCTTTAGGAACTTAATGAATCGCGTCATCCTTCCCTATCTGGACCCTTTCGTCATCGTGTTACTGATGACATTCTCATTTTTTCGTATGATACAATGCGCCACGTATAGCATTTCAGGAACGCATTAGAAATTTTGTAAAATGAGTTGCCTATGCGGCTAATTTCTTCTGTTGGATGTGACAACTTCTCCCCTGTCTCTTCAACTCTCATTTTGTCTCTCTCTTCTTTACCATTATCGAAAACGTACTCACCTCTTTGACTAAGATATTACAGTAATCAGTACGCTGAGTTGAGAAAGAAAAGGAATGGAGGAAATAATAAGATCAGTAGGAAAGACAGACTAGAGCATTAAGATATGTGGCTTCAGAGAATACCAGGATATCCTATGATGTTGAATAGGCTGACGATAGAAATTCGTGTAACTCCTACCTGACAGATGAATAGGGTTTATATTACCGCTAGGAGGGGAGGACCGGTTGTAGAGACGCGCGAAGAAGGACTTCGACGCTGTTTTACGAGAGTAGAGTGACAGTTGATTAGATCGGTGGGTAAGCATGTCGCCAGACTGCTGCACTGCTGGAGGAAGTTAGAGGGGTACTGTAGGTAGGATTAGTGGTGTTCGGGCATGTCTACATATGATCCATACCCTACCATGTGAGTGGGAGACTAGAGCACGTTTAGTCTATAAGGATGAGCTCGTACAATCATCAATAGATTTTACACCCTTTGCCGATTTCGGAAACGTGGCATGTCTACATATGATCCATACCCTACCATATGAGTGGGAGACTAGAGCACGTTTAGTCTATAGGGATGAGCTCGTACAATCATCAATAGATTTTACACCATTTGCCGACTTCGGAAACGTGGCAAGGATGCTATTGGAGTTGTGGGGTCGACACGGCCTTTCGACTGCTCCTGAATCGGGACCCTATGATCCATCTAGTGGTAGTTCTGAGTCAGGGTGTAGCGCCCCGAACCAAAACAAAGCATAATTTATTAATTAAATATTTGAACACATGACTTAATAATTATGTGTGTATATTTTGACTGTTTAATTTATTACGTGCGTTTTAGATATGTGTTTAAAACATGTTTTAGATGGAAGAATAATTTAGTCGCGAAACATAGAATATTAATTTACCACGCGATGCGTATTTGAAAAACGAGAAGATAGAGACGAATTAGAGGCCAATCAGAGACTTGTAGCTCAAGTAATGAAGAAAACAATGAAAACGAAGAATACGACGTGTACGAAGAGTAAAATATACGAGATATTTCTGATGAACAGTAATCACGCCCTTATCGTGAACATTAACTTGGGATATTTTCGATAAATAGTGTTTTCCGGGATTTCGATAAATAGGAGCTCTTCCGATTCATTTTTCACCGTTTCTTCGAGCGAGCTGAACGAGCCGAACGTGACGAAAACACGTCAGTTCTCTCTCCTCCCTCCTCTCTCTCCCCCCTCTGTTTTCTACCTCCGGTTAGCTGCCGCCGTCGGTGGCCGGAAAATCTCAACGTTGTCGGTTTTGGCCGATTTTCGCACATAATGTAGCCCTCATCGAGACGAGTCTAGGAAAACTTTCGGAATTCAATTCCGATTTACCGTTCACCGGAAAACGGTGAAAGACGGTCTCTAAACCCTAAACCCTTGTTCTTGAACCCTTTTCTCTCTCCCGTTTTCTCCCTCTCCCTCTCTCTTTCTCACGGTTGCAGGCATCGGGGGGGCCAGCCGGGGTTGTGGGCTAGCCGCTGGAGGGGCGGCGCCGCCGTGGGTGGCGGTGCCGGTGCCGGAAAATGATTGGAAAGGTGGGCTATTACCTTGGGTTTGGTGTGTGTGTGTGTGTTGAACGTGTGTTGTGTATGCATGCTGTGGAGGGGGCGCTGTGCAGCGCCGTCATGGGGAAACTGTTGGCGGCGCTGGTGATGCGCCGGCGAGTGTTGGGTGGTGGTGGCCGGCAGTGAGTGGCCGCCGGCCAAGCCTGAAATCAGTGGGTGTGTGCATGTGTTTATGCATGTGCGTGTGTGAGTATATGTTGTTGTGTGTGTGTGTTTTGGGGCTGGGTTGTGGTGGCCGGCGACTGGAAGTCGCCGGCCAGAGTTCCAGGTGGTCGGGGGAGGTCGCCGACGACGGGAAGTCGCCGGCCGGAGCAAGGAAAAAGGAAGGAAAAGTAAGGGAGAAGGTAAGGGTTTTCAAGGTGAATCTGCTACTGTTCACGGCCGGATTCCGGTGAAGGGTGGCCGGAAAAGGTCGCCAGAGCTGGGGTCGCCGGTGGACCAAGTGGTGGCCGGAGTTGAGTGGCGCCGCAGTAGCAGGTGGCTGCCGGAGTAATAGCAGGTGCTGGGCGAGCTGGGCACGCACGTCGGGTGGGCGCTTGGCGCGCGGCGCCGGGAGACGGGTAGCGCGCGCGTGCGCGCTGGGCGGGCGACGGGAGCCGCGCGCGCGATGAGCGAACGACAGATGCACTGCGCGCGTGACGCCGTATTTCCGATACGAATCCCGTTTCTTTCCGTCATTCGTTATCATCGAGTCGTTGCCGACCAGATGTCGTTGACCGAGGGTCGTGGGCTCGGTCAAGTCAATCTTTGACCAAAATTACCATTTTACCCCTAAACCTAAAATGCTCTGTTTGAGCTCGTTTCAACTCCGATCGAGCTCATTCTTTTTCCGTAGTGACCCAAATTCAATCCTCTATCATATGAGCCTTTGAAACTGATCTGTCCCTATCGTTTCTTCGGTCTCAATCTTTAGGTCTCTCTATCCAGCGTGGTTTTTACGATCATTTCTTTTACCGAGAACTTTTATAACTTTAATTATACATTATTAAGGATCTAAGAAACATCGTAACTGATGTAGGCTACTTATTGGATTGACGTTGAGTTATCTGACCTTTGACACTCGCTACTCGAGCTTTGAGTTGTCAGATCATCGGACCTTGCTACTCACGTGGTAACCATCGAACAAGGTGGGGGTAAACTCTAAATCCAAATCATTATATTTCAATTGACGTATGCATGTAAACTGGATATTATTAGAATGCTATTGATCGTTATGAATTGGTCGAGGCTTATGTGTCTTGGGTTATGTGATGTGATTATATGATGTGTTTGGTGGGGGTAACTTCTAAACCCTAATAACTTTATGTTTCTGTATGAGCGCACACTGATGATTTGTGAACTTATGTGTTTTGAGATAAACATTGTGATTATATATTGTGTGGGGGGGATAATTACTAAACCTCTATGTGTTTACTATTTTCCCTACTGGATATATGAACGGTTGAGAATATTGTGTGTATATTTATATCTAATACATCGGGATTTGATGGTCCGTAATACATCAGGATTTGATGGTCCGTAATACATCGGGATTTGGTGGTCCGTAATACACCGGGATTTGGTGGTCCGTAAATACACCGGGACGTGTTGTGCCGTATTTGTGATGTGTCTAATTGTTGAACTATTATGTATGTTTGATTTGTGTATCTGCTTAATAATATTAAAACATGGAACCATGAATGTATTCAACGCACTCACCCCCCACCTGTACTCACACTACAGGAGATGCAGAAAGTCAAGATGCATAGAGAGGATGGTGCCATATCCAGACTTCCCTTTTGCTTTTCAAAAATTCATGTTTAAATGTTGTTTTAATAATTCACGTTTGTAAAAGATAAAATGTTCATCTTCTTTGTAAAGGATCCTGATGATTTTCTGCTGCTATGTTTTAAATGTTTTAATTGGGCTAAACGTCAAGGGTTTTGTATTTATAAAATCGTCTCCTATCTGTTTCCAAAGATTTCTTTTTTATATCATGCACGTCTCTTTCTCTTTTCTTTCTTCACGTCCACAAGGAAAACTCTGATATTTTATAAAAAGAAAACGGGGCGTGACAGATGGTATCAGAGCCTAGTTCTACCCTTTGTAGGACTTTGCTCGAACTGGTTTGATAAAGAGAAAATGAGAAAAACAAACGTGCTTTAAACATGAAAATCTTTTCGAAAGAAAACGGATAAGCACTATCCTCTCTCCATAGGTGTCTCTCCTTGATCATAAGACTTGAGAATAAGAGTGTCTACTTGTTAAGTGTTATTTAGTTTGTAAGATATAAATCGATAAGGGTTGGATGAGTGTTTATCTGCTTTGTGTTTCTTATTTATCCGATATAAACTGTTTGGGTTTGGCGGAGTACCAAGGATTTTGTATCACGATAAAAAGATCTTTTGAAAACCTCTCGATGTCACTACAATCGACATACTGCTCTGAGTCACCGCCACAAAGCCGTTGACTGCAGCAGCGTGAGCTAGTGTGCGAGTATGGCCGTATGCAGAAGTTGATGTTGTGTGACTGATAGATGAATCTACCATGGGCCCTTATTTATAACAGGGTGTGCCAGTGAGTAGGTTTTTCCAGTTCGTGGATATAATATGAGAGATCGTTGTTAATACTCGAGGACTATGAAAACCATGAGTGGATGTTTGTGATATGTTTCAAGATGTATTGCATATGATGTGTTTTTCTGGTTGATTATGCAAGTTGGGCATACGTTATCTTACATGACAAGATTATGCTATGTATATAAACGAATGACAAGGAAATCTAACAAGGTTATACATGATTTATGGAGTAATGTTTATCGGTGTCATGTTACTTGCTATTTGTTTATCTGTGGCTTTATATATTGTGAGTTACATGGGGTAGATGATAAGGGTTAGTTTTCGTATGTTGTTTTTAGAATTATACCTAAAGGACGACCCCGAAGAGAACAAACACCAATGGCTGATCAACCCGAACGAGAAGAAATCGTGAACGTAGGAGATTTAGTATCTGTTCTACGAGGACTGGCACAACACTTCGAGGTAACTCGAGCCACCCCACAGCCAGCAAGATCTGATCCTAACCTTATATACAAACAATTTCAGCGTTTCAATCCGCCGATATTCAATGGAAAGGGCAAACCAGCTGACGCCGAAGAATGGCTAAGGTCGTTGGATCATTTGTTTGGGCACCTAACCTGCACGAAAGAACAAAAGTTCTCATGCGCGGTGTTTCAACTCATGGAAGAGGCTGGACATTGGTGGGACTCGTACAAGAGGACCCTTCTGCCTAATCAAAGAGAGAAGATGACATGGGAAGATTTCAAGGAAGTGGTCGTTCATCATTTTATACCTCGATCCTACCAAGATGAAAATGAAACTGAGTTTCTACATCTCCGTCAAAGAACCGCAACGGTAGGAGAGTATGAGCGGAGGTTTAATCAATTGAGTAGATATGCAACTCACTTGGTTGACACTGACAATAAGAAAGCCCAACGTTTTGAAAAGGGTCTTCGCTCGGAGATCAATTCAATTCTAGCAGGTCAGGGACACATAACCTATGCCACTGTCATCGAAAGAGCCCAAGAGATCTCCTCTCGTTTGCACTTGGATGGGTTGCCGCCCAAGAAGTTTAACGAGGTACCCGGAAAGAGGAAGTGGATCGAGCCAAGTCAAAGCTTCGATCAAAATATACTCCCAAGGAGTAATGATACACCGCTTCTACATATTTCTAGGCTAAGGAACTCATGTCCCAGGTGTGGAAACTCACATGTAGGACCATGCTGGCAAGAGACTCAGAATTGTTTCAGGTGTGGAGAACCTGGACATGTAGAGCAAGGATCCTATGAGCCCTCTGTACTTCGTGATATCTATCTTTTTACCATCTTCATCTTTGTCAAGGCTTATTGATGCAGACATAGGAACAGATGTTGCTGACCCATTCTCCATGCCAAACTTCTTGATAAGTTCCTTTGTGTATTTGACCTGGCTGATGAAGGTTCCTGCAACCAGCTGCTTTATTTGCACCCTAGAAAGAAACTTAATTCTCCCATCATACTCATCTCGAATTTTGATTGCATCAGATTGGAGAACTTCTCACATAACTCTTTGTTGGAGGATCCAAAGATGGTGTCATCCACATATATCTGTACAAGAAGTATACTATATCCATCATGTATCCTGAACAGAGTTTTGTCCAATGTTCCTTTCTTGAAGCCATTTTCCAGCAGATAGAGAGATAAGGTGTCATACCAGGCTCTTGGTGCTTGCTTGAGTCCATACAGGGCTTTGTGTAACCTGAACACCTTCTCTTCTGCTTGATCTTCAAAACCTAGAGGTTGCTCTACATACACTTCCTCTGTAAGAATACCATTAAAGAATGCACTCTTCACATCTATTTAATATACTTTGAAATTCATGTGAGTTGCATATGCCAGAAAAATCCTTATGGCTTCCAGCCTTGCTACTGGAGAAAAGGTTTCATCAAAATCAATTCCTTCTTCCTGGTAATATCCTTTAGCAACTAATCATGCTTTGTTCTTCACAACGAGTCCAGATTCATCTAGCTTGTTCTTGAAGACCCATTTTGTTCCAATAACTCTTTGATGAGTTGGTCTTGCAACTATTTGCCAAACTTGATTTCTTTCAAATCCATTTAGTTCTTCTTGCATGGCTTGTACCCAGTTGCTATCTTGTAGGGCTTCTTCAACATTTTGGGCCTCTGTTTGAGATATGAAGCATGCAAACATTACTTCATGAGGAATGGACCTTCTTGTCCTTACTCCTATAAATAGATCTCCAATGATAAGATCCCTAGGATGATTCCTCAGCCATATCCTGTCAGGCTAAAAAACATGTGCAGATCTAGGTTACTCCTCGTGTTGCTGTAAGATTATCTGCTGCATCTAGAGGTGCAGCTTCTTCTTCTTTGTCTTCTCCTGTATGCAGAACTCCTTCAACATATGGAACATCACTTTCTTTCCTTGGAGCTGTATCCTCAGCAAGTTCTTCTAGTTTCTTTGTGTCATAATGTGGTTCATCAAACACCACATGGATGGACTCTTCAACCACTAAGGTTCTCTTGTTAAAGACTCTGAAGGCTTTACTTACAGCAGAGTATCCTAAGAATACTCATTCGTCTGATTTTACATCAAAGGTTTTTAGATGCTTATTTCCATTGTTGAGGATATAGCACCTGCATCCAAAGATATACAGATATGAGACATTTGGTGTATATCCATTCCAGACTTCATAAGGGGTTTTGTCTAGATCCTTGTTGATTAGACATCTGTTATGTGTATAGCATGCAGTGCTGGTTGCTTCAGTCCAAAATCTCTTAGATATTTTTATCTCTGCTATCATTGTTCTTGCTGCTTCCTTGATGGTTCTATTCCTCATTTCAGCTACACCATTCTGTTGAGGTGTTCTTGCAGTAGAGTATTCATGACGAATACCATTGTCAGAACAGAATTTCTCAATGAATTTGTTTGTGAACTCAATTCCTCTGTCTGATCTGATCTTCACAATGCTCAAGATCTTTTCATTTTGAATTTTCTTCATTAAGTCAGGTAGCTTTCTTTGAGTTTCTGATTTCTTAGCAAGGAATATGATCCATGTGTATCTGGAGTAGTCATCTACTACCACAAGTGAGTACTTCTTCCCACTCATGCTTACTGGTTCTACTGGTCCATAGAGGTCCATATGTAGAAGGTCTAGAATCCTGTGAGATGACTTCTGCAACTTGTCCTTGAATGAGCTTTTCACTTGTTTTCCCTTCTAACAAGCTCCACATATATTTTCCTTTTTGTATGCCACATCGGACAATCCTCTTACAAGACCTTTTCTTGCTAGCTTGTTGATTGTCTTGTAGTTCAGATGGCTTAATCTCCTGTGCCATAGCCAGCTCAGCTCTGGTGGACTTTTCACAATGAAGCATGTTGGATGAATAGAAGAGTTCCAGTCTGCAAGATATATGTTTCATCTTCTTGTTCTTATAAGCTTGACTTCATTTGATGTACTATCCTTGATTAAGCACTTGTTGAGGTTGAACTCCATTGTGTATCCTTTGTCACAAAATTGACTAATGCTCAGAAGATTGTATCTGAGGCCTTTCACATAGGATACATCTTTGATCTTTACATTTCCTTTGACTAAGCATCCACTTCTTTTTGTGCTTCTTTTGCAATCATCTCCAAAGATGACCTTTGGTCCTTTACATTCTTGGAAGTCTTTCAGAGCTTCTTTACTGCTTGTCATGTGCCTTAAGCAGCCACTGTCTATGTACCATACATCGCTGCTGCAACCTGGCACTGAAACCTGTAACAAATTCAAGCAGATTTAGGTACCCATTTCTGTAAGGGTCCTTTGGGGTTAGTTACTTTGGGAATCCATACTTTCTTAACAATCAATGTTTTGCTGTAAGATTTGTTGGTTCTTTGAATGTATGCCGTTTTGTTTTTAAACTGCTTAAATGCTGTGTGTGCAGAAACTAAATATGTGTTACCAACACCCTTGTGGTGCGGTCTTCCACTATTATTCCCTTGAGTATATCCTCTTTGAGGTTTAGACATATAAGTCTTAGTGTAGGTGGGGAACTTCCTCTTGTGCTGTAACTTTGTGGGTTGCTGCATCTTTTTGCTGCTTACAACAGATAACTTCTGCTGCAGCCAATTCTTAGATGCAAGCTTACTTCCTGCAGTTGAGCATTGGGGTCTCTTCCTCTTATCCATCAATGCTGGTTTGTTCAAGATTTTTTCTGAGTTACAGGGTAACCCATTCTCCATTGAAGTTTCAGCTTGAACAAATTTTACAGCCTTGGATGAATTTGCTGTACTCTGAGAGGTGTGATTGTTGTAACCTATGTCCGATTTTTCAAATGGGCTTCTACTTTGACTTATACACTCTCTCTTGCATCCGTAGCTGATTTGCTAAATGTTCTGATCGTGGACTGCAAGTTCTCCTTCTCAGTTTCTAGCTTAATGACCAGCAGACTTAGCCTTAAGACCTCCTTTTGTAGCTTACTGCACCTTGAGTTATCAAACTCACATGCAGCGAGCATTTTAACAATATCAATATTTTTGCCTCTGAGGATCTCATTGTCGATTCTTAGATTTTCATTCTCAACCTTCAGCTCCTCATGAGTTGAGTTAATCTGCTCGAAATCACTCATGATCCTCTTTAAAGAGTGGATCATGTTCAGCTCCTCTTTTTCTGGTATGGACAACGGTTGGTAGGTTACCTTTTCTTCATCATTGTCCTCGTAGTTGTTTGCCATCAGGCATATCAGTGCTCATTCATCAGAAGATGAGGTTTCAGTATCGCTGTAAGAGGATTCTGCAACTTTCAGTTTCTCCTTTGAGACTGTTGTATCCTTGGCCTTCTCCATCTCTCCAATGAGAGCTCGAAGTTTTTGCCTATCCTCTCTTCTCTTTTCTCTCATCTGTTCTCTCTCTCCTTCTGGGTATTTGTGCACCATTGGGTGTGGACAGCTTCTGGCATAATGTACAGGCTTCCTGCAGTTATAGCACAAATCAAGATCAGTCGTATTTGATCGAGGAGGGGGGATACCTGAGGAGGTGGATGACTTCTTCTGAAGTCATTCTTCTTATTGAGGTTGGTGTTATTGTTGATGTTGTTGCTCTTCATGAATCTACTAAATTTCTTTACAAGAAGAGTTATATCCTCTTCAGCATCTTCTGTTGCAACCTCTGATTACTTGCTGCAACTAGTGGTTGTTGTATCTTTAGGTCCTCTGGCAGTTAGCGCTGTAACTTTGGAGCTCGATTCTTCTATCTCATTTCTCCGTCTATTGATATCATATTCAAATGCTTTGAGGTCGGAGAATAGATCAAATGTACTCATGGATTTCAAATCCATGGACACTCTCATGGTAGTGGTCTTGCTATCCCACTCCGCGGGCAGGGCTCCAAGCACTTTCATGTTCTTTTCCTTTTGAGTGTAGTGCTTACCCAGAGCTTCTAGTTCATTCACAATGGATGTGAATCTTAAATCTAGTTACTCAAGAGTCTCTTCATCTCGAAGAGCTCAAATAGTTGGGTGACGTTGGAGATCTTATTATCTTTAGTGAGCTCTGTCCCCTCACATATTTGTTCCAACTTTTCCCAAATTTCCTTGGATGTTCTGCAAGTTTTGACTTTGCTGAATGTGTCTTTATCCAAGGTGATGAATAGAGCATTCTTGGCCACGTTGTCTAGATTGGCTCTCTTCCTATCTTCATTGTTCCACTCTTATCTTGGTTTGGCCAGGAAGTTGGGTGGTGGTTGTGCTCCTTCTTCCATCTCTCTACCGAGCATGGGGTTCATCTTCGTAGGGATAATCGGTCCTTCAGTGATGACCGTCCACATCTCATCATTCATTGCTGAAAGATGTGCCTGTATTCTTACCTTCCAATCGTCATATTCCTCTATGGAAAACATGGGTAACTTATGATTAGAGGAATCCATGCTATGCTGTAAGAATGAGATTTTAAAGATGCAGAGAAAACAGCGAGACAAAGGTGGATTTGAGTAGGTGACCAGATAAGTTGGCTTTTAACCCAACTCGCTCTAATACCACTTGTTGGTCCCAAGTGGTGTCTGAGGTTCAGAGAGGGTGAATGAACCTTGGTCGATTTTGAAAATCTGATTAAAACTTACTGTTCTGCAAGTTACTTGAGCTTGCAGCGCCAGTCAGTTACTGCTTATAGCACTAGGATGCAGTGCTACACGTTATAACTTAGAATTTTATACGCAGCGGAAAAAAATGGTTTTAAGACACAAGGCTGGTTTTCTCAAATATGATCCTTTTTAAAACATTTTATGCTTTATGACAGAGATAGATATAAAAGATAAAGCGCAGATAAGAAAGCAATAAAACACTTATGGCTTATAGTGGTTCGAAGGTGGTGTAATCCTTCTACATCCACTCTACTGCTTCCTCGAGCAGGTACTTTGTTAAGCAAGATTGATTTACAAGACACTCCTAACAATCTATCAACTTACAAAGCTAAACACCTACTAGAGTCCAACGTACACACAACAACTGCAAACTCTAAAGGCAAACCCACACAGGGTTTCAAACTCCCACACAGGGAAGTTGCCTATATCCTAGACAACTATACAAACAGCAAGGATCTCTCATATCAACTGTTCGACACCTAAAACAACCTAAGCACACAGCAACAAGGTTAAAAAGTATATAGATTTGTTCTTCAACTAGTGCGGTCAAGTGAGCTTCTGAATCCTTCAGAGGATCTTTCAACTTTGAACTTGCTTCACTTCACAGAGGTTGAGTGACTGAAACTGATAGTAGACTCGAAAGAGTATTGCTTGAATGCTTGAGAGTTTTTTATGCAAATGTTTCAGTTATTAGCTTCAGGGTCGCTCATCCTCTATTTATACTTGTTGAGAAGATATCCGTTGAAGGAGATATCTCCCACTTTGAATTTAAGTGTACTTGATCAAAGGCATGGCTTGCATTTAATATGTCTTGACTTTTCTTTCTGGAGCATTTAATGCGGTGGTTGCGGCTCGCAGCTTTCTGCAGCACGTCAGTCCACGTGGTGTCTTGGCATTGGCTCCGTGTCTGCCACTTTGATCTTCTTTGGAACGGCTCTATTTATTCTTGTTTAGTTCTTCATTCCTCGTACTGCATTTACCCTTTCTCGGATTGCAGGATACTTATTCTGTTTGTCATTGGCGCTGTTGACTGTTTGGGTAGTAAGCTTCACGTTGTATCCTAGGTTTGTTTGCAGTTGTTTGATCTTTATAGTGTTGATGTAACTTAGACCTTCTTGCAGTATCTTCGTACAGTACTGCTGTATCTTTTCTTGCAGTATTCCTGTAACTTTTTCTAGCAGCAATGTTGTATGTCGTTCTTACTTACTTTGCTGCAATGTTGTAACTGCCTTCTTGCAGTGTTGTTGTATCTGCTTTCTTGCAGCAGCTTCGTTTTGAAATCTTTGATGCAGCATTGTATGCATGTGTACTTCCATCTTTCAGCTTCTATAACTAGACTCAATCCTAGTCTATGTTTTCACTTAAACATTGTGAAAAATCGGGTACTCAAACTTCCTATTACATTCTTTGTTTGTCTCATCAAAATCTAAACACTGAAATCCCAACAATATCTGGAAATTTATTTCCAAATTCCATACTTCTTTGTATAGGAATTATTTTCCCATTATTGATATTATGTCCTAAAAATCTGACATTTGTATGGAATAAATTCATTTTAGGTTTTGATATAACAAGACCATTTTGAACAATTAATTTTCTAAATATCTCTAAATGTTTGAAATGAGTTTCAATATCTTTAGAGAATACCAGAATATCATCAATATAAACAATTATAAAATTACTATAAGGGATAAATATATCACTCATAATTTGTTGAAATTCTGATGGAGCATTTTTTAACCCAAAGGGTAAGACTGTCCATTCATAATGTCCTATTAGAACATTAAAAGTTGTTTTATATCTATCAGATTCTTCTATTTGCATTTGCCAATATCTTGATTTTAAATCAAATTTTGAAAAAATCAAGGCTCCACAAAATCTATCTATAAGATCTTTTTTATTAGGAATAGGATGTCTAATCCATTTTAAAACCTTATTAAGAGGTTTATAATTCATAACCAGTCTAGGTACACCTCTTTCTTGTTCTGAATGTTTATTAACATAGAAGGCAGTATAAGACCATGGAGATTTAGAAGGGGTTATTAACCTTTTATCAAGAAGAGATTTTATTTCTTGTTTACATAATTCTAAATATTCAGCATTCATCTGACAAGGTTTAGACTTAGTAGGAATATTTTTCTCATTAAAACCTTCCTCATATGGAAGAGATATAACATGTTTTTTCCTATCCCAAAAAGCATTTGGGTGATCATCACATATTTCAAGAGAAAACTTATTATAAATACGTTTAATTTTATCTTGTAATTTTGAATTTTTTAATTTTTCATCAATAGAGAGAGAATTAATTTCTGTTTTTAAAGAATTAATATGAAATAATTTTCTATCCATTTGTTCTTTTATTTCATTAAGAACCTTTTGAATAGGTTTATTAATAAATTAAAAAATGATTGGTTTATTTTTATAAGTACCAATTATACCATTTTCATCAACACAGGTTAAAGGATATATACAATGTATAAAAGGTAAGCCAAGAATAAGTTGACTTAAAATATCTTTTGCAAGAAGAAAGCTAGTAGGAATACAACTTCCATTTTTACATATAAGAGTTTCTGGTAGTTTATAACTAATATCGAGAGAACCTCCTCCTGCATGTGAGAGAGAATGTGTTGTTTTATGAAAAAATCTTCAAGGAATTAATCCTTCTTGTATAACATTTAAATCTGCACCACTATCAATCATGGCAATAAATTCTTTTTGATAATTTTTATCAATTAAAAGAGTAATTTTTGTATACCATTTTTGTGATGTAAACATATTCATTATTTGAATAATTTCTTTTGAAAATTTTTCTTTATTTATTAAAGACAAGAAATTTTCTTGTTTTCCTTCTGTTTCTTCAAAATCTTTATTTTTTATAGAATCTTTATTTTCTATAATATATATTCTATTATGGAGATTAGTATTATATTTATGAAGATTTTTTTCTTCATTTTTAAGATTATCAATCTCTATTAATAAATCTTCAATAGTTGTGGGATTTTTATTCCCATATTTTTGTTTTAAAAGTCTATGGACTTCTTTCATAAAATATGTCTGATTTGGACTAGAAATATTGATTTCTTCTTTTTTAATATTACTTGTAGATGGTGTATTTTCTATTTGATCAATGATTTTTGATCTTAAATCAAGGTCTTTAATATTTTTAAGTAATTCTATAAAAGAATTATTATCTATAACATCAATATTTAGATCCCGAAATTGGGATAAAAGTTTATAAAATTCATCTCTTTTTTCATCAGTATTACTGATATGATTTATACAAGGTTATCCTTGCATACAATTATCACATTCTTCATTTTCTGAAGAAAGACTTTCATTATCTAAATCTTTTATATCTTCAGAATAATAAGATGATTCTTCTTCTAATTTATTATCTGAATCAGATTCTATCATGATTTGTAATAAAGCTTGTTTGATATTATCATCAATTTTTAATTCATTTATTTTTGTTTTGGTCCAACATTCATTTGCATAATGACTAGGTTTATAACATTTATGACAAACAATATGTTTTTTATCTGTTTTTCCTTTATTAATATTAAAGGTTTCTTTTTGTCTTTTCTTTTTCTCTTTATGTTTTTCAAAAAAATGACGTCTTTTCTTATAATATTTTTCATTTTTATCTCCAGAATTTCTAGAATGTTTTCTATTCTTAGGATATTTTTCATCTCTATCTTTTTTAGGTGTTTCCATACGAAATTGGTCACAGAAATATCCTAATTGTTTTCTTTCAATAAGACTTTGTCTTTTAATTTGCTTATTAAGCTTTAATTCATTCCAGAGGGCTAAGCCTTCTTGAACACACACACTAATTAAATTTCCATATGTATAATTATCATAAGGAATATTAAGATTATCTTTTCTTAGAATTATTTTAATTCTTTCAGCAAAAAGACTTGGAAGACCATCAATAAATTTAGCTTTCCAATGACTATTATTATAGTCGTGTAGTTCAAAAACTCTGGAAAGGAAAGTGTCCTTATACCAACAAAAATTCGTTAGTGTCTTACATCTTAAATTCGTTAGTGTCCTACACCAACAAAAAATTAGCTTTCCAATGACTATTATTTTCACTGTTATCTGTAAATTTTCCAGTAAAATGTTTAATTATAGTCATTATTAAAGTATAAACAACATTTTCTGATTGAGTATTATTTTCAATCTTAACAGAGGTTAAAATTATATCTTTTGTTGTTTGAGATAAATAGTTATCCCACCAACCTTTAAGTTGTACAGTAAATCCTGCTATAATCATTTTAGCAATAGTACTATCAGTATTTCATGTTGTTGTACAAACAGTACTATAATAAGCATTTTATGAGCTATATTATAAATGCGACCATCAGTGCATCCATCTAAATTCCATTCATATATACTTTTTCCATTATAACTTCTTTCAGAGAAAAAGTCTTGTTCTTCATGAAGAACATCTATAGGGGTTGGTCTACTATAATAATATCTTTGTTGAGTAGGTCTATCAGCCCATTTCATTTTATTTATAGTATCTTTAGAAGATTCAGAGGGTTCAACTTCATTACTTAGAATAGAAATATTTTGACCCTTAAATTGTTCAATCAATTCTGAAATTAATTCTTCTAAATTATTTTTTGTTGATTTTAATTTAAAATATTTTATTTTTGGGGGTGGTTGTATAGATGAAGAAGCAATAGAAACTATATTTGTTTCTTTCTTAATATCTATATGAACATCTGGTTTAATTTGTTTAATAGTAGAAATTATTGTTTCTACTTTGTTATGTAAATAAATTAATTCTTCTCCTATTATATTAAGATATAAATTAGTATAATTTTGTTTTTTCATTAAAACATTTAAATGTTTTATGGTGACTTGTAAAGTATCATTTTCAATTAATTTTGAAAAAGCTGTAAAATTCATTATTTTATTATTTTTCTCCATTTGAAATGAAGTACTATGAGGATACAAAGATTTTTGTTCTTGTCCTGTTGTTAATTTGTATGTTCTTTCTAAAACTGAAATATGGTTTATAATATAAGTTTTTATAAACCAAGGAACAAAAAATATTATTATATTTTTCTCTTTACAATATTCATAAAATTCTTCTTGAATTTGTTCAAGTTTTTCAGAGAAATTTTCAAAAAACCATTTTCTGAAAAGTATCCATTCAGAATTTTTAAATTCTTTATTAATTTCCTACCTAGCAGGTGATCCCTTAGAAAAATCAATTTTTGTATTAATCATTAAATACTAAAAGGGGCATCTGACATAGTGTCACTTTCTTTATGGATATTTCCGTAGTTAAAATCCCTAACAATATTATTTTTATCAATAAAAACTTCCTCATTAGGATTTCTTTTATTTCTTTCAGATTCTAATTCTTCTCTTATTTGAGAAGTAGAAACTCTAGATGTTTGTGGTAAATCTACCCAATAATCTAAAGGTGAGATATAAGAATCTGTTGTTCTAGTTTTAAACATAGAATTTGTTCTAGATAAAGAAGATGGAGGTAATAATTTTCTCTGTTCATTTGTGAATTGTATTTGAACAGTTCCTTCTTCTGTTTGGATTATATTCCTTAGATCTTTATTTATTAAAGGTTCTTTATAAACTGCTTGTTCTATAGTCCATTTTTCTGGAAAGTTTATTTCTTCCCATTTAATAGCTCTTCTAGTAGAGATATTAAATCTATTGAAATTTGTTTCAATTAAAATAGATTAATTTATCATTTTATCCATTAATCTACATCTTGGATTCATGGTATATAAAGGTTTATAATATATTCTGTAACAAATACATATTATTTCAGAACCTGGAATATAATCATATCCATGAGTTTGAACATTTAATGTTAAAACACTTAATATATTATTATCAGTAAGAGATAAATATAGATTAGGATAAACATCAAAATATATTGGTTCATGTGCAAGACTTGATTGAATTATTCCCATAAGGGATTTATTCCATGCTTTGTTTCTACCATCTCTTAAAGCTGCTATAAAGCTTTCTGGTAGGCCTTTTAATGTTAAAGGTATGAATGCAATTTGTACTAAACCAATATGTTATCTTCCATTATGTTATAGTATTAAAATAAAATAAAATTATCTGATATTATATGACAATTCATGTAACACATGGAAGAAAATACTTGTTAAAGATAAACTTGACAATTTAAATATGTAATTGCTATATTGAGAAATTTATAGGGTGAATCAACCTAAAGTTATTTTCCCAAATGAGTGTGAGCTAGCCTGTCAACATCAATGAGTCCGATGGGTTGGGCTGGGTCGGGCCAGTGGTCCGAATTGCATAATCCTTCTTGGTCATATCATGTTCACTGTTTCTGCTATTTGTATATGGGTCCGGCTATCCGCACCCCATATATTCTAAACATACCCCATTTTTTATTTTTTTTATTTAAAAAATTAAAAAAATAATAAAAAGACAATTGTACTCCTATGTGTTCAACCATTGTTCGAACACACTATAACGTGTTCGACTCTTGGTGATCAAACACACTATAGTGTGTTCGACTAATGGTCGAACACACCTCTTTATGTTCGACAAACCAGGGTCGAACGGGTCCTCAGATTTGTTGTTATTTTTTCATTTTTTTTACACGATTTCACACGATTATTATATATTTTGTAACTCATAAAATGATATTTTTAAGGGGATTCAAGATTTGAGGAATGAAAAGGAAAAAAAATAAAAAAAAGAGAGGCAGGAGACGGGAAGGAGACGGGAATGAGAGGAATTCAATTTCAGTTTTTTTTAATTAAGAAAGATAAATTTATCATTTTACCTTTTTTTGAATTTTTTAAATAAAAATTGGGGTATGTTTAGAATATATGGGGTGCGGATAGCCGGCCCCTTTGCATATTTCTGCCCTAACAATTAATATCCAAAATTTGTGGAGACTTTCTCTGAGTTGGTCGATTGCTGTTGGTGTTATCAAGAGCGTTGAGAAGAAAAACCCATCTGGTGCCAAGGTTACCAAGGCTGCTGCCAAGTGAATGCTATTGATTTCCGATTCTGATGTTGGTAGTATTTATCTTATCCTAGTAATGTGTCCTATAATATAAACCTTGCTTTCATTATTACTGTTTTGTAGTTTTCTGCCTGTGATTTTGGGTAGTATTATTCTATCTTTCAATTGAGGTGCTTCAGTTTTCGCTCTAAAGTTTTGTGTTTTCTTTCTCTTAATTACAAATTACTATCAACATTCTCGCAGTTGGGGTTGGGACTGCACTTATTTTAAAAATTAATATCCAAAATTGGGGCTACAATCTACTGCGAACCAACTTGAAGAGGTATTCCATTTCCAGCTGTGATTTTGGTTGAGCTGAGGTTAGTGCACTTTCCTCCATTTTTCTTCTCACTTTTGTTTAGAAAGGAATACCTCTATCCTGTAATTATTTTTATGGGTTTCTCCATGCCAACAAAATCATGCTTGAATTGTTGAATATTGGTGTATATTTTGATTCAAGGGAATCTTGATTTTCATTGGAGTTATTTCTTTGACTAGGGATTACAAATGAACAGACTATTTGATTACTTATTTCTTTGTAATTGCATTTAATTTTCTCAGATGGAATCTATGAACGGATTTCAAATGCATCTTGCAGCTTTTGACTATAGACTTTGCAAATGAAATTTTTTATATAGAAGTGAAACAATTATGAGCGTTAGCCATTAGTCTTTAAATTTTATTTCCTCATCCACATACTTAATGGATTGAATACACACATTAACCGGAATATTTGGTAGCATCCTCTCATTTTGTGCCGATTCAAAATCCTAAATTTTGATGTTCAATTATTAGTTTTGGCTATAGCCTTGAACTTTCTACAGTTCTTTTGTCTCCTGATCGTTAGAAAAGAGATCTTATTAAACCTTATAATACACTGAATCAGAATGGAAGAAATTTGAGCTGAGTTATCGACTTAATATAATTGCTTTTTAAATATACCTTAAAATTAAAATCAAATAAAGTCCAAATAGTCCTACTCGTGTACATCATATACTATTCTTCTCTCTAATTTACTTTTCATTCTCATAATAAGAAAAAAATAAAATAAAATGCAACAAGTCTAATTCATGTATTGATTATACTATAAAACTAGCAATAATTTGACTTATAAAATTGGATAAGCATGTAACTTGCAAAAACAATTTACAAGTTCTTAATGATGTTGTACTTATTTGTTAATATTTTCTTAGCCTCATTGTTTCAAGAATCAGGTACATGTTTATTTGAATTACTTTTCCCTTTTAGGTTTACTAAGCATTTTGGAACTCTTTTTGCTAACCTAAATACTTTTTTACTTTTGTCTTCTTTCTCTTGATGAGGTTTTTTACTACTTGGAGCCCTAGTTTCAGTTTTTGTCTCTGTAACTTGTTTTATGTGAGATGTGTGATGGGTTTTTTCTAAACACATCAGTGGATATCCATATATTATGATCCACATGAATGATAAAGACATAATCATCTTAAGTACATGGTGTACCCCGATACTGTTGACCATCAGTGAAACCTAAAGTTGCAAGATCAGGGCGAACAGTGATTAAAATTGAAAAGCATTCCCTGTTATGTTTCAGAACCCTGAGCTATTGATCAAGTTATATGATGGGGCCGAAAAAATGTGAAGTGTGTGACGAAGCACAATCGAAATACAAGTGTCCTATCTGCTTAATAACCTAGTAAGTTGATCTATTGTTTTTGGAGTCTGGATTTGTTCTGCAAGAATATTGTATTCTAGTCTTAATTGCAAAATTTGTTAGTAAATTGATCATGATTTTGTTTGAATCTGGCAATGGCTCGAAGTTGTTCTTTGGCCTGCTTCAAAAAACACAAAGGTACACCAGTTACTCCTTGTTGTGGTATTTTCTCTATTTGAGTCATTTATTTCCACTAAGCTTTTCTTGTGATATCCGTCCAGAGATTCCTTGCCAGAAAGTGGAATCGTTGAAGGAAGAAAAAGTTTGTGAGTAATTATTTTCATTGTATCTTTCGGTGCGAGTTGTTGCTTCCTTTGCTGCTATGTAGTTTGTGTTGTAAAATTATCCCACTTATATAATGCAGTCTGTGTGCAACATTTTGGGATGTGGTTTCTGGCATTCTATTTGACTAATTAGACCATTTCTCTCGCTACTTCAAACTTCTATGTAACAACCAGTATGCTATCATTTCAGATCCTAGTTCAACAGAAAATGATGACAAACCATCTTATGTTGATGAGCAGAGTGAGATGTTGCAAGAGTTGCAGCTGCGGTCTGTTGGTAGTATTCTTACTAATTGCTGGTTTATTGTGTAGTATTTGTGTTACATTGATGTATATTTTTCCTGGTGAGTCATGTTATTGTTTAATAGATTGAATAAAATGGAATAGGCTTGATGCTTGGTTTCAAAATTGATTCTGAGGTTGAGATGGCTATTGAAAGCTTATAGTGTCCTATGATTATCAAGAATTTGTGTCCTTTAATTATTTGCCAGGGCTTCAAGATTTTGAGTAACAGCTTTAGTTAACATTAGGGGGAAGCAACTTTAATGTTCTATAGTTAATGTGGTGATTATTTGTAATGCAAATGCTCATGATCCAGAATAGTGATTCTTAAAGTGTGAGTAGCATATTTTTCTTGAACATGCATACTTTATGGATCATTTTTGTCTTACTATATCATGTTTGCATCCTGCAGCATTCTCTATGAGGTTCTCAGTCTTCCCTTTTGAATTCACTTTAAGAGAAGTCTTGTTTTAGTTGCCTGTGATAGATACCGAGTTCTTTTACCACATTATTCTTGTATGTTACTCTGTCAAGAGGTTTGTTAAACTCATTCAATTTTATCTGGCAAATCTTTCTTCTTCTGGTTCTCTTGCAGCTACATCCAATGAAATTCACGATTTAGTAAAGAACGAAAAGCTTCAGAAAGTTATATACAACATAGATGGCTCTTCAGATCCTGAGAGTGTAAGTGTCATTAGTGGTGCTTTCATGCACCTATAGGTTAACTCGGGTTTCAGTAAAATCTTAACACAATAGAATTTCTCTTATAATGTGTTGTTTGGTCTTCAATAGGAGCTTGATAAAGCCATGGAGGAGGAGTCATTCCGTATATTTACTGAAAAGGTTTTATTTCTTGCTGGAATTTGGAGCTACATATGCTAAGTGTTTGTTCCTCATACCTTCTTCCCCTATATTGCAGATTTTGTCTACAATTGGTGAGTGAAGCTTGGAGTATTCTTACATTGTATCTTTGGTTTAAATTGAGTTTTCAGTGCACAGTTAGACTGACAACCATGCTTGCATAAAAGAAGAGTTGGATATTGCATTGCTAAGTACTGTTTCAGTATGTGAAGAGTAAGTATAGAATTGCTTCTTTTGCGGTTGCCAACTTTACTCTTTCTATGAATTGATGGAAGACCTTAATCTACAATGGCTGATTTTCTATATTTTTTTCTTTTTTTGTATTACTATACAAATCCATGAGTTCCTTCTATCTAATAAACCCACAATTATAAGTATTTATGCTGGATTGATGTATAATAAAAGAATAATACAATTCAAGCTCAAAATAAAAGATAAATAAATAAATTAGAATGAACCAAATAGACTATAGGAACTTTAATACAAAATATACAAATACACAACATAATCCAGATAAAAAGAGGGGCAATATATCAAGTAGCATAAATAGGGTCCCATTTCTACCTTGCGACATCCGATCTGTATAAATGGTCACCAACTTTACTTGTGTGCTGTTACGCCCTTGACAAGCTTTATATTTGTCAACAAGACGAAAAAACGTCTGCAGATTAATTCTGTAACACCCTAAATTAGACTTTGACTATGTAAATATAACGAGAATTTTCTATAGTTAAAATAAGATTTAAATAATAACGATGTAAAGTATATATACTATACTAATAGCAGGTAAGTTGGAAAAATTTATCGGAATGTCATTTTTCCGCTAAAAATGTCATATCACAATGCTGACTGTGTAAATATTTTTTTTTCTTTTAATGTTTGATGACTTAATAATTTTTAATCTATCTTTCTCTCCAAGCCTCTTGAATCAAGCTTACCCTACAAGCCATTAGATTGTTTTTTTCTTCAAGGATTTTAAATTAAGTTTCTCCTACAAGTCATTGGATTGTCTTTCTCTCCAAAACTCTTGAATCAGGTTTTCCCTACAAACCATTGGATTATATAAGTAAAGATGTGTGTGGTTGTTTCAACAAAAACACTTTCACATATGTGAGATGGTCTTCTAAATTTTCGTCGTTATAAATTTTAGTTCTCCTCTTTTTCCTCTTGCTTTTTTCTTCTCTGATCTATGATGAAGTTTTTGTACCTTCTCAATATCAATTGTTAGGAGTTTATGGTTGGGATGGATTCATTCATATGAAAAATTGAGTTATATCTATCAAGGTACATACCTCAATTGTCTGTATATTCATGAATTTTCATTTTGATTACCCTGGAAAAATGAAAAAAAAAAAAAAAAAAGACTACCAATTCAGAGAATTGAGAATAAAAGTCAAGTATTTATTGAGTTTCCTAAGAGCTTTTGGATGATTCTTCTGTAGGAGCACAATTAACTTTTGAAAATTCACAGCAAGCCAACAATTGAAAAAAGAAATGAGTTAATTACACTATAAGAAAATTCACCGACTGTGACGGATTTTAGTGACGGAAATTTTCCGTCACAAATTTGTTACTGAATAGTGACAGAATAGTGACAGAAAATATTTTGTGACGGATTTTGTGATGGAAAAATCCGTCACTACATGAATTCTGTCAAAACAATGTTTAGTGATGGATTTTTCCGTCACAAAATTGTGACGGATTTCAATCCGTCACAAAATTCAAAATTAAAATAAAAGAAATGTCAAAAATACATGTTAGTGACAGATTTTTCCGTCACAATTAAATCCGTCACAAAATTCAAAATTAAAATAAAAGAAATGTCAAAAATACATGTTAGTGACAGATTTTTCCGTCACAAAATTCAAAACTAAATAAAAGAAATGTCAAAAATACATGTTAGTGACGGATTTTTCCGTTACAAAATTGTGACGGATTTAAATCCGTCACAAAATTCAAAATTAAATAAAAAATATCAAAAATACATGTTAGTGACGGATTTTTCCGTCACAAAATTGTGACGGATTTAAATCCGTCACTATTTTGTACATGAATTCAAAATTGAAATAAAAGAAAAGAATGCAATATATTATTACATAAGCACCATTGGCCTAGTGGTTAGAGTACCACATCGGCACTCGGGTTCGATTCCCATACAATACACCATATTTGCATTACTGACGTGGCGGTGACGTGGCAACGTGGCGATGACGTGTGCTGATGTGGCGTCACAGTGATGACATGGCGACCTGGCGATGCAGGTGTCATGGTGACACGTCGATGACTTGTGCTAACGTGGCGGTGACGTGGCGATGCAACTGGCATGGTGACAAATCGATGACTTGCGCTGATGTGGCGGTGACGTGTCACGATGACGTGTCACCTCCATGATGATGTCAAAATAATGACTAAATGTTAGTGACGAAATTTTTCATCTAGTGACGGAAAATTCTACCAGAAATGTAGACGTGGCGGTGATGTGGCAACGTGGCGATGACGTGTGCTGATGTGGCGTCACAGTGATGACATGGCGACCTGGCGATGCAGGTGTCATGGTGACACGTCGATGACTTGTGCTAACGTGGCGGTGACATGGCGATGCAACTGGCATGGTGACAAATCGATGACTTGCGTTGATGTGGCGGTGACGTGTCACGATGACGTTTCACCTCCATGATGATGTCAAAATAATGACTAAATGTTAGTGACGAAATTTTTCATCTAGTGACGGAAAATTCTGCCAGAAATGTAGTGACGGAATATAATTCGTCACTAAAATTTAGTGACAAAGCTTTTTTTGACATAATTTTTCCGTCACAAATCTATCACTAATACAAGTTGGTGACATAATTTTTTGTTTTAGTGACGGATTTTTCCGTCACAATCAGTGAATTTTCTTGTAGTGTTAAGTATAGTGCGAAGGAATTTGGTCTCATAATCAGTAATTTGATATTCTAAATATTGAATTAATTGAATTGGAAGTTAGAGAATTATATAAAAAAAAGTTTCCTCAAAGGATAGATATGGTTTTATAAAACAATCGGCGAAGTAACTATTCCATGATCAATAGACATATACATAAAATTCCAAACAATAATGATTGAAATATAAAATCAGACATATACGGTTTTATATTGTACTATTATAAATAGTGTTATTCAACGATGTGTATATATATAAATATATATATGATGCTCATATATTATGTAATTATGATTAAAATTGTACTATATTAAAGTAATTGAATTATATTGCAAGACGCGCAACGCGCGGGTACACTGCTAGTTTAATAAATGGTAGTAGGAATTAATTACCAAAATATAAAAAGAAAAAAATAAAATTTAAGTTTAATATATGTGTCACATGCACACATTACATATATATAAGTATGACATATTTTTATAGGGGAAATAGGCTACTGTACCACAAAACATATAAGTTGGAACAACAATCTTGGATAAAAAAGTGACAAAACTATCACATTTTTGACTGGTCCTAAGGTGAATAGTGTGTCAATTAAAATAACAATATTTCATTTCTACCATTAAACAAAAATTGGGGGAACTTCGCATTATTCAACGAATGCAGTATTAACTTACAACTATTAAACGAAAATGTGCAAATTTTCGTTTAATAGTGTAAGTTCATTCTTGTACCCATTACACTATTAAACGAAAATGTGCAGATTTTCGTTTAATAGTGTAAGTTAATGCCAATTCGTTTAATAGTTTGCTTCCTCACACAATTTTCGTTTAATAGTGCAAACGAAATATATGCAATCTTCATGTGCTTGTATTTTTTTTCTTATTTTATTAAACGAAATAGTGCGGCCAAGTAATAATGCATTAAACGAATTGAAAATTAAACTATTACATGAATTGTTCACTTTTTTTTTTCTTATTTTATTAAACGAAATAGTGCGGCCAAGTAATAGTGCATTAAACGAATTGAAAATTAAACTCTTACATGAATTGTTAAACGAATTAATAGTGTAATTTTTTTAAACGAAAATTAGCAAACTGTAATTTGCATTTTTTTCATTTAATAGTGCAAAATTAGACACTAAATACTTATTAAACGAAAATTTATGCAAAGTGGCACTATTTTTAATTTGCAAAATTTCGTTTAATTGTGCAAAATTAGATTCAAACTTGCACAATTAGATTCAAATTTATGCACTTATTAAACAAAAATTCAAATTACATATGCACTTATTAAAAAAAATTAAAAAATGTTTCAACTTCAAACATACATGACAATCCTTTCACACATTTGATGCCAAATAAATTGGACATTTTCTTTTGGTATGTTCTATCGAACCACACACGGAGCAATGTTTCTTTTTCCTTCGCCTCACTACAAGAAATCATACATTTTGCGACGAATATTTTTGCGACGATAAAAAAATCATCATAATTTGTTACTTAAAGGCGACAAATGTTATTTTCGTCATTAAAATACTAGAAATTGTGACCATTGATAATTTTATTCGTCACTAATTTGTAAATTTCATGACGACATAAATTATTTCGTCACAATAATAATAGGTGACGATGTTAATAATAATTGGTGACGAAATTCGATGTCATAAAAATATATATTTTCATGATGATGTTATTTTTCGTCATTAATTATTCTAAATAATTATTTACAAAATTATTTCGTCACAATAATAATTGGTTACGATTTTAATTATAATTGGTGATGATATCCGATGTCGTAAAAAATAAATTTTTGTGATGGTGCTATTTTTTGTCATTAATTATTTGAATTAATTAGTGACAAAATTCTTTTGTCACGATAATAATTGATGACAATTTTAATAATAATTGGTGACGAAATTCGATGTCATAAAAATATATATTTTCATGACGATACTATTTTTCGTCATTAATTATTCTAAATAATTATTTACAAAAAAATTTCATCACAATAATAATTGGTTACGATTTTAATTATAATTGGTGACGATATTCGATGTCGTAAAAAATAAATTTTTGTGACGGTGCTATTTTTTGTCATTACTTATTTGAATTAATTAGTGACAAAATTCTTTTGTCACGATAATAATTGATGACGATTTTAATAATAATTGGTGACAATATTTGACGTCATAAAAAATATATTTTTATAACGATGCTATTTTTTATCATTAATTATTTGAACTTATTACTAACAAAATTGTATCGTGAGTGCATTAACATTTTGGGTTTTGAACATTCATATGTTGGCCATTGAAATTGAGTTAATTTATCAAAATTGGAAATCAATGACTTATATTAATAAGTAATGGTACTTTATAAAACATAACAAAAATTATATGATAATAGAAAATTGAAAAATATCAAAAATTGAAATAAAAAAAATGCATGCAGGATATTATTACATGAAACACCAGTGGTCTAGAGGTTAGAGTACCACCTTGGGCACCCAGGTTCAATTCCCAGACAACACACAATATTGGTGTTGGTGACGTGTGCGCTGACATCAGCACTGCGATGACGTGTCATGATGACATGTCACGACAACGCTCAAAATCTGGGATGACATGTGTGCTGACATTAGCGCATGTCATGATGACATGTCACGACAACGCTCAATATCTGGAAAAGACAAACGATGTCGTGTCAGATGACATGTCACGACAACACTCAAAATCCTGTGATGACGTGTCACAACGCTCAAAATCTAGGATGACGTGTGCGCTGACATTAGCGCGTGTCATGATGACATGTCACGACAACGCTCAAAATCTGGGAAAGATAAATTTTAGTGACAATAAATTAAATTCGTCATGTAAAGTTAAATTTTTAGTGACAAAATATGAGGTTACACTTTTAGTGACGAAACACCATAATTAGTGATGAAATTTGATGTCAATGTGACGTTTTATTTGTCACTATAGATGAGATGATATAGTGACGATGATCTTTAGCGTCATCAAAAGATGACTTTAGATAACGAATTGAAATAGCACTGGGAAAGATAAATTTTAATGACAATAAATTAAATTTGTCATGTAAAGTTACACTTTTAGTGACGAAACACCATAATTAGTAACAAAATTTGATGTCAAATGCGACGTTTTATTTGTCACTATAGATGAGATGATATGGTGACGATGACCTTTAGCGTCATCAAAAGATGACTTTAGATGACGAATTCAAATAGCATCACAATTTACCTAATATGACGCACTTACAGTGACGTTCTTTGCGACGAAAATATTTCATCACCAAACACTTTTGTGACGAAAAATGGTGTTTTTATGACGAATTTTGTCGTCGTGAATTCTCAAATTTCTTATAGTGCCTGGCTTGACCCTCATTTTCTGGATCGAGATCGTCATCGAGTACTTGATTCTCAAAGGGCAAGAGTTCGGTACATCTCGACTTATTATGATTGGTTTACCACAACGACTACATGCAGCGGGTCTGCGTGAAGGTCTGGCATGCTCACTGGTCGAGGGAATGCGTCTAGATTTCGGACGACCTACTTGTTTTGGTTTGTCTGGCGGAATACATCGTTTGTTCCTCGCATTGTCTGACACATCAAACATCCCCCTCAACCATTCTGTCGTGTAATATGTGCCAACGTAAGAAGTGATTGTTTCATTCGCAAAACTGCATGCAGTAAGAGAGGGAAATAAAACGTTAGTTTTTATATTATTGTTGCATATTCTGAATCGATAATGGTTTAGTTGGATCGATCGAGATTACCTTATTGCTGCACATGCATGTGAACATGCTATCAACACTGCTTGGTAAATACAACAAGAGCACTCGTATCAGGAGAGATCAATGAGAAAAATCTTACTCCCATCTATGACTTTGTATTTGAATCGTGAGAGTTGCTCAACTTGCATACGCCGTCCAAACTTGGTATATTCTAACAATGTCTCATGGGCGGACTTTGTCAGTATGTTTTGTCTTTCTAGTGTAGTCGTCCTCCTCTCGTAAAACCACCGTTCTATAATCCGCCAAGCACACTCCAAAAAAGAACAAACTGGTAGCTTTCGGGCCCAAAGAAGGCGAGCATTTCATGTCTCGACAACATTTGACGTCATGAAATTGAATCGTCGAACGGGACATTTTACACGGGACCACCTACTCGTACCTACTTTCCTTAAGGTATCAAGTGCACCTTCTATCTTCGTTTCCTCCATGTCGGTGGCGTACCTATCAAAATTAAAGTTAAATCCATAAAATTTTCTAACAACCAAATATGCTCTTCTAAAATGTTTCAACAACATAGATCAAACACAGTTTAAAAATATTACCGTTCGAATTGACAGAGCTGATAAGAATAGGCTGCTTTGTGGAATAGGTCAACGAAACGTGACCCATATTTGGCCAAATTTTGTTGCAGATGAAAACAACAAAGACCATGAGTGGCTTCTGGGTACACCTCTTTGATAGCATTATCGATGTTGGTGTGTTGATTGGACACGAGAAGCAGTTGATCGGGGCATCCAAATGCTGCACGAACTTGGTTTAAAAACCAAGTCCACGATTCATTGTTTTCCACATCGCCTATCCCAATTGCTAGAGGGAAGATTTGCTCGTTTCCATCTTTCGTCACAGCGACGAATCTGATCCCTTTATATTGTCCTTTCAAGTGACAACCATCCAACACTATCACCGGACGTGAATACCACTGGAATCCATAAATCGATGCACCCAAAGCAAAAAACACATATTTAATTTTTTCTGATTCATGTGTTTCCAAATTTGTATACGTTCCGGGATTTGCACATTTCAATGCTTCCAGGTATAGTGGCAGCATTGCAAATGACTGTTTGGGATCTCCGTATGCCTCCCGCATCGCATGACGTTTCGCTCTCAATGCGTGCCTATAACTGAGCTTCAAAACACAAACCCGTGACGAGAGTGAACTCCCTCCTCGAGAACTGACAAAAACGGTCGGGCCCGATGTGAAACCATCTCTCGTACTCCTCATCGTCGCTAATCCGAGAAACCTCACGAGACATTAATAAATGGAGAAAGGCTTTGCACGAGTCGTTACCAGTGAACCACAAAATAAAATACTCGAAACAAGTTCGTCTAAATTGTCTCATGCACTCCATACCAATA
Source organism: Scutellaria galericulata (assembly GCA_946896805.1). Lineage (NCBI taxonomy): Eukaryota > Viridiplantae > Streptophyta > Magnoliopsida > Lamiales > Lamiaceae > Scutellaria > Scutellaria galericulata. The sequence goes on along the minus strand of OX335792.1, from coordinate 6,527,248 downwards.
TGGCTAAACTCGACTCTTATATCGTCCAATATACTAAGACGGATGTATCCGTTAATATAAGACGACCGATCTTGAAGATCTCTTCGCACCCATACTTGATCCAACTAAAATGTGTACAAAAATTGTAAATCACTAAATGACTAAATGACATCAATAATTCAATACATAAATAAAATATATAAAACAATAAATTTAATTTTAATATTTGAAAACATAATTTAGTTTTAAATCTTTTACAATTGTAATTAAATACTTGGATATTTGTCGAAATTAAAATTTTTTTTTTATAATTTTAGTATTTAGCATTTGAACACAAATGATTGGTATTAATTTATTTCTTTTTAGCATCTACATATTTTCCTTTTTGCTTCAAGCTTCCAGGGGACATATATACATATAATTTGAAATTTATTCCACCGATTAGCGAATAAAAAAATGGGAACAATATTTATTGATCTAATAATCTTGATTAATGCATTTAATTTTTCCATCAATTACTTCCACTATTTAAATTGCATTTGGTATTTGATATTGGAGATTGAAGTACTTCAATATGAAAGATTATTATTTTCACTTTAATTGGTGATCCATATTAGTAAAATCATTTTCGAAAATGTAACAAGAAATATCATGAGTTCTAAAGGTGAATATTAGTTACAAAATGGCTAAAGAAATATATTTTGATATATAATACCACAAATGTTTATATATAAAATCATATTTTGTTTTTCAATCATATTATTTCGAACCCTTCTTAATATCAAACCCTTCTTATTGGCAGTCTTACATAGAGCTCGTGATATTCGTTTGGAATTATTTCGTTTATTTCAACTTAATTGGAATAGTGTACTATTACACAAAATTGGACCACTGTTGAAATTGGTTGCATGAACTATTAAACGAAATTGGTTGGAAACTACATGAACTATTAAACGAAATTGAAAGTACATGAACTATTAAACGAAAATCAGCTATTAAACGAAATTGGAAGATGCACTATTAAACGAAAAACTGAAATTCGTTTAATAGTTCAAATTGAAGCATTTTTGTTTAACACTCAAGTTCAAATTCGTTTAATGCATATAATGACTCTTCTGTGAACAATTCGTTTAATAAGTCAAATTATGTAACAAATTCGTTTAATAATGTCTCTTGTTTAACATATTTTCGTTTAATAATACTAGTCATTTCAAACTCAATTCATGCAAGTATTTTTTTAATCTTAGGATTTGATTGTTAGTTAACCCAAATAGTATTTCAATCAAATCAACTCAAGAGCCGTAAAAAAATTATGGTATTTTTATCTAATTAAGGTAATAAAATTGTCCTAAACTATATATATTGTGGTATAGTAGGCTGGCCCCCCTATTTTAATATACATGTTATATATATACACACACAAGCACTTATGACATTAATTAATTAATTAAGTATGATTACCTAGCCTATGAGTGCAAAACGTGAAAAAGTGATGGCTAGTCATCAATCTAAAGCCTAAAATCCTTACACCTCATGTCTTTCTCTTTCTCCACACAAGAAAAAAATGGACAGCACGTCTACCCTAGGCTACACACAACCCTCCCCAAAAGTCAACAACTAACCTACATGTTGTAACAAGGAAAGAAAGGGGTGCAGTGAAGGAAAGAAATTGGAAAAGAAAAGGTAAGAAAAATATATCTCTCTCCTCCCTTTCCTGAACACCGTCGACCACCGCCACCACCATCACTTAGCCGGTCACCGCTCCTTTCTCCGGCAAAGGTTCGAGCTATGGGATAGAACTCGGTAGTCCCAACCGCCGCCGCCGGCACGTAGGCCACCGGAAAGGCATGACGGCTCTTCCCCTTTCTCTTTCTTTCTCTTTTTCTCTCTCTCTCCCTCCCTCCCCTGCTCCCTTCGTCGACGTGGCTATTGTGTTTATTTAGAGTTACCGGCGCAAGGTTGCGCCGGCGAGTGGGCTGGAGAAGTGCCGCCGCCGTGAGCGGCGGCGAGTGTGCAGAAACCGGCGCCGAGGAGGGCGCCGGCAGTGGGTGTGTGTGTGTATGGATGTGTTTTCTAGGTGTTGGTGCTGCACGCCGGGGGCCGACAAGGCTGCTGCTGGACACGCCGGGTGCTGCCGGGGGCTGGGCGCCGGGAGACGGGGCTGGACGCCGGGTGCCACTGGGCACGCCGGGCGCTGTTGGGCACCGAGGACGGAGGACAGATGTAGCGAATTGAACGGGTTTGGGTGTGCAAGGGTGTAGATTGGGGTTCATGAAGGTGTGGCATCGGCGACATCGGATGTCGCCGGCATTCGTAGGATGAATGACCGATATAAAGCTAAGTTTCGATTTTGAAGTTGATTTTAATTCCGAAAGTAAGATTCAACTTAAGGCTTTTATGAAATAAATTAATCTATGAAAAATTAATTTAAATCCGTCGTAACTAAAACAACATAAGGATTTAAAAGATAGTTTTGGACATTATAGCTTAATCTTTTATAATATAAAAAGAAACTAAGAACCTAATATAAATATTTACATTGCAAATTAAATCCTCCTATAATTAAAAATGACAATACAACCTAAAATAATTGGACTTTACCATCAACTTTCAGAGGAGAAGCTAGATTTTAAATACTTTAATTTAATCTCTTAATTTCATAACAAATCAAAGATAATTAATTAAATAATTAACTTGAGAAAATTATATTTTGACCTCTATTAATTAGAATTAATTTAAGGACGTCTATTAATTAGAATTAATTTAAGGACGTCCAAGAATTAGTTTAAGCCTAAAGTTTATAATTTGTTTTTCTAACATTTAAATCAACTCTTTACTATCCTATGTAAGCTCTACACTTTGTAATTAATTTTTCTAAAATTATTTTCTAAATCTTCAAGATTTAACTTAAGTCATAATTTCATAATTAACTCTTCTAAAACTAAGATCTAATTTAAGATATATTGTTATAGTTAACTTTTCTAAAATTAGGTTCAAGTCTTTTAAGAATTAATTTAAGTCTAAATAAGTTTTCTAATGTTTGAATAAACACATTTTGTCACGCCCCGTTTTCTTTTCATAAAATATCAGAGTTTTCCATTGGGCGTGAAGAAAGAAAGGGAAAAAAGACGTGCATGAAATAAAACAGAAATCCTTTGGGAGAGATGGAAAACGATTTTACAAATACAAATCATCGGCGTCTAGCCGAAATAAAAACATTTTACAATAGCAGCGGAACATCATCAGGATCCATGAAGAAAAATGAGAAGAGTTTATCTTTTACAAACATGAATTATTAAAATAACGTTTCAACAAGCTTTGAAAAAGAGACCAAAGGACAAGACTTGATACGACACCATCCTCTCTACGCATCTTGACTTTCTTCATCTCCTGTAGTGTGAGAGTACAGGTGGGGGTGAGTGCGTTGAATACACTCGTGGATATAATCTCCAAGTTTTAATATTATTAAACAGATACACAAATCAATCGTATATATATGTTAGACAAATAAACACATCACATATATGACACAACAAGTAAATCGTTTCCTTAACGGACGGCCCAACCCATCTCTAACTATTCGGTATTTTTACAGACTACCCAATCCATCTCTAACTATTCGGTGTTTTAATGGACCACCCAATCCCTATCTAATCGGTGTTTTAATGGACCACCCAATCCCTATCTAGCGGTGTATTTACGGACCACCCTGTCCATCCATAGTGGTGTATTTACGGACCAACCTGTCCCTCCCCTAAAATAAATATACACACACAATATTCACAGTACATAGGGTTCAACAATTCATATATCACATAGGGAAAACTGTAAACAGATAAAGGTTTAGAATGTACCCCCACCAATAAAACATATATATATATAAGTTCATAAGCATGCGTTCATTCATCATCATAGTATGTTGAATACCGAAACATATAGTTAATAGGGTTTAGAGGTTACCCCCACCTTGTTCGGTGGTTACCACGTGAGTAGCAAGTACCAAAGATCAAGACTCAATCCAACGAGTAGCCTACACAAGTTATGATGTCTGTAAACGATATCGGATAAGAGATGATCGATCGAGACGAGACGGATAGGTAGATCTAAAGATTGGGGCCAAAGAAACGAGAGGGATAGATCAGTCTATGTGGCTGAGATGATAGGGAATGAAATTTGGGTCACGACGGAAAAAGAATGAGCTCGATCGGAGTTGAAACGAACTTGAACGGAGCATTTTAAGGTTGAGGGGTATTTTGGTAATTTTGGTCAAGGGTTGACTTTGACCGGGACCCCCGACTCCCAACGACTCGACGAAAACATTGGAAATGGATCGACATGTGAAAATGCTCGCCGACACGCACACGACGCGCACGGCGGCTCCCGGCGTGCGTACTGCGCGCGCTCCCAACACCCGGCATCGCGCGTCCCACGCGCTCGCGCGCTCGTCCTCAGCAGCGAGTTAGCTTCTCCCGGCAGCCTCGCGCGCCAACACGCGCATGTCTCGGCAGGTCTCGGCGGCTGCCGAGTTTTCTCGGCAGCGGGTGTCGATGCTTAGCAGCTGGTCGAGTTTTCTTGGCAACCCAGCGCCCCGTGCGCCAGGCTCCCCAGCGTCGACCCTGCTCGATGGCCACTCTTCCTAGCGCCACCAGCTGCGGCCGCACCGCCGTATGCCACCACCACCAGGTCCGCCGGAAACCTTGCACCGTCGGCTACCACCTCTGGCCATCCCTCATCGGATTACGGCGGTGAACAGTACCCGAAACCTCGCTACAAAAACCTTCGATACGCAAGTACGCAAACATACACTCTTCCTCTCCCAGCTCCGGCAGGCGACTTCCAGTCGCCGGTGACCTTGCAATAGGCTCAACTTCACCATTGCACACTGCACTGTCACTCTGTGCCCCGATGCACCTTAGACCCCTCAAACGGACTCGTCTTAAGGTGAAACTTGGTAGGATTGCTCTCAACACCCTAAAGAACACCCCATACTAACAGTTTTGGAAAACTCCTTCGTTAAGACCTTCTGCTCCTCGACTATTTCTGATTCGGGTGCAGATTCGCAGCCCCGACTTCGTAAAATTATTCCTCGGTCGTCCGACCTCGGATGGCCACCAAACTTGGTGGAGATCTTTCCCATACTCCCTAGTATATGCTATAAAAACAGTTTTTCGATCCCATCCTCGAAAGTTCCTGAAACAGCGTGTCGAATGCTGCCTGCGCGCAGTTTTCGGTGCAGGCCCGTAATCCAAAATCTGCTGCAACTAGCTCCTTTCCGTCGCTGCTACCACCGACTCCGGCGTCCCGCGTCGCCGGCGACTCACAACCGACTGACCACCATACTACCACCTATTAAGACAACCCACACAAACTCACATAGCTACTCTACAACTCAACCAAAAGCAACATGAAAGGTGCCCATCGGCCAGCCCCCCGTGCAGACCCGACACGTGCACTAGTGCTCCCGGCGCATTCGCAGTCTTCTCCCGGCGCCCGACCGCAGCCCCCACCTCCAACCAAACCAACCCGTCCACCCAACCCTCTTCCGCTGCCCTTCTACTGCCGCCGGCGACCCCCTTCACCAGCGCTGGCCATCACTTCCCACATGGCGGCGCCACCTGCGCCGCCCCCAACAACAAACAACACCAACACACTAGCACACTCTAAACACACACACATACACGACATACATATATACACCCACTGTTCAGCTCCGGCGCTGCCGTGGGTGGCGGCACCGGCCCTCCAGTTCTCCACCACACCACCAGCCATATCTCCGGCGACTTCTCCGGCGAGAAGAGGAGGAGAGAGAGAGAGGAAACAGAAGAGAGAGAAAGGTTGGCACAAAGGTTAGGGTTAGTGTTTGAGCTACTATTTTTCACCGTTTTCCGGCGAACAGTAAGTTGGAATTGAATTCCGGAAGATGTCCTAGACTCGTCTCGACAAGACCTACGTTGTGTGCGAAAATCGGCCGAAATTGAGAAGTTTCAGATTTTTCCGGCCACCACCGGCGGCGGCTCCGGTGCTTGCGCGCTGGAGGCAGAAAAAAGTGGAGAGAGGGAGAGGAGAGAGAACTTACGTGTTTTCATCGCGTTCGGCTCGCTCGGGAAAACGGTAAATATTCGAATCGTATGAGCCTCTATTTATAGAAATGGAAAAACACTATTCACATAGGCTAGGCTACTGTTCACTTAGGTAGGGTTACTGTTCACGATAAGGCTTGGTTACTGTTCATCGGTTGAAAAGTCTCCGTTACTATTCACGTAAATATCTTCCGATTTTCCAAAACTTCGGGTTTTGCGCTTTTTGTCGCAACTTGAGCTACAGATCTCCGATTGACCTCTAATTAGTGTCTATCTTCTCGTTTTTCCATTACGCATCTAATGGTGTAAAAATATTCTATGTTCCACGTCTATGAAAATTATAGATCTAAATCGTGCATTAAACACATATCTGAAACACACAAAATTAATTAAACAGTCAAAGCACACGCACATAATTATTTAAATTAAGGTTTTAATATTTAATTATTCAATTATGCTTCGTTTTTGGTCCAGGGCACTACATCCCTTACCCCTTAAAAGAATTTCGTCCTCAAAATTATGTGTTTTACTAAGTCTCATTTTTTCCGGGAGATTCCATCGAAATAGCAAAAGATAAACTGGTATCTGATACTTATAAGCAAAAGATGAGCCGCTCGTACATTATACAAAAGTTCTTGTACCCTACCCCAAGGTAAAAGCCACTACTAATCTATTTACATATATAATGCTAAAAGTTCATTGTTTGTAATCTATTTATCAGCAGCCTTTGTGTGATTGAGAGCGAAAGTCCGAGTCTTGCCTGCCCCTAACCTCGGCCTCGGTGTTGTAGCTGTTAGACGTCTAAACTTCTGACAGTTTCTCACGACATGTCCAGGTTCTCCACACCTGAAACAATTATGAGTCTCTTGCATTGTTGGACGTCTAAACTTCTGACAGTCTCTCACGACATGTCCAGGTTCTCCACACCTGAAACAATTATGAGTCTCTTGCCGGCATAGTCCCACATGAATCCTTCCACATCTGGTACATGGGTTTCCCGGTTTGGGCGTGGGGGAAAGTGGAGCATTGTTAGTCCTTTGAAATTCGTTTTGATTGAAGCTCTGACTTGGATCGGTCCATTTCCTCTTTCCAAGTATCTCATTAACCTTCTCGGAAGGTACAGCATCCAAATGTAGACGAAAGGAAATCTCTTGGGCTCTCTCAACGACATTGGCATAGGTTAAGGTTCCCTGACATGCTAGGATTGAACTGATCTCCGGGTGAAGACCCTTCTTGAAACGTCGGGCCTTTTTATCATCAGTGTCAACCAAATGAGTTGTGTATCTGCTCAATTGATTAAACCTCCGCTCGTACTCTCCTACTGTCGCAGTTCTTTGACGGAGACGTAAAAACTCCGTTTTCTTTTCATCTTGGTAGGATCGAGGTATAAAATAATGTGTGACCACTTCCTTGAAATCTTCCCATGTCATCTCATTTCTTTGATTAGGCAATAGGGTCCTCTCATACGAGTCCCACCAATGACTCGCTTCCTCTGTGAGCTGGAATACTACACAGGAGACCCTCTGTTCCTGTGTACAGGTCAGATGCCCAAAAAGCCGGTCAAGTGACCTCAGCCACTCTTCTGCTTCTGCCGGTTCACCCTTCCCGTCAAACCTCGGCGTGTTGAATCATCGGAACTGTTCGTAAATCATATTTGGATCAGCCTTCGCTTGTTGTGGGTTGGCTCGGGTTGCCTCGAAATGCTGAGCTAAACCCCTCAGAACAGACACCAGGTCTCATTCACTCGTATTCTCTTGCTCGGGTGGATCTGCAACTGGGGTTTGATCTCTACGTGGTCTTCCTTTAGACATAGCTCTAAAAGCGACAAACGAAAACTAACCCTTATCATCTACCCCATGTAACTCAACAATATATATATATATAACAACAGATAAACAAAAAGTATATACATGGTACAGATACACATCATCTTATTAAATTCCGAAATTAGAGAAAGAAGCGTACAGAGAGTGGTGGTGCTTATCCATTTCCTTTTGAAAAGATCTCCATGTTTGAAAACATGTTTAACAAGAAAAAGGAGTTTGAGCAGAGCCCTACAAAAGGTAGAACTAATCTCTGATACCATCTGTCACGCCCCGTTTTCTTTTCATAAAATATCAGAGTTTTCCATTAGGCGTGAAGAAAGAAAGGGAAAAAAGACATGCATGAAATAAAACAGTAATCCTTTGGGAGAGATGGAAAACGATTTTACAAATACAAATCCTCGGCGTCTAGCCGAAATAAAAATATTTTACAATAGCAACGGAACATCATCAGGATCCATGAAGAAAAATGAGAAGAGTTTATCTTTTACAAACGTGAATTATTAAAATAACGTTTCAACAAGCTTTGAAAAAGAGACCAAATGACAAGACTTGATACGGCACCATCTTCTCTACGAATCTTGACTTTCTTCATCTCCTGTAGTGTGAGTACAGGTGGGGGTGAGTGCGTTGAATACACTCGTGGATATAATCTCCAAGTTCTAATATTATTAAACAGATACACAAATCAATCGTATATATATGTTAGACAAATAAACACATCACATATATGGCACAACATGTAAATCGTTTCCTTAACGGATGACCGACCCATCTCTAACTATTCGGTATTTTTACGGACTACCCAATCCATCTCTAACTATTCGGTGTTTTAATGGATCACCCAATCCCTATCTAATCGGTGTTTTAATGGACCACCCAATCCCTATCTAGCAGTGTATTTACGGACCACCCTGTCCATCCATAGTGGTGTGTTTACGGACCAACATGTCCCTCCCCTAAAATAAATACACACACACAATATTCACAGTACATAGGGTTCAACAATTCATATATCACATAGGGAAAACTGTAAACAGATAAAGGTTTAGAATGTACCCCCACCAATAAAACATATATATAAGTTCATAAGCATACGTTCATTCATCATCATAGTATGTTGAATACAGAAACATATAGTTAATAGGGTTTAGAGATTACCCCCACCTTGTTCGGTGGTTACCACGTGAGTAGCAAGTACCAAAGATCAAGATTCAATCCAACGAGTAGCCTACACAAGTTATGATGTTTCTTAGATCCTTAATAAATATAATTAAAGCTATAAACGATATCGGATAAGAGACGATCGATCGAGACGAGACAGATAGGTAGATCTAAAGATTGGGGCCAAAGAAACGAGAGGCACAAATCAGTCTATGTGGCTGAGATGATAGGGAATGAAATTTGGGTCACGGCGGAAAAAGAATGAGCTCGATCGGAGTTGAAACAAACTTGAACGGAGCATTTTAAGGTTGAGGGGTATTTTGGTAATTTTGGTCAAGGGTTGACTTTGACCGGTACCCCTGACTCCCGACGACTCAACAAAAACATCGAAAATGGTTCGACATGTGAAAACGCTCGCCAGCAAGCACACGGCGCGCACAGCAGCTCCCAGCGCGCGCGCCTAGTACCCGGCATCGCGCGCCCTGCGCGCTCGTCCTCGGCAGCGGGTCAGCTTCTCTCGGCAGCCTCACGTGCCAGCACGCGCATGTCTCGGTGGCTGCCAAGTTTTCTCGGCAGCGGGTGTCAACGCTTGGCAGCTGGTCGAGTTTTCTTGGCAGCCCAGCGCCTAGCGCGCCCAGGCTTCCCAGCGTCGACCCTGCTCGACGACCACTCTTCTCGGTGCCACCAGCTGTGGCCGCGCCGCCGTATGCCACCACCACCAGGTCCGCCGGAAACCTTGCACTGCCGGTTACCACCTGCGGCCATTCCTCATTAGATTCTGGTGGTGAACAGTACCCGAAACCTCGCCGCAAAAACCTTCGATGCGCAATTACGTAAACATACACCCTTCCTCTCCCAGCTCCGGCCGGTGACTTCCAGTCGCCGACGACCCACCGAACCACCTCGCCAGCGCATCACCAGCGCCGGCCATCACTTCCCACATGGTAGCGCCACCTGCGCCGCCCCCAACAGCAAACAACACCAACACACACACTAGCACACATTCTAAACACACACACATGCACAACATACATATATACACCCACTGTTCAGCTCCGGTGCCGCCGTGGGTGGCGGCGCCGGCCCTCCTGCATCCCCACCACACCACCAGCCATATCTCCGGCGAGAAGAAGAGGAGAGAGAGAGGAAACAGAAGAGAGAGAAAGGTTGGCACAAAGGTTAGGGTTAGGGTTTGAGCTACTGTTTTTCACCATTTTCCGGTGAACGTTAAGTCGGAATTGAATTCCGAAAGATGTCCTAAACTCGTCTTGACGAGACCTACGTTGTATGCAAAAATCAGCTGAAACCGAGAAGTTTCAGATTTTTCCGACCACCACCAGCAGCGGCGGCTCCTGCTCCAGTGCCGGCACGCTGGATGCATAAAAGAGAGGAGAGAGGGAGAGGAGGGAGGAGAGAAAACTTACGTGTTTTCGTCGCGTTCGGCTCGCTCGGAAAAATGGTAAATATTCGAATCGAATGAGCCTCTAATTATAGAAATGGAAAAACACTATTCACATAGGCTAGGCTACTGTTCACTTAGGTAGGGTTACTGTTCACGATAAGGCTTGGTTACTGTTCATCGGTTGAAAAGTCTCCGTTACTATTCACGTAAATATCTTCCGATTTTCCGAAACTTCGGGTTTTGCCCTTTTTGTCGCAACTTGAGCTACAGATCTCCGATTGACCTCTAATTAGTGTCTATCATCTCGTTTTTCCGTTACGCATCTAATGGTGTAAAAATATTCTATGTTCCATGTCTATGAAAATTATCGATCTAAATCATGCATTAAACACATATCTGAAACACACGAAATTAATTAAACAGTCAAAGCACACACACATAATTATTTAAATTAAGGTTTTAATATTTAATTATTCAATTATGCTTCGTTTTTGGTCCAGGGCACTACACATTTTATTATAATGTCACTTAAATTCTATGTTACCTTAAAACATTTTTCTTATTATTTAAACCATAACATCATCGGAAAGTTGCTTCAACGTCTCTTATGATCAAGGAAAACTTTAAAGGTTGTATTCTAATGAATAAAGATCTTGAATAATAAATTATTAATTAGACTAGGTTTAACACTTCGTTAAATGTTTGATGTAGGATACAAGGAGAAATGAATTGTCTAAGCTTCCTCGACAACTTAAGAAGAGACGCTCCAACCTTGCCTAAGGTGGGGGTAATTTCTGTATTTCCACGTTTAAGTTTCTAAGTGAGTTTGAGGTGGGGGTAATTTCTGTATTTCCACATTTAAGTTTCTAAGTGAGTTTGAGGTGGGGGTAAATTCTTGTAAATCGCATGTTGTGAACTATGGGTGCTCTTATGTGCAATTATTGTATGTTTCTAATTATAACGTGGAGGTTTAAAAAGTGATATGCAAAGTGAAATGTGGTATGCTTCATGAATGATGATATGTGGTGAAGGGTATGGGAAATCTTTGATTTCCCACTTACATGATCAGGTGCTGTAATGCGAGATAGTTGATTGATGTGAGAGGAAGTGGTTTAATTTACAAATGTGGTATTTTGTGCCTTATTTCGTGATAAGGGTGTTTGTGCAATATTTGCAAGATGAAAGAAGATGTTATGTGATTGATTGTATTCATGGTGGTTTAATTCCACAAATTGTATGGTTTAATTCCACAAATTGTATTCATGGTGGCTCAGATCCACAAATTGTATTTATGGCGGCCCAGAACCGCAATATGGTGGCTCAGAACCACAAATTGTATTCATGGTGGTTTAATTCCACAAATTGTATTCATGGTGGCTCAAAGCCACAAAATGTTTTCACGGCGGCTCAGAACCGTATTTTCAAATGCAGCCTCAAAACCGCAGTTATGTGCTATTGAGTGATGTGTTTATGTTTGTTAAAGATGTAAAAATGGCGGCCAAGTTCTGCAAGACGTATTTGGCGGCAAGTTCTGCAAGATAAAAATGTTTTCACGACAGCTCAGAACCGCAAAGTTTTCTAAGGCGGCTCAAACCGCAACTATGTGCTTGATGAATTATATGTCTATGTTCGTGTTATGTTTTAACCGCTCACAAGTCCCACCCCATTGAGTGTCTTCATACACTCACCCCTTTTTATGTCAAAATGTTTTCAGCTTATGGAAGTCCTCGAGTGTGGTACGTAAACGGTGGATGCTGGTAGCCGCTGTTCTAAAGATTGCAAAAGAATTTTATTGGAAATGCAAGAGGTGTTATATTTTTTATTTGTTTAGAACACTACAAGAAAACTGCCCGACAGTGACGGAAAAATCCGTCACTAAAACCAAAAATTCTGTCACTAACATGTCTTAGTGACGGATTTGTGACGGAAAATTTCTATCAAAAGGAGCCTTGTCACTAAATTTTAGTGACGGATTTTATTCCGTCGCTAAATTTCTGACAGAATTTTCCGTCACTAAGATGAAAATTTCCGTCACTAGATTTGGTTGAGTAGTGACTAAATTAATGACGGAATATTGTGACGGAATTTTCCGTCACACAAATATTGTGACGGAAAATTCCGTCACTAAATTCGTAGTACTGACATGTCATGATGACATGTCATCACACATTTTCCGTCACAAATCCGTCACTAAATTTTAGTGACACATTTTCCGTCACAAATCCGTCACTAAATTTTAGTGACGGATTTTATTCCGTCGCTAAATTTCTGACAGAATTTTCCGTCACTAAGATGAAAATTTCCGTCACTAGATTTGGTTGAGTAGTGACTAAATTAATGACGGAATATTGTGACGGAATTTTCCGTCACACAAATATTGTGACGGAAAATTCCGTCACTAAATTCGTAGTACTGACATGTCATGATGACATGTCATCACACATTTTCCGTCACAAATCCGTCACTAAATTTTAGTGACACATTTTCCGTCACAAATCCGTCACTAAATTTTAGTGACGGATTTTATTCCGTCGCTAAATTTCTGACAGAATTTTCCGTCACTAAGATGAAAATTTCCGTCACTAGATTTGGTTGAGTAGTGACTAAATTAATGACGGAATATTGTGACGGAATTTTCCGTCACACAAATATTGTGACGGAAAATTCCATCACTAAATTCGTAGTACTGACATGTCATCACACCACCGACACGTCACCAACACGTCATCATGACACGTGTCATCACACCCATCACTCCACCGACACGTCATCATGACACATGTCATCATGATAAACTAAATTCGTAGTACTGACATGTCATCACACCACCGACACGTCACCAACACATCATCATGATACGTGTCATAACACCACCGACACGTCACCAACACGTCATCATGACACGTGTCATCACACCCATCACTCCACCGACACGTCACTAAATTAATGACGGAATATTGTGACGGAATTTTCCGTCACACAAATATTGTGACGGAAAATTCCATCACTAAATTCGTAGTACTGACATGTCATCACACCACCGACACGTCACCAACACGTCATCATGACACGTGTCATCACACCCATCACTCCACCGACACGTCATCATGACACATGTCATCATGATAAACTAAATTCGTAGTACTGACATGTCATCACACCACCGACACGTCACCAACACATCATCATGATACGTGTCATAACACCACCGACACGTCACCAACACGTCATCATGACACGTGTCATCACACCCATCACTCCACCGACACGTCATCATGATAATATTATGCATTGTCTGGGATTTGAACCCAGGATATTATGCATTGTCTGGGATTTGAACCCAGGACTCATGGTGGTACTCTAACCACTAGACCATTGGTGCTTTATGTGAATATATTCTACATACATTTGTTTTATAAGTATTTTTTATATTTTCAATTTTCTATTATCACATATTTTTAAAAGGTTAACAATATATATATATATATATATATATATATAATTGGAAGATTAATGACTAATTAACATATGATAATATAAGATAATATCATAAAATAATTAAAATTTTCAAATTTAATTTAATTAATAAACAATTAATATTATCACATATATTTTGTTAATTTTTATTATTTGTATTTTTAATATATTTTAAAAGTTTAACAATATATATATATATATATAATTGGAAGATTAATAACTAATTAACATAAGATAACATCATAAAATAATTAAATTTTTCAAATTTAATTTAATTAAAAAACAATTAATATTATCACATATTTTTAGGGTTTTCTTGATTGTGGTTGCTTTTTAATTTTATTTAAATTATGAGTAAATATATACAAATACAATTATATTATTTTGAAATTATATATATACGAACTTATATTGTTATGTATATACGAATTTATATTATTATTATTATTATTATTATATATGAATTTATATTATTATATATATTATACAAATTTATATTATTATATATATTATACAAATTTATATTATTATTATATATATATACAAATTTATAATTTTTTAAAAATTGGAATTCATGTAGTGACGGATTTATATCCGTCACTACATAATTTTGATGAATTTGTAATTTTTTATATTTATATTATTATATATATACACGAATTTATATATATATATACAAATTTATAATTTTTTAAAAATTGGAATTCATGTAGTGACGGATTAAATCCGTCACTACATAATTTTGATGAATTTATAATTTTATATATATATATATATTATTATATATATACGAATTTATATATATATACGAATTTATATATATATATATATATAAATATATAATTTTTTAAAAATTGGAATTCATGTAGTGACGGATTGAAATCCGTCACAATTTTGTGACGGAAAAATCCGTCATTAAGATGTATTTTTGACATTTCTTTTATTTAATTTTGAATTTTGTGATGGATTTAAATCCGTCACAATTTTGTGACGGAAAAATCCGTCACTAACATGTATTTTTGACATTTTTTTTATTTAATTTTGAATTTTGTGACGGATTGAAATCCGTCACTAAGATGTATTTTTGACATTTTTTTTATTTAATTTTGAATTTTGTGACGGATTAAAATCCGTCACAATTTTGTGACGGAAAAATCCGTCACTAACATGTATTTTTGACATTTCTTTTATTTTAATTTTGAATTTTGTGACGGATTGAAATCCGTCACAATTTTGTGACGGAAAAATCCGTCAGTAAACATTGTTTTGACATAATTCATGTGGTGACGGATTTTTCCGTCACAAAATCCGTCACAAGATCTTTTCTGTCACTATTCTGTAACAAATTTGTGACGGAAAATTTCCGTCACTAAAATCCGTCACAGTCGGTGAATTTTCTTGTAGTGGAAGATGATCTTGAAATCTTTTTGGGAAAACTTAGTTTGCAAAGCGGTACAGTTTTAGCTGTATGATTATAAAAAAAAAAAATATATATATATATATATATATATATATATTTCTCTTCCGCTGTGTACGATTTACGTTTTATAAAATTGGGATGCTCGAGTTGACTTATCTCTATTCGAAAGTTTTAAATTACCTTGAAAATACATGTTTTATCGAGTATTTGAACGCCCAAACGAAAAATTTATTAAACTCTGATATTCTATAGTAATTTATAAGAACTGGGCGTTACAAATTCAAATGCCAGCAGGATTTTTCAATATTAAGAAAAACCAAACTCCATAGAAGATTGTGGTATTTATATTTTGGTTAAATGCAAAAATCATTCTTAAGTTTAACTATTAAGTATTTATATTGAAGTCTTTCTCTGCATCAAAACTTTTCCGACACATCCCACCTACAAATACTCCTTTTTTTTCGTTTTTCTTTAAACCCAATGCGCAAGGACAACCTGCTCCTCCATCTTCTTCTCCTCATTTTGTTTCTCTTTTTTAGTTTGAATGTTCTTTTTTCTTTTTCTTTTTTCCTCATTTCTTCTTCTTCTTCCCCTCTCTCTCTCTCTAATATAAACGATGCTAATGTTCCTTTCTTCTTTTCCTTTTCTTCTTCTAGTGTGTTCTACATAAAATTATAATTTTTTTCGATCCATAACGAATAAATACTCCATAATCATAGTCTTACAGAGTATCAACCATCATTGTTTGTGTAATAGTTTGTTACATGAGTAGTAGATAATTGATCTACATGGTAAAAAGTCAAGCTACTTGTTGAATAGTGTTAGTTATATTGAACATACTAGTAGGATCAGTTTATTTTCAATCTTTATTATGACGAGTTTAAATACTAGATTTTAAACAAAACTATATTGATTTTAGAATCTCGATGAGACAATTTATGATCATCATAATTATTATAACAAGTTGGACATGCATATTTGTTAGCTATTCTTTTACGAAGGTTCAACAATCAATTCAATTCTTTATTGAGATATTTTCTTTTAATCAAAGGAAAGTTGTGTACTTCGAATAAAGATATATATTTTCTCTAAGGTTAAGTTTCGAGGACGAAACTTTTATAAGGTATAAGGGATTGTAATACCCCAAATTTCTAATTAAATCTCTTTTATGAATAATAGTTTTTTTTTTGTTTTTTTATCATGGCCTCATACTAAATTATAGTGAATTAGTTAGGAGAGGTGTATAGAATTATTAAATAATTAGTAGATTTATAACCATATTAAATTAGATATAGGATTTAAGAATTTAAATTTTATTCGTGGAGATAAAGAATTAATTTGTTGAGATATAATAGGGGACCATGTTACCCAAAGAAAAGAAAAAAAAATAAAAAAATAAATTAGGTGGTTGAGAAATACTAGAATCAACTTTTTCTTCAACTCCTAAAAGATAGGGGAGTCTATCTCCTAAGTAGAAGGAGTTCAAAACCCTATTTATAAATTGAGTGCGGATAGGAAGTACTAAACACACCCCACTTCAAGTGTTACTGTTCACATCACATGTGAATAATAACACTTGAAGTGGGATGTGTTTAGTAAATAGTGGGGTGCAGATAGCCGCACCCTTATAAATTACGTAGTCATCTCAATTGGTGATGGAATACGCTAATAGTTGAAAAAAAGAAGAAAAAAATGTTGAATGGAGTTTTAGAGTTCATGGAGAAACAGTAAAAACATGGAAATCAAGGGTTGGGGTAATATTTTTTGTATATAATCCCACAGAGGTTTCCACCACATATATACATAAAGAAAAACAACCCATCACTACAATCACGGATTTGCTGAGATCTCAACATCCTACAAATCCTCATTATCAATCTATCTATATAAGGTAAATATAACAAACTACTATACAAGGTAAAATACCATATCTTCTACACTCCCCCTCAAGTTGGTGCGTGAGGATTCGACATGCCCAACTTGCTCAAGATATGGTAGAAGACTCGCCCGCACACCGCCTTAGTAAGAATGTCAGCTAGCTGATCTTCAGACTTGACAAAAGGTAAAGTGATCACCTTTGTATCAAGTTGATATTTGATGAAATGCCGGTCGATCTCAATATGCTTTGTCCTGTCGTGCTGTATCGGATTATGCGAAATTTGAATAGCAGCCTTATTATCACATAGCAGCGGAACACATGGTTCAGGATTATATCCCAACTCCATCAAGACTAGTCTAACCCAAAGTACTTCGCATATCCCCTTAGCAGTACCTCGAAACTCTGCCTCTGCACTAGATAGAACAACCACTTTTTGTTTCTTGCTTCTCCATGATACAAGATTTCCTCCCACATATACCAGGTAACCCGAAGTTGAGCGCCGGTCAACAATATTACCGCCCCAATCTGCATCAGTGTAGGCTTGCATGTTTAAATGCCCAAATTTTGTAAACCGAATGCCTCTTTCTGGACAGGACTTCAGATATCGAAGAATTCTTGTTACTACCTCCATTTGCTCCTTTCCTGGGCAATGCATATACTGACTCACCACTCCCACAGCATAAGAGATATCAGGACGAGTATGGGATAAGTAGATGAGCTTTCCCACTAATCTTTGGTATCTCTCTTTATCCTTCACCTCACACTCAGATCCATTTTGCAGCTTGAGATTTTGAACCATAGGAGTGTCTGCCGGTTTGCAATCTAGCATACCTGTTTCTGCCAATAAGTCGAGGATATACTTCCTTTGGGACAAATGTATCCCAAAGAAGGTTCGATCCACTTCAATACCCAGAAAGTATTTTAAACTGCCCAAGTCCTTCATTTCGAATTCCTTTGACAAGTTTACCTTCAAATTTTCAATCTCCTCTACATCATCTCCAGAAATAATCATATCGTCCACATAAATAAGTAAAAGTGTTACCTTATCATGTCGGCGTTTCCTGAATAGGGTGTGATCTGAATTACACTGAGTGTAGCCATACCCAATCATAGCAAGAGTGAACCGCCCAAACCACGCTCTTGGAGATTGCTTCAACCCATAGAGAGCTTTTCTCAGCTTGCATACACGTCTCGAGTCAGTGGTGTCCTCATATCCTGGAGGCATAGTCATGTATACTTCCTCCACTAGGTCACCATGCAAAAATGCATTCTTGACGTCAAACTGGTACAAGGGCCAATCGAGATTGACAGCCAGTGACAACAGGATCCGAACGGTATTTAGTTTGGCCACGGGTGAAAAAGTCTCAGAATAATCAATACCGTATATCTGAGTATATCCCTTAGCCACGAGTCGAGCTTTATACCGATCTAAGGTCCCATCTGCCTTGTATTTCGTTGAGAAGACCCATCGACACCCAACAGCTTTCTTCCCACTTGGTAGTTCACACACTTCCCAAGTTTGATTCTTCTCAAGAGCATTCATTTCATCTGTCATCGCCTGTTTCCACTCCTTACTTGCCATAGCCTCATGAATTCCTGTTGGTATAGGACATATCATAGTGGAATCAATATCACGATGTGAGGTGACAAAGTTGGCAATGGGATAACGACTCCGCGTCCCTTTGCCTTCTGGAGAATATTTGAGTGGAGGAATGCCCCTGTTATGTCTTGCAGGTAAAGTATAAGTAGTAGAAACAGTAGGAGCAACAGGCGGAGGAGAATTATGAGAACTTTCAGCCATGCCTGTAGGAGTATCCTTACCTGAGGAAGATGTCTCGGGGTGGTACTGTGAGTGGGAGAGAGGAGTAGATGGTGTAAGGGTATGCTCCACCTGAATATGAGTGAGGGTCTGCTCCCCCTGAATATGTTGATCAGTGTTCTGCCCTTGATCAAGGGGTGGATACAGCCAGTCATATTGGTCTGAATTAGAGGTATTAGTCTCCCCCTGACCAACAGGCTGGGTGGATCCACCAAAGTAGTACTCAGTTTCAACAAAATCCACATCCATTGTAACAAAAAACTTCTTAGTAGCCGGATCAAAACAACGGTATCCCTTTTGGTGTGTCCCATATCCAACAAACACACACCGATGAGCACATGGATCAAACTTAGTTCTTTGTGTTTTAGGAATATGAACAAAGGCTACACACCCAAACACTCGAGGATTCATCATGTGATAAGAGGGAATGGTACAAAACGAGGCCAAGGTTTGTAACGGGGTTTTGTGAGACAAAACTCTAGAGGGTATTTTGTTCAATAAATAGGCAGCGGAAGAAATAGCCTCAACCCATAGATATGGTGGGACATGTCCCTCAAAAAGTAAGGCTCGGGCTGTCTCAAGGAGATGCCTATTTTTTCGTTCAGCAATCCCGTTTTGTTGAGGTGTATAGGCACATGAGGTCTCGTGAATTATTCCTTGGGTAGTACAATAGTTGGTGAACTCATGGTTAACATATTCCCCCCCATTATCTGTTCTAATGGTTTTGATTTTAATGGAAAATTGATTTTGGATCAAGTTGTGAAAAGCCACAAAAATAGAAGGCACCTCAGACTTGTGCTTCATAAAGTATAGCCATGTCATACGAGTACAGTCATCAATAAAAGTTATAAACCAGCGAGAACCGGATAATGTAGTGACTGGGGAAGGTCCCCACACATCAGAGTGAACGATAGAAAAAGGGAATGAACTTTTATTAATACTGGGGTCAAAAGATGTTCGATGGCTTTTTGCAAGCAAACAAGTCTTACAACTAAAATCTTGAATAGAACAATCTAATTGGGGAAATAACCTTTTCAAATACCCAAGGGAGGGGTGCCCAAGACGTCTATGCCACAGCCACAGTTGTCTTGATGCAGTTCCATGTGCCAGAGCCACTGTTCCTCTTTCACTGAACTCATCCACATAGTATAGTCCTCCCCTCTCAGTACCACGCCCAAGGATCTCCTTGGTATGAATATCCTGCAATAAGCAAAAGGTAGAGTACATGAGAACCAGACAGTTTAAATCTCGAGTGATTTGACTGATAGACATCAAATTGTGAGATAAAGAGGGAACCACAAGAACATGTGACATTTTTAGTTCATTGGTTAATGCAATTTCACCCGCTCCTGTTACTGGAAATATTCCACCGTTAGCATTAGAAATAGATGATTTTTTGGGTTTAATGGATTTCGAAATATCATCTTTTCTGTTCGTCATGTGATCGGTAGCTCCTGAATCAAGTAACCATTCTCCCAAATTTTTGGGACTGTTGGAACTTGCAGGAACAAATTTCGAACATAATAGAGCATTGGAATAAATTAATTTGTCACATGCTGGCCCAGACAAAACGCCTGGCTTCTCAAAAAATAAGTCAGGCCCAAATATTGGCCCACATCTCAAGTCTGCCTTCTCCTCCAATTAACCGCCGCCATCAAGCTCCGAGAGAGTGGCAAACCGGTTAGTACACTCAAAAAATTGCTTTGTACCTTCGTTCGTAGCCTTTGCTGCTGCTGCGAACCCTGTGTCAGAGCTTCGATTCCCATCTGGTTGAGAGTGAGTGACCGCCGATTGTGCTACCTCACCGGTGGCGACTGATGCTTTCCCCCTTTTACTTGGGTGCCAGTCTGGTACGCCATGGATCTTCCAGCAGGTTTCAATTGTATGCTTTGGTTTTCCACAGTGAGAACACGGCCCCTTCTGGTTCTTACCGATGTTTTTTTCCGAGTTGTTGGTCGAGACACCATTGTACTGTCCCGGCTTGGAGTCGTACGAATGGGAGGATGAGTTTTTTTTCTGACCATTGGCCGCCGGCGTACATCCCAATTCCGGTATGAGTTTCTAGCCCGGTCATCGCCGCTCCATCCCGGGACATTTGACGTTGGTACTCCCTTCGAACGGCTGAATACGCCTGGTCAACCGTGGGAAATGGTTTCATGTTAAGTCTCTGCGGATTGGATCAAAACGATCCTCCAACCCAAGTAAGAATTGCAAAACTCTTCTATTCTCAGTTAGATTTGAGTGTTGTTTGATGTCATTTGGGCACTCCATTGGATTTGGTTGCCTGAAATCCATGTCCATCAAGGCCGTTTGCAATTCTCCATAATAATCCTCGATGGTCATTCCAATTTGTCGGCGTTGACCGATCCTTCTTTCCAGTTCGTATATTCGAACCATGTCCCCTCCATCAAAAAAGGTAGTAGCTATTGCATCCCATAGCTCTTTTGCAGTTCCGTAGCGGGCAAAATTCGAGACTAACTTGGGTTCCATTGAATTCTGTATCCAGCTACGGATTGCAGCATCAGTAGCAGTCCAATTTTCATAGCTTGAATCAGTTTTCTCAGGAACTGGTGATTTCCCAGTTATGTACCCAAGTTTCTTTTTTCCAGTAATAAATGTCTCCATGAGATTCGACCAAATCACATAGTTGTAGTTGTTTAATTTCAGAGAGATCCCAACAGAGTTGTTGAGGGTCTCTTCTGCAGAATTTTGTGTTTTAAGGCTGTTTTGGAGTAGTTCGGCTATCTTAGCCATCATGGCTGCAGTTGGATCGTCAGCCATGGTATGGATGTTATGGGTGTTTTGGTAGGTGGGGATATGTAGAGACAGGTTTTTTTACACCTGCTCTGATACCATGTTGAATGGAGTTTTAGAGTTCATGGAGAAACAGTAAAAACATGGAAATCAAGGGTTGGGGTAATATTTTTTGTATATAATCCCACAGAGGTTTCCACCACATATATACATAAAGAAAAACAACCCATCACTACAATCACGGATTTGCTGAGATCTCAACATCCTACAAATCCTCATTATCAATCTATCTATATAAGGTAAATATAACAAACTACTATACAAGGTAAAATACCATATCTTCTACAAAAAAAAGAGAATATTTATATATCAACCATAACGCAAAGTCTCGAAGAACCACAGGTAAACGTTTACGACCTCTTCTACCATAATTTGCTTTTGTTAGTAATTAATAAATCTAATTAATCAATGTACAACTGTAAAATATGTGCCTATTTCCGGTTTACATAATTTGACTTTTGTATGGAATATTGGATCAAAAAGAGAAACTAGTGTGTAGAATTGTAAATCTTCTATGTACGTATTCTGTTTCATAATTTCTTTTAGAAAGAAACATTAATCAGGTGCGCTGATAACTATTATAATAAGATCAAATTATTTAGTTTAAAATTTATTTCTTTAATTCTTTTTCTAGGATGTATTTAATTTAGGGAGATTGATGTTACTGGAGGATAGAAATTTAATTAAATAAAACGTATATAAGAACAACATTAAATAATGAAATGAATATTACAAACATAATTTCATTGTATTCCGATTGATACTTTCGGTTCATCAAAATAAAGCTACATAATTGAGTTTCATATCCTTACAATATTATAGAAAAATGAGAGAAGCTACTGGTACAGTTTGTAAAGAAGTTTGGGATTTAAATTATTATGTTAATTAAATGGTTCAGTTATATATTTGTGTTGAGTATATTAAATAATGAATCAAATTGGTCCAAAGTTATAACTATTGCTTAATTGAAGAATTGAAATAGTTGATTGTGATGGTAGGGAGTATCCTGTTAAACAACATGTTTAGTTTACGAATTTTCTTTATTTTATGTTGTGAAATTGAGGTTAATTAAATTGTATAATCCGAATAAAAATAATTAATCTTTTGAGCTGTAGTTAATGAAATTAATTAACTAGTTCACTATTATATAGTTGATTGTTTTGCAACCTGGTTTTGAATGTCTGGTATGATATTAATCAAGTAAAATAGTTTTAAAATTATTCAGTGCAACAGAAGCCGGATGTCTACAGTAGAGGTGTATTGTAATTTGTATGATTAATTAAACCCTGAGACATTAATCTGGCAATGTAACAGTATTGATAAAGTTTACCAAAATTCTATAAATTTAGTATGTTTTAAGTTAATAAATTCTAATATCAAGTCATCAATTGATTATGTTTTAGATTTGCTTGAGAAGACTTAGAAGCATTTAAGAGTCTTGAGATATTTTAAGTTTTGGAAGCTTTAAGTAAGTACATCTCTCACCTGCAGTATGAGTAGCTTTGTTTTAATTGTTTAATAATTATGCAAAATTACGTGAGTGCTTATTTATGTTTTATGTGAGTATGCTTTAATGAGTTGCTAAGTTAAATGCTTTGTGAGTTTTTATTTATTTATGATTTATGTGATTGTGAAGAGATGATTTGTTGAGTGTGGTGATTCCATATGTTTGATTTAGTACAAGATGCAAGCATTTTTGTTCTACGTAAAGTGAGAAAAGTATTTTGAAATAGAGTATATATGTATATGGTTTTATTTTCTATATTTTTAAGAGACTGGAATCGGGTACCGAGATCGTCCACTAGAGAAGTTAAGGGCACCGAAACCGTCCTATGAGTATTGAGTTGCTCCGTTTGGATTCGGTGGCTAGCTACCCCAAATTCTTTAGAGTTGCGCGCATTGGTACCATATTTGGGCCCACAGTATATTATTTTCAAGTACAAGAGTATATTATTGTTTTTATTAGTGATGTTCTTGTTTTTATTAAGTTGCAAAGAAAAATGTTTTGTGAGATAGGTGATATACTTGCTAAGCATTTTTACTTATAGTATTACCTCAAACTGTAGATAAAGGCAAAGGTAGGATGTGATGTAAGGAGGTAGCAGCGCTGAAGCGTGATTGGTGGTGACGGCCTCGGAATTGGTTTAAGATTTTTAGAGTTTTCTAAATTTGCATGATAAGAAGACTTCTGATTTGATTTTTGATGAAAATTTTACTCAAATTATTTAATTCTTTTTGGATGCTTTAAACCGTTTTAAAACTTTGATATGTTTCTTAACAAAATTATTTCCGCTGTTTTAAAAAAAAAATTCTATGAATCCTTATGATATATTTTTATTAGTTGGAAAGTTAAGCATAATTTAGTAGAAGTAATTACCCTATTAGAAGAGGGTGTTACATACTCACATAACTAAAAGGGTTTTGGTTGAACTTATAAACTCCTTAAAACATTTTATAAGATGTTAATTGTTTATAAACTCCTCAAAAATGTTTGACTAAATTTTAAAAATAAGATCTTATTTTAGGAGCTTATAAGATGTAAGGAGCTTATACACTTTTTTTTGAAACGCAAAAACTCATGTAAGACCGTCTCACGGATCCCCTTCCGTGAGACGGATCTTTTGGCCTGACCCACAACCCCATGATCCAGCCCAACCCTTCTGCCATGATCCATCTAAGCTCAAATCCAGCCCAACTAATGCATCCTCCCACCAAATTCATGAAAAATCTCAATCACGCAAATCCAAGCCCAACAACCACATTGTCTTACACAATTCATTCACTGAAATCGTCGCATTATCTCATACAATTTGCTCTTTTTTTTTGATTGAATAGTTAAATAAGTTTTATTTTTATATTGTGTTGATTTTTTAGTTTTTTTTTTTATGTACAGGGGAATAAAAATTTCAAATAAGATGTTCTTGATGAAATGTTAGTTATGTTTAATATTTTAAATATATTATGCTGATTTTTTCATTTGTTTTTTTTATGTGTATAGGATTGAAAATTTCAAATATAGAGTGAAGTGAAAATTGATAATATTTAATTTACTTTTTTCTCACCAAATTAATTATAAGTATGCATTTTACAATTATAAATATATGTTTTACAATTATAGGAATGCATTTTTTGTATTTTATTTTTCCATCCGAATTTGACATTGTATTCTTCATGAAAGTTGTAGCACTTTAAGTTAGCTCTCCAATAAAATAAAAATGATATTTGTCCAAGTGAAATGAATTTAATTAAGTTAGTCATCCAACGTCAAGAAAACAATTATATTATATTTTGTCTAGTGAAGTGAAACTAATTTATATTATTTTTATTTTCTCACCGAATCTAAGTATAAGTATGTCTTTTACATCTATAAGTATGCCTTTTAAAACTATATGTATGCGTTTTATTCTTAATAGTTATAAAAGTAAGTGTTTTATTGTTATAAGTATGTGTTTTATCCTTAATAGATATATAAGTATGTGTTTTAATGTTATAAGTATGCTTTTTATTCTTAATAATTATATAAGTATGCGTTATACAATTATAAGTATGCGATTTACAGCTATAAGTATATATGTATTTTATACTTATAACTATGCATTTTAAATAAGTGTTTTTATATA
The DNA here is from genome assembly GCA_946896805.1 of Scutellaria galericulata. Lineage (NCBI taxonomy): Eukaryota > Viridiplantae > Streptophyta > Magnoliopsida > Lamiales > Lamiaceae > Scutellaria > Scutellaria galericulata. The sequence continues at coordinate 6,501,771 of OX335792.1, read as the reverse complement.
AGTGTATGTGATTTACAACTATAAGTATGTGTTTTAAAGAAGCGTTTTTATAGAAGTATGTGTTTTACAGCTATAAGTATGTGTTTTAAAGCTATAAGTATGTGTTTTATGTTCTTATATATTTCAAATTTTGGTATAAGTATGTATTTTACACCTATAAGTATGTGTTTTTATTCTTAAATACTTAATAAATTAATTAACATAAGTATGTATTTTTATACATGTGTTTTTATGTTGCTATATAAGTAAGCATTTTGTATAAGTATGTATTTTGCAGCTATAAGTATGGATTTTAAAGTTACAAGTATGTGTTTTTATTTTTATTGTTATGTTGCTATATAAATGTTTTATATAAGTATGTGTTTTACAGCTATAAGTATGTGTTTTAAAACTATAAGTATGTGTTTTTATTATTATTGTTATGTTGCTATAATTGGATGAAATTAATTCGATTTTATAATAATCGAATTAATTGTGTTAATTGGTGATACATGTATTTGAAGAATCTCATGAGATTATTTGATTAAAAATAGTTGAGACTGTTGGATAAAATTGTTTGAAACTTTTCTTGTAATTTATGATCTAAAATTGGAGAAATAAAGATAATTATTAAAATCGAATAAATAGCATTTTGAATTTTTAATAAAAAAAACCAAAAACACAATTTAACGCCCATCGTGGGCTTGAACACATGACCAAGAAGTTAAGAGCCTTGCGCTTCACCAACTGAACTAGACAGGCCTGTGATCAATTAATTTATAATTACAAATATATCTGGGTGTTGGGGTTGGGGTGGGCTGAGTTTGGGTTGGATAGTGAGTCAAATATATCCGTCTCACGGAAAGGGATCCGTGAGACGGTCTCACAAGAGACCTACTCAAAAACTCACGTGAGACCGTCTCACGAATCCTCTTCCGTGAGACGGATCTATTTGACCCAGCCCAAAACAAAGCCCAACCCAAAAATATAAACCAAACCCAATATACAACCCACAAGCCCAATATACAGCAAACCCAATATCATTTCCCGCTGCACGCATGCTGCACAACAAGCTGTATCTTCCGCCGCACGCCGCACATCGTATGCAGGTCCTTGGGTTCGTCGCATTTGTCACACGTCGCACGCAATCCGTCGCACACCGGAGTACATAAGCCGTCGTCAGCACAGTTGGATTGATTCATTTCTCTCAATTTTTCCCCAATGATTGTGTTAATTTTCCCGAATCGTGAGTTTTTGCGCTTCTATAAGTTTTGTTTTTTGATTTTGGTTGTTGTTGTAGTTGCGTGAAGAATCTGCATGCATATTTGCGTAGTTTGGGTAGAAAATCTCTCTCTCTCTCTCTCTGCGTGTGTGCTCCGTTAACTGTGTATCATGTGTTTGATATTAGAGTTCTTTCAAGGATTGAGTGCTTGTAATGAGATATTGAGATGATCACTGTTCATGGTGGGTGATGAGATTAAATGAAGTAGTTAGATGATGAAGTTAAATTTCTATCTTAAAGATGGATATGTTGTTTTTTCTTTTTCCAGGGAACATGTTTGCTCAGAAGATGTTATTGACATTCTGAAACTTTGTTATTTTCTTAATCACATACTTATGTGAAGAAATTACATTCTGGTGTTCTAATATATTTTCTTAATCTCATACTTATAGCAAGAAATCTCATACTTATAGCCCGAAATCTCATTCTTAAAAATATAACAGTTGTACATATACTTATACTTAAATGTAAGATAAAAATTCACATACTTATAGCAAAAAATCTCATACTTATAGGAGGAAATCTCATACTTAAAGATTTTACAGTTGTACATATACTTATACTTAAATGTAAGATAAAAATTCACATACTTATAGCAAGAAATCTCATACTTAACGCACGAAATCTCATACTTAAAGATGTAACAGTTGTACATGTACTTAAATATAAGATAAAATTTAACATACTTATAGTAAGAAATCTCATACTTATAACATGAAATCCCATACTTAAAGATGAGGTATACTTATACTTATACTTAAATATAAGTAAAAAATTCACATACTTATAGCAATAAATCTCATACTTAAAGCACAAAATCTCTTACTTAAAGATGTAACAGTTGTACATATACTTAAATATAAGATAAAAATTTACATACTTATAGTAGGAAATCACATACTTATAGCATGAAATCTCATACATAAAGATGAGGTATACTTATACTTATACTTAAATATAAGTCAAAAATTCACATAATTATAGCAAGAAATCTCATACTTAAAGCACAAAATTATCTACTTAAAGATGTAACAGTTGTACATATGCTTAAATATAAGATAAAAATTCACATACTTATAGCAAAAAATTACATACATATAGATGTAACAGTTATTCTTGTAGACAAGTGATTGTTCCTATTATGAACATATGCAAATTTATAGCGCTCTTATGCTAAAATCCAATCATTCATTAACCTGTTAATAAATAGCAAATCAAGTCATTGTCAATGAATGCATTAAATAAGTTTCAATGGTCAGATTATAAAGACAATGTTTCTAACAAATCTAATAAGTTTTTCAGAACACGTCATCTTTGGGCTTGTTGTGCGACGAGAAATATGTATATTGGGCTTGTTGTATGAATATTAGTCAGCACGTGCAGCGTGCGATAGGAAATATGTATATTGGGCTTGCTGTGCTGCATGCGAGGGAAATGGGTATATTGACTTGCTATATATTAGGCTCTTGGGTAGTATATTGAGTTTGGTTTATATTTTTGGGTTGGGTCAAATAGATCCGTCTCACGGAAGACGATCTGTGAGACGGTCTCGCAAGAGACCTACTCTTTTTGAAAAATAAGAGAATCCCAACTTATTTCTAAAATAAGATCTTAGTTTTTAGAACCTCTTCAAATTTGATCATTGAAATTACACAAATGTTATTACTAACATCTTTTAAGTTCCACCATCTTATTTATCCATACACTTCAACAACTTATTTTAAACTAAAATTACACGACTTATAAGCTCTAAAAACATATTATAAGATGAAAGAGCTTATAAGCTCTAAAAATAAATTTAGCCAAATACCCCTAAAAGATATTACATGTTTGTTAGAAAACGAACAAACGTGAGAGAGTGTGAGCGCGAACGCGATTGTGAGTGCGTGATTTATGAGTCGGTCCCAAATGCATAAAATACATTTGTTAAAAATTATAGCTCTTATATTAACATGAGATAACAGTATCTCGATGAGTTTCAGGTCACTTTTTTAGTTTTTATTTTCATTATTTATGTCTGCAATAGATTGGGAAAGAAAAATTATTCCGCCTTCGCATCGACAGTTTTGTACTAAAAAAATTTCATGTATATCATAAAATTTTGAAATTTAGTAAATATTATTAATTAATGCTCATGACTATATATCCGTACCCAACCCTATATATATAGACAAAAACTTTGCCCCGCCACGCGCTTGTACGCGCCCACACGTGACACCAAGTCGCGGATAAAATCCACCCAAACATGCTCTTAAGTGCCAGACATTTATGTTATGTTAACTATACCTTTTAGTAATGTTAATCATATATTTTAGTTATATTAGTCATACATTTTGTAAGGCTAGACATTTTTTTTAGACATACATATTAACCTTTTATTCATTTTAGTTATAACAGTCATACCTTTTAGTTATGTTAGATATACATTTTAGTTATGTTAGTTGTATCTTTATATATTATATAAATGTATGACTATGCTGATATAAAAGTATAAGTAATATCACATAAATGTATGTGTATTATCACATAAAGGTAAATATGTACAAATTGTGGTGAAATTAAGGTTTTTTTAGAGTTAAAAGTATTAAATAAAGGTATAATATCTAAACATAAATGTATGACTAATATAATATAAAAATATGACTAATATAAAAAAAAAAGTAAAAGTACGCGGATTCGAGTCATCCCGCGCACACCCGAACCCGATTCGAATTCATGTGTAGATCAGATGCATAAGAGTACTACTCATATAGATATAGGAATTTAATAGGGATATAAAACACACACTCAATATAGATAAGGATGATTATAAACGGGGATGAGATGAAAATAATAAATGGGAGAATTTTCTTTTATCCAGATTAAAGTCGTTATCATTTCAATACATTAAAATCTCTCCAAATTAATAGTGTTTTTTTTTTACCACACAAAATCTATTTATTAAAAGATTTTTATTTATCTATAAATAATAATTTATTAATTTATAGCTATAATATATAAACATATATGAAGTTTATCTATCATAATTATAATCATTGACCATAAATTCAAGCATTATAAATCACATTATATTGACAATTATTTATAATTTTTATATCAATCTATTTAAATATAAAGTTTTATTTTTATTATTCAAATTTTTAAATAGTCACCATATAGATAAAATAAAATAAACTACCAACTTAAAAGTTTTGATGTGAAATAAACTAGAATGAATCACTTTAACATGTTATATAGCATGTTAATAAAGCTAAACAACAAAAGTTTTTAAGTTTATAGAATTAAAAAAAAAAAGATTGATATTAAATAACTAAGAACACGAAATTTGAGAATAAAAAAGTTTATGTTCCCTACTTTCAAAACAATATTTTTAAGTTGAATAATTAAGTAATGTTTTTTTTAAAAATTAAAGATAATACTTTTGGAATAAATAAAAATTCGGAGTCTTTTTGCCTACGTTGACCATATCACATAAGATAATCTTATAAAAACTTTTTTTTACTTAATCGAATATTAATCATGGAAATTTTAACTTTGTGGTATTTAAGATAAGATCAAATGTAAGAGCTCTCCTAGGCCCATAATACTCATGGAAAAGAGCACTATAAATACCTACAACTAGAATAATAATTTTTCAACAGTGTTACGTTGGAGCTGAGTAATATATCCTCATTCACATTTCACAGTCCACTCGGAGCTGTTCTTATAATGAGGGTTTTTGGTGGTCAAAGAAACCATTTCATGGAAATTTTATGCTTGATTTTGATCTTGGCTTCAGGTAATTTTATTTCCGATTCTTCAGTTATTTCATTTCTTTCATTTTAATGAGAAAATAATATCATTTATTGATAAAAAAAAAAGAGTTAAAAAGTGTTATGGGAGATTTAGAATCAATGTTCGACGAATGCAAGATGATGCTGTACTCATACATAATTAATTTATCTTTTTAAGACTTTTCATTCTTATAATATATGAGACTATTTTACAGAAATAAACTCATGAGATGAATCTTGTTACACTCAATTCAAATACATTTTTACAAATCAAGGTATATATAGATTTGTAAATTGTGAATCGACCAATTTCATGAAATTAAACTAGTGAGAGAGTCTCATAAAAGTCACATTCTTTCATTTAAGATAAGTACTGAATAATTTATGAACAGCATATATTTTCATTTAATTTATGTATAGTCTTTTACTCCTCCACCTCCCACACACAAGAAGAAAAAAAGAAGAAGAATTGGATCTTACTTAAGGTTGTATTTGGATTGAATAATTTGAAATTTATAGTTAGTGAATTCATTCTTGATGTTTGAATTGATATAAGTTTGAAATTTACCGATTTCATTTCAAAACTATAATATTTGAGTAATTTGAGTGGATTTTACATACACGTTAATTTAAGTAAATTTGAAATATATTCATCTCAAATATTGTAATTTAAATAATTGAATCCAAACAAAACCTAGCTAAGATATGATTTTATCATTTCATAAATTATTACTCTTTATTTTGTTTCGGTGAGGACGTACAACATTTTTAATTAACTTTTTTTACAGTTAGATTTATATAATTCACTCAATTCATATGTATGTAATACTTAAATCATCTGAAAGTTTAATTAAGAAATCAATGGAAAACACACGTGGATGATTTTCTTAATAAAATGTCAAATTGGCACCCATGTCATTATTTTAATTTAGTGAGGCCTCAATATATAATTTTCAATTTGCAAGATTAAATAATATAATATTTTTTAATTTTTATTTGTATGGCTTAAATTGCAGGGGAAGTGGGGAAAGGAATAGGAGTTGAGAAATTAGGCGTGTCATGTATTGGCGATTGTTCAGCCTTCAAAGACTGCAATGAAGCTTGCGTTGGCAAAGGCTACAAACTTGGTGGCATTTGTATGGGTTTCTCAACTTCACAGTTTGCTTGCTGTTGTACTAAACCTTAATTAATAAATTATAATTATAAAGAAATTAGAGTATGAAGAGAACCTCATCAATAAATAAACCAATTTCATTTTCATACTTCTAATCTTAATTTCTTGCTTTTACTTGCAATTTTCAGTCACTGATGTTATAATAAATATGATAATTCTTCTCTACCATTTGTGGGTACGTTAAATGTATTCAATTCTGTCGAGGTTATACAGTAAGAGAGTTAATTCTAGAGATTTTAGGCTTCATCACATTCTCTCTATTTTCGTGTAATCAATGTTGGGATAAATCAATAATGACATACATATTTTAGAATTAATAATAAAAAATGCAATGTATTTTTAACATCTTCTGATACCTAATATTTTTTTTTGTCAAACTGTTATCCATAACTTATGAAATTTTAAAATTTACTACTCAACTCAATTTTGGATATATTTAATGGTATAAAATAATCTTTGAAAAATTTGAAAATACAATCTACCTAAAAAAATCAGTCAAAATGTACGAGTCATACGTCATAATGACTCAATTTCAAAATCGAAATATAAATCTAAATCAATTTCATGATTTCCCTTCGATTGGGATACAAATTAAACAAAAATTATTTGATTTTGATAAAATATGAGTATCATCAAATTTTTTATTTATTAAATTTTTTGTTTTTTTGATAAAATATGGCCTGTTAGCTAGGACAGTTCAAATGTGATATATATTCCTGAATATGTAATTAATATATATTCTTAGAAGTGGGCTCAAAAAGCCTCAAACACAATTTATGGATATGCCTACAACTACAACTCACAATTTCCTTCTCTCACATCTAAACAAGCACAAAATCAGAAACCATAGACCCCAAGTTCATGAATTATTGAATTGGAATCCCAACCCTAGAGCGAAAATCTCTCGTTGCATTGTTCAATCACAATATTTGAATTCCGATTTCTCAAAATTCAACTCCAAAATAGGAAAGAAGGAGTTATAAAGAACAAATTCACAAATGCGAACCCCATGTTGCCATACGTTCCTAGCTTTCATCCTGAAATTCTTGAATTTCTTGCAGGCATTTATTGGCGTTGTAATAATTGTATACTCTGTTTATGAGCTCAATCAATGGAACCACCACCTTGACCCATTTCCGCCACCGCCTAATCAATCGGGAATCCTTCTTCCGGCCGACGTCGTTTCATCCCAGGACGACGTGCTTCGCTTCAATTTCCACTCTCTCCCAGCTCCTTGGTAATCCATCGTTTACATGTGTTTCGTGATTGTTTGGTGGTGATGATTGCTTTCGCGATCTTAATTTTGTGGCTCTTTTTTATCCCAAGAGAAATTAAATGATTTGGTTTGTTATTTTTATGGATAGGTTTGCGTATGCATCTTTGGGAATTGGAATTTTGATATGTTGCATTGCTTTCATCGGTCATATTGGTACGGAGGCGATGAGTGGCTGTTGCCTTTTCTTTGTATCCTGTCTTCGTTCTCTGATTTTGCTCTTTCTGATATAATGCTCAGAATGGCTTGAATGTTGTTTCCATTGGTTCATAGGTTTCGACAACCTTAATTCAGCTCAAATTTTAAGTTTGTTTAAATATTATGATTCTGGACAAGATTTACCTCAAAAGCTGTTGAAGCATCTGGAGTGCTACTATAACTGTAGATGACACAATTTGTGAAGGTTTGTTGGCATGGATAGGTGAGAAAAGGTGAGGAGAGAGAGAGAGTTATAACTGTGAGCTAAAGAAAAGCTAATGGCAAATATCAAGATTAAGAACATGGTGACTGTTGATGGTGTTTAGAGTTTTTTGTGCCACTCTATTTATATTATGAGGCTGCATTTTGGAACATGAGATTACCCCTTAAAAAGATTGTTTGCAAATTTGTTAACTTATATCATTTCTACATGATTTATGAGGCTTGAATTTATTGTTTACTACCAAGAGGTTTTTTTGCTACTGATATATTCCACGTCTTCTCCTTGCTTTAAATATTGTCCACCAATAATTCTTGAAAAAAGATAGGTGTTTGAGCTAATCTGATAGTGTAATACTTGTATCCTTGACCGTGTAAAATCTCAGTATGCTGCACTCAGTACCATATTTATTATATTGGAAGTGGGTTTGGTGGCTTTCATTGCTCTTGATCACCATTGGCAGGAGGTAGAGCCTTCATTATCATTTGACACTTATGCTCTATAATCTTCCTTGTTCCTTCATCTCTCACTTTGTTCTTTTTTGTTTGTCTTCTTTCCCCCAAGGATATACCATTTGATCCCACTGGAGAACTTGACAGTTTCCGGACCTTTATAGTAGAGAATGCTGATGTCTTTGTGTGGGTTGGTATTGCCATTCTCATTTTACAGGCATGTCTCTGTTCTCTATACTAGCATGTTAGTTGTAAATTTTATATTCTCCTCTGATGTTTGGTGGAACAGTGCTACTGAAACTTTTCACCGGCATGCTTACTTGGTTCTCTAGATCACAAGACTAATATGTTTTAGCATATAAAAGGTTACATTGCTTTTCAAGAGCGGGTTTTACAAATGAATATGGTCGGTGGTCTATATATGTTCCAAATATGATAAGTAAATTCTTACTTTGTATGTTGCTTAACATGAAAGTTAGTTATGTGAGTGAACTAAAAAAGTGTCTTGGGCTTAGAGAATGAGGTGCAGTATATCTTGCGAATACTTTGTAAAGACTTGATCGCAAATTACCCTCCTGTCATTTGGAATTATGTCAAGTAAGTTTTTGTTTGTAGAACAGCCAAGTAAATTTCTATGGTTTGAAAATTTTATATGCTTTTTTTTAATGAGTTAGAGGGAGTGGAAGGGAGAGAACAAAGACTAGAAAACTTGCGCATCAAGATCTACACCTTTATAAAGGTGGGGTACCACTTGAGCTACAAGACTTGTGGTATATGCATATTCCTATTGTTTCTGATAATTAAGTTAAGAAAATTGCAGTAACTTCATATGCAATAGGTTTATGGTTTAAATCATCAGTACATCCTTGTTTTGGGGCTCCTTGGATCCTTTACCATCTTATGATGACTATTCTGTTTCTCCAGCATTTGCATTGGCTATATTTCCCAAGTTGCTAATTTCCCTCTTTTGTACCTAGGTTATGCCTACCTTGTTTGTTCTAGATACTTGTTTCCATCATATTTAGGAAAGTTTGGATGTTACTATATATTCCACCATCCAACATTTATTCTTGTATCATTGCACATAATTCATAGGATCCAAAATTTGGTGTGCTTTGATATCTTAAAAACAACTTTTGTTCTTTTCAGGTCCTATCCCTACTTCTTGCAATAGTCCTAAGATCCTTGGTTACTAGTCAGAGAGACGATGATGACATTGAGGGAGATTATGGTTATAGCAGTAGGATCAGAGAACCTCTGATTACTTCATATCCGAGCCAAGCTCCAGTTTCACCTAGAGGTGATTCTGATATCTGGAGTTCAAGGATGAGACAAAAGGTAGGCTTCTGATAGCAAATACAACGTGTGCTTACAAGAACTTCATGAATTAAATGACAATATCATCATTACTCTCATCAATTTGTCTTTCATTTGGTTCAACTATGCTATGCACATGCTTGAAACTTGAGTAATTGGACTACAAGATCTGTGAGATTGTCTGAACCTAATAACTGAGCTCAAATGAGTCGATGATTCATTATTTATGATGAGATGAGTATACATGTGGGAAGGTATTGTTGCTGATTTCTTTGAATCTTTGATGTGTACGATATCCATTAAGTAGGTTTTGTTGACCTTACGTGCCATTATTTATTGCCTTCTCAGATGAACTATCTTCTTATTGAGGATAGATCTAAGATGAGTTGATGAAAATGACAACATACCTAATATTACCTTGTTGTCTGAAACTTTAACTGGAAATGCCTGTGCTTAGCATATCAAGTAGCTCTTCTCTCTGCCTCTCTGATTCTCCTCAACAGTTAAGAAGTTTCATGAACAATAGTTGTTTACTTCACTGGTGCTTGTTTTCGGGTTCTTTTGTTTTCTTATAAGATGTTCGTTCAATCTTAATGATTGTCGTTTCACTTATTATGTTACTAAATCTTTGTTCTCTAACACACATTTATTACTTGCTTTCCTATACTTTTTCTTGCAGTATGGACTTACTAGTGCTGATGTGAAACACAATTTTCTGAACCAAAACTCATCTGCTGATGTTATTAAGTAGTGAAGTGTGAGAGAGTGAGAAATCTCTTGGAGCAAACGACGATCGAAGAACATACTACTCAGGATCGGGTGTGTATTTTCTTAACGACCAGCTTATGTGCACTCATTCTTTGTCTTATTTAGTAGTTTAACGTAAAAAGGTTTGTCAACCATTTAGTTCAATTAGTTGCTTGGTGTATATTGATGAAAATATGGTGTCAATGAGTAATTGCTACACTTTTTTTTTTTTTTTTTTTTTTTAACTTTTTTTTATATACAAAAAATGTATCTCATCTCATGAGTGTTTTATACATGCATTCTGTAATTCCATAATTTTGTGTTTATTTATTTAATATTCAAAAGTTATTGTTACAGTGTGTGTTATATGCATATGTGAATAACTATAAAAATATACGAGTAAATATAAGTAAAATTACTGGTAATTAGTAAAATACAATAAGAATTAATAAAGTACGGCGTATTGAAATCGTTTGAAAATGTAAGTGAATATGTATGCATTGGGAGCGACTTTAACTCAAGAACTAAAATTTCGATTTTTGTGGAAATTTCGTAAAAAAAATTAGAAAATATACCTGGTAGTCTACAAAATATTATAACTAACATTAATATATATATTGAACATAAAATTTTAAATAAAATAATGTATTTATAATAAATATAAAGATAAAGATTATATAAATGATGTCTGTTATGATAATATGAGAATTTTGGATATAGTTATGCATGGATGAGTACCCAAATGAACTCCTTTGAACCGAAATTATATAAATGATGTATGCTGTGAATCTTGTGATAACATGAGAATTTTGGATATAGTTAATACATGGATGAGTGTCTAAATGAACTTCTATGGGATTCAAATGAAAAAGATGACATGTCATTTTAAATTAAACAATAATGGTAAGAACTCGTGACATTAGACTAATTTTGAGTGTAATCATGACATACATATGCTCCTCTATCTCTTCCAAGTACAATTCGATGAATCAGATTATGTTGATTGACCAAAGGTTGTTTACAAGGTCGATACATGTTTGAACTTCCATGTGACATTTTAGGTCGGGATGACAATGAATGGGTTTGGGGATGGTATTGACAATATCATCCCCATACCAAATTGTTATATCAAATACCATCACCGCTTCGTGAATTTGGTACGGGGATGGGGATTCACCGCTCGGGGAGTAGATTCTGTGCGGGGATTCGGGTTTCCCAAATTTAATTTTCTACAAGATAAAATTTATTTTTTGTCTAAAATATTTTTTAACAAAATAAATATCAAAACAATTAAAACAACCCATAAACAATATCAATCTAACATAACATCAACTATCATGAAATCATAAATTTAGTCTTTAAAACAAAAGTATGAAATATGTAATCAAAATGACAATACAATCTAACAAGTTTGGCTGTTTTGAGTTGATTCAAAGTTTCAATTTCAATTTGTAATTTTATTAAATTATTAATTAATTGGAAAGGGGCCGTGAGGAGTGAGGACTTAGAGTACTTATGGAAAATTTTGGATGTTTTGGTATATTTACTAATATATATATATATATATATATATATATATATTAATAATATTAAATGAGGAATCACCATTTCATATAAATTGGGCCGGTTTATGGGTTGGGGATTGGGTGGAGAGCATAAATATCATCCCCATACCATCCCCGTAATTTTTAAACGGTGATTCACCGTCCCCACCCCATTTCCTAATTTGATTGGGGAATCCCCACCCCATTAACATTGGTACCCAACGGGGATGGTTCCCCACGGGGAAATTGCCACCCCTAATTTCAGGGAATGAGAGTACTGGAATATATTTGACTAGTCCAATCAAACTGTGAATTGTCGTGTCTACCGTGAGGATATGATGGTTGATACGCATTAGAAGGATCAGTGCCCATATTCATTGAATCAATACTCATAGAAAGTGATTTAATATCAGTATTTGAGGTCTCATCTTGATTCCAAGCATGTCTTCTTCAGTAATTCTTTTCAATAACATCTATTCCTACATCTCATGCTCTACTTCTGTGGTCTAGATCTTGAAATAGGACTCATCGATAAATGGGGCTTAAATGTATTTTATTTGAAAAATCATAATTTTCTTCATTTCCACCACCATATTGAGCGTTCATTTGAGATTCTTACATTCAACTTATTACAATTAATTTATACTTACAATATTATTCAAGTTATTACATTTATTAGTTATTATATATTCAAATTAACATATAGAATACTTGTAGTAATTATTATAATTTATTACATCATACATATTACAATAAAGAATTAAATAGTTATTACATATCTATACTTATATAAAATCAAAAAAGTTGGAAAAATTTACAAAAATACCCGTTTCCCTCCTAAAAATGTCAAATCATTAATATTATTTATTTATTTTGATTTTTTTGCATATTTAATTTAATTGTTTTCCCAAGTTATTATGCAATATATTTTTTAAATTTAATTGGCTTTTTCATAAATGAATTAATTGTATTAGGAATTGTAATATTGTATAGATTTTTCAATTTATATAATTGGTCCATTTGATTCAATATTATAATTATTTTATTTGTTCATATATATTTTCTTGGTCTTAATTTAATTAATTTTTATTGAATATAATTTCATAAATCCCAATAACAGATATTGTTCAAAAATAAACTTAATAACAAATATTAATTTATTTAGGGATATCTAATATCATATTTAATATAAATAAATGTAACATTGTTAAAGAAATTTATATATAATATGTGTGTGTAGTAGTATGGTAATGGAATTATATGTCATTCTAAATTTTTTTTACATTAATAGTTGTATATTTAAATATGTAAGGGCATCCGCATCAATATGTTTTTAGCACACCATTTTAGTGTGGGTCACACATGCCAACACACTAATTAAAAACATCTACTTTTTAAAAACACACCCCTACATCAATTTAACACAAAGAGAGAGAATGCAAAATCACACAACATTAATGGATTTTTAGCACACCATTTTTGTGTGGGGCCCACATGACAACACACTAATTAAAAACATCTACTTTTTAAAAACACACATCAACATCAATTTGTCACAAATTTACATCAATTTAACACAAATGCAATCATTACATGTGGGTCCCATTATCCACTAATTTTTATTATATTATTTTTATCCACTAAAATACACACTCTTTCCAATCATTAGCTAATAATTACAAAGGGGACAAGAATGATATTCTTACATCTTAACACACCTATACTTACACAAAAACACACACTTAAAAACATCCCCACATTAGTTAACACCACACATGTTTTAATTAATAACACCTCAAAATGAATTGGTATTTGTGCCCTATTAACACACACACTTAAAAACACACTACATTAATTAACACACCTTTTGTTTTAATTAAAAACACCCACAAATGAATCAATGTGGGTGCCCTAATACCATCAACATTGTACGAAAAATATTAATATCTTTTACCGATATATTTTAATGATGAAAATATTATTAAATATTCAAATATAAAATACATGATTTGACTATATGTCATTTTCAATGTTAAACGATATTAAAAATGTCATTTTTTTAAATTCAATTTATTTTACAATGAAGGTCTAAAATACATGATTTACATTGTTTGCATCAAGTTCTTAAGTAAAATTTCCATTTTTTGTGTATTGTTTCTAATATATATATATATATATATATATATATATAATTTAAGTAATTGGGTTTAATTTGAAATTCATAGTTGATACAAATTGCCCAATTAGATATATATAATAAACAAGATTATTATGAATTAGATAGATATTTAATATATATATATATATATTATAGTTAAGTAAATTCATATTTTTTAATTGTTAAATATTTTATATTTTCAAAATATTTATAATTAGTTAAACTGTATTATAAAATAGTTGATATGTACTACATATTATATAACAAACCGTGCAATGCACGGGGACAACTACTAGTATATATACAGTAATGATAAGGAATCCACCGTTGGGTTCTTTATGTAGCCAATCTGGCTTATGTGGTAATCCACGCCTTGTTTTCTTTTTTCTTTATTTTCTTATGTTTCAATTACCGCTAATCCTTCTTTTTTATTTTATTGCATTTTTAAATAAACCTTTTTTTTTCTTATTCATCTAAAATTCTATCTCCACACATCTTTTTCAAATTCATGTCATTTTATCCCTTTTTTTTCTCTATTTAACATTAATACTAATTTTCAATTTTTTTTTCTTTCTCTCTTAGTTTCCATTATTAGCAATAGTACTTGGAAAAATATTTTAAAACATTTTTAATTTATATATATGTTTAGAAAGTGTCGTAGTTTCCATTAATATCAATAGTACTTCGAAAAATATTTTAAGATTTCATTTTAATTGTACATAAGTTTAGAATTGTCTAAAACTTTCATATACTTGTACATCTTTATGGAGTAATCTTAACTATCTATTTTGGATCTTTATGGAGTAATCTCAACTATCTATTTTTTTAATTCTATATAACTTTAGAACTTCTCCAGAAATCAACCATCTATTTTTTAATTATATTGTAGATCTTTATGGAGTAATCTCAGCAATATATTTAACTTCTTTATGGAGGAATTTCAACCATCTAATTTGTTTAAATTGTATATAAGTTTAGAACTTGTCTATAAAATTGTCTAAATTTTTTTGTTGATTTAATGGTGTAATCTCAATCATCTATTTTTTTAATTTTATATAACTTTAAAACTTGTCTCTAGAAATCAACCATCTATTATTTTAATTATATTGTAGATCTTTATGGAGTAATTTCAACCATCTATTTTGTTTGAATTGTACATAAGTTTAGAATTTGTCTAGAAAATCGTCTAATGGGTAATCTCAACTATATATATATATATAATTCTATATAACTTTAGAACTTGTCTAGAAAGAAATCATCTATTTCTTTAATTCTAACTTTAGTACTTATTTAAAAATTTCATGTACTTGTACATCTTTATAAAATAATCTTCGCATTGTATAAGGAGACATGTATGAAGCATTCAAATTAATCCAAACATTCTTATTTAAAAACCATCCAAAACAATATATTTTAACCATCTATTTTGGATCTTTATGGAGTAATCTCAACCATCTATTTTGTTTAAATTGAACATTAATTTTAGAACTTGTCTAGAAAATTGTCTAAAAATTCTTGTTGATTTTATGGTGTAATCTCAATCATCTACTTTTGTTGGGATATTTCAGTAGTTATCTTGATGAGACAAAATAGTATGCGTAATAAGACAAGAACAATTTGCTTAGGGTATCATCACCTAGCTTCCATACTGAATACATGATCTTTAGTTCTTCATCTATAAGAGATCATGTAATGGTTTCCAAGTTATAAGGAAAACCAACCTTAGAAAAAATAGACAGGTTACACTTGAGAACAACACCTACTAACAGTATTCAGTTTCAGGTTACAATAAGAATCGACAGGTTACTATGACAAGATCTAGAAGGAGACTGCAAGGATGGAATCAACAAAGAACTCTCAGCATTCACATCAAGTGGTATCAGAAGTAGCGTACAACAAGCATCAAGTTTCTACGACCTCGATCGAAGAGAAGTAGCTATGTGCAGAAGATCTAGAGAGATGGCTGTCTGTTGGTCCCTGTTAGTTCAAGTGTTCAGAGGTTCGGGGGGGGTGAATGAACCTCTATAGATTTTGCAAACTCTTTCTAAAAACTTTTCTGTTATAACAGGTTCCTGACTAAGGGCAGTAACCTGTCTCCAATCAGTAACCTGGCTCAAAGCTTGATCAGGTTCCTGACCCGATATCAGAATGTAACACAGCGGAATAAACTTGATAGAGTTATTTTTGGAAAACCGTTTCTTTTTAGACATGATTTGATAGAGTCTTCTTTTCACAGGATGCTTATGATGTATGCAACAGTTAAAGATATGCAGTAAGTAAAGTGCAGCATACAATCAAAGCATGTAAACACTTTTTGTTATAGTGGTTCGAAGGTGGTGTAAGCCTTCTACATCCACCCTACTCCTACTCAAGGAGGAACTTCATTAGGTTAGTTCGAATTACAAGCCTCACTTTACAAACCTCTTCCTAACAAGCTACACCTACTAGAGTCCCAGACTCCAGTCGAAGGCCACAGCCCACAAAGGGCAAGTAATCTATCTCTATAGACTACTCACTTTGCAAGGACCTAGTACTCTCAACTAAGTTACACCATAAAACAACCTAGCGCACACAACACAATGGTTAAAGGAAAATAACGGGTTCTTCAACTGGTGCGGAGCAGTCTTGATCTTTGTAGACACATATCTGTTGTATGCTGCTCCTAGAAGGTTGAGTGGCTGAACATAGATAAGCTTGAGAAGCTTTGGAATATGTCTGATTTTCTTATCGACTCTGTTCAGTGGTTTTCTTCAATCAGCCACACTTTCTATTTATAGATTTTGAGATTATATCCGTTGGAGGAAAGTATCCATTGAAGGAAGACACTTCCCTATTTTGAATGTAGGCTTAGATCTCCCAAGATCTTCTCTGCGGTCGCATTAAATGCTTCTGAGTAGTTCCTAACAAGTGCATTTAATGCGCCTACAATTTGCTTCTGGACCTCTTCTGTCATTCCTGCTGACTTATCAAGTCGGTATGGGTCCATAGCTGAAGTTCATACAGTTGCTGCTTGATGTCAGTTGATTATCTTCTTCTTCTTGCTGCATGTGCTTCCTGATGCTGCTTCATGTTGTCCTCAACTTGCTGCTTCTCTTCTAGCTTACTGGTTTCTTTCATCTGCTGTCAGCTTTCAGTTTGTAGCTTTTCTGTGCTTGTAGTCTGCTGACCAGCTTCCTATTTCCTTATTGACAACTTTTTGTTTGGAGACTTTATTTTCTTTGTCACTCTTCCAGCTTGCTGTCTACTCCTTGCAGCATTCTATCTGCCTTTTGTGCAGATACTTCTTTCAGCTTCGCTGTTTCCTACAGCTTGCTGACCCTTAAAGAATGTCTTTTTAATTCTTCTAAGGTTGATTTTCCTTAGTATTTGGAAAACCATTACATGATCACTTCTAGCATACTGATCATGTAATGCGTGGAAACTTACTTCAGCAAACTTGTGTTTTCTTATTATGTAACTTGTTCTGTCTTATTAAGATAACTCTTGAAATATCCCAACACTGTCTATCAAATCACAGCAAAGGTAAAATCTACCTTTTTCAGAAGCGAGATAGGCAGTTACTTAAGTCTACCTCAGAAGATCAACAATTTGCAAAAATGCCCCTCTACCTCTTTTGAATCAACCATCAGATCGTGCGTTTCATCCCCCAACCGTTAATCTAAAAACCACTCACGACCGCATATTTATATCTAAACATTCATCATCTTTCCTCAAACGCTCTTCATTAAAGCATGAGCAACCATAACTCTTCATGAAAAACACAGTTGCAGCAACTTATATGGCGATGAAGATTCCAGGAAATGAAGGAGAAGATGATGAAGATAGAGAAGAAGAAAAAGATGACGAGAAGTCTCTATTGACCAAGAAGATGAGGAGGTTTTCAAGGGATGATGAAGAGGTCATCACAGGTGTTGAAGGAGAAACTGTTGCTCTTGAAGGATATCTCACCAACCCCGCGGCTCTCACACGAGAGAAGGACACCTTCTATGGAATGGATGCTATCAGAAAAGTGTTCGAGATGCCGGAGATCACTCGCAAGACCCTCTTCAAGTTGATTGAAGATAAAAAAGATGAGAGAAAGATAAACAAGGTATTCGCATATACCCCTCGTTTATCTGACACAGGGCCGACTTCATCTTAATAGGAGAGTTGGGGATCGGATTTCATGAAAAAGCTTTCAATTTCAAAAATGAAATGGAAGTTATTATTTCATGAGGCCCCTTCTTCGGACAATGACAGAATCTACTGCCATTCATTGAGCCAAAACACAAAAAGGAAGGAGCGGTGATAGCTACCTGTCCGAAGATACTGTGTCAATAGCTTCCAGCTGGTACCTAGGAATGGAGAAGAATCCTCATCAAGTTGTGGTGAAGGCGAAGCCAGACCAGCAGTCAAGGATCCAAGGTGATCGTGTCTTGGACGATGAGGAAGCTGAACAGGTAACTGATCTATCCACCGATCAGATCCCTGATCTCTTGTCACGTACTCACTGAGGCTGAGCAGCTTATTCCCTTGGGTAGGAATAAAAAGGAAGATGCTCAGGAAGAAGTACGACAGATTACTGCACCACCTCAAGTAGCAACCATCAGATAAGAGAAATCTGCACTGCCTACCTTGGCTTGTAACTCCACCCCTAAGCAGCAAGCTTGAGGATGATGACAAAAAGGGGGAAGAGTTTCAAGTCAAGAGTCACTGTGGAAACCCTATACTAAGGGGAAGCAGAGGAAGAAGCTATGACAGTCAGGAAACACCTACCATCTGGAGCAACAAGCTGATGCAGCATGCAAATCAGATATGGTAGAGAGAGGGAAGAAGAACTCTTTGGTGGAAAAGATGGAAACAACAAACTGTCTGAAACTGAAGAAGGAAGTAAAGCTAAATGGAGATGTAGCAACTTACTTACTTTCACATTTGTTTTGAAATGTATTTGTACTTGTACAATCATTCAGTTTCGATAAAGAGCATT
This sequence comes from Scutellaria galericulata, assembly GCA_946896805.1. Taxonomy (NCBI): domain Eukaryota; kingdom Viridiplantae; phylum Streptophyta; class Magnoliopsida; order Lamiales; family Lamiaceae; genus Scutellaria; species Scutellaria galericulata. The sequence continues at coordinate 6,482,688 of OX335792.1, read as the reverse complement.
CATTCTTAAATGACTCATGTTCTTATTATGTTTTGTTCTCATCAAAATAAAAAGGGAAATTGTTGGGATATTTTAGTAGTTATCTTGATGAGACAAAATAGTATGCGTAATAAGACAAGAACAATTTGCTTAGGGTATCAGTACCTAGTTTCCATATTGAATATGTGATCTTTAGTTCTTCATCTATAAGAGATAATGTAATGGTTTTCCAAGTTATAAGGAAAACCAACTTTAAAATAAATAGAAAGATATCTTCTAAGAGCAGCAAGCTGAAGGATGCTGGAAGCAGGAAGTAGCAAGCTGAAGTATGCAGAAAGCTGGAGAAAGCAGTTGGAAGGGAGCAACATACTAAGAGCTATAGTATCTTGCTGAGATCAAAAATCGCCAACTGATCTTTTGCAGAAAGATAAGTGCTACCCTTATCCATGCAGCACGGGGAAGAACATCTAACTAAAGGGAAAACAAAGCTATCTGTCAACTAGAGTGGCTCCGTTGCATGAAAGACAAAGATGTCAGACGCATTAAATGCTCATGTCAAGAGCAACTCAGATGCATTTAATGCGGCCATAGAAAAGATCTTTGGAGATCAAAGCTCAAATTCAAAATGGAGAAATGCCTCTTCATCTGTTACTTTTCCTAACTCTATAAATAGAAGGTGTGAGTGACTGAGAAAAATTGCTGAGCATAGCCAAATGGAAAATCAGAAATACTCCAAAGCTTATTCTAAGCTTTCCTTTGTTTAACCACTCAACCTTCGAAGCAGTCTTCCTTTCAAGTGTTCGAGCTCTCAAGTTCAAGACTGACTTCACCGCAATAGTTGAAGAAACATTTTATCATTTAACCATTTGTGCTGTGTGCGCTAGGTTGTTTTAGTTTGGTGTAACTTAGTTGATAGGATTGAGATCCTTGCTAGGTATATAGTCTTGTGTAGGCTATTTGCTCTGTGTGGGATTGTGTACCCTATGTGGCTTGTGGCCTGGGAATCTGGGATTCTGTAGGTATAACTTGTTAGGAAGAGGTTTGTAAATCGAACTGACCTAACAAAGTTCCTCCTCTAGGAAGGAGTAGAGTGGACGTAGAAGGATTACACCACCTTCGAACCACTATAAGCTATAAGTGTTTATTGCTTTGATTTATTTGCTGCACTTTACTTACTGCATATCTATCTTGCTGCATACATCACAAGCATTCTACTAAAACCCTTTCTCAAACAACATACTTGCAAAAGAAAACATTTTCCAAAACAGAAACTCTATCGAGTATTTTCCACTGCATACTGTGATACCGAGTGAGGAACCTAAATCAACATTCTGTCAGGTTTCTGAATCGAGTCAGGTTACTGCATTCCTCCTTGAATCAGTAACCTGTTCACCAAATAATCAATAGAGATTCATTCACCCCCTCTGAACCTCTGACCACTTGGGACCAACAAGTGGTATCAGAGCGAGTTGGTTTAAAAGCCAACTTGTCTGGCTACCTACCCAAATTCACCCGTTTCCTTATTTGGACAAACCATTTTCATTTTTACGTGACCAAAATCATTATTTTAGCATAAGCATGGATAACTTATCACACAAGATTCTCACATTTTTCATAAGATATTTACTGGGTTGACTGCTTGACGACCAAGAGAATCCATGAGGAAAAGTTGAAGATCAACAAGTGGATGCTGAGAACCAACAAGTGGTTGAGAAGAACGCATAAACTTAAGGGGAATACTGTCTCTTGCAGTGTTCAAGTTTCTACAAAAGTACATACTGAGACAGACAGAGAGCATTCAGAATCCAAGCAGACCAGTAAGCTATTTCAGACCTTCAAGCAGACACTCTCTCAAACAAGAGGAAGGTTACATCAACTTCACGAAGGAACCATCTAGTGATATTCAAGTGGTATCAGCATATACAACGAGGAAGGTTGCTGAAGTAACTAAAGCTACGTCTTTTATAGTAGCTGAAGTTACTAAGGAAGCAACTGAGGAGGTTGCTGAGATGACTAAAGCTACGTCTTTTATAGTAGTTAAAGTCACTAATGAAGCAACTACTGAAGCTGGTTGTTGGGAGACCGAAAGAAGTAATTACTGTGCCTGAACAGTTTGCTGAGATTACTAAGGGAAATCAGGTTCCTAAAGAAATAACCGATGTACTTGCTGAGAAAGAACAAAATGTTGAGACAAGCTTCTTCAGAAGAATCCTGAAAAATACATACTGACTGATTCCGATAGGACACACACTTATGATTCAAACAGTCTAGGAACCTGGACCAATGAGTAAGGATATAAGGTCCCTAAGTAAGGGGCAACCTATTCTGTCTTTTATATTTCTCAACCTTTTACATTTATGCATAATACTGAAAATAGGATACCACATCTCACTACACTTGAGAACAGCACCTACTAACAGTATTCAGTTTCAGGTTACAATGAGAATCGACAGGTTACTATGACAGGATCTAAAAGGAGACTGCAAGGATGGAATCAATAAAGAACTCTCAGTGTTCACATCAAGTGGTATCAGAAGTAGTGTACAACAAGCATTAAGTTTCTACGACCTCGATCTAAGAGAAATAGCCATGTACAGAAGATCTAGAGAGACGGCTGTCTATCAAATCACAACAGAAGTAAAATCAACCTTTTTCAGAAGCTAGGTAGGCAGTTACTTAAGTGTACGCTAGAAGATCAACAATTTGCAAAAAGACCCCTTCACCTTTTTTGAATCAACCGTTAGATCGTGCGTTTTATCCCCCAACCGTTGATCTAAAAACCGCTCACGACCGCCTATTTATATCCGAGCATTCACCATCTTTCCTCAAACGCTCTTCATTAAAGCATGAGCAACCATAACTCTTCATGAAAAAAACAGTTGCAGCAACTTATATGGCGATGAAGATTCCAGGAAATGAAAGAGAAGATGATGAAGATGGAGAAGAAGAAAAAGATGACGAGAAATCTCTAATGACCAAGAAGAGGAGGAGGTTTTCAAAGGATGATGAAGAGGTCATCACGGGTGTTGAAGAAGAAACAATTGCTCTTGAAGGATATCGCACCAACCCCACGACTCTCACTCGGGGGAATGACACCCTCTATAGAATGGATGCTATCAGAAAAGTGTTCGAGATGCTGGAGATCACTCGCAAGACCCTCTTCTAGTTGATTGAAGAAAAAGCAGATGAGAGAAAGATAAACAAGGTATTCGCATATACCCCTCGTTTATCTGATACAGGGCCGACTTTAACTTAATAGGAGAGATAGGGGATCGGATTTCATGAAAAAGTTTTCAATTTCAAAAATGAGATGGAAGTTATTATTTCATGAGGCCCCTTCTTCGGACAATGACAGCATCTGCTGCCATTCATGGAGCCAAAACCCAAAAAGGAAGGAGCGGTGATGGCTACCTGTCCGAAGAAATTGTGTCAACATCTTCCAGCTGGTACCTGGGCATGGAGAAGAATCCTCACCAAGCTGTGGTGAAGGCGAAGCCAGACCAGCAGTCAAGGATCCAAGATGAACGTGCCTTGGACGATGAGGAAGCTAAACAGATAACTGATCTATCCACCGATCAGGTCTCTGATCTCTTGTCACATACTCACTGAGGTTGAGCAGCTTATTCCCTTGGGTAGGAATAAGAAGGAAGATGCTCAAGAAGAAGTATGACAGATTGCTACACCACCACAAACCGCAACTATCAGACAAGAGACACCTGCACTGCCTACCTTGGCGTTGTAACTCTACCCCTAAACAGCAAGCTTGAGGATGATGACAAAAAAAAGGAAGAATTTCAAGTCAAGGTCACTGTGGAAACCCTATACTAAGGGAGAAGCAGATGAAGAAGCTATGACAGTCAGGAAACACCTACTATCTAGAGCAACAAGCTGGTACACCATTCAGCAACAAGCAACAAGCTGAAGAAGGAAGTAAAGCTAGATGGAGATGTAGCAACTTACTTACTTTCTCATTTGTTCTGAAATGTATTTGTACTTGTACAATCATTCAGTTTCGATAAAGAGCATTCATTCTTAAATGACTCATGTTCTTATTATGTTTTGTTCTCATCAAAATAAAAAGGGAAATTGTTGGGATATTTTAGTAGTTATCTTGATGAGACAAAATAGTATGCGTAATAAGACAAGAACAATTTGCTTAGGGTATCAGTACCTAGCTAGTTTCCATACTGAATACGTGATCTTTAGTTCTTCATCTATAAGAGATCATGTAATGGTTTTCCAAGTTATAAGGAAAACCAACCTTAGAAGAAATAGGAAGATATCTTCTAAGAGCAGCAAGCTGGCAGAAGCAGCAAATTGAAGGATGTTGGAAGCAGGAAGCAAGAAGTAGGAATCAGCATGCTGGAAGCAGCAAGCAGCAAGCTGAAGTATGCAGAAAGCTGGAGGAAGCAGCAGGAAGAGAGCAACACGCTAAGAGCTATAGCAGCTTGCTGACATCAAAAGTAGCCAACAGATCTTTTGCAGAAAGATAAGTGCTACGTACCCTTATCCATGCAGCACGAGGAAGACCATCTAACTAAAGGGAAAACAAAGCTATCTGTCAACTAGAGTGGCTCCGTTGCATGAAGGACAGAGATGTCAGACGCATTAAATGCTCATGTCAAGAGCAACTCAGATGCATTTAATGCGGCTACAGAAAAGATCTTTGGAGATCAGAGCTCAAATTCAAAATGGAGAAATACCTCTTCATCGGTTTAATTTTCCTAACTCTATAAACAGAAGGTGTGAGTGACTAAGAAAACTTACTGAGCATAGCCAAATGGAAAATCAGAAATACTCCAAAGCTTATTCTAAGCTTTCCTATGTTTAGCCACTCAACCTTCGAAGTAGTCTACCTTTCAAGTGTTCGAGGAAGATGATGATGAAACATTTGAAATTTTAAGATTTTCAGTGACGGTATTAGTTGTATACTCTAAAGACAATAGTTGAATACTCTTAAGGTATCAGTTGTTATGATGGAATGAGGTGGGAATGGAATCATCATTCTCACCTTCATTCCTATTCCTTTGATTGGTATGTTTTATAAGTAGGAATGGTGATTCCCACGGGAATTGTTATTACCATGGATGAGGGAATGACCATTCCTTCCTACCCCCATGGTATTATGTATTCTTGATTTCAATAAAATGAACGTTTTTTTATTATTCTTGATAATTATCATTATTTAGTTTATATTTTCACAAATTAACTTTCTAAAATTAAATTAATATATAACATTGTGTAAATAATATAAAATTATTTATAAAAAATATAAAATATTAATTGATAGTTTAAAATTAATAAAAAATAAAAAATGCAAAAAAAAAAATTTAATTCATAAATAGTATAAAAATAATTAACAAATATAACAATCTGAAAAATATAATAAAATAATTTTAATAATACAAATACTTTTAGTTATGATATAAGATTTATATATATATATATATATTTGTAAATACATATAAATAAGATAAATGAATATTAGTATAGATAATAGGCTATATAAAAAAATTGTAAATAAATTGTAGCTAAAATATATTTTTAGATAATATAAAATAAGATAATGATAATTTTAATAATAGAAAATTATATAGAATAATTAATAAAAAATGATAAATATATTATTATTATTATTCTTATTATTTAACTACATTAAGAATATGTAAATAACACAAAAATAGTCAATCAATAATATAATTAAAAAAATAAAAAATAAAAATATAATATACCTTAATATTTGTACAATGATTAATTTTATGTAAAAAGAATTATTTTTATATTTAAATATGCCAAATATTTTAAATTTGAGTGATATATTAAATATGAATATTAAAAAAAATTATAATGAAAGATAATTTGGTCAAATAAAGATTTATTTAATATATATACATTTTACTTATAGTTATCAATTATGAAATATAATTATAATGATTATTTCATTCATTTCCTATTCCTTTGTGATACCAATCACAAGAATCAGCATTTTATACCATTCCTTTCCCATCATCATTCCATTCTTGAGTTGATTCAATTCCCACCTAATTCCATTCCATCATACCAATCATGACGTTAAGGTGTCAGCTGTATACTCTTAAGGTATTACATATTTACCTTTAAAGTATTAATGCTTATAGTATAAGGTATTACGTATGCACCTTTAAAGTATTACATATTTACCCTTAAGGTATTAATGCTTATAGTATAAGGTATTACATATTTACCTTTAATGTATTAATGTTTATAGTATAAGATATTACATATACGCACATTTAAGGTATTATTGCTTATAGCGTAAGGTATTATATGCACCTTTAAGATATTAGTTTTTCATTGAGTGAAAGATATTAGTTACAATACTCTTAAGGTATCAGTTGCATTAGGGATGGTAACGGGGCGGAGATTCCCCGTTCCCCGCAGGGATCCACCCCAAATGGGGCGGGGAATCCCCAAAATGCATCCCCGCAGGGACGGGGACGGGGCGAAAATTCTCCCCGATTGGCGGGGCGGGGATGGGGATTGTATTCCCCGCCCCGTTCCCCGCGGGCCCCGTGAATATAATATATATATATTTTATATTTAATATAATATAATTAAATATTATAAAAATAAATTTTATTTTAATTATATATATATATATAAACTATATATTAATATATTTTTAAAATAATATAAAAAAATAATTATATAGAGATTGAAATGTTGAGTGCATTGAAGTATTGAACAATGATGGAAATTAATGAAAATGTATTAAGATAATTTATCTTTGTGTTTTAACTAATATTATTAAATTATACTTTCATCTTTTATTTGGATTTTGAGTCATTTTTTTGTTAATATTTGAGTTATATGTAGTTGTATGGATTATTTTTGTATATTAATTAAATTAAAAAAAAAAAGATGGGGCAGGGAATCCCCGCGGGGCGGGGCGGGGGAGGGGGGGGGGAATTTTACCCAATTCGTTGACGGGGACGGGGATGGGGTTTGCTCCCCTGGTCCCACCCCACCCCGTTGCCATCCTAAGTTGCATACTCTTTTAGTATCACTTGTATACTCTTAAGGTATCAGTTGCATACTCTTTAGATATCACTTGTATACTCTGAAGGTATCAGTGTACTGTACAGTGAGTTTAAAATTTTAAAATTTCAAATACACGATTTTCATCATCTTCTTCCCCAAAATTTCTGCAATAATATTATATTATCCACAATCATCTCAACCATAACTGAAGAACTCAACCTCAAACAGACTAATCAGCAAAATTGCGATCAATTTACCAACACAGAGATGATAAAATACCATATTATTCACAATCATCTCAACCACAATTGAAGAATTCAATCCTTAAATAGACTAATCAGCAAAATCGCGATTAATTTACCAACACAAAGATGATAAAATGTAGATTAACATATAAATTAACACTAGCACTTAACAAAATAAAACCAAAAAAATGCAAAAAATAAAAGCCATTCGCGAACATTGAATAAGAAAAGTGAAATCATGAAGAAGAAGAAACAGAGAAGGAGACCCACATGGTGGAGAAGAACAAAAAAAAGAAGAGAGGAGGAGAAGAAGGAAGATGAAGAAGAAAAAAAAAAGAGAAGAAGAGTGCTGATGGATATGGAAATTAGGGCATAAAAAAAAAAAAAAAAAAAAAAAAAAAAAAATATATATATATATATATATATATATGAAACCGGGTCGGGTTGGGGTACAAGACACCTTCTTAGTATATAATAAGATGATATAACATTTTTGAAAAGTATTAATAGAACTAAGAACAATAAATTTGAAAATAATTTTAAAAATCTTATTGTTTTTGAAAAATATTCAAAAGGAAAAAAAACATAAACCATGAAATAATAATATTTAAAAATCCAATAAAATCTCAGTTATAACTATATAATATAAAAAATGCTATAATAATAATATCATGAGGTTAAATCTAAGAATGTAAAATCAACAAATATAATTTAAAATTGATTTTAATATTTACAAAAAATATTAAATATAAAAAAAATCTAAAAAATATTAATGGCTCTTTTTTAATTAAATCAAAATATTAAAATTCGAATAGTATATACAAGTAAAGAATCTGTTAATAATAACAATTAACAACAATAATAATTAAGTTTTATAAAAATTTAGTCAATAAAAAGAAAGACTATAAAAACTAATTTTTGATTTTTTTGAAATACATAAATTTTATTTTCAAACAATTAGTTAATTACTTTGAAGAACCTAAATATTACTTTAAAACTTCATTTTTCCCCGCAAATCTTAAAACCAATTTTGAAGCTATAGGTTACTTATATAAACTTTTAAAAAAACGTAAACAAAGAATTCTTAAAAACAATGCATATAATTTATTTTAAGAATTCTATATTAAAACTGATCATGAAAAATGTAAAATTATTTATTAGTATAAAATTTCACTACTTAATTATTTAGAATTATAAACTGCACGTAACAAAATGTAGAAATAAAAAATAAAAAATAGAAATATCATAAAAAATTGTATTTGACGAATTACATATATGAAATAAATAAAATAATGTTTGTAAAAATAACAAAAAAGTTTGATCAAATATTCTTTTATGTTGGTGGAAAGGGTGGTTGATGGGAATATTTTCCACCCAAAATTTAAACCGCAATAACTACTTCATTACCAATATTTTGTTAACATAAAATATATCATATCAATTTTTTTAAGGATCTTTACTTTGAATTAATTATTGTAAATTTAGATTAAAATGTACAAAATTAAAAATTATAAACAAAAAATATATTATAAAATTTTGTAATTAATTGTCACATGTCTATTATTAAAAATTGGAATATTATTTAACAAAATTATAATTATGAAATTTAAAAGACAATATGGAAAATTACAAATAAGAAAATTAATCAACCATATCTACACAAATTTAAAAATAGATTATTTGTGAAAGAAATATAAAACAACTTTTGTTATAACACAAAAATTTATATGAGATGGTCTCATGGATAGTTTTCGTGAGACGGAGCCCCATCACCCACAAACAACCTGTGAATTATAGGGTTTGGGTGGTGGGTAATTGAGTTGTGGATTAACCCGTCTAACGTAATGCATTAAAATTTCATGAGACGGTCTTACAAGAGACTTACTTTTGTCATAATTAGTCAAAATAGATTAAGTGTGTGTGTATATACATATATTTGAATTCAGAAAAATTGTGTGATTACTGTTGGTTGAATTAAAACTTTAAATAAGAATTTGACAAAAACTTGTCTGCCCCTAGGCACAGATCTTAGATCTGTGCCGCCAGCCCGACCCGGCGTGAAGGTCGCTCACACATGCGACCACGCACGCCCTCACAATAGTTTGTGTGCACCTTATTGTATTCTGCAAAGGTATTAGATTTATGCTTTTGAGGTATCACACATTTACTCTTAAAGTATTAGTACAGAAACAAAGTTTTTTTCTTCTTTTTCCTCTATTTTTTCTCTCTCCTTATTCTTCTTACTTATCGATTTGTTATTCTTTTTATTTGTTTTGTACATTCTTCTTCTTCTCCTCTTCCTTTTCTATTTTCTTATTATTATTCTTCTTATTTACATATTTACCTTTAATGTATCACATATTTTTAATAACATTTAGTTGGCATAAGTATTAATGATTATGCTACACGATATTATTTACTTACTATAAATGTATTACGATTGAGATGATCAGTCAGATAATTAAATATGCAAAAGTGTTTTTGTTACATGTAATACATGATGATATTAATTGAATGCACCTTTACGTATACGGTATCACATAAATACCTTTGAGGTATTATATACATACCTTTATGGTATTAATGTTTATACTGTAAGGTATTACATATGTACACATTTAATATATTACATATTTACCTTTAAGTTATTAATGTTTATAGTATAAGGTATTACATATTTACCTTTAAGGTATTAATGTTTATAGTATAAGGTATTACATATGCACGTTTAAGGTATTATATATTTACCTTTAAAGTATTAATGCTTATAGTATAAGGTAAGGTATTACACACGTGCATATTTAAGGTATTGCATATTTACCTTTAAGGTATTAATGTTTATAATATAAGGTAACATATAACATATTTACTCTTAAGGTATTAGTTGATTATTCAATGAAAGATATTAGTTGCATACTCTTAAGATATCACTTGTATACTCTTTAGGTATCACTTGTGTACTCTTAAAGTATCAATGTACTATAGACTATAAATTTAAAATTTTAAAATTTAAAATGCGAATTTTCATCTTCTTCCTCGAATTTTCCGCAACTAAATTCATGAAATTGAATCAACAATCTCATCAAGAAAACAGAGCTATTAACATCAATACAATGAAACAACAACACATCATAACTCTAACAAGAAGTGAGTGCTATTTATTAGCAAAACAAAGAATGTAAGAACTTCATATACATATACATTGACCTTCTTTCCCTTATCCATCAAAGTTAAAAAAACCCTTCAATTTCACAACCTAAATTATCCACACAATTCATCGAATTCAACACATCTTCAAAGGAATAATCCTCAATTAATCTGAATTCATCCAAAACTCCAACAAGAAACATATCGTTACTCTTCAATCCACTAACACAAATCATGATTTGAATAAAGTGAAAAAAATTGAGAAGAAGATGACGTAAGGAGGAGGAAGAAGAAAAAGAAGAAGAAGAAGAAGAAGAAGAAGAAGAAAAAAAAAGAGATGAAGGAAGAAGAAGAAGAGGGACGGGTTGCAGAAGAGAGAAGAATAGGAAGGGGGTGCTGGGTTTGAAGAATAAAAAAGAAAAAGAAAAAATATATATATATAGGGACATCACCCAAAACTACACAAATACAAATAAAGAGAGCCATTTTTACACACCTAAATTTATTTATATCCAAAACCACCCAATTCCTTAAAATAAAACCCCAAACTGCACATTTTGTAATATAACCCACCCCCATGTGTAACTAATTCAAAATAATTAAGGCCCAAGTACCGACCCATCACATCAACCAAACTTAAATATAGTCAAAGTCAAAAAAGAAAGTGTTGGGATATTTCTGAATAGGTTTTGATAAGACAAATGTAATAATAGATGATCTTTTAGACTACCCATATTCCACGTTTTATAAGTGGATTGTAGCTTGTCTATCTTGGCTTTTCATGAAATATTTCTAAGATATAAGACAGTAGAAAAATAAGAAATTCTGATTAAAAGAGGATTCTGAACTAGAAGACTCGAAGACTGACCTTCTTAGTAAAAAGTCAGTAAGCCAGAGTTGAAGTTAGAATCAAGAAGTTAGATCAGCAAGTAACAAACAGGAAGCTAATCAGGAACAGTAAGTTAAAGCAGAATAGAAAAGAGACAGGTCAAGAAGCTGACTGCAGGTTTCAGGATCAGGAAGCTGTTCTGAAACAGAATCTTGGCGCAAAACAGGAAGATGCAACTAACTTCATTAAAGACAAGAAGCAAGTCTCTCTCTAACCAATTTAATGTACTACGAGGTTCACACTGGTTAAAATACGAGGTTAGTTCCTGTCGAAATTACCAGTAGAGAGAAGTATGTGATGAGCCAATGAGATGCTGCCACCTATAAAGCGGCTCTGCAAAATACTACAACAAAGAGCATGTCACCATTAATGCGAATCAGAGTAGACCATGCCCCTAAACTCTGATCTCCAGCAATGCATTAATTACGAAGATCTGAAGATCTATTTGAATTGCAACGGAACTATGCCTTCTCTTCAACGGGCATTTTTCCACATATATAAATAGAAGGTTGAACTGACTTTGAAGACTACTGAACAATTGAGATCACATTCTTTCTAAAAGCTATCATACTCAAGCTATCAAGTCTTCTTGTTCAGTCACTCAACCTTCGAAGCCAGTCTACCAATCAAGCATTCGAACTAACACGTTCAAGATTGACTTCAACAACACAGTTAAAGAAATCTATATACTTTTAACCATTTATGCTGTGTGCGCTAGGTTGTGTTTGGTGTAACTTAGTTGATAGGATTATATGCTTGCTAAGTAATAGTCTTGTGTAGGCTATTTGCCCTGTGTGGGTTATAACCTAAGAATCTGGGATTCTGTAGGTATAGCTTATTAGGAAGAGGTTTGTAGAGTCAAGACTTGTAAATCAAACTGACCTAACGAAGTTCCTCTTCAGTGAAGAAGTAGAGTGGACGTTTAATCTTACATGAAATTTATAAAATTTTAGCCCTACACAAAATTTAGGGCTGATGTTTAACCTTACACGAAATTTATAAAATGTAGCCCTACACGAAATTTTCCCAAATTTCGGTGTTAAACGAAAAATCCATAATTTATGCCCTTACATTAAAATTCCAAAGTTTGGGCTTTACACGAAAATTCCTATACTTAGGCCCTTACATGAAAATTCCAAAATTAAGGTCTATACGAAAAATACATTTTATTCATTGTTAAACAAGTATTAAAAATTTGATAAATACACGAAAATTTACAAATCCCAAATCCTAAATCCCAAATTATACTGTGATAAATACACGAAAATTTTACAAATCCCAAAATGGAAACCTTACACAAAAATTTCCCAATTTTGACCTTACACTTTAAAAAATTAGTTATTTGAGTTTTTTTATAATATTTAATTATTGAATACAAACATTTTTGTTTAATAAAAGACATGTACACAAATTCTTTATTGCAACATTTACTAATGAATTTTGTAGTTTTCTTATCTCCTATAAAATTACAAAATTAAAAAAATAGTATGTACTACAAAAATATGTTTTTATACTTTAATCGTATGGGTTTGAAATATGAGAGTTATTTAATCGTTAAAAAATCTTAGGATGTGGTTATTAATGAATTAATGGATTAATCACATATTATTAATAATTAAATTACATTCGGGTAAATAATGTTGATATTTAATTAGTTATTTTTCGTATGTATTATAGTTGTATATTGTATGGGTCTGTCCAGGCTGTCAATTGGCTTATATAAAAGGATATACACGGATCAGCATACTGGAGGTTAAAGACGGAGCTGCTAGCGGTAGTATGGAGTGCCTCATAAGATTTACCACGACAACATTCGGTCATTTCTTGTATTGGATGTCTGATTTTGAGTCATGCAAGGACTTTTTGCATGTCCTCCTGTCTCGGGAGGTACGACACAGGACTAGAGCTTATAAGCATGAGAGATGGTTTCGCATTGGCTGAAACCGTGTTTGTCGGTTCTGGAGGATGGAGTTCACTCTTATCACCGACTTGCGGTTTGACGACTCTGATTTCAATCTATTTGACTGACACCATCACCGGAAGGTGGAATTTACGAGAGAGTCGATACTGGTCATGTTCGAATGACTGTTTCATCCCTCTGTCAAAGATTTGTGGATGGAGAATTTCGTCAGCACGAGGAGGATGCTATCAAGATTATGAAGATCCTAATCTTGTACTGCATTTTATTGGGAGTCGACATCGGGATGACTAAAGTAGATAAGTGGGTTTGGGTTCTTGTGGAGCATGAGGAGCTGTGGGAGAGCTTCCCATGTGGAAAGTTATTACGAAACATGGACAGTGTACCGAGGACTATTCCAGACCAGAAGGGGAACCAGACATTTACATACCATTTCTACGGTTTCTCTATTGCTCTATTAGTTAGTAGAATCCACACTAAATGTCTTTCTTATGAACTTCTTATTAAAATTGGTGCTAACATTATAAGCCTCGTGCAGATTTGGGCTTACGAGGCCATTCCTATGACTGGGACATATGCTGGTTGTCGACTTGACATACCACGCCTCCTATCTCGGTGTTTGAAGTGGTCCACCATGAGGTCCACTTGCGACGTTACTAATAAACTTGCCGAAGAGGTACTCTTTCACACAAAAATTGTTTAGATTATTCAATTAAAAATCAAGTTTCTAATGATCATGTTATAACTAACTGATTGATTATTCAGGTTGAGTGTTTTGAGACCCTGGAACCCAATTTTGGGGAGATGTGCAAGCCGTACTGGAAGTTCATAGATATAGACCTCTCTTTGGGTGTCCAGCCTCCCGAACAGCAACGTGGCCGTAAGCCTGCTGAGGTTCGAGGTCCAAGCCCATGTGGTGGTTGTATGAGTGATGTTGTAGGTCCATCAACATGTGCGCCGAGCCATGGGTGAGCGGATCGATCGAATCATGCGACAACCCATTCATCTGCACGTGTGACGGCTTATACTGGTAATATAGGTAGAGCAGATGATCCATCACTTGAGGCAGAACATCAGGCTAGTATGCCTGATATTAGTGGTCAAGACAATAAATTCACGGAGCAATCATGTCCATTTCACATGCCGGATGCTGAGGATGCGGACCAGTATCATTCACAGGCGCATACTACCGTAGATCAGCACGACAACCCCCTTCTGGAGCTGACGATACCTACTACATTTCCAGGATATGGCGATTTGCTTGATTGATTCACCCGTGTGATCGATGATCATTTCAGTCATATGCAGACTTATTTTGAGGGGTAATTTCTCGTATGGAGGACGTTACGAAGAATGAGCATGATCATTTGGAGCGTCAGATTCCCTCGATGATTCACGAGCAACTTGATCAGTTCTTCTCGTTTCATTACGAGTCTTTATCTCGATATCAGGAACATAGTCCACATGAATATCAGTACGAACCTCCTTCTGGATATGAGTACGTTCTTCCATTTGGATGTCAGTACGATCCTCCAAGTTCAAGTCCATGGATGTGGACGGACTTTTTTTGATCCTTAATCTGGACGCACATTGGGTTGTGGCTGAAATTGATCTCCTAAAGAAGACACTCACATTATTCGACAGTCTACGACATGAGTGAGACGAGAACGTAGAGATGCTCTGTATCAGACAAACACTTCCTATCCGATAGGTCTTTCATTGTTTATTAGATTTTATAGGCTATTACGAGAACTTACAGTACTACTCATATAGCGCTCCTATGTTGTCATTAAAGAGTCTACCGACCAGGTTGTCATAGAGACAGGATGATCCGACGAGTTGTGGTGTTTACGCTTTGAAGGCAATCAGAGTGTTGTTAGTGGTGTATTTCCTAGGCCTAATATTATTAAGGGTATCTATGGGATGATATAGGAGATTGTATTTTCATTATATAGGTTTTCGGCTGATGTGGAGACATTATGTCGGATGAACTTGAATGACCAGTTAATTTTAATCTTGATGCAACCTTATTGACATTTATATTTTTCACTTTAGTCATTATGATTTTGATCTGACGAGTTATGTTTGTATTTGGTCAGCATTGAGTTTTACATGAATATACAATATGAAATTGACAAGACAAGACTATAGCTTGTAGTACATAGACATGGATTAAAAATGACGATCACTAACATATGTCATTGAAAGAAAGTTTGATTCATCATACAGATGGTATTTAAACAGCAGTTGACCACAACTAAAGTGGATAATATAATTCATAAATCACTAAAGCCAACATATTTACAACAATTTAGTCTTCCTACACAGTATGTAGATTTTTATACAAGGGACACTTTCTTTTTGTATGACATTCCAATCTACAAATTGAGCATTTTCTCTATTTTCTTCTAATAACTTGACAATCTGAGGGACCTTCACTATCATCAACTTCATCATGAATGGTATTGTGTGCTCCTCTAGAACGACTACACGTTCCGGTATTGCGTGCTCCTCTAGAATATTCACCCGTTGAAGGAATTCATTTTCCTTTGGGTCGTCCAACTTATTTTGGTTTATCAGGTGCAAAACAAACTTCTTTTTTAGCGTCATCAAACACGACTCATTCTTGCGGTTCGGGAACAGGGTTAACCTCACCAACCTACATCCCGATCAGCGAACTTGTAGTGTAGTACTCAATAACATATGAAGTGACTGTTTCTTTTGACAAACTGTGCATAAGAAGATGTAACAAATGTAAAAAAGCACATGAGTAATAAATTTAAATTAAAGACAAGTCTGTAGTTAGAGATGGACCTGATTGTTGCATATGCATGAGAACACGGTATCAGATCCGATTGAAAAATATCACACATGCATGAATGATGACTAACGTCTACAAGATAAATCTTATTGTCATTCATGACCTTGTGTTTGTATCTTCCAAGTTTATCAACTTGCATTCGATGTCCAAGTTTCACGGCCTCGAGCAATCTTTCATGTGCAGATTTTGTGAGTGTGTGATCTATTTCTTGAGTAGCCGTCCTCCTCTCATAGAACCATTTTTTTGTTATCCGTCGAGCACACTCCAGAAAGGAACAAACAGGTAGTTTTCTTGCCCAAAGTAGGCAAGAATTCTACGTCTCGAAAACATTAGATGTCATGAAGTTCAATTTTTGCACTAGACATTTAACATGGGCGCACCTGCTCTCTTTTGCCTTCTTTAAGGTATCCAAAACACCTTTTATATTTGTTTCTTGAAGGCTTGTCATGTACATGTGGAACCTCCAACACCCGATTAACTTTGGTGCAACAAAATTTATAAAAATTGTGGTAATAATTAAATAATGAGTGGTTTTATGTATCTTTCGAACTCAGTAGTCTGATAGCAGTATGCCACCCTGTTGAAAAGTCCAACCAGATGTGATCTATGTTTAGATAAATTTTGTTGTAAGTGGAAACAACAAAGACCATGAGATCCTCTGGATAAACTTTATTGATGGCATTGTGATGCTGAGGTGTTGATCAGAAACGATAAGCAGTTGTTTTGGGCATCCAAATGCTTCACGCACATGCGTGAAAAACCGATGCCATGACTCATCATTTTCGATATTATCTATCCCAGTTGCGAGTATCTTATTGTTTCCATCTTTGGTCACTGCCACAAATCCAATGCCTTTATATTGTCTTTTCAAATGACAACTATCCACCACTATAATCGGGTGTGAATATCTTTGAAACCCATGAATATACACACTACCAAGGTAAAAAACACAAATTTAAATTTTCCATTCTTATGTTTTTCTAGAGATGTATAGGTCCCGGGATTAGAAACCTTCAAGACTTCTAAGTATGATGGAAGCATTGAAAATGACGTTTATGGATCGTCGTAAGCAGTTCTCATTGCATGACATTTTTCCCTGAGTGCAACCCTATAACTGATATGTAACCATGTCGTTGGTTCATATCTTGAATGATGCCCCTGGGAACGAGTGTGGAATTTTCTCTTCGTAGTATGTCAGTGTAGTACTCACCAATAAAAGTAGAGATAACTCGCCTAGGAGCACTACGATTCAGATTAGACTTACATGTATGTGGGATAACAATTTTTGCGATCTTCCAAACCCCATACTTTTCATATGCGTTGAGTATAAACTTATAACTTTTGTGGCTGTACTTCAATGTCCATCTATGTTTGTTAGACAACTCAACACGGTATTCCACCTGATTCTCTAAATGGTATAGCCCAGCTGCCTTTTTCAAATCAATTTTGCTATGAAAAGTGGATCATTTCTGCAATCTTTGTCGATCCATCTCATTATGGGCAAACTCGTACCTACAGGGCTCAACGAATGATGGAATCTCTGGAATAAACCATTCGGGTCTTACATTGGAAGTAGTGGCAAATCCTTCTTTGGGATTTCCTAGGGGTCACTCGACACAAATTCCATGAATTCCCGATAGGCATCATGTTGCTCATTATCCAGTGCAATTATATCCTCTTCATCTAACTCAAAATCTTCACTCAATTGAACAGTTGAGCTGCATTCATCTTGTTCATGGTTTAGATCTAAAAAAGTTACATATAAATTAATAAAATTGCATAAACTAAATGAAGTATTACATTTTAATATATAATTAATACAAAATAAAGCTCGTTTAATAGCCAAGGGCTTTAAACAAAGATAAGGAGATGACTTCTTCGATATATATGGATCAACCCGAAGGGTTCATAGCACTTGGACAAGAAAAAAAGGTGTGTAAACTTGTTTAGTCCTTGTATAGACTTAAGCAAGCACCAAAGGAATGACACGTTAAATTTGACAATGTTATGTTGTCGAATGGCTTCAAGATCAACGAGTATAACAAATGTGTCTACATCAAGGGCACACCCGAGACTTATGTCATCGTGTATCTTTACATAGATGACATGGTAATTATGGGTAACGACCATGAAGTCATAGTTGAAATGAAGCGCATGTTGAAACAAAACTTCGACATGAAAGATATGGGTGTGACGAACGTGATTTTTGGAATCAAAATTCTAAGGACGTCTGAAGGAATAACACTAACGCAATCTCACTACGTTGAGAAAGAGCTAAGGAAATTCAATGTTTATGACGATCCAATAGCCAAAATACCTTCAGAGCTCAACGTACACTTGAGTAAAAATCGAGGTAAGCCTATAGCTCAAGTTGAATACGCGAGGGTTATAAGAAGCCTGATATACATAACAAATTGTATGAGGCCCGACCTTGCATGCTCGGTGAAAAAGTTGAGTATATTCACGAGTAACCCAAGTAACAAGCATTGGAAAGCTCTTGTGAGAATCTTGAGATACTTAAAGTATACTCTCAACTATAGTTTTCATTACTCGAGATATCTTGCCATTCTTGAAGGGTATAGTGATGCAAATTAGATTTCAGATACGAAGGATTCATTTTCCACTAGTGGATATATTTTTACTATAGGTGATGGAGCCGTGTCATGGAAGTCCACAAACAAACGTGCATAGCTTGTTCCACCATGGAATCTGAGTTTATAGCCCTGGATAAGGCATGAGAAAAGACCGAGTGGCTTCGTAATTTTCTTGAGGATATTCCATGTTGGAGTAAGCCGGTTCCGACCTTGATGGTACATTGTGATTATCAAACTACCATAGATAGGGTGATGAATAACATGTACAACGGTAAGTCGAGGTATATACATCGTCGACATAATATCGTGAGGCAATTGAGCGTACCAATATGGTGAGGTTAAGTCGTATGACTTTTAATGATTCCAAATCACCTCGAGAAGGTTGAGTATGGTAGGATACTCGTATGGATATCATCTTTGTAAGTGAGAAGTGGTGGCCGCTTCTAATGAACACTTATGAACCAAAGATGTGTTCATGGCCGAAAAGGACAAAAAATTGAAAAAAAACATGATTGAGGCTTTGTTGTGCAAGCGTTTTTAACTTAGTGTACACGAAGGTGGAGTAGTTCAAGACATTATGTCCACTAAGCCGCCGGTGCACCAATAGCGTCAACTATGGAAGGTTCAAAGCCAAAAGCCACCTATCCTTATACAACGAGGTCTCTTAAGGATTGAACTTCGATTTTGCATTCATGCATTAATTTCCAATCACATGGGGATTGTTGAAAAAATTAGTTGACAAAAGTGGTGGGTGACACCACTTTAACCAATAGTTAACTGGCTAAGAGTTAATCCTTTTAAGGATTAAATGTCGTAAGATTAATCTACGTTTGGAGTAGATAATCAAGCATTGCTCAAAAACATTTTTTGATGAGTGAGAAATTAAGCATCAAAGTTGGCCACATGAAATGAGAGTGAAAGATCTTGACTGTGGGAGGAATGCTTAACTATCCCACATAGGAAGATGGACCTTGAAAATACAAGTATAAGTTAAGCCATGAGAACAGGCTTAGTAACTAATATACAATTGGAGTAGTATATTTGTGCAACACACACGTGCATGCACGTGGCTTAGCTCGGCACGGCCCAGCCCGAACCTGACTTAACCTCGGCCGTGGGCCTTGGTCTTTGGCAATTGGACGTTGGACTGGACTTGGGTGGATGGGGCTTGGGTTTTACCCAACCTGAGTTTATCTTTTTGGGCTAAAGTTGCAACGTTGGGAATGGGGATTGGTTGTTGCAATGTGTAGTACACCGGGTTCTGCATCGAGTCCAAAATACAGCACTCGGCGTGCTGCAACACGCCCAGAATGCAGGACGCTGGGTTCCGCATTGGGTCCAAAATGCAGCACGCCAGGTGCCGCACTAGGTCCAGAATGCAGCATGCCGGGTGATGCAGCGAACCTAGAATGCAACACGCTGGGTGCTACACTGGGTCCAGAATCAGCACCGAGTTGCACATTGCAGCGCCATGAGCGTTTTCTAACTATTTCTTATTTTGAACGGGTTGTTAACTTGCATTAAAAGACCCATTTTTCGGAAGTAAATTCCCATCAATTTCAGGTGTAACCCCCCATGTTGGAGACATATATAAAGGGGTCATCATGCATAATTTTTAGATACGAAAATCCTTGCATTGTTTTCCATCCTTACATCAAGTTCAATCCTCAAGCACCAAAAGTTCATCGGAGCTCTCGAGATTGTTGTGCTATTTCTCTAGAAACGAAGTAGTTTTATCTTTGGGAGATGATATGTTAGTCCCAAGTGGTCAGAGGTTTAAAGGGGGGTGAATGAACCTTTATCGATTTTTGAACTTTTCAAAACTTTTTCTTATGAACAGGTTCCTGATTCTAAAGAGAAATAGCAACCTGACTCGAGTCAGTAACCTGGCACAATGCTGATCAGGTTCCTGTCTTGGAATCACAGTATGCAGCGGAATAAACAATGATAGAGTTTATATTTTGCAAACACGTTTTCTTTTCAAAGTATGATTTTATCAAAGTCTTTTGACCTGTATGCTTATGACAAGTGCAACATGATAGATATGAAATAAATAAAGCACAGTATGCAGTCAAAGCAAATAAAAACTTATGTCTTATAGTGGTTTGAAGGTGGTGTAATCCTTCTACGTCCACTCTACTCCTTCACTGAGGAGAAACTTCGTTAGGTCAGTTCGATTTACAAGTCTAAACTTTACAAACCTCTTCCTAACAAGTTGATACCTACAGAATCCCAGATTCTTAGGCCAAATCCCACACAGGGTAAATAGCCTACACAAGACTATAAAGTTAGTATGGATATAATCATATCAACTAAGCTACACCAAACACAACTTAGCACACACATCACAAATGGTTAAAATAAAATAGAAGGTTCTTTAACTGGTGTGGAGCAGTCTTGATCTTTGAAGGTCTAACACAATTGCAGACTGCTCCTAGAAGGTTGAGTGGCTAGAACAGGAGTAAGCTTGAGAAGCTCTGGAGTATTTCTGATTTTCACTACGACACTGTTCCGCGCATTCTTCAGTCAGCCACACCTTCTATTTATTGATCTTGAGAATATATCCGTTGGGGAAGTATCTGTTGAAGAAGAACACTTCTCCATTTGAATTGAAGCTTTGATCTCCAAGATCTTCTTTGTGTTCGCATTAAATGCTTCTGAGTTGTTTCTGACATGTGCATTTAATACGCCCACTATCTTTGACTTTTATGCAACTATTAGTTAGTCTGGTTGCCAGATAGCTTTCTTCCCGTTTGAGTTGCATGGTCTTCTTCATGCTGCATGGATAGGAGTAGCACTTGTCTTTTCTGCAAGAGATCTGTTGGCTACTTCCTACTTTCTTTGTATATTATTGTAGCTCTTCCTTGCTTGCTTTGCTCAGGATACGGTTCTATACTACTTTCTGTTCCGTGCCAGAATTCTGTTTCAGAACAGCTTTCTGTTCCTGAAACTTTCAGTCAGCTTCATGTTCCAGCATCCTGTTATCTATTTCATTCAGTTTTTCTGCTACAGCAGCTTGCTGCTTCTTTTATGCTTCCTCCTATTTCAGAACAGCTTCCTGTTCTTGAAACCTTTAGTTAGCTTCCTGACTTGCTGGCTCCTTCAGCTTGCTGCTCATAGAAGATAACTTCTTGTTTCTTCTAAGGTTGGTTTTCCTTATAAGTTGGAAAACCATTACATGATCTTATCTTTTCTTTTGATAATGTAATACGTGGAAACTCACTTCAACAAACTATATTATCTTATTATGCAACATGTTATGTCTTATCATAATAACTCCAGAAATATCCCAACAATTTCCCCCTTTATCTTGATGATGACAGAACATAATAAGAACAAGAGTCATTAAACAAGAAATGCTCTTTTGTATGAAACCTTAGTAATTGTACAAGTACAATATCTTTTGGGTACAAAAGTAAGTAAGTTGTTCCTACTCCATCTAACTATACTTCTTTCTCTAGTTTCTTCAGTTTGATGCTTCCATGTTTTTCCACCAGGAAGTTCTTCTTCTCCATCTCTACCATATCTGATCTCATGCCTTTTTCAGCATGTTTTCATCAGCAAGCTGCATCTTTCAATCAAGTCTTCTTGGATGATCAGCTTGCTGGTCAGATTGTTGCTCCATATGGTAGGTGACTCCTGATCGTCATTATTAAATGTTTCCCCCTTACTGTAAGGCTTCAACAGTGTCTTTTTAGTGACTCTTGACTTGTAACTTTCTTCCCCCTTTCTGTCATCATCCTCCAGCTTGCTGCTCAGGGGTGGAGTTACAACGCCATGATTGGCTCTTAGGTTCCTCCTGTCTGACAGCTGCTGCTTCTAGGCCAAGGCAGCTACCTGTCTCTTCTCGAGGTTTCTCATTCTTATTCCTACCCAATGGAATAAGGCCGAGAGAGAGAGAGATATCAGGAGGTCAGTTACCTGATCGGTGGATGATCAGTTACCTAGACAACTTCGTCAATGTCCAGGTACGTTCACCTTGGATCCTTGACTGCTGGTCTGGCTTGTAATTTTGTCTTTTACTTTACCCAGAACCCAGCTCGAAGCTGCTGACACTGGATCCTTGGATAGACCATCAATATGCTGACAACCCTTGTGAAACACCTGTTGTTTTATTTTATCTCCATGAATCGCAACAGGTGTCTTCTCTGTCCAAGAACCGGTCTCGAATGACTTCCTCGGTTTCATATCTTCATCGGAATTGAGGAAGTCAGACATGTGTCATCTGAATGGAGGACGAATGCCTACTCCTTGGCACTCATCTCTTAGAGGCCGTCTTCGTTTCTGAAGACCTTCTCTGTTTCTTGGCAAGCAGAGCCTCTATACTCTATTCTTCTGAAGACCTTCTCTGCTTCTAGATCAGCAGAGAATTGTCTTTATCATCGTCTTCATCTCCACCTCCTTCTCCGCCTTCTTGGGTCTCCATCTTATTCTTTATGATAGTCAAAGCAACTCACATGGGAATCTGTTGCTTGACAAGAATTTTAGTGATTAATGAATGTGTGGAAGAATGGTAAAGAGTCGGTTATATATAGGCGGATGAGCGGTTTATTCAATCAACGGTTGGGAGATGAAACGCACGATCTGACGGTTGTTCTAGAAAGGTGGATGGACCTTTTTGTAAAATGGTACCGCCACTTGTCGGTTTATCTTGGATAGATTTTCATAACCGTCTTTTAATCTTCTGAAAATGTAGATCTTCACATTTTTGTTGATTTGATGGTTAGCCTCCTATCTAGATCTTCTGCACTTATCGAGATCATAGATACCCATCACTTCTTCTGTAGAGAGCATGCTGATATCATGTTAAGCTCTATCTCCTATGATAGAACTTTCCTTCTATATTCTCCGCAGGAGTTGTCTTGACAACATCCTTGCCCGAGGTCTTCGCTTGATATACCACTTGTTGATGATATCATACCACTTGTTGATGTTGGTCCCTCTTAGTTAGTCGGAAACCTGTACTGCTGTGATATTGCTTGGATATTCTCTTTCCTGCAGGATCCTCCTTCTCGATGATTCCTCGGTTTTTGTTATCTCTTGGCGATCCTGTTAGTTTTCTGATATCATTTGTTGTACTTCCTACTGTGATATCTTCCTTTTGACACTTCTTCAGATATATGGTAATATTTGAGTTAATATTACTTGATGGATTTTTACAAGAACCTGTCATCAAGTTACTGTTTTTCCTGTGTCTCGATGGTCCAGATTCCTGAACTGTTTGAATCCTAGGTGTCTTGTCTGAGTGTTAGTATGTGTTTTTCAGGATTCTGATATCCTTCAGTAACCTTAGCAGAACCGTTCAAGTATCCTACTTTCTCCTTTTGATCATTCAACAACCATTACCAGTAGTTGCTTCAATAGTGATTTCAGCTACTAAAATAAATGTAGCTTCAATCATCTCAATTACATCATTTGTTGCTTCCTTAGTAACTTCAACTACTATAAAAGGTGTAGCTTTAGTTACTTTAGCAATCTTCTTTGTTTCGCTTGTTTGAGAGGGTGTCTGCTTGATGGTTTGAAATGGCTTACTGGTCTGTTTGAATCCTAAGTGCTTCTTGTCTGGGTTAATTGATGCTTTTGTTGAACCTTGAGTACTGTATGGAACAACATTCCCCTATTTTTTTTACTTTACAATCGAGGGTTCAACTTTTATCTATAAAAGCATATTCAGAATAGCATGAGAGACTGGGATCATATGAAATGTATGCTTATGCTAAAACAATGATTTTGGTCTCATGAAAAAGAAAATTGGTGTTTATCCAAATGCAAAACGGGTGGATCTGGGTAGGTAGCCAGAAAAATTGGCAGTTAACCCAACTCGCTCTGATACCAAGTGTTGGACCATCAAGCGCTTACCGCTATACCAAAAGGATATTCAGTGGGCATAAGACACAACTTTAATGTCTTATACTTATATAGCTTTGTGCTCACAGATTCGAACCTGGAAGAGCCGCACCTCGTACCAATTTAAGCTCTAACCAAAGGCAGGATGATGGGAAAATTCCCAACAATAGGACCATCAAGCGCTTACCGCTATACCAAAAGGATATCCAGTGGGCATAAGACGCAACTTTAATGTCTTATACTTATGTAGCTTTGCGCTCACGGATTCGAACCTGGAAGAGCCGCGTCTCGCGCCAATTTAAGCTCCGACCCAAGGCATGATGCTGGGAAAATTTCCAACAATCCCTCCCAGCACCTGCCAGCCTCTCCATTCCAATAACCTTGGCAACCTCAGGTTTCTCCACAGCTTTCTGTTCAGCTTACTGACACAGCTTTCTGCTTCCTCAGGTTTCACACACAGCTTCCTCAGGTTTCGCACACAACTTCGGCATCTTCACTCAGTTCCCTGAACTCAGCTACTGTAGCCCGACTCTCCATGACTCGGCATCGTCAAGCCTTCTCGCCACACCTCAATGTCACCGTGACTCGGCATCGTCACGCCTCCACACCACCACCATGAATCGGCGCCACCACACCTCCGCACCATCCTCTGCTACGCCAGCATTTTCCATTCCAAGGTCCGTTCACCTTTCTCAGGTCCCGGCCACCTTAGCAACCTAGTTCCAGGTTCGTTAACCTTTCTCAGGTTCCGGCCACCCAGCAACCTGACCTGCGCGTTAGCATCCTTCGTTCCAAGGCCCTGGCAGCTCCCACTACAAAGTGCTCTCAAGGGGATTCGAACCCGTGACCTGCTCTGATACCAAGTGTTGGTCCTAAGTGGTCAGAGGTGCAAAGAAGGGTGAATGAACCTCTATCATTTTTGAAATTTTCAAAACTTTTTCTTATGAACAGGTTCCTGATTCTAAAGAAAAACAACAACCTGACTCGAGTCAGTAACCTGGCACAATGCTGATCAGGTTCCTATCTCGGAATCACAGTATGTAGCGGAATAAACAACGATAGAGTTTCTGTTTTGCAAACACGTTTTCTTTTCAAAGTATGATTTTATCAAAGTCTTTTAACCTGTATGCTTATGACTAGTACAACATGATAGATATGCAATAAATAAAACACAGTATACAATCAAAGCAAATAAACACTTATGGCTTATAGTGGTTCAAATGTGGTGTAATCCTTCTACGTCCACTCTACTCCTTCACTGAGGAGGAACATCATTAGGTCAATTCGATTTACAAGTCTAAACTTTACAAACCTCTTCCTAACAAGTTGATACCTACAGAATCCCAGATTCTTAGGCCAAATCCCACACAGGGTACAAATCCCACACATGGCAAATAGCCTACACAAGACTATAAACTTAGTATGGATATAATCCTATCAACTAAGCTACACCAAACACAACCTAGCGCACACAACACAAATGGTTAAAAGAAAATAGAAGGTTCTTCAACTGGTGCGGAGCAATCTTGATCTTTGAAGGTCTAACATAATTGCAGACTGCTCCTAGAAGGTTGAGTGGCTAGAATAGGAGTAAGCTTGAGAAGCTCTAGAGTATATTTGATTTTCCCTACGACACTGTTCCGCGTATTCTTCAGTCAGCCACACCTTCTATTTAAAGATCTTGAGAATATATCCGTTGGGGAAGTATCCGTTGAAGATGAACACTTCTCCATTTGAATTGAAGCTTTGATCTCCAAGATCTTCTTTGTGTTCGCATTAAATGCTTATGAGTTGTTTCTGACATGTGCATTTAATGCGCCCACTATCTTTGACTTTTATGCAACTGTTAGCTAGTCTGGTTGCCATATAGCTTTCTTCCCGTTTGAGTTGCATGGTCTTCTTCATGTTGCATGGATAGGAGTAGCACTTGTCTTTTTTGCAAGAGATCCGTTGGCTACTTCCTACTTTCTCTGTACATTGTTGTAGCTCTTTCTT
The DNA here is from genome assembly GCA_946896805.1 of Scutellaria galericulata. Classification (NCBI taxonomy): domain Eukaryota; kingdom Viridiplantae; phylum Streptophyta; class Magnoliopsida; order Lamiales; family Lamiaceae; genus Scutellaria; species Scutellaria galericulata. Next base: position 6,456,233 of record OX335792.1, on the reverse strand, counting down.
GCTTGTTTTGCTTAAGATGCGATTTTATGCTGCATTCTGTTCCATGCCAGAATTCTATTTCAGAACAGCTTTCTGTTCCTGAAACTTTCAGTCAGCTTCCTGTTCTCTGTTTCATTCAGCTTTTCTGCTACCGCAGCTTGCTGCTTCTTCCATGCTTCCTCCTATTTCAGAACAACTTCCTGTTCCTGAAACCATTAGTCAGCTTTCTGACTTGCTGGCTCCTCCAGCTTGCTGCCCTTAGAAGATAACTTCATGTTTCTTCTAAGGTTGGTTTTCCTTATAAGTTGGAAAAGCATTACATGATCTTATCTTTTCTTCTGATCATGTAATACGTGGAAACTCACTTCAACAAACTATATTGTCTTATTATGCAACATGTTGTGTCTTATCAAGATAACTCCAGAAATATCCCAACATGATATATACGAACAAGTGAGTACTACTCTAGGTGTATCTCGTTTTAAGAAAATAGGGTCTTTCCTCAACTCGACTTGTAGCTTTATTGTAATAGCATAGGCTGATTATAAGTCACGTTATTTTATTTCTTGTTTGTTAGTTTTACTTCTATTCGATAGGCTCATTGCCCATTGTTAAGTACCATATTCCAACAGTTGTGTTGAGAGCTCGAGAAATTTCAGCTGTTCTAAAATTGGATGTGCCTATACAGAAGACAAAAGATGTATCTGGGAAAAGAAAATGGAGTGCAATTCAAGGAAAATGAAAAGGAAAAAGAAAAAAAGTTGTGAAACAACTTAAGAATACGATTGAGGCAAAGAATCGGGATGAGCTTCAGACATGTCCAAAATGCAATAAAAATATAGGGATGAATGCCTCTATGGGTTAGGGTTGTGCTATCTTGCAAGAGGCCATGCCACAACATCACCAATTGTCATTTGGATAGAGCTAAGCCGGGAGTACATAAGAGTTCCAGTACTGGCAAAGCTCAAGTTTTTGCCATGACATGATAAGAGGAAACTAAGGAGCCTGAAACCATGGCGGGTATGTTATTTGTTTATCATATGCCGTCTCTTGTATTATTTGATACTAGCGCTACACATTCATTTATCTCTAGTAGATTGTTTAAGAAGATCAAACATTCGGACCTTAGTATTCACTCTAAAGACGTTAGAAGTTAGGGGAAAGTTATCTGAACTGAACTTGAACTTAGAGAGCTAGAGATAAATTTTACGATAGGGCTTTGTTGGCTAATTTACATGTGATTGAGATGAAGGATTTTGGCATCATTCTGGACATGGATTGGCTTAAGACTAATCATGTGATACTTAAGTGTCATGAACGGGAAATAACTTTCCAAAGGCCTGGATATGAAGATTTCATATTGCTAAGAGTCGTTTCTGCAATGAAAGCGGTTAAGGCTATGAAAAAAAGGAGGTCATGCTTATTTGGTAAATGTCACAAAAGTTGAAGCCGCAGACAAGAAAATTGACGACATTTCCATCATAAGGATTTTAAGAATGTTTTTCCCGATGACCTTCCAAGTTTGCCACCAGATTGTCAAGTGGAGTTCATAATAGAATTGGTACCTGGAGCTGCACCGATCTCTAAGGCACCTTATAGAATGATGCCGAAAGAATTACAAGAACTCAAAGTGCAGTTACAAGAATTGTTGGATAAAGGCTTTATTCGACCGAGCATTTCTCTATGGGGTGCGCCTGTTCTTTTTGTCAAGAAAAATGATGGGACTTTTAGGATGTGTATAGACTACAGAGAACTAAATAAGCTTACCATAAAAAATAAATATATGTTTCCCCGTATCGAAGATTTGTTTGATCAACTTGGTGGAGCAAGTGTATTTTCAAAGATTGACTTAAGGTCGGGTTACCATCAAGTCAAGATAAGGGAGAGTGATGTACCCAAAACGGCTTTTAGAACCTGTTATGGCCACTATGAGTTTGTAGTGATGTCGTTCGGTTTGAGTTACGTACCTGCAGTATTCATGGATTTGATGGATCAAGTTTTTTACTCGCATTTGAATAAATTCGTTATTGTCTTTATAAACGACATTCTTATTTACTCGCGCAATAAGGAGCAACACCATGAGCATCTGATGATAGTGCTGGAAACCTTGAGAAAAGAGAAGTTATATGCCAAGTTTAAGAAATGCGAGTTTTGGTTGGATAAGATTAAATTTCTTGGTCATATAGTCTCGGCCAAAGGAATAGAAGTAGATCCAACTAAGGTGGAAGTTGTTACTGAATGGAAAGCTCCAATTAATGTGAATGAAGTTAGAAGTTTCTTGGGATTAGCAGGACACTACAGAAGGTTTATAGAAGGATTTTCAAAAGTTGCCAAGCCAATGACAGAGTTGACTAAGAAAAGAGTCAAGTTTCAATGGACATCGAGTTGCGAAGCTAGCTTTCAAAAGCTTAAGAAAAGGTTAGTGTTAGCTCCAATATTGACAATTCCTGACAATTCAGAAAACTTTGTACTATATATTGATGCCTCAAAGAAAGGATTGGGTTACGTGCTGATGCAGCAAGGAAAATTTATAGCATATGCCTCAAGACAATTGAAACTGCATGAACAGAACTACTCGACGCATGACTTGGAGTTAGCTGTTGTAATACATGCTTTGAAGATTTGGACGCATTATCTGTATGGAGGAAAATGTGAAATATATACAAATCATAAAAGTTTAAAATACTTCTTTAAGCAAAAAGATCTTAATATGAGATAAAGAAGATGGTTAGAATTAGTCAAGGACTATGACTGCTCAATTTTATACCACCCTGGTAAGGCTAATGTAGTGGCAGATGAGCTAAGTAGAAAGGATAAGGTCAAGTAGCATGCATGATAACTACTTAGAGAGAACTCATTGAGGAGTTCAGAAGACTGAGTATGGAGCTGGTGATACCTCCATGCAGCACGGGGGCAAGACTGAATGTTTTAATGATCGAACCCATGCTACATGACAGAATTACTCAGGCTCAACTCGATGATAGGTTCACTCATGTAATAAAGGAAGAAGTAAACAAAGTGTAGCACCCCGGATCAAAATGAGCATAATTGAATAATTAAATATTTGAACCCCGACTTAATAATTATGTGCGTATGTTTTGACTGTTTAATTCAGTACATGCGTTTCAGATACTTGGCTAACGCCGGTTTTAGTTTTAGATGGGTATATTTTTCGTGACAAGGAACCTAGAATATGATTTTACCAAGAGATTCGTATCGGAAATACGAGAAAACAGAAACAAACTAGCGATTAATCGGAGACCCGTAGTTCAACTAACGAAGGAAAGGGTAAAATTTTGATAAAAGGTAAAATTAAAAATAATAATTAAATGAAAGATAAATTGAGATATTTTTGGTAAATAGTAACTTTTCAACGGTAAAAAGGTAAATTCCAAAATCTATAAATAGGGGCTCATAATTTTCAAAACTTATACGTTTTCAAAGCCGACGACCCGAGCGACGCTTGCGACGCGAACACGTAAGTTCTCTTTCTTTTCTTTTCCTTTACGTTTTTAATTTCAGCCGCCGCCGGAACGCCGCCGCCGCCGGCGGCCAGCAGTGGTGCTGGTGGTGGTGAGCCGGGCGTCGGGTGCGCGCCGGGTTGTGCGTCGGGTCGGGCGTCGGATGCGCGCCGGGTTGTGCGTCGGGTCGGGCGTCGATGCGCGCCGGGATGTGCGTCGGGTGCGCGTCGGGTGCGTGCCGAGTGCGCGCCGGGTGCCGGGTGCGCGCTGGGTGCCGGGTGTGCGTCGGGTGCGTGCCGGGTGCCGGGTGCGCGCAGGTGCGAGCGCCGGGGGTCCAGCGTGCGCGGGCGACGGAGACCGGGTGGCTGAGGAAACTCGGCAGCTGCCGAGTGATGCGCAAGCCGTCGGGTTCGCTTTCGCCCGACGCCGCGTACTCGCGAGCCCCGAAGCACGTAATGTCGTATTTTTCGATCCGTCGTATCATTAACAAACGTTTTTCTGCCGGAACCCTTTACAGCTTTAATTATACTGTATTTAAAATCTAAGAAAACACTGTAAATGTGTAGGCTACTTGTTGGACTAGTCTTGGAAGTTTTGGGTTGTTGGACGTACTGTTATATATACTCACGCGGTAACCACTATACGAGGTGGGGGTAATTTCTAACTCTGTATCTGTTTACAGCTTTCCCTATTTATGAAGTATGATTGGGAATCTAAGTGTTGTGTTTATACTTGTTGTGCCATATTATATCTGTGAAAGGACCGAGGTCTTCCGATCATGCATTCTGTTCGTCCTCTGCTATTTTCTACTACTTTATGGAGGTGTCGTGAGCCTCTTTAAATGCACTAACGGTGAGATACCGTTATATAGGGTAAGACGGGGGAATCCCACACCTATCCGTCCCTTGCCATTTCTAATATCTGCTTTGCATATATCTGTGCTGTGACAACGTGAATGTAAGTTAGCTTTTCGGTATTTAAATTCTGTCTGGAGTCTTATGAGGTGGATGTTATCTCCACTGAGTGTATTCAACGCACTCACCCCTTAATCTGTACTCACACTACAGGAGATGAGGAAGCTGGTGAACCCTAGACGGAGGGAGATAGTGCTAGCTGTTGGTTTTTCTGATAAATGGTCTAGTTAAAACATTTCCAAACACGTTTTCAAACAATTTATGATCTGTATATATTTTTGGGTTCTTGTGAGGATGGGAGATCCTGATGTTTAGCTTCCGCTGTATATGATGTATATTATCGGTGTGAGACCGAATGTTATCGGCCGAGGCCGAAGGTTATTGTGAGATGGTTTATTATCGTCCCTTATCTCTTTCTTCTATTGTCCCTTGCTTAACTCTTTCTGTATGTGTTATGCGTCCCTTGCTTTTCTATCTTCACGCCCGGGTAAAACTCTGATATTTTTAACGAAAGATTTTGGGGCGTGACAGGTGGTATCAGAGCGGTTCTAATGATGAGAACTTGCTCGAACTGGTTTTAAAATGAGAAAAACGTGATTTAGAAAGTGTGATTTGGAAATGAGGAAAAGGTTTTTAGAGCGAGTTTTAAAGTGGGAAAAATGTGATTTTGAAAGTGTGTTTGCAAAATGTGATCGGGTTTTCAGAAAAGTATAAGATAGGCACTAGTCTCCCTCTATAGGTGACTCTCCCTGAACATAAGACTTACGGAATAAGAGCGTCTACTTGTTATGTGTCCTTTGGTTTACAAGATATAAACTGTTAAGGTTTGATGAAGTGTTTATCTATTTGCATTTCTCATTTATACGATATAAACTGTATAAGTTTGACAGGGTGTTACTGATATTGTTCCACGATAAAAAGATCTTTTGAAAACCTCTTGATGTCACTATACTCGACACACTGCACTGAGTCACCGCCACAAAGCCGATGACTGCAGCAGCGTGAGCTAGTGTGCGAGTATGGCCGTTCGCAGGAGTTGATGTCGTGTGACAGACAGTTGAATCTACCATGGGCCCTTGTTTATAACAGGGTGTATCAATGAGTGGGTTTTCCTAGTTCGTGGCTACGATATGTAGCACCGCTGTCAATACTCGAGGTCTATGAAGACCATATGGGGAAGTTGATGACATGTTCCATGATGTATTCATGTGGATGGCGTATACAGGCTGGATATACGCTATCGTACATGATGAGATCATGGAGTGTTTATAAACGAATGACAGAGAATCTATTGAGATTATAAATGATTTATGGAGTAAAGTTAATTGTGTCCTGTTACCTGTTATTTATTTATCTATGGTTATAATTATTGTTGAGTTGCGAGGGGTAGATTATAAGAGTTAATTTTCGTATGACGTCTTTAGAACGATATAGATGCCGTGAAAGGAGACTTGGTGACCGCACTAAGAAGCTTGACCCGATATTTCGAAACCACACAAGCTGCACCTCCACCGTTGTTAGGAAACAATGCGAGCCCAATCCTTGTACAGTTCCGACGTTTCGATCCACCGACCTTTGATGGAACAGGGGAACCAATCAAAGCGGACGAGTGGCTAAAGTCGTTGGATCGACTCTTTGGACTTTTGGCATTCACCGAAGAGCAGAAGATCTCCTGTGCTGTGTTACAACTCACTGGAGAAGCCAGCCACTAGTGGAAGTTATATGAAAAGACTATGGCACCAGAACATAGGAGTGCAATGTCTTGGGGAGTCTTTAAAGAAGTGATTAGACAGGATTTTCTGCCTCAGTCATACCGTGACCAAAAGGAAGCAGAGTTTATACAGATTCATCAGGGAAATGCTTCCGTGGAAGAGTACGAGAAAAGATTTAACCGACTGAGTAGGTATGCGCCCCATCTGGTAGACACGATTGCCAAAAGGGTCAGATGCTTTGAAAAGGGTCTTCACTTGGAGATCAGCTCTGTCCTGGCTAGTCAGGGTGACATGCCTTATGCCGAGTGGTTGAGAGAGCTAAAAAGATTGCTTCTCGTCACCACTTAGACATGGCTCCATCCAAGAGAGCGGAAATAGTGACAGGAAAGAGGAAATTGACCGGTCTAAGTCAAGACTTCGGTCAGCACAAGATCCCACGGGCTAATAATGCTCCGCTTCTTTCTACACCCAAGTCAGGGAACTCATGTTTCAGGTGCGGAAAACCTGGACATGTTGTGAGAGACTGTCTGAAATTTAGAAATCCATCAGCTTCGACATTGAGACCAAGATCAGGGGGAATTCGGAGATGCTACAGATGCAGAGAGCCAGGACACATCTCAACTAACTGTCCGAGGTCTCGAAACTCACGGCTAGATACACGAAATTTCTACCGGTATGGAGAACCGGGACATATTATGGCTAATTGTCAGAGGTTCAGAAGCTCAACAGCTGCAACACAAAGGCCAAGGTCAGAAGCAGGCCAGACACGAACATTCGCCCGCCCTCCCTAGCTCAAAGACTACCAAGAGATAGACTAAGGATGATGAACTTTTAGTTTATATATGTAATAGTTAGATAGTAGCTCGTACCTTGGAATAGCGCCCGTAAACCTTTTGTATAATGTACGAGCGGCCCATCTTTTGCTCATGCGTACAAGATACCAGTTCGACTTTTGCTAATCGATGGAATCTACGTTTTCTTCTCTCCTCGCATTTCGTGTTTAATTTCTTTATCTATAGTGCTGATATGACGATGGATCTGTTGAAGCATGTTGACGATAGGATAGTCGCTCAAACTTTAGAAGTTAGTATCCCCTCGAGGAAGACGGTAAAGACAAAACACTTGTACCGTCGTCTTAAGATTGCCTTCGAGGATAGGACGCTTCAAGCAGATCTCCACGCTCTGGAGATGAAAGACTTCGATATGATTTTGGGAATAAACTGGTTGGAGTCCAACCACGCGGTAATCAAGTGCCGTGAAAGGGAGATAATCTTCCAAGCACCGGGAGAGCCAGAGTTTACCTTCCACGGGACACGAGTTAAAGTCGACTCAAGGATTGTCTCGGCCATGAAAGCAACCCAGATGCTGAGTAAAGGAGAATGCGAAGCATGGTTGGTTAATATGGTAAACTCCAAGAAGAAGCCAATTGCTATCAAGAAAGTACCGGTGATAAAAGAATTCACAGATGTATTTCCAGAGGACTTACCAGGTCCTCCACCGGATCGACAAGTAACCTTCTAGATAGATCTCATCCCCGGATCAGCGCCGGAGTCAAAGGCTCCTTATCGGATGGTGCCGAAAGAGTTGCAGGAATTGAAGGTTCAGCTTCAGGAACTGTTGGATAAGGGCTTCATCGACCGAGTGTGTCGCCCTGGGGAGCACGGTACTGTTCGTGAAGAAGAATGATGGCAGCTTCCGGATGTGTATTGACTACCGAGAGCTGAACAAGAAAACAATAAAGAACAAGTATCCACTGCCTCGGATTGAAGATCTCTTTGATCAATTAAGAGGTGCTAGTGTGTTCTCGAAGATTGACTTAAGATCTGGATATCACCAGATGAAAGTCAAAGACACTGACATATCCAAGACAGCATTCAGAACGAGATATGGCCACTACGAGTTTGTAGTAATGTTATTCGGGTTGAGTAATACTCCGGCTGTCTTCATGGATTTAATAAATCGCATTATCCATCCTTATCTTGACCTTTTTGTCATAGTGTTCATTGATGATATTCTCATCTATTCGTGCGACAGAGCGCACCATGAACAACATCTTAGAATCGCACTGGAAGTACTAAGGAAGGAAAAGCTTTATGCCAAATTTAAGAAGTGCGAATTCTGGATGGACAAAGTTAGCTTTCTGAGTCACATCGTTTCTGCGCAAGGGGTCGCGGTAGATCCTGAAAAAGTGGCAACTGTCAGCAATTGGGAGACTCCAACGAATGTAAAGAAAGTTCGGAGTTTCATCGGCTAGCTGGATATTATCGAAGATTCATAGAAGGGTTCTCGAGGATCGCCACTCCGATGATACGCTTGACAAGAAAAGATGTGAGGTTTCAGTGGAATGAGCGGTGCGAGCGTAGTTTCCAGGAACTAAAGAAAAGACTGACAGAAGCACCAGTCTTAGTAGTTCTAGATATGTCCAAGGAGTTCGTAATCTACAGCGACGCGTCCAAAGAAGGTTTGGGGTGTGTACTGATGCAGGAAGGAAAAGTGGTGGCATATGCATCACGCCAGCTGAAGGTCCACGAACAGAATTATCTGACTCGTGATCTAGAACTAGCAGCAGTGGTACACGCCCTAAAGATCTGGAGACATTATCTCTATGGCGTGAAGTGTGCAATCTACACCGACCACAAAAGCCTGAAGTACTTCTTCGAACAGAAGGAGCCCAACATGAGACAAAGGAGATGGCTAGAGTTGGTGAAAGATTACGATATCACAATCCACTATCATCCTGGAAAGGCGAATGTGGTGGCTGACTCCCTTAGCAGGAAAGGGAAAGGAGTAGTAACATCGATAATCACCAATCAACACCAACTAGTCGATGAGATGTCGAAACTTAATTTGGAGATACTCTCACCACCGATCAGTATTGAATCCAGAATGGCAGCGTTATTTGTAACACCCACGCTGCGGGACCGAATTGTGGAGGCTCAGAAAAAGGATAAGTTTCTAAAGAAGATGAAAGCTCTGATGGATAAGGGAAGAGCTGAAGACTTTTCTTTGGCTATGGATGGAGCTCTAATCTTCAGAGGAAGGCTGTGCGTGCCTAAGAACGAGGAATTAAAAGAGGAAATACTCAAAGAAGCGCATTGCACACCTATAGCTACACACCCAGGAGGTACAAAGATGTACCGAGACTTGAGGGCGAATTTCTGGTGGAGGAACATGAAGCGAGGCATAGGATTGTTCGTCAAGAAGTGTCTCATCTGCCAACAAGTGAAAGCAGAACATCAACGACCGGCTGGGATGCTAACTCCATTAGAGATACCGGAGTGGAAATGGGAATATATAACCATGGACTTTGTGGTTGGTCTGCCGACAACCCGACGGGGAAACCACGCCGTGTGGGTGATCGTGGACAGATTGACGAAATCCACCCATTTCTTGCCGATCAAGATGACTTTTGGACTAGACAGATTGGCACGGATATACCTGGAAGAAATAGTCCGACTACACGGTGTACCGGTTTCTATCACATCTGATAGGGATCCACGGTTCACTTCCCGATTCTGGCAGAGTTTACAGAAGGAGTTAGGGACCAAGCTGTCTTTCAGTACAGCTTTTCACCCACAAACCGACGGACAATCAGAAAGAACCATACAGATCTTAGAGGATATGTTGCGGGCCTGTGTTCTAGATTTTCCCGGAAACTGGGAAGATCATCTGTGCTTAGTAGAGTTCGCCTACAACAATAGCTATCAATCAACCATTGGTATGGCACCTTATGAAGCCCTCTACGGAAGGAAGTGTCGATCACCAATATGCTGGGACGAAGTTGGTGAAAAGAAGATTCGGGACCGGATACGAGTGGCCCAAGATCGACAGAAATCATATGCAGATAAGAGACGAAGAGAGCTGAGGTTTGAAGTTGGGGACAAAGTTTTCCTCAAAGTGTCTCCCACTAAAGGAGTTCACCGTTTTGGAAAGAAGGGAAAACTGAAACCAAGGTACGTGGGACCGTTCGAAATTTTAGATCAAATTGGGGTGGTCGCGTACCGACTAGCTCTACCACCGGACCTTGCTGGGGTGCACAATGTCTTCCATGTGTCTATGCTACGGAAATATATTTTTGATCCAAATCATATAATCGATCGAGAAGGCATCGAACTGGAAAAGGATTTGACATATGAGGAAATCCCGATGGCCATCTTGGACAGAAAGAAACGACAACTTAGGAACCGAGAGATGGCTATAGTGAAGGTCCAGTGGAGCCGTCACGGAAAGGGAGAGGTAACATGGGAGTTGGAGGATGAGATTTTGAGGAAATACCCCGACATACCGATCCTAGGTATACGTTTGTTTATCTTTCTAAGAATGTGCTCAATTTCGAGGACGAAATTATTTTAAGGGGTAAGGGATGTAGCACCCCGGATCAAAAGGAGCATAATTGAATAATTAAATATTTGAACCCCGACTTAATAATTATGTGCGTATGTTTTGACTGTTTAATTCAGTATATGCGTTTCAGATACTTGGCTAACGCCGGTTTTAGATTTAGATGGGTATATTTTTCGTGACATGGAACCTAGAATATGATTTTACCAAGAGATTCGTATCGGAAATACGAGAAAACAGAAACAAACTAGCGATTAATCGGAGACCCGTAGTTCAACTAACGAAGGAAAGGGTAAAATTTTGATAAAAGGTAAAAATAAAAATAATATTTAAATGAAAGGTAAATTGAGATATTTTGGTAAATAGTAACTTTTCAACGGTAAAAAGGTAAATTCCAAAATCTATAAATAGGGGCTCATAATTTTCAAAACTTATACGTTTTCAAAGCCGACGACCCGAGCGACGCTCACGACGCGAACACGTAAGTTCTCTTTCTTTTCTTTTCCTTTACGTTTTTAATTTCCGCCGCCACCGGAGCGCTGCCGCCGCCGCCGGCCAGCAGTGGTGCTGGTGGTGGTGTGCCGAGCGTCGGGTGCGTGCCGGGTTGTGCGTCGGGTCGGGGGTCGGGTGCGCGCCGGGTTGTGCGTCGGGTTGGGCATTGGATGCGCGCCGGGTTGTGCGTCGGGTCGGGCGTCGATGCGCGTCGGGATGTGCGTCGGGTCGGGCGTCGGGTGCGTGCCGGGTGCGCGTCGGGTGCGTGTCGAGTGCGCGCCGGGTGCCGGGTGTGCGCCGGGTTCCGGGTGCGCGCAGATGCGAGCGTCGGGGATCCAGCGTGCGCGGGCGACGAGGACCGGGTGGCTGAGGAAACTCGGCAGCTGCCGGGTGATGCGCGAGCCGTCGGGTTCGCTTTCGCCCGACGCCGGGTACTCGCGAGCCCCGGAGCACGTAATGCTGTATTTTTCGATCCGTCGTATCATTAACAAACGTTTTTCCGCCGGAACCCTTTACAGCTTTAATTATACTGTATTTAAAATCTAAGAAAACACTGTAAATGTGTAGGCTACTTGTTGGACTAGTCTTGGAAGTTTTGGGTTGTTGGACGTACTGTTATATCTACTCACGCGGTAACCACTATACGAGGTGGGGGTAATTTCTAACTCTGTATCTGTTTACAGCTTTCCCTATTGATGAAGTATGATTTGGGAATCTAAGTGTTGTGTTTATACTTGTTGTGCCATATTATATCTGTGAAAGGACCGAGGTCTTCCGATCATGCATTCTGTTCGTCCCCTGCTATTTTCTACTACTCTGTGGAGGTGTCGTGAGCCTCTTTAAATGCACTAACGGTGAGATACCGTTATATAGGGTAAGACAGGGGAATCCCGCACCTATCCGTCCCTTGCCATTTCTAATATCTGCTTTGCATATATCTGTGTTGTGACAACGTGAATGTAAGTTAGCTTTTCGGTATTTAAATTCTATCTGGAGTCTTATGAGGTGGATGTTATCTCCACTGAGTGTATTCAACGCACTCACCCCTTAATCTGTACTCACACTATAGGAGATGAGGAAGCTAGTGAACCCTAGACGGAGGGAGATAGTGCTAGCTGTTGGTTTTTCTGATAAATGGTCTAGTTAAAACATTTCCAAACACGTTTTCAAACAGTTTATGATCTGTATATATTTTTGGGTTCTTGTGAGGATGGGAGATCCTGATGTTTAGCTTCCGCTGTATATGATGTATATTATCGGTGTGAGACCGAATGTTATCGGCCGAGGCCGAAGGTTGTTGTGAGATGGTTTATTATCGTCCCTTATCTCTTTCTTCTATTGTCCCTTGCTTAACTCTCTCTGTATGTGTTATGCGTCCCTTGCTTTTCTATCTTCACGCCCAGGTAAAACTCTGATATTTTTAACGAAAGATTTTGGGGCGTGACACAAAGGGTTAGCAAAGAACTTTGAGGTAAGTAAGGATAGAGTCCTTAAATTTAAGAACAAGATTTGTGTTCCGGATAAAAAAAAACTTATAAATGAAATCATGGAAGAAGCACATGCCACCCCCTATACCGCCTATCTAGGAGGTACAAAGATGTATCAATATTTGAAGAGAAATTTTTTGTAGAGAAACATGAAAAGCAGTATCGATGATTTTGTTCGGAAATGTCTTAAATGTCAACAAGTGAAAGCTAAACACCAGAGACTATCAGGTTTAATGAGGCCTCTTGAGATTCCAGAATAGAAATGGGAACATATCACAATGGATTTTATCGTCAACTTACCTAGGACCATTCGTGGAAATGTGGCAATTTGGGTTATTATTGATCGATTAACTAAGTCTGCACATTTCTTACCTATCAAGATGACTTTTGGACTGGATAAATTAGCTCAAATTTATCCAAAGGAGATTGCTCGTCTACACGGAGTGCTTGCATCGATATTTTCTGATAGAGATGCAACACTCACATCAAAATTCTGGCAGAGTTTACACACGACTTTAAGCACAAAGCTTTCTCTCAACACTGTTTTTCATCTGCAAACTAACGGTCAATCGGAAAAAACAATCCAAACTTTGGAAGACATGTTGAGAACATGTATTTTGGATTTAAAAGGAAATTGGGAAAATCACCCGGTAGAATTCACATATAATAATAGTTATCAAGCAATAATTAGAATGACCCCATACGAAGCACTTTACGATAGACGTTGTTGATCACCGTTATATTGGGACGAGGTTGGAGAGAGAATGATTTTTTGGCCTGAAATAGTTGAAGAGACTGTCAGAATTATACATAAGCTTAAAGAAAGAATCAAATTAGCTCAAGATAGATAAAAGTCTTATGCAGACATACGGTGCAAGGAACTTGAGTTTTCTCAAGGAGAAAATGTATTTTTTTAAAGTCACGCCAATCAAGGGTGTTGTCCGTTTTAAGAAGCGGGGAAAGTTGAAGCCAAGATTTATTAGACCATTTGAGATTCTCAAACGTGTTGGTGATGTCGCCTACCGTCTTGCACTACCGTCTGAACTAGCTGAAGTACATGATGTCTTCCATGTATCAATGTTGCGGAAATATGTGTTTGATCCGAAACATATTGTTCATCGAGAAACAATCGACTTAGTCCATACTTAACATATGAAGAAGTGTTGATAGTTATCCTAGATCGTAAGACCCACATGTTACGTAATCGTAGAGTCTCTCTTCTCAAGGTATAATGGAGCTGTCATGGAGAAAATAAAGCCACCTAGAGCATGAAAATGAAATCCGAGAAAAGTTCCTAAACCTTCGTATTCCAGGTTAGACTTTAATTTCGAGGACGAAATTATTTTTAAGGAGGATGGAATGTAGCACCCTGAGTAAAATTAAGCTCGAATTCAAAATTTTGATAAATTTTAACAGTTTAATTTAGGAAGATAGAGTGTTGTTATATTGAGTTGAGTTTTAAATTTAGTACCAAGAAACAATCTAATAATAGGGTTATCTTCAAAATATTTTTAAGATGCTTAAAAATATATGTTAATAATTTTTCAGACATAAATTATAAAAATCGAATATAGTTAAATCCCTTTCGGATAAAATAAAGGGTTAATTACATTAAAACATGAACTTTAGGTGTAGTTTTAATTCAGGACATGTTTGGATTTTTCAGGCTCCAATTGCCGACATGGAGCCCGAAATGTAAAAATGAAGCTAATCATCAAATCATTTGGAATTAAAAAAAACAAATGGAAAAAGAAAAGAAAGGAAAAATGGAAAAAGAAGTAAATTAAAAAAGAAAAAAAATGAAGAATGATGGACAGCGCGTACAACCACTACTAGAAATTCGCTGAACAACAACACTGGAAAGACAACGCTTTTTGTTGTCTTTGAACATTTTACAACGCTTTTTGTGAAAAGCGTTGTCTTTTTGTGAAAAAAGCGCTGAAAGACAACACTTTTTGTTGAAAAGACAACGCTTTTCACAAGGTGTTGTCTTTCAGCGCTTTTTTTCGCTAATAGACAACGCTTTTTTGCAACGCTTTTTTATGTGTTGTCTTTCAGTGCTTTTTTTCGCTAATAGACAACGGTTTTTTGCAACGCTTTTTTATGTGTTGTCTTTCAACTTTTATTTCGCTAATAGACAACGGTTTTTTGCAACGCTTTTTAAAAAAGCGTTGTCTTTATGCAACTCTTTTATGCAACGCTCTTTATGCGTTGTCTTTCAGCGGATTTATTAACTAAAAGACAACCCTTTTATGTGTTGTCTTTCAAAAGCGTTGTCTTTATTAAAAAAATTTAATTAAATTAATTGTTTTTTAATTAAATTATATTTGAAAAGTTTAATTATATTAAAATATTATTTAAAAAATCAGAATATTATTTAAATAATAATAATAGAAATTCTAAAAAAATATATTTCCAAATTTAAAATATTATTTAATTAAATATAAAAATATATTAAAATTAGAAATTTTATTTACAATAACATAAATCATATTAAATATCTAAAAATCAACAAATAATGACAAAAAAAAATATTCTTGTTATTTAAGATTAAAAATTCTAATTATAAAGTTTTTTTACTAATACTTCAATTTCCTTTTTAAGAATTTTAATGATTTTATTAATTATTTTACTTTTCACCATTTAATCGATATTTTTTTTGATATTTAGAGATATATATAATTTTCCAACAAATATCTATGATGCTAGATTTTTTAATTGTTGGTTTATAAATATTTCAAAATACTATAAAAAAATTAATAACTATAATAAATAATTTATTTGTTATTATGAAATTTTATTATGTCATTAATTAATTAATAATGTAAACATAAGTTGTTGCTATTATTATTATGATTATTATGATTATTATTATTATTATACATAAGTTTTAGTAATTGAAGATAAGTTATGATTTTTGAAATATTTATTTTGAATTTATTATATTTACTTAATAAGTATTATAAATTTTATTTGTTAAATTGAAAATTTGAAAATTAATTTTCATAATTTCATAATAAGATTATTGTTGTGTTATGATCTTAACATTTTTTTTCTAGATTTTTTATGTGTATTTAGATAATTTAAAAAAATTTCTAATTATTTAAATGACATTTTCCGATTTTATATATTATATTAAATAATATTTTTTACTTTTAAATTTATAAAAATAAATTTTGTTGTCTTTATTTGTTGATTTTTAGATATTTAGTACAATTTATGTGCTTTTCCCAAATTTTCCTATATTAGGTATTGAATAAATCTATATACGTAACAATATATGTATTTAATTGAGTTACATTTTATATCAAAATTGGAAATCAATAAATTATATTAATAAGTATTAATGGTACTTTATAAAAATTAACAAAAAAATATGTGATAATAGAAAGTTGAAAAATATCACAAATTGTATTTAAAAGAAATACAAGCAAAATATTAACACATAAAACATCACTAGCCTAGTGGTCGGAGAGTCTCCATCACTCCAAGGCACTTGGGTTCAAATCCCAGCTAGCACACAATATTGCAATATGGTGACATGGCAACTTTGATGAGGTGGCAGACGATGTGGCGGCTATGTGGTTACGTGGTGGATCACTTGACCTATTACGTGTCAACTTTGATGACGTGGCAGGCGATGTGGTTGTGTGATATGGTGACGTGGCCGATGATATTGTAACTTTGATAACGCGTCAGACGATGTGGCAGGGGCAATATGGTGACCTGGCAATTTTGATGATGTGGCGGCTATATGGTGACGTGGCAGACGATGTGTCAGGTGACGTGTCGTGTCCTATTTAATAATTTATTACAAAAGACAACGCTTTCGTGCAACGGTTTTATGCGTTGTCGTATTGGAAAAGACAACGCTTTTAGTGCGTTGTCTATCAGCACCCACCTACGACAACACTGGATACGACAACGCTTTTTTTTCTGGAAAGACAACGGACTCTTTCAGCGAAATTCTGGTAGTGAACGTGATCTTCCCTTCACCCTCCCACACCATCGCCGCCCTTTCCCTCCCTCGTCGTCACTGCCTTCTTCCACCTTTTCTCATCCCAGCAGCCTTTCCTATTTCCTCTAATTGTCATCGTCTTCCCCTCATCCACTGCCTTTTCCTTCCACACTAAAAATCAATTTTTCAAAAATATAGATGAAGTTTGGAGTTCTAAACAAATGAAAATTACAATTAAACACTTCTATGGAAAGCTAATATAATGGGAATCAAAACCCCTAAGTCAATTAGTGAAATTGTAACCTGAAGAGGAATCAAGGAAATGGATTTTGTTTTGGAATATCGAACGAATTTCTATCGATTTTACTCAAAATCAAACGGTTTTGTGTAAATTGACATGTGTGTATATGTTTGATCTTAAGTAGACGATTGTTTTGGTTCAAATTTCGTTCAAATTTCGTTCAGTTTGGTTGAGAAATGAAATAAATTGAATTTTGAAAGCTTGGTGGCCAACAATGGAGTTTTCCAGCGAGAAGTGTCGGCAGGTAAGGAGAATTTTGGTGGTTTTAAGGGCTCTTTTCCTAGAAATTTTGAAGGTAAAATTGTTTTGGATTTATTGAGATTCATTTTTGAAAAATTTGGACAAAATTTGGATTTTTTTTTAGAATTTTCTAATGGTGATTTGACGAAATGGTTGTGCCCTAGGGGCAAGAAGATGTAGATTTTTTTTTATTTCCCTTTTCTTTTCTTTTTTCATTTTTTTTCCTTTTTTTTTTTTGATATTTTTAAAATTTCCACATGGGTTGATGAATGTGATGATGACTTTATTTCAATTTTACATTTCGGGCTCCATGTCAGCAATTAGAGCTCGAAAGCCCAATCTTGTCCTGAATTGAAACAAGTGTTAAATTGATTGTTTATGGTGTTATAGTTGAAAGTTCATGTTGTAATTGAAATTGGACCCTAAGTTCGTTTTTTTTTTTATGTAATTAACCCTAAAATAAAATGAGGTGTCAACACCTTATTATACAACTTGACAAAAACCTCATATGTCCACTTTGAAGTTTTTATTATTTTTATAAAAATATAAATAGGCCAAAAAAATGCAATTAAAATCATTTTCTCACATTTTAGGTAATTTTCTGTATTTTTGTATTTTTTCTAATCATTTACCGCATCATCATGTTGTTCCTTCATCTCCCCCATCTCCAGTAGCCAGACCCATCGCCGGTCGTTGGAATTTGTCGCCAGAAAGTTGTCCTCTTCACCAAAAACACCTCCAAATCATCCCATTTTCACCAAAACAAGTTCTCCATCTATTTCCACCAAGAAATCAACTAAAATGGTGCAAAAACTCCACAAAATCAGCCCCAACAGCCGCCACTTTACCGGCCATAGCCACCCTTCAAGCTCCAAAAACTTCAAAGTTCACAAAACTCAACCAAAATGCTCAAATAATATACCAAAACGCTCCTCTCCTCAAGTCAGTGGCGGACACACACGGTGGCAAGTGTCACCCTTTGTTTTTCATGTGAATTACCTAAAATACCCTTGAAATGTTTTAAAATTAAAAAATACCTTAACTTTATACAAAATATTTTCTCTTTCTCATTTTTTATTTAACTTTTTTCAACTTCCACTCGCTCTTTCCATCAAATTAAAGTGTATCAACAGTTATTGATGGATGGTGGTTCTCACCACCAGATAAAAAATAAAAATAGATGTATAATAAATTCTAAGTTAAAATTTTCAATTGTTTTGTTGATTTGAGCATTATTAATTTGGAATTTCGATTAGTTGTTAGATAACATAGATGGATTTCTCAATTGTGATGAGTATCATGAAAACACGATTTGCAACCAAATGAATGATGAATGAATGTCAATTATCTTGAATATGGTGAAACGTTGGGTCAATTGTAAATGAAATCACTTCAATTTTTTATTTTTTTTGATTCAAACGGAATGTATAAAATAAATCTTTGAAATAATTTGTAAATTACATTTTGTACGAAAAAAATTAAATTTTTGTATATTACTTTTAATTGTGCCACCCCTTTAAAAAATTTCTGCATCCGCCACTGCCTCAAATCAAAACATAATTCCACATAAATTTCATGTTTCTTGCTCAAATCAAGCCTCAATTAAACCCAAATGTTTTCGAAATTTTCCTACCAAACTCATTTCCTAGTTATCCCAAATCGTGCATGCATTTAGAAAATTGATTAAGGGGTTTTGATCCTCATATAATGAGTAGCGTTTCCATGTAATAAATGATAGGACTAATGAAGCAATGGTGTGTGTTTTGTTTATGCATGTTGAATTTCAAAAATTTCATTGTGGAGCATGTAAAGTTCAAGTTCCGGCCAAATTAATGGCCGTAATATGGCGGTCAATGAAAAGGCAAGGTTGCCGGCAAAATAGAAGCTTCGGTCGGCGAGCCCAGAGGCCTCCCAAACAAAAGGGGGTCGATTTTGAGAAGAGGTCTAACTTTGGGGTTTGTTTTTTAGAATTTGATTAAGTTTTGGACTCCTTTTGCAATTTTAAAATTTTCAATTTCACACCCATTCCTTTTAAAACTTTGTGGAAATATTATTTTCACCCCAAATCTCTAATTTCTATTCCACCTAACCTATTTTCATATTCTTGCACCTATAATTAATCATATATTTGTATTTTAATTAAGTATTGTACTATAAATCTATGTGCATGTAATAAAAAATTGTATTATCTTAATATTGAAAACATGCAAATAACTTAACCAAGTATTTTATTTTTATTTCTTTTAATTCCTCAATATGCCTATGAATGAATGTTTATGTGATGTTAAAATTAATTTTAGCATATTTTGAATACATGCATGTTATAATTAACAATCTTCTACCTTTAAAATTATGAAAAGAAATTCTTAATTATTATTTTAATTCTAAAGTGAAATATTCACATAATATGAATTAGAAATGATAATAGTTTATTATTTTGAGATTTCTTTCTTTTAACTTTTGCAAAAAGTTGGTCATAATTAATAATAATAATTATTATACTATTAAGCTAACTTCTAAAAGATTATAATTTCAACATTTCAAAAATTATTTAATTTCAAATGTCTAAGTGATTAACCATTTTAATTTACTTAATTTTTTTTTTATGATATTACATAATATTTGAATATTTCATTAACTTTAATTATATTAATTTTGAGAATTTCATGAAGAAGATTTTATTTATAATTTGTAATTTTAGAATTTTTCTAGACAATTCTATTTTTTTTCCCAAGACACTAAAGTAGAAGAATTTCTTAGCTGTAGGAGTTGAAGACGAGTTCGAGACGGGGTTAGACAATCAAGATTGAAGATCTTTGTGTGCACCATACTATAGGTGACTTTAGATTAATGCTTAGATACGTTTTAGACATAGGCATGCTTACATGTTTAAATATGTTTTATGTTTCCTTGTAATGCATGTATGTGATGTATGATGTAAATGTACGTATGAAGTTAGTCACGGACAAGTCTCCGAAGGTTTGGAACTCCATGCCACGTTGTACCTAAAAGGTCTCTGTGTTATTGAACAGACCCGCTAGTTGGTCCGGTCCCTAAGGTGGCCATAAGTGTTCACTGACCCCCAAGGTGGTCTATATGCCAAGTATGATTAATGAATGCTTTCCTTACGTGATTTACTTTGATGCATGAACGTATTTAATAATGTAATCACTTCTACCCACTAAGTATCAAATGATACTCACCCCCACTATGTTAACTTATATGCAGACGTCGATGACGAGCTAGAGAGTTAGGCCTTGTGAAGTTCATTCACTCAAACCACTTTTGATGAATTTCCTAGATGTTTTATAAA